>WOAB01000485.1:8212500-9462500 GCA_027886185.1 Rheum nobile
TGGTGTGGGTTGTGCTGGCGCGGCGCGTTGCATGGCTTAAAATTGGGCAACTTGGCGCCTAAGTTCTTGGATCTCGCGTTGTTCCTCCGAGAGCTCTAGAATGGGGTCTTGTTGGGGAGGATTGGCGAGACGGACCACTTCATGTTGCGCGATGTTTTGCTGTGGTGGGTGGTTGTTGCCATCTCCTTGGACATTCCTACCGGTGGGTGCCGTGAGACTACCTATCACAATATGACCAGACATCGCGAGTAAAAATGCACAAAAGACAATACAAAACCAAAGACCAAGTAAGCACTCAACAAGTAACAAGTATTCACGGAGGAGGGCGCGTTCTTTTGGCCGTGAGGGCGGCTAAAGGCAAGCAAAGCAAGTGTGATATGCAAGCACAAAAGCAAACGAAACCAAAAGAAAGAAGTCCTAACCTCTTGCGTAAACAATGCGTACACACAAGACACACCTTCAAGTGTGACACTAGACGGTGGAGAGATGAAGCAGGTGAGCCTAGCCGTTGAGGGAAGAAGGTTGCCTTATTTTTGCTTTCCTTTTTTTTTTGAATGTCGCGTTCTTTTTTTTTTTTGAATTTGAAATTCAGATCCGAGATCTTAGTCTTTGATTGAAGATCAGATAAGAATTAAATGAAACAAAATAAAAATAAACGGCTAAGTAACTTATGGAATGAAATCGCGAGATTTACGCGATAGGAGAGAGAAGATTTAATGCAGATTTATGACGGTCAACACAAGAAAATATGGCAAGATATGTTAGCGAAATTCACGCGATTAATTAAGAAAATCTTTCAATTAATTACGCAGATTTCATGCAAAGAAAATCACACAATATTCGCGCATGGATCAAGCAATTATCGGTCAAGAGATTCTCTTGTAGAAACCGAAAGGACTAGCATGTGTTTGCAGAGAAAACATTTTGTGACAATGGCGGAAGCAAGATGATGGAGAAGAAAAAATTGTGAACAAATGAGACTTGATAAGCGACTTACAAGATCAAAGGCTCTGATGCCAGTTGATGCGTTCCTGCTTGTGAATACCGGATCGATGATCTTGGTGGGAAGTCGCGCGAGTCGCTTCAGTGATTGGATGAGTGGAACGCGTCGCGTGAGTGGAATAACGCGATGTTGATGGGGGCTCGAGAGATGAGCAAGGTCGTAGCGTCGGTAGCGGGGGGGATAGACTCGAGAAGATCGAGTGGAGGCCGTAGCGTCGGCAGCGGAGGAATGGAGATGAGAAGTAAGAGTTTGGGGTGACGCCGATCTAAAAGATTGGAGGCAAAAGCTCTCGACAAAAGGTCTTAGATTAAAATGAAGCGTAACCTAGTACAGAAGGTCGAGATGACCTTTTATAGGACATAGCGGGACTCGAATGGGCCGAGACTCGCCAAATGGGCCAGCCTATGCGACACGCATGGAACACACGCCCCAAAAAGAAATAACTAATTAAACATTAATGTTCTAAAATGACAAAACACTGAAAGATCGCGTTCACTTGATCGTGGAGAGTATCCTGATAGAGAACGCGTTCTCTAGACTTGGTTGGAGGCTTCTGAGGGAGAACACGGTCTCTTGCGTTCCTTGGCTTGCGACGACGCGGACAACCATGGACTGTGTCGCATTGGCGATTGCTTTTGCACGCGATCTTGTTATTGGGCCTTCTGAGCGAATGCTCATAGCTTCCTCTTCCTCCATGGCAATCATGGTGGGTAGAGCGCATCACAGATCCTCTACTCCTCGCCTATTAAAGCTGAAGCGCTAGCCGCTCTCGAATGCCTTTGTAGGGCTATTTCGCAAGGTTATAGGCGAATAGTTCTTGAAAGAGATAATCTCTCTGTCATTAATTCTATTCGTGGAATTTGGAAAATCCCTTGGGAAATTTCAACCATAATTCAAGAAATTCGCTCATTGTTATATGGTTTGGATTATTTCTAGGTTCATCACTACTACTAAGAATCCAATAAAGCCGCTGACTTCCTAGCTAATTCGAACATCTCCCCTACTATCCTACATAATGCTATTTTGGAATACCTGCTGCCTCAACATGATTACACACAGTTGCAGCGATCTCGAATTCGATTTCTAGATTCGAGCTCTAGTATTCCGTCATCTTGTAAATTTTTTGTAAAAATCATTCGTTGTGATGATTTGGGTATGCCTTTTGGTTTGTAAGGATACCCTCTGTTTACCTGTATAAAAAAAAAGATGCATTTCTTTCAACAATGATAAAGTGTTGGAAGTGATGTGTCTTTTAGACCTAAACAAAATAATAGTTGTGATTTATTGGCAATTTTGATTTAAAGTGAAATCGTTTCTTACTCTCAGAAAATTAAAGAAAGTGGAGGAAGTCAATTTTTGTTTTGACGAAAAGGTAGCAAGCTGAAATTGCTAATTAATTGGCAACTAAAAAAGATGTATGCTGATGATATAAACCCTCCTCTTTTAAAATAAAATTGTCCAAAGTTCAAATGTCTAAAAATTAACTATGACCCTAGCAAACATGCACATATCTATATCAACCCATTTAGCAAATTGATTCATGATATCATAATAGGATAGTTTTCAATCTATGATAGGATAATTATGAAGCACACTTCTTTTAATTTTAGTATAATTGTGACGTTTTGATGACATTCATTTTATTCGGCCGACAAAATAAAGATTTTGCATTAAAAATTAGAAAGAATCTCTTACATGGACAAGGATTATATAGTTGATGCTAATAGACAAATCACACATTAATAAAGTTACTAAGCAGAGAGAATTATCATGTCATAAATTGAGAGTTATCTTGTCAACTCATGGTGATATTATTTGAAACCTTATATTTTCTGTCACCGATTGATAATTACCTTGTCAATCTAAGAAAAAAAAATTCTGATTGAAATTCTTTCTAATTCCATTCGTCTTAATATATAAAGTACACACATTTAAAGTCATAATTCCAAATCACTTAATGTCATAACCATATAATGTTTGCATCATCCCCTTCAGCTAAAATGGATAGGAATGTATGGAAGAACAACCCCTTCACCATGTCTCTCATAAATTGTGGCGCTTAACTTAGCCTTGACAATGTCTTTTGTTTCCTTCTCTTTGCAACAACGTCATCTTTTCTAAAAAAACCAGGTTGATTCGGCTAATCCCTGTCATTCAGAAAAGAAAATGCTATTAGTATTGCCAGACAATTCTCTACCTTTCTTTTTATTTAAAAATCTGTCCTATAAGTACACACTACTACAAAGTCCAGTTTGTAAAACTAAAAGTTATTTTGTTGAATGTTGCCTTGGTATGTAAATGTAGAAAGTGTTGTTATACTTTTATATATCAATGGAAATTCAGCAAAGTCCCATTGTCAATAGAACTTCATATTGAAATAACAAGACTTGCCCATTCTCTATCATCCAAATACTCCAAATCTTCATAGGTATGCATCTCCCTATGAAATTACTCCTTCATAATAGAGTCCACACTTCTAGCATGATAAATCTGTTAAAATATGAATAAATACAAGCATACTACAACAATGGGAAAAAACGATTGAAACAACATATCAATAAATAATCCTCCTTTTAGGGTTTGTTTGGATTGCCAAGAAAATACATTAAATTGCATTATCTTGCATTAAATTACCCATTTAATGTAAATTAATGTAATTTAATGCATTCTCTTTATGAATCCAAATGGACCCTTAGTTTTACCAATCAATGTACATCATGTCAATCTGCATATACATAAAAAGAATCTCAATTATTGAACCAGAAATCGCATTCAAAAGCAATTTTCATAACAAATTGCATATCATCACAAACCAATCTACATCCAATAAGTTGTAGAAATGAAACTAGCCATTACACATCAAGCTTACATAAAGAGTGTGCAAGATGGGGATTTGACTACGAAAGCTAATCGTATTAAAATGCCCTTTTAAATCATATCCACAAACACCCGAATTAAACAAAACCCTCAAATTGAAGATAAGATCCCACCATTATCCTTCACCTTTATCTTCATCTTCCGTGTCTGTGCACCGCCCATCAACACCAATACAATCCAGCCCACATCCGCATTGTAGACACACAAAGAAATTATCGATGGGGAAATTGGGGGAGGCAATCCCAACAGATAACTTGAGATCATCGTTGGACCTCCTAATCTCGACAATTTTGAACCAGACAAAGAACACCTTGACGCAATGGCCTAAGGAAAATTTTATAAGGCAATTTTTTTTACAGAACTTAGAGAAATGGACCCGACCGATCTCGACGAGGCAGTGGGCGAGGCGGCAAGCGAGAGTGGAACTCAGTAAGGAGACATTAGCATCGGTGATGTGGATGTCATCGGAGAAGAAAAGAAAGGGAGAACGATTCAGGGTTTTAAGGGCCGTTTGGTACTATATCAGGAATTGGGTTGGAATGAAGAATGAGAATGGTAAATGGGGGTTTAGCCATTCCTGAAATAAGGTTCTTAGATAATTTTTGGGTTAGAATAAAGTTAGGTATAACTCATACCAAAGGTAGAAGGCAATGTATAAAAGGAATGAATGATTCTTATACTCTTACCTCAACCAAATACAAAAAGGGTTTTGTTCATTCCTATACCAATTCCTCAACCCCAAAGTATGGTATCAAACATACCCTAAGTTCTTTTTTATCTCTTTGTAATATTTGTTTTTCTATAAAAAATGTTTATTATATTATTCTTAAGATTTAAGTTTACCTTTTTGTTGTCCAAAAAGAAAATGAGTTTTTAGATTTAAGAGAAAAGGTAAAATATAAAAAGCAAATGCCTAAATGGGCATGCGTGTAATTCCAAAAGCAACAAGCCTAAATTGTTAAATTTAACTTCTTTTGGATATGTTTGCTAAAGGGCCAATAAGAATTTTCCTAATTATATTAATATTTTATATGCCAACAAAACATTACCTTTATGTCGAATAAATCTTTCTTATATGTGTAACATAAACTTTTTCTTTCAAACAATCTAATCTTTACTTTGACACGGGATATATTATTATTATTATTACTTTTATAAGTGGCCTATCATTTCCATATTTTTTTAACATCCTAAATTAACATAATTCTTACAGTATTGTATATACGTTAGTCAATAATATATTATATAGTAAACTTTATTCATTGTTGTATAGTTTATATTTATCTAAACTCGTACAAGGTATGTGAAAATATTACTGGCAATGTATATGTTAATCGGGCCCTCATTTTTATTTTGGACGGGCTTGGTATAATGCAATATTTGGAGTTGTTTTGTCCCAATGACGTAATTGTGGGGATCTTGTATGAGTTGCAAATTGCTTCAAATGGAGGGTTTCACCTGCTTAGTTTTTAAGTTGGATTCAAGGTTGGTGTGCTCGTTTGCTGTAGAAAGGAATATCGTCTTACCATTCCGTTTTAAGCCTAGTTTTCAACTGGCATAGATTTATGGAGGGAGTTTCACATACATTTGGTCCTTATTGTACAACATGAGAAATATTATGGGCCATTGTTGGAAATCAGAACCTCAGGAAACAAAGAAAACAGAAATTGCAGAGCCGAAGATGAACTTCTGCACTTGAGAGAAAAACCGCCTAAACCCGGGTGCAAGTTGACCAAGGCGGCTCACTCCAGGGTTCACTCTGCTCTCTTCTTAATTATGCACTCAATCTTGAAGAGATGGAACTCTCAAATTGGTTTAGGGAAGAAATTGAAAATGGATATCAGGAAGAGACTTTTTCAACGATGATAAAATCAAGTATAGAAATTATCCTTTTAAAGAAGAAAGTTTACAGCTGCTCAGGAGAGATTCAAGCCCCATGACTTGCACTCCAACAGCACACAACTCAGTAGCGTTCCAAGGCAGGTGAGAAAATTCAGCCTTTGACCAATTCTTAAGGGAATAAGTTAGGGTTGAAAAAAGTATTGATTAATTAAATAATTTGTACATTTAAATTAATGAAAGTGGCCCATAAAACATACCTGCTAAAAAATACTTGAGCCCAATTTGTGAAACAATCCAACAACCCCCCACATGTTTCAAAATTAAAACAATGACAGTAAACAAGCTGATGTCTTTTGGACTTGAATCAGCAAAACAAGAATTTGAGAGTTCCGCAATCTAAAATCATGCTTTTAGAGGCCTAGCATAAAAACCTGCATCACTAGTGTCCTAGTGAGTTTGCCTATAACTCGTCTAGTTAGGTAGCCTTATAGCCTTATACCTAGACACTAGTTTAGGTGACTCATCAAGTGTGTGTTGTTGCACACCCCCATATAGGAATGAGTTCATTAAGAGATCAAATATCTCAACCTTTCATCTAACAACATTATAGGACTTTGATGTGACATCAGATTACAATCATACCTTTGTTTGACCTCATTGAACCAGAATTCACAATTTGTTCGAATTCTTGGTTGGGTATCCAGAATGATTCTAATATGAAAGAGGCTTTAGTCCCATTTCCTTTGCTGTGTCCAGGACCATTCTTCCACACAATCCTTTCGTCAGGGGGTCGGCCAGGTTCCACCCTGATCTTACAAACTCCAATGATATCACACATGTTTCAATCAGGCTGCGTATCACCTTATGTCGCATACGTATATGCCTTTTCTTCCCATTATATATTGCGTTCATTGCAACAACAATCGCAGCTTGAGAATCACATCTCATGGAGATAGAAGGACATGGTCTTCCTACCATCGGGATGTCAGCAAGCAAATTTCTCAACCAATCAACTTCTTGTCATGCCAACTCAACAACAATCAATTCAGATTCCACGGTGGAACGAGCAATGCAAGTCTGTTTAGCAGACTTCCATGCTACTGCTCCTCCACCTAAAGTAAACAAAAAACCACTAGTTGAATTACTTCATCATTATCTGACACCCAATTAGCATCACAATATGCTTCAAGTACACATGAAAAACCAGAATAACGTAAGTTCCAATCAATAATTCCTTTCAGATAATGCATCAATCGAACTAGTGCTAACCAATGATCAGAATTAGGATTATGAGTATATCTACTCAATCTACTAACAATATAAGCTATATCAGGTCGTGTGCCATCAAATACATTACACTATCCATAATCTTAGCATAATCAGACTGTTTTACAACAGCTCATTTATTCTTACATAAATGCAGAGAGGAATCATATGGAGACTTCACACTAGGTTCATCCCAAAATCCAAATTTCTTAAGAATCTTTTCAATGTAGTGAGATTGATTCACAAAAAAGGAAGAACCAGACTTTCTGACTTTCATTCCAAGAATAACATCAACCTCATCAAGATCCTTCATGTCAAATTTAGAATTCAGAAAATCCTTTGTTTCACAAACAATATCAAGTGAAGTACCTAGAATAAGCATGTCATCTACATATAAACATATAATGACATATCCAAGTTCATGCATCTTAGAATATACACAAGTATCTCCAAAATTAGAAACAAATCCATTATCATGCAAGGTATCATCAAATTTCTTAAACCATTGCTTAGGAGCTTGTTTAAGGCCATATAGAGATTTAATCAATTTACATACTTTTTATTCCCGACTAGGCACAACAAAACCCTCAGGTTGTATCATATAAATCTCTTCATGCAAATCACCATTTAAAAATGCTGTTTTCACATCCATTTGATGCACAACTAATTTATGAATAGAAGCAAGTGCACGCAATAATCAAATAGTAGCAGTTTTAGTAACAGGGGCATAAGTATCAAAATAATCAACTCCCTGTTTCTGAGAAAACCCTTGTGCCACTTGTAACACCCCCAAAACTTAACCCTTTTGGAAAGGTATTACCGCCAGTGACCCCAGTGTTCCTTACCGAGATCACCCAAGGCTTTACCAAATAAATACAATTTATGAAATGCAATTGATACACAAAGATCAAGCATTAAATTCCAAAACATAACATTGTCAAGGAAATAAGAGTTACGGGATTACAACCCAATCCCGAATAGGTCAAAACATAGTTTAAACCAAACACAGCGAAAGACTAAGAAAATATTTTACAATCGGAGTTATTGTCCAAAGGATCATAACCTGATTAAAGAAATAATTAAAACATTCAAAAACCACCACCGACTCCATAGTCCTTCTAATCTTCTGAGCTACTTCTTAACTGATGTGCCGAATCAAACGGATGACACCAGCCAACCATGCAAGGGAAAATATTGGTTGGTTAGTCTAAATGAATAGACTAGCAAGGGTAAAAAGCAGACTGGTTCGAAGCAGTCATATTAGGTTAGACTCACCGCTTCTCGGATAATAACCGATAACGGTAGTCAACCATCATATTCCTACTGGAATAAACAAGCGGTATGCACAAGAGAAGATTCTGGAAGACTGAATCTTCACAGAAATCGACTCGAAAGAAGACTCCAACTGAAATGAGTCTTTAAGGAAGTAATGACAAATCTGGAATATTACATAATCATACAACAATGATTTAAAACTGACTGAGATGCTTCGGTTCACGACCAACCTCATCGCCTACAGCGAATCCAGATTGGAAAGAGAACGTACTACATTCAAGTCAAGACGAGTTTTCCTAGCTGCACTGAACTTAGCTGCACTACTCGCCCAAGGTGTATTAATTATGTGCGTCATGGTAGCACTTATCTGATTTATGTTTCAAAAACACACATCCCGTTATAGACTTTTACATGTGTACCCCACCAGTGGGACGACACATCTTAGTATACGTTTCGTCGAGAGTGACGTATACCGAAAGGTTTGTGACACCAGCTAAGTGTCCTGTCTCTACACACATGTGTAAGAGACCGATCATGATCTTAGAATGGTATTGGATGGGGACGAGCCACCCCTCTACCAGATTATAAAGAAACGACTGGACAGAGTCCGAGTAACGTTCCTATCTAACAGTGCTAACTAAACAGTTAAAGCACCACCACAATTATAGGATAAATCCACATAAAGGCCCGAAAGGCGATCACAGATAATAGCGTTGTTCTAACAGATATACAACCTATTATATGATTTTCAAAACAGTTTATCAAAACCATTTCCAGACAAATAGAATATTCATTCCAAATTAATTACTCAGATAAACTACTGATAATTAATGTAAATATGGAACGAAAGAGCAAGAGCGAACCGCCACTTGCCTTACTCCGTAGAATAGTCTAAAGACGTCACTGGATTCCGAGCTCGACACGGTATAGTTCTGACAGCACAACAACCTTCGAGTCGACCCATAAAAGGAACCCTAAGTTAGATCCGACATAAACAGTACGAATCTAAACACGGCGAAAGAACACGAAAGGAAAGACGCCACGACGACAACCGACCAAGCCAAAGCCACGAAGGCGTTCTGGGCGCTGGCGGCGGTCGCTGTTCTTGGCGGCGGTTGCCGTCTTCATCACGGCGGTCGCCTTGAAGAACACGGCGGTCGCCGTGACGAACTCAGACGACACAGAATGAGAGAAAACTCACCCAAAAACACGAGTGGTTCGGCCTCCTTCGACTTGCTTTGGCTTCTAACCTCCAAGGCTAACCAAAAGCTTCACAAAGGCACTCAGGAACCACACCAAAGCAACACCGGCGAGACCTTCAAATTTCGGCGAAAACACAACTCCGGCGAGAGGCGAATTTGGCAGCGATTCGGGGTTGTAGATGACCCAAAAGCCATGCCCAAGCTCATCTATTTATAGGCAAACCCCAAGGAGTGATCTGCAAACCCTCAGACGCGGCAAACGACGCAACGGCGCACCTCGAACGACACCGGCGACCAACGGGCAATGCCCACTGGACAATTACGGCGGTCGCCGTGATTTTGCCTGCGGCGGGCACGCGGCGGTCGCCGTAAATGCGGCAGTCGCCGTCGTTAGGCCTGTCGCGGCCAGCTAGAAGCTGACACGCTGACATCTCGGGCCCAACCACGGCGGTCGCCGTTTCTGAACGGCGGTCGCCGTTTCCCCCTTTTCCCGCCCATTCGGCTTTGAACGAGCTTGACGATAAACCGGGATAAAAATTATCGTACGCGAATGACAATTTAACTCCAAGGCATGATGTCTGTATATTATTTCACTGAGAAAAATATTACAGATACAGAGCATATTACAGAATGTCTCAAGCTACCTGAATTAAATCCGACGTACACAACGGGTACCCGAGAAAATTCCATAATTCCCAAAATAACCTTACAAAAATACGGGGTATCACACCACCAGCCTTGCTTTAAACTTGTCTATTGAACCATTAGCTTTGAGCTTTTTCTTTAGGATCCACTTGCATCTGACTGTTTTGCAGCCTCTAGGCAAATCAACAAGCTCCCAAGTATGGTTAGACATAATGGAATCAATCTCATTATTAACAGCTTCTTTCCAAAAAATAGCATCTACAGATTTCATAGCTTCAGAGAAACTCTTAGGATCTTCTTCAATTAAATAAGCATGCAAGAACTCTTGACTAATCTCATCACATTCAGCAAGATATGTAGTAATAAAATCAGGCCCGAAATCAGATTCGGTTCTTATTCTCTTACTTCTACGAGGTTCATCATGAACTTCATCAAGAATTCTTTTACTTAATGCATTACTAGAGGAGGCAGATTCGGTTTTCCTATTGAAAGGAAACACATTCTCAAAAAATTCAACATCTCTAGATTCAATCATGCTATCAAATTGCAAAGAATCAGATTTAAATGTCAAACATCGATAAGCACTGCTATTATGAGCATAACCAACAAACACAACATCCATAGTCTTAGGTCCAATGTTAGTCCTTTTAAAAGCAGGCAAACCAACTTTAGCAAGACAACCCCATACTCTCATGTAGCTTAAATTAGGTGAATAACATTTCCAAAGTTCATATGGAGTGACAAAAATGCATTTATGTGGTACTTGATTCAAGATATAACATGCTGAAAGAATGGCTTCCCCCCACATTTGGTCAGGTAAACCTGAACTGAGCAGCATAGCATTCATCATATCTTTCAGAGTACGATTTTTCCTTTCAGCAATACCGTTTTGTTGAGGAGTATAAGGTGCTGAATTTTCATGTATGATGCCCTCTTTTAAGCACAAAGATTTCAGAAAATTAGATTCATATTCTCCTCCTCTATCTGATCTAAGCCTCTTAATTTTTCTATCAAGTTGATTTTCAACTTCAGCTTTATATTGCATAAACATATCAGAGGCCTCATCCTTAGATCTCAATAAATAAACTCTAGTGTATTTAGAAAAATCATCAACAAAAGTAATATAATAGTGTTTGCCACCTCTACTAACAGTACTTTTGAAATCAGCCAAATCAGAGTGAATAAGCTCAAGCAATTCTGATTTTCTATTAACAGGAGAAGAAAAAGGTTTTCTAGCATGCTTTGCTTCTACGCAGATTTCACATTTAGAAACAACTTTTTCCAAGTTATCAGGAATCAAATTAGCATGCCTTAAACGTTTGATAGAATTGACATTCAAATGCCCTAATCTACCATGCCATTTATCCAATGCACACACAACATAAGCAGAAGCAGAAGCACTAACATTCATTTCATTCATAATGTCAAGAACAAAAAGATTCCCATTACAAAAGGACTTAGCTATATATGCCCCATTCTTACCGATTACTAATTTTCCAACATCAAAGGTTTGCTTAAATCCAACATTCATCAGCAAAGCACTAGAAATTAAATTCCTACGCATGTTTGGAACAAACAAAACCTTAGTCAAGGTCAAGACTCTTCCAGAAGACAGTTTCAAAGCAACATCACCAATTCCAGTAACTTGCAGGGCTCTAGCATCTCCTAAGTACACATTATCATGCGGAGATTCATTAAGAGTTTTAAACAAGGACTTCTGGCTGCAGATGTGACGTGTGGATCCAGAGTCAACAATCCACTCCTCCACATCAACTGCAACATTTACCTCAGTTGTAACAACAACTAGATCTTCAGTGAGGTTGCTTTGGGATTTGTTTGTTTCCTTCAGCTGAGGGGGAAGTCAACAATCCTGCTTCTTGTGACCAATCTTGTTACAGTTCCAGCATTTTAGCTTCTTTTTGAATTCAGCAGATGGCCTTGCTGCAACAGGACTCTTTCCTTTGTTTTTGGGAGCCTGAGTTCTGTTCTTAACACTAGCAGAATTTTCCACTATATTAGCATTATTTGGTAATGAACGAGAGGCATGAGAATTACCCAAATATTTTTTGTTTGCATCTTCAATCATAATGTCTGCAATCAGCTCATCGAGCGACATCTTCTTTTTGTCATGCTTCAGTTTGGAACGATAATCATTCCAGGAAGGAGGAAGCTTATCAATAAGCACAAACGCAGCCAGGTGCTCATTCATTGGAATCCCTTCAGCCTGGATCCTAGAGACAATTGCTTCGTACTCATGGAGTTGATCAAGAATGGGCAGATCGCCTTTCATCTGGAAAGAGGTCCATCTTGATGTGATATACTTCTTCTTGCCTTCATCTTCAGCCCCATACCTCTTCTTCAAATTGGCCCATATCTCCTTTGCCGAGAAGCAGTTGAAATAGATGTCAAACAACTTCTGAGAGAGATGCCGGATTATGTGACCACGACAAGTGCGGTTATGGTCTTCAAAGCTACCTTCGGGTTTAGGTTTACCCAAAGACGTGGAGCCACCATCCAGAGAATCCAGCTGAGAGTCGACTTGTTTGCCTTTGTCCAGACAATGAGAAGGCGTAGGCTGAGGCGGAGGAGTTTCCAGAGCAGCATTGAAACTGGTAGACACAGGAGCCTCAGATGGCTTGCCTTCAAAGAGAAAATAGTGCAGACCAAGTTCTTGGCAGAACAGTAGCTCCTCAGACCAGCGACGATAGTTTGGCCCGGTCAGCGGCTGAAGCTTCAACAGATCGGGGACTGCGGGATTCTTTGGCATTCTGATTTCAACAACAGTACATTTTTTGCTCAAGATTGTTGGAAATCAGAACCTCAGGAAACAAAGAAAACAGAAATTGCAGAGCCGAAGATGAACACTTGAGCAAAAAACCGCCTAAACCCGGGTGCAAGTTGACCAAGGCGGCTCACTCCAGGGTTCACTCTGCTCTCTTCTTAATTGTGCACTCAATCTTGAAGAGATGAAACTCTCAAATTGGTTTGGGGAAGAAATTGAAAATGGATATCAGGAAGAGACTTTTTCAACGATGATAAAATCAAGTATAGAAATTATCCTTTTAAAGAAGAAAGTTTACATCTGCTCAGGAGAGATTCAAGCCCCATGACTTGTACTCCAACAGCACACAACTCAGTAACGTTCCAAGGCAGGTGAGAAAATTCAGCCTTTGACCAATTCTTAAGGGAATACGTTAGGGTTGAAAGAAGTATTGATTAATTAAATAATTTGTACATTTAAATTAATGAAAGTGGCCCATAAAACATACCTGCTAAAAAATACTTGGGCCTAATTTGTGAAACAATCCAACAATTGGATCAAGAAGATGGAGTGCTGAGATTAAAAGAGGTAAAAAAGAGTGAATAGTGGCACGGTGGCATAATCGTAAATACGGCGAACTTTTTTTTTTCCGGTCAACATTTTAAATATTTTTTTATATTTTTCGTATCTGATCGTTTTAGAATAGACGATTATTGACGTTCACATGTAAGTACTACATGTTCATGTTTCTATGCGGTAAGGTTCACATATAACATGTTCATGTTCAAACACATGTCTTTGTGCATTTAGAGCTTATTTGTGAACTTCAGTGCATAAATAAATGAACGTTAAGAGATTATTTGTGAACCTTCTATATAGGTTATTCCAGAATGATTAGGGGACGTTAAGAGCTTTTTTTTTTATTTTTCGTCTCTGATCGTTCTGGAATAGACAAGTATTGACGTTCACATATAAGTACTAAATGTTCATTATTCTATGCCGTAAGGTTCACATATAACATGTTCATGTTCAAACACATGTTTTTGCACATTTAGAGCTTATTTGTGAATTTCAGTGCACAAATAAATGAACGTTAAGAGCTTATTTGTGAACCTTCTATATAGGTTATTCCAGAATGATCAAGGGATGAAAACAAAAAAAAATGTTGACAAAAAAAAATCGACGGTAGAGATCGCTTCGCATGTTGTACGATTAGGGCCTGTTGTATAGGATCCTCAATCTAGATTTATGAACCAAAGTTAGGATGTTTTTAACTATAACATTGTTGCGGGAAGACACCCAACTAATGATTGGTTATTTAGTCATCGTTTTTTTATCCGTTAGGAACAACTTTTTAGGATTAGCAGTTTACTTTAATTTTAGTGGATGTTAGGATGGTTCAAATCCATGTATATGTCTCACATCCGTGTCCCGCATTGCTTATTGGACTTTGTGAAACAAATATTCTCAATCTTAAAAAAATTGATTTGGAAAACCGATTTGAATCCGACTGCTTCTTTCGCTTGGTCCATTTTTTTTATAGTTCTATCCTTCTTTAAGGTGAGCATGTCTCCTCTCCGCTCAGAACACCAGCGACGCTCCTTGACACCCACTCATTCCTTACTTCATTTGATTTCTATTTCAATGTGATCAATTGTTTAAGACCTCACGAAATCATTAACACCAGACACAAAGAACAACAACAACAACAACAACAACCAAGAACAAATTAAAAAGCAGAAACCCCAAGGAGGAGTTAGGTTGATGCATCACATATAACTGGTCGTGTGATCCCTGGTGGCTTCTACTTACGAAGTGCCTCCAGATTGTATCTTGTATCTGTTTCCCGGCTGCGTCAACGTCGCGTTGGTATATTTCAACTCATGTTTGAGCCCTTCTCATCGATCATGCCTCTCCGTCTCTCCTTCTGGGCTTTGTTTGTTTTGCATTTCTATTGTTTTTGTTTTTGTCTGTTGTTTTTTTTCCTTTTGTTGTTTTGTATCGGTTTTTCTGACTGCCAATTTGTCAGTCTCTCGGGATCCTAGTTTGATTTTTCCTGGAACTTCGACTTCTTACTGTATCCCACAAAAAGCAACAGAAGAAGAATGTCATAAGAACAATTACCTCGATGACAATTACTATGATTTTGCTACTAAACATTTCCAACTCAAGTATGTAAAGAATTGGGAAATTTTGAAACTCAAAATTTCAACTCATCTCTTCTTTTTTAAACTATTTTCTTTAATAAATTTGTGAGTATTGCCTCTTCTTTTATTAATAAAAATCGTACTTACTCGTCTCTCATGGATTTTCCCACCTGGCAAAAACTATTGATGAGATTTTTATGAACTCAGTGAGATGCCTAGAAAAAATTGAGGTTAGGAATCCAATTGGATGACATTAATCGTAAAGTCATTATATACTCTATTTACTTATTGGAATGCACTATTGGTTGTAAGTCATTAATTATACTACATAAGGAGTGTTTTGATCATATACTTAAATAGGGAGTGGATCATATGAGAACGATTAGTTATGAGAGAACTAAGAATGATTTATGGTCGTTCAGATCTGAGATATAAGCGGCCCGGATTAGAGTTTGATTAAAAAGGCAAAAAAAAGACAGAATTGGATTTTTGTCGTAATATATGCATTTTTGGGGGAAATCCGCATGCGCCTTGATGTGACCATATTTTCGATGTTCATCACTTTTATCCTTAGATATCTACCCCTTTCATGCCCAAATGTTCATCACTTTTGTGTCTATATGTTCATCATTTTTCTATACATGATGTTCATCGTTTTTCTCTTATATATTCATCAATTTTCGTTATGAACATATTTTCAATGCTCATCACTTCTATCTTTAGACGTTCACCACTTTCATGCATATATGCTCATCACTTTTGTAACTAGATGTTCATCATTTTTTATGCATGCATGTTCATCGTTTTCCTTCTACACATTAATCACTTTTCGTTGTAAACATGTTTTCAATGTTCATCACTTTTGTCCTTAGATGTTCACCACTTTTATATCCAAATGCTCACCACTTTTGTACCTATATGTTCATTATTTTTTTATGCATGCATGTTCATCACTTTTCAATGTAAACACGTCTTAGATGCTCATCACTTGTGTGCATAGATGTTCACTACTTCTATGCCCAGATGTTCATCATCTTTATGCCTAGATGTTCATCACATTTTATGCATGCATGTTCATCACATTTTCCCTATATGTTCACCACTCTTACCCCTATATGTTCATCACTTTTCATACCGATATGTGCATCAGTTGTTTAGGTATATATGTACATCACAAAATGTATTCAAGAAAAAACCTATATTTTTACTTACTTTAGACTTGATTTCATATCAAATATTATTAATTTGCTCGTATAAACATGCAATGAACATTAAATGGTCATTTTTATAAGATTTGAGAGTTTAGAAAACACAAACACGAGTATAGAAACACTATTGAATTTTGTACTTTTCGGTTGTAAAGTTGTGACATCGCTTATATATTGTGACGAACATATGCGAACAAATGTGGTGAATATTTGTGTTCACTAGCAACACAAGCGCGCACGAGCGTGGGAACACCTCCTTTAAGTTCTCGGTTCTCTCCTAGGTAATGGCTCTCACGTGAACCGCCCCCTGTTTAAGTATATGCTTAACAAAGTTATTTGCATTGATACATGTTTTCCTAATTGTCTTTCCTAATATCGACCATCTTTCTTCCTTTTCATATCTATAGCTAAGGAGTCTTCACTCTCCCTCCCCATCACTTCCAAACACCACCTCAAATCCACCGGCTTTGTCTCTCACCTACATATCCTTCTCACTGAAAGTGTACCGTCTATTTTCGACTTTCGACAATGGCCATCTATAAGGAGTTGTGGAGGTAAAAATATCACTTTAATATTTTAATGTCTATTCTTTATTATCCCAACTTAAATGTGCAGCCATCATATTTAATGGGCTCTAGGATTATTATGGAGGCCCATGAGGTAATTAAAATTTATTTATTAAAAGGAAACGGTATTAATTATTAGAAGAAAAACCCTAATCTTATTCTCTCTCATTCAATTCAACGTTCTCTATTCCTCTTCATTCCTCCTTACTGACTTAGGCATCGGAGAGTCTTTGAGGGCACCCAGCCTCAATTTTTCAGTTTTACATCGAATTCAATTCGCAAGAAGGCTCTTCAAGGGATCATTCGTCGCTTCATCTGGATTAATTGTGGTGACAGAAATTTTCTACTACAGGAATCCTGATCTCTCTCCCCCACATTAAAGATGTTTCAAACCCTAATTTCATCTTTTTATCCTTTGTTTGTCAAGTTGATTTTTTGCTAGGTTGTAAAAACTAAAATTTTTAAATCTAGTCTATAATTATTGATTAGGATAAATTTTAGTTTGTTTTTTTTATATTATGTTTGCATAAACTTGATCATGCAAATAAACAATACTTTAGTTTATTATTGATTAGGATGGATTTTAGTTTGTTTTTTATATTATGTTTGCATAAACTTGATCATGCAAATAAAAAATACTTTATTTTGTTAGTTTTGATATGCAATATAAGCATTTCCCCTTCATTTTTATTTCAATTTATCAATTTCGATCAAAGATACTGACATTTTAATTCCCATGCTTGTAAATATGGTGTTTTATCGATCCAATGAAATAAGAACCCCAGTTCATGAGGCTCCTTACTATAATAAAATATCGTTTATGGACATAATAGATGGCTTGTCAGATAATCGTAAAAATACATATAATAAAAAAAGTACAAAAAGACATTTAAATTGGGATTAATGGACTTTGATCAAAATAAGCTTTTATCTTGTGTTTTTATTTTAATAAATTACACAAAAATACCATAAATAAAAAAAAATAGGGAAAAAACCTTCAAATTAAAAATATAATACAAAGCCGATTAAAATTGCGGTTAATAGATTTTGGACACACAAAATTTCAAAATTTAGCACAAATTCCCTAAAATCATTGGACGATTTTGTTAATTCCTCAGTTGTCACCAGTTAAATTCGAACTGGCCGGTGACCTCCTAAAGTTCAAATTTATACTCATATTTCCCTTTGCACGACTAGTTAGTAGTGTTTTAAAAATTCATGCTTAGGTTCTGTGTGGGCGCTAAGTGGTCATATCCCATCCCAATCTTATCCTAAGCTAACTAGCTAGGCGGAGCAAGAGAAAAAAAAAAGAGGCGGCCGAGCTTGGTGGAGCGAGAGAATGATCAATATACTTGGCTTGTAAAATAGACCCAAAATAAAATATTCAACTCCATCTTAACACAGTTTTATAAAGATTAATAAATTTGAGAGAATTTAGTCAAATAGTTACATGAATCACACATTAATTTTTAATTCCTTTAGACCCTCACTTAATCACTAAATGCTAGACCTCACCAAACCGCCTAATGTCTTTTAGAAGATTGCTAATTAGTTACTTTAGTATAGCTAAATTTAACATGCGCCTCAAATAAAAAAAGTTATGTTCGTATTTTAATTGAAAAGAGGAAAAGGAAATAAAAGATTGAAGAAAAAGATAAAAGATATATCTAAAGAAAGATAGAAAGAAAGATAATAAAGATAGAATGAAAAGAAAGAAAGTAAAAGGAGACATACGTAGGAGAAGACAATATACTTGGCTTGCATTATATTTGTATAATTGAGCAAGTGTTTGAACCCCTTCTTTTAAGCAACTTTTGATTTCTTTGTTTCAGTTGAGTATTTGATCTTCTCTTTTTCATATTTGTGGCCTATGTTATACACGCCGCTTTAATTACTTCTTATTGGTTTCTCGTGTCATATTGTTTATTTTATTTTATTTCAATATAGACACTAAATTATTATAATAGAAAAGAGAGATTCGAATTCGTAATATCGTGGTCATGAAATGTCATATATATATATATTATTTAAGTTGGAAAAACTTGATCTTGTAATTTACTACCTAATGTTAAAATCTTTGTTACCTTGAACCAATTTTCTTATTAATTAGCCCAACGTATACATAATATAAGAAAACAATCCGTAAATCAGATTACTATATTTTCTCACGGAAATCATTAACTCCACGTCACACAGGACTCTCAAATCCAATTTAGATCGAATCATTTATAGATGGATCTTAGTAATTTATAGATGGATCTCTTCATCCATTAACACTAGCTATGAACAAGAAACTTTGTCTTTCAACACATGTTGGTTCAGTTGGTAAGGACGGGCCACTTCCCCTCAGAAGGTTGTGTGTTCGATTTCCGCTGTCGATGTGAGGGCTATGTTGGTGGGTGATCTGTAAGAACCTCTTTAAGTGGCCTTTGGTCCATGAGGCGTGCTCTGACCCGTGGTGGTGACCGAAACCGAACCCACCCAAACTATATTTAATCAAAAATAAACAAGAAACTTTGTTATCAACCACTCCTTTCTCTGGAAGTCTCCTTTGATCTCAAATATGCCATTTGCATCACCTTGGCTCTTGCAAATTCGAATTTTAGTTTCCACACGTCTTACCTTGGAAAAATATATATGTTGTATAAGTCCAAAAGCTGAACATCATAGATGTGTAATCTTCATTTTATCGTGGGTTTTAGATTAATCCTTTTTCCATCTTGTAGGAAACCTGAATTTGAAGGACAAATCACTTGAAAACATGCATAAGGAATGGAAGAGTTTCCTTAGACCACTCAAAGCAAAGATGTCCGGTTGTTATCTAGTCATTTCTAGAGAGTTGGAATATATAGAAGTCCCACTTGGACCAAAAAAGAAATGAAAATGATATTGGTTGGACTTGAAAGGTTATCAATCGATTAACAGTACTAATAAACTATACTAGGTAAGTTCTTGTATTGAAAGTTTAATTTTCAAGTTTATATATATAGAGGCAGGTTTACCTAAGATGAAAGGACAAATAAGGAGTATTGGATGAGAGTTGATGGACATACGAATTTTAGGGAGATTTGAGGGTGTATGGGTGTGTGTGACATGAGATTAGAAATAGACTAGTGTAATACCCGTACTTTGCACGGGATTTGTTTATATTTTTTTTTATTTGTAAACATAGTATTTTTTAAATTATCGATGAGTCATTGGTTCAATATTTATTTGATTAGTTATTTAAATAAAACATGACTAATCAAAAAAAAATATTCAAGATATACCAAAAACTAAATTATATAAAGAGAGACGACATTCTCTATAACTTTATTAATAATAAAAATTGGCTAAGTAGTCTTTCAAACAGGTATAGCCACACCACTTATATCAATACTACTAAATCCATCAAACATAATAAAAATGATCATATAATACATGAAAATTAAACGAAAAACATTAAATGTAGAACGATGTTCAAAATTGCTACAAATTATTAAAAACTTCCTTGTAACATTGGTTGTAGTATTATACCTCTTCTTATCTTTGTCGCAAATCAATATCTTCAAACCTTTCTTGCTAGTCACCCTTGATGATGCAACATAAAACTGGCCATGACTGAAAACATGGTGTGGAAGATACAAACCGATATTTGCAAGAGATTGGCCCTGGCTTTTGTTTATGGTCATAACAAAACATACACTCAAGGGAGATTGTCTTCGTTGAAACTTGAAAGGAAATGAAGTGTCTGATGGTGACATTATCATGCGAGGAATCAACACCGTATGTCCGATATTGTTGCCTGAAATAATTCTCCCTTGTATAACATGACTGCCAAGTTGCATGGTTATCAATCTCGTCCCATTACATAAACCTAAAGATTGATCAATATTTCGGAGCAGCATAATAGGCACCCCAACCTTTAGTTTGAGTACATGATTTGACAGACCAGAACATCTAATATTGTTCAAATAATCAGACGTATAAATACTCGCATCAATGTGTTTAACAGAACCTGCCTTGCACAGACTATCCGAACTGAGATAGATCTTTTCATCACCAGGCAACGAAGACAATATATACTCATTAACTTTATCTACCTCTTTGTGTGTTGGAGCAAGAATTGTTCGTTCTTCAAAGTATGCAGGAGACAACTGATCTTCCATTAGAGAGGGATAAATAGATTTAACAACTGCTGGAATCGGATCAAAGTCATAATCATTGACCAATAGTTCATCGGGGATTTCTATTTGCGCTTCTCCATCATTGTCAACACCTGTAGTCCCATCTCCGATGCTTAATATCCATTCAGAAAATTCTTTTGCCTCTTGGATCTGAGATTCAGATGTACCTTGTTGAATCCTCATGTTCCTTGTCAGCGTAAGAACTTTGCAATGGTCCCACAAATAAGAGGAATTAATGGTGGCAAAAACAACATCTTGCCTGCTCCCTTTTGAGATAACGGGTAGGATTTGCCTAAAGTCTCTACCAAATACTACGACTTTCCCTCCAAAAGGTTGCTCTAAACTAAGGGGATTTGTAGCCCGTAAAATATCTCTTAACATCCTGTCTAAAGCTTCAAAACAGAACCTATTCGTCATGATAACTTCATCCCATATAATAAGTTTGGCGGCACATATCAACTCTAAAAGTTCAGTACCTGAACATATATGACACGTGGAATCCTCATTAACTTGCAAATGTATTTTAAACCTCGAATGAGCAGTTCTGCCGCCAGGTATTAGGAGAGTTGCATTTCCACTTGAAGCAACAGTAAAGACTATTTCACCTTTTGACCTTATAGCCGCCGAAAGTGCCCTCCATATATAAGTTTTGCCTGTACCACCATAACCATATAAAAAAAAGACACCCCCGTTATTTGATAAAACAACATTCATGATCTCATCATACACCCCTTTTTGCTCCATTGTAAATCTAGAAAGTAATTGTGAATGTTCCTCGTCTAGACATGATTTATCATATCGAAGTTCATCTTGTATAAGCTTGTTGAAACCTTCAGATATGAGGCTTGAATCTACAGAAGGCATGGTTTTATAGTGACTCAAACTACTACCATTTCGTCATAATAACTTGTCAATTTCGGCAAGAGCGTAGTTTTGTAATTGGTCATCTGTAACATGCAAATCTGCATATAAATAGAATTCACATGTCACTACAATTAAATGAGTACAATATATTCCCCCCAAAAGTACATCAAATGCAGTTACGATTATGATCAAGTAAACAACGTTAATAAAATACATACCCTTAATTCGTAGAATTCTCCTCTGTTTATCGACAATGTCATCTGCTAGAAGCCTCCATGTTTGTTCCCAAACAAACTCTGGTTTTGCCATGCAATCAGACACCAAAAGAAATACAAATAGACTCCTAATGTAGTTTGTTGATCCCCAAAAACTTGCTTCAGTTATCCCGTCAACATATTCTCTGTCATCATCTAACAACCCCAATGCATAGCAAGCTTCTTTAAATGTACTATAAACTGAACCCTCAACAATCCTTAAATCTTCGTAGCATGTTGGTCCTTTTATATGATTCAACAAAATTCTAAGATAGTACTTTTCGTCACTACCAGGAGGTACGTGATAAATCCTTCCAACAGAACCACGCCTGCCACATTTTTTCCAATGCCTAGATGAAGCTACCCAAACAAATTTCTCTGGAAATTCGAAATACGTCAAATCTTTAGCTTCTGGAAACTTTTTGTTAGACGTCATCCATTGCAGAAACATTGATTTATCACTTTCATGATCACTTAAGACGGCATCAATAGGATCTTCATCATCAAATAAAACGCTTTCCTCACCGGGAAGGTGCAAATTCAAACGTTGAACAACATGAGTCCTGTAATGAATATCAAAGGCAAAAATCCTCCAATCCGCTTCACACGCCAATACATAGCGGGCGGTGTAGTAGTTTTTTATTTCGTCCATGCAATTATCACCGACATTGTTTGCATCAGAGTTTGTAATTACAACAGTGACGCGATCATGCCCTTTATTTATGTACCTGAACTGATACTTGATAGAGCCCGATCGGTTGCACCATTCAACATTTATATGTGCATTGTATTTTAGGAGAAGAAATGCATTGTAAGGAATCACATACCGATTATCAAGGGGAACTCCACTCTTTTCTATCGTTCTACCATCGTCACGTCTTCTGTAAAAAGGGTACCCATCTTCATCAACAAAAGTCTGCTCAACAAATTGTTTTGGAAAGTACTTTCTACACTTTCCATCATCCATACACGGAGACGATGGTTTAGAAGCTCCGCATGGACCATGCATCATGAAATTTGTCACCACGTTGAATAAATCAGCATCCTCAGTTGGGTGTGGAATTTCAGCCGAGATAACCGTATCGATATCTGTAGTAGTTGGCAACTTAGATTCCTTATCCAGAAACAATAAAATATGTGCATGAGGCAGACCACGCTTTTGGAATTCGATTGTGTAAATAACTGCAAAAGATCCATAAGTCAAAGTTATATGTTCAACTTATTTAATACATTTTAAAAAATCAAAAACTGATACATTTAATAGACTATAAACATGTCAGGGAAATAATATATTTTATACACATGTAAACAATAACTAAAGTGAGGACAGTAAAAGAGACGTTATCGGAATTAACCTTGCCCAGTTTTTTTTTTACTTTGAAATCTTTGATCATGGACTCCAATTTCATGTGGAATACTCTACATATAATGTCTGACCGATCCTCTGGCTGTAGACCCCTTTCTTCGTAAAACTTTACAATTTCAGGCCATTTTGAATTGCATGTGAATGTTATGAATAGATCTGGATAACCATGGTGTTTGCATATTGCCATTGCATCTTGATAGTTCTGCTGCATATATCTAGGACCGCTTGTAAATGAAGATGGCAACACTATTCGCTTTCCAGATGATGCCGATGCTGTATGACCCTGGCTCGTTGCTTCGGTAATATTTTTATATAAATCATCCCGTATGTTCTTCTGATGAGTTCGATGGTAGTTCAACCTTTTTGATTCAATCATTGTATAAACATCAACCAAAAATTGTTGAAACAACTTTCTAGATGACCTCAGAATCCCAGCTTCGCCTCGACGCTCATGGATTCGAAACTGACAGAATTCTTTTAGCGTAACCCTTGACCTCTTCCTTGCAGAAGTGTTACACCTTTCACTTAAAGCAATGTCAGGTCTATACCCGTCCTCACCATAAGGGAATGCGAACGGATATTTAAGCGCAAGGTACGAAGGATGTAATTCGTGAATCCGTTGTAACTGACCAGACCTTGTATGAAGTATAATGTCCCTGGGCTCAAGATTTGTATCAATATCACCAAGAATAAGAGCAGCAACCTTTGAACTCGTTGGGAGATTATATCTCCGACAATTAGTGTTTCTTTTGCTAACCAGTCGCAACTTCATATCTGTTACACCTTCATCCTTAAATCGATCTCTGGCCATTCTAAATGCTTTTGCATGGGGGTTGTGTTGATCTATCATCTTTCTCAACTGAATCACAAGCGAATCATCAACTTTTTTGACTCTAGAGCTGTCATAAGTAAAGATCAAAGTAATGTCTTAATAATAAAGAATAATGTTATATAACTATAAGTAGTAAAAAAAATATAAATATACGTAATTGACATACCTTATTGCATTGATTCTGTTTGAATCCTCGTTTTCAGTATCATATATATATAGTTGCGAAAACTTTGGAGTTGTCCCCGACACTGGTAACAAACTCCCTATTCTGTGAAAATTTTGTCCATGCATTCGGTAACAATAAGTTCCACGACCTTTCGTGATGGGTGAGACCTTTCCTCCCAAAGAGGTGAAAGCAAACATCATATTGTAAGCTATAATGTTCTCATAAAATTGTTTGCTTTTTGGATGCTTATTTGTCAAAAGATTATTCAACAACGGCGGTGGCTCTTGTAGCAATGGGAGCTCAATTTTTCCTTTCATGCAACATAAGGAAGAAATATGACACTATAACATATTAATAACGTTAAACAATAAATAAACAAATGTTACAAATTTAGCAAATAATACAACAGACTTACCTGGTTTACCAGTATGATTTCTTGTTGTTCTATTCATTTATGCGATAGGATCTGTACATTAGACTATTGTTATAAAGAAATTAAAGGTCGAACAAATAAATTGTAACATATATTAAATATGCTAAAAGGTGCTTATTTTAACATATATTATGGACATTACAACATGTTAAACAATCCTAAATGTAATGGAAAACAGGATCCTATTATGGATACAAAAAAAATTGATATTAATTATAAAATTACCTATATTTGGTAATGTAGATGAACACCCTGCCAACGCAGATGAATTAGTAGTTCCTGAAATTAAAATATGTAAGTGATCATATATTTTGAACAATGTCGGAATGTATACAATATATGCTTATCCAATTAGATGAAAGCGTAAATTTCATTAAGGATTTACAATAAAATTAAGCGATTTTTGCTAACCTGATTCAATTAGTGGTGTTCCATGCCTCTTATGCCTAATCGCATTCATTCTCAACATCCTCTTACGTCGAGCTAATTTGTCAATGGAAAACAATTACAAATATTGAAATGCAATAAATCACTCAATTAATATTTACTGATTACCAACGTACCTTGTTCAACATTTGTTATGTCAACTTCATTAGTAAGACTTGCGTTGTGTAAAGGAGCTGCAAATAAATACATATATCATACTACACATAGTGATGTAAGACAAAAGTAATATAATACTTAATAACACGGCTTGATAATGAAATACCCCAAATAAGTCGATAATGACAATTTGGTAATTTAATTAAAGGATTTGGTTAAAAGGGGGAAAATGGGAATTGGGGATTAAATTTCCCTAAGGAGCCGGTTGTCTTCCTCACGTGAAAATCACTCCCGATTTCTTCCTCCTATGCACTGTAGCATCATCTTCCTCACGATCCCACTTGTGCCCAGCATCTCCTCCCTCTTCTGTCCTCTTCCTTGAGCCAACCGAGCCAGCTTCTCCTCCGCGGCGTCGTCCTCCCTGCCGCTGGTTCGTGTTCGCTGCTCGTCGTGCTGCGGTCTCCGGCGTCAGGATCTTCCCTTCGTCGTGTTGCTGTCTGCGCTGGTGGTCATTTCCGGTGTGGTTCCGGCGTCAGAAGCTTTCCGGCGAGGCTAACGAGAGGTAAGAGGAGTGGGTTGTGTTGTTGTTGTTCGCCTAGGGTTCGAAATCTTTGCTGAAATTTTATATGTTCGAAATGATATTGTGAGGATCGAATTGATGTTGATTGTTCTTATGGACAGCTGAATTGGACTGAAATCAGTGGGGCTGTGCAGCAAATTGGTAATTCGTGAGCTTTTGGGCTGAATTTGTGTGTGTAGTGCTGAAATTTTGGAAGGTATTGATTTAGGGTTTGGATTTGGGGGTTTTCTCTAGTTGTGGTTTGGTTTGATTTAACGCCAGGGTTTTTCTCGGATTGATTTCGCAGGTTCGTTCGGATTGATTGGAGACTTTGGGGTCGTTGTGGTTCGACTTGAGGCAAGAGGATTCTTGCTCACTTTATATTTTTATAAATTGTTTTATGCCCAATTTATTTCATAATTAAGTTTACCGTTGCTTGGTTGAATATGGGTATGTGCGTGTGATATGATTTGTCTTGTATCGTATTTGATTAAATGTTGACGTGGTAGTAAATTGTGACTAAATGTGATTGATTGTTGTTGATAGTGTCTGTTGACACGTGTGTGTGTGTGTGTTAGATCATGTGGGTGTGTTGGATTGAATGTGTGTGTGTGTGTGTGTGTGTGTGTGGATCGTATGTGTGTGTTGGATTGAATGTGTGTGTGTGTGGATCGTATGTGTGTGTTGGATTGAATGTGTGTGTGTGTGTGTGTGTGTGTGGATCGTATGTGTGTGTTGGATTGAATGTGTGTGTGCGTGTGTTGGGTTGTGTGTGTGTGAATGTGTGGGTACATTAGTAATTGTCCTGTGTTGTAGATTGACTGATATGGATTGATTGTTGTTGTTTGATTATGGTGGATTGATTGATATGGATTGATAGTTGTGGATTGATTGTCGTGGATTGATTGGATAATTGATTTTAAAGTTTCTTGGTTGAATATATATATATATATATATGTGTGAAAATGGGTTAATAGAGGTCGTGTGTAATAATTGATTGGTTGTCGGTGTGGTGGTTGGATTGTTGTTGATTGAGAGTCCAAGGGCCAGGTGATGATAGCCTCACCAAACATCATAGGGACCGAGTGTCGCCTACGTTGTTAAGGGCCAGTGTTAATTCAGAGTCTAAGGGTCAGGTGATGATAGTCTCACCAAACCGCGTAGGGTGCACGCCTACGTCGTTAAGGACCAAGGGTTGGATGGTGAAGGTCCCATCCAGAAAGTGTGTGTTGATTGTCTCACCCGGTGATGTGGTGGTGGAGACGGAGGTTGGATTGGAGGTGTTGGTGGTTGTGCATGTTGGTTATGTGTTGATATTGGTTTTATACCGATTAAGTGGTTTTGTGTTGAATAGTGGTTGTGTACTTGAAATTGGTTGTGTGTGTGATTGTTGGTTGTGTGTTGATTATTGGTTGTGTGCTCGGTTATGAGTTGTGTACTTGAATATTGGTTGTATGCTTAGTTAGTGGTTTTGTTTACGAATATTGGTGGGGTGTTTGATTATCGGTTTTGTGTTAGACTTTGGTCGCCGGTTGGTTATGTTGATTGATTAGGAAGGTTGGTTTCCCATCTGGAGGGTGTGTGTTAACATGGTTTGAAATTGAATGCATGAGTTGGGTTTGAATGTATGAGTTGGTCGTTATTTTGGTTATGATTGTATTATGAAATGATTATTTTCGTTGATGCCTATGTGTTTGTTGATGTGAAGGTTAACTGGATTTGTTGTGTTAGTGCAGTAGTGAGTTCTGTATATTTGGTTAGCTTTGGTTATAAGTCAGTAGTAAGATATGTGTATGCGCTTAGAGTTGTTGATTGAGGCATTATTAATGGAGAGGAAGTTGGATTGGATCGTTCTATTCGTTTATGCTTGCGATGAGTTTGAGGTTGGATTGAAAGAGGTTAGTATCGTATAGAATTGGATAAGAATGGGTGATTGATCGGTTATGTGTTTATGTTTGTGTTTTGTCATGTGGTTGGTTAGTTGGTTGGTGTGATAGTAGTCAAGTGTAGTTATTTGTATATTAAGTATGATCTGTTGTTGTTTGGTATTGTTTGATTGTCGTGTTAACTCTATGGTTTTGGAACTGTTTTGGCTGGGCTAATCTTGCCATAGTCTTTCACAAGACTGACCAACTGCGGTTTACGTGCCGTGGTTGGCTGGGGTATCGGGTCCCTCAGTCAATCAGGCTTTTCAGATTCAGCGCCAGTAAGGAGGTTCCTGATCATCGTCGGTTTTGGAGTCAAGAACTCTACTCTTTTGGTTTGGACTTGACTTGTTGCACGTGTCGTTTTGGTTTTGGACCTTGAAGTGGTCAAACTTGTTGTTAGCTTTTGGTTGTAAATTATTGTAGTACTTTCTGTGTGTTAAGTTTGATTATGGTTTCAAACTCTGAACAGGTTTTACAGGTTTTTCCGCTGTGTTGCTTTTGGTATATATTATGTATGGGATATGTTTTGCAAATTTTTATTTCACCCGCCTTATAGTCCTTCGGGACTATGGCACTGTAGCACCTCTGGCCCGGGGTGTTACAGAAGTTGGTATCACAGCTTTCTTTTCAAAAATGTGTTCTTTCCGAGTTTTAAACTTGAGAATTTTTATTCGTTGTTGTTATGAACGATCGGGTGATCAGGAATCCTTGCTGTCAACCTGTAGTGAGTTGCGTTGGTAAGTGTTGTTTGCGATGTTTTATGCTAATGTTTTATATGTGACGTTGAGTATTGATGATTAATTTCATATGTGATGTTTAATGTTGTTAAGTAAATTTTATGGTGCGTTCCCTGGTAAGTGGGACGTGCTAGAGATTTAAAAGGTATGAGTATGGTAGAGGATGAGGCCGTTGAGCTTATCGTCGAGAGGTTGATGCAGGTAGTTTAGTAGTGATGATTCGGTATGAATTTGTTGTGTGCTGCTGTTATTGTTAAGGTTGAACATGACAGATTAAGCGCATTCAGATATGGTTGTGTTCCGAGGTGGAATCTCGAAGGCGAGGCTCAGCTGTACGATCAGTGAGCAGTATGTTGATGAGTGATTGATTGTAGAGACTACTACAGATGATTTTGATTAGACTGTTGATATTGGGAGTAGTAAGAAACAGAGAACCCGGTCTGTATCTGAAAGTGGGATTTTACGACTATGGATTTGGCTGAGCTGAGGAACAGAGTGTGACTGTGACTACAGAAAGATGACAGTTACCGTAACAGCAGATTAGGGTTTAATGCATGTGTTGAGTCATGATCCTAGAGACTCGGGTAGAATTATTAGTGCAATGACAGCTGCTAGGCTGCTAAGGCAAGGCTCTGCGGGATATGTGTGTTATGCTTTAGAGGATAGAAAGGATGAGGTGAGAATAGACGACATTCCCGTCGTTTGCGAGTATTCGGATGTGTTTTCGGAGAAACTGGTGGGTTTAGCGCCAAGTCGTGATGTTGATTTTACCATTGAGTTAGAGCCGGGAACTGCACCGATTTCTCGAGCTCCTTATCGCATGGCACCAGTAGAAGTGATAGAATTAAGGAAACAGTTAGAAGAACTCGTTGAGTCGGGTTTTATTAGACCAAGTGTATCTCCTTGGGGCGCACCCGTATTGTTTGTTAAGAAGAAAGATGGTTCTCTTCGTTTATGTATTGATTACAGGGAATTGAATTTGAGACAAAGACGGTGGCTAGAGTTGATTAAGGATTACGATATAGACACATGCTATCATCCAGGAAAGGCCAATGTAGTGGCAGATGCCTTGAGTAAAAAGTTAACACCAGAACTTAGAGTTGCTTGTTTAACAGTTCAGCCAGAGTTACGACAAGAGTTTGTAAGAGGTGAAATTGAGATTTGGTGTGAGAAGGAACATATGATGCTGAATGTGATGGAAATTCAATCGATGTTAGTAGAGTCGATCAGGGAGAAGCAATCTCAGGACCCTGTGTTGAGTAAGCTGTGTAGTGAGGTCGCTCAAGGAAAAGCACCTGGATTTCTCGTTCATGAGGATGGGATATTACGATTCCAGAATCGGTTATGCGACGCAGTTATCCGCACCTGTTTGACTCTAGTTTCGAGGACGAAACTATTATAAGGGGGGAGAATGAAATACCCCAAATAAGTCGATAATGGCAATATGGTAATTTAATTAAAGGATTTGGTTAAAAGGGGGAAAATGGGAATTGGGGATTACATTTCCCTAAGGAGCCGGTTGTCTTCCTCACGTGAAAATCACTCCCGATTTCTTCCTCCTATGCACTGTAGCATCATCTTCCTCACGAGCCCACCTGTGCCCAGCATCTCCTCCCTCTTCTGTCCTCTTCCCTGAGCCAACCGAGCCAGCTTCTCCTCCGTGGCGTCGTCCTCCCTGCCGCTGGTTCGTGTTCGCTGCTCGTCGTGCTGCGGTCTCCGGCGTCAGGATCTTCCCGTCGTCGTGCTGCTGTCTGCGCTGGTGGTCGTTTCCGGCGTGGTTCCGGCGTCAGAAGCTTTCCGGCGAGGCTAACGAGAGGTAAGAGGAGTGGGTTGTGTTGTTGTTGTTCGCCTAGGGTTCAAAATCTTTGCTGAAATTTTATATGTTCGAAATGATATTGTGAGGATCGAATTGATGTTGATTGTTCTTATGGACAGCTGAATTGGACTGAAATCAATGGGGTTGTGCAGCAAATTGGTAATTCGTGAGCTTTTGGGCTGAATTTGTGTGTGTAGTGCTGAAATTTTGGAAGGTATTGATTTAGGGTTTGGATTTAGGGGTTTTCTCTAGTTGTGGTTTGGTTTGATTTAACGCCAAGGTTTTGCTCGGATTGATTTTGCAGGTTCGTTCGGATTGATTGGAGACCTCTGGGGTCGTTGTGGTTCGACTTGAGGCAAGAGGATTCTTGCTAACTTTATATTTTTATAAATTGTTTTATGCCCAGTTTATTTCATAATTAAGTTTACCGTTGCTTGGTTGAATATGGGTATGTGCGTGTGATATGATTTTTCTTGTATCGTATTTGATTAAATGTTGACGTGGTAGTCAATTGTGACTAAATGTGATTGATTGTTGTTGATAGTGTCTGTTGACAGGTGTGTGTGTGTGTTAGATCGTGTGGGTGTGTTGGATTGAATGTGTGTGTGTGTGTGTGTGTGTGTGTGTGTGTGTGTGGATCGTATGTGTGTGTTGGATTGAATGTGTGTGTGTGGATCGTATGTGTGTGTTGGATTGAATGTGTGTGTGTGTGTGTGTGTGTGGATCGTATGTGTGTGTTGGATTGAATGTGTATGTGCGTGTGTTGGGTTGTGTGTGTGTGAATGTGTGGGCACATTAGTAATTGTCCCGTGTTGTAGATTGGCTGATGTGGATTGATTGTTGTTGTTTGATTGTGGTGGATTGATTGATATGGATTGATAGTTGTGGATTGATTGTCGTGGATTGATTGGATAATTGATTTTAAAGTTTCTTGGTTGAATATATATATATATATATATATATATATATATATATATATGTGTGAAAATGGGTTAATAGAGGTCGGGTGTAATAATTGATTGGTTGTCGGTGTGGTGGTTGGATTGTTGTTGATTGAGAGTCCAAGGGCCAGGTGATGATAGCATCACCAAACATCGTAGGGACCGAGTGTCGCCTACGTTGTTAAGGGCCAGTGTTAATTCAGAGTCTAAGGGTCAGGTGATGATAGTCTCACCAAACCGCGTAGGGTGCACGCCTACGTCGTTAAGGACCAAGGGTTGGATGGTGAAGGTCCCATCCGGAAAGTGTGTGTTTATTGTCTCACCCGGTGATGTGGTGGTGGAGACGGAGGTTGGATTGGAGGTGTTGGTGGTTGTGCGTGTTGGTTATGTGTTGATATTGGTTTTATACCGATTAAGTGGTTTTGTGTTGAATAGTGGATGTGTACTTGAAATTGGTTGTGTGTGTGATTATTGGTTGTGTGTTGATTATTGGTTGTGTGCTCGGTTATGAGTTGTGTACTTGAATATTGGTTGTATGCTTAGTTAGTGGTTTTGTTTATGAATATTGGTGGGGTGTTTGATTATCGGTTTTGTGTTAGACTTTGGTCGCCGGTTGGTTATGTTGATTGATTAGGAAGGTTGGTTTCTCATCTGGAGGGTGTGGGTTAACATGGTTTGAAATTGAATGCATGAGTTGGGTTTGAATGTATGAGTTGGTTGTTCTTTTGGTTATGATTGTATTATGAAATGATTATTTTCGTTGATGCCTATGTGTTTGTTGATGTGAAGGATAACTGGATTTGTTGTGTTAGTACAGTAGTGAGTTCTGTATATTTGGTTAGCTTTGGTTGTAAGTCAGTAGTAAGATATGTGTATGCGCTTAGAGTTGTTGATTGAGGCATTATTAATGGAGAGGAAGTTGGATTGGATCGTTCTATTCGTTTATGCTTGCGATGAGTTTGAGGTTGGATTGAAAGAGGTTAGTATCGTGTAGAATTGGATAAGAATGGGTGATTGATCGGTTATGTGTTTATGTTTGTGTTTTGTCGTGTGGTTGGTTAGTTGGTTGGTGTGATAGTATTCAAGTGTAGTTATTTGTATATTAAGTATGATCTATTGTTGTTTGGTATTGTTTGATTGTCGTGATAACTCTATGGTTTTGGAACTGTTTTGGTTGGGCTAATCTTGCCATAGTCTTTCACGAGACTGACCAACTGCGGTTTACATGCCGTGGTTGGCTGGGGTATCGGGTCCCTCAGTCAATCAGGCTTTTCAGGTTCAGCGCCAGCAAGGAGGTTCCTGATCATCGTCGGTTTTGGAGTCGAGAACTCTACTCTTTTGGTTTAGACTTGACTTGTTGCACGTGTCGTTTTGGTTTTGGACCTTGAAGTGGTCAAACTTGTTGTTAGCTTTTGGTTGTAAATTATTGTAGTACTTTCTGTGTGTTAAGTTTGATTATGGTTTCAAACTCTGAACAAGTTTTACAGGTTTTTCTGCTGTGCTGCTTTTGGTATATATTATGTATGGGATATGTTTTGCAAATTTTTATTTCACCCGCCTTATAGTCCTTCGGGACTATGGCACTGTAGCACCTCTGGCCCGGGGTGTTACAGATAAAACAATAATTTTGGTACCATAGTTTTCCTTGTCATTTAGGCTTATAGGTAAAACTGAGTTAGTAGCGATTTGATCCGCTATTGGTAAATGCAAATCCGTTGGCGTAACATTAGCGGACACTATATAAAAACACATATATTAATTTATTTTCTTATACAAATACATATAATCAAATATTATAAAATAACAACTATGCTTAGTACAATAATAAATACAGTAGAATAGTGCCATTACTTATTTGTGGTAGAAAAGTCGAACATCCTGGCAATATAGATGAATTCCTTGTACCTTCACATTTAAGTATTAAATGATTATTCGTTTCGAAAACCTCAAACTTAAGACAATGCATGCATAAAAGTATATAAAATAATATATTTCATTAATAACTAACCATTAACAGTAATAGCTAATGGTGTAGATTGGGTAAGTACAGAGTTGCTAATACTTCCAAGTACATTGCATGCACAACGTTTGTTAAAACAAAACATACATTACTTATTAATTTAAACTAATGTTTTTTTTATCCTAACCTGATTCGTTTAGTGATGTTCCATGCCGCTTATGTCGTATGACATTCATTCTCAACTTCCTCCTATGCCGAGCTATGTTGTGCATGAAAATAAATATCAATTATTATAAATACAAAAATCACTCATTTCATATAAAATTTTACGAATAACATACCTTGTTCAACATTTTGCAAATCAATTTGTTTTGTAAGTATTCTATTGTGCAATTCAACTATAAACATAAAGGTATAATATTATAATCAATTAAGAGTATAACCAAACATAAATTCTGGCACTTAATAAAACGGAAATTACCATCACTTATATGTAGTACATTATTTGAACCTCCTGTCAATGCAGATGAAGTTCTTGTACCTGAACATTAATGTATTAACTAATAATAAATTATTAATTAATTCAAACGTAAGATCATAAACTGTAATAGAGAATGTTATAGCCTGGGTAAATATAGAGTTGATAATATTTCCAAGTATATTGACTTCATTCATTTTGGTTAAGCAAGAACTAAATTAATTTAGAATTGTAATTAAATATGATATTTTGTTCTAACCTGATTCGATTAGCAGTGTTCCATCCCGCTTATGCCTTATCATATTCCTTCTCAATTTCCTCCTTTGTCGAGCTAATTTGTGCATGAAAATTAAATTCAAATATTAAAAATACATAAATTATGCTATTTCATACAACTTTTAAGAATACCATACCTTGTTCGACATTGTGCATATGATTTTGTTCTGTAAACATGACATTGTGCAATTGAACTACAAATAAATAGTTATATCATAATCTACTTATTATAGATACTAAAACAAAATTAATTTTGATACTTAATAAAAAGGAGAGTAAGAACAAAAAAAATATACCGTAATTTTCTTGATCTGGATTACTTATAGATAAAAATGAATTATGAACGTTTTGATCACTTCGGGGTAAATGCAAAGCCGACGGAATAATATTGTGGTGTACTGCATAAATACATGGATATGTGTTACAAATTTAAAGCATAAGAAAAAAATTCAAAAGCACAATTATATGTTTTCATAGTTATAAAATAGTTAAATTTTGTTTAACTTTTATTAACAATAATGAAATTAAAGATATATTGTATTATATAACATCAAACATTTATTACAATATAGATGTTCGAATCGAATTAACTGAAGACTTTATCGAATAACATTACTAACCATTTGAAATGTCGGACATGGGGATACGATCACTAACGAATGAATTGGGACTAACTTCAGGAATGAATCCTACATAATGACTATTTATATTCAAGTTCATATTTAAATTTATCGGGAAAAAATGTGAAAGAATTGAATGCAATTTATTCACCTGATCGATTTGAAATTGTCCGTTGTCGTTTATCTCTAATAACAACCAATCTCAACGCTCTTTTATGTCGAATTAATTCGTCCATAACAAAATCACCCTGCAAAATCATATATCTATTCAAATTAAAACTTATATATTTATTACAGTGTAATCAAATGTAATACTCAAATTGAATAAAGTATATTTATGAAAAAAATTAAAACAAATATGTAAATACTTAAGGAGATGTTTATAGTTTTTTTGTTACATGGACTTATAGGCAAAAAAACAGATATCATTGGTAGGGTTTCGGAATATAGGCCTAATACATACCAAAATAGAGATTATGTACTTATTAAAAATATAATAAATAAACATTATATAATTTTTTTGTATTATTAAATTATAAAACAAAAATATAAATAATCAATGGACATATGGGCCAAAAATAAAAACAACGTAAATAACTTAATAATTTCAAATACAAATAATATCTTTTTAAAGCATAACAAAATAACAAATATATTTCAATACTAAAAAGATTAATGGGTTAATGATGCTTCATTAATACAAAATATACAAATAATACACGATCCACTTGTATAATCCCGTGTCACGTTTCTGCAACAATATCTGGGCCCAATCTAAATCAATACCCGGCCTAATTTCGATCTCCGTTGGCCCAAGCCCAATATTACGTATCAGAATACCTAATACCCGAAACCCTAATCTCACTTTATTCTTTCTCTCTATGTCGCTTCTCTTCTCTGCTTCTTTCCCCTTCCAATCTAGGGTTCTGGGTAACTTCAATCTTTCCATTTCGAAGTTTGATTCTATTATGGGACGCTTATCTTCTCTCCTTCTACCACCTTCCATTTCCAGAGTTACCATTTTCAATCTTTCCAGATAAAATATCAACCTTTCTTTCCGATTTCATATTCCATTTTCGTCATCATCAAACTTCACTCAAGCGCAGAATGAACATATCCATTTTTATTCTTCCTCTAAATTACCTTAAACACTATCAATTTTCTCTTCCTATGTTCCCCAGAACCCTAAACATTCGTAATCTCGAAGAAAAAAGTAAGCGTTCTTAGATCTGTTTCAAACGACCCTAAAAAATCCAAAACCCACTGTCGATGTTCTCGAAGGTTCACATGCAAAGAAAAGATGTACTAAAAGATGTCACCAGAGATGGAGGTTCATTATCAGATCTGGAAGAAGAGGGTAATTTTGAGATCCAGATCTTTCAAAGGTAATATTTATTTCTCTCTGTCTCTTTGTCAGTCTCTGTATTGATCTCGATCTAAGTCTCTTTATCGATCTTTTGATTTAAACCTATAATTTATCTTCTCTGGCACCAGATCTAATGTTAGTTTTCATTTCATTTGGTGGAAACATGTTTTTGCGTTGGAGATCTGGAAGAACAAACAGGCGCGAATGATGAAGAAATTTTGAAGAATATTCTAGCAAACTCCAGAACCAGATCTAATGTTAATTTTCCTTCTCTCTCTCTCTTTCACTTTCTCTGGAAATATTTGGATATTTAAAATGCTTAAATTTCCAAAATCATGTTTCTAATAAACTCAACTATCAACAGTTTTCGTGTAATTGATTGATTTCATACATTTGATCAAGACTGTTCTTCATATGTTCTATGTGAAAAAAATTTGGTTTTCGAATTTTTTTTAGGTAAAATCTGATATTATATGAAAACCATAATAAAATCTGATATTAGATAAAACCGGTTCTACATTGTAATAAAATTTATATCAAACCCGGTCCACTTTAATATTTATAAATTATCGGATTCTTATTCACATACTATGGGATTAAAACATTCTAGGCTTTTTGGCCCAATTACTATGTTAAACAACCTAGACAATTAAGTTTAAAACATTATGGGCTTTTTGGCCCAATTACTATTTAAACAACCTATACAATTAAGTATATCGGCCTTTAATAATGCATGTAAGTGAATGGGCTTATTGGGTCGGCTAATGTTTTATTGCATATTAATACTTCTAACAAAAATATAAACATTTAGTGTAGTCTGAAAAGTAATTTTTTTTTAAAAGAATATGTATATGTCACAGATTAGAAGGCGTCTAGAAAATCATGTAAAACATTTTAACCGGCACTCTTATGGGCTTGTTGGCCCAAATATATTTTAACCCAGTATAATGAGAATGCAACAATTGTAATGGGCTGATTGGGCTTTAATTTAAAGGCCCAATTTCAAAGGCTGGAAATTTAAAAATATCTTTCTGAATCTGTCTAAAGGGTTCGATTGAAACAAAAGGAGGTGAAAAGTCTATTTCTCTGTGTCTTCTCTCTATTTCTCTTTCTCTGTGTACTCTCTCTATTTCTCTACGTCCTCTCTCTCTATTTCTCTTTCTCTGTGTCCTATCTCTATTTCTCTTTATCTGTCTATGAATTGATCCTCTATCAAGCTTATAGATCTAGATCCAAAACCTCTCTGTGTCCTCTCTCTATTTCTCTCTCGTTGTCTCTGTATCCTCTATCAAGATTATACATCCAGATCAAAAACATAAAGATCCTCTATCAAGCTTATGGTTTTGTACATTACATTTGCTGGAAACATGATTCTGCTTTGGAGATCTCGAAGAACAAACCTACGCTGTTGATGAAGAAATTTGGAAGACTATTCTGGCAAACTCCAGAAACGATAAATGTAAATTCTTCATCTCTCTCTCTTTGACTTTGTCTGGAATTGCACGGTATATTTGAAATGCTTAAATTTTCACAATCATGTTTCTAATAAACTCAACTATTAACCGGTTTCGTCTAATTCATTGATTTCATACATTTGATCAAGACTGTTCTTCATGTGTTCTTTGTGGAAAAAAAAATTGTTTTGGAAAATTTATTTTTATGAGGTCAAATCTGATATTATATGAAAACGTATTAAAATCTGATATTAGATAAAACTGGTCCTACATTGTAATAAATATTATATCAAACCCAATCGACTTTAATATTTAAACATTTTCAGATTCTTATTCACATAGTATGGGAATAAAACATTGTGGGCTTTTTGGCCCAATTAATATGTTAAACAACCGTTACAATTAAGTTTAGCGGCCTACAATAATTAATGTAACGATTCTAATGGGCTAATTGGGCTTAAATTTAGTTTAGCGGGCTATATGTCACAGATTTAAAGAAGTGTATAGAAAATCCTGTAAAATATTTTAACGGCACTATGATGGGCTTATTGGCCCAAATATATTTTAACCCAATTTAATGAGACTGTAACGATTCTAATGGGCTAATTGGGCTTAAATTTTAAGGGCCAATTTCGAAGCCTCGAAATTGACTTAACATATTTCCGAATCTGTTACTTTAACCAACGTATCTCTCTCTCTCTCTCTCTCTCTCTCTCTCTCTCTCTCTCTCTTCTCTCTCTCTCTCTCTCTCTCTCTCTCTCTCTCTCTCTCTCTCTCTCTCTCTCTCTCTCTCTCTCTCTCTCTCTCTCTCTCTCTCTCTCTCTCTCTCTCTGTATCTCTATTTAACATTACCATATCACTATATATCTCTATATTTCTTGAACTCTCTATTTATCTCTCTTAGTATGAGATTTGCAGATATCTTAATTTTTTTTATTTCTTTCTCTATGAGGGTTTAAACCAAACACACTTTACACCAACGAAGGTATACATATAACAAATACACTTATGCCATGAAGGAGGAAGTTATGGAAGACTCTCTACCAAATGTAAGTGTTTAAATTATATCTTCCATTACGATTAGTCTCACATTGAAATGCATAATTCATTCGGCATAGATATAAAAAAGTTTATTTCTATGATTCTTGTTTACTGTAAGTCAAATATCTGTTTTTGGCATGATTTTTTGTAAGTGTTTAATTGAAGGATGTTGAATTGAAGACGAACTAAAAACTAAAACTAAACACTAAACAAACTACAAAACACAGCCTAAAAACAAATAAAGTAATACAAACTGATGTGCACAGGTTATATTGAAATCAATATTCTTATAAGATATAAAGAACAATAGTATACATGTAATAATAGCATATGGAATAACAGATGTAACTAACCTTTGAAAATGCTATTGTATTAATGATTGCAGCTGAGCACTCCGGGTGTAACTGATAAGATCAGTGAATTTGAAATTGGGAACTTGAACTTCAATCTTTTGATATTCTGAAAGGTAACACTTTTCATATTGCCAAATCTTGAGTTTACACATTTTTTTTACAGATTATAACTCCTATTCTAATTACATAATATCTGAATCTTTTGCATGCATTCAATGAAACATAAAAGCTCCAATGTAGATGCTTCTTAAAGGGGAATCTAAACCTGATATCATGTTTAACCTAAGGATGAAATAGTTGTAAAGGTTTGTGTACTACTTACTTATAATTTACAAATATTACACTTAATAATTTGTGTATATAGTAATTACTGACATGGTCCTATTTAATTTTATCAATTATAGGTGTCACAACTGAACCCATGATATCAGGTTCTAAACTAAAGAAGTCAGATTTACATGTTATACTATTCTATCAGGTCATCCTTATCTGCTTGATACATTTTTATTTATTTTATAATAATTGCATAAATATTTTACAAACTAACTTATTTATTTATGTTACAGTAATGCATGATGGTAATATTTCTTGAAAGAGGACTAAAGGTATGACTACTATACTACTATTTACATGTTTGGATACTTTAATTAAATTCTTAATGCTTACTGATAGTAATATTTCTTCAATTACAGGTTGCACCATCTAATCTATAATATACATCTCCTAAACTGCTTCAAGCTTTACTATAAGGTCATGGTTTCACAAATTGACTTTTTATACTTACTGATTTACATCTTTTGCTTGTACTTACTTCATTTGTTTATGATATAGGCATCATTTGGAAGCTCATGCTGCACTCAAAAAACAAATTTGGATAATAATAAATATATAGAAAAGAAGACCTATAGGTATGTCTTCTATACTAACATTTAGTGTTGTAATTTTTTGATTCATTTCTAAACCAAATCATTTATGTGACAAATAAGATGCATAGAAACTGTAAATCATACATTAATTGCATATTTCATGTCCATAAATTTAAACAACTCATGTTCACAAATCTGAATAACCTAAAGCATGCTACAGTAGGTCGAAGTTATTTAGATCTAAACAAACACAATAAATATTTCTAAATAAAACAACACAAACAATCACAATACATGTAAGTTTCAATACTGTTGCATAGTTTTTCTGCGATTCTCGTTCACAGAACTCCACTGTACATCAGATTTATGACAACCACTTCTTAGTTTTTTTCTCATAAAACGACATACTTAACTCTTTGTCGAATCTGCTAGGATATATAGAACTTAATATAGGTTAATAAATGATCTTCAAAATATTTCCATATACCCGAACTGTTAGAATAAATAGAAGTTTTATATACTCTCCTTGTACGTGTGTTCAAATGATTTCCAAGTGTTTATATATGTGCACACATATAAACTTACAAATTTATGACACATAATTATTTTTGTCTAGTTAAGAATTAGGTGAATCTATTATTTCATAACCAAAATTATAGTTAATAAGTAATTTAACAATTACATTCCTATTTCGTAGTTTAAAAACATAAGGGAACTAATCATAACAAAAAAATGTTTTCATTTAAAGGTTTTTATATTCTGTATGATGAGTACAACTAAATTACATAACATCACTGCATAATGAGTTCTGCAATACTTCAGATGATAGTTTAACTAATCACTTTTAACACTTCAAAATATTATAATATTATTAAAATATACTATTCTCGGTTTATTTTTTATATAACTGTATACTCTTTTCTTTTCTATCAACTATTACTTCCTTTTTTATTTGTATTAATAAATCTCCATAAATATAATAGTAAATTGAAATAGGCAAAAACCGAAGTAATATGGAATTGAAATACTATTATTAAGTTAAAGAAAAATTTATAACATGCTCAGAAAAATAATAATGTTGTTTTACCTAAATCGAAATAAAATTTAACTTAGAAAACAAAGATAACTCACTGTCTAACAAAAATTCAACTATTAATTCAATACTATCTTCATTAATTTCTTATTCTTCATCATCTTCTTCAAACGGTTCTTCTTCTTCGTCTTCTTCAATCTCTTCATTAAGAATATCTCCCTCATCATCGGATAAATTTACCACAACCTGTCTGTTATGTAAGTGTTGCCACGGAAGACGATTAAGCTTAGCAAAGTCGTCCAAAATACACCATAGTTGCTCTCCCGATATTTCATTTCCCATTTCATAAATACATGAAAGTTGCCATGCTTCCTCACACCTACTGTTAAATTTTGACAAATAATCACGACCTTCCCCATCAACCCATACATTCACCTCACTGCTGCACCATGAGATATAATTGTGTTCCTCATTGTATAATGAATCAATACATAAATAGCGATCATGTCCATATTGTAGAAACATTTCATCAAGAAGTGTTTCGTCCAATTCAGCCTGTGTAAGTATTACAATCATAGGATTGTAGGATGAGAATGTCGAATGGAAGGATGCCATTTCAGTTGACCCAAATAAACCTACAACATTTCTAACGGCACAGTTCATTTGAATATTTGGGAATAGAATAGGATCCCTCTCATATATGAATGGACGATATTTCATATTAATTTCGTCCAAAGCATTTTGAATCATGTACATATCAAACATAAAAATTAATCAACAAAAAATTGTTTATAACAAATATTAGTAAACTGAAAAAAAGGATTTGTAATAGCACAGTTCATTTTATGCAGTGAATGAGAATATAAAATTATTTCTCAACTGTTTTTATGAATTCACACCAAATCTAAATTGTTTTCTACATTGCACTAAATTGCACTTGAAACAAATATAAATGCATTTCCATCAAATAAAAACTGAAAAAACTCTAGACTATTAAAAAAAATAAACAGGAATAAAATATAACAATAAAACCAGTATGTGATAGAAAAAAATACATGTGGGTTGCATTCGCTAGATCACTTGGCATTGCAATTGAACATTTCATATAAAGAACATCATCCGATAGATCAATAGGTAAAGTAAATCTAGTGTAAAAATTGTTTGCAATACGTGGAAACCTAAAAAAATGAGATTTGGGCTCAATATCAAAAAGTAACAAAACCTCAGTCTCGACTGAGACATCATGAGGAATTGGGTGCACCATTCTGAATTTTTAGAATGAAGGTTGTAGAACAATTAATATTACAATGTTCATTTATATAGAGTGTAGAAGGTTAATTTTGGCATATTAAATATTAAATAAAATCGTAATATGGGCTACATATACAGATAATATTATAATAAGTCAAATAAGGTAAATCCGGTACATACGATCTATTACACATAATCTTATGTTTCCATAAAATGTAAATATATAATTTTTTAAAATATCTAAAGAATACATAATAATATATATTATGTATTATTTATACATTATATATATGGTAATCTATAATCCACTATATATTAAGTCTAAAACTTAATCATTAACATAAACCCTAAAAACAAAATATAAAACCTAATGTATATATTTAAACCCTAAACCTCCCTCAAACCTAAACCGTAAACACAAACACTAAATACTAAGTATAAAACCTAATAGCAAAGCCTATATATTAAGTATAAAACTTAGTATAAAACCTAAACCCTAAGCACTAAACCCTAAGTTTAAGCCCTAAGCCATAAACCTTACAGGCTTACACCCTAATCCATCAACCCTAAACCCTAAACCCTATGCACTAAACCCTAACTCCTAAACCCTAATCACTAAACCCTAAGCATTAAGCCCTAAGCCCTAAACCATACACCCTAATCCATCAACCCTAAAACACAACCCCTAAATACTTAGTATAAAACCTAATATTAAACCCAATATATTAAGTATAAAACTTAATATTAGACCTAACCCTAAACAGTAAAACATAAACCTAATATATAAATTTAAACTTAAACCCTGAACCTTATTCTCTCAACTCTAAACAGTAAACACAACCCCTAAATACTAAGTATAAAACCTAATATTAAACCCTATATATTAAGTATAAAACCTATTATAAACCCTAAACCCTAAACACTAAACCCTAAGCTTTAACCCCTAAACCATACACCCTAATCCATCAAGTTGTTACAACCCCTAAATACTTAGTATAAAACCCAATATTAAACCTATATATTAAGTATAAATTTTAATATTAGACCTAACCATAAACACTAAAACAGAAACCTAATATATAATTTTTAAACCCTAAACCCTAAGCCCTAAACCCTAACCCCTAAACCCAAAATGATCTAAAAAGTGTACATTTATACTATTAAATTAATGATACTATATTATCATAATCAAACTTTATTTACTGAATCTGTATTATTATAGTTTAGTCAATTTCATAACTCATTGTTAATAATTAAAGTGTAAACAACTCAGAACTGATTGTTAATAATCAAATTACAGCTATGATTCATCAAAACCCTAACATAATGAAAGGATGAACATGACAAAGAAATTGGATTAAAACTTGTTCCTTTTTAGGTTGCAACATATAATCTATAATATGCATCTGCTAAACTGATTCAATCTATACAATAAGGTCATGGTTTCATCAATTGATTAATTCTAGTTAACTGATTTACTTGTTTATGGTGTACTTAACTAATTTGTTTATGATATAGGAATAATGTGGGAGCTTGGATTGAACTCACAGATAAATTGGATTATAAATATATACAAAAGAAGACCTAAAGGTATATCTTCTATACTAACTTTTAGTGTTATAAGAAATTTAACTGTAAATGAAATACCCCAAAGGTTATAAATATGGAAAAATGGTAAATAAAATTTTTGGAGACTTTATAAATCTGGAAATGGGCATATGGAAGGAAATAAAGACCCTTGCCTTCTTCTTCGTGAAACACTCCGTTGTGGACTCCCCTCCTCCTACCAGCCTTCGTGCTCAACTTTCCTTCCTCCGGCGAGCTCGACCAGCGGCGGCCACCTCTTCCTTTCCCTGAGGCGAGCCGCGACAACTGCGGTACTACTGTTGTGCGTTCCGACGAAGAGGAGCCGCGAGTCGCTGCTGCTGCGCGAACCAGCAGCTGAAGATCGAACCGCGTCCAGTGCTGAGAGGGCCGTGCTGCTGTTGCTAGAGTGCTGCTGCTGGTGGCTGATATTCCGTCGACGAGGAGCTCGACCCGGCGAAGAGTTCAGCAGGCGACAAGGTAATTGGTGGGGAGGGTTTTCTTTCCTTCGATCTGAATTTCTGGAGCAACCGAGTGTTGCTGAACTTCTGTGTGTGCAGATTTGGTTGAAATTGTAGGGGTATTGGACAACAAGTATAATTGGCTAACTAAATTTGTTGAATTTGTGCAGCCTGCACTTTGTTTTGGGAGCAATCGGGTTAAATTGAAGGAGTTTGCTGAAGTTGGTGAAATGGAGGTATGAATTTAGGGTTTGAATTGGGGGTTTATTAGTTGTGGCTTGATATGGGTTAATTAATGCCAGGGATTTGTTCGGATCGTTGTCTCAGGTTCGTTCGAGTTGATTGGAGATCTCTAAGGTTTTGGTTGTCGAGTTTGAGGCAAGATGATTCTTGCTCATACCTTTACTTATCTCTTTTAAAAATAATTAAGTCCGTATATGACTATTTTCAGTAATGATATATGCTAATGTCTGTTTAATTGATCTAGAATTTTAGGCTTAGAATTAAATGGTTGAAAGTGTTGATATTGGTCTCGTGCTGGATATCGATTGAGTGCTTGGATGTTGGTCTTGTGCTGAATTTCGGTTGTGTGCTTGATTAGTGGTTTGTTGACAGATATTGGTTGTGTGCGTGGTTATTGGTTTCGTGTTGGATGGATTGTTTGTTGCGATAGGTTGTTGTTGGATATTGGTCGGTTGTCGACCACTGGTTCTGTTATTAGATATTATCGTTAATGGGATATTGTGATATCCTTTCTTTATCTAAATAGGATTGGGCAAGATGATTCTTGCTAACCTTTCGTATATTTTTATCAAATTTCTTTGCTTTATATCTTTGTTCAGTAATTGATTTTATCCTTGCCTAAGTATGTTAATCTGGATTATTGGTTGAAGATTTACCTGGTTGAATGTGTGTGTGTGTGTGTGTGTGTGGTTGCCTTGTGTTGTGTTTGACTGGATGTTGATGTGGTAGTTGTTTGTAGCTAGTTGTGGTTGTGGATTTCCGCTGGTTGTGGTTGATTGGTTGTAGCTGGTTTTAGATGGTTAATTAGTATTGGTTGATTGTTGTTGGTTGTTAGTGGATCCGGGGTTGATATGCGTATCACCCGACCACGTAGGGTGTGACCTACGTTGGTTAAGGCTGGGCCGGGGTGATGATTGCCTCACCCGACCACGTGAGGGTGTGACCTTGCATTGGTTAATGGCCACGATTGGGTGGTGAGTGTCCCACCTTGTATCTTGCTTGTGTGTTTCAGTTATGTAGGTGGACAGTACTCCTCATAGCTGGGCCGGGGTTGATTCTGCGTATCACCCGACCACGTGAGGGTGTGACCTTGCGCTGTTTAATGGCCAGAACCGGAGGGTTGATCGTCCCCTCTTTAGATTAGCCATGGATAGTGTGTGTTTGGGTGATGATAGTCTCACTCGGTGGTGGGTTGGATTGGAGGTTGGATTGGAGGTGTTGGCAGTTGTGTGTGTTGGCAGTTGTGAGTTATGTTATTTGGCTTTGGTTGGTTGATTGTTGTGATAACTTATATGTTTTAAATTGGTTGTGTACTTGATTAAGTGGTTTTGTGATGAATATTGGTTGTGTACTTGATTAAGTGGTTTTGTGATGAATATTGGTTGTGTACTTGATTAAGTGGTTTTTGATGAATATTGGTTGTGTACTTGATTAAGTGGTTTTGTGATGAATATTGGTTGTGTACTTGATTAAGTGGTTTTGTGATGAATATTGGTTGTGTACTTGATTAAGTGGTTTTGTGATGGATATTGGTTGTGTACTTGATTAAGTAGGTTTTGCGATGAATATTGGTTGTGTACTTGATTAAGTGGTTGTGTTGGCGAATATTGGTTGTGTGCTTGGTTATTGGTTTTGTGTGGGATGTTGATTGTTGGCCAGTTATTGACTTGTTGTCGAATATTGTTTATTTGTAGCTAGTTGTGATGTGAATCTCTATTGGTGTGGTTGTTGGTGGTAGCTAGTTGTGGAAAGATGGTTATGTTGATTGATTATGCATGAAGGTTGGTTATGTGGAAGTTTGTGAATGTTGGTTTCCCATCTTGAGGGTGTGGGCCAACATGGGTTGGGTTGGGGTGTATGGGCTGCGGCCCATGTTAACGAACAGGCGGCACCGGAAGGGTGGCTGGCCTGGGTCGTTATATTTATATAAGGTGATGATTGTCTTGCTTGTGCTTATGTGTTCGTTGATGCAAGGTTGGTTGGAATGTGTTAGTATAGTAGTGAGTTCGATATGTTTGGTTAGCCTTGGTTACGTGTTGATCATAATATATGTATATATGTTTTGTAAAGTTGATAATTGAGGTGTTAGTAGTAGAGAGAAAGATGGTTTGGATGTGTTAGTAAAGTTGGATTGGATCGTCTTATCCGTTTATACTTGTGGTGAGGTTGAGATTAGATTGAATGAGGTTAGCATATCGAAGAGTTGGTCAGAAGTGGTTAAGTAGTAGTTATGATATAGTATATATATATATATTGTGGCATGTTGTTGTTTGGTGTTAGTTGGTTGTTGTGATAAATCTCTATGTTTTAAACTGTTTTTGGCTTGTTGATTCTTGCTAGTCTTTCATTAGACTAACCAACCTCGGTTTATGTTCCGTGGTTGGCTGGTGTATCGGGTCCACCAGTCAACTAGTCTTTGCAGGTTCGGCAACAGCAAGGGGGTTTTGGATCACATATGTGTCTTCATAGTTAAATTTTTTGTTTTGCATCGGATTTGAAAATGTTGTATTAGCTACTTGTGTTTTGGGATATAAATTGATACACTGAACTGGATGAAATGTTTAAATGTTGTTTCAAACTTGAACAGGGATTTTGATGTTGATAACTTTTGTGTATTTGGTAGTATTTCGGGTTTTCATTTTTTCTAAAATCGCCTTATAGTTCTTCGGAACTATGGCACTGTAATACCTCTGGTTCGGGGTGTTACAGAAATTGGTATCAGAGCATTTACGTTCCAAAATGTTTTTCAAAAGTTTGACGTGGAGAAGCCCACTCGCTAAAACTGTGAAACAATCGTGTGATCGGAGACCCTTGTTGTAACGCATAGGTAAGTTTGTGTTTGATAAATTTTATATGTGATATTTAGTATTGATGAGTAATTACATTCTATATGCCCGGAGACGGGATGTGTTAAGAGGTCGAAGGCGTGGATGTGGTAGAGGACGAGGCCCTCGGGCTTATCGTCAAGAGGTAGATGCAGGTATTCTAGTAGTTGATGATTCTGTAGAAAGTTGATGTATTTTACTGTTATTGTTAAGGAAGAGAAGGACAGGATTAAGCACTTTCATAGATGGTTGTATGCAGAGGTGAAACCTTGATGGTGAGGTATAGTTGTACGATCCTTGAGTATACTGATGAGTGTTTGATCAGGGAGGCTGCTATAGATGATTCTAATCAGACTATTGATGTTGGAGGCAGTAAGAAAACAGAGGACTCAGTCTACACCGAAAGAAGTGAGATTTTACAACAATGGATTCAGCTGAGTTGAGAAGTAGAATGCGCAGGTTACTACATGCGGATTGTGGCAGGTTACATAAGACTAAGAAGTTTGAATGGGACGGGAAATATCAAGAGAGTTTCAAAGAACTCAAGAAGTGTTCAACTAGTGCGCCAGTGTTAGTTTTACCGCAGGAAACAGAAAGGTTTGTCATCTACAGTGATGTGTCTAAGCAAGGTCTGGGTTACGTTTTAATGCAGAATGGGATGGTCATTGCACTTGCTTCTTGTCGGCTCAAACTGTATAAGAGAAAGAGTTAAACACGAGACAAAGACGGTGGCTAGAATTGATTAAGGATTGTGATGTAGATATTGTTTATCATCCAGAAAAGGCTAATGAGGTAGCTAATGCTTTGAGTAGAAAGTCGACTCTCGAGCATATGGTTGTTTGTCTGACAGTTTAGCCAGGATTGCAACAAGAGGGTGAAGGATGAAATTGAAATTGGTTTGGGAAGGAACGGACAAAGCTGAATGCGATGGAATGTTGAGTGAGATATGCAGTCAGATTGCTCAGGGAAGAGTGTCGGATTCCTTGTTCACGGGGATGGAATATTGTGATTTCAGAATCGACTATGTGTGCCAGCTGGTAAAGATATTAGAGAATGGATTCTCAAGGAAGGTCATTCCTTTGGTGAAAGTGTTATGGTCTAAACATGGAACGACAAAAGAGACTTGGGAACTGGAATCAGTTATGCGAGATAGATATCCGAACCTGTTTGATCTTAGTTTCGAGGACGAAACTCCTATAAGGGAGGGAGAATGAAATACCTCAAAGGTTATAAATATGGCAAAATGGTAAACAAAATTTTTGGAGACTTTATAAATCTGGAAATGGGCATATGGAAGGAAATAAAGACCCTTGCCTTCTTCTTCGTGAAACACTCCGTTGTGGACTCCCCTCCTCCTACCAGCCTTCGTGCTCAACTTTCCTTCCTTCGGCGAGCTCGACCAGCGACGGCCACCTCTTCCTTTCCCTGAGGCGAGCCGCAACAACTGCGGTACTACTGTTGTGCGTTCCGGCGAAGAGAAGCCGCGAGTCGCTGCTGGTGCGCGAACCAACAGCTGAAGATCGAACCGCGTCCAGTGCTGAGAGGGCCGTGCTGCTGTTGCTGGAGTGTTGCTGCTGGTGGCTGATATTCCGGCGACGAGGAGCTCGACCCGGCGAAGAGTTCAGCAGGCGACAAGCTAATTGGTGGGGAGGGTTTTCTTTCCTTCGATCTGAATTTCTGGAGCAACCGAGTGCTGCTGAACTTCTATGTGTGCAAATTTGGTTGAAATTGTAGGGGTATTAGACAACAAGTATAATTGGCTGACTGAATTTGTGCAGCCTACACTTTGTTTTGGGAGCAATCGGGTTAAATTGAGGGAGTTTGCTGAAGTTGGTAAAGTGGAGGTATGAATTTAGGGTTTGAATTGGGGGTTTATTAGTTGTGGCTTGGTATGGGTTAATTAATGCGATGGATTTGTTCGGATCATTGTCTCAGGTTCGTTCTTGTTGATTGTAGATCTCTGAGGTCGTGGTTGTCGAGTTTGAGGCATAATGATTCTTGCTCATACCTTTACTTATCTCTTTTAAAAATAATTAAGTCCGTATATGACTATTTTCAGTAATGATATATGCTCATGTCCGTTTAATTGATCTAGAATTTTAGGCTTAGAATTAAATGGTTGAAAGTGCTGATATTGGTCGCGTGCTGGATATCGATTGAGTGCTTGGATGTTGGTCTTGTGCTGAATTTCGGTTGTGTGCTTGATTAGTGGTTTGTTGACAGATATTGGTTGTGTGCGTGGTTATTGGTTTCGTGTTGGATGGATTGTTTGTTGTGATAGGTTGTTGTTGGATATTGGTCGGTTGTCGACCACTGGTTCTGTTATTAGATATTATCGTTAATGGGATATTGTGATATCCTTTCTTTATCTAAATGGGATTGGGCAAGATGATTCTTGCTAACCTTTCGTATATTTGTATCAAATTTCTTTGCTTCCTATCTTTGTTAAGTAATTGATTTTATTCTTGCCTAAGTATGTTAATCTGGATTATTGGTTAAAGATTTACCTGGTTGAATGTGTGTGTGTGTGTGTGTGTGTGTTAGTGGTTGCCTTGTGTTGTGTTTGACTGGATGTTGATCTGGTAGTTGTTTGTAGCTAGTTGTGGTTGTGGATTTCCGCTGGTTGTGGTTGATTGGTTGTAGCTGGTTTTGGATGGTTGATTAGTATTGGTTGATTGTTGTTGGTTTTTAGTGGAGTCAAGGTTGATATGCATATCACCCGACCACGTAGGGTGTGACCTACGTTGGTTAAGGCTGGGCCGGGGTGATGATTGCCTCACCCGACCACGTGAGGTGTGACCTTGCGTTGGTTAATGGCCACGATTTGGTTGTGAGTGTCCCACATTGTATCTTGCTTGTGTGTTTCAGTTATATAGGCGGACAATACTCGTCATAGCTGCGCCGGGGTTGATTCTGCGTATCACCCGACCACGTGAGGGTGTGACCTTGCGTTAGTTAATGGCCACAACCGGAGGGTTGATCGTCCCCTCTTTAGATTAGCCATGGATAGTGTATGTTTGGGTGATGATAGTCTCACTCGGTGGTGGGTTGGATTGGAGGTTGGATTGGAGGTGTTGACAGTTGTGTGTGTTGGCAGTTGTGTGTGTTGGAAATTGTGTGTGTTGGCAGTTTTGAGTTATGTTATTTGGCTTTGGTTGGTTGATTGTTGTGATATCTATGTTTTAAATTGGTTGTGTACTTGATTAAGTGGTTTTGTGATGAATATTGGTTGTGTACTTGATTAAGTGGTTTTGTGATGAATATTGGTTGTGTACTTGATTAAGTGGTTTTGTGATGAATATTGGTTGTGTACTTGATTAAGTGGTTTTGTGATGAATATTGGTTGTGTACTTGATTAAGTGGTTTTGTGATGGATATTGGTTGTGTACTTGATTAAGTAGGTTTTGCGATGAATATTGGTTGTGTACTTGATTAAGTGGTTGTGTTGGCGAATATTGGTTTTGTGCTTGGTTATTGGTTTTGTGTGGGATGTTGATTGTTGGCCAGTTATTGACTTGTTGTCGAATATTGGTTATTTGTAGCTAGTTGTGATGTGAATCTCTGTTGGTGTGGTTGTTGGTGGTAGCTAGTTGTGGAAAGATGGTTATGTTGATTGATTATGAAGGTTGGTTATGTGGATGTTTGTGTAGGTTGGTTTCCCATCTTGAGGGTGTGGGCCAACATGGGTTGGGTTGGGGTGTGTGGGCTGCGGCCCATGTTAACGAACAGGCGGCACCGGAAGGGTGGCTGGCCTGGGTCGTTATATTTATATAAGGTGATGATTGTCTTGCTTGTGCTTATGTGTTTGTTGATGCGAAGGTTGGTTGGAATGTGTTAGTACAGTAGTGAGTTCGGTATGTTTGGTTAGCCTTGGTTACGTGTTAATCGTAATATATGTATATATGTTTTGTAAAGTTGATAATTGAGGTGTTAGTAGTAGTGAGAAAGATGGTTTGGATGTGTTAGTAAAGTTGGATTGGATCGTCTTATCCGTTTATACTTGTGGTGAGATTGAGATTGGATTGAATGAGGTTAGCATATCGAAGAGTTGGTCAGAAGTGGTTAAGTAGTAGTTATGATATAGTATATATATATTGTGGCATGTTGTTGTTTGGTGTTAGTTGGTTGTTGTGATAAGTCTCTATGTTTTAAACTGTTTTTGGCTTGTTGATTCTTGCTAGTCTTTCATTAGACTAACCAACCTCGATTTATGTTCCGTGGTTGGCTGGTGTATCGGGTCCACCAGTCAACTACTCTTTGCAGGTTCGGCAGCAGCAAGTGAAATGATTTGATACATATCATAAAGGGCAACACCAAAATTTGACATAAAATATGCACCTCCTTCCTTTAAAATTGATAAGTTAACCATAAAGTCTTCTTTAATCACTGCATGGATTGTATCTCCCTGAAACAAAATATTAAACAATTGAAATAAATACATTTAATTTGACTGGAAATATTAAGCATAACATTTTGTAAATACTAAAACAAAAAGTTGCATAAAATAAAAATTCAATACCTTTTCATCCATTAGTATTAGTTCAGTGGTACTGTATTGGGTAGGGTCGTCTTTCTTTGAAACTTTAAATAATCGAATTACTCGAATCTTAAGCTCATAATTTCCTCGGACACCTGTAATGTCGTTTATTTCTTGTCTAGCTTTTGACATAACTACAAAACAGAATATTAAAGTTTCAAAACTGTACAAAATATATAAGCATTCTCATATCAATGAGAGGGCATTAGTAGGTGCAGAGTATGCTCATATAGGTTGTTAGAATGACCGACGGACTCTTCTAATACCCTCTCCGAGCATATTCTGCACCGACTTGTTCAGCCTACTCGTTTTGTGGGAATACGTATGCCAAGTAAAATCAAAATTCATATCTCAGATAGGGGTGTTTAGATATTGGATTGGACTTGGCGACAAATATGAATTACCCTAGCAATTAATTATATTTAGGACGATCTCTGTCTTTGTCTGTCTATCTCTTTCTCTCTCCTGGTTTATATAATTCAAAAAATATGAATTACCCTAGCATTTTATAAATGACAATCTTGTAAATAGAGAGGTTATTATTAGTTTGTGCATAATATGCTCGGAGGCGTTATTAGTTTCATCGGCAAAAGGACTAATCTAATAGCCTCTCTAAGCATATTCTACACAAACATAGGTAATCATGCCTCCTCATTAAAGAACGAAAACAATAATATAGTGGCTAGTTGTGCAGGATCTCCCTGTCTCTGTCTCTCTTTTTATCTACTCTCTCTCTCTCTCTCTATTCATCTCTTTCTGTAAAGATCCTTTTCGTTTCATTTTTTTTCCTTGATGAGGATGTCTGGAGGTTGGGAAGAGATATGGAAGGAGGATGTCCTGCCCATATCCAAAGTGATAAATGTAAGCACGATCTATGTCTTTCTCTATCTATCTCTTTCTATCTTTATCTCTTTCTCTGCAGATCCTTTGTTTGATTTATGTCCTGGTGCATTACTCTCTAAATATACTGAAATAATTTCTTTCATATGAGCAGATTTGGAGGTTGGTGAAGAGATATGGAAGGGGAGGATGTTCTGGCAAGCTCCAAAGTTGATAAATGTAAACCTCAAACAACTCATGGGGTTCCAAGATCTAAAAATGAAAACCTCAAGGTACGGATACTATACTAACATTGAGATGAACATGACAAATAGATATTCAATGTTGCATAGAGTAGAGTGAATGAAAGAATGAAAAATAGATATTCGATGTTGCATATAGGTTCTGAATTATTACCTTGTAACTGAGTTCTGGATTTCCTGAATAAAACTGAAACAAAGAAAATAAATCAATATCAGTTCTGTTTGAAATGTTAAATCTGAATCCCTACAAAACAGACACTGAAGTTCTGTTTGAAATGATATAAGCATTACATTTGAAATAACTGAATTCTGCTTTATGTTAAGCATTACCTCTTAAATGTCTGTATTCTGCTATAGTTTATCTTCTGAAATAACTGAGAAGGTCTAGATTTATAGACGACTATGTGAAAGAGATGTAGTCTTGTATTACATGTTTCGGTATAACAAATCATGTTTATTTTTTTTATTTTTGGAATGCATAGATTTTTCTATATCATATCTTCGTAGTAATCGTTTTAATTTTGTACATAAACTATTCTGTATGGCTGCTAATGATTCTATATTATATTTTGACTTTTTTGTTCAGATCTTGTAATCAGTTTTGCTTTTTATGGATATGTTATGATTTGCAGAATTTCTGACATTGGGAAACAGAGAAAGCACACTTTTTTGTCTCAGAATTTATACAATTTTGTAATTTATATACAGGTTTTAAAAGTTGTGCAATATTTTGTGTAATGCTTATATAATTTTTTTTATGCTTCATATTTAGGTTCATGTGTGTGTATGTGGTTTTGTAATATCTATGCAGGTTTTGTCATATTTGTGGTTGGCTTTGTTTTAAAAGTTTTGCTGCATTTCTGTAATGCTTATGTAATTTTTTTATGCTTCATATTTAGATTCATGTGTGTGTATGCGGTTTTGTAATATCTGGGCAGGTTTTGTGCATTGTTTTGTCATATTTGTGGTTGGTTTTGTGTTTAAATTTTGTCCAGGCTTTGTCATGAATAAAATTTCGGTATGTTGTATGGTATTTTGAATGCAGAATTTATCGTATAACAAGTTTGATACATCATTTACAGCAAAATAATTTTTTTTCTTTGATTCTCAAATATTGGATTTTATTCAATTAAAACGTAGCTCATAATTTTATTTGCTTATTTTTTTTGGAAAGATTAAGCATACCAAAAAAAAATCGTACAAAGATAATCTTTGCAAAATTAGGTCAGAATCATAGATTTAAAAAAAAACATTAACCGGACGGGTGACACGTGTGCAAAGTAATTCCGTTGTGACACGTGGCAGCAACAAACGCGGGATCAATCTCGGGGCGCGTGCTGCTCAGCTGCCATTCTGCTTTAGTTATTATATAGTAGATTAGGCAATTTATAAATAGATAATATGGTGTTGATTTTTTAAAATTAAAAAAGGATAGAATCTTTAGGAGTGAGAAACCATAACAACTCATAATCTTGTCTCATATTCTGTACATCTACTTTAATTAAAATCGTCCATCATCAAAACCACACGACATAAATTCGTGTTCAATGATTTTTACAACGTTCATGAATATCGATCATGTGTTTATGAATATCGACCAAGTGCGTCCTGATGCTCTACAAAATCGTAGATCTGTAAATTTGGTCTTTGTTGGGCCCAAACTTATCCCATGAAAACGGATCAAATGAATTGGGCCAAGATACAAGCGGAATCGGAAGCTAAGAGAAACCAGGAAGAAGTGTCGGACTCCCTGCAGTCGAGTGCCTCCCGGCCAACTGCGAAGATCACGCTGGAGCATTGAATGCTTGATTGAGGCAACGACAACATCATTCAAACACTCAGATAATGACGGTAATAAAGAGCAAATCCTAGCAATCACTCCCAGCATTAAGTACGAGATAATATCATCAATGGGCAACGGCCACAACATTCAACACAGAGATCATGGTGGCAATCAAGAGTAAATCCCAAAGATCTTGCCTGGAATTAATAGAAGATATTGCAACAATAAATGACGGACACAAGATAAAGCTACCATAAATAGACCACGAAGAAGAAAACAAAGACACACTCATCTACACCCGGCATCTACCGACTTACTCTTCGGAAGTCTTACGAGTACACCCACTCCAGCTTACTCTCCTCGAAACCTCGCTTAAATCTCCACCGGTCGAGCCCCAGAATCACCGGTCGGACCCGATCCGATCTTCTGTCCTCCAAGGATAAGTTATACTTTGGTCCGACTCAATCGTCAATATATCAATAAAATTACCTTGCTATTTCGCATTTCTTCTTCATTGGTTGATTGTCTGTTTGAATTGGTTTGATATCTATAATCCGATCGACTAGTTACCCCGTCTAAGGCGATTTAGGTCGTCTGATCTTTTCGCCCCAAAACAATTTGGCGCCCACCGTGGGGCAACTTGCCGATCACTCTCTTGAAACCTTCCAACCATGACTATCAACCCACCTACCAATACCGAAGAGACAAGTCTCGAAGACAACATCCAAGCTCAAGGAAACATGACCCCTACCGAAAATCCTACTCCAACCCAATTCCAAGAGCTTACCCAGAAAATGACTGCCCTTCAAGAGGAACTTGCCCAGCAACGCCAAAAGACCGAAGCCTTAGCTACCTTATCCACCCAATCCGAGGCCGAGATCGCGCAACTAACCCGTGAAAACGAGTCTCTTAAGTCGCAGGTACAATCGATGGCTTCCGGATCTAGGCGCATGCCCATCCACAACAGCGTCCAGACACGTCTCGACATGGATGGCATCAAACTGACCCCTCCGAGCGTGTGGCGTCCAGGACATACCGAGGGTACATCTCGAACTCATTTGGCTAACCCATTTTCAACTAACAATGTTACTTTCTCCACACCGATCGGGTCGGCAAGGACCCGAATCGACGAACCACAGGTTACCAATCCTCCCGACATCCTAGCTCTCGTCCAGCAGACGCTCAATCAACACATGAAGACGCTCGACGATCGCATCGCAAGGATTCCAGGAGTCCCACAACCGATCGAGAAAGAAGCGTCAGGCGGATTCGAAGAGTCCCCGTTCGTCAAAGAAATTGCTAGGGTCGAGATCCCTAAGAAGTTCCATCTCCCCACCATGGCGACGTTCGACGGCATCAACGATCCAGACGACCACATCTCTCTCTATAAACACAAATTAATGACTGCATCTGTTCCAAGGGAGAGCCGCGAGGCTGTCATGTGCAAAAGCTTTGGCACGACCCTCGCAGGCCCCGCACTGACTTGGTTTATGCGTTTGCCTCAAGGGACGATTGCGTCATTCGTAGATCTGGTCAACTCCTTCAAGAGCCAATTTGCCAGCAGTCGAAGGCTCGAAAGGCAATCGAGTGATCTCTATCGAATCACCCAAAGGTATAACGAACCTCTCCGAAGTTATCTTAACAGGTACAATAAAGAGAAAGTCGTGATCCCCCATTGTGACGTCACCACCTCCATTGAAGCCATCCGACAAGGCCTGGTCAAAGACATCAACCTCTACAACGAGATCACCAAGTACCCGTGTAAAAGTTTCAAAGACGTCCATGCCAAAACCATGGCCGAGGTAAGATTGGAAGAGGACCGTGAGTCGCGAAAAGCCTCTCACGGACCTGATCCGTCCGATCGCAAAAACCCCTCCGACAACCGTCGAGACAGACGTCATCATCCCTACCCTCGTAATCGAAACGAGCAAAATCAGGTAAACTCTTTCCAAGACAGGTCACAAGACTGGAGAGACGGTCCGGCATTGCCTCCTAGGGTCCAATCTTGTAACTTCAATATTTCCGTGTCGGAGCTCATCAAGAGTTTCGACAAATATGGAAAAGAAGTAAGATGGCCCCGAAAGAGCGACCGACCGGACGCCAAAAAGGACATGAGTCGATGGTGCAAATTCCACGACGACCATGGTCACTCGACCGATGAGTGCATCGCCTTGCGAAAGGAGGTCGCCAGGTTGCTCGCACAGGGGCTCCTGCGCGACATAATCTCGGAACGAGCCAAAGCCACCATGGAACGACGAGATCAGGTAAAACAAGACAAACCTTCATCACCTGTCCATACAAAAATTGTCAACACTATTTCAGGTGGTTTGGACGTATGTGGAAACACATACTCCGCGGCCAAGCGACATGCAAACGTGAGCAAGGGCGATAAGCCCGAAGTGCCAGAATTCAAGTCAAGAAAAGTCTTCGACCTTCCGACGGTCACGTTCGACGAGTCTGACACCAACGGGTCGAAAAGTCACCACGACGGTCTGGTAATCTCTTTATCTATTGGAAACTGCTTAATACGTCGAGTACTAATCGATACAGGGAGCTCGACCAATCTCTTAACCCTCGACGCCCTCAAAGAGATGGGTCTGAGTAAAGACGACCTGATAAAAAAGTCGACTCCACTGGTCGGAGTTAGTGGCAAAGTTAAGCATATGACCGGCGAAATCGGTCTCACAACGTATGCCGGGGGAATCAACCAACAGGTGAAATTCCTAGTCCTAGATTGTCCGTCTCCCTATAATTGCATTCTTGGCAGGCCATGGATACACGCTATGAAGGCGATACCTTCGACGTACCATCAAACCATCAAGTTCCCTACCAAGTGGGGAGTCCAAGAAATCAAGGGAGACCAGGGGGCGGCCAAAGAATGCTACGTCGCCTCCATGAAAAGCGCCATCGAGCCTAAGGTCGCATAGCAATCACGGAGCGGCGAGGGACCTAGTCGATACGTCGAACCAGAAATGGAAAAACTCAACGAGATCGTACTAGATCCTTCGAAGCCAAACCAAACGGTAAGGGTCGGGTCGGATCTGGACGACTCGACCAGACAACAAGTTCTTGATTTTCTCAGATCCAATACTGACTGTTTTGCATGGTCGCATGGGGACATGTTCGGTATATTTCCGAACATTATTACTCATAAGTTGAATGTAGATCCATCTCACCCCCTGTTAAGCAAAAACGCAGGAAATTCGCCCCAGAGCGAAACAAGATAGTCGACGACGAAGTCAAGAGCTTGTTGGAAACAGGGAAAATCAGGAAAGTCCACTATCCCGACTGGCTGGCCAACGTGGTCATAGTTCAAAAGAAGAATGGCAAGTGGAGAGTCTGCATCGACTTCACCGATCTCAATAAAACTTGTCCTAAAGATTCGTTTCCACTCCCTCACATCGACGCCATGGTCGACGCGACGACAGGACATGAAATGTTAACTTTCATGGACGCGTTCAGTGGCTACAATCAAATCCTCATGGAACCCAAAGACCAAGAGAAGACGGCATTCATCACAAGCCAAGCAGTGTCGGAGTCATATGTGAGCGCGGTACTGGTTAGAGAAGAGGACGGCAAGCAGTCGCCAATATACTACATCAGTCGGACGCTATTGCCAGCAGAAACGAGGTACTCATCACTTGAAAAACTTGTACTATCATTGGTAATGACCTCAAACAAACTCAAACCCTATTTCGAATTCCATACTATTATTGTCCGCACTAATCATCCCATGAGAGCGATCATGAGAAAGCCCGAGTTCACAGGATGAATGACGAAGTGGGCCATACACCTCAACGGTTACGACATCGAGTATGAACCCAGGACGACAATCAAGTCGCAGGCCTTAGCTGACTTTGTGGCAGACTTCAGCCCGACCCTAAAACAAGAAGCCACAAAAGAAGCAACACAATTGCTCGCGACAGACGAAACAGGTAAATGGGAACTCCACACAGATGGCGCGTCGAACGCCAGAGGATCGGGGCTAGGGGTCGTGCTGAAATCGCCACAAGGGGACAAGATAGCCCAGGCCGTAAGATGTGATTGGGATGCAACTAACAACGAAGCTGAATACGAGGCACTCATATTCGGACTTGTCCTGGCTCGCGACCTAGGGGTCCGAGAGATCGAAGTCATCTGCGACTCCCTCCTAGTCGTGAATCAAGTACAAGGATCGTACAATGTAAAGGACGTCAGAATGATAGCCTACCTGGAAGTAGCTCAGAAACTGATCGGCCAATTCCAAACGTTCGACATCAGACAGGTACCCAGGGATCTTAACTCCCAAGCTGACGCACTTTCCAACCTAGGATCCGCCTTGAACCCGAAATAATTTCCATACATACCATTGGCACACATCATGACACCAGCCGTCCCAAGAACATCCGCCGAACCGACTATACCACTATAAGAGCTGGTCGCCATGGAGATAGGCGACCGACCAGAGGAAGACATCGTCAACACCAACGATGATTGGATGCTACCATACATCAAGTGGTTAAAAGACGGCATTATAACACCCCCAAATTTATAACCCATTTGGAAAGGTATTACCGCCAATGACCTCGGTTTCCACACCGAAGCCACCCCAGGCTTTACCGGTTTAAACACAAATCATAATCAACAAGTGTGATATAAACATCATAACTTCATTTAAATCATTGTCGCGGAACCTCAATTCCAAATGCGACAAAATACAGAGTTATTACAATACAGCGGAAGACTTAAAATAATTTACAAGAGTATTGACCTTAGTAGTCAATGCCCAAAGATCGTAGCCTGATTAAAACATTTTTAAACACCGTTCATGTTCATAGTCGATCTAGCCTTTTTGGACCTGCATGTGCCAAAACGGACGGACGACACCACCATGACGTTGCAGATAAATAAAATACAAGGGGTTAGTCTAATGAATAGACTAAGCAAGGGCGGAAAACATTAACAATTAATTCACACAAATGCTGACACAAGCAGTTCCACATATCAACAAATCACATCAAAGCCCTCAAGTGTTAACTAAACAGTTAAACACATCAACAAATCACATCAAGCCCTCGAGTGTTAACTAAACAGTTAAACTCATCAACAGATCACATCAAATCCTCAAGTGTTAACTAAACAGTTAAACACATCAACAAATCACATCAAAGTCTGAATCTTACAGAACCACATAACGATGATTTAAGAACTGAATAAGATGTTTCGGTTCACGACCAACCTCATCGCTTACAGCGAATCCAGATTGGAAAGAGAACGTACTCTGATCAAAAGTCAAGACGAGCTTTCCTGGCTGCACTATTTACTTAGTTGCACTACTCGCCAAGGGTATATTAATCATGTGCTACGACGGCACTTATCTTATTTAATTCCAAAACGCGCATCACGTTATAGGCTTTTAAATATATGTTTCGCCATGAGGGACATATATTGAGTATATGTTTCGCCATGAGGGACATATAGGACATATGTTTCGCCATGAGGGACATATTCCTGAATGAGACAAATCCCAAGATTTGTAGCATCACTTAAGTGCCACCATCTCTATACCCGAGTATAGAGATCGGTCATGACCCACCAAATGGTTTTTGGGTTTATCACCCTTTGCACCATTAATCATTATTAAGAAACGACTAGACCTCGAATAGTCCATCGCTCCTACGAATACTCATGCTAACTAAACAGTTCAACACAGTAATAATCATATCAAAGCCCTCCATGCTAATATCATAAATATATATCTATAATAGCGTTGTTCTAGCAGATATACAACCTATTATATAATATCATATTCTTTTCATATTGTTGCCCTCCCGGCAATCCTCATAAAATATATATCTATAATAGCGTTGTTCTAACAGATATACAACCTATTATAATATCATATTTTAATCCATATCATTTATCAAGACTGTTCCCAACAAAACAGTAAATCATTCCAAATTAATTAACGATCAAACCATTGATAATTAATGGAAATATGGAATGATGAGCAAGAGCGAACCGCCACTTGCCTGGAGTAGATTCGGCGATGAATCTAGACGAGACGACTACCGATGATATCCTTTCCGAGGATATGGCTTAAGCTTCAGATATCTCCAACGGATTACGAGTCCACACGCGATCCAGAGAATCACGTTCTAATTAACAAATTAATTAATTATCAATTAATTTGTCTGGACGAACTTAAGGAATTAAATTTAATAAATCTTTATGATTTTAAATCATAAAAGTATTTATTAAATTTTCCTAAAGAAAAATACGGATGAAAGGATATCAAAATTATACCGCTCGTATAATTTCGGGTCAAAACTGAACGGGAAAGGATTATGGGCTTACGGCCCAACAAGAAATAAGCTGGCAAAGGAGGGGCCCCACGTGGTCACTGTTCCTTCATCTTCTACCACCCAAATCAAACAACCCATCTCACGTACAACAAAACAACAACAGAGCAACATAACGACAACCCACCACCACGCGGGGCTCGGCTGGGCTCCAACTCGGCGTCGGGCGGAGCAACGGTGGCGCGCAGGAGCCAGCAATGGCCTCGTCGGTGGCGTTTCCTTCGTCGGAAGAAGCTGCAGCGGGGCGGGAAAAACAGAGAAACGAAAGGAAGGAGGAAGAGGAACAGGGGTAGACGAACAGGAGAGGTGTGTCTTCAAGCCTCCAGATTGGGCTCCTTTTATAGTTGAAGGAGGAGAGGATTACTCATCAGCTCCCCAGCCAAATTCATGACAGGTGCCCCGACAATTTAACACGGAGGGGAGTATCGTGGAAGGAGGATGAAAAGTCGTGGCAGTGCCATGGGAAATGGTATGGGTTTTAAACCCCGGAAATTATATGTTTGTATCCAAACAAATATTTTAAGTTCCGAAAAATACATCGAATGTATTTTATACCACTCACGGAATTATTTCGGATATCATGGATGTTACGGAAAATCCGAACTCCACTGAAAGCGAAATAATTATTTGAACGAAGGTTGGGAAAATTACCCAAATACCCTTACTAAAAATTGAGGGATATTACAGGCATCCTGTCCGACGACAAAACAGAAGCAAAAAGGCTCAAGACTCCAGAAGTCGGACGCATCTTGTAATCGCTACACGAGGAAGAATGTGGAAACCATACCGGCGGACGAAGCCTCTCGGGGAAAGCCCTGCGAAATGGGTACTACTGGCCCACGATGAACAAGGACGCTATGGAGTACACCAAGAGATGCGACGCCTGTCAGCGGCATCCGCCCATCCATCATCGACCTTCAGAGCTCCTCCATCCGACTCTGGCTCCATGGCCCTTTATGAGGTGGGGAATGGACATTGTCGGGAAGCTCCCACCCGCGTTGGGTCAAAGAGTCTTCTTCCTTTCCATGACGGATTACTTTTCTAAGTGGATCGAAGCCGAAGCCTATAGAGAGGTAAAAGATCAACACGTCATTTCATTCAGAAAATGCAATATCTTGTGCAGATTTGGTGTCCCATCAGAAATCGTGTGCGCCAATGGTTCATAATTCATTAGTCATAATGATGTGAATCCTTCCCATCAAGTCAAATCCTCCGAGCCAAGGCGCTCACCAAGGCTAGCCAACCTTGAACTTAGCCGAGAAGAGCCATCAAGCCAAGAAGAGGGCGCTCCTATGAGACTCACACGAGCCAAGGCAAGGGACCTACAAGCCAAGCTCCACCTTGGACTCGCCACACTTGGGCCAACATCTAGTCGTCTAGGAGACTTCTTCTCCTTGATGACTATCTCGGCGCCAAACGAGGCCTAAGGCACTTTTCAAGGGCCTTTTGAGGCATTTAGTTCATGACATTTTTAAGACCTTGGTTTAGCATTTTATGCATGAATTTTAGGAGTTAATTTCTGCAATTAAACTCAAGTGGGACGGCTTGCTAGGGTATATGGCCGCCGCCCCCCCTTCATTTGTTCTTTAGCTTATCTGTGAATCCAAAAACACTCTCAAGAGAGAATTTTCATCGTTAAGCTCATGCAAATTTGCTTCTTTGTGAGTCATATCAAAGCAGCCAAATTGCTCCTTGAATCCCCTTGGTGAGTCACATCCAAGCTAGATTCAAGAAACCTTGTTCTTCGTGGTGTGTCATATCCACATAGAGCAAGCTACCCATCGGCTCCTCCATCTTCCACCGCCGCCACTTCCACCCCTCAAAGTACACTCCATACGCCACCCAACCACCACCAAGCGCCACCTCCAATGCGCCAACGCCTCCCTCAAACTGAAACCCTAATCGCTTCCCCATCGCTAGGGTTTCCTCCAACATCGCCTCACTTCCACCCTCCATAAATCGAGGCCCATGTCGGCGCCACCAGGCCCCTCTTGCACCACCATTCCTAACATCCTCCACCACCATTGGAGACTAAGACCGCTGCCAACCTCATCCAGCGCCTCCCTATAGCCCGCTTCAAAGATCGCCTCCCCGGGTTGCCGAAGGTTATCGTGCGGCCAAACTCTTGCACTGAAGCTCGCCCAAGTCGATCCTTGTCAAGTGGTATCAGAGCTACGCGAGGTTTGGCCTTCTAATCTGTCCTTTTTTTAGTGCAAATTGTTCATTAGAAGTGCAAGCTTAGGTTTCGTAGTCTTTCACTTCCGACTTTGGCCTTGAGTTGTGTTTATCTCCATTGTTGTCTTGAAATCTTTTGCTTGCTTCGACTTCTGAATTTCCTGAGGTTGAAGAAGACCGTTGGCATACTAAAATCCAGTTACAAAACAAGGAAAACCGTTACACAATTCTTCCATCATTTGCTAGTGAATTACTTACCATAATTGGCTTTTATTTCCTTATTTGCTAGCATTCATTGACCCCTATTTGCAGCCAATCCTTAGCCACGTTTGTTACCTTGCTTTTGGTGTATATTCTTGCTTACTAAGTTGCTGCATAAATCAAGTAGTGGACTTAGGTTAAGGGAATTTCACTTTCACATACCTTGTGGCTAAGACAACACCGAAATTATGCAAAAAGGAAGATTGTTGGTGTGATTGTTCTCGAAATTTTTTTAGACTTTGTTTGCTATTTCAGTATTGTATTAAGCTTCAAATCTTTTAGCTTTGCTCAAAAAAAAGAAAAAAAAAAGAAAAGTGCTCAAGAAAAACCCGGCCTAAATAGGAGAGGCCATAGAAAAAGTGAGCCATTGAAGAGCAATTCCGTTTTCTTCTCTTTCTTTTGTTTTACGTGAGGTGTTGGTTTGTTTGTGGTTGCTTGGGTGTGATAGTGGTCGGTACCTTCCTTGCCATTGCTTGTGGCTCCGACTTGGTGGTGAAAATATACACCAATTTTTACCTTTCCCACAAACCCTAGCTCGTAACCTCACTTAAGCTTGTTATTTCTTGTGGATATTTTGTGCTTGAAAATTACAGATTTTGAGGACCCTTGTGTGTGCTCGAGGGACCATTTGCTTTGATTATCTTATGGTTGTGCTTTGAGTGCTTTTGCTAGGTTATCATGGGCGACAACCTCAAGGAATCCGGCGGGGGCAAAAGTGCCTTAATCATCAACGAGCCCCCACCCTACAATCTGTCATGGAGGCCCTAAGAGGGATAGAAAGCCGTCTTGATGGGCAATTGATGGAAATCCAACAAGAAAACCAAGCGAGCATGAGAAGGCTAGAGGCTAGGATAGAGACCTTCGAGCACAAGTTGGACGACATGTCAAGGATTTGTGTGAGCATTCTTCCCTCACAAGTGGAGGCCCAATCTTCACACAACAAGCCCGGTGACATGGCCATGCCACTCTTGCCCGGCGCCTCCACCAGCCAAGCACCGGCCATTCCTTCCTCTAGTGGCGTCCAAGGTATGACTCTTCCTATTTCCGCGCCTATAACTTCTATATTTCCAGCCGTGGACACTAACTTTTCAGGCCAAGATGTGAGGAGGCTCCATGAAGAGGTGAATGCCACCTGTGAGCCACAAGGGAGCCAAACTAGGCTCACGGTGCCTCTCACCCTTCCCGTAAGAAATGTCCAAGGCCGAAGGCAAGGCCAAGGCTTGGGGCGTGCAGTTGGGCAAGGCGCAAGGAATGAGGAGATGTTTGATCAAGGAGATAGGTATGGGAGGCAACAAGAACCCTTCCTACAAGGAGGCCGAGGCTACTACCCGCCAAGGCAATATGACTATGATCAACCAAGGATGCCCAAGACCAACTTAGACGTGGAGAAGTTTGGCAAGTCGGCTGACCCGGAAGAGTGCCTCCATTGGAATAACAAGACCGAACAAGTCTTTGATTTCCAAGGCCTCAATGATGCCCAACGAGTTGCCGTGGCTAGCATCCGCTTTGAGGGCTTTGCGGACCAATGGTGGGCCGAGGACAAGGAGGAGAGAGCACAAGCCGGCTATGACCCCATAGGCACTTGGGAAGAGCTCAAGTTGGCACTCAAGCATAGATTTGTTTCGGAGAACTTTGCAGCCCGGATTCATGAGAGACTACAACAACTCAAACAAGGTACTAGAACCCCAGATGAGTATTACAAAGAGTTGAAAACCTTATTGTTTAGATCCGGTATTAAATTTCCTAACGAGTATGTTGTGTCTAAATTTGTTGAGAATTTGAATCATGAGCTTAAGGCAATTGTCACATTGCAACACTTTGCAAGAGGCACCTCGGTGGAAGAGGTCCTCCATTATACTAACCATGTTTATAGGACATTGCCCCAAAAGAAGAGCTATCCACCTAGTTCAAGCTCAAGGCCGTGGAGTAATGCAAGCTCAAGCAACTCCAATTACACTCCAAGGCGCCAAGAACCAAGGCAAGAAGCCGGCGCCATGCAGCCAAGAAGAGAACCACCGAGGCTATCCCCACAACCGAGAAGGGAAGGCGAGCCAAGGACAAGTGAGATCAAGTGCTTCAAGTGTCTACGCCGCGGGCATATGGCCAAGGACTGCCCCTCTCGCCGCCAAGTGTTGCTTAACACAATAGGGGAATATGAGTCAGATGATGAGATGCTTGAGGAGCCCAGAGACGTAGAGGAAGAGGAGGAGGAATTGCAAGTCCAGGCCGAGACACAAGGAGAGTGCTTTGTGGTTAAAAGGTCACTTATAGCCAATGAGGCGCCAACCCCTCCCAACCAAAGAGAAACCATCTTCCACACAAGATGTCTCATCCAAGGTAAACTTTGCAACCTTATTATAGATGGAGGCTCTTGTTGCAACATAGTAGATCAAGAGGTAGTGAAAAGGTTTGCTCTCCCTACTATTCCTCATGCTCAACCTTATACTCTTTGTTGGCTGAATTCTAACACTCCTTTGAAGGCTAGTGAACAAGATAAGATAAGCTTTTCCATAGGGGGATACAAGGATGAGGTCGTGTGTGATGTATTGCCCATGACCGCATGCCATGTCCTCTTGGGAAGGCCTTGGCAATATGATAGGGGTGTGATCCATCAAGGGGTCACTAATGAGTATTCTTTTCATCTCCAAGGTAAGAGAATTACTTTGCACCCTATGGCTCCTCATGAAATTATGGCTGACCATGTTGCTAGGGAGCAAAGAAAGTTACAAAGGGAGAAAGACGAGAAGAAGCTTGTTTTGGCCAAGCCGAAAGAGGTGCTCAGTGCAATCAAGGGAAGTCAAGCTTGCTTTCTTATCATTAGTAAGGAAGTTATGATTTTCAAAGAAGAGCTAACTAGTTTGCCACCTCGTATTGCTTCTCTTTTACAGGATTATGAGGACTTGTTCCAAGAGGAGGTGCCGCCTGGATTGCCACCAATTAGGGGCATAGAACATCAAATAGACTTTGTCCCCGACGCCACCCTTCCAAACAAGGCTGCATATAGAGCCAATCCAGCCGAGACAAAGGAGCTACAAAAGCAAGTGTAAGAGCTCCTTGACAAAGGTTATGTGCAGGCAAGTTTGAGTCCTTATTCGGTTCCTGTCATTTTAGTCCCTAAAAAGGATGGGACTTGGAGGATGTGTATGGATTGTAGGGCTATCAATAACATTACCATCAAGTATAGGCATCCAATCCCTAGACTTGATGATATGCTTGATGAGCTCCATGGTTCAAGCATATTCTCCAAGATAAATCTCAAAAGTGGATATCATCAAATCCGCATGAAAGAGGGGGATGAATGGAAAACTGCATTCAAGACCACCTATGGCTTATATGAGTGGTTAGTTATGCCATTTGGCTTAACTAATGCTCCAAGCACTTTCATGAGGCTTATGAACCATGTGCTAAGAGCCTTTCTAGGCAAATTTGTAGTGGTTTATTTTGATGATATTTTGGTGTATAGCCGTGGGCTAGGGCAACATGCACAACATCTCCAACAAGTCTTAGAGGTCCTAAGGAAAGAGAAGTTGTATGTCAACTTCAAGAAATGCCATTTTTGTTCGGATCATGTGGTTTTTCTTGTTTTTGTTGTATGCAAGGAAGGACTTAAGGTAGATGAGGAGAAGGTGAAGGCAATCAAGGAGTGGCCCACACCAACCACCATGACACAAGTAAGGAGCTTTCTTGGATTGGCCGGCTTCTACCGCCGGTTTGTCAAAGATTTTAGTACATTGGCCGCCCCCCTCACCGAGCTTACAAAGAAGAATGTGCCTTTCCTTTGGAGGGAGAAGCAAGAAGAAGCTTTTAGTATCCTTAAGCATAAGCTAACTCACGCTCCTTTACTATCCTTACCTGATTTTACAAAAACTTTTGAGATTGAATGTGATGCATCAGGAATAGGACTTGGAGGTGTGCTAATGCAAGAAGGAAGGCCAATAGCTTATTTTAGTGAAAAGCTCAATGGGGCCGAGCTGAATTATGAGACATATGACAAAGAGCTTCTAGCACTTGTGAGGGTCCTTCAAACTTGGCAACACTACCTTCTTCCAAGGGAGTTTGTCATTCACACGGATCATGAGGCCCTAAAGTTTCTAAGGGGTCAAAGGAAGCTCAACAAGCGTCATGCCAAGTGGGTGGAGTCCATAGAAGCCTTTCCCTATGTCATCAAACACAAGAAGGGGAAAGAGAATGTAGTGGCGGATGCTTTGTCAAGAAGGTATGTTCTCTTAACCACTTTAGATGCACGCATGCTAGGGTTTGCTTTCATGAAGGATTTGTATGCTTTAGATGCTGATTTTGGTGACTTATATAAAGCATGCTTAGACTTAGGAAGTAAAGATCAATTCTATGTGCATGAGGGCTATCTTTTTAAGGGTCCTAGGTTGTGTATTCCTAGTGGGTCTAACCGTAGGGTGTTGGTCTAAGAGGCTCATGGAGGAGGTCTTATAGGACACTTTGGTGTAGCTAAGACTTCCCTCACCCTCAAGGAACACTTCTATTGGCCACACATGCAAAAGGATGTGGAGAAATATTGTGCTTCATGTGTGACTTGTAGGCAAGCTAAATCTCGGTTGAACCCACATGGCTTGTACACTCCTCTACCTATCCCTCATAGGCCTTGGGAAGACATATCCATGGATTTTGTGCTAGGTCTCCCTAAGACTAAGAGGGGAAGAGATTCCATATTTGTTGTGGTAGATAGGTTTAGCAAAATAGCACATTTCATTGCATGTCATAAAACTGATGATGCCCCTAATGTTGCTAGCCTATTCTTTGAGCATATTATGAGATTGCATGGCATACCACATACCATTGTTTCTGACCGTGATGTGAAATTTTTGAGCTATTTTTGGAAGTCCTTGTGAGCTAAGTTGGGAACCAAGTTACTTTTCTCTACCACATGCCATCCTCAAATCGATGGGCAAACCGAGGTAGTGAATAGAACTCTTGGTGCCTTGCTTAGGTCTTTGCTTAAGACTAACTTGCGTAAGTGGGAAGAATGCTTGCCCTTCATTGAGTTTGCATACAATAGGGCCATCCATTCCGCAACCAAGAAGACGCCATTTGAGGTAGTTTATGGACGCAACCCTACTACTCCCCTAGATTTGGTGCCTTTTGCAATTTCAGGTTCACCAAGTGAAGAAGGCATGGATCAAGCACTCAAGATCAAGAAACTCCATGAAGAGACAAGGGCCGAGCTAGAGAAGAGGACTACCCAATATGCCACGCAAGCCAACAAGAAGAGGAAGGAGCTCATCTTGGAGCCGTGAGAGCTAGTGTGGGTGCACCTAAGGAAGGAGAGATTTCCCACTCTTAGAGACTCCAAGCTCAAGCCAAGGGGAGATGGCCCATTTCAAGTCCTTGAACGCATCAACAACAATGCCTACAAGGTGGATTTGCCACCTACTTATGGAGTGCATGATGTGTTCAACGTTGCCGACCTCACTCCCTACTTGGTGGATGAAGAAGAGCAAGAGCAAGGGCCAGATTCGAGGACGAATCCTTTTCAAGGAGGGGAGGATGATGTGAATCCTTCCCATCAAGTCAAATCCTCCGAGCCAAGGCGCTCACCAAGGCTAGCCAACCTTGAACCTAGCCGAGAAGATCCATCAAGCCAAGAAGAGGGCGCTCCTATGAGACTCACACGAGCCAAGGCAAGGGACCTACAAGCCAAGCTCCACCTTGGACTTGACACACTTAGGCCAACATCTAGTCGTCTAGGAGACTTCTTCTCCTTGATGACTATCTCGGCGCCAAACGAGGCCTAAGGCACTTTTCAAGGGCCTTTTGAGGCATTTAGTTCATGACATTTTTAAGACCTTGGTTTAGCATTTTATGCATGAATTTTAGGAGTTAATTTCTGCAATTAAACTCAAGTGGGATGACTTGCTAGGGTATATGGCCGCCGCCCCCCCTTCATTTTTTCTTTAGCTTATCTTTGAATCCAAAAACACTCTCAAGAGAGAATTTTCATCGTTAAGCTCATGCAAATTTGCTTCTTTGTGAGTCATATCAAAGCAGCCAAATTGCTCCTTGAATCCCCTTGGTGAGTCACATCCAAGCTAGATTCAAGAAACCTTGTTCTTCGTGGTGTGTCATATCCACATAGAGCAAGCTACCCATCGGCTCCTCCATCTTCCACCGCCGCCACTTCCACCCCTCAAAGTACACTCCATACGCCACCCAACCACCACCAAGCGCCACCTCCAACGCGCCAATGGCTCCCTCAAACTAAAACCTTAATCGCTTCCCCATCGCTAGGGTTTCCTCCAACATCGCCTCACTTCCACCCTCCATAAATCGAGGCCCACGTCGGCGCCACCAGACCCCTCATGCACCACCATTCCTAACATCCTCCACCACCATTGGAGACCAAGACCGCCGCCAACCTCATCCAGCGCCTCCCTACATCCCACTTCAAAGATCGCCTCCCCGGGTTGCCGAAGGTTATCGTCCGGCCAAACTCTTGCACTGAAGCTCGCCCAAGTCGATCCTTGTCACATAAGACTCGAGCCTTCTGCGACCAATGGAACATCAAGTTGGTCACGTCCACACCTCGGTATCCGTAATCCAACGGACAAGCTGAATCCAGCAACAAAATCATCATCAACAACCTCAAGAAACGCCTCACTGGGGCTAAGGGCAAATGGGCAGACAAACTCCCATTCATTCTCTGGTCCGACAAGACTACTCCAAAAAATGCGATCGGACAGTCGCCTTTCTCCCTCGTCTACGGGAGCGAGGCGGTCATCCCGGTCGAGCTACTGGTTCCGACCGCCCGTTGCAACCTTCAGACAAACGAGCAAAATGACGTCGAGCTGGCACACAACCTAGACACAGTGGACGAGATCAGAGAAAGAGCCCGAATTAGGATGGTCAGGTTCCAACAACAGGTCATAAGGAGTTATAACAAGAACGTCCGGATCAAGGCATTTAAAGTTGGAGATTAATTGGGTCCTTCGGAAAGCGTTCCAGAATACCAAGAATCCATCTGACGGAAAGCTCGCACCACAATGGGAAGGACCCTACTTAATCACCGAAGTAGTCGGACAGGGAGCATATCAATTAGAAGATAAAGACGGACGACCAATCCCGAGAAGTTGGAACGCGACACATCTGAAGCTATACCATTTCTGAACCAACGAGGTAAGACATTACATAACTTCATACATCGCTTATTATCGCATACACATCTCTACTCTTTAAAAACTAGCATTCGACACTAAGTGAGGACCTCCTCCTTACAAAAACATGAGTGCAGAATAGCATCGACATACACATTGGATCCAGTCATCCGCAAAAAGCGCTTACATTACATCTACACGATCGATCGAAACACGGGGAGATGAACAACACAGGCATGTCGGCACACCGCCTGCCTTACACATTACATAAGGCTAAGACACCTTATTACATTTACGCAATAGAAACATATTGCTTACCTCCCCGGCATAAAGTCATGACTAAACACAAACACATACATAAGGCCTCTTTCTTTACATACATACGGCAAGCCCTACTCGACGGAGCACACGGGCAAACCCGACATACAAATCAAAGGCGTCAACGATAATCTTCTATAGAAGAATCCAACGAAACATACGAACACAAGACAAGCTTGACCCTTTGTAAAACAGATTACGTCAATAAAAGTTTAAATCTTTTACATACATATGACCCACGATAATGAACGGGTCGCCAAAGCACATTGTCTGCCTACACACACGTAGGACTTCAAATCGTCTACGAAGCACATTCTGTGACCCACGATGGTGGACAGGTCGCCAAAATAGAAAGTATTCTACCTACACATAGGTGGAGTCACAAATCAAGTTACAAAAGAAAACAATCAAGGGTCAGGGTTTGCAACGTCACCTGCAACAGGGGCCAAGTCGGGAGAAGGCTGGGGCTCAAGCGGCACGGTGTCGCCAGAATGGACCTCGTCATCACCGGCGCTTTCATCCAGAGATTCCTCTCCGACGTCGGCCAGATGGAAAAGCTCCGAGCCTGGATTCCCCTTCGGAAACAAAGTCTCCACGGTCTCCTTCTCCGCCTTCAAATCCCAGATCCCCTGTTTGCCCTCTTCAAACTCCTCGATCATCTCGACACGCGACTTCAACGCGTAAAAAGCACCTACGTCGCCTGCGATCCGACCAGCCTCGATCCGGGCTTGCTTCACCTTCTCTTCGATACTCGATTGGCTCTCACTGAGCTCCCTCCGACAAACGTCCAAGTCATCTTGGCAAATCTTCAACTCCCTAACGAAGCGGCGCCCAGCGTCCCTACAACAGCTCTCAGCTCCCTCCAACTTGGTCTTCAAAGACGCCAGGTCAAACTCTAACCTAGCAGCCCTGTCCAAGGCACTCGTATTTTCCTACAATACATAGAACTCCTCCCCCGACACACAAAGCATGCTACACTACAAGTCTACACGACCGACTATAGGTCTACACGACCAACTACAGGTCTACACGACCAACGACAGGTCTACACGACCAACGTCGCACACAATTACAGGTCTAGACGATCGACGATAGGTCTATACGACCAACGACATGTCTACACGACCAACGTCGCACATAATTACAGGTCTAGACGACCGACGACAGGTCTATATGACCAATGACAGGTCTACACGACCGACGTTGCACACAATTACAGGTCTAGACGATCGACGACATGTCTATATGACCAACGACAGGTCTACATGACCAACGTCGCACACAATTACAGGTCTAGACGACCGACGATAGGTCTATACGACCAACGATATGTCTACACGACCAACGTCACACGACTTGACCAGGAAGCGATTGACGAGTCCACCTACAAAACAAAACAAATGACAAACAAGGAGCGGTCTCCTGACCCTTCGTCATCACAAGAAACGACCTCAGTCGTCTTCACACGATTATTGGATGTATTAAGCTAACTCTCAGTTTGAGAAATACACATGTCGGCCCTGTCGCCAGAACGCCTGTAACAGAATCAAGATCATGCCAGAAGAGAGAGAAGTTATAAAATCAAACCATCCCATCACTTGATGCTCTGGCCCAGTTTAATTTTGGGGCTATTGTTGGGCCCAAACTTATCCCATGAAAACGGATCAAATGAATTGGGCCAAGATCCAAGCGGAATCGGAAGCTAAGAGAAACCAGGAAGAAGTGTCGGACTCCCTACAGTCGAGTGCCTCCCGACCAACTGCGAAGATCACGCTGGAGCATTGAATGCTTGATTGAGGCAACGACAACAGCATTCAAACACTCAGATAATGACGGTAATAAAGAGCAAATCCTAGCAATCACTCCCAGCATTAAGTACGAGATAATATCATCAATGGGCAACGGCCACAACATTCAACACAGAGATTATGGTGGCAATCAAGAGTAAATCCCAAAGATCTCGCCTGGAATTAATAGAAGATATTGCAACAATAAATGACGGACACAAGATAAAGCTACCATAAATAGACCACGAAGAAGAAAACAAAGACACACTCATCTACACCCGGCATCTACCGACTTACTCTTCGGAAGTCTTATGAGTACACCCACTCCAGCTTACTCTCCTCGAAACCTCGCTTAAATCTCCACCGGTCGAGCCCCAGAATCACCGGTCGGACCCGATCCGATCTTCTGTCCTCCAAGGATAAGTTGTACTTTGGTCCGACTCAATCGTCAATATATCAATAAAATTAGGGAGAATTGCAAAAACTATCAGAATTCCATAGGCCATTTGCAAAAATATCATCTTTTAGAAAGTATTGCACAAATGTCATAAAGCTGCAGAATTCTGTTTTTAGAAAAAGATAAATTCATATTTGCTTTTACTTTTTTCTTTTGATAAAACTCTACTTTTAAAAATTTATAATTACTCTTACAATTACTAATCTCGTTTAAACAAATACTATATTTCTCTCTCCTTCGTCCTCACAGCCAAGTCCGTCTGCTTGAAGACTACAGCTCTTCCTCTCTCCGGCGAACTTGCGCCGGAATTCGCCCATAGCTTTCACCAACTCTTCCTCTGTTCGTATCCCTCTTCTCCGCTCAGTGCCTAATGCTCAATTTCTGTCTAGCTCCCCTCTCTCCTCTTCTCCTCTGTCCCGTTGTTGTCCTCTATCCAACTCCCCTCTCTCCCTCTATAGCGTGGACGATCAATTGAGGCGCGGAGGGGGTCGAAGAAGGCGACCCAGGGTCATCGCCATTTTCGTCCTCTGTTCGATCGAGTTCGGAGAAGGCTCGTAAGCCTAGCCCAAACCATTTGCAGTTCAAGTAAAGGTCTTCTAATTTGAAATAAAAAAACATCAATTCTTGATCTCTTTCTAGCATTTCTACAAACAGCTGGTGCTCAACAATGGCGGAAGATGAATCACGCTCGAATTGTTTGATTTGATTCAACAATGGCGGAAGATGGATCACGCTCGAATCATCTCATCGTCCGCCTGTGTCTCTCTCCTTTACAGACTCATTTCCGTCTACCTCGGTGCCGGCCACACCTTCTATGCATAGAAGATACTCTGTCATCTCCCAACCCCAAAACTATTCTCCATCAATTTCATGTTAAAGTGTTTCTCCGAGGCCAAAAACCTAGAAAAAGCTGCTTTCCCTCTTTTCAAGATCTTACTTGCCAGGACCCGGCCTAGACCAAACATCTACACTTAGCCTTCGAGTTGAAGGCCTGCTCGGAAGGTTCGGCCTTCATTGCGGGTGAGCAGGTGCACGCACAATCCTTCAGATCTGGGTTGTCGTCGAGCCCCTTTGTTCATACCTCACTGGTGAATTTGTATGTCAAATGTAGCATGACCGGGTCTGCTCAAAAGGTGTTCGATGAAATTACTGAGAGAAATGTGGTTGCTTGGAGCGCGTTGATTAGTGGCTACATTAGAAATGGGATTGTGAATGAAGCTCTGGGTTTGTTTAGGGAAATGCAGCTTGTAGGTGTTCTTCCGGATGAGGTGACTATGGTTAGTGTGATTTCAGCTTGTGTTGCTTCTGGTGCATTAGACACTGGCAGATGGGTACATGCTCATATTAAAGTCAAAATTATTGTAGCTAATGGTGTTAGTGATTCAGGACTTGATGACATTGCTTAATGATTATGCTAAATTAGCTGCCGGTGTTTAGAGTTATAAATGCAAATTAAGTGAGCATCTGCAAGTATGCAATATCTTTGGAATTTGATGTGCATAGTCTCTTATATTTGTGCTGTGTAGATAGAATGGTTGACAACATGAGAACGCCTTTCTGGTATGCATGAAGTTGTAGTGACCAAAAGGACATTAGAAGTAGTTAAATTTGAACAAGATCTCAGTCTCTGGAGAGTTTCTTCGATCGAGTATTATTCCACCTCAGAGAGGGTTGCGGTGGGTTGAGGCCAAGAACAACGAGCTCTTTTAAGTAGCTCGTTCGTTAGTCGAACGACAATCCCATGTAGCAAGGGCGGTGTTGTTGGGTTTGTGACGCTACAAGGTTTCTCCGAAGATAGGTCGCATAGTCTAGGATCTTCCACCGACGTTGAAAAAGAGCTTCAAAGTGGCATAGTTACTGGTTTTCTATGCGCAACGTGGGCCGATACGGAGGTGATTTGATGTCATTCGGGGGTGATTTTAAATAATTCAAGAGTTGGGTTTAAGTAACTTGAGCATGGCGAAGACGATGGTGTGGTCAGAATTTGAATTGAATGAATCGAGAGGTGTTTTTCTTGGGGTCGAACAAGGCTTGGTGGTGATGTATATAAGCGATGAACAAGATACTTTAAAACAACAAAGCATTATGTATTTTATCAGACCATATGTGTACGAAGTCAGGCCACATTTATACGAAGTCAGGTCAATGTTCTGTTATATCACAAAATTTCAAATGTTAGTTGATTTTAAATTTTAGGATAATATTCACTTTATTAGACCACATTTGTACATAGTCAGTTCAATACTCTGTTATATTGACTTTAAATTTTAAACTTATTTTCCCTATCTCTTACCATAGTCATGTGTATATTTATAAATTTAAAGAAATAATTTTCTATTAAAAATCATATAATTTTACATTTCAGTTACGTAATTACAAGCATTATAGCATAAATCTCCATTCTACTTGGGTCGATACATAGGTGATTTCAAATGGCGAAGACAATGGTGTGGTCAAATTTTGAATTGAATGAATCGAGAGGTGTTTTTTTTGGGATCGAACAAGGCTTGGTGGTGATGTATATGTCCAAATGTGACCTGATAAAGTGAATATTGCTTTGACATTTAAAATCGGATAACATTTAAAATTTGTGATATAACAGAGCATTTGTAATACCCCGCATTTTTGTAAGGGTATTTTGAATTTTTCTTATGCCCGTATTACTAGACGGATTAAATTCAGGGAAGATAGGACATTCTGTAATATGTTTGAGCTCTGTAAAATTTTCTGAGTAATATAAAATACAGTTGAAGCACTTTCAGGGTAATTTGTCGTTCGCGTACAAGTTTAGTTAACCCGGGGTTAACATTTAACTTATCCCTAAGTGTCCAGATAAGACAAACCAGAACCGGCTTAAGCCGCACCCCGCGACACCAAGGATGCCGCACCCCGCGGCAAGGGCCAGGACGCGAGTCGGTTGGGTAGGCTACCGCACCCCGCGGTGCACAGGCCGCCGCACCCCGCGGTAAACGTCGGAGTCGTCTCTGCAGAGGCTTTTGCCGGTGTGTCAGACGGGAGGTGGCAAGTGGATTTCGGGAGCTATCTCTTTGTCCCCTTCCTTGCCCCCCAAGTATTGGATTGTTGGGGCTTATATAAGGGAGTGTGAGATCAGATGGAGGAGCTCTCCATCACCTTCATCCTCTTCCTTTGCTCCTCTCAAAATCCACCATTTTCAAGCTTTTCTTCAAGCTTTTCGTGGGGCGTTTTCTTGGTGAAGAAGGGTGCCCCTAGTACCTTTGGAAGGTTGTGGGTTGTTGGGAGATCAAGCTTCAAGCTTTCGTGGTCGAAGAGAGGCGTTTTGGTAAGATTTCGCCATTAACGCAGCTGCGAGCTCGCCTTTGTCATGCTCACCGCACCCCACGGCACCAAGGCCACCGCACCCCGTGGTAAGCTTGGCCGGGTGTATGTTCGTGTGTGTGACGTTGGCGAGGCTCATTTCCTTTGATTCGTTTCCCGATTCCTTTAGATTCGATTATATAGATGTTGAATCTAACTTAGGGTCTCATTGTGGGTCGTTTCTTTGGGATTTATTATTCCAGATCTGTTCCAGTTTCGGACCCCGGAACCCGTTTCTAAGCTTTGTTCAAGATCTCGCCGAATCTACTCCAGGCAAGTGGCGGTTCGCTCTTGCTCATCATTCCATACTTTCATTAATTATCAATTGTCTTGTTGTTAATTAATTTGGGATGATTCTTAATTATGTTGGGAACAGTTTTGATAACTTTATGTGATTAAAAGATGATATTATAATAGGTTGTATATTCTGCTAGAACCGACGCTAGTATAGAGATATATTGTGCAGGTGTAGGCCGTGATGGCTTTGATGTGATTTTATTGTGTGTTTATCTGTGTGTATAGATTGTTAAATCTATGGTGATTGCCAGGTGTGCATAGATATAGATAGTTTGTGCAGGTTGGGCCGTGATGGCTCTGTGTGATTTGGTTGTGTGTTTAACTGTGTAGTTAGCACGAGTATTCGTAGGGACGATGGATGGAGGTCCAGTCGTTTCTTTATAATAATTGGTGAGTCATGACTAACTTCTATACTCGAGTGGAGTATAGAAGTGGTGCACTCTGCAGGTGTCACAAACCCCGGTTCGATATGTGTCCCGCGAGTGGCGAGACATATATGTTAAAAGCTTATAACGTGATGTGTGTGTGTGGTAATTTAATAAGATAAGTGCCGGTGAGTATGCACATAATTAATATGCCTTGGCGAGTAGTGCAGCTAAGCGCTAGTGCAGTTAGGAAAAACTCATCTTAGTTGTAAATCGCTCGTATGCGATGCTGTGATGCTGTGTTTGTGTGTTTGTTTAAGTTTCCCAACATTTGTCATTATTTCCGTTAAGGCTCATTTCATTTTGGAGTCTTCTTTTGGGATTGATTGCTGTGAGGCTCGGTCTCTAGAATCATCTCTTGTGCATACCTCTTGTTATTCCAGTAGGAGTATGGTGGTTGACTATCGTCATCGGTTATTATTCGAGAAGCGATGAGTCTAACCTAATACGACTGCTTCGAACCACTCTGCTTTATTCCCTTGCTAGTCTATTCATTTAGACTAACCAACCGTAATTATTCCTTGCATGGTTGGCTGGTGTCATCCGTTCGATTCGGCACATTAGGAGTGTTGAAGATCCGAGAAGGCTAGAGCGACTATAAGGATGAACGGTGTTTTCGTCAAGTTGTTTTGTCGTTGTATTTAAAAGACTTCCGTTGTGTTATTTTGTATTTTGTTAAAGACTTCCGCTGTATTTATTTCTGATTATGTATTTTTGATGTTTTTGGTCGTATTTGGAATTATGTTGACATTCCGCGACCGTGGTTTAATAAAAGTTACGATATTTGGTATTGTAACTGGGTTTTGATAGTTATATCGTTTGGAAAAGCCTGGGGTGACTTCGGGGTTTTCGTCCGGAGTCATCGGCAGTAATACTTTCAAATGGGGTAAAATTTGGGGGTGTTACAGCATTAACCTGATTACGTATACATGTGGCCTGATAAAGTGAATATCACTCATCTTGAACTACATAGCATTACATAATATTTCTCTTATAAAAACTCGTAAATATTTTGAGTGGTTATCAATTCAACGAGATACTAAACACTTACATGGAACAAAGATGCCAAATCATGATATCCGTCTTCTCTTTTCGCGGTTATTCTCAAGAAGACATTAACCTGATTCATACAAAAGTTCAATCTCATGTGAATTGAGAATAGTTCAAATTGGCAGATTAACTACAATGCAAAGACAACATTAACATGATTGGGACAAAAGCTCAATTTCCTCATTTTTTATACTTGCCCCTATATGCCCATAAACCTATTTAACGTTGTAGGAAAAAGTTACAACCTATAACCCTATTTAATTCGTGCTCATATGTCCATTGATTATTTCTCTGAAATTGCTCTGAAATTTAACAGAGCATTAACCTGACTACATACACTTGTGACCTGACAAAAGAAATAATGCTTTGAATTTAAAATTGGCTAACATTTGAGATTCTGTGATATAACAGAGCATTGACCTGACTTCGTATAAATGTGACCTGACTTCGTTTAAATGTGGCCTGACAAAGTACATAATGCTCTGTTATGTAACAAAATTTACAAAAATGAAGTTTTAAATGTTAGTCGTTTTAAATTTCAGAGCAATATATATTTTATCAGACCAATGTAAATTTTATCAGACCACATTTATAGTGAGGCACTGAAGAGTGTACAAGAAATTCAAATGCTAGCCGATTTCGAATTTCAGAGTAATATTCAATTTATCAGGCCATAGTTGTACCTTGTCAGGCCACATTTGTACGTAGTCAGGTCATTACTCTGTTATATTACTTACCTTTAAATTTGAAACACTTAAATTTGCATTTATTAGTTATGGACCATTATAGAGTACCAGTTTTGCACCACCAAGGTATGACACGAATGAGGCATAGTGATCCGCGTTCAACTTCAGTGTTTATTCAAGATCAAAGCAACCCATGTGGACATCACCACCAAGCCTTGTTCGATGAAAAAAAACATTTCGATTCATTAAATTTAAGATCTGACCACACCATCGTCTTCTCCATGCTCAAGTTACTTAAACCCTGAGCACACCATCGTCTTGTTCATCGCCTATATATATCACCATCGTCTTCTCCATGTTCATTCAAGATCAAAGCGAAGAATTCAGGGTACATCTCGATGCACAACTACTCTACAGCTCAAGTCTCGTCGACTGGCTTTACTGCCATCGGGCCCGGGCTCGATCTTCTCAGTCACCACGAGGCGGAGGACGTGCTGGTAGACGACAAGGATTCGAGGGCCCTCTACGGGGTCCACGGGGGATGATCGGCTTCAGAGGCGGCGGTTGTGGGTTTTTTGTACAAGTGGGTGAACGACAAGAATTTCAGAGAAAGCAAAGAGAGAAGAGTGAGAAGTAGCTTTGATGATGAGAGACGCAAGCGTCAGTGGAGGAAGAGGAGGTGGCAAGGATGAAGAGTCACCGACGAGGAAGAGTCTGCGTGCGTCGACGAGGAAGTGAGGAAGAGGTACAATGAGATTTGGAATTAATTAGGATTAGATTAGTAGGATTAAGATTTTATTTTACCTTTTCTTTTTAGAAAAAAAATTACCAGAAAAACTACTAGAAAATGTACAAAAAGTTGGTACTTTTGCAATACTTTTCAAAATATGGGTTTTTTTGCAAGTTGGCTTTGAAACTTCAGAGCATTATGTACTTTATCAGACCACATGTGTACGAAGTCAGACTACATTTATACGAAGTCAGGTCAATGCTCTGTTATATCACAAAATTTCAAATGTTAGCCGATTTCAAATTTCAGAGCAATATTCACTTTGTCAGGCCACATAAGCGGGAGCCTTTATGGCACTGGGATAATGTTGTTGTTGTTGTTGTTGTTGTGTGCTCTGTTATATCACAGAATTTCAAATATTGTACTTTGTCAGGCCACATTTATACGAAGTCAGGTCACATTTATACAAAGTCAGGTCAATGCTCTGTTATATCACAAAATTTCAAATGTTACATAACAGAGCATTATGTACTTTGTCAGGTCACATTTATATGAAGTCAGGTAATATGTATATTAAGTCAGGTCAATGGTCTTTTATTTCATAACAAAGCATTGAGAAGTAAAACTCATACAGTTTACTTTATCAGACCACATTTATACTTTATCAGGTCATATTTATACGAAGTCAGGTCAATGCTCTGTTATATCACAAAATTTCAAATGTTAGCCAATTTCAAATGATGTCGTTCGGATGTGATTTCAAATGATTTAAGAGTTGGGTTTAAGTAACTTGAGCATGACGAAGACGCTTAGTGGTGATGTATATAGAGTATTATTCACAAGATACTTTAAAACTTCATAATATTATGTACTTTATCAGACCACATGCATACGAAGTCAGGCCACATTTATATGAAGTCAGGTAAATGCTCTGTTATATCACAAAATTTCAAATGTAAGCCGATTTTAAATTTCAGAACAATATTGACTTTATCAGGTCACATTTATACAAAGTCAGGCCACATTTAGACAAAGTCAAGTCAATTTCAAATGTTAGCCGAATTCAAATTTCAGAGTAATATTCATTTATCAGGTCATATTTATACGTAGTCAGATAATTATTCTGGTATATTAATTTTAAATTTGAAACAAACGTTGGTTGATTCCGTAATGTAAATTTAAATGTATCTTTGCACAATCAGGGGTCTATAAGTATGAGCTTATATTTAGATAGGATCACTACTTAGTAGCAATATACACAAGAACAGTAAATCCATAATCTGATCACTTATATAGGTCCATTCCTGCAATTTTTTGTCTCATTTATATAGGCCACCATCAAGCCATGTTCAGCCCCAAAAAAGACCCCTCTAAAGCCATTAAATCCATAATCTGATCACTCCATCGTATTTCTCATGTTCGAGTTAGTTGAAATCGACTCTTGAATCGTCTCAAACCATCTCCGAACGACATCGAAGCACCTCTGAACTTGTCATGTTGTGCACAAAAAACCGAAAGACCATGCCACTTTGAAGCATTATTATGATGCATGTGGAGTATTATAGCCTCTGCGACCCATTTTCGAAGAAACCTTGCAGCGCCACGAATCCAACGGTATCGGCCTCACTCCATATTGTCGTGGTTTGAACCGCCAATGAGTCGCTCAAAATAGACTAGACGAAAGTGGGCAACAGTGAATCAATTTGACCTTTGGGGGAAATTTGCTGTTGTTTTTCAAGTTAAGAAAAGCTGTTTAATTTTTTTAGTAAAACAGCATCGTTTTGATTTGCACCAAACGACGTCATTTTGCCACTGTTTTAATTTTTTTTTAAAGGCTTAGGGTTCAGTTGAACCCGTCTTCCTCCTTCTAACGTAACAACCTCCATTAATGGAGCTCCAAATTCTGCAGATGGAGGGGGGCTAAAAGCGCCGGCGTCCGGATCCTTAGGTATTCTCGGCGATTCCTGGGGGTGAAGCGGGGGCGGCCGGCGACGGTGTAGCAGAAAACAGAGAGAAGGAAGAGGGTTTTACTCTGAGATTTGGGATTAATTGGAGAGCAGAGGAGGAAGATAGACGAGGAAGAAAGAGGACTAAAAGTACTGTATTTGTGAGTAATTAGTGTGATATTTGTAGGATAAAGATTTTTTTTAACTTTTCTTTTTAAAAGTTGTAATGATTTATTTGATTTTTAGATTTAAAAGAAAAGTTAAATTTAACCTTTATCAATAGCAAAAATATCAGAAACCATACAGAAATCTAGTAGTTTTGCAATTCTTTTGAAAATCTTGGACTTTTGCACGTTGCTTTAGCAAATCTGGTATTTTTGCTAATGGGCCATAAAATTACCTTGCTATTTCGCATTTCTTCTTCATTGGTTGATTGTCTATTTGAATTGGTTTGATATCTATAATCCGATCGACTAGTTACCCCGTCTAAGGCGATTTAGCTCGTCTGATCTTTTCGCCCCAAAACAGTCTTGTTGCTTCTGACATCGTATCTTGAATATCGTCCATATTTGTATGAATATCTCTGCTTGATATGTTAAAATTTTAATTCTTAAAGACATGAATATCACCACTTGATATTATGGATATCACAATCAATTACATGAATATCACATTCAATTACATGAATATCACACTTAATTACATGAATACACCACCCAATTATATGATTATCATCACTCAATTCATGAATATCGATCGCCACCCAATTACATTAATATCACCACCCAATTACATGAATATCATCACCTAATTACTCGAATCACCACCCAGTATCATCACCTAATATCGTGAATATCATCTTTCAGTTGGCTTTTTCGAATCTTCGATTTATGTCGGTTAACAATGACATTGTCGCGCCGGATCTGGGGTCATGCAGTTACTTTTGTATTTTGTGACATTTTCTCCCTATTCAACAACCCTTGAACCATCCACAAAACCTAAAATAAAAATACATAAATCGGAAAAAAAAACACAAAAAAAAATTGTATTTTGCATATCTCTTCTCCAAGAACAAATAAAAATTGCAGATCGAGAAAAAGGGGAGAGAGAAATCTCATGGATGAGCGTTTTACCAGAGAAGAGAGGCGGCTCTAGTGAGATGACGCTTTTATGGCAATTTTGGAGGGATTTGATGGAGCTTGGGAACGACACTTTAATGGCAATTCTGGGAAACATATGAGGGAGACGAATCGGGTGCGTGATATGAGTTCTTAATTCGATGGGAGACAAAGAGATTTGATGGAGCTTCAATGGCGCTTCAACACCACAAGAGATTTTGTGGAGGTTCAAAAACCCACTTCAATGGCGATTTATAGGAGTTTTGTGGGAGAAGAAGAGAGAATAACTGGAAAGAGTAATTGGCGTTGAAAAAGAATGAGAGGAGAGATAAAAACGTAAAAGGAAACAAAATAAAGAATCCCATAAAAACATAATATGAAGGTAACCATGTGTGGAACTGGTTTAATCCTAATATGCACCCAAAAATAGTGCAACCTAGATCGTCCATTATATCTCATCCAACGGGTGTTATTTGATCGGTTTAGTTCCCTTATAGTTTTCATCCAACTCTATTTAACTATAATGAATTCTAGTCTTTGAGTCTAATCAATGGTACAAATTGACTCAACCTTATTGACAAAAAAATTGACTCAACCTTACACACTTAGGGCTTTTATGGATTGAATTTAGGGAAATGGTAATTGAAAGGAAACGAATATAATTCATTTTAACATCATGATATATTGATCAAAATTTTCATCTTGGCTGGGGCTCGTGACAAGAGAATGGAGAAAGTAAATGATTTCATCATTTTAAAACCCATCCTAGTAGTGGCCTAGTGGGGAAACAAATATCTTCATCATAGGGCCAAGAGAAGGGAGAAAGAAAATGATTTTGTGATTTTGATCAATGAATAATGACATTAAAGTGGACTAGATCTATTTTATATTTGTTACTATTCAAACTAAACCGACCCTTAAAAATAAACAACATATTTGACTCCCCTCCTCTCAATTTCTTCTTTACATGAACAATTTACTTTTTTATTCAATTTTACTTTTAAACTAACATAAAGATTTTTTTAATGGAATAATTTTTCACTAACCTCCTGTCTATAAACAAAACATTAACAAATGAAGAGGAAAACAAGCACACCAATAAATCAGATGGTTCTCTACATTAAATTTTAATCAAGAAGATAAGATGTCAAACTTGAAAATCAATTCAATCAAGTAGTAATTATTAAAGCAGAAGCAATAATGTCAAATGTTGTTTATTTAATAGTTTCACCTCCCAATCAAAAAAAAAGTTTCACCTCACCCCTTTTAAAAAATAATAGGTTCAAATCATTTACTTTGCCTCACTCATATACAATTTAATTTATGAATTATTTGTAAAATATCTCTTTTATTATTGGTTTCTAAGTAAATCCAACTTTTTGAATTTTAAAATTTGTTACAGGTGAAAAATATCACAAGAAATCTATTTAAAAAACTTCATACATATTCCACATATTTCACTTATCAAGCTTTTCTTATTTATTTTTTCAATAATATTACCAAATCTATACATTTGTTCATGATATATATATATATATATATGATATATATATATGATATATATATATATATATCAATTTCTAATAACTAATACATAAACAATAACGTCACATGTCAATTAGTTAATAGCGTCAAATCAATTCCTTTTAAAAAAATCTTTTGTTTGTCATATTTTATGAGTCCCGCCTATTAAATAATATATTTAATATTATTAATTTAGTTATATTTGATTTATTTTGAGTTGTTAGAGAGAAATCACATTGGATTTTAGTTGATAGATTTTATATTTTATGTTTAAGAAGAGGATTTCCCATACAGTTGCCTCTAAAAGTAAGAATTAAGAAGCATTGTGAGTTTTTGGATCAAGGGGAAGAAATGAGTGAGATTAAAAGTGGCACAGTGAGAATTTTGTAAATATCACAAACTTTCTCTATTTTTGGTCCACAATTTTTATTTAATTTGTTTCCCTAATTGTTCTCAATTGTTATTTTTACGTTCACACATAAACACTAGATGTTCATTTATTTCTACTATAAGGTTCATATATTAATACTAAATGTTCATACAGTTTGTACTTAAAGTTTATAGACTAAAGTGAACTAGAGATGTAGAAACACACTTTATACTAGAGATTCATTAAGTATATCAAGTATGAAATTATGTCGTGTTAAACCTTAAACCCCTAAACCCTAAACTCAAAACCCCTAAACCTTAAACCCCTAAATCCTTAAACCCATATGCCCCTACCCTTAAACCCTAAACCCATAAATCGAAAACCTTAAACACTTAAACCCTAAGCATAGTGTATAGTTATTAACTCATCACCCTTTATGCTTATTTCTATTTACTTTGTCTTTGAGGTTCATATGTAACAAGAACATGTTCATATATTAGTATTGTAAAGTTCATGTGTAACATGCATATGTTCATGTCTGAAATTCTTGGTCTTTGAGGTTCATATGTAACATGCACAACTTCATATATTTATTCTGTAAGGTTCATATGTAACATGAACATGTTCATATGTTTAAAATTCTTTTTACATGGTCGTTGTGTGTCAATGTTCATATTTAATAACGTCAAGGTTCATTTGTAACATGCAAATGTTCATATATTAATTCTATGAGATTCATAAACTAGATGTTTATATGTTGTGTATTGATATTCATATATTGTCACGTAATGTTCATATATGAGAATGCCTCCTATCTCTCGGATTAATTTAAAATAATTTAAAAATATATGTGGTTCGCAAAATTAAGACAAAAGTGAAAAAAAAAATAGAATAAGGGAGTGTTGTTGAGGGGGGGGGGGCGTTTGACCCCCAGACCTCGTGATCCTCCCCCCACTCCACTATCAACTAAGCCATTAGGCTTTTTTGTTTTTTTTAAGGAGAAAAAATAAAATAACATCAAAGGGCATCAGGAGGGGGAACGCACACAGATCAACGACTGAGAAGACTTTGTATTTCGCACGAAATATGCGCTTCTCACCCGATCCCAGATCTTATGTTTAACAGTAGATAGAAAATAGATAGTTTAATTTTTAATAAATTATAATGAATCAAAACAATGAAAAGTACTTTACTTGATCTACTAGTGTACTACTAGCAATTTCGATATACTTTTATTTACTGTTTAACTATCCTCACAAATCAAAATAGATACAAAAAAGATTCACTGGGCATTCACTAAATAAAGATAACATGTTATAAAATGTTTTTGTTTTTACCATTAAAAATATATTTATATTTAGTTCTATTATTATATATTAAGATCATATAACGACTATAATAAATTTTAAATACCATTTCCGTACAGGGCACGAGCCTTGACCTAGTTGGAAATGAAAAGAGAAATGAGTACAATGTAATGGATTGAGGACATAAAAATTGAGTAAAGACATTGATTATATATAAACTCACCAACAGAAGACTAAACGAAGGTTTTATTTTATAAGGTAAAAATTAGACTGAAGTCAAAAAACATATTTGATTAATCAGTCTATAACATCCTTGTAGTCATAACTTAGTGTTCTGGATAAGTATGAACATCTTCCAAAAAACTTCGGTGGCCTAACTTAGCAATTAAGTCAGCCACCACATTTGTTTCTTGAAAGATATGAGAGATTCGCACTATCGGAAAGCGTTGTAAAAGACATAGGATATAAAAGATTAAAATCTCAATATCACAAGGATAGTGCCAGATCTTGTTTAAAACATTAACAATTGTGAGGTTATTACATTCAATTTCAATGTTGTCGAACCTAGTTCATAGGCCATTGCTAAAACATTTCTGAGTGCTAATTTTCAGTTTTCAGTGGAGTCGAGATTCCGCATTTCCCCCCAAAAAGGAATACCGGATCATCTTTTTCATTTCGGAATATAAACCTGTAGCTAGATTCTCCATTAGATTTAGTCGATCCATCGACATTTATTTTTATAACCTTATCCAGTGGTTTTTGTAAACTTTTTTATATTTATTTTTCTTGTGTTAGTATTGTTATATTTTTTCTTTTGCCTTTTCCATTTTTTAAGATTCTCCATTACATTGAACGAAGGTTTGATTAGAGGACAATGGATCACTTTTAATTTTTACTTTTCCATTTAGAAAATATACTAGCATAAGTTCTCGTGTCCCGCACGGGTTTGGTTAATAAAATTTGAAATTCAAATATTATTAAATATTAGGAATAATTTGATAAATTATAAGTTTAATCTCGTGATATATATGGTGATAAAGTTTTTATATGATCATAATTGAAAGTATATATGCGAAATTATATACAAAAAGGAAAAATAAAATAGAAATTTAATACAAATAACTGAATAAGAAAACAAATGAGTTTAGTTTTGAGCAATGAGAACGTTAATTATGTATAATTAGTTATAAGGAATTTTTTTCATTATGTCACCTATTTATTTAAAAATTTTGTAATATATATTATCACTTTCACATCATAAATCATATATTATCAATTATGTTCAAATGTATGTTACCATTATTATAAAAAAACTATAAAAAGTAATGTAACTAATAAAGTAAAAATATATTATAAATAAAATTATTTACAACTTAGAAGAGACTAATAAGGTAATAAGATATATATGATCTTTGAGATGATAGTGCCTATATAATTAAGGTAAGTTATTTTAGGTAAAAAATTAAATAGATAAGAAATATAATATTTAAATATCAAAATTAGGGAAGAATAAAATTGTAATTGTATATTGAGATTTGCCTAGATAATTAGGGTTTTAGTATAGTATATAGATATAGATATAGATAGTATTAGGTTTTGGTGAAACGGTGAATTACGGTGAAACGGATGTACTAATCGTATCCCTCAAATGAGATATAATCAATGGACTGTATTGCACTAATTTGGGTGCATATTAGTAAAATGATTTGATGCTCTACACGATTATATCTGATCCTAATTTTAGTGGGATTTCATTCACTTTTTTTAATATTTCTTAAATGGACTCTAATTCTCTCTCCCCTAAATTAGCTTCTAAATCCCCAATTTACTCTCTCTATAACAAAAGAACTATCTCTTTGTCTCCTCCTAGAATCAACTCTTCATCACCATTGAATAAATCCATTGAAGCTCAATAATAGATGAACATATTTTTAGCGTCTTCCCTAGAAGAGGTATGTAAATTTCAATTTTTTTTTCATTCGTGAGTTTCCTCCTCACTCTTCAACCTTATCTTTTCAAGAATTTTCGATTTTGATTGAAATTTCGGATGCATAGTCATGATTTTTTATTCATTTTTGGTTGTTGAATATGTAATTTTAACCATTGTTACTCAATTTAGATATTTAGGGCTATTGTCTTCAAATTCGCAAAGACTTTGATTTTGATTTTAGGGTTTGTCTCATTGAAATCTACGTTTTGTAGTCACAAAAGCATGTGTTTTTTATTTTGTTCGATTTCATTGATTAATATTGATGTTGTTTTGATTTTAACGTTAATATTGTTTTGAATTTAGGGTTCGTGGATGGTTTGAGGGTCATTGAATAGGGAGAAGATGTCTCTGAAAACAAAAAGTAACCGCCAGGAATCGAAGATTCGACCGGTGGTGATATTCGTGTAATATGTGTTGATATTCATGTAATTTGGTAGTGATCGATATTCATAAATTTAGTGGTGATATTCATATAATATTCACGATATCGGGGGTGATATTCGTGTAATATGTGTTGATATTCATGTAATTGGGTGGTAATATTAATAATTGGGTAGTGATTGATATTCATGTATTGAATGATGATATTCATGTAATATTCATGATATCGGGGGTGATATCGTGTAATATGTGTTGATATTCAAGTAATTGGGTGCTAATATTAATGTAATTAGTAGTGATCGATATTCATGAATTGAGTGGTGATATTCATGTAATTGATTATGTTATTCATATTATCAAGTGATGATATTCATATTTTATGTTGTGATATTCATGTCTGTAAGAAATTAAATATTCACATATCAAACAGAGATATTCATACAAATATGAACGATATTCATAAACGCGTAGTCGGTATGAATAAACAAATAATTAATATTCATAATGAGCAGTAGAAGAACCAAATCTAAGAAATGGGCACTAAAAGAACGAAATCTAAGAAAATATTATGGGTTGTTATGGTTTCTCTCTTCTAAAGATTCTAGTCCTTTTTAATTTTCAAAAATCAACATCATTATTATGAGTTGTTATGGTTTCTTTCTCCAATCTCCTCCAAGTTGTTATGGTTTCTTTCTCCAATCTCCTCCAAGTCCAGCCATTCAACAATCCCAATCCGACGCTCCATGATTGTCCACTCGTTTTACTATAACTAGTGTAGTACTCGATACTGTACGGGTGAACATATTTAAGTAGTTTTAAGAAAAATATATCTTATTCATATTGTTTAAGAATTATATAAATGGAAGATTGAAATAACACTAAATTTGTTGTTTAAAAACAATATGTTCAAAATTTTATTATTAAATATATAGCTCATGTAAACATATTATATTTCATTCATACTTAGTCTCATACATGTTAATTATATTGGTAAAGTGTTATCTACTCACAAAACAACAAATGTGATATCGTTTAATCAATAAAATGTGATACAAAATAATTTTGATGAAGATTAAATGAAGATAATTTTCAATTTTTCGACTATAAGGTATTAATTCATCAATGAGTCATTAAAACTTATTTGGAACAAAAGGTATTGACTCCATAATGTATTTCGGCTTCATTTATACTATTATATTTTCCCTCATTTCCATATTGATGATGCTCATCATCAATGAAGTTGGATAAAACACGTTGTCATAAATGAACATATATAGAGAGAATATAATGCAATTTTCTTCAAAACTTCAAATTTTAATTAATGAGTATACTATTTATCTAGTCACATTGGTGAGCTGCTATTTATCGAGACGAATTAGATAGATTGATAGATATAGTTATATTTAAAAGAAAGTATTAATGGAATAACTATTTAATTGAAAATCTTAAGCAAGAAACAATGAGTGAGAAAATAAATTAATAAAGTCAAAAATATAGTTCGATCAGACCAAAGGAAATCTTAACAAAGCATTTTATCTTATAACTTGTAAATAATTAATAGGTAATAACTTAGAAGATGCAAAAACATTATGGTCAAATATAGTTAGTTCAAATGCCAAAAATAATTTACTTAGATCAAATGATAATAAAAATTTAATACTATAATAATAACTCTTTATAACAAAAGACTTCAAATTTTACATATTTTATCTTACATATAGTTAGTTCAAATGCCAAAAATAATTCACTTTTTATCTTTAAGAATGCTTAACTCTTATTTTGACTTTTTATATACCATTTTTTATAAATAATAAAAAACACAATTTTTAGAATATATAGTTTGTTTATATAATAACAAACATCAGGTCAGAATACATATAGTATTCGTAAAATTTTATTGAATAATTTATTCAAAAATTGATAAAAAATATTAAAATTGTCTGTTAAGATTTATTAGTTTACAAATTATTCAATAACAGTTGTATTTACAATTTCAAAAAAGTAAAAACATTATAAAACGTGGGCTCAGAATTGTTGTGATGACTGTGCATGAAAGAGTTCTAATACAAATATATAGATATTACATATATAATATTCGGCCCATGTGAGGATAAATTTTCTCCGGATAGATGAATACAATTAAATAAAAATAATATTGGGTTTATATAGTGCTGCTAGTTAAATATAATATTAAAAAAATTAAATAATAATTAAGGGGGGAGAGAGATTGCATGTTATATAATATGTGTTGAGATATTATTGTCAAACTATATCATAAGAAGAAGGAAGTATAGAATTAATTAGAAGGAAGTATAGAATTAATTTGTATGCTAATAATTAGATAAAAATATAGTGATACAATAATAAATTATAAAGTATAATCCATCCGATAAATGTGTAGGAGTCCGTTTGTATGCTAATAATTAGAAGGAAGTATTGAATTAATTTGTGCAGATTTGTTGGTTTATTTTTTTATTAAAACTTGTTAGATTTAAAATTTGCTAAATTAGTGATACAATAATAAATTTAAAAGTTTAAAAACCCCACAATTTGAAGGCCATCAATAATTTTGATGACTTTTTATATGATAGCTTTAATATGTATATAAATATAGATTTGACTGAATATATCATATAATAATAAATGAAAAACTAAAAAATATAGCCTTAACAACCTCCTAAAGACACTCTCATGACTCAAAAGGGGAGATCTTTAATATATATACTAGTGTAGTACCCATACCTTATACGGGTGAACTTAAAGTTATAAAATCATTAGTAATTATATATAATTAAATTAAATTAAATTATGTTTCATTTAAGTTGTTTTAAGAAAAAAAAATCTTATTGATGTTGTTTAAGAATTATATAAATGGAAGACTGAAATAACATAAATTTGTTATTAAAAAGACATACGTTCAACATTTTATTGTTAATTATATAGCTTGTATAAATATATTATATTTTATTCATACTTATTCTCGTATAGATATCCTTTTTATTTATAATCATGTAATTATTTTCATATACGGGATTTTTTTTACTGAAGTCGTACGTATTCCACTACCATTTATCATGTATTTTCAATAAACTATATTATATTAACATACAATATTCAAATTATATCAATATTTTAATATTAAAAATTATAAGTCACAATATTAGTTAAACATAAATGATATGAACTACGATCCCCTCAATCTCGGTGCAAGGTAGACGCCAAGGTGGGTTCCAAGCAAGGTTGAACTTGTTCGGCCGCAGACAGTATTTTTCCAGAATTCTGTTCAGTTTTCAACTGGGTCGTTCTCTTTGCTCCGGACTCCAAATTGGATGATTCAAACTCCATAAGTTAGATCTTTAAGTCTAGTTTATAGCCTCCAAATTTGAGCATGAACCGATCTATGAGTCGAAAGATAAGGCGAATCTACTGAGGGGAGGGGTCGCAGAGGGATTCGAGAAGGAGTTATGCGAGATGAGTCGTTTGGTTAAAGATCGTGAAAGGGAAATGGATGGTGATGGGTTTGGCGGTGTCAGTGGAAAGATAAGTGAATCCTTGGAGTAGATATAATACACCACTCGTTGGAGACAAGTTGGATCAAGTTCAAGGGATACAACTCACCCAAGAAGATGAACACAACAAGATCGATGTTACACACGATCTATGAAGCTTTTCGCAGAAAAAGAACTGAAGCTTGAGAGATTTCTTTTGTATTTGATTGTTGATTGAAATATGATTACAAAAGGTAGGAGAAGGCCCTATTTATAGGACCAAAACAGAGCCACAAAACAACTCTTCAAATACCATAGGCAAGCCGAAGAGTTCCACCAGTTAAACTACAAAATTCAAGTCGGAATGATTTTAATTTTTGACATAACTTACATAACTACATATGAAAGTCCGCATTCAAATATCAGCCAAAACGCCCGAGCCATTTGAGAGTTAGCCTTCAAACACCGTTCGGATGAGCCATAAGCAATGTCACCGAGCCAAGTTCAATTTCTCTCGGCACTCCTTGAGTCATAAGCCCCTCCATTAGCCTGGTTTGGCGTCTAGATGCTTGGGCCCGAGTGATAACCCCGAGAGGATGATCATGGCCTTGGTGTGGTGGAGAAAGCCTAGCGGTGGCGCGAGCAAGCGAACGTGTGAGGCGTGGCTCAAGCACCGGTGCACTTCCCTTGGCACACTTGGGCTGGATGGTGGACATATGACTAGGGAGGTCCAAGGACGCTGGCTTGTCCAAAGTAAAGTGGCTTGAACGATCTGTGGCCTTGCTAGGGCTTGGGAGCCGAGAAGGGCTCGCAGCGAGCGACGCCGGGGTTGGTGCAAGCGAGGGCATTGGAGGTGTCATGGCTTGAGTTTCATGATTGACCCTAAGTAGGGTCACATCATCCTCCCCTCCTTCAAAAGGATTCGTCCTCGAATCCGAGTGCACTTTAAGAAATAGCTTTAGAGCACACAAAACTGCACAAAGTACAACAAGGAAGTGAGGGACCAAGACGTCTTTAGGGAAAGCAGGGTACGTGTAAGCAAACATGATTAATTTCAATGAGTATCCATGGATAAATTTCCATTCACAAGTATTGCCCAACTTCACCCTAAAGATATGCTGAAGTATAGAACATGAGATGCTCATGACATACTTAGCAACAAATGCAATGCATAGGGCAATTGTTTTCTCATGCAACAAGAATTGCGAATGAGAGCAATGATGCACACATTAATGCCTAGTTCTACATGCAAAAACTGAATGCAACAACTTCAATGTCCTATATACATGCTTATGACGAACTAAATGCATCCAATAAGTCATGAATTGAGCAATAGAACTATGATGCATGAAAGAATTTATAGTTCTACCAACAAAAATAGATTCAGGAACTTGACATTCTATTACCCTTGAAAAATACTCAGTTTGACGCAAGGGAAAAAGAATAGATAAAGTAGGGCCAAGAGATACTCCCCTAGAGTTAGTCTTGAATGGAACATCCTTCTCTTCTCGGCCACAAACAGAATTTTTAGGAGGATTCTCATCCTTAGTCTCCACCTCTTTTTGTAGTAAGAAAGACAAACTTGAAGGAACCATATGCGTCTGGTCCGTCCATGGAGTACCTAGTGAAGTTAAAGAGCTTCGCTTGATGGTAGGCCGAAACTTGCTTCTTGGAGGAGTTGGAGATAGTTCCAAGGTTTCCTCCTCTTTTTCTTTTGGCCTTAGCTCCTCTTCAATGATCATAGGAGGCTGACACAGTTCTGCCTTGAGCTCTTCATCACATTTGGTTGGTTCAGCCATTGGGAGAGGCTCTTTGGTTGGCTTCGGTTCATCCAACCTTGGTGGAAGTTCTTCACATGTCGCTTGGACTCTTGGTGGGGACTCACATGAAGCAGCCCTGGCGACATCTCTCTCGAAGCATGGTATCTCATCATCCTTCCCCTTGTATATGTAGTAGCGATTAGGGCAAATGTCAGCCAAATGGCCTCGCCCTTCACACATAACACACACAATATCACGTGTTCTAATTCGGGGCTACGGGGTCACTCTTTCTCTGCCCTTGGACGTGCTAAAACATGATTTTGGTGAGTCATAGACTCCCTTGGTCTGCACGGAAAGGATAGAAGAAGAATGATAATAAGGTTCAAAAGAAGGGACAGTTTGATGCCATCTTTCTTCATCTCCATAGCCATAGTCATAGCCATAGTCTCCATAAGATTGTCTCCTTGGAGGCATGTTCCTTGGTCTATTACCTTGGTTGCGAAAATCCTTGTAGGTGCTCGTGTGAGTGTTGGAGTTAGGGTACACACGTGGTCGAATCTCCCTACATGAAGCACCATAATCTCGAAAGTAAAGGTAATCCCTTTGTGACATATGGCCCAAGCTAGACATCTCCATCCGCTCCCCTTGCAAGGTTAGTAACCAAGACAAATACCAACACAACAAGACAAGAGTAGGTAGACCAGTCAATGGAACCTTGAGCTATCAAGTGCCAAAAGTTTGGACCAAAGTTCCTTCCAAGTGCAGTTTGCAAGCTTTCAAAAACAAGGCAAGTTTGGGGGTAATTTTTGCAAACAAAAGATGGACACAACAACCTTGATTGAGCTTATGCACCAACTAGGAAGAATTGATCCTTACAAGACACAAAAAGAAGGTACTAATACAATGATGCGTTCCTACTAGTGGTGAAGGATCTCTGATCTTGTTTGGGAAGCCGCACGGGGTTGGAATGATGGAACGCGGTGTCTGGAGGCTGGCGCGTGAGGGAGAATGACTCGAAAGAGATCGAGCACTTGGCCGTAGCGTCGGCAACGGAGGATATGGACTCGAGAGATCGAGTGGTTATCGTAGCGTCGACAGCGGAGGGGATAGACTCGAAAGATCGAGTGGTGGCCGTAGCGTCGGCGAAGGAGTGAAAGAGATGAGAAGTCAGACTTTAGAGGTGACGCAGATCTAAGAGAATGGAGGCAAATGGCTCTCGACAAGTAATCTTAGATTAAAATTATGCGTAACCTAGTAAAGAAGGTCGAGATGACCTTTTATAGTACATAGCGGGACTCGGATGGGCCGAGTCTCGCGAAATGGGCCAACCCACGTGACACGTGTGGAACACACGCCCCAAAATAAAACTAAAATAATTAATGTCTCAAAAGATTACATTCAGTTCAAAAAGAACGCGTTCATTTTATGGTTGAGAGAAGACAGACAGAGAACACGTTCTCTAGGCTTGGTTGAAGACGCTTCAAAGAGAACGCGGTCTCTTGGGTGCCTTGGCTGGCGACGATGCAAGCAACCAAGGATTGTGTCGCGTTGGCGATTTCTTTGGCGCATGATCTTATGATTGGCCCCTCTGAGCGAATGCTCATAGCCTCTTCTTCCTCTGTGGCATTCATGGTGGGCAGGGGCGCATCACCCTCCCCCACTTGGCTGTGAAGCATCCCCGCTTCACCATCATCGAACTCAGGCTCCACATAGGGTTCCAGGTCGGCGACGTTGAAGGTCGCGTGGACACCATAGTCCGATGGAAGCTCGATCTCGTACGCGTTGTCTTCCATTGCCTTCACAACACGAAAATGGCCATCACCACGTTGGGCCAGCTTGGATTTGCGTTGAGCTGGAAAACGGCCTTTGCGAAGGTGCACCCATACCAAGTCACCTGGGGCAAATATAACGCGGCGGCGCCCACGGTTGTGTTGGGTGGAATATTGTTCAGCGCGGCATTCCAGCTGTGCCCGTGTTCTTTGGTGCAACTCCTGGATCATCGCGGCGTGGTTGGCCGCGCTAGGGTGCTCATTTTCCTTCAAAGGACGCGGCAGCATGTCCATCGGAGTCAGTGGGTTTCTACCATAGACCACCTCGAACGGCGTCAACTTCGTCGCGGAGTGCCTGGACCTGTTGTAAGAAAACTCAACAATTACAAGTAAGTCCTCCCAACGCTTTGGGTTGGTTTTGAGCATGGTCCTAAGGAGGGCTCCTAGGGTTCGATTGGTCACCTCAGTTTGGGGGTGGTAGCTAGTGGAATACAAAAGTTTGGTGCCCAACTTCCCCTAAAGTGTTCTCCATAAATTACCCATAAATTTTGTATCGCGATCACTCACGACAGATCGCGGTATCCCATGTAAACAAACCACGTTGTCAAAGAACAACGCGGCGATCTCACTGGCAGTGTTTGTGGTCTTACATGCGATAAAATGGGCCATTTTGGAAAACCTATCTACAACCACAAAGATGGAATCCTTACCCCTTCGAGAGAGAGGCAAACCTGTGATGAAGTCCATAGACAAATCTTCCCAAGGGCCTAAGAGGATGGGTAGAGGCGTGTAGAGACCATAGGGATGGGAGGTTGATTTGGCGCGTTGACACGTGACACAACTGGTGCAATAACGCGTCACCTGGGTGGTCATACGCGGCCAAAAGAAATGCTCGCGAAGAGCAGCTAAAGTCTTGGTGACCCCAAAATGACCGTGTCCTTCATGGGCTTCTTGGATGAGGAGTTTCCTAATTGGGGAGCTAGGAATGCACAAACGCCCTGCTTTGTATAGGTACCCCTCATGAAGGAAATATGTCTCAAACTCACAGTCCCTAAGACAGTGTTCTACAATTGGCTTAAAAAAAGGATCAAGCAGATATAAATCCTTAATCAACGCAAAGCCAAGGAGTTTAGATTGAAGATGGGTAAGGAGAACATACCTGCGAGAAAGGGTGTCGGCGACCATATTCTCCTTACCTTTTTTATGCACTACAACGTAAGGAAACGTCTCCATAAATTCCACCCAATGAGCATGGCGACGGCTTAGATGGGCTTGACTCTTCAGATAGCTGATGGCCGCGTGGTCCGAGTGGATAACGAACTCGCGTGGCCACATGTAGTGTTGCCATGTCTTGAGGACGCGAACTAGCGCGTAGAGCTCCTTGTCGTATGTGGGGTAATTCAAAGTGGCCCTAGTGAGCTTCTCGCTGAAGAACGCGATGGGCCTCTTCTCTTGGTGGAGCACTCCACCAATCCCCACATTTGACGCGTCACATTCCACTTCAAAGTGCTTGTTGAAGTCGGGGAGTTATAGCAGTGGCGCGTTGCATAGGGCTTCTTTCAACGCGTTGTTGTGTGTCTCCTTCCAAATCACCACGGCGCCTTTCTTTGTGAGTTCATGTAAAGGTGCGGCGATAGAGCTGAAGTTGCGAACAAATCGCCTGTAGAAGCCTGCTAATCCAAGAAAGCTTCTAACCATTGTTGGCGTTGTGGGTGTTGGCCAATCTCGGATGGCCTTCACTTTTTCCTCATTGACACGGAGTCCCTCCTTGGAGACCACATAGCCCAGAAAGTTGGTAGTGTCAGATGCAAACCGACACTTGCCAAGGTTGGCATACAATTATTCGCATCTCAAGCACTCTAACACAAGCCTAAGGTGCTTCACATGAGTTTCAAGACTACGCAAATACACCAAAATGTCGTCAAAGTATACGACCACAAATTTCCCTAAATATTCCCTTAACACATGGTTCATGAGCCTCATAAATGTGCTCGGTGCGTTGGTGAGACCGAAGGGCATGACCAGCCACTCGTAAAGGCCATATTTGGTTTTGAAAGCGGTCTTCCATTCATCTCCCGCGTTCATGCGTATCTGGTGATAGCCGCTTCTCAGGTCAATCTTGGTGAAGTGTGTCGCACCATGCAACTCATCGAGCATATCATCTAGGCGCGGGATTGGATGCTTGTACTTGACCGTGATCTGATTGATGGCTCGGCAGTCTACACACATGCGCCATGATCCATCTTTCTTTGGGACCAGGATCACGGGGACCGCGCAAGGGCTTAGAGATTCCCTTACGTAGCCGCGATCCAGGAGTTCTTGGACCTGGCGCTGTAGCTCATTGGTTTCATTTGGGCCAGCGCGATAGGCAGCACGATTGGGAAGGGAGGCACCATGCACCAAGTCAATTTGGTGTTCAATGCCTCGCAAAGGTGGCAGGCCCTGGGGAAGCTCCTCTGGGAATAGGTCTGTGAACTCCTCGAGCAGCTCAGAGATCGCGCTCGGCAAAGTTTCCTGGATAGGGCTGTCTTGTTGGCAACGCGTAGGCACTATGAGGAAACATGGGGCCCTGCCATTCAAGGGGGCAGTGAGGTCGCTTGGCCGCGCCAATAGTAGCCTGTTCTCACAGGTCCCTTTCAATGTCTCGGGTTTTGACGCGGTCTTTGACCCTTCTTTGGAACGTGTTCTGTCACTTGACGCGTTGTCGGTGGTAGCCTCTTTGTTCCCAGTTGAAGAACGCGTGGTACCGGGTTTCTGGGTCTTTGACGCCTCAATCGCCTTTTGTCTATCACGCTCAACCTAATCCTATAAAATCTCATGCGGAGACATAGGTACGAGTGTGACGCATTTCCCGTGGTAAGTAAACACATAAGTGTTTAAATACCCATCGTGAAGAACGCGCCTGTCAAATTGCCATGGACGCCCCAACAGAAGATGTGTGGCATCCATTGTAATGACATCATAAAGGACAGAATCGGTATATTGACCAATGGAAAATGAAATGAGACATTGACGAGTTACAATGTTACTAGAACTCGATGAAATCCATTATAGTCCGTATGGTTGTGGGTGAGGAGTGGTTGGCAGGTTGAAATGAGTGACCACATTTTCATTAATGATGTTGCAACAGCTGCCTTCATCAATGATGATGCTCAAGGACGCGGTCTTCACCTTGCAACGCGTGTGGAACAGATTCTTGCGTTGATCACCAAGAGTGGCTTCCTTGACAGTGAGGAGACGTCGCGTGACAAGGCTCAGAGCTGTGCCTTCATGCAACGTGGTGGCTTCACAGATGTAAGCCTCCTCATCATCTTCGAAACCTTCATCGATGGTCTCAAGCGTGGTGTCTTCCTCCTCAAAAGATTCATAACCCGCGGAGATTGTGGAGAAGAGAACTTTCTTGTTGTTTGGGCAATTCCTCATGATGTGCCCTCTGCCTCCACACTTGTAGCATTCCATATCACGCGCGAGTTCCTGGGTTGGTAATGTACCCTTTGGTGGTGGCGCACGTGGAACACTGTTGGGTATTGCCGCGGTCTTTCCTTGTCTGTTCGCATTTGACGCGGTGGTTCCTGGGGGAGGGCTACGCACATTAGTGGAAGGAATTTGACTAGTTTGAGTGTCATACCTTCTTTGGCCATAAGGTTGGTAGGGTCCTTAACGCTTTCGCACTATTTGATTGTGGAGTTGCATTGCCGTGTGCGTGAGCGTGTTGAGGTCCTTGATGGGAAGGATCTCCAATTGGTCTCGGATATTGGTGTTGATACCACTCAAAAACTTCGTCCTCATCGTGGAGGGAGCCATGCTAATGGACGCCTTGTAGTACATGTCCTCAAGTTGCGAGAAGAACTCAAGGGGGGTCTTCGAACCCTGTTTCGCCATGGCAATGTCCAGGCGCATTTGGTTCTTGTAATCTTGGGGCACGTACTTGAGTGTCATCACAAACTTGAGCTGGTGCCATTCAGTGAGAGGCACCAAGTTTCTCCTTATGCGATCATCCATAAATCGGTGCCACCAAACTCTCGCGGCACCTCGGAAGTGGACTGTGGCGGCGGCCACGTAGTCCTCTTCTGGAACTTGGCAATAGATCAAGGTGTACTCCGTGGCCTGCAACCATTCAAGAAAAACTGCAGGGTTGTATTCACCAATAAAAAATTCAATTTTTACCTTGATATCATGGTGATTGAGCCTGGGCACATTGGCTTGAGGCCTCTGTTGTAATCGCAGCGCTGGGATGTCCAAGGGGGCATATGCGAGGCCTTGGGCCTGTGGAAAGTGGACATGCCTTTGCTGGTGCCTTCGTGCGCCAACATTGCCGCGATCATTGCCAAACGGGGCTTGTTGCTCCATCCCCTGGGCGCGTTGGCGGCGCTGGTGTCCTTGGTGGGGTGCATCGCGGCGAACATCATAAGGCATGTCTTGCCTCCTCTGCATTTCATCGCGCCTATCGAAGGACGCGTTGGCCATGTTTGCGCCTTGGTTGAGCCTAGTTGGAGGGATCCAATCGACTGGGCGGTCTTGCAACTCCATGGGATCACCGAGTGGGAGATGGAAATTCCCTGGGTTGATCATCCCTGAGTCCTCCATCTCTTCATCATCAAACTCCTCGAACTCATCTTGGTGGAGAGGAGTGTGGGAGAAGTATCCATCTGAGCCATAGTGAGGCGTCCGCGTACTTTGGTGGCCCAGGTGGTCCTCCACGTTGAATGGCACTGGGGTGAGAGCATGGCGACGTTCATGCTGTACATCGTCTTGGGCGCGATTGGATCGTCGCGGCCGACCTTCGTCGCATTCATGTCGTCTGGTTCTGCCGGCTAGTGGTGTAGAGGCAATCTCGCATTGGCGTCTTGTTCCTCTGACTTTCTACCTGCCATTGAAGTCATAAGGGTCAGAGTACTCACCATGGGAACCCTCGTCGTGATCGGAGTCGCTTTCATCGCGGACTGGTGTTGCTTGGGGTGCATAGCGGTCGCAATGCGAGACATAGCCTTGGCGGCTTTCTATGACAGATTGGATCCGTTGAAAACGCGGTTGCAAGTTGGAGGACGAGGGCATCACTCCTTTGCCCTTGTCAACGCGTTGTTTGCTTGGCCCAGCTTCTATTTGTCGCGATACGACTAGAGGATCCATGGGTATTTGCAAGGTTGGTGTGGGGGTGTGCCAGCGCAGCGCGTTCTTTGGCCTGGTATTCGGCAAGTTGGCGCCTAAGTTCCAGGTTCTCGCGTTGTTCCTCTGAGAGCTCCAGAATGGGATCTTGTGGAGGGTTGGTGAGTGGCACCACCTCATGTTGCGCGATATGTTGCTGTGGAGGATGATTGTTGCCATCTCCTTGAACATTCCCACCAGTGGGTGCCATGAGGCTACCAATAAGAATATGTCCATCCATCGCGAGTAAAAATGCACAAAAGACAATATAAAACCGATGAACAGGTAAGCACTCAACAAGTAGCAAGTGTTCACGTAGGTGAGCGCGTTCTTTTGGCCCTGAGGGCGGCTAATAGGCAAGCAAAGCAAGTGTGATATGCAAGCACAAAAGCAACGAAACCAAAAGAAAGAAGTCTTAACCTCTTGCGTAAAGAACGCGTACAAACAAGACACACTTACACGTGTGACACTAGACGGTGGAGGGGTGAAGAAGATGAGCCTAGCCGTTGAGGGGAGAAGGTTGCCTTATTTTGGCTTTACTTCTCTTGTTTTAAAATGTCACGTTCTTTTTTTTTAAATGCGACTTGACTTTTTTTTTTGAATTTGAAATTCAAATCCGAGATCTTAGTCTTAAATGAAGATCGGATAAGAATTAAATAAAATAAAATTAAATTAAACGGCTAAGTAACTTAAGGAAAGAAATCGCGAGATTTGCGCGATAGGAGAGAGAAAGTTAATGCAGAGTTATTGAGGTCAACGCGAGCAAATATGGCAAGATATGCAAGAGAGATTTAGGCAATTAATTAAGGAAAGCAATCAATTGATTACGCAGATTTCATGCACAGCAAATCACACCAATTTTGCGCGTGGATCAAGCAAATATTCGGCTAAGAGATGCTCCTGTAGAAACCGAAAGGACAAGCATGTGTTTGAAGAAAAAAAATCAGTGATTATGGCGGAAGCAAGGATGATGGGGGAGAAAAAAAATTCGTGAACAATTGAAAACTTGATAAGCGACTTACAAGATCAAAGGCTCTGATGCCAGTTGATGCGTTCCTACTAGTGGTGAAGGATCTCTGATCTTGTTTGGGAAGCCGTGCAGGGTTGGAATGATGGAACGCGGTGTCTGGAGGCTGGCGTGTGAGGGAGAATGACTCGAAAGAGATCGAACACTTGGCTATAGCGTCGGCAGCGGAGGATATGGACTCGAGAGATCGAGTGATTGTCGTAGCGTCGACAGCGGAGGGGATAGACTCGAAAGATCAAGTGGTGGCCGTAGCGTCGGTGGCAGAGTGAAAGAGATGAGAAGTCAGACTTTGGAGGTGATGCAGATCTAAGAGAAAGGAGGCAAATGGCTCTAGACAAGTAATCTTAGATTAAAATTATGCGTAACCTAGTAAAGAAGGTCGAGATGACCTTTTATAGTACATAGCGGGACTCGGATGGGCCGAGTCTCGCGAAATGGGCCAGCCCACGCGACACGCGTGGAACACACACCCCAAAATAAAACTAAAATAATTAATGTCTCAAAAGATTACATTCAATTTAAAAAGAACGCGTTTATTTGATGGTTGAGAGAAGACAGACAGAGAATGCGTTCTCTGGGCTTGGTTGAAGACGCTTCAAAGAGAACGCAGTCTCTTGGGTGCCTTGGCTGGCGACGATGCGAGCAACCAAGGATTGCGTCGCGTTGGCGATTGCTTTGGCGCGTGATCTTGTGATTGGCCCCTCTGAGCGAATGCTCATAGCCTCTTCTTCCTCTGTGGCATTCATGGTGGGCAGGGGCGCATCATACAAGGTCCTCAAATTCAACTTGTTCGCTTTTTTCTGGCTTTGCCACTCTTTCTCGAACTTCTCACTTCTTACTCGACTTTTTCTGGCTACTTAGCCCTTTTTTCTCGAGTTTCCTTGGCTATATGCCTTTGATTACACTTGAGAATTATAACAATGATAAAACAAACTTCTTGACTGAGGTGAGCACAAGTCTAAAATTTGCTGGACTTTCAATTTTGTTTTTCTTTCAGTTGGCTTTGAGTTTAGGGTATCTTTAAGTACTTGCTCAAGTCAGTTCATCCAAGCAAGAGACACAAGAATCAAGCAAGTTATTGCAGCCAAAAAGGAAAAAATAAATGAAGTTCAGCCGAGTTTAATGGAAGCAATTCAAGAGTTCAGTTTTGCAATGAATGAAGTGAGTTTAATCACTTCATAAACTTCAAGTGACAATTAAAGATGAGATTAAGTAACTCAAAGGTTGTCTTCTTCGATTAAACAATCACAAGCACGAAAATAAGAGCAGATCTCAACAAATTTTCACAAGAACAGGGCACAAAAATTCAGAAGCTTGCAAACGAACTTAGATTGAATTCTAATCCAAAGTTTTAAATATGTGTACCTATAACAAAATTCTAGCTTTAAAAGTTATATGTTGAAATGTTATATTAAAAATATTTTATTTATATTTTATTCAGAAATATGAAAATATCAATCATATTAAGTATTAACTCAAAAATGACAAAATGAAAAAAAAAACAATTTAATGACTAATAGTAAATCACTAGTCTAAAATACATCAAAAAATTTGAAGTAAAAAAGTTTGGGATAGTTAGAATATAGCAAATATTATTCATGTTCATTATGATGAGTTTATTTAGTTGTGTATTTATATTTAAAGAAAAAAGAAATAAGTTTTTAAATTGAAATTTTTTAGGTTATTAAAATATACATTAAACAGTTAATGCTAATAAAATTTTATATTGGTTTTCTTACCTATGCTCTAAGGTCACATGTTAAGAATTCTCGTTTTAGAAACTGCTCCTATAAAGGAAGGCTTAAATCCTTTTATAAAATATTAAAATCCCTGATATAATTACACATAACAAAATCCTTCTAAAATTAAGTGTTTAACCTATGCCTAAGGCATAGGTTAGAAAAATCATTTTTTGTATTTAAAGTTTTCTTAATTATTTTGTGGTGTGAAATTGTCATTGGAATAGTAATGTAGCTAATACTACGATTTATATCGGAAAAAAGAGTGAAATTATGATAAGATTTGTCATGTTCTTAGAAATAAGATTAAATTGCCATGTTCTTAGAAATGAGATTTGCTAAAAACAAATAGTGAGACTATGACTTATGTTAATTTAATAACATATCAATATTAGATTAAATTGAAATTGTTACATTTAACAATAAAAAAACCCTCACTAATACCGTATATTAAATTGAGAAGTTTGGTTGGTTAAAATCAAATTTGATAGTCAAGGAAAATAAAACATAAATAATGTAAGATATATTGATTTAAAATTCAGATGCTTGGTTGGTTAACATCAAACTTTATTAATATTCTTAATTTGCCACATGAGTAATGTTGGTCCAAAATCGTTTTGGTGGTTCGAAAATAAATCGCTTAAATATAGATATATAGATTTTGTGGATTACTCAATATAATAATGAAATAAAAAATCAAATAATAACATATCAACAACTTTTTCCTAAAAATACTCTCGTGTCTCTAAATGTGAGAGCTTTAATATATAATAATAGATAGATAGATATTCATTTTACCGGAACTCCCTCGATATAGATATATAGATTTTTCTTTATGTTAGTTTCAACAAAAAATAAAAAATGATAATAATAATTATTTACGTGAAGAAAAGACCGGGAGGGAAGAGAATGATATCATATCTTTGTTTTAATTAGTGGAACATCTTGTTTTCTTATAAGTTTATAAGGGTGAGAACTCTTATGAGAACTGAATGGGTAATCGATATACGACGCAAGATCATATACGAAGGCGATTTATGGTGCGAAATACAAAGTCATCACATCCCTTTGTTTCGCTTCTATCGAATGGCGCGCGTGGCGTGTATTTTTTATTTTTCTTAGAAAACCACAATAAACATTTGGCCTGGTGGTTTGGGAGTGCGGGGGAAAGGAGATATATTGGGTTCAACTCCCCCCAAGATCTCTTGAAGACGCTTCAAAGAGAACGCAGTCTCTTGGGTGCCTTGGCTGGCGACGATGCGAGCAACCAAGGATTGCGTTGCGTTGGCGATTGCTTTGGCGCGTGATCTTGTGATTGGCCCCTATGAGCGAATGCTCATAGCCTCTTCTTCCTCTGTGGCATTCATGGTGGGCAGGGGCGCATCATACAAGGTCCTCAAATTCAACTTGTTCGCTTTTTTCTGGCTTTGCCACTCTTTCTCGAACTTCTCACTTCTTACTCGACTTTTTCTGGCTACTTAGCCCTTTTTTCTCGAGTTTCCTTGGCTATATGCCTTTGATTACACTTGAGAATTATAACAATGATAAAACAAACTTCTTGACTGAGGTGAGCACAAGTCTAAAATTTGCTGGACTTTCAATTTTGTTTTTCTTTCAGTTGGCTTTGAGTTTTCTCAAGTATTTTCCCGTATCTTTAAGTACTTGCTCAAGTCAGTTCATCCAAGCAAGAGACACAAGAATCAAGCAAGTTATTGCAGCCAAAAAGGAAAAAATAAATGAAGTTCAGCCGAGTTTAATGGAAGCAATTCAAGAATTCAGTTTTGCAATGAATGAAGTGAGTTTAATCACTTCATAAACTTCAAGTGACAATTAAAGATGAGATTAAGTAACTCAAAGGTTGTCTTCTTCGATTAAACAATCACAAGCACGAAAATAAGAGCAGATCTCAACAAATTTTCACAAGAACAGGGCACAAAAATTCAGAAGCTTGCAAACGAACTTAGATTGAATTCTAATCCAAAGTTTTAAATATGTGTACCTATAACAAAATTCTAGCTTTAAAAGTTATATGTTGAAATGTTATATTAAAAATATTTTATTTATATTTTATTCAGAAATATGAAAATATCAATCATATTAAGTATTAACTCAAAAATGACAAAATGAAAAAAAAAACAATTTAATGACTAATAGTAAATCACTAGTCTAAAATACATCAAAAATTTTGAAGTAAAAAAGTTTGGGATAGTTAGAATATAGCAAATATGATTCATGTTCATTATGATGAGTTTATGTAGTTGTGTATTTATATTTAAAGAAAAAAGAAATAAGTTTTTAAATTGAAATTTTTTAGGTAATTAAAATATACATTAAACATTTAATGCTAATAAAATTTTATATTGGTTTTCTTACCTATGCTCTAAGGGCACATGTTAAGAATTCTCGTTTTAGAACCTGCTCATATAAATGAAGGCTTAAATCCTTTTATAAAATATTAAAATCCCTGATATAATTACACATAACAAAATCCTTCTAAAATTAAGTGTTTAACCTATGCCTAAGGCATATGTTAGAAAAATCGTTTTTTGTATTTAAAATTTTCTTAATTATTTTGTGGTGTGAAATTGTCATTGGAATAGTAATGTAGCTAATACTACGATTTATATCGGAAAAAAGAGTGAAATTATGATAAGATTTGTCATGTTCTTAGAAATAAGATTAAATTGCCATGTTCTTAGAAATGAGATTTGCTAAAAACAAATAGTGAGACTATGACTTATGTTAATTTAATAACATATCAATATTAGATTAAATTGAAATTGTTACATTTAACAATAAAAATACCCTCACTAATATCGTATATTAAATTGAGAAGTTTGGTTGGTTAAAATCAAATTTGATAGTCAAGGAAAATAAAACATAAATAATGTAAGATATATTGATTTAAAATTCAGATGTTTGGTTGGTCAACATCAAACTTTATTAATATTCTTAATTTGACACATGAGTAATGTTGGTCCAAAATCGTTTTGGTGGTTCGAAAATAAATCGCTTAAATATAGATATATAGATTTTGTGGATTACTCAATATAATAATGAAATAAAAAATCAAATAATAACATATCAACAACTTTTTCCTAAAAACACTCTCGTGTCTCTAAATGTGAGAGCTTTAATATATAATAATAGATAGATAGATATTCGTTTTACCGGAACTCCCTCGATATAGATATATAGATTTTTCTTTATGTTAGTTTCAACAAAAAATAAAAAATGATAATAATAATTATTTACGTGAAGAAAAGACCGGGAGGGAAGAGAATGATATCATATCTTTGTTTTAATTAGTGGAACATCTTGTTTTCTTATAAGTTTATAAGGGTGAGAACTCTTATGAGAACTGAATGGGTAATCGATATACGACGCAAGATCATATACGAAGGCGATTTATGGTGCGAAATACGAAGTCATCACATCCCTTTGTTCCGCTTCTATCGAATGGCGCGCGTGACGTGTATTTTTTATTTTTCTTAGAAAACCACAATAAACATTTGGCCTGGTGGTTTGGGAGTGCGGAGGAAAGGAGAGATCCTGGGTTCAACTCCCCCCCCCCAACAACACTTCTTTGTTTTATTTTTTGTCTAGTTCTATTTTCACTTTTATTTTAATTCGGAAATCACAAATAATTTTTAATTACCACAAATATTCTTGAATTGTTTTAAGTTAAATCTAGCAGATAGGAGACATTGTCATATATGAACATTAGAGGACAATATTTGAACATCGACACATAACGACCTAGTAAAAAGAATTTCAAACATGCATACATGTGCATGTTACATATGAACCTTAAAGAACAAATATATGAACGTGTGCATGTTACATATGAACCTCAAAGATCAAATAAAAAATTTCAAACATGTTACATATGAACCTCAAAGACCAAGTAAAAAGAATTGAAATTTGTAAATTTGAACCTTGAGGTTCATATGTAACATGCACATGTTCATATGTAACATGCATATGTTCATATATTTGAAATTCTTTTTACTTGTATTTTTGTGTTGATGGTCATATATTTTAATCTAATGTTCATATATGATAACGTCAAAGTTCATAAAATTAGAGGTTCATATGTTATTTGTTGATGTTCATATATTGTCATATAATGTTCATATATTGTCATATAATGTTCATATATGATAACATGAACGTTCATAGTAAGGATTCTTTTAACTCAAGCAATAGTTATTTTGGACACAAATTTGTGCTAAAAAATGTAGCGATTTTGAGAAAAAAGACATAAAAAAATATGTGTTTAACCATTATTAATTAATGAATAAGTGAATGTGTTAGGGTGATTAATGAAAGAAAAGAAAATGGAATTAATTGGGTAATAAATGAGAAAGAGAAAGGAAAAAAAGGAAGAATGGGAAATAAAAATGAAAGTTGAACACTAGACCTGATGATACTCTCCAAGAGTCCCTACCAGCTGTGCCAGAGACTTCTTTAGTTTTATAAGGAAAGGATATTCCTTTTTCCAAAAAACGTTGCGCACAACAAAGCATGAACCGTCCGATGAAGCGGAACGAAAGGCTCGGATTACTTCGTACATCACATGAGATGCTATTCGATTAAGAAACGCCAAAATATGATCATCAATAAATTACTTGGGTTTAAAATGGGTTTGAGGGTAATTATAAAACCATAGACTTATCACTTGTACTTAACTCGTGTCAAACGGGTCGGGTTCGAGTTTAAGCGTACCAAGTCGGGTCATTTACGGGTCGGGTCGATTGTGGGTCAAAATTTGCGAGTCGATTGGGGGTCGAGTCGTTGCGGGTCAGGTACGAGTTCGGGTCGACCCAGCGGGTCGAGAGCGCCTTGTCCAAATTTTATAAAATGAATATTAAAATAATATTTTAATTAAAACAAAAAATAATAAATTAAAAAATTATTATTATATAATATTTTAATAATAAAATATATTATAATATTTAAGATATAAAATATAAACACATTTGTATTGACCCAACAGATCGACCCAACGGGTCAATGACCCAACCCAGAAATTTTTGGGTCCAATGGATCGGGTCACTTTTGACCCAATACTTTTCGGGTCGAGTCTTAACCCAGAAAATACGGGTCAGATCGGATCAGATTTGCGAGTCGGGTCAAATTTTGACAGCTCTACTTGTACTGAAAATTGTACTAATTTGACCGATTCATTGGTTTCTCCATCTGAACAAATTAAGCAGGCTGATTTTTTTTTTTATAATAATCAAATTGTCATTGATGGATATTTCGTGACAATAATCCGACCAATGTTGTTTATCGACGGTAATTCGGGCAATGTGAAAGTGTAAAAGAGATGCATAGACGTGAAATTAACATACCAAGAAGTACTCCGTAATTGATTAAATTTGGCTGCACCATAAGAAATTTGCGTAGAGTGCTTCCTTATTACTAGACAAATGCTGCTGTGTGGCCTGCTGTGTGTATGTGGCCTGTTGGGTGTAAAGCTTCTTACTCTAATGTCTTATGCCCTGCAACTCCTGATAAAACTGCTTCACAAGCAAAAATCATAACACCCCATGTTGTTATCAACACTACAAAAAACTAGGGCTCTCAAAACTTGACCCGATCCGAATGACCCGCCCGACTCACCTGAAACCGAACTCGTTCGATATCCGAAAAGAATTAAAATATTGTATATCCGAACCCGACCCGACCCGACCCAAACCGACTAGCCCGAACCCAAAAATTACCCGAACGGACTAGCTCGTTATCAACCCGGTACCCGAAGTAACCCGACCCGAAATCACCCGAAAACCCGAAGTTGCCCGATCCGAAAACACAAAGTTACCCGATCCGAAATCACCCGAAAACCCGAAGTTGTCCGATCCGAAATCACCCGAAAACCCAAAGTTGACTGATTTGAAATCACATGAAAACCCAAACTCGATAGCCCGAAATCACTGGAAAAATCAATGCCACCTGATCCTAAACATTCCTTATCGTTAGATCATAAACTTTCCTTATCGTTAAATCATAAACTCAAAGGTCTAGGTTTATCCTCACTATTTACCGTAAGAATCATCCTTACCAAAATCCTTAAATATAGAACTCCAATGATAGGAGATTTTATAGTGAATATATATATTTATTGTAATTATGTTTGCCTTCAATCGAAAACCGGTTCCATCGAAATACATTTCAACCACATTTCGATTTATACGAAATGCGATTCTTTTGAGATCGTAAACGAAATCTTATTCATTCGAACTCATATTCATTTGAATTCCGACTCAACCGAAATAAGATTTACACAAGATCTAGTTCAGTCATAATCCGAAATAACTCATCGAAATTGACCCGAATATCCAACTTCTCCCGATAAAATGAACAATTGACCCGACCGACCCGAATTGGGTTGAGTTGTCAAAATACACGTGAATACGTCATTAGCCGAGATCCGGATTAATCCGAAACCAAAATGACCCGACCCGAAACCGATCCGATTTGCTCGATTGACAGCCCTAAGTTTGACCGAAATCCAAATTAACCCGACCGAAATTGACCCGAATACCCGATCTCACCCGATAAATGAATATCTGTTGAATTCTTTAGGTTTTGATGGTAACAAACATTCAACTAATCTGGGTACTAAGTGTTTCAGGAACAAAGACAGTTATCTCAGGGAACCATTGCAACAAAGGATCACAGAGGGAACAAAGCTCTGTTCATGTGCTTTGTTACCTCTCAAGGAACAATAGTGACGAACAAGATCAAAGCTGTGAATGGAAGGAAGAAATCCAGCATGACGATTATGGAAACAAATCACGGAGAATCACGCGGTCAAAGGATAGGATTTCGGCTGGAAGGATCTCGCCGAAAAGAAAATTTGAAGAGAGAATCCGAATGTGTTATCTTAGGAAAACTTTCCTAAGATAATATATTTGGAGAGAGAAGAATCTTATCTTAATCCGTTAATGTTATCTTAGGAATTATTTCCTTAGATAATATCGGTTGTTAAGATAATATTCTTCAAATCAATTAATATCATCTTGTTACCAAGTTTAGAAAGATAGGATTATCTTGTTATGATTAGGGTTTGGTCGAGTTGTATTTATATGGGAATGTGGGATTCATTTCTATGTAACCACGACGACGGAGGAAAAAGAAGAACTGAGAGCGTTCAGTTGAGAAAAAGAGAGTGAAGTGTTTGTGAGTCTTTGAGGGTTGAGTTCGGATTCATCGTTGTAGGAGTGATCTTCGAATCTAGGTGGGAAGTCTAGGGTTTGGAGTCCATGCTACAAGTGTAATCGAACAAGAAATCAATAAGACAAGTACACACTTCAAAATCCTCTCAAGCGGAAGCTTGAAGATAGTGGTTTTTCCTTGAGAAGCTAGTTTTGCTAATCAGGGTTTCCACTATATATCGTGAGTTCGTTCTGTTATCTTTCTTGCTATTTTAATCCGCTGTGCCTTCTGTGGGAACAAAGCTTTTGTTCCCTCAGACGTAACTCTAACGATCCAACAATTGGTATCAGAGCCTGGTGCTCTAGATTGTTTTCGTTACAGAATTTGCAGGAAAGATGTCATCGTCAAGCAATGCAATAGGTGATTCATTCTGGAAGCCGCCAATGCTGAAAGCCGGTGAGTATGATTGGTGGGTGGAACAAATCGAATCCCACATTTGTTCCCTCGACGGACAGATCTGGAGAGTCATAGAGGTCGGTCCTTTGGTTATCAAGAATGACGAAGATGAGACCAAGCCAAAACCAAAGATCGACTACACCGATGAGGACTGGAAGAAATTGAAGAAAAACAACAGGGCCAAGAAGATCCTCCACATGGCTCTCTCTCCCTCAGATCTCAAGAAAATCATGAGCTACAAAACTGCTAAGGAGATCTGGGATGCTTTGAAACGCCTTCATCAAGGAAATGAAGACACGAAGAAGAACAAGATCCTTTCTCTGATCAAGGAGTATGACCAAGTTTCTCAAGGGAAAGATGAACACATTCAAGAGTACTACTCCAGGTTCCATGGGCTAGTTGGTCAGCTTCAGTACCTTGGTGAAACAATGCCAGACTGGAAGCTGACTCATCACTTCATGCAAGGTCTCAACACTCAGTGGGATGCCATTGCTCTTGCCCTCTACTCTCAAACAGACGTCAAGACTCTTACTATGGAAGAGGTGGTTGCTAAGCTGGAAAGCAACGCCTCTGTCTATAATCATAAGATAAACAAGAAATGAGAGGAGAGGGCGAAGAGCATTGCCCTGAAGGTGGAAATGGAATTTGATCTGTCTCCAACGGGCGATGAAGATGAGGATGGCGATGAAGATGTTGCTCTTATCACAAGGGCAATGAGGAAGATATGGTCTCGGAACAAGGACTCGCCCAGTTCCTTTGAAGGGAACAGAGACATGAAAGATGTGGTTTGTTACCACTGTCAGAACAAGGGACACATGGCCAGAAACTGCTTCAAGAAGAAGGCAGGAATGCCTTCAGCAAATGAAGGGAAGCAAGCAATGGTTGCCACCTGAGGAGAATCAGACTCAGATGACGGAGATTCGTCACATTCCAGGGATGTATGCTTAATGGCCGTTGAAGCTCCAAACGAGACAAAGAGAGAGGTAATCAATGATGAGGTAACTGAATCTGATCTTATATCAAGCTTAAGATGCAAATCTAAAGAAAGCTTGATCTCTCTCATTAAGAATCTCGTTCGCGAGAGTAGTCTTTTCAGTGAGCAACTCGAAGAGAAAGATGAATCAATCTCAGGTCTGATCGAAGAAAATCACGTTTGGGCTGAAAAAGTGCTCACGCTTGAAAAAGGTTCATCTTCCTCTTCAAACACATGCTCTGAGTGTCCAGAACTCACTGAAAAGATTAAGTCACTAGAGTCCACTGTTTCCTCACTCGAGGCTGAGTCTTTAATGTTAAAACTAGGAAATGCAAAACTTTCTAGTGATCTAACCAAACTCAGTGAGGAACAGAAGGACGAGCCAAAAGGTATTGTCTTTGTTGCAGCCAAGAATGAAAAGAAACCCGAAAAGAAGGAAGTACCTCGCTTTGGAATTGGCTATCAACCTAAGCTTCCTGTTGATGACACCAAGCAAAAAGGCTCTAAAGTCGAAGGAAAGCAGTCTGTAAAAGAAAAAGGGGAAAGTTCCTCCGGAGGGAACAAAGGCAAAAACTGTTCAAACTCGACTGAGGAGGGAAAGGCTTGGTACCATGGACAGAAGGCTCATGCCATCTGGTTGAAGCAATCTCAAAGCGGTAAGTCCAAAAATATTGATTTTCATTCAAGGATTGCTAACAAAACAATTTGGCCTGGACAGAGCAAGTATGTTGATCTAAAGTGTCAAAAAGTATGTTGGTATTGTGGGCACTCTGGTCACTACAAACAAGAGTGCCTCCTGAAGAAACACAATGAGGAACTTGCTCGAACCACTAGGGAGAAAATGAATGCTAAACCTCCAGAAATCAAATATGTTGCTCCCATACCCAGAAAGCATAAGCTTGTCTGGGTTCGCAAGAACTAACTCTTTCTGTGCAGGATAAAGTGAGGAAAGTTCCCGGTATTTCACTCGTATTAAGTTCAGTTACCTGACAGGGAACAAAGCGAGTCTCACCTCACTTCTGCAGGAATGTTTGAGACTCAAAGGCCTGGTGACAAAGGTACCATGTACATCGAGATAAGGCATCACTATGCAAAGAAAGATTGGAATCCAAGGAATTTCGTGGAACAAAGAATAAGAACGCCAATTTTCTCATTAGGGCACTAATTAGGGAACTCTACATTCAGTTTCATACGGAGCCTGGTTTGTTCCCTTAACCTTATGTCTATCGTGTGTTCCCTCAATGATTGGCTAATTTACATGGTAAAGTGTGAAAGATGAATCATCATGTCTTGGTCTGCATTGCCTCTCTTGATCATTAGTTGATTGACTTGCTTAGACTCATGTTAATACTTCACTTATGTGCACATTTCATGCATGCTCTCTATGCTATCTTGCTAATACATGAGTCAGATTTCCTTCGGCCCAAAAGAGTCAACTTGATGCATTGATCCCTCATTATAAGCCCAAATGATTTTTGACTCTACAGCTTACCTTAGCCATCATGTTTGATGCTTCCTATGAGCCCCTCTAATCATCCACATCTGGGAGCCTCTCATTCATGATTAAACATTATTAAAAATTCTCGTATATGTTTATGTGTGATGTTCTTTGTACCCTCTCTGGTAACATTACCCCTGCATCACACTCCTCTACTTTTTTGGAAAGTCGAGAATACGAATTGTCGCCTCTGTGGTCTGTGGCTGGGATTTGACAGGTATGATGTGTAATGATGGCTTGCAACTGCTTGAGAAGTGTTCGTGCATAAAAGGTGATATGGTGGTTGCGTGATGGTTGTTGCGCTTGAGATTTTGCGGGCTTTGATGGATTTGGACAGAATCTTTTACAAGATCTATTTTTGGAAGATATCTTATTGGCTGTGATCTTTGGTAAAAGAAGGAAAGAAGAAGATTGAGATCATTATCCTTAATACTTGAAAAGATATGAAAAAGGATTCTTGTGTTTTCTCCCCTCCTATCTATGGCGTTCTCTACAAAGTTGTCATGTTGCTCCCGTGTGTTGTTCCTATAAAAAAATGGAACACCACAGGGAACACAAAGAGGGGACAAATGAATCTTTCTTCTACCGGCGGTTGGATGCTAGTAAGCTACACAAGAAGCAGTTTGTGTTACAAGAAGGTGTTGGTTGGGTCAAGGTTAGACGTGAGATGGAAGCTGGTGTGGAGGTAGAAGAGTCTGAAGGTGCAGACTCTGAGGGGGAACAAAAGGTGGAATCTGATTTGAGGAAGGACCGTGCAAAGTTTATCTCGCACAATATCTCTGTTGGCAGAACAACAAAGGCGTCTTACGGAGTAAGTGAATGCCTAAATTGCTATTCATATTTCAGCTCCCTCTGCAGGCACCAGTGGTGCTTGATTCGTCTTTCTTTGGCTAACCAATCCCTCTTTTGTTCCCAGCACATCTTCCCCTACTACTTTGCTTTTCTTTGTTTCTGTTTCATGTGTTTGCAATGATTGGCATGTTAATCATATGTGTTACATGTGCTCATTTTGTTGTTGTCTTTACATACAGTCTATGTTTGTGCATTTCAATCTAATGCAAAAGGGGTTATTTTGCTTATCTTGATGTGGTCGATTTCTCTCTATCTCCTTACCTATGTTTTTTATGATGCCAAAAGGGGAAAAATGACAGGTAGCTTTGGTTAAGGGGGAACAGAACATGGTTTCATATGTTGCTGAGTTGAGGGGGAACTAATACTGCCTTAGTGGGAAGACTTTCTCTCCATAACTGTCTTTATCTCATACGTGTATGCTTTATTGTCAAGGGTGTTTGTCACCATCAAAAAGGGGGAATTTGTTGAATTCTTTAGGTTTTGATGGTAACAAACATTCAACTAATCTGGGTACTAAGTGTTTCAGGAACAAAGACAGTTATCTCAGGGAACCATTGCAGCAAAGGATCACAGAGGGAACAAAGCTCTGTTCATGTGCTTTGTTACCTCTCAAGGAACAATAGTGACGAACAAGATCAAAGCTGTGAATGGAAGGAAGAAATCCAGCATGACGATTATGGAAACAAATCACGGAGAATCACGCGGTCAAAGGATAGGATTTCGGCTGGAAGGATCTCGCCGAAAAGAAGATTTGGAGAGAGAATCCGAATGTGTTATCTTAGGAAAACTTTCCTAAGATAATATATTTGGAGAGAGAATAATCTTATCTTAATCCGTTAATGTCATTAGTGGAAAAAACACTTTTTGAGGCTCCCTTTTAGAGGCGTACATATATCAAAACGCCTCAACAACGACCTACGCAATCAATTTTTTAGGTTTTTGAGGCGGATAATTATTTTATATGCCTCAAAAAAATCTATTGAGGCGGGCAATTTATTATACGCCTCAAAAAGTTTCCAAAAAAATATTCCCGTTAAAGTATTAGAGGCGGGCCAATGTTAGGCTCGCCTCTAATGGTACATAATTGAGGCGGGCGAAAAAGCTCGCCTCTATTAACTTTTGTTGAGGCGGGCCTCTTATAGCCCGTCTCAACAAATGTATGCAATAGAGGCGGGCATTAAGAGGCCCACCTCTATTAGCTCATTACTCGGCCTTCGTTTTCGATATTTGACGGCCTTCGTTTCCTCTCCCTCCACATTCCTCCGCCGGAGAAGAGCAGCTGTTCTTCACTCACCCCGTTTCTCCGCGGCAATTTCTACCCTAACCTCTCGCTCCTCGAGAAACCTGTCACAGAAACCCTAATTCTGCTCTATCGCCATGAACTGCTCAAGTAAATCTCTCCCCATTCATCACTCTTGTTCGTTCGTTTGTTTTGATTTTCTTCTTCTTGAACTTGTTGTTTTGTTCGACGCAGTTTCCGGTGAGGTGCCGGAGGAGCCCGTCGTTTCGAAGACATCTGGGCTTCTCTACGAGAAGCGGTTGATTGAACGGCATATCTCCGTAAGTGTCGTTCATTTTTTCTTTGGATTTTCGTGGTTTTCTTCTGGATTTAAGTGCGAAGTGATATCCTTTCATGTAATTTCGTTGCGAATTTGTTTCGACTTCTATTGTGTGCGTTTTCCATGGAGGGCCTTCTTTTAGTCTGGGGATTTCGGGTTTATACCATACTTGTAACCCTAGAAGATTAGTTTGTGTCCAGATTTGGATTATGAGGTTATAATGCTTTAATGTGAACCAGTTTAAGTAAGATTATCGCGGTTCTAGTTTACTCTCACAATTTGTCTAAACAATACTCATTTACTTACTCCATCTGTACTGTTTATTTGCTTTGCTCTTTCAGATTTAATGAATCATTTTCTTTCGTTACAGCCTGATGCATGAAACTTTTCTTACATCTTATAAGTAGAATAGCATGCCATCCTGTTTGTATATGAATATAAGAATAATCTCTTGTTTTTTTTTGGTTGGAGAATAATCTCTTGTTTGTCATTCTGAGTTATCTGACTTGGAAAAATAGAACATTCCACTAGTTCAGTGTTTGACTGTAAGAATGAAGTGGATAGACATTCAAAGGAGTTTTGAATGAGTTTCTCTTTATTCTTTTTTAATCTAGTTATAAATATGTTTGCTATCTTGTAGAGGAAGGGGCATATGGAGATGTTTGTACGACCCACAATATTCCCTTCTTGTTACTGCAGGGTTTGATTCTGCAATCACACTTCATCAATTTAGCACCTCCTTGCTTAATAGTGTAGAGAACCGTGATGAGGTCACCGAAGGAAGTAAAGAGCTCCTAAAACTCTGCCTCTCAAATTCATCAGAATATGCTGGATTTATGGACAGGTTAGTATATATTTGTTCCTGTTAGTCTTCATTCTCGAGACAAACTTAGTGTTTTTCAATATATTAATTATGCATTCTCAACATCAGAGTAAGTGGTTATCTTATTAATTTCATATTGTCTTTACATAAAGGGTTACTATTCGTATGTGAGAGAGACAAGTGCTTAAGGTGTCTATACTGTTGATAATATGGAATTTTCTTTGACCATTTGCTCTTGAGAAATCAGCAGTATGCGTTATAGGCCTTCATGTTCCTGGTTTAGATATGTTTTAAACTTGTTTTTCCTAATTTGTTCACTAGGTTTATTTTATTTAACCTGAAAATAATCCATATAGTTTCGAATTTGTTCTCCTATGACACAGAAACCTGCCAACGAGTACCTTGTGGCCTTTAAAATATATCTAATATTCTTGGTGAAGGGAAACTAATTTCTTTCACAATTCTTATGCTTGCATATGAGAATACAGGTAACCAAGACAAAATATGTTACTAATGTGTGAAGCTAAACTGTAATATTTTTCTTTTTCATTCTGTCTCCAGATGTTAAGTTTTCAAGCATCCATTCGGCTTGATAGCACTATCTGTGTGTATGGATCATCTATGAAATGTAAATTTTAAAGTTTTCGTTTAGTACTTTTCTATTGTCACCTTATCTAACCTGGTATTGTCGCATATAAGTTTCTTGTTGCATTTCAATCTTGTTTGATTGTAATCAAGCACAACGCATCATTTATAATTTCACACATTTTATGCAGCTGTTTTGTCAAATGATTTAGATGCAGCTGGACTTCTTTATAAGAGTATTTCCCCTTGCTATATTTGACTTTGCTAGCTGGTATTTTGTTGTTTGTAGACTGCTTCAACCACTGCTGAAGCTGAGTTACCTCCAACTCACCCAATCCGTTTGGGTTTGGCTTTGAATTTCTCCGTGTTCTATTATGAAATTATGAACTCACCAGAAAGGTAATAAGTGGTTGACTCATCATTATGTTGTTCATCTTCCTTTTAATGGTTATTTGCTAATATGTTTTATTGTCTTCAAATAGAGCGTGCCACCTAGCAAAGCAAGCCTTTGATGATGCTATTTCTGATCTGGACACTCTTAATGAAGAGTCTTACAAAGACAGCACTTTGATTTTGCAACTTTTGAGGGATAATCTCACTTTATGGACTTCTGACATTCCTGAGGATGGAGGTAAGCTTTAAGGTTCTATGATCTCACCAAGAAGACATTGATGTGTGATTACAGCAATCTTTGTGCTGATCACCCCGTGTGTCTAAGTTGTCTTCTTTAAATATTTTCATTTGAACATATGAAACTCTTTGCTATTGCTAAATGTCTTTAATTGTGGGTCATGGTTTATGCTAATCGTTGTTGATTTTGGTCCAATTCTTGCAACACCTCATCCCAACTATACCCAATGGAATAAAAGTCTTTCCCTTCTAAGTACCAGTTAGAGGCCTTCATTTGGGATTTATAAAATCAGGAATCTATTCTGCAAATTTAATGTGTGTATGGTCCATCATAAATCTGTTGCGTTGTTGTACTCGAATTGTTGAAATAACTTTTAGAGGCGGGTCTATGGAGACCCGCCTCTAAAAGCCACTTGTTGAGGCAGGCCTCTATAGGCCCGCCTCAACAAGTGCCTCACTATGGGGCCAAAGTGAGGCACTTATTGAGGCAGGCATATAGAGGCCCGCCTCAACAAGTGGACTTTTAGAGGCGGGCCTACATAGGCCCGCCTCTAAAAGTGCCTCACTTTGGCGCCATAGTGAGGCACTTGTTGAGGCGGGCCTATAGAGGCCCGCCTCAACAAGTGGCTTTTAGAGGCGTATATTGCCCGCCTCAAAAAGGGTCCCTACTTGTTGCAGCCCCCTCATTTGAAGCGAACGGTGTTCGCCTCAATAAGTGTCCAAATGCCCGCCTCTATTAGGGTTTTTTCCACTAGTGTGTTATCTTAGGAATTATTTCCTTAGATAATATCGGTTGTTAAGATAATATTCTTCAAATCAATTAATATCATCTTGTTACCAAGTTTAGAAAGATAGGATTATCTTGTTATGATTAGGGTTTGGTCGAGTTGTATTTATATGGGAATGTGGGATTCATTTCTATGTAACCACGATGACGGAGGAAAAAGAAGAACTGAGAGCGTTCAGTTGAGAAAAAGAGAGTGAAGTGTTTGTGAGTCTTTGAGGGTTGAGTTCGGATTCATCGTTGTAGGAGTGATCTTCGAATCTAGGTGGGAAGTCTAGGGTTTGGAGTCCATGCTACAAGTGTAATCGAACAAGAAATCAATAAGACAAGTACACACTTCAAAATCCTCTCAAGCGGAAGCTTGAAGGTAGTGGTTTTTCCTTGAGAAGCTAGTTTTGCTAATCAGGGTTTCCACTATATATCGTGAGTTCGTTCTGTTATCTTTCTTGCTATTTTAATCCGCTGTGCCTTCTGTGGGAACAAAGCTTTTGTTCCCTCAGACGTAACTCTAACGATCCAACAATATCCGACCCGACCCGATATGGTCCGACTTGTTATAATATCAGACATTGGCCCGAATTCGAACTGACCCGAATCCGAAATGACCCGACCCGACCCACCCGATTGACACCCCTACAAAAAACTCCTCATCTGTGGATGATGGTACTGCTAGAAACATAACTCAGGAAGGCTTTGAATACCCCCAAAGCAAGGCTTCACAAGCCAAAGTCTCGAACAAACACCTTGTTGATAATAACACAAATCAACACCCTGATGCTAACAGCATTAAGCTAGATATGACTGCTGGAAAATTAGAATCTAAGGCTTCACAAGCCTACTTAGGATATATGAACATTGAGGTAAACCCTCACTACAAGGCTTCACAAGCCTACTTAGGATATATGAACATTGAGGTAAACCCTCACTACAAGGCTTCACAAGCCTCTAAATCTATACAAGGCAGTAACAAAGAAACCCTTGGTACTGGTTGTTTATTTTCCAATGTACCTATCTTTATTGACAAGAATTATGCTAGCCCACTATGTTTTGTTGTGCAGAATCTGGATAGTCTATTACTCATCGGCAAACAATGGGATCATTTTCATCATTCTGTTGTTGTTCACTTCAAAGGATTAAGCTTAACAGCCAATATCATGTCAATTCTCCTAACAACAGATGTATCATACATGCTAATTTTCTATACAATCGCTACAGTTAACAACTCAAGGAGTTTTGCTGAAGCTGCCTTTACAAGGAACCTACCCATTGTGATGAGAAACAACCCTCCAAAGGTGAGGCTTTGTTCCTCTAGAAGCTAGATCTAGACCAAGGGGAGCCTTCTTCTCCTTCCTAAGCTTGGGAGTCTTTCAATGGTGGCCAAGAGAGAGAGGGAGGGCGTCGGACTGAGGAGCCCATATGCAAATGGGTCCACACGCCCACTAAACAAAAGACAAGGAAGCCAAGTGACAAGGAAGCCAAGGAATGGCTTATATAGTTCTAGGGTTTTGGTGGACTAGGAGCCCATATGCAAATGGGTCCACACGCCCACTAAACAAAAGGAAACTCTAATGGGCCTTAGTGAGTTAAAACTCATATGCAAATGGCTCTTCACACTCACTTAAGGCAAGGCTAAAATTATGAAACTAAATAACCAAAATAGAAAGGGGATAAAAGCCTTAGAGGCTTGGATATAGACGCGCGCATAAATGCCTTGGAATCGAAGCATGGTCGATGCTTGAGTGTCGTGGCATTGATGCGTCGGCGTCTTGGTGGTCAAGGCCTTGAATCCTTGTTGATGGGTGGTTGACACTCATCACATTGCATCCTATGTTGTTTGTTTCTCTAGCATACAATCTATATCAAGATTTACCAAAAAAGTTGTCTCTATGAAAAGGACCCTGAATGTATGATTTTTGGACTGTTTTAAAGTAATGCTCTTTTGCCTTAATAGGGACTCTTGTGAACTAGAAAATACTACTCCTTCCGTCCATTTTTGTTCTTCCTGATTTGACATGGCACATTCGCCGATGCGGGTTTTGTATTGTTAATATCTCTAATTACATAACCCTAAAAATTATAAAATTTTGATATTATCAAAGTACTCGTTGAGACGAATCAAACAAGACCCCACATGACTATATTTTTTCTTATATATTGGAAGAAATCTTAATAATTCTCTTTAACGGTGAACAGTGCCCAAAAATCAAACAGAAAGAAGAAAAAGGGACGGAGGGAGTATATTTTTAAGATCCTTTTTTACCTTACTTTTATCTACTTTGGTGTGTTTGACAACCTGCTTGGTTATTTGACCCAAAACCATCCTTATGTATTCTCTCCTTAAAATATACGGGCTTATACAACCATATACAGAAAAATTTGATAACAAATCACAATTTCTGGAGTAATTCCATCATTGAAAAAAAAAACAATCTGGACCATATTGTTGGCCTTATGAACAACCAACCAAAAATTGCTAGAAGCTACCTGAATGATATTTCCGGACAACCCCCTCCTCCGGACAACCTCCGCCATCATCACTGGGCAACCCTCGATCATCTATGGGTAACCCCCAAACATCACCACCCACAACTCAAACTCTCAACTCCAACTCCCAAAGAACAATCGCTACTAATTAAGTGGAGCATGGAAACACCATTGGCCACCATCAAACAAGAGGTTTCGAGGTTGGTGTCAATTCCACTTGAAGCATCTTGGTGTCAATTCCATTGTTGGGACTTTCACAAAATAATGTATAATATCAAAATTGATCCAAACTCAAAACCCAATAAAAATTAAATCAAATTTAAGACGCATTTTGTTAAACTCAGTTTTTCACCCTCAAGAATTGCCTTACATACCAACCAAGAACTTAGCGTTCTCATCCGTAAGATGTTCTAGGCCGGACCATACACCGCTGCTAGGTCCCGTCTAATTATTTTCTCATAAAAAAAATAAAATAAAAATGCTGCTCAATCCTGTCCAAATTGAACACCACCTCACCCAGATCTGTGAGCGCGTGGGGGCTACGAGCACCTCCACCAGAAGAAGCAAATGCTGCTGATTTATACCCACCTCATCCTGTCTAAATCTCCATCTTTGCTTTATTCAAAGGCCTCACGGCATTTGGGCGTCCACGTACTTGTGATTCCACTAAATCGAACAAAGAATCCGATTCCTAAACGACGTCGTACTGCCTTTATCCTCTCTTATCCCCCCTCCCGTAGGAGGATCCTCTCTACACCTTCCCGCATCACCCCCAAAACCACTGCTATATAACACACTCTGTTTGACCCCAAGCATCCTCCAACTTCCTTCATTCCGAGTTACATTCTACAAAGAGATCATCGCCGGCGGAAATGGCGACGGAACCTGCGACGCTTCCGGCGGAGAAGCCAGTGATGCTGGTGGCCGTCGACGACAGCGAGCACAGCTTCTACGCTCTGGAATGGACTCTCGACCACTTCTTCGTCCCGCACGCTCCCAACTTCCCCTTCGATCTCATCGTCGTCCATGCCAAGCCTTCTCCTGCCACCTCCATCGGCTATGCTGGCCCCGGTAACTTTCTGCGGATCTCTCTTACCGTGTTGCGATGATTGATTTTGATCACTTTTGCTTCCATTTTTTCCGATTTGAGATTTCGTTGCTCTGCGATTATGATTCTCCTTCTCTAGGGTTGCCGATTTGCTGGTTCTTTGTTTTCCTGTAGCTTATTTTATCGGAAGAGGTGCCTTTTACTGCTGATTTGCTAGCTAGGCTTCTCGCTGTATGTGAGTGATCAATACTGATGATGATTGTAAGTTCCGGATGACTTCAGGAACTAAATTCGCGATTGCGGCCGGCTCTCTCCTGCCAATTCTGAATCCATAGCTCCGTCTAATAGAGATCACAATCAGTCTGTTCAAGACAATTCGCAGATCACAAGCTATCACAGTAGTCATATTCCTTTTGTTTTTCGTTATAAATATTATTTATAATGGGGATTGCTCTCCTTTTTGTGTTAGATCACAAATGCACGATTCATAGCTCATTAAATAGGACACCCTTTCCTTCTTTTTGTATGTTCTGGAAAGCATGATGAACACGTAGCAATTTAGCCTGGCACTTTCCTTCCCTGAGTATACGGGTTGGAATACTTTTTCCATTCGTGTTCAATTTCCATTCCAGCTTCATTATGTAAGCTAGATAGAATTATGATAACTGATGGGATCAACGACCCTTCATTTGTAATGCAACTTATTTCTTTTATTCTTCTAGCTTATGATCAGTGATGGATTTGGCTTGATAGATAGAATACTAACATTGTGATTGATTTGCAGGAGGTGTGGAGATTCTGCCGTTCGTTGATTCAGATTTGAAGAAGATAGCTGAGAGAGTTGCTGATAAGGCTAAAGAATTCTGCATCTCCAAATCAGTAAACGAACCACTCTCTTTGCAGTGTTCAGTAACGTCTACTATTTGTTTGCGTGCTCTTGAGATGCCTAGACTAGAACAGCTATTGATACTTTGGATGTGTATAGTTTTAATGAATGTTTCGCATTTGTGAGATTAGATGTAGTACATGCTAGAAGAATATGACTGTCTGATGTTTACTGATAGTTTAGGATTCAAAGTTTTATTGTTTCTCTTTGAGCTCACAGAACTTTAGATTCTGTGGGAAAGGGATATTATAGGTTCAATTTTGGAAATACATGAAGGTTCATTAGGAAAGACTAAAGAGTGGCCCTAGCAAATTTTTATTTTGTCATGATGATTCTGTCTCGATAAGTGAAAGAGATGATGATTTCTTCTGTCAAACACAAATACTCCCGTTGGTTATGTATCTTTCATTCATGTTTAAGGTACTCAAGAGTCAGGGCTTCTATAATCATTTAGTTTGCTGAATTGGTTTTGCTTTTGTGTGATATGGTGTGTAGGTAAGTAATATGGTGGTGGAAGTGTGGGAGGGTGATGCTCGGAATGTGCTGTGTGAAGCAGTGGAGAAGCACCACGCTGCTGTGTTGATGGTCGGAAATCATGGTTATGGTGCCATCAAAAGGTAACCCCATCTCATTTATTTCCTCCCTCTTGGATCCATATATAAAATCACTGGCATAATACTAAAACTGTATCATAGCTTCTTGTGTTTCACTAATACCGGTTTCCAATCCGACGTTTATTTGCAGAGCTGTTTTGGGCAGTGTAAGCGACTACTGTGCCCATCATGCTCACTGCTCCGTGATGATTGTCAAGAAGCCCAAGACCAAACACTGATGTTCAGATTTACGTGCTAGCTAGCTTGTTTGTGTCAAGTGAATAAAAAAGGGTTGAGCCTTTCAAGGAGCCAATGGAGTCCATCATCTATTATCACAGTGCTGTGTGTGTGTTTTGGAGAATTGTCTGTCTTTGCTTCTGTTATTTAGACTGTAATTCCAGTGTATTCCCCAGTGCTGCATTTGTATGTATCAACATTAATATTTACTTTTGGAAATTTTAGAAATATTTCTATTCTTAGTTTAATATTAAGTTTTGGAGTTTCCAAATTCCAAGTTCCATGTTTGTACTACTGAGCTTAAGATATCGTTATGGTAATCATGGAGTGATTATAACGATGATAGTTAAGGCCCTTTTGGTATCCATATCTGAATATGAGCTATGGGTATTGTTTTGGGGCGAAAAGATCGAATCGATCTGAATCGCCTTAAGAAGAGCAACTAGACAACGACAATTTTGATTATATCTGAATGATCCAAATCAAACAAAGAACTTAAACGAAATAAGATTAAATAGATGTAAAGGCTAGCTTATCTCCCTTGGAAAATAGACTGGTCAAATCGAATGATCTAATCGTCGGTCGCTTCAAGGTTGAAATAAAGAATCGAACTTAGAGAACAATTGTAACGCTTGTATTAATGATAATGATCGTGTGTCCTTGAAAACCTTTTTTCATCGTGTACTTATACATAAATTACATAATAATCTAATCTAGCCGTTCCCTTTCGGATTTTGCGGGAACCGTCGAACCGTCCTCCGAGATCCTTGCTAACATCTCCTTTCCATGGGTTTATTCCTCTTTGCCTTAGCCGAATCTGTTAGCCTCGTTTTTGAGATCATGGGCCGATCGGATTGGGCTCCAAATACTTTGGCCCAACAATTGCCCCAAGATCAAAGTGGGCTAGGAGAGGAACGGTTTCTGGACAATTTGATCTTTCCCTGCAGAATCTTTCTCTGCAGATCCTTCAGCGAACGTGGCGTCTTGTGATTGGTTCAATGGTTTGACCAAGGGTAAGGCGGTTTGCTTCTTTAAATTACCCTCGATTACCTCTCTTTTCACTGCAGGTTTCACGTCTTGTCAAGGTAACTTCTCTCTCTCTTTCAAGTTTTCACCGTCTTCTCCTCTGCTTCTCCCACGGCGTCTTCCAGATCGAGGAAGAACAAAGCCATTACAAGCGATTTAAGTGAGGAAGGCGACGCCTTTGTCCCCTTGTGGTGACTTTAGCACGACACCTAGGCCGACCCCTCTTACGTTTGACGCTCCATCTGTATGGAGTTGCCACGTGCCCCTGTCTTCTTCGACTTTTAGCTGTTCGACCTCCTTCGTGGCTTCTTGTTCCAGTGTCGGGCTGAAATCGGCCACAAAGTCGGCTAAAGCTTGAGATTTGATCGCCGTCCTTGGCTCGTACTCGATGTCGAATCCGCTGAGGTGTATGGCCCATTTAGCCATTCGTCATGTAACTTCTGGTTTCCTCATGACTGCTTTCATGGGATGGTTAGTTCTCACAATAATAGCATGTGATTCAAAATAGGGTCGTAACTTGTTTGAGGCCATAACCAATGCCAAGACTAATTTGTTAAGTGATGTGTACCTAGTTTCGGTGGGAAGTAAGGAACGGCTTACATAGTAGACTGGTGACTATTTACCATCTTCCTCCCTTGTTAGGACTGCGTTGACGAATGATTCTAATACGGCCAGATATAGTGGTAACGGTGTAAGACCCGAGGCCTTAGAAGTACTGTCCCCATGCCAACCGGTAACTTCCCAAGAGGTCACTCATCCCAGTAATACTCCCGCCCTAGCACGCTTAACTTCCTAGTTCTTTGTCCTCACTTGAACCAGGAAAATGAAGAGCTCTTGTTGACATGGGTAGCACTCTAATGCATATAAAGAATTACAAACCTAGGGTGTTACAATCACCCCCACTTAAACCCTTGACGACCTCATCAAGGCCCGTCAAGTCCCAAAGACCACCCTCTGGGTCGAGCGACTATCATCCAAGACAATCCCACTCATAACCCAGAGTCGGCTCTGATACCATTTGTAAGACCCGAGGTCTTAGAAGTACTGTCCCCATGCCAACCGGTAACTTCCCAGGAGGTCACCCATCCCAGTACTACTCTGCCCTAACACGCTTAACTTCCTAGTTCTTTGTCCTCACTTGAACCAGAAAAAGGAAGAGCTCTTGTTGACATGGATAGCACTCTAATCCTTATAAAGAATTACAAACCTGGGGTGTTACAAACGGCTCGTCGTCTTTTGGTTTAGCTAGTAGTAGTGGACTTGCCAGATATGTCTTTAGATCTTGAAAGGCCTGTTCGTGTGCTGCCGTCCAGTCGAATGATTTGTTCTTTTTCAAGGCTTCGTAGAAGAGCTTGCATTTATCCGAGGACTTGGATATGAATCTGTTTAACGCCGCTATCCGTCCTGTTAGTTTCTGGACGTCCTTGACGCATCGAGGGGACCTAAGGTTGACGATGGCCTTGATTTGGTCGGGACTGGCTTCGATCCCTCTTTGAGTGACCATGTATCCCAAAATTTTTCCTGAAGACACTCTGAAAGAGCATTTAGTCGGGTTTAATTTCATGTTATATCTTTTTAATACCTCGAAAGCTTCCTTCAGGTGTTCGATGTGGTCCCCTGCCGCTTTGGACTTGATGAGCATGTCGTCGATGTAAACTTCCATGGTATCTCTGATCTGGTCTTTGAACATTTTGTTTACCAACCTCTGATATGTGGCCCCTGCATTTTTTAGTCCAAAAGGCATGACTTTGTAGTAGTACGTACCTTGGCTTGTTATGAAAGTTGTCTTTTCTTGGTCGTCAGGGTCCATGAGAATCTGGTTGTATCCGCTGAACGCGTCCATGAATGTCAGCATTTCGTGTCCGACGGTCGCGTCAACCATGGCATTGATATGTGGTAATGGGAAAGAATCTTTTGGGCAGGCCTTGTTTAGGTCTGTGAAGTCGATGCATACTCTCAATTTCCCATTCTTCTTTTGAACCACGACGACGTTTGCTAACCAGTCGGGGTACTTGACTCCTCTTATTTTACCTGCCTCGAGTAAGTTTTTTACCTCATCATCTACAATCTTGTTACGTTCTGGCGCGAACTTTTGCCTTTTTTGCTTGACTGGAGGGTATGTGAGATCTACATTCAATTTGTGAGTAATAATATCTGGGGAGATTCCCACCATGTCTTCGTGTGACCAGGCAAAACAATCAGAGTTGGATCGTAAAAAAGAAATTAAATCTGCCCTGGTCGAATCGTTTAGATCTGATCCGACCTTCACTGTTTGTGTTGGCTTTGAAGGATCCAGCGCGATCTCGTCGAGTTATTCCATTTCTGGTTCAATGTATCGCATGGTTCCTTCGCCACACTGTGATTGCTATGCGGAAGGCTTGTTGACTGCCCCTTTCATTGAAGTGACGTAGCACTCCTTGGCAGCCTGCTGGTCGCCTTTTATTTCCTGTACCCCCCACCTAGTAGGGAACTTTATTGTCTGATGGTAAGTGGAAGGTATAACTTTCATGGCGTGGATCCAGGGTCTGCCAAGGATTGCATTGTATGGAGACGGACAGTCGAGTATCAAAAACTTTACCTGTTGATTGACTCCACCAGCGTACATTGTTAACACGATCTCGTCGAAGGGGAAACTTAACTTCCCCACTGAATCTGACCAGCGGGGTAACGTTTCTGGTTAAGTCGTCCTCGCTTAAACCCATACCCTTTAAGGCGTCTAGTGTCAACAAGTTGGTGGAGCTACCTGTGTCGATTAGAACACGACGGATAAGGCAATTGCTAATTGAAAGAGAAATTACCAAACCGTCATGGTGATCGCCTAACTCTTGAGCAACCGAGTCGTCGAAGGTAATGGCGGAAGCGTCGGAGATCTGCAATCGTCTTGTCTCCGTCTGAATCGGCTTGTTGCCTTTGCTCTCTCGAGCATGTATTTTGGCGGCCGAGTATGTGTTCCCACACACATCTGACCCTCCTGAAATGGTGTTAACAATTTTAGTGGGAACCGGAGAGGATGGTTTGTCGGATGTTACCTGGTCCCTTCGATCGAGGGTCACTTTAGCTCTGTCTGAGATGACGTCGCGTAATAGCCCCTGCGCGAGAAGCCTCGCGACTTCCTTGCGAAGGGCTATGCATTCGTCTATTGAGTGTCCATGGTCCCCGTGGAACTCGCACCACCGGTTCATGTCCTTCTTGGCGTCTAGTTTATCGCTCTTTCGAGGCCACCTTACTTCCTTTCCATACTTGTCGAAACTCTTTACGAGCTCTGATACGGAGATATTGAAGTTGTAAGAGTGAAGCTTCGGAGGGAGAGCGAGGTTGTTTCGCCAATCCTGGTTCCTGTCATAATAGTTGTTTACCTGACCGGGGTCGCTTCGCCCCTTATGGTACGGTTGGTGTCATTGATCGCGTCGATAATCCGAGGATGTCCTTCGGTCGACTCGATCGGGACTCTTGTTTGCCTTGGAGGGTTCCTCGAGTCTGACTTGCGCCATGGTTTTGGCTTGTACGTCTTCAAAGCTTCGGCATGGGTACTTGGTCAATTCGCGGTAGAGTTCACTACCTTTGACCAGGCCCCGGCGGAACGCTTCGATCAATGTTGGGACGTCACAATGTGGAATTACGACCTTCTCTTTGTTGTACCTATTAAGATAATCCCTTAGAGGTTCGCCATACCTTTGTACAATCCTGTACAGGTCGCTTGATTGCTTTTCTAATCGTCGACTGCTAGCAAATTGAACTTTGAACGAATTGATCAGGTCGGCAAAGGAAGCGATGGAATCTTGTGGTAAATGCATAAGCCAAGTTAGTGAGACATGATCGTCGGGGTCCCCAGTCCCGTCGTAGTTGGGCATGTTTGTAACACCTCCGACTTACGTCGGTAGTGCCACACGCCAGTGACCTCAGACGTTACTGTCCGATGTCACCCTAGGCTTTAATCGGAACAATTAATCTTAAATAAACATAATAACTAACGAAAGGTTTAAACAGCGGAAGACATTTTTAAATGGAACTCAACCATTTTTATTAAAAGATTTCTCAAGAACAATTTACAACAGAGTGAAATTAAAGCGAAAGACTTTAAATTACACAGCAGAAGACTTTAAGAATAAACCTATTACATGACTAGGTTATAAAAATACATATTAAAGTAATACTTAACGACCTTGAAATACCGACACTTAAATCTGCAACTATAAGCCTCTTCTTCAATTGGTTACTTCGAGTCTTCGGGGACCAACCACTGATGTGTCGTATAGGACGGATGACACCAGCCAACCATGCAAGGAATAAAACTCGGTTGGTTAGTCTAATGAAAGACTATGCAAGGGTGAAAACAGAATGGTTCTAGTGATCGTAACCATTTACTATCATTATCCCTCGAATAATAACCAAAGGAACGATACATAACCCGGAACTTTCACGGAATGATTAGAATTTAGGCATGCACTGAAAAAGAAGACTCCAAAGGAATTGAATCTTATGAGAAACGTATGAAGAGAAGACTCCAAAAGATTGAGTCTTATGGGAAAGTATGACAAATGTTTGGGAACGTTATGGTTTTCATACAAGCGTTTAAAAATGACTTGATCATTTGGGTCAACGACCAACCTCACCGCACAATGCGAATCCAGATTGGAAAGAAGACTTACTCTAACCGAAGTCCGGGCGGTTTCCACGTTGTACTCCTCGCCCGAGAGTATATTAATTATGTACATAGTCGCACTTATCTTGTTTAATTCCAAAACGCATATTTACGTTAAAGCTTTTATCATATAAATATATTATCTCGATACGAGAGATATCTTGGGAATAAATCCCGATTGTTGGCACCAGCTGTATGCACCTCCCCTATATTCGAATAGGGGATAGTCATGACCAGGGGAAAGGGTGTTAGGGCCTGAACATCCTACACACCACAGTTATAAAGAAACGGCTAGACCTCGCAAGGTACATAGCATTCCTACAAATACTCGTTCTAACTACATATGTATAAGTTCACACATAAAATCCACACCAATATCATCATGATAATAACAGATATAATAGCGTTGTTTCTAGCAATATATACAACCTATCATAATGTCACATTTTAATCATACATTTATAAAAATTGTTTCCAAACGAAAACAACATTCATCCCAATTTAATTAACAATTAAAAACAATTGATAATTAACGGAAACATGGAATGATAAGCAAGAGCGAACCGTCACTTGCCTTAATCGAGACGAACGAACGATGTAGGGTTTTTGGGTCCGGAAACTGGAAACGGAATCGGGTTACGGATTCCTACGATGACAATGAACCCACGACGAAACCCTAGGTTAGATTCGATACGAATAAAAATACGAATCTAAAGAAACGAAAGGAACGAGGGTCCCATCCATGACCGGCTTGTCCAAAGCCACGATCGCGTTTGCTAAGGCAAACCGCGGTCGTGGTTTTGGATTCCGCGGTCGCGGATTTCTGGGCACCATCCGCGGTCGCGGTGTTCATGTCCGCGATCGCGGATCCTCCTCAGACGAACCCTAGATCGACACAAGCTCATCGACGACGACGACAATGGCTCGGACGAGGGGGCTTCGACTTCTACCACCACGAGGCCTCCAAAGCACCACCACCTCCAACACCTAGGCACACTGGCGAGCAGCTCCGACGACGACGAACTCCGGCGAAGAGAAAACGAGCATGAGAGAGATTGAGAGAGAGATCGGGATTGAGGATGATGATCCACCACCCCCGGCCTCCCTTTTATAGCCCCAGAAGAGGTGTAATGGCGGCCAGGCGAACGGTCGAGCTCCCTCCCTCGGCGAATCAACGGTGACCCCAACCGACGAAACGCGAAGTCCATTGAAGACGACGCTGAACGATTTTCCGCGATCGCGGATATTCTTCCGCAGTCGCGGAAATGCCACGTTTGCGTCGTTTGCTCTGGGAAAAGGTTTAACACGAGTAAACCCCGAAATTGAATATTTGTATCCAAAAAAATATTCTAAGCCTCGAAAATACATCGAATGTATATTATAACGCTGAAAGAATTATTACAGAGATTATACGAGTTACAGAAATTCCGAATTTCGCCTAACGCATCCCGAATAATTGACGAGGGTTTGGGAAATTACCCAATTACCCTTACTAAAAATGAGGGGTATTACAATGTTGGGGACGTGAAACTTTTTAGGAATCTCGACGCATGCGATCGCCTCTGCGAAAGGCGAGTCTTCATATCCGTCGATTGCTTCTTTCTCGATTGGTTGAGGGACTCCCAGGATTCGTGCGATGCGATCGTCCAGGGTCTTCATCTGCTCGTTGATAGCTTGTTGTATGAGGGTCTGGAGATCGGCTGGAGTCGCCATCTGTGGATGGATCGCTCAAGCCTCGGGGGGCTCGGCCACAAAGCTTGGCACATTAGTTGTAACGAAAGTGACTGAAGGAGTCTGAAACATACCAGAAGGTAGAGAGGCATTAGTCGCCGTTGCAGGAGTCACATCTATCCCATCCAAGTTGAGTCGAGTAGACAGTCCTTTTGTGTTGACTATACATCTTGGGACTCCGGGGACCGAGGCGGCTGAGTGTACTTGTGATTTCAACAACTCATTTTCACGGGTTAGTCAAGCAATTTCAGATTCAGATTGGGTACTTAGCGTTTCCGTTCTGGCACGTTGCTGGGCGAGTTCCTCTTGGAGGAAACTCATGGCTTTTGTGAGTTCTTGCATTCGTGAGTTTGCGATCGGTTGGCTACTGATGTCCTCTGTCTGGTTCGCGATTTGGGCATCGCCTTGAGCTTGGTCTTCGACGAGGATTGCAGGGTTTCCAACCTCGGCCATGATGGGGTGAGTGTCGGATTGATGATTGGATCGCTGATTGGCTAGATGCCCCGCGGTGGGCGCCAAATTGTTTTGGGGCGAAAAGATGGAACCGACCTGAATCGCCTTAAGAAGGGCAACTAGACAACGACAATATTGATTATATCTGAATGATCCAAATCAAGCAAAGAACTTAAACGAAATAAGATTAAATAGATGTAAAGGCTAGCTTATCTCCCTTGGACAATAGACTGGTCGAATCGAATGATCTAATCGTCGGTCGCTTCAAGGTTGAAATAAAGAATCGAACTTAGAAAACAATTGTAACAGAGCTAGAGGATTGCAAATGATAGCTTGTATTAATGATAATGATCGTGTGTCCTTGAAAACCTCTTTTCATCGTGTACTTTTACATAAATTACATAATAATCTAATCTAGCCGTTACCTTCCGGATTTTGCGGGAACCGTCGAACCGTCCTCTGAGATCCTTGCCAACGTCTCCTTTCCCTGGGTTTATTCTTTTTTGCCTTTGCCGAATCTGTTAGCCTCGTTTCTGAGATCATGAGCCGGTCGGATTGGGCTCCAAATACCTTGGCCCAACATGTATCAATATAGGTCATACCTAAATCTATTGTTTGGTATATCCAGATATGGATATCAAAAGATATCAACTGATATCTAAAATCCTTGTTTTAATAGGTTGCGTTTCTGGTGCAAATGGAGCTTACCGTATAAGGTACGAAACAACTAGGATCGTTGGATCAAAGAGATCAACGGTTTACTTTTAAAGCTGATCACGCGGTTGTATAACATATGCGGTGGCAAAATTGTAATATTAAGCTTTCTAAGCCGAAGGGTATTTCGTTGTAAAATTGTTAGAAACTCCACATTCGCGTTCGACCGGTGAAATTCTTCACTTCGCTCGCGCTCCAATCTCGCTCGCGCTCCGATCTCTCTCAAATCTCGCTCCAATCTCGCTCTAATCTCGCACCAATCGTTCAATCTCGCTCCCAATCCACCGATTTTGCTTCAAGCACGATCACCGGCGCTATGTCAAGCGACGAAGAAAATCAGTCTGTCAACGTTTCAGAAGGAGGTATTCTCTATTTCGATCAAAATTGTAGTTGCTACAAGACCTAGGGTTCACAACTAAACTATGCTTCGTTTGTTTGTTTTGAGAGGTTTAATTGTTTCGTTCATAATTTTGGTACCGCAAAAAACTAGGGTGTGCAATTTGCTAATTTTTTCATGTCATTTAGTTGCTTTCTGTGAACATGTATGTCGTTTAAATTTCGTGTGTGTAGTTGCTTCATTCAGATCGTTTGTTGCTTATAACCTAATGTTCATAACTAGGAGTAGTGCTAAACTGTGTTCTCATATGAAAGCCCTGAGGTTCATGTTTATTACACTGTTCATTTTTAGAATCTTCATGTTCAATGTTTAGATGCAGAGTAAGAAGATGATTGAAGAAGTGTGACAAGTATTGTTGAGTTCATTAATTATAATCAATTGTTCATTTCTGATAACATAATGTTCAAAACATTGGCAAGTACAACATTAATGTTTTTACGATACCTTAGGGTTCACAAGTTAAGTCTTATAGTTCATATATAAGAGTTTACTGTTTTTTTATTTGTTCATGTTATGTCACGTACATGGTTCATAATCTATGTTGTAAAGCTCATATATAAGTTGATATTATTCATCTATTTGTGTTTAATGTCATGATTATAAATGTCACATATATCTTTGATCATATGCAGATGGTACGGAAAACTCTTACGTGGATGGGACAGATTCTAGTGAAGAAGGTGGTGCATATAGTGGACAGGAAGATAGTGGGGGGGGGGGGGGGAAAGTAGGGCTGATATTCTGGATGAATTTGTCATTCCACCGCCAAAAAAGAAGGAAAAAACAAAGGAACCGACAAAAGCATTGATTGTTGCAAGTAAGAAGTCTGTGGTGCCTAAAACTACACCATTGCCGAGACAAAAGAGTTTAGCTAGGAAAGGCAAACCATGTGAACCAGGGGTAAAAACAAAGAAACAAAGGCGCACAATGAAAACGAAGTACCCCGTACTGAACATTAGAAACTTACCAAGCACATTTATAGGAGCTGTGAGGGAATTTACCGATGTACAAAAAGAATGGGTGAGAAGCATGGGGTTTGAGCATCTGTTAAAGCTGGAAATAACTGAAATACCACGCTACCTAGCCTACTGGCTTGTGGATAATTTTGAGGAGGTTAGCTGTGAACTTGTAATGCAAAGTGGAAAAACAATGCACATCACTGAGGATGGTGTGCATAGGATTTTAGGTTTGCCAAGAGGGCAAAACACCATTCCTAGGAGGAAGAGAAATGATGACCCTACCATATTGAAGCAGTGGAAGAAAGAGTGTGGCGATCATGAGGTAAGGCCATTGGACTTAGCCAAAAGGTTGGAGAAATGTGATGATGAAATGTGGTTCAAAAGGCATTTTCTAGCCTTATTCATTTCTTTCCTAGTACAAAGCAACCAGAAAGGAACTGTGATGCAAAAACTATTCATTGAGGATGTTAGTGATGTTGCGAACATGAATTGGTGTGAGTTCGTTATTAAGAGTCTTGTTGACTCAAAGATTGAGTGGAAGAAGAAAAAGACTAGATTCTTTCAGGGCCCGATTTTGTTTCTCACGGTGAGCAATTTTTTCAAAGAGCATTGTTATCTGTTTTGGAACTTATTTCTAAATTGATTGACTAACTCATTCTAACTATTGTGCATATTGCAGCTCTTTTACGTTGATGGAATGACAATATTAGGCAAGACAAATAGGTCAAGTTTCCCTGTGTTCTTAGCATGGACTGACAAACTACTGAAGCAAAGACAGAAAGATGAGGACAAGCTTGGGGGGTTTGGCCTTGGGCATATTGTTGACAGAGCACACCATAATGCATTGCAGATAGCTTCTGGAGAGGGACCTTCAACTCATCAAACCCGACCAGAAAATTCAAAGAATATAGAGGTATGTGTTCAGGTTCACAGTTTTGCACTATAGGTTCGTATATTGATTGACGAAGTTCATTTATAGCTTGATAAAATTTGCTTTTATTTCATTACAGGGGTGCGTGCAACTTTTAGAAGGTAAAGCAAGGAAATGTGAAACTGCAATCATGGAGCTTGTCGATATGATTGATCAAATACCAATTGATATGAAGAATGATGAAAAACTGAGGAAGATGCTACAAGCTGCGAAGGGATTGATTGGGAAAAGTCAAGAGCAACTGGAAAAGGGAGATAATAGTGACAGAGATATATGGCAAAGGCTAGAAAAGGTTGAAGCATGCAGGGAAAGGTTGAAGATAATCCTTGAAAGCTCAGAAGAATGGACGACAGTGGATGATATTGCAAGGCAGTACAAGGAAGGGCAAGTGGATGAGCAACCTGTTACAGATACTAATGTTGAGATGGAGTATACAAGGGATGAAACGAAAAACAGCGAGGAAGTGCACAGAACTGAGCAAGCACCCGCGTTGCCTACCACTGAGACACCCCAAGTCGAAGGAGAAGGCGCTACAACTGGAGTTGACCTAGATACAACTGAAGTGCCCACAGACAAGTCAACTGAGGAGGATCCAAAACAGAAGAAAGGGAAGGCAAAGGTAAAAGTCAAGGTCATAGGCCCATTTGTACCTTCAATGCAACCAGATCAAGAGCAAAAGGTAAACTACGACTGGCCTAGCATACAATGTTCATGTGTCAAAGATCATGATTCAATAATTTTGCGTTATACAATTGTGTTTGTACATGTTTTATAACTGGTGTTCATTTATAGTAAATTAGTGTTCACATATTTGCCTTGTATGTTCATACTTGTTTATAAATCTTCATTTGTATTAAACTTGCCTTATATGTTCATACTTGTTCATGTGTCAACATCATGATTCAATAAACTTGCGTTGTAAAAATTGGTTGTGTTTGTACTTGTTTAATAACTGATGTTCATTTATAGTACTTTAGCGTTCACAAATTTGACTTTTATGTTCATACTTATTTATAAATATTCAATTGTATTAAACTAACATTATATGTTCATTTATAGAAGTTTAATGATTTTTTCTTTGTATTAACCTGAGGTTCATGAACATTTTTTTGAAATTGTGTATCACACAGAAAAAAGGAAAAAGGAAGGTGGGAGTAGAAGAGCAAGATATAGATAACACCCGTCCAAAAAGAGCAACAAGACGTGGTGAATCATTGAGGAGCCTGTATGTGAAAAGAACTGTTACAATATTGCGTGCTGAAACTGAGGAAGAAAAACTTCTATGGGCATTTGTATTCACTGATTTTGGGGTTGGGGGGTAAGTTTCACTTTCTTCCATTCTTAATTTTATTACAATTTTCTGATAGGTCACATATATATGCAAACTTGATTCATCATTTATTTTACAGTTGTATAGAGAACATGTTCAAACACGCGCAGTGGGAAGCAAGCAGAAGTAAGCTTATGAGCCTGGACACTGCGCTTGATCCATCTGTGATTGACATATGGAGTTTGCTTCTCAACAAGGGGGAGACTGAAAAAAGTGGGGACAAGCCATGCAGGTTAATTGCAAAGGTGTTCAAACCAGTAAGTATTCTCCAATTTATTACATGTTTCTTATCAATATGTCATGCTTAATATATCATGTTTCTCTTCAAAGGCTGAGGACAATGACAAACTTGCATTTATTGCGATGCTGAATGATGCCGTGAGCCTTGTTGACGGGAGGGATACCAAACACATTGAAATGGTAACAAATTAAATGACTAAAACATCGTTTCTTATTTGCACTGTCAGGAAAAAACTAACATAAGTTCATTGTTTTTTCTAACATATTTTGGTCCCGGTGCTCTTGGATGATGGTCACTACATCCTTGTTTCCTTCAATCTGAAATACCCTGCTATAGAGATTTTGGACAGCTTGGTTAGTGATTCAACAATGGAAGAGAGATATGGGGATACACCAGAGATAATAGTAAGCACTACAAATCTTGTTGTGTGAAGAGGTTCATATTTTAAGCGTATAAGTTCATTTATAGAAAACTAATGTTCATATTTTAAACTATTTCAGAGGAAGCTTGTTATTCACTATCTGGATTTAAGGAGGCTGCACAGTAAGAAGAAGGCAATACAAGCTGACAAAATCCAACCATGTGTGGTCGATATACCATGGGGTGATGCAAAAAACAAGGTAGCTTCTGGTATATATACCATGAGGCATATGGAAACGTACATGGGTGCATCAATTCAAGGATGGGAAGGTGAGATGACTGCTGAAAACTTCAAGAAGTCTATAATTTCTTTGAGGGTGAAGTATCTACACAAGATTGCCATGTCGGATATGAATGAACTGAAGCCCATGATGGTGGAACAATTAGCGACATACAAGAAGCAGGTTGGGAGGCCAATGAAGTTATTAGTCACTGGGATGTAGTTGTTAGCTGCAAAGGGTTATGTTAGTTTGTTGGATTATTGTGGATAAAAGTAGTAATATGCCTTTGGTGATCGATTTCTGAACAATAGTGGTGTAATATGGAATGCAGATACTATGTTAGTTTGTTGGATTATTGGACTATGAAATCAGATACTTTTGGAACTATCATGTGTTTTGTGGCTGAAAAGTAGTATTATGCCTTTGGTAATTTCTGAAAAGTAGTGGTGTAATGTGGTATGCAGATACTATGACATATTGCATACTTGTTATGATAATTTTAAGTTCTTATACAAGTGAAATTAGGGTTCATATATTACCTATTCAGGTTCATTTGTCAATATGTAAAGTTCACATATTGACCGCACATGTGGTCTGGAAAATATCATAATGCGTATTACCACTCAGAATAACTACATAATATCAGGTTCATAGTTTGATAGCACAAGTTCATTTCAAAAACACTAATGTTCATATGTAATGACTAATGACACATTAGAAACTGCGAGAATCAAAGTTGATATCAGATATAAAATAGAATAACTCTCAACCCTCGTTGCAGGTGCGACTGTTGTGTGTGGTAACTTTTTTGCATTTACCACATCGCCTTTTTGGTAGCAGTTTCGCCGCAATTGAGATCTCCCTAGAAGACTTGATACGCTTGCCACTCCCTTTATTCTTAGCTTGCTCAGGGGGGAATACACTGACTTCGGTAGGTACACTTGTTCCAGCCAATGTTTCAGCACTCTTCAAATTTGACATTTTGCTACCACTGTGATTATCACCACTACAGTTTAATAGAGTTTCCTTTTGCTCCTTCAAAAGGAGTGAAAATTGTTTCAACTTATCAGAATTATCTTCTAACAGACCCAGACAACAGTAGAAATCTGAAATCAACTCGCTCCTAATTACTTCCCTTTCTACCATTGAAGCACATTGATCAACCATAGTGCCATCGATACTGAATATTGGGCTGATCGTAGCTGCCTTGGTCCAGCGTGTTAACACATACTTTCTTGGAATCTCATCCTTACCAAGGTTCTTAAACACTACAAACATATGACGACATGTCAAGCCAATTCGTTGGAACATTCGACAGCTACAAATTACTTCCTCTTCCAGGTGTCGGTACGTAACCTTGACTACGTTCAAGACTCCCTCTTGTATACTATAAACTGTAATCCCACTCTCTTGACTCATATGAACAATACAACAAGAATAGCAAGCAGCGCATATCTGTTTTTGAACCTCATGGAAAACGGACAGAGTATATTCCTTTGAAGCATGCTTTTCCAACTGCAGCGGAGTGTTTAATTCAGGTACCATAGTTTCACAGTCATGATTGAGCTTCGCTTGAGTGTGCCTTTGACTATCCAAAGCAGTTTCAAAATGCATTGTCAACTCCACAAGCCTATAATACCTATCAGTGAAGTGCCCGAAGTAGCTGTTTACAGCCTCAGAAATGGATGTAGTCCTCAATAGCCCACCTAACATAACATCTCTAAAATATGTTGGGATCCAATAATGACGAATTGCAAACATATCATCAAACCACCGCTTATTATGGAAGGTGTATTCCTCAAACAACGCCAACCACTTCGATTCGAACTCAGTCGGCTCTAAGTCATGGCTCCACACAATACTGTTTAACTTAATTCTAAACTCATCTCCAACCGTGACATCATGTTTTATCTTGCCTGGCACTTTCTGCATGATATGCCACATGCAAAGACGATGAAGAGATTGAGGAAACACTTCCTCAATGGCAGACTTCATTGAGGCATCTTGGTCAGTAACAATTATCTTCGGATCATGCCCCATTGCCTTCTTAAAGTTCTCAAGCAGCCACACGTAGGATCCCACATCTTCCCTGAATATCAACCCAGCACCAAAAGTCACACACCTCTTATGGTGATCCAGACCAGTGAAAGGAACGAAAACCAAGTTGTACTTGTAGTAAGGTTCACAAATGTAAGTCATAGGTTCACAGATAAATTCATAAAGTTCATTTATGACATAGTCAGGTTCATACATAATAAAAGCAGACGATGGGATGCAGAATGAAACTATAAGCATATAGATACCTGTTGGTCCGATACGTTGCATCAAACGACACAACCTCACCAAAGTAGGAAAAGTTCTTACGACATATCAGATCACACCAAAATAGGCGTTTCAAACAATCGGTAGAATCCACATCATAATCGAAACAAAACGCAGCACACAGCTCCTTTTTTTTCAAAAATCGGTTGATAACCGTTTGCGCCTCAGAACCATCAAAGTACACCAGCATATCTCTTCTGTGGTTCTTAAAATCAGTAGCAGAAGCACCAACGTTTGCATACTCATCCACAATCTCTTTGAAAAGACGATAACAAGTTACTGGGCCAATATTTGCTTTCGAACAATCCAAAACAAACTTCTTGTGGCCCGCATCAAGCTTTCTACTTGTCTTCATGAACTGGCGATGACTTTCCATTACAAGAGTGTGTGTATGGCGCGGTTTGAACCCATACAATGTGTAACCAGCACTACCAGCAAAGCGTAACATTAATCTAGCCTTACAACCAGATCTATTGGAGACCCTTGTCCGTTGCCCAGTATTCTGATTTCCATTCTTATACCCTTCCCTGGTACATAGCAAATATTTGGAAACAACAAGTTGTTTGTCTACGTTGTCGAAACGGATAGTTCCATTCCGAACATCAAAACCACAAGCAAAAGCGTATTTCTTGTAAAAAGCAATGGCATCCTGTAATGTGGTGAAGTTCATCCCAACCACAGGTTTCATGTCATCCGGGCAAACAGGGGTAAAATAAGTCGTTCCATCTTGAGAAAATTGAACTTCATAATAGTCATTTACATCAGGCTGCTCGGTTCTAGTCAAATCAACACTCTCGACACTATTCTCATGAGACAAGGCACAACTACCAGCAACTGAAGTTGATGCATACGCTGAAATACAGAGCGAATTCAAACAAACTATTAAAGAGCACATCAGGTTCATTATTAACATAATAAAGTTCATTATTAAAAGCATTATGTTCATATGCGTGCATATTCGTAAACCAACAGATAATAGAGAAGGATGGAATGCCGAGACCAAAAACCAAAACGTGATTTTTCATGTTCGATCAAAAATCAGCAACTTGCAAAGATGGAAGAAGCAATTTTTCACGAAATGCGAATTTTCATGTTCGATCAAAAATCATCAACTTCCAAAAAGATGGAATCAAAATGCGATTTTTCACGAACGAAGTTACAAAGATGGAAGAAGCAAACAATCAACCAATCCTACAAATAAACCTTGATCAAATTGCACAGAATTTGAAGGAAATCTATACCAGTGTCCATGGAGAGTTGAAATCAAAAACAAAACCTATAAAGCTAAAAGTTGGATACAATGTGAACGAAAACGTCTTGTATTGAGCAATTTAGGTCGAGCTTGTAGTTTCGATTACAAAATCGGGTCGATGAATCGAACAGTATCGCGTGAGCAGGAGTAGCTGCGGTCGCCACAGAAGAACATGAAGAATGAGGGAGAGAAAGACCTAACGCGAGGAATTGACGAAAATACCCTCTATTCAATTTACCTGTCGCACGGGAGCCGAAATCTGTTTTAATATACCCAAATTTTGAGTGGTATGACTCGTATCTTTTTCTTCTCATCCCCACTGCCCAACACTCGTCTTTCTCGGCACAGTCTCCCCAAACCCACGCCTGCCCACTGAAGAAGTTTGCGAAACAGAGGCTCGTCGGAGATTGAATGGACGAGAGAATAATCAGAGGCCATATTCTGGACTCATCTTTCTCGGCACACTTAAACAGATTATACTTTCTGTAATTCATACAAGCAAAACTTTATAGTTGTATATATGGGGATTGATTGAATGGACGAGAGAATAAGCAGAGGCCATTACATAATATAACATACTGAATTTCTGAACTCAAATCTAACATATTCTGGACTCTGCCCCGCCATTTTACTACTATTAAACCTAAATATATCTTTCTTTCCTCCCAAAACTTCAATATAACATGCTGTAGAATAAAGTGAAAAAGGGGATAAACTAACACATCATTTTTCAAATTTTTATTTATTTATAAGAGACACTAGGCCATTACAAGGGAGAGTATTAGAACTCGTGACCTCCTACTGGGATATTATGTTTGTCAGTTGGGTTGATAAAACTTGACCCATTTTCCCATTTTCACCTTTTATTTATATGGGAATTAATTGAATGGACGAAATTATAAATTTAAGTTTTACTTGCAATAAAAAAAGTAAATAAATTAAAATTATATATAATGATAATAAAAAAATGAGAAGAATCTCCCAATAATCCCATTTTCATAACCTCTTTCCAAAAATGTACCTCTTCTTTAATATTTTTTAAAATTTTATTTATTTGCTTTTTAATGACTAAACTATCCTTAATCTAATTAACTCTTAATCTAATTAACCTAATTGTAAGCTTCTACGTATTCTTCCAATTGTCTGCTACACGATCGTCTCCACTCTCCACCGTTGTTCGCGCTCCGCCGCCGTTCACGCTCCATCGATCGCTGCCGTGCTCCACCATTTCCCCCTTCTATCTTTCCTTCTCTTTTCCGTTTTTCTCTCCAAGTTCAGGACTCAAGGTATGTTACTTTGCTTCTTGATTGAGTACTAAACTTTCATTTTTTAATTCAAATATTGTGTAAGTAGTCCTGATTGTCACTTGCGTTATCTAGTCCTGATTTGATTTTTTTAATTCGAATTTTGTGTAAGTAGTCCTGATTGTCACCGATCGTCGCCGTTCAAGACTCAATGTATGTTATTTTGCTGCTTGATTGAGTACTAAACTGTCATGCAAGTTCGTTGATTTTATTTGATGTGTTTTTCATGTAGCAAGTTCGGTGCTTTTGGTTTAATTTCTTATAGCATTAATATACTTTCTCTTGTAAGTAGTTAAAGTTAATTAGTGTAATGCAATTAAGGGTACATAACTTTAGAAGTATTTTTTTCGTGTAGGTAAGATAGATTACACAAATTTCGTTATAACTTAATTAGTGTAAATAAAATTTATGTAAGTAGAGAAATTTTTAGTGTAAAAATAGATTTTAGTGTAACGTAACTTAGGGTACACGATTTTAGTGTAAAGTAGATTTTAGTGTAAAGTAATTTAGGGTACACTTAGTTTTCGTGTAGATGATTTTATGTAGATGAGATTACACGATGTTAGTATAAAGTAGTTAAGGGTACATGATTTTAGATGAGCCTTTTTCATGTAAACAAAATTTGTATAAGTAGATAAGTTTTTAGTGTAAAAGTAGATTTTAGTATAAAGTAGAATTTAGTGTAAAGTAAGTAAGGGTACACGATTTTAGTGTAAAGAAGTAGATGGATTCTTTTTGTGTAGGTAAGATAGATTACATGATTTTTTTGGGGATTTTATGTAACATTGATTGATGTAACTTGTAAACAAAATTTATCTAAGTAGATAATTTTTTAGTGTAAAGTAGATTTTAGTGTACATTAACGAAGGGACATTATTGCTATTACATAATTCTTCTATGCTATTATATTAAGGAAAGGGTACACTTTTCGTGTAGGTAAGATAGATTACACGATTTGTTTGGGTTCTATGTAACAATGATTGATGTAAATGAATTTTTTTTGAATTTTTCGTGTATATGAGATTTTATGTAGAGAAGATTATACAGTTTTAGTGTAAAGTAGATTTTAATGTAAAGTAATTTAGAGTACACAGATTTTTATGTAGATAAGTTTTTATTGATTGATGCAAACTTAATTAGTAAAAAGCGAATTCATGTAAGCTATTTTGTGCTAACTAAGGGTTTGTTACAATGAATTGATGTTAATGTCGTGTAAAGGTCGGATTCGAGATGGTCATCGTACAAGATAAGGACGATGGTGTGCAAGATGTCCAAAAGTTGAAGGTTAGTGCAACAATATTTGCTAAACTAGTCATTTTTTGTACTTTAATGTATTTATTATTTTTATTATTGGTATTTCAGTTTCATTTTAAGGTTGTTAAAACTAAAGAAGATCACAAGGCAATGGATAATAATCATTCTCGAATGAGTTTGATAAAGAAGGTCATGAGTGGTCTAAATAGTGAAGATCAAAAAGCTATAAGTGAGAGCTCTCATTGGGCCAATCGTGAAGATGGGTGAAAGATTGTCATTTTCATCCAAGTTTGTGCATTTCACTATGCTCAAAGAAGTCGTTACAAAAAGGATGAAATCTTTGTGGTTCGGCATCCAAGTTTGAATAACTGACATGAATATCGTGTATGCTTCTACATATTATTCATGTAGGCTTCTACATAATTTTGTCTATGCTATTATATAAGTTTCGTGTAAGCGACTATATAATATCGTGTATGCTTCTACATAAGATCGTGTAGGCTACTACATAATATTCGTGTATGCTATTATATAAGTTCGTGTACACCCCAAAATAGAATTCGTGTAGGCTAGATAATTTCGTGTAGGCTACTGCATAATGTTTGTAATAGCTAATACATAAGTTTCGTGTAATCTACTACATGAGTTCGTGTAGGCCTCTAAATATTATTCGTGTAGGCTAGATAATTTTGTGTATGCTTCTACATATATTCTTGTATGCTACTACATAAGTATGTATATACTACACAAAATACTATATAATGGTGGCTACACGAAATATGTATATGCCTAAACGAAAAGCCACCACTGTATTATACACGAATTTTGTGTATGATCTATATTCTATTTCATGGCTTTAATACAATGGCTACACAAAATATATATGCCACTGTGTAGCATCACGCTAAATTGAAGGCTACACGAAATATATATGCCATTGTGTAGCACATGAAATAAGCCACAAATTGAAGCCTTCTCGAATTGATATAGTTCACGAAATACCAGAAATCAGCCACCCATTGATATATGTAGCCTTCAACTGAAATCATCCACCAATTGATATATGTGTAGCATCACATACCAAGTGCTTCGCCAGAGCGAGTGCGTCAGCGACTAGGAGGCACTAGTGGGAGAGCGGTGGTAGTGCTTGGATGGTGGTGCGTGGAGGCACTGGGGTTTGGTATTTTCTGGTATCTGACTTTTAGTGGAGAAGAAGAAAAAAAGTGACATAATTGAAGGTTTTCTTTATTTTTGTGAAGCAGTTACATAGTGAGGGATATTTTGGTCTAATAGTAATATGGATGGGATACTAATTTCCTATTATTATGCTAGGGTACATTTTTGAAACTCCTTAATGAAAAGGGTCTATTTATGTATTTTTTCCTAAAAAAATCTTCATGAGTTGAGTTCACTCTAACTCCTAACCAACAAATAAAGGGTCATGAGACAAGTGAAAACACTCTCATTTACCCAAAAGAAAATGAATTTCCCTCTCCTTGTAAACTCAACCCACTAAACCTAATACACCTCGTTGCCGATACTAAACAAAACCACTTCTAGATCTCTTCCTTTTTGTGTCACTAGAGATGGAGATCGAAACTATCCCGTCACCGACGCCAATCTCAACGGCGAACTCCAGATCTCCCGTCGGCGATGGACGAATCTCCCTCCTCGACGACCCCCTTTGGCGGTGGAACTGTGATCCAAAATCAAATCGCTCTCGTACGCGCTCCCCTTTACCTTCCCCAAAATCTCAAAGCAAACCCCTATCTGGTGAAAGGGGCAAAGTCCATAACACCTCCGGGGTAAACTCCCACCAACACCTCCAGGAAAAATCAGCCCACCAACACCTCCGGAGCAAACCCCCACCAATGCCTTCGACAAAACACTGCCAATCCACCCTCCCACATTTACAAATGTGAAACCCCATAACACTACTGGTTGTTTTAGCCACTAGAATCATCAATGCACCCTCCTACATCTACAAATGCCCAACCCTACTTAATATCTCCATCGTGAGCTTACTCGATCAAACCCCCACCACCCTCCCACATCAGTCCACCACTCCTTTGATTTTTTGGCTTGTTTTGCAAGTCAAAGAAGAAAAAAAAGAAAAAAGAAGGATAAAGTTGAAGTTACAATTATGAGCCAGTCAAAAGTGTCTTCCTTTGACATTCACTATTCGCTAACCCAAATTTATATCCTCTAGATCCCTCTTTCTATCAATGCCTCGTCCACAACAATCAAACATTCTTTAAACAACAACAAAAAAAAGCAAACCGACAACTGCACAAGTTTGTTAGGCAAGTTGGAGTAGAGAACCAAAAAAAGGAAAACAAAAAAAAGATATATAAGTTACTTTTTCTTCAAACTTCTAAGAAGAATAAAAAATTAATCAATTTTTACAAAACACCGTGCTTTGCTTCTGCAAACATGTTTGTGGCTTGAAAAAGCAACATCACATCACAAGGGCTCACACGCAAACAGAAAAAAAAAGATTTTTTTTCCTTTATCCATTTTTTTGTCCAACATTAATCAATTTTTTACAATAAAAAATTTGCACCTAAGAAAAATTTGGATCTCAATTTTTCTTGCTTTTGTTCAATCTTCCTTGGCAAGCTTGTTCAATTTTGTTATGGTTTCCACAAATTATAAAAGAAATTTATTGTGGTTTTCGCAAGGCCCATCAATTTTTTTTAAAATATTCACCATCATCACATCAACAACAACATCTTGATTGAAAATTTGGTCTTTGGGTCTTTGATCTAGACCAATTATTCATGTACTAATATAATAGGTTCAAAAGTCATGACATACTTTAATGCTCGTGCCCAACTAGCTAGCTATCATAATAAGAAATGAGTGCTTGTTTGCTGAGAATAAATAACTTTGTTGTCTAGTGGATTCAAGTTGGGGTATCAATTCTTCGATGCATTTATGGAGTTGAACTAGAGTGGAGTTTGAGTTGTCCAGGTCGTGGTCGTGCTCGAGGCTATTGAAGATCCCTCTTTTTGTGGGGGCAAAGTCATGGTTAATATTCCTGAAGACCCCTTTTTGAAGAGAGGGCAACGTCATGGTTGTCCATTTAGCACTTCCGCATGTTTGATCATGTCTGACCGATTCTCGGTGGCACATTCTTTCGATCGTGCTTTGCTCTCATTTTCCATAGGTCGTTTAGGCTCTTTATTTGCTTTGTTGTAATTTCCTTGCTTGTTTAGTTGATGTATTCTGTCTGGTTACCCGACACTGATTTATTGGCCTCTCGATTTATCCTATATTACTATGTCGGGTAATTCGAATTCTTTCCTTATCAAAAAAACAAACACAAATAAAGGGTCAAAATGGTGATCATGTGATCCTTGGTGGCTTCTACAGACGAAATGCCTCCAAAATGTGTCTTGTATCTGCTTCTCGGTTGCGTCAACGTCGCGTTGGTGTCTTCCAACCCATGTTTGAGCCTCTCTCATTGATTAAGCCTATTCGTCTAACTCCTTTCAGTTTTATTTATTTCCGTTGAAATTTTGTTTGTAATTTTGTTTCCTTTTGTAAATTTTGCTTCCCCTTGTTGGTTATTCCGAGCCGATTTTTTGGCCTCTCGAGGATTCGGGTTTGGCATTTCTTGAAACCTTGAAATCTTACCGTATCAAAAAAATAAAGGGTCGAAAAGACAAATGAGTATATTAAGTGAATCCCTCGAGACAAATTAGTATTTTAAAAAACTCTGGGGGAAAATAGGTATTTAAAGTATGCTCTGATGGACAAATTGGTATTCTTATATTGTCAAAGGTTGATCGATCTGCTTTATTATTTTTCTAAACCAATTTAGATTTAAATGAACCGGCTGATTGAAAACAAAGAACCAAACTCACCATATTTTTACCTATACCCAATTAGTTACCATCAGTGTACTCGCTCAACCTTAACCCTTCTTCCTCCTTCTCACATAGGTCATTGAAGCATTTCAAAAAAATTGAGACAACTCTGAGGTACGATTGGAGGGCGTGTTATACAAGGAGTGAAGACCGAGAGAGCTCAATAGCGTAACCCATGGCGTACTCAGAAGGATCTAGCAATGGCGGGAATGTAATGATAAAGTTAGGTATGAAACTATGTTTTCAATTTGGAAAAACTTGTGGGAAAAATGTGTGCTTTGAAGTATGTGAGTTATAGATTTAATTGTTTGCTATTCATTTGTTTCAATGGTAATGGAAGATACAACATCAAATAATTATGTGAACTGAATTGTGCATTTTTTATGCTTGAAATTTTGCAATTTCTTATGTGCTTTGTCGCAGTAGCTTGAAAATATTCTTACAAAGATATTTTGATTACTATTGATCAAGACAAAACGTAGCCTAAACTCATGTTTATTCATGAGGAGATGGAATACTGCAACAAAGGAGTTCAAATTGATAAGATGTGCATGTAGTGTTGAGCGTTGATATTTCACTTCTATGACAAACGAGAATCCAGGAAGGAGATTTATAAGCTGTATAAATTATCGGGTGCATACGTAGGAGGGTTATCTCATCTCTTAGCATATGAGTCAAAGCTTCGAAGGGTTCAAGATGAAGTGGTGAGGCTTAAAGGTGGTGCAACGAGTGTCATCGGTCATGAAGAAGAGTATCGAGCTAAGACGTCAAACTTCGATGCCAGACATGTATTAACTAATTAGTTGTTTTGTTGTGGTAATGGCTTGTGTAATAATTGGTCTACACGTCTATGTAAGACCACAAGTTGACCTTGAGGAGCTTCTAATGTCTACAAAACACAAGTAGTGTCAGGATTGACCTACACAATTCTAGTAGGTATGGCTATAAAATTCCGTATTGACGCATCATCAAGTTATTCAAAGTTGTAAGAGCATTGTTTTTTGCTCTCACACACATCTTAGGATGGACTAAGATATCATATATGCTCTTTATGTCATCCTTTATTTCTTTTGACATCATCTTTGGGTTTCTCAAAACCTTATCAATAAATTTTCAAAAATCATTTTAATCTTAAAAGTCTGCACACATCTATTCTCTCCTCGAAGTGCCTTAATCTACCATGTACCCTTATTATCTAAATCTTTCCCTGCAAACATCTCCCATATAAAACCATATGACAACCTATATGAATTATTTCAATACCTTTTAGAGACTAGATGTCTTTTAGAGCCTTAATCTTTCCCTGCACCCTTGTTAAGGTACCGAATGTCTTTTTTGTTGTTGTATACTATGCCATAAAATAGCACCTTTGAATACCTTTTAGAGTCTGAAATATCAAACCCACTTCAAAATAGACATTTCTCATTGATAAGCGCTACTTTGTAGAGCTTAAGTAAGAGTCATTAGAGGGTTTATTGGTGCCATTCGGGTAGATTTAGGCACATTCATGTGCATGGCGTTTGGGGGCGAAGTTTGGTGTTTTTGGAGGTGTTTGAGCTATTTTGGAGATCATAGGAGACACTGAGGAAGAAGCCACCAGTAAAAGACGCAAAGGAAGTGAAGAGAAGAGTAGAAGAACAGTGGGTTGAATTCAAATGGTTCGTTCTCTTTACTCAGATATCCAAATGGAGTGATTCCAATTCGAGGAGTTAGATCTTGAAGTCTACTGCAAGTCCTCAAAATATGAGCGCAATCCGAGTTGGGAATCAAAAGTTATGGCATTTTTACTGAAGTGTCGAAGATGCTGAAGGCCAATGAAGTTTACCGCCCCCCCGCGGCAGGAAGGCCACCGCACCCCGCGGTGGTAAGGCGCTGACGAGATTTATTTCTGTTTTTCTTTTATCCGAGACTTTATATTTCGGAATGTTATTATTTCCTTATTTTATTCCATATTGGTTTCCTAGTATTTAAGACTATTTTAGAACACTTTGAAAAAAACCCTAGTTGCCACCGTTTTACGTATTTGTCTCTCACAAACCCTAATGGAGAACTAAACCTCCATTGTTCCACTTGACAGTTTGAAGCCAGCAATTGATGGTTGTGAGTTTTCTACTCTTGTTCGTTTTCCTATCTAGTTGGATTAATTCTCTTGTTCTTGATTGATTATTGGTTTATATTGATTTATCTAGATTGATCACCTAGGTTTATTGATATCTTCCTAATTGCTAGGACTTGTGATTCCGGGTTCGGGTTGCATATCTAGTAGCGAGCACGATTGTTGCGTATAGGGGATCTGAGCGCTTCATCGTGAGAGAGAGTTAATTGCATGCTTATAGTAACGGGTTGTTTCTACTGCATGTATCTTGTTGAATCCTTGGTTGAATGCTATTGCTTCATTGAGTCTTGAAGGTTTTCAGATTTGATTTAGTAATAAGTACTATTAGGGCTGGTAGAACTAATAGTTATCGAAGATCGGGATAAGAACAACTATAGGAATATTAAGAACTTGAGATTGATAGAATTCCGTGATCGACCTATCTATTGTTGTGTGGATCTCTGTTGAGTGTGGCGCTTTTCCCCATTATATTTACAACCGTTTCCTGTGAACTTATTTACTTGCTTTGTTTACTTTGGTTACGATAAACATAAACAAACCCCCCCTAGTTCCTAGTTGGTGATAACGAATTGTACAAATTGATAACCTGACTCTCTGTGGGATCGACCCTGTCTTGCTTACTATACTACTTAGTAGGTATTTTGGGATTTATTTGATAGGCATCACGACTTTAGCTCTGTTAAATTTGGCGCCGTTGCCGGGGAGTCAAATTTTTTGTTTTTGTGGTTTGTTTGTTACCAACTTTGGTGTGGATCTATCTTACGGTCCACACCCGTTCTACTGATTTTGTTATTTTATTTTTTTTGATTTCGTTATAGAAATGGAATTCTGGGGAGAGCCACGATATGACCCATACTCCTACGCATACACTCCAGGGTGGAGAGATCACCCCAATTCGAGTTATGGGTACCAACAATATCCTCCATATGGTCATGACTACCAGGAGTTCTACCCGGAGCCACAATCGTTCTACCAGCAGGGTGCTCCACAACAGTACAATCCGGCCTATGAGCATAGCCCGCCAGTGCCGATCAAATCCCCCATGCTTAATTGCATGTCCGATCCTAGCCCCTCCATGTCAACTGAAGATATGCTCCAAGCTCTGGATAAGCACTTCAGCACTCACGTTCAAGCTACGACGTCGAGTATCAAGAACCTTGAGACGCAGATGAGCCAAATGGCTGAAGCCATCACGAGGATCGATGCAAAGATGTCGGGAAATCTACCATCTCAAACGGTAGTGAACCCGAGGGAAAATGTAAGCGCTGTAACTCTCAGAAGTGAGAAACAACTGCCAAGCGCTGAGGAAGACGTTGCAGGAAAGGAGGAAGCTCTGGAGGAAAACCGCACCCCGCGGCACCAGCTTGCCGCCCCCAGCGGTAAGAAGGAAAATGAAGATGCTCTAACGACCACCGCCCCCCGCGGCAATGAGGCTACCGCCCCCAGCGGTGACCTTGATTCTCAGAAATCTTCGGGTAGTTTACCGCCCCCCGCGGTGAACACTGGCCGCCCCCCGCGGCAACCTTCTGGAGCTGTTGACGAGCCTTATGTCGACACCTACGTTCGCCCATACTTTCCTCCTCTCAGTCCCGAAAATCCACCCGCCCCATACCCATAGGTGCTCTCGGAAGAGGAGTACTTTTTGGGACTAGAAGAGTTCAACGACAATGAGGAGGAGTGCCGCGATCGCGGAAATACTCCAGAGACAACCGTTTCTCCCGAAAATGCCCCGGTAGTCCCCGACCCTCTGGAGGCTGCCTATGATGAGTTTGTGCGTCTCAACTCCTTCCCGCTCGTCGCGCTGCAACCCGCCGCACCCTTCCTTGAGGCTTCCCGAGATACTCAAAGGCTAAAGAACAATGAGGATATCTATGAGGCCTTCAGTGACTGCATAAAAACCATTCCCTTGGTCACACTGACAGATAGCACCCCTCGCTGCAAGGAAATGTTAAAGGTGCTGGGCACGATCAAGAAGAAACCGAAGGGGAAGCACAAGAAGGAGGACTTGATGCAGGTGGTGGATTTTTACACGCTGGGCATAGGGCAGGACAAACATGCAGCCCCTGAGATGTTGGGTAGGCCATTTATGAAGATGGCAAGTGTGTTCATGAATATACACAGCGGTCCACCCATAAAGAAGTACAAGAGACTGGGGACAAGACTCGACATGGAGTACACAAAGGGGCACCCCCCTGATCCAGGCCTTAGGAGTTCAGTTGCTTTGAGCAACCCAAGTTGAGGAGGATGGAGCAGGATGTCAAGCCATGACAATAACTAAGGTACTGTCCGGGAGGCAACCCGAGGTATGTTTTTCTTTCTTTGCTTTTCTTTCTTTGTTTTTGCATTTTCTTTAGTGTGTTTTTGCTTTGTTTTTGTTTCCGACTAACCTGCAGGGAAGAGACTCATGCCTATTGAAGAAGATGTTTTCACACCAATGTAAGTCTCTTCCTTCCCTGCACTAATAAACTCCCCGAAAAAACCTTAAACGGGGGGCAAATAAAAAAAAGAAAAAAAAAAGAGTTCTACCGTAGGCCAATTGTCCAGAGTTCCCCATGGAGATGGTGCGCATCATGTTGTCAAGGAGGAAACCTTAGCTCTACACATAAATTTGGCAACGATGATGGTCCTACAATAGGCAGCTGGAGAGGAGGAATACTAGAGCCCACACCATGATTACATCTGGGCTCCACCATGTGTTCCTAGAAGGCCGTGCAATCCTACTATTATTGCTATACCACTACTCACCAAAGTGGATCCCTATGGTTGCACGGTAGGAGAAAACTATGGAGTTGATGACGACACCCACCCAACACTGGAGACCTGTGCGTATATTGAAGACCGCCAGCAACAAAGGAAGTGTCCAAGCAGCTTGGCGATGTTTGTGAGTTATTTTTTTCTTTTCCCTGTGCTTCTATTCTTTTTTCTTTCATTACATTGAGGACAATGCAATGTTTAAGCATGGGGGAGAGTTTTATACTTGCTATGTCGTTGAGAAGAAAAAAATGAAAAAGCCAAAAATTTGAAAAAAGGCTAAAATAGAAATCCTGGGATAGGTCGAAAACCCGAAAGGGCGGCCTAGGTAATAAGCAGGTGGCTTGGACCAGCATTAGGCTGGGGTAATAATTGGTCAAGAGTGATGTGAGTTTATTGTGAGCCCATCTATGAAAAAAATATGAGTGGCTTGGTGAAAACCCGAAAGGGCGCCTTGGCAAAATGAGCGAAAAAGAAGAAGAGTGATTTTAGGATTTCTCATTATTCTTGGCGAGGCGTCATAAGAAGGGAGACAAAGAAGGATTGTCGGGTAGGCCACTCTGGGAGACATAAGGAGTCATAGATGGAGGCTAGGATTAGAAGTCACTCACGCTTTTGGATGTCTGGGTTAAGCTTGGGGGAAGTACTCTACTTGCCCCTAGGTTTGTTGATGATGAGGATGTGTTGTAGATGAGATTGGCGCCAGGAGTTTTGGCATGGGTTAGGTGACTCTTAGTTGGAGGAGATGCTTCATGAGACCTTGTGTGCTACATTGGAGGAGTGAACTTTCTTTTAGTTTACTCGAGGACGAGCAAAGGTCTAAGCATGGGGGAATTTGATAAGCGCTACTTTGTAGAGCTTAAGTAAGAGTCATTAGACGGTTTATTGGTGCCATTCGGATAGATTTAGGCACATTCATGTGCATGGAGTTTGGGGGCGAAGTTTGGTGTTTTTGGAGGTGTTTGAGCTGTTTTGGAGATCATAGGAGACACTGAGGAAGAAGCCACCAGTAAAAGACGCAAAGGAAGTGAAGAGAAGAGTAGAAGAACAGTGGGTTGAATTCAAATGGTTCGTTCTCTTTACTCAGATGTCCAAATGGAGTGATTCCAATTCGAGGAGTTAGATCTTGAAGTCTACTGCAAGTCCTCAAAATATGAGCGCAATCCGAGTTGGGAATCAAAAGTTATGGCGTTTTTACTGAAGTGTCGCAGATGCTGAAGGCCAATGAAGTTTACCGCCCCCCGCGGCAGGAAGGCCACCGCACCACGCGGTGGTAAGGCGCTGACGAGATTTATTTCCGAGTTTTATTTCTGTTTTTCTTTTATCTGAGACTCTATATTTCGGAATGTTATTATTTCCTTATTTTATTCCATATTGGTTTCCTAGTATTTAAGACTATTTTAGAACACTTTGAAAAAAAACCCTAGTTGCCACCGTTTTACGTATTTGTCTCTCACAAACCCTAATGGAGAACTAAACCTCCATTGTTGCACTTGACAGTTTGAAGCCAGCAATTGATTGGTTGTGAGTTTTCTACTCTTGTTCATTTTCCTATCTAGTTGGATGAATTCTCTTGTGCTTGATTGATTATTGGTTTATGTTGATTTATCTAGATTGATCACCTAGGTTTATTGATATCTTCCTAATTGCTAGGACTTGTGATTCCGGGTTTGGGTTGCATATCTAGTAGCGAGCACGATTGTTGCGTATAGGGGATCCGAGCGCTTCATCGTGAGAGAGAGTTAATTGCATGCTTATAGTAACGGGTTGTTTCTACTGCATGTATCTTGTTGAATCCTTGGTTGAATGCTATTGCTTCATTGAGTCTTGAAGGTTTTCGGATTTGATTTAATAATAAGTACTATTAGGGCTGGTAGAACTAATAGTTATCTAAGATCGGGATAAGAACAACTATAGGAATATTAAGAACTTGAGATTGATAGAATTTCGTGATCGACCTATCTATTGTTGTGTGGATCTCTGTTGAGTATGGCGCTTTTCCCCATTATATTTACAACCGTTTCCTGCGAACTTATTTACTTGCTTTGTTTACTTTGGTTACGATAAACATAAACAAACCCCCCCTAGTTCCTAGTTGGTGATAACGAATTGCACAAATTGATAACCTGACTCTCTGTGGGATCGACTCTGTCTTGCTTACTATACTACTTAGTAGGTATTTTGGGATTTATTTGATAGGCATTACGACTTTAGCTCTGTCACTCATGTTTTTCTTTTCATTGAAAAATGGATAATCAACCTTTATATTACCTTTCTTCTTTTTTACCGTGTCCTATTCAACTTCAGAATCTTCATCCTCATTATTGGTAAAAGTATCTTCATCATACTATATCCTTTGGTCGGATTGGTAACCACCTTCATAAGTAGTCCAGAACAATGGTCATTTGCTTGTTGGCACGGTCTTTCCAATTTCAAGTTCTTCTATCATGGTGTGAATATCATCAATTTGCTCAGCTATTGGGATAGGAGAATCATGTATGCTTTCTATTTAGACAAAATGATAATATAAACATAGATTTATTTATGAAGTTATTGAAACAATTATACACTTTTTGAGTGACCACATACCATTTTCATATGATTCAGCTCTTGTAGGTCACACTTCTCATATTTAAATTCATTTCTATGATCAAAATCCACTCACCCGCTTCATCTTGTAGTTCCTCTCCTATATGGTCATCACATTCTACAGACTTTTCGGAGTGCACACTATCATATTCATTCCCCACTTATCTCACAATCTTCCATGTCATCTTCTAACTCACCTTCAACAAAAGCTTCCACATCATCCTCTTTTACCACTTTCTTCTTACATTTATCCACAACTCTCCTTGGGGTCAATTTCCTTCTTTTACATTGTAATGGTTCATCCATCTAAAAAATCAAGATTTTAATCCTAAGTATAACAACACAATATATATTCAATATTACCAATTAAAAGTCTTATAGCAAGTACTATAACACACAAAAAAACTGAATGTCAGTTAACTCACTTACCAATTAAAAAAATTATAGCAAGGCTTACAAAATTATAAATTAACTAAATCATTGTCACACACTGTTTAAGGAGATTGGCATAGTCAACTATAATTTGACACAATTGTGATAATAAATTTGAAGCAAACATGTAAGTCACACATTGTGCAAAGCTTACAAATTTATAAACTAACATCGTAATTAACATGATACAAGATCGCCGACTTGATTATTAACGACAATTAATCTCAAAGCGTATATTACAAGCTTCAAATCTTACCAAATACTCATTGACGGGTACAATCGCCAGCCTTCAATCATTCAGATTGTCAAAGTCAATTGTTGGCCACGTTTCGCCCAAATTATCGGTGTTAGTTGAAGGCATTGGATCGCCAAGGTTTTCGAAGTCTGTGGAGTCTCTCATGGACAAAGAGGAAGGAGAAGGAGGAAGAAGGGATAAGGTCGAGCGAGTACGGTGATGGTAGTTAATCGCGTATAGGTAAAATTCTGGTGGGTTTGGTTTTTTATTTTTAATCAGTCGGATCATTTAAATCTAAACCGGTTTAGAAAAATAATAAACTAGACCCATCAATCTCCGACGAGACAAAATACTAATTTGTCCATCGGAGCACACTTTAAAAATCTATTTGTCCCCAAAATTTTTAAAATATCAATTTGTTTCGATGGTGTCACTTAATATATTCACTTGTCTTTTCAACCGCAAATAAAAGGCAAGGTTGGCACAATTTCAGTGATTACTTTGCAAAGTTTATGCGGAAACTATGCGTAGGTTTTCATAATCAATTATAAGATAAAGAATGTACAATATATAATGGACCATAAAGTTCATGCATATTAGCTTAATTTTTTTGTCTATGTTCTAAAAGACACTAGGTAGACGCTTGGGAGTGAGGGGGGCTCTTGCGCCTAGACGATTAGGCGAGACCCTACGGCGTAGACGAACGTAGACGGATTGGAAAGATATTAGAATTTGGGAATAAATTAAGGTTTTAAGAAAGTAAAGTATTTAAATGTTCTTTTGAAAATCCCAGTGGGGTTGTAGATGGGTCCACCCCTGGTTAGGCTCTCCTTGATTGTCTCGTTTTGGTCCTAGGCCCCGCCTACGGAGGTGTTGTAGAGGAGGAGAAAAATTTATCATTTTTTTAAAAAAAAAACATTTTTTAATGTAAGGGAACAAAGTTTAAGTTTGTCATTGGGCTTGTAGTTTAAGTTTGTTGCATGTAGAGAAAATACACAAAAGGCACAAACTTTAGATAGTTTTTTTTAAAACAAAACCTTTGAACTCTAATCCTCTCTTCTCTCCTTTGTAGCACCATTATACCTTCCAAACCTTTCTCCCACCTTGAAAAAATGATAAATTTATCTCTCCCTTTACGGCACCTCCCTAGGACCAAAACGGGACAATCAAGGGGAGCCTAGCTAGGGGTGGACCCATGTACAACCCCCACTGGGATTTTCAAAAGAAGATTAATTAAAACTTTTTCAAAATTACGTATGTCTTTTTTTACTTTTTTAATCAGAAATATGTTATACATAACCCTAAAAAATACTAAAAAAACACAACTTCAACAAAATTTACACACAAGTCTTTCAATAAAAAATTGACTACCTCCTCTACATGTTATTATGCTGAAAAGTTTTGGGGACAAAACAAATATGCAGCAATTCCAAACATCTCTCCGATAATAGATCGACCATCTACATTCAACGTTGTTCAAGAGCCAACATAAATCAATTTTAATCTCATATACTATCTCCTTGTTTGTGTTGGAATTGTCAAAACTTAGAGTTACGGGTTTGCAAATTTTGAAATCAATTTTTATATAAAATAGGAGAAATTTGTTGAAATTACGCAAAGATAGTAATAAGTAATGATGAAATTTGCTTCAATTGTATAATTTTTCGATCAGTTTTGAGCAAAATCCATTTGGGATTTGAATATAGACGATAGACTTAGTGTAAACAACATGTTTTTAACAATGACTAATCCCATTTATAAGAAAAATAGAAAATTGATAGGACTTTTTTATTTACATTATCTAAATTCAGTATGTCATAGAGTTTCCTCGTTCGATTTGGGTGGGGTACCGGATTTTGCCCATTATCGCTTTAGGGCTTTTGCATTTAACCGATTGGTTTCGGGTGGAAAAAATAATTTCACTTGAAGGTATTTAATTGGCATTTGTATTTTGCTCTACAGGATTCCAACTCCTATTGGACTAAAATTACGGATCTGTCGTTAGGCCGGGCGCCTAGGCGGCCTTCTTTTAGAACAGTAATTTAAAAGTTAATTTAAAATTATTGTGTTTCATTCGGACATGACGCTAAATTATTGATTAATTGAATTTTAACGTACATATATAAAAAGCTAGATCCGATTTGGATTCCCGATATTAAGGCATGTTTCGACCATGGACTAAAAGTTGGTCAATTTAGCCTATGTTGGTCATTAGACATGTCAAGTGACAATCGAAATAAGTGCTTGCTACTCGAAAGGGAATATTAGAAAGTTTATCTATACATTGATTTTATATAGACCATACGTGTATATGCTTTCAAATCTTTCAGTCAATCACTTAGGCTAAGTTAGTGTTCGTAGTTGAAACCGGAGTCGGAGCTGAATTGCATAACTAAAACTGAATTGAGTTGATTCGTGTAGCCGAAACCAGAACTAAATTAATGCTAAAAGATCTAATTGGGTGTTTGAATGTTCGGGCTCATGAAGCTGGATTTATAGATGATAGTGATAAAATTACGAAAAAAAATATGAATAATTATTTGAAATTCTATTATATGTTATAATATTATATTTATGGATGTATATAAGATAAGCTTCTCTAAACTCTAGAGTTGACTTATTTTTCAAGTATTATAAACCTTATATAAGGCTCTTATTGGAAGCCTAATAAACACATCTTTACTCTCTCATTGCTCTCTTCTCTTCTCTCAAATCTCTCCAATTCTCTTAGTTTATAACACATTATCAACAATTGCTTTGTATATGTCACTAGTCTCTCAAGTTGTAGAATTCTGCTCCGACTCGGCACTTCTCTCGTCCGCCTACACACTGATCATATCCTTCTTATTTCTAATTCCATGTATATATTATCATATCCTTCCTATTATCGTGATCTCTTTCTGCCAATTAAATGTCAATCTTATACATGAAATTTCTTAATTAATTTATTATTTTCACTAGAAATCAAAGCCCCGTGCTACGCTCGGGGCATTTTGTTACTTTTGTTGTGGGCTTATTCAGTTGGTGCTTGGATGTGCGGTGAAGCATTGTCGTTAGGGGTATCCAGAACGATCGAAACTAAAAGTTATTGTCATATATCAAACTTTGCCTGTATGAAAATTTTCATGTTTGGAACAACGGGTAAAATTGTATGATTGTGACCTAATATTGGAATGCTATGCAATAATGCCCTCATTTGAATGAGGACGTCGTTCAGCGTGAGTGTTCGTAAATGGAGCAACTAAGGAGTCTACGAAGCCCCAAACATGCGACAATAAAAGCTCGTCTGGTTAAGCCAATGGATTTATTATATTCTTCTAAAGCTATTAAAATATTTGAGCACAAAAGGATTTTGAAAGCGCATGTTTGAATAAAACATTGCATCCACGTACCTCATGTTTGCCGGATTGGTTAATATGCGCTCCATGCTATCCAATGGTGACAAATGTGTTGTATCATATAGTGCTAGACCTGGACATGAGCAAATATATCTGAGGCAGCTATGGTGAAAGCGTTATATTATGATGGACATAGTGCATACCAAGGATGTGTTGTGTAACATTATAATCCTATGTGCTGATCATTCCCGACATGTTTATAGAATTTAGTGGTTTTGGACATGTTTTACGTAGATCTTGGCTTGTAATCATATCTCATTGTTTTGTAGTTTTGTGTGTGTGTTGTAGTACTATCAGAATTGTGTTTAGTACTTACATTCATTTCGGTGAACAAGTTGTTGAATGCCTCTCGGAAGATTATGTTCTGTGTGTAGTTTGACGGCTCTCTTCCCGTGTGTAGTAACAATATATTGAGGCCCTGTGGGTCTTTCACTCTAGATATTGCTTCATAGAGTTGACTGTGGCAAAAAACAGGTTTTGGCAAGTACAATCCCACATGTTTTAGTGATTGCCCCTGGCTTTTGTTGATAGTCATAGCATAGCAAGCCTTGAGGGGAAACTGACGACGTTTCATTACGAATGGCCATTTGGATTGGGTGGTGCTTAGTGTGATCCTAGGAATTAGCACCTTTTTCCCTACACACGTGTCTGTTATGATCTCAGCCTCAACAATCTAGTCCCCTAAATGCGTAATTATGAGCCGGGTGCCGTTGCACAACCCCTGCGATGGGTTGATATTCCTTAGAAGCATCACTGGCAACCCTTCCTTTGGTTCCAGTACATGTGGTGGAATTCCTGTAAATTTGTTTGAACGTTATTTCATCCATTGGTGATTTGATAACTTAATAGGCAAAGAGTATGGAGGTGTTAGTGTAATGTACCGGGGAAATCCTGGTTGTTTAAGAATTCGGGTGGGTACAAAAGCTCTTGTGCAGCCACATCGGTAGATGCCTTGCAAATCTCATATGCACTTTTGTATGTCTTCTTGTGCCCCTGTAGACGGTTGAACATGTAACTGTTTATCTGATCTGCATCTTCGTTTAAGGGGGTCAGAATAGCCTTGTCTTGGATGTACGACGGGTTGGTTCCATTTGCAACGAAATCTGGAAAGACTTTGTCAATTAGTTGCTCAGTCGGGTTTGGCCCTGGTGCGATTATGAACTCTCCTGGGATCTCGGTCCATGTTTCTTCATCCTCATTGTCTAGCACTATTGCCTTAGCATCTCCATCCCCGATCTTTTGAATCCAATTGTTGAACTGCTATTTGCGGATGTCAATCTCCCCATTTTCTTGTTGGTCATTGGTCCTCATGTTTTTTGTTAGCGTGAGTAATTGGCATTGACTCCAAATAGGTGAGTTGCTGATGCACGCTTGAACGATGTCTTGTCGTTACCTTTGGTAATGACTGGTAGTATTTGCTTGAAATCTCCTCCTAGTAGGACCGTTATACCGCCAAATAGCGTGTGCTTGTTTTTAGCCTCTTTGATGCTTTGGATATCTTGCAGTGTTCTATTTAATGCCTCAAACGCATTTCTATGCGTCATTGGAGCTTCATCCCAAATGATCAGTTTGACTTCATGCATCAACTGTGCTAATTGCGTGTTTTGTTTAATTCCGCATGTGCTGTTATCTAGCAGTTCGATCGGGATTAGAAATATGTTGTGGGCTGTACAGCCCCCTGGTAGTAGGAGGGAAGCAATACATGTGGGAATGAAAAGGGTTAGAGATGAGCTCAATTGAATGTGCGGGTTACTTTTTTGGTATCTAAAGGACACATACAACCACCAGGTACGTAATGACGTTGTAGTGTTATTGCTATGAAGCTACAATGGGTGTACTCGACATAAGCATGTTGTCTTGTATGCAGTATAGTTTCGCCGATAAGAAATGGATTAGGTATTACAAATTTGATGACGTAAGTAAACGGAGCTTGGGGCTTACCCGACGATGCTACGGCAAGGACGATGTTCCATTGTGATCGTATGCAGGCCATAATTGTCTTGTAAAAATAAGTTTTCCCTGTTCCTCCTGCACCGTAGATGAAGAAGAACTCTCCGGATTGTCTATTCACTGCATTGATCACCTTGGCGTAGATTGTTTTTTGGTCCGCGTTCAATGAACGGTACATGGCTGAATGCAACTCTTCCATTTTGCGGGCATTGTAGGAGAGTTCTTCTCATATGAGCCAATTGTCCATTGCGGTCAGCAGTTGCTTATCTGGCATCGGAATTCCCGGGTAGTCCATCAATGTTTTCCCGGTTTTTGCAAGAAGCTCTTCAAACTAATTTATCGGATAATTATTTTATTCTTCACTATTTATGGTTTGTTTGATGAACTAATTTATAAAGGTATTTGTAGTTATGGGATTCGTTTCATTATTTTATTTTTCCCTATTAAGGATTCGTTTGATAAACTAATTTATAAAGGCAGTTGTAGTTATGAAGTGATTTATTTAGGAATTTTATTATAAAAAGTTCAGAATTTGTGTAGCATTTTGAATTTTGGAGTTTCTGGGTATGTTAGAATATTTGATTTTTAACAAAGTTATTTACAGAAGAGGCCTTTCACACCACACACTCTTTTTGGAAATAAATATTTGAAGTCTAAAATGCCTAAATGGAAACAAATTAACAAAACCTAAATGTTAAATTTAGGTTGTGAATAGTGTGAGATATTTAAATTCCCACCTACTAAGGGTTTGTTTAGTAAACTAATTATAAAGGCATTTATAGTTATGAAGTCATTTCTTTGCATAATTTTTTATAAAAGCTTTGAAATGTGTGTTGCAATTTGGATGTGGGTGTTTGAGAACATTTAATTTTTAACAATTTTTTCCACAAAAATACCGTCTACACCAAGTAGTAGTACTTTCTAAAATATATGTATTTAGCTTCTTAAAATGCCTTTTAAAATAAACAAAAATCAATAAAGCCTAAATTAATAATATCTTATGTACTGAATTGATAATTGTTTCTTTTGAGCCACTTATAATCAATAATATATCATTTTGAACACAAAACATCTTATAACAGAAATATATTTATAAATTTATTAGCTAAATAAATCCTAAAATTATTCTTTTAAAATGGAATGTATCTTGCTTTAATGGGTGATTCTTATTTTAGTAAGATTTTTGGAAAGAAAATATGAAGAGATCTTTTATGTATAGAATGTAACCGTTTATAATATGAATTGGACCTCTTAACCTAATTATTACAAGGTTATAAGAAATGAGGTGAACCTTATAACAAAATTAAATATTTGATTGTGTGTTTGAATATATTCGCTTAAATATTTGCCAAATTTAATACGGATTATTAGCTTATAACAAAACTCTATTAGATTTTATTTATTTGATTTTATAACGTATGTTTTCTCTCTCGCTCTTCTTTCTCTCCGTGAAGTCTGAAGCAAGCCCTCAATTTTGGCTTCTCTCTTTCTGGCTTCATGGACAGATCTGCTACCAGCACCGAGGTAATCCCTCTAATCAAATCTAAATCTATGTTTGTATAGTTCTGTTCCAATTGTTGCGTTTCTTCGTTGATTTAAATCCTCAGATCTATTGAGATTTGTTGTGGTTTCCAACAAAGCCCTAAACCTAGATCACCGATACTATCTTGGAACTTCGGAAATTGTTAAATTAGTCCTTTTACAAGGCTTCTTTTCGATGTTTTCTTCTCCTATTTGCACTAATACGGTTTACTTGTCCTTTGATTTGTGCTTTTGATGGTTTATGTGTGTCGGTATACCAGTATATGTAGCTTAGAAACTTGGATTTCAATGTTTCGGAAAGTGGTGATAGAATGTGTTTTGATGCCATAACTGGTGACTCTCTTGGATGTATGTTTAACCGATGAATTTAGATTTCACGATCCGACTTCCAATTTTGCTTTGAAATATGTTTTTGTTTCTGCGCCGTAGTTTTTTTGCTGTTGAGAAATGAGGTGAAACTTAGGGTGATTGCGTGATCTGATGCATGCACTTCTTCCCCCAACCAAGCATCTTTTGTAACAGTGTTATGTGAAAATAAATTGAGGTTTTTGTGTGTTCAGTTTCTTCCCCGGTGATCTGATACCTTTTGTCCTTTTAGAGAAAAAATAGGGTTGTTCCCTCTCTTGGATGAACAATTGTTTTAGCTGAAGTGTAGAAGCTCTTCTATAAATAAATAAATCTACTAAGCTCTGGGCTTTCCTTCAAAATCATTTTTCATGTTTATGCTTATTTGGATTCTCTGACCTATTTTTATTTTTATTCACGGTGGTTTCTGAGTGTTTTTGAAGGCTCCTTCCTCCTATTTTAAGATTGTAAAGAAATAGATTTCATTAAGTTGAAATCTTAACATAGATGCTTGTTTGGGGAGAAAAAGGACCAAAGTAAGAGAATAAAAACGTTTGAAGTGCATTGTAGTTCTGCACTCATGGCTTGATTGTTCATGTTGTTCTCTGTGATGTATCATTTGCTCATGTCCCTTGATTTCTGGTTTCAGTTTGGTTTAGGACTGAAGTTACTACATAGCCTAAGGTTAATTTTGATATCTTTTAAGCAAAAGGATCGTGAATATTTTTTTGGGTGTGACTATTGGTATGTGATATCTGTATGATGACAGTTTCCCTCCATTCTCTGTCTTTCGGGAATCTTTTTTCCCACTTCACAAGGTGTATTTTGGTTCTTGTTAGCTGTTTGGGAGAAAACAGAAAACCCAAAGCATGGGACATATGTAAATCAGTTGGGCATTAAAGTAGCAACAGAGAAATCTAATGTTAATGCTAGGTATTTCAGTGCTTTGTGTTCTGAGTGTTGATTATGCGTGGACGAAGTGTGGTCGATTTCATGTTTTCCTGTATATCCCTTTCTATGCATTTTGTGATGCGCTGTTAAAGTAACCTAGTGGTGTTGTGTTTACGATCTTGCAACATGAGGAGAAAAAAATAGTTGAAGTATGGCTGACCTATAAGGAACTTTGAGCCGTTGTCCTCCACATCCTGTATGGGCACCAACTGGAGCGGGTACTTAGTAAATAGTGTTGCCCTCTGATAGGCGTTGTCGTGACACCTAAACAAAATAATCCTAACAAACCTAAACAAGTAGTAGAGGCAAGCAAGGGTCGAATCCCACAGAGAATCAAATACTATTCCAACGATGTAATTGTATACCAACAAGTAACCAAGGGGGGGTTTCTGATTAAAAACAAACAAATGAACAAAATAAATAAAAGCAAAGACTTGAAATCAAATTAAGAAAATAGCTCAGCCAAACAAATATCCACACTTTAGATTGATAGATCGATCATTGATTATTCCTAGTCCTCAATACTCATGAAAGTCCTAATCCCTGTTCTGAATTAGTTACCAGTCTAACCAGTCCTGATAACCCTAACTATTAAACAAATCCCTACTAACCTTCAAGATCTAATTCAATAGCAGCAGGAAGTTCAGGAATAGATAGGTACATGCAAGTGTAGCAACCAGTCATACAATTGCATGTAATTAATTCTCTACACAAACTAAGGGATTTAGATTCTCAACCAGTATTCTCCAATCCTTAGTAATATGGTCAATAACAATCTCAACAGGTTGTATGGAAAAGGGGAACCAATAGCATAATACTAATTTCTCTAGGTTGTTAGACTAGAGGGAACTACTATTAACAATCTAATTGATTTCCTAATCAACAAATCAAGGGGAATCGATATATGATCAATGAGATTAAGCACGAGAGAAAATTAATACAATCATAGAAAGAGTAAAGGAATAACCACACAATCCAATCAATCCAAAGGCTTCAATTGTCTGTCTGAGCAAAAGGGAAAAACAACGATGAAAATAAACTAGGTCTAACTTAATTGATTCGTAGCAACTAGGTTAACTAAAAGTTGTTTTAACCTAATTCTAAAAGTGTGTAAAATAATAAATTAACAATAATAAAATAATAAGAAAATAAGCAAATCAAATCCGGGTAATTAATCCCACAATTTCGCTCCATCTTCTCGTCCAGCAGCTGCCCGGCTTCTCCATTCCAGCTTCGGCCCAACTTCGTTGCAGCAGACATCTCGGCCTGGCTCGTGCAAAGCATCAGCGGCCCAACCCAGCACATGCCAGCAACACGGCCCACTCACACAGTGGCCACATGGCCCAACTACAACTTCACGGCTCTTCACCAGCAAATCTTCTCGCTGACGTCGTGCTGCATCATCATCCAATTGAATTCAATTCTCCAGCTTTCCATTTTGACGCTGCTTCTCGGCTTCACTTCACGCGTGGGCTGGGCTCCTTCAATTGGGCCTTTTCATGCTTCCTTCCTCCAAATTGGCCCATCATTAAAAGCAGCACGCGGCCCTCTCCTATTCACGCGCTAGAAGTTCTTCACGGGCTGGTTTGTTTAATTAATTAATGGCCCGCTTCCCTTGTGTGTCAATTTCTTCGGAAATTAGTCATCTCCTCAGATGGTCAACTCCTCTTCCTCTGGATGTCTCCAATTAGCTCCTCCAGACCACCAAAACCACACTTCTCCGCTCTAACTCCATAATCTCCAATTGTTCTCTAAATCCAACTAAATGACACCTCAAACCTGGTAACAACCCCTAGAAATGCACTACAAAATAGCACCGATCACCCTCCAAGTGTAACACGAAAGGGTCCCTGTTGCGGAGGCGATACCGGGGCTTTGGTTGGGCAACAGTGAAGTTGGTGATGGAGTAAACTTCCCCAAGCAGGAGCTTGCCCGTGAAGCAATGGCTGATATTTGCCCTGTACACGCAGTGAATGGCACCTCCCTGGCGCACAAGACAAATAGAGTAAGCACGGCAACAACCTTAGAGAGTGGGCAAAGTAAGGTAAAGCAATCAGTTATCACCTGATGATCGGCCAAGATGTAATATGTACTAATGTAATGCTTTTGCAGCGTCATGGCATCCCACTTGCGGATCACCATGACCTTCACAGGGCGGTCCACACCGACATCAAGCTCAGAGAATGGGATGTACGAAGAAGCCAAAAAAACATCGACCGCCTTCATCAATCCCTTACGGATGGCTTGTTCGGAAGAGCTGGGTGTGGAGGAGGTATTCGCAGATGCTAAATCCATTTCAGTGTTCGTCTAAGAAAGGAGGCTCTCGTATAGAGACTCTAATGCAAGGATAGCTGTCATATGAGGAACTCCTGAACAACGGTTTCAGAGGGATTCAATGTTGCACGTTACGTTAGGAATTAACAACATTTAGCCGTTTACTTTCTGTACAGTGGGTTACGTTTACAACCCATGTAAGCCATTAATTTTGCCTTCAATGGGGTCCAAGTGTAAGCCCGTTTAATTTGTGTACAATGGGTTAGGATAGGATTTAAGAGATGTGAGCCACTGCATTTAATTATCTAGAGATTTTTCTTTGATTTTCTCATAGGACAAAATTATAGTAGATATTGATGATTGTGTGTTGACTGCTTACACTATTTTCTTTCGTCTGAACTGATTGTATGTACTATTCAATCTATATGTATTGTACTGCACTCATGTTATCTCCCGAAGAGATATTAGCAAGATGCTAATTCTTTTAGTTACATTAATACTTTTTCTTCTACTATTTTGGTTAAAAACATGGATGATTAGATTATTGGAATTCTCTTGAGAAAGGATATCATCCTATGAAGAGGATGTAATTATAAGGCAAGATATATAATTCCTGAAGTGATAAATTTCAATCTTTGAAGTGATAATTTTCAATCCCTGAAATGATTAACTTTCAATCCCGAAGTGATAAACTTTCAATCCCTGGAGTGATAACTTTCAATCCTTGAAGTGATAATTATGTATGTATGATTCCTGAAGTGACATTATTTTGCCATTTACTTTATCCCCTAAAGTGGATATACATTGTGAGTCAAATGACGTCCCCATAATGACGTATATCATTCTTGAAGTAATGAGTATCATCACCGACAAAGGATGTAAATATTACATTTTTGGAGTCCCCGTAGTGACAAGTTTAATCTATGTAGTGATGAATTGTATCCCCCGAAGTGGATAGAAATAAAAGACTCAAATTTACTTATTCTTGTCATATACTAATTGTTTATTTCTATTTTTGTTTATTATTTCTATGTTTTTTTATATAGTTCTTAAAGTAAACATCCCCTGAAGTGGATGCACATATAATATATTTGTCTTGGTATAGACAAATAAAAAATCATCCCCGTAGTAATAAGTTTTATCTCATGAAGTAGATTTAATAATTAACCCTATTACTTTTAAAGTGGAAAATAATAAGAAATATCGTCTCTTGAAGAAGATGATTAAATTTCTATGACAAGTATTATCTCCAGAAGCAGATGTTAAAAGACATATCAGAATTTACCTATTGTGGTAGGTTATAAAAGGGTTAATGGATCACGTGTTCAATTTCAAGTCACCCGAAGTTGACATTTATTTATTTAGGTTACGTGGTTTATATCTTTTAGTTTCATTGATTATGTTTATTGTTGCATATTTTATGTATCGACGGTAAAAGAATAAGTAACATCTTCGGTAGTGGATGTACATAAAAAAAATCAAATTGTCCTTGAAGTGACATTATTCTTCAAAGTGAATGAATAACGAATTTATTTTCTTTTACTAGTGTTAAATTTTGTAAATTTATTTTGGAATAAATGTTATAATTGTAATGCCAAACTTTAAGGATTTCCAGAAGAAACAGTTTAACACAAGATTTTAAGTGTTAAATTTCATTTGGCTAAACATATTTGGGAGAAAAATCTAGCACTTGAAAATTCCTGCAGAATTGTGCTAAACTAATGATTCTACCATACCATCAACTCTATGAGAGTATTAAGACTCAATATTTTGACAATTTAGAGATCACTATATAATCTTGAAGAGTTTCATGATCATATGTCAATTTTATACTATGGTAATAATACATATTTTAAGGCATCTATTTTTATTCGAAAGTTAGAAATCAAGGTAATGATTTATCTAATTTTGAGTTGATGATATCCCAAATATTAAAGGATCACCCATATGAAAATTTCAATGGTGAGAACTATTGTCGATAATGTCATTATTACTTATACCATTTGATAAACCAGAAGTTTCTTTATCCTGCAAATGACAAAAATCAAGTGTGAAATATAAGGTTTAGAAAGAGCGTCTCATTCATTACTCTAGAAGAGGTCTATCTTATTATTGGAAAGAATAATATATTAAATGAGTAGCACTCTATGTTTACAAGTTCAGGACAAACTTGTTGATCATTTGAAAAGATATTCGACAAATTGGTTATCATGCAGAATTCATGAATGAGAAAAATATCGAATATCTATCTAAAAGTTCATAGGAAACTTCGCACACTAGGTACATGCGACACCCATTGAATCATATAATATTTCTAACTAGAAGTTAGTTGATGGAAAAATATTTCTTTGGGGCAAAAATGGATTCGATCACCCAAGTGAAACAATAATATGCAAGATCGTAGGAAAATTCACTTGGACGCCTACTAAAGGATCGGTGGATCCTAAGACATGGAGTCCCTATCTTAGAGTGATCGTAAATTCATGACTGTTTTCTTGGTAACAATATCGATTATGTAAAGAGTAAATGCATAGTCTTCATGTTTCTTGACATATTCAAGAATACATATGAGGACTAATAACACCGTCATATGAACCAATGTTAATTGTTCATATATTTTATGATGTTGATAGATGTTTCAACACATTGGTCAAACGATTTAAAGTGGGAGAAAGAAATCAATCAAGTAGTGTAACGGTCGAGCATCAGGTAGCTCACACTATTTAATAGGATGACATAGTACAATCGTTATTTATATGGTCATCAATCATAGATGGGTTAAAGCTAATACATGAAACGATCTAGAAGAATCGTCAACCATATGGGTTCATATAAAGTTTGAATGTCGAGAATTAAGTTTGACTTTGACTGACCATGATATATTCTCCCAATTGAAACTTATCTCCAGAAGAGAACTGAAAATATATAGATATGCGGTGTACGTCCCATTCTCACCCTAAATGAACTAAATTAATGCCATAAGGAAAGTTGAGATTATATGAGGGTAGGAGTCCCTATAGATTATTGAATACCTAAAGCTTATATTGGGTGATTGCTCGGTATCAAGATTATCATTTTCAAGAGATAAAATCTCAACTTTAGGGGGAGCGGAAAAAGGAGACGGGTACGTATAAGAGATTGCAAGAATGCAAATTCTCGATAATTTAAGATCGTTGGATAAGCGAAAATGAACCAGAAGTTCAACGGATCATATACTTAAAGTATAACTGACATGCTATGAACTGCATTTGCTAAAAGCCAAGGAAGTGACGGAGTCACATATACTAACTAAATGCCTAGCTTATTTTGGAGGTTCTTGTAGTAACTCCGTACCAATTCACCATAAGTCTACAACGGAGTCTTAACAAGAATTTGATCCCCACCGCATTCATGAATTGGTCAGAAACCGACTAGAGCAATTAATATTCTTTTATCTTCGATTTATCCTAGCAAAGTTTTTATACTCCCTCTGTCCCAGTTTATAAGCCTCATTTGCGTTTTTTACACTGTTTACAATTGAAGGGAATCTTCAAGATTTCTTCCAATATATAAGAAAAAACATAGTTATGTGGGGTCTTGTTTGATTCGTCTCAACGAGTACTTTGATAATATCAAAAATTATAATTTTTAGGATTATGTAATTAGAGATATTAACGATATAAAACCCGTCTCGTCATTTGAACCCGATTAAAGTGAGACTTATAATATGGGACAAAGGGAGTAATTATTAACTACTCTCACACTCAAGTGTAGTTTTTTTTTCTTTTGATAAAGGCAAACATTGACACCCAAATGTAGTTGAAATCTCAAATTAATATTCCACCTCTTTTCCTCCGTCGTTGGCATCGGAGCTTCCAGCACCCATTAATTGCTCTGACACCGGCCGAATATGCACCTCGTTCCTCGCCTTCCAAGCCAATTTCACAAAATCCACCACTCTCCCGCTTCTTTAGATCGTTGAGCTGCTCAAATTTTGAAAAAGATCGGGGAATTGGACCTTCCCATAATTCATTTACCTTCATCTCGTCCAACTTGGGTGAATGTTTACTCCATCTTCCTCCAGCTTTCTTCATCTGCACGCTTAATACCCCAAATCCATCTATCTAAGATATCTCAAGTTGTACCCAAGGCAACCTTAATTGGTTTAAAATTTTGGCAAGAAGGTTATTGAAGAGTTTCAGTATTTTTAAGAATATACTTTATCTTGTTAAGAGAAATATATATTTATGTTTTGATATCCTTAAAATGTTTTTTGGTAATGATCTCCTTAAAATGTTAAGAGTTGCTATTCCAATTTGTTTAAACAAAGTCGTAATCCTAACGCTTAGAATGAATCTGTAAATGGTCCGTACTCAGGAATTGTATCTTAACTTGGTTACAGCTGCGTAAAGCAACTATTGCAATTGAATAGGAGTATATTAAACTATTTAATACTTATGACTTATAATAATTGCATATGATTGTTAGGTAAACGAATGCACCATTTAGTGCCTACCAAATTACTCCCTTCGTCTTTTTTTTTTATCGCCTAGTTCGATCGGACAAAGTCGCTTTACATCCAGACTGGGAGATTGTTGGCATACGAAATGGTAGACCCCTCCCAACATCAATGTCTCCATACACGCCTCCAGCAGGAATCGAACTCGAGACCTCTGGATAGAACGCTTAAGGAAATCTAGTGTCAAACCACTAGACCAACTAAATGTTGGTCTAGTTACTATCATTGTCTCTCGAATAAAAGTCGGTAGACGATATATAACTAAAACTTCCACTAAAACTAGAAAGAGATATAATTCAAACGAATAATCCAACGGATTGAGTCTTATAGGAATTATGTAAGTTTGTTTGGGAACATTTATACTTATCACACAAAGTTTTAAAAACTGATTCCTTTGACTATTTGGGTCTTCGACCAATCTCACCGCGTAAGCGAATCCAGATTCAAAAGGGGACTTACTTTAGACAGGAGCCCGAGCGGGTTTCACGTTGTACTTCTCGCCTGAAGTATATTAATTATGTGCATACAAGCACTTATCTTATTTAATTTCAAAACGTGCATTACATTAGAGCTTTTAATCTATATCAATCACGGGACGAGTCCCGAATAACGGACTAGCTAAATGCACCACCACTTATATTCGAATAAGGATACGGTCATCATGACCAAAAGTACTAGGGCAATAATCCTCCTAATACCAAGTTATAAAGAAACAACTAAACCTCGCAAGGTATAAATCGTTCTTATGAATACTCGTGCTAACTAAGCATACAAGTCCATACCAATTTCACACCAAAGTACATCTAGTATCCTATGATAATATATATATATATATATATACACGAGGGTCATTGCTAGCAATATATACAACCTAATATATATGATTCATTTTCCACATCATTATATCACATAAGTTCCCAAACACAATTTTCAACAATACTTATCCCAACTTAAATAAATAAATTATTTAATTTTCAATGAAGAAAAATATGAAAAAATTGCAAGAGCGAACCGCCACTTGCCCTGAGTTACGGAGCAGGTCGAATGACGTGACGGGATCGGTTGCTTTTGAACAGAGAATTGGATTTCTGCTTTAATTCTGTTCCTAAAAGCGATTCCGAGACGTACCCAAATCACACAAAATAAATAAATTATAATTAGATAATTTATTCAATAACGAGAATTGAAGGATACTTGAATCGATTTCTAATTGAATTTATTTAAATCTAAATAAATCAATTATCAAGAATCTACAATCAAACGATTATTCATACGATACCAACCATTATTTAGTCGTATATTCTATATAATCATAACATAAATAAATAAATAAATAAACTTATTTACAACTCTAATTAATTTCCTAACACAAAATATTATCTAATTGAAATGTTAAAATTAACAATTCACAATATAAGATAATAACAAAAAAAAATTAATATAATTTTAACATTAATAAAATTAAATTAACCCAATATATTTTTAATTAATCCCAATTAACCTAATTATTGAAGATTAATTAAAATAAAACAAAAACCAAACAAAAAGAAATTAGGCAAACGATCTACCGGAGTTCAAACGGTATCGGTCGGAAAAGGGAAAAATTCGGCCTCGTTGGAGCACCAATTGGGTCAGGGTCAAGGGGCTTTTGAAGGGGACTTCGAGGCGGTGCTAGTGGTGGTGCTAATTGCGGCGGTGAAGCATTGTGGTGGTCGGAATTCACCAAGAACAGTCGTGACTTGAAAACAGAGGAATCGAGATTTCTAGCTGAAAATTGGATGAATTGTGACCATACGTGAGGCCAAATTTATAGTGGTAGGATAGCCCATAAAGAGAGCTTCACAATTGCGTCAAATCTGGCTCAAATTGATCCCAAATCGGATCGAGTTTTGCAAAATTCGTTTCGACGCGTCTTCGTGACCTAGCTTGCCTTATTGGGAAAATTCGAGCTTATCTTGGGGGATTTTCTTCCCAATTCTTGAGGGTTTATGTAAGATTCTGTAATATCCCGTATATTTGTACGAATAAATTTTGAATTTTCTTAAGCCCGTATTGCAAGTCAGATTAAATTCGGAGACGTATGAACATTCTGTATAATGTTTGGCCTCTGTAATATTTTTCTGAGCAATATAAAATACAGTTAAGGTATTTTTGGCTTAAAAGCTCGTTCGTGTACAAATATATTTAACCCGGGGTTAAGTATATTTACCACTTAAGGTAAATAAAGCCAAAATAGGCCGAGAGTCGGCCAAGGCCCTTACCGCACCCGGCGGCAAGGCCATTACCGCGCCCCGCGGCCACCTCTGACGTGCAGCCATTTGCAGCTGGCAACCAACTTGACACGCCTGGCGCCTAGCCTTGCTGACTCGTCGGGGCTACAAGGCCTAGCTGGTACACGTCTAGGGGCACTTGTCTTGCAATGGCTCTTCGTGTTTTGGCTATAAAAGAAGAGGAGACGCCATGGGAGAAGCTGGAAAATCACTCCTCACCATCTTCGTCCTCCTCTTTTCTGTCAAAAACCAGAAAATGTGTTCCTGAGCTGAACTTTGAGATCGATTTCTGATCGATTCTGTCATCCGTTTGGCGAGATCAAAGTTGCATATTGAAGGTGAGGTGTTGCTTAAAAGGGTGAGAAAAATAGCCAAGCTCGATTCGAACTAGAGGTCGATCGAAAGTTGGTAAGAAAACTCTTGCAAGCCACTGATTTCACCTTTAAATTTTGTGACTTTTGCTGAACTTTGAATCCGATTTTCGTGGTTGTTTGGGCTTTGTTTTGATCCGTTCTCAGGAGGCTTTTGAAGCTTGTTGGAAGCTTAATAAGGTGGTAGAATCGAGCAAAGGAGAATCGAAGCCAAAGGGGTTCGATTTGGGTGAGTTGTGCTCGTTGCCGCCTCTGCCCTCCGCCCCTGCCTGTGCGCCGCACCCGGCGGTGATGTGCCTGCCGCCCCCCGCGGCAGCCATGCCGGTTGAGTGTTGTGGTGTTGGGCATGGGCTAAGGCCCCGTTCTTTGATTCGTATTCCATTAGATTCGTATATATAGATATTGAATCTAACTTGAGGTCTTGTTATGGGTCGTTCCATATGAATTTTTTATCCAGGATCTGTTCCCTTTCCGGACTCGGAAACCCTTTTATTCTAAGCTTTCGAAGCTTTCGTCAGATCCAAGGCAAGTGGCAGTTCGCTCTTGCTTATCATTCCATATTTCTATTAATTATCAATTGCTTAATTGTTAATTAATTTGGATTGATTATTGTTCATGTCTGGAATCGTTTTATGAAATATCTTTGGAAAGATAAAATGAATATTATAATAGGTTGTATATCTGCTAGAACAACGCTATTATATATACATGATCTAGATTGAAATATATCTAGGATGTTAGCCTTGATGGCTTTGAAATTATTATTTGCTTGTTCTGAACTGTTTAGTTAGAACGAGTATTCGTAGGAACGCTACTCGGTATCTCTCAATGAGTACTAGTCGTTTCTTTATAACCAAGTGGATGGGATGTCCAGGCCCCAACACTTTTCTTTGGTCATGACCTTCTCCTATCCGAGTATAGGAGATGTGCACAACAGCTGGTGCCAATCTCTGGGATTTAATCCCAACTCTCTATATCTCAATATCCGCCGAGGATGAGATTTTAAAAGCTTGAAACGTGAATGACCGTTTTGGAATTAAATAAGATAAGTTCCCGAGTGCACATAATTAATTTACCTCCGGCGAGTAGTGCAGCTAGGTGATAGTGCAGCTAGGAAACTCGCCCTGACTTGAATGTAGTACGTTCTCTTTCCGATCTGGATTCGTATCATGCGGTGATACGCATTATACGGTGAGGTTGGTCGTGGACCGAAGCATCTCAGTCAGTCTTTAAATGTATATGTATATATATATATGAATTTATAATGTTCCAGACATTTATCATGCTTCCGATAAGACTCACTCTTTTGGAGTCTTCTCTTGGATTAATTCCTATAAGACTCATTTCCGTTGGAGTCTTCTCTTGATCATGTCTTTTGATATATTCCAGTAGAAGTATGGTGGTTGGCTATCCTTATCGGTTATTATCCGAGAAACGATGAGTCTAACCTAATACGACTGCTTCGAACCACTCTACTTTATTCCCTTGCTAGTCTATTCATTTAGACTAACCAACCGTAATTATTCCTTGCATGGTTGGTTGGTGTCATCCGTTCGATTCGGCACATCAGATAAGTTGCCACTCCACGAAGGCTAAGAACGACTATGACGGGAGGTGTTTTTGACAAGTTTATTCAGGTTGAGATCCTTGGCGTTGATCGCTATGGTCAAAACTTGTTTTACCTTTAAAGACTTCCGCTATGTATTTACTCTGAAACAATGTTTTATCCTACGGGGATTGGGTTGTAATCCCCTGACTTATGTTTGAACCGTTGGTTTATGGATTATATAAATGTTATGTATGATTTGAATAATCCGGTTTAGCCTTGTGTGGTTTCGGAGGTGAAATTCCGAAATCACTGACGGTAATGCCTTTCCAAATGGGTTATGAATTTGGGGGTGTTACAGATTCGATCCTATCGACATGGCCCACTATTTAATTTGAAAAACCACACCTAAAAATGTTCGAATTTGGCCACTAAAGCAAAGCTCCAGTCGCGCGTCCAAGGTTGAAGAACACGAACCCTTCTTGCGATCGACGTCCCCCACTTTCAGCCTATTTACACATTGCCTAACTTTTCAAGTTATGGCAAAAATGCCCTTATTTTACTTTTTAAAAATTACAAAATTTACCCAAACTTATTTATAATATTATCCTAAGTTTATATAATTATATTTAACCCAAATTGAAGATGTACAAAAAATTAAATTAGGTTAAACTTAAACTTAGGTCACACTTTCTCATAAAATTAACCAGATTTAAATATTAAATAACACATTGTTAATCTTAATTATAATAATTTAGGTTAAATTGATAAGTTTATTTAATTTTAGATTAACATAATGTTAGAATTAAACCATGAATTAAAGTTGTAACATACTTAGGGTAAGAATACAATTTATCTATTCCCTTTTGAAATAATGTAATAATCACCATAATTTCTTTAGTAATAATAGAATTTAGAAATTACATTTATACCCTTATATAAAAATGAGGGATATTACAAGAAAGACAAGTATTAATGGACAAATAGAACACGTTTTTATGCTTCTTTTTTTCTAAGAAATAATGGTAGTTGTTGTTTGGACTTCTCCATGTGATACATCATAATGTTCAAACTTCAAAGAATTGCCAATTCATGCATAACTATACGATAGTTATGCTTTGGTGATTTGTACTAAATAGTAGTGTTTTGCACTTCTCTTGTTGAACAATTTCTTCCTACCATACCAAAGAACAAACCATTTTTTGTCACTATTATGAGGTGGGCTATATTTCAAAGAATTCATAAGAAGGAAGTGATTCTACCAACCATTGCTCGTAGTTTCCTAAATGTCATGCTACTCCATGCCTTGAAGCCACCTCGAAACCTCCTTTGCAATTTTCATTTGAGGACCATAAAAATGAGGATTTCCTATGGAATCCTCATCTAAGGGAAGTATCAATTGCTTCTACTTTGCCTACTTTTTTTTCTTTATTTGATGAGTAGAGATCCTCAAGTGCTAAACTCATTTTGAAATTATAACTAAAAATTCACGTGTGCATCATAGTTCTCATTTTCAATTCTTGGTGCATGAGATGTATTTAGTTCATTGCATTATTTTTGTAAATTAGTATGTCATATGTATCAAACGCTTCACCATTAGACACATCCTTAAGAAGGAATTGGGCAAAACCTATGCTTAGGCTAACATTCATGGACATCATATAGATCAATTCAAACCTCAAGCATTTTATACCCTCTTTCCATTTTTGAAGGGACCTCACTAGTTTGAATTATTTTGTACATGTTTATGTAAATTAGGGGTCTCACAAGTTTTCTATTTGGATTCAAGGTCAAATCATCTTCAAGAAGAGGAGGATGATTGAGCATGGCCATGCTCAAGCCCCACATTTGAATGCCTGCCGCTCACATCGACCATGCATCCATTGATGAGAATGTCAATGTCTCGACTCCACCACAACGTCCCTCGTCGTTCTTGTGTCATATGGATTCTACATTCCATGAGGGTCAAGTTCACCAAATTTGGCTCCATTTTGAGCCAAAATGCTAGGCGAAGCAGCCAAAGCCCTCATTTATGCGAACGCGGGCTCGCGTCTCTAGTTCCTTCAAACACTCCACCAGTTTCCCTGAGTAAGACTTGGACCATAGATTTTCCATCAGCCCCAGTGTCCAAGCTCCAAGATTAATCCCAAATGTGCCTAAGTGCTTGAGGGTACGCACTAAGCTGAAGATGACACCACTACAAGTGAGTCGACGTTGGCGTCTTCCGAGGATTGAAGCGAAGCGTGATGCTTTGGCTTCCATCAATATAATTTGATTTTATCACATTTATATATATATATAATTTTTTAGAGGTTAAACATGCATTATATGCACCAAATTCAAGCCAAGACTCTTCACATGCCTCTCCTTCAATGCTCTGCCATGCCAAGAGTCTTTTCCTTGTTTTTTGTTTTCAATTTAAGCCATGACTTTGCAATTGTTTTAGGAAGATTATTTGAGATTAAAAACTAAAAGTTTTGAGTGTTTATTCGTGGAAGAAGATCCCTAGATTTAGTGCCTTTTGGTGAGTCATATCGATAGGGTTGGATCTTGTATTTTTAGGTGAGTCATATCTGTAAGTGTTTGATCTTGTTTGAGGGTCTTGTGGTGATTCATATCCACACAATTCTTTATCATCTATCTCGATAATATCAATTTAAAATCATCTTCAAATTCGTCCATCTATTTCTATTAAAATTCAAACAAAGAGACATTAAATTAACGTTTCAAGCAAATCTGCTTCAGATATGAACTTAACGCTTTGGATTGAACTTTACTCATGCTTGAGAAGAAGATCGTGGTTGGAAACCCATTAAGACTTCACTACGTTCACATACAAAAGACACCATCAATTTTGTGAGAAATTCGTATTCGATTTCTATCATATATATAGGAACATTCTAGGCCAATCATTTCAATATTATCATATTCTCTACCATACTCAATCCTAGTCAATAGTCAGCGTTGACCAACCGTTGACCGGTTATAGTCAATTTTTTTTTTCTCGGGCCAAATTTTTTCCAACCTTGTAAGACTCGAGACCTTAGAAGCGTCATCCCATGCCAACCCGATGACTTCCCAGAAGGTCCCTCATCCTGGTACTACTCTCGGCCTAGCATGCTTAACTTCATAGTTCTTTGTCCTCACTTTGAACCATGAAAAGGAAGATCTCTTGTTGACATAGGTAGCACTCTAATCCTTATAAAGGATTACAAATCTAGAGTGTTACAATCACCCTCACTCAAACCCTTGACGACCTCGTCAAGACCCAAAGACCGCCCTCTGGGTCGAGCTATTGTCCACCGGACCAAGTCCACTCGTAACCTAGAGTCAGCTCTGATACCATTTGTAAGACCCGAGGCCAACCGGAGGACTTCCTAAGAGGTCACCCATCATGGTACTACTCCCGCCTTATCACGCTTAACTTCAAAGTTCTTTGTCCTCACTTGAATCATGAAAATGAGGAGTTCTTGTTGCATATGTAGCACTTTAATCCTTATAAAGGAATACAAATATGGGGTGTTATAGCCTTTTAATTTTTGGTTTCCTACATGTTTTAATAATTGTCTCTTAAAGTTGAACAATTGTACCTTAAAATTGAATAATTATATTTGAAAAATTATATAAGTTGAACAATTACACCTTTAAAGTTGAACAATTGTACCTTAAAGTTGAATAATTTCATTTTTATAGTTATAAAACTATTTTCACTATGTATCTAAATTTTAACAATTGTATCTTAATATTGAACAATTTCATGTTTTTATTTTTTAGGGGGTGGTCAATTTTTCCGGTTTTACTACTTTTATTTTCCTACACATTTAGGGTTTAGAATTTTTGTTTAGGTTTTGGGTTTAAGGTCTATGTTTTGAACATTTTGTATTGTATTATGTTTATATTACCTTATAAACAAAAGTTCAAGTTTATTGCATAGTTGCTAATTTTTTAATGATAGTATTGTTCAACTCTATGTTTCTTATAAGTTTGAGCTTTCATGCAATAAATTTGAACATTTTTTGATATGTTTGAACAAATCACATGTTCAAAAAATGTTGCATATTGTTCAACCATTAAAATGTGTTTTCATCAAATAAAAACAAGGAAAAAATAGTTTAAAGAATAAAAAACTTGTTTGGAAGGAGAGAGGAAGTGGTATAAAAATAAAATTGAAATTGTTCAACAGTAAGATACAATTGTTCAAATTTATTTACATAATGAAAACAATTATCTAACTATAAAAATAAAATTGTTCAAATATAAATACACTTGTTTAATTTTAAAGGTATAATTGTTCAACTTTAAGATACACTTCTTCAACTTTAAGACGCAAATGTTCAATATTGTTTTAAAAAAAATTATGATGAAAATGGGTAGGAAGCCAAGAATAAAAAATTGGAAAAAATTGGCCCGAAAAAAGACAAAAAAAAAGGATTGTTGACCAATTAGAGGTGAATGGTCAGACATTGACCATGGTAGTGGTTGGGTGTAGGTGTGCTAGGATGAACCTTCCATCCTAGCCTTCCATTTTCCCAAAATGCATGGCTCACATCCCCCCTCACGTTTCATCGTAAACATTCGTTTCAGCGGAGCCTCTCTCTCTCTCTCTCTCTCTCTCTCTCTCTCTCTATATATATATATATATATATATTCTAATGAGCCAACAATATATAACCATGCACCCCAAGTGCTAGGGGTGTGTGACATGACTTTTGTCGTATGTACCTATCAAATAGACCTCAATAACCCAACTAATGTAGTCTGGCAAGTAAGGGTCGAACCCACAGAGAATCAAGCTATCTATCTTGTTTGCAGATATCGTTTACCAATCATCAACAATAACAAAGGGGGTTTTGGTTTGAGTTCTAAAGCTACGAAATTAACTAACATAAGTAACAAATATGTAAGCAGATATTGACGAAAGAGCTCAGACAGACAGATATCCACACTTCAGTTTGATTGGTTGATCATAGATTATCTCCAGTTCCTTAACCTAATGAATGTTCCAATTCCTTTTCTTAAGTTTATTAACAGGACAACCAGACCCTGATAATACTAACTATCAAACAATCAGGAAACTATCAAGATTTAATTCAATAACAGCAGTAAGTTCAGGAATTTCAGCTGATGCATGCAACATAAAACAACCAGTTTTACTTAGCATGCAAATCAATTCTCTTCTACAATAAACTATCACAACTGGTTCTAGAATATCGTAGTTGCTACTCTGAATCAGATATTTCAACTAGAAATAATCCAACTCTAGCATAAGAGTAATACCAATGGCCAATTAGCAAATCTCAAAGGGATTAAGTTCAAGATAATCAATAACATTCAACGAAGTAGAACAAGAGTTATAATCTTACAACCAAATCAAACGAATGCTTCAATTGTCTGACTAAGCAAAGAAACTTAGTTCTTCATAATCTTCCAAACACAAGAAAACTCTCTATGAAAACTCTAAACTGCCGTTCTCCAATGATATCCAAAACCTAAAGAAACTTAGTCTTTTTAACCTAAGAAAATCTTCTAAAAATAACAATAACTGAAATATAATAATATAAAATAAAATAAAGCAAACAAAATAAACAAGGGAATCTGCGCATGAAAATCTTCCGGATTCTGCATGGCCGCGATCACGGTTTTTAGGCTGCGGTCGCGGCTTTCCTTTCCTAGCACTTCGGTGAACTCTTCCTTGGCCGCGCCCACGGCTTCCATTCCGTGCTCGTGGCTTGTTCTTCTCATCTTTCTAACGCTCCAAACTCACTAAAATCCACCCTTTCCTGTATAAATCTTCCCAACTCCTCAATCACAATTTAGCTCCTAAACTAATACAAACATCCCCAATAATGCACTAACAATTCATAGTTACACACTACAAAGTAGAGCGTATCAAATTCCCCAATGCTTAGACCTTGCTCGTCCTCAAGTAAGCTAATGGAAACCTACTCCTCCAATGAAATACCCAAGGTCTCAGAAAGCACAACCAAATTCTCCACTAAGAACTGTACCTACTCATGAATCTCCAGCAACACCAACACAGCAACGCAGCACACCAGCATCAAGGAATGTAGAGTACTTCCCCCAAGTCTAACCCGAACTCTAGTATATGAATGAGAATTTCTAATCCTAGCTCCAATCTATCTCCTTATAACTCCAGAGTGACCTACCCGAAACCTTCTTATTGCTCCACCACTTATGTCGCCACGCCAGAAGAATGAATGAATCCTATTAATCACTCCTTTTTTTCTTGTTCTTTTTCCACTCATTCTGCCTAGGCGCCCTTTCGGGTTTTCACCTAGACACTCATTTCATTTTTCATAGATGATCTCACCAATCCTCACATCACTCTTTAGCCTCTTATTACCCCAGCCTAATGCCGGTCCGAGCCCCTGAATTTTGCCTAGCCGCCCTTTCGGGTTTTCAGCTTAGCCAGGATTTTCTGCTTTTTTTTTTTCCTTTTTTTCAACCAACAACAAGTATAAATTCCTCCCCTATGCTTAAATATTGCATTGTCCTCAATGTAATGAAAGATGAAAATGAAAATCTGGGGAAGAAAGAAAAGTACCCACTAGGGCTGCCGAGCCGGTCCTTGGCTCGGATGTCGGGATTGGCGTGGCGGTGGAAAATCAGTGAAGCATGAGTCTTTGGTGCGATGGCGGGTGTTAATGCTTTGCAGGTGATCTTCTGTTGGTCCCCTATACCACGGCCACTCGTGACGAGCAAACGCGTCCCAGTGCTCGTTGTAAGCGCACACCATCATCTATTGATCCCGGAGCTGCCGAACATCCTCATCTAACTCAGCTATCCACGCACCATGCTAAGTCTGGGTGCTCCTGATGTCAGCTACATCGATAGTCAAACGATCCAAGCGAGTGGTAAACTGATGCTGCTCATCCAAAATATGCCGCTGGTCTGCAACCATCTCTCTAATCGTCATGTCTATCTCAGCTTGGCGATAAGCCATCTCCTCCTGTCGAATAGAAATGTCGGACATAGCAGCCAACATCTGCTCCTGCCAAGAACTAGACGCACCGAAATGGCCTACAAGACCACTCGAAGTGCCCGCCTCATACTGCCTATCTGTGTCAGCGACCTCATCTTGGAGCCCCATATCCATCATCATATCGGTAGTCACCCCTGGAAACTCCTCCTCAGCAGCTGCTCTATCCTCATCATCATCATCATCATCATCAGCCATATAAAAATCCCAAGCCGTAGGTCCAAAGGGAATGAAGCAAGGTAGGGTAAGATGATGGATGCCACCCTTCCCTGCTTTTGATACGCTCTACTTTGTAGTGCGTAACTAGGAGCTGTTACTAGGATTTAGGTACCATTTGTGTGGGTTTAGTAGACAATTTAGGATAATGGAGTTGTAGAGAAGAAGTGGCTAAATGAAGGATTTTGGTGAAGTAATGAAGCATTAGGAGTAGGAAGCCATCGAGCGAAGGCCGCGAGCGCGGAAGAGCAACAGAGCCAGAACCGCGGTCGCGGTGAACAAAACCGCGGTCGCGGTTTACCAAGAAAATCCGCGGGTGCAGAAATATTTCTGCGGTAGCGGATTGGCGACGAAGTAGCTACAAGGTTATAGAGAGCAAACCGCGGTCGCGGATCCATGCGCGGCGCGTTTCGAGATTTTCGTCCGAGATCTTTTATTTATTTTATTTCCTTTTATTCCCTTTATTATATTTTTAGGAGATTATTGTTATCTTTTTAGGAATTAGGTTTTGCTAAGTCTTTATATTCATTCCTTAGAACATCAGATTGGAGAGTTCGTTTTTCTCCTTCTTCCTCTTTTCCCTTTTCTTTGTTTTTATCTTTGTTTTGTTTTTGGCTAGACAATTGAAGCCTTGGTTTGAATTTGATTGTGAGATTATTCCTTTACTCTATCCTTGAATGTTATTGATTCTCTTGCTCTTCATCCCACTAAGTTTTATTGATTTCTCTAGCCTGATCAACTAGTAGTTATTGGTATTATTCATACTGTAGGATTAGGGTTTTGAATTCTATTGGTTTATCTAGTTTACCGTTTCGTTGGGATTAGTATTATTAGTATTGGTTTTCCTAGCCTGACAAACTAGTTGAGATTGGTATTATCTATAGTGTTGGTTCCCCTAATCTGGTCAACTTGTTGAGATTAATATTGTTCATCTCTAATTCAGAGTAGCAACTACGATATTCTAGAACTAGTTGGAATAGTTTAATGTAGAAGAGAATTGATTGCATGTCGAGTACTGACTGGTTGTTAAGTATTGCATGAGCCTATCTATTCCTGAGCTTACTGCTGCTGTTAAATTAAATCTTGATAGTTTCTTGATTGTTTAATAGTTAGGATTATCAAGACTGGTTGGACTGGTAATTAATTTAGAACAGGGATTAGGACATTCATGAGAATTGAGAACTAGGGATAATCAATGATCGATCAACCAAACTGAAGGTGGATATTTGTCTAGCCAAGCTATTTATGTTTTATCTATTATTTTTCTTAGTTAAATTCATATAAACTCCTCCCTTTGTCTTTGTTATCAATTGGTGAACGATTTGGAAAACAGGATATATAGCTTGATTCTCTGTGGGATTCGACCCTTACTTACCGAAACTACGTTAGTTAGGTTTTTGAGGTTTATTTGATAGGTGTCTACGACAAACCCCTCATCAGCCTTCCAGAAATATTGTCCCTGTGTAGAACCCAACAACCCCGCCTTCTTCAGAGAGTGCTCATCATGGACATATGCGCCAGACAACGGCTGATAATTCTCTGGCGCTTCCGGTCCCCAAATTCTAGCAATTAGAGTGATCATCCCACCCATAGCTATCTTACCGGACTCCTTGTCGCAGACCCGGAAGCAACTTGCCACAAACAGAGCAACCCAATCTGGAATAGAATCACTCTCTGGAGTCATGCACCAGAGAACTGACAGATCAATAGCAGAAACCTTGTTGACCTCACCATGTCCCAAGAATGCCATTTCTATTACCTTATGGGCTAATCTCAAGCATGGATGTGAAATCTTGTAGTTGTACTCCCCTTTCTTAGGCTTGAAAATCTCACCAGTAGCGGTCTGCCAAAAGTCATAATGTCGGGTGCCCACAGCTGTCCATCCCTCAGTTGGTGGAACGGACACTCCAAAAATCTGTCTAAGCTCATCAAATGACAACGAGCGATCCTCATTATTCAAGTAAAATGTAATCTTATCCCCATCTCTTTCCAATGTAGCCAACAATTCCATCACGAGAAGGTGATAGGTAGGAGCTCCCATAGGAACAAAAGCACCCAGACCACCATGCTCAAACAAAAGCCTTGTGCAGTCCAATAAACCCAAAGCATGCAAAATAGGCACATCGAGGAAGCGGGTTTACACAATTTCACGATGACAAAGTGCATCCCAACGCTTCATTTGCCTTTTGTTCAACCGCTGCAAACCTCTACCAGACATTTCCAACCTTCAATTTTGAATTCAACACAAGAGGAGAGTGAGGAACTCACCACAAACACCGAGAGAAATCGGCACAGGGCAACGTTGTTGAAGAAAGAGCAGCGATCGCGGTTGGACACTGCGGTCGCGACTCGCAAGGCAGAAGAAGCAGCGAGAAGAGCAGCGGCGCTCGCGGCTTGAAGATGAAAGAGGAGGAGCGGTGTCGCGGCTTGAGGAGAAAGAAATTTTAAGGAAGAAGAAGAGCAAGGGTTTATATCCGCGGAAAAGCAGGGCCGCGATCGCGGTTTTCAGGCCGCGACCGCGGCATCAATACAACTATTTTTTATTTTTCAAAACAAGATCGAGAAGGCAGCGACCGCGGTTGCATCCTTCACGTACATGGCAAGGCCGCGATCGCGGTTTTTAGGCCGCGATCGTGGCTTTGCCTTCGAAATCGTCTTTACCTGCAAGTTTAGTCTAGAAAACGAAACAAAGAACAATAACAACAGAAGACGATGAGAAAATGACAAGAAAAACTTTATACCTCGGGTTGCCTTCTGAGAAGCGCCTTGGTTAATGTCGTGGCTCGACATAGTGCATGGTATATCAATGTTCAACATCTGGTTCTTCAAGAACCGTCTCCTCTATGGCTTCCTTGTTAAACCCTTCATGATATGGTTTTAACCTTTGACACTTCACCTTGAAAATCTTCTTGGTCGCAAGCTCATACAATTCCACAGCACCATGTGGGAAAACGCGAGCGACAACATACGGGCCTGCCCAACGGGATCAGAGTTTACCCGGGAAAAGATGTAGGCGAGACTGAAATAGTAGGACTTTGTCTCTAGCTTTAAAGTCCTTTCTCAAAATATTCTTGTCATGCCAAGCCTTTGTCTTTTCCTTGTAGTTGATTGCATTGTCATAAGCTTCTATCCGCAGTTCCTCCAATTCTTATAGCTGTAACTTGCGGAATTCTCCAACCTCATCAATTCGCATGTTGCAGTTCTTTACATCCCAGAAAGCCTTGTGCTCGAGCTCCACTAGAAGGTGACAAGCTTTCCCAAACACCATTCTGTAAGGCAACATACCGATGGGCGTCTTGTAAGCTGTACAATAAGCCCATAGTGCATCATCTAATCTCATACTCCAATCCTTCCTGTTTGGAGCTACGATCTTCTCAAGAATGGTTTTGATCTCTCTATTGGACACCTCAGCTTGTCCATTTGTCTGTGGATGGTATACAGTGGAAACTTTCTGCGTGACATGATATTTCTTCAACAACGCGCTCACTGTCTTGTTACATAAGTGAGTTCCTCTGTCATTGATTAGAGCTCTGGGAATGCCGAACCTGGCAAAAATATTTTCCTTCAAGAAACCTGCCACAACTTTAGAATCATCAGTCCTGGTGGCCTTCGCTTCCACCCACTTGGAAACGTAGTCCACCGCAAGCAAGATATAAATGTTCCCAAAAGAGTTAGGAAATGGTCCCATAAAGTCTATACCCTAAACATAAAAAATCTCACAAAAGATTAAAGGTGATTGAGGCATTTCATTCCTCTGGGACATATTCCCAACTCTCTGGCATCGATCACAGGATTGATAGAAACCATATGCATCCCTAAAGATGTGAGGCCAATAAAATCCTGCATCCAACACCTTCCTTGTTGTCTTTTTCGCCCCAAAGTGACCACCACATGCATGAGAATGACAAAAAGCTAAGACATAAGTTACCTCATTGTCTGGAAGACATCTACGGATTACCTGATCAGAGCAATGCTTCCAAAGATAAGGGTCATCCCACAGATAGAATCGTGCCTCACTGCGCAACTTGTCTCTCTGGGCCTTTGTAAAGTGTGGAGGAAACTCACCAGAAACCAGAAAATTCACCAAATGTGCATACCACGACTGAAAAGCCTGAATTCCGAACAAAGTGTCATCATGAAACGTCCCTTGGATATGTAGCTGAGCTTGTGGTTTGTCTTCATCATGAACGAGCCTACTAAGAAGGGGGGCATTACAGTTGAACGAGCCTACTAAGAAGGGGGGCATAGAGTTCTGTGTGCATCTTGTAATGCCATTATGGATATGTTTATTGATGGAAGTTTTGTATGTTCTATTTGATTGGAACTACTATTGCTCATGTGATTCTAATGTGTTCATTTGCTCTATTTTTTTAGGAGTTATATTCAAACTTAGTCGAAAGAAAAGTGTTCCAAATGCATCCATCCAGACGAGGTCTAAATGTCTTAAATCTTCTCAGTCGGATGTCATTACTTCTTCTCCTTTAGATGTTGAAACAATTTAGTTTCATTTCTTTGAAGAAGAGTTAACTTATTTCTATGTCATTGTTTATTATTAATAATTTTCTTTGTGTTTGTTACAGAGAAAAGGACAAAATCTAAGGATTCTACTAAAGCTTGTGAAACAACAATGGATGTTTTCTCACTATATAATAATACAAATAAATCAGTGGATTTCTAGTCTCCTTGTCCTTCTGATGTCACTAGTAGTTAGTTTTCATTTTTTACAATGTTCAATTCATCTTCTTGTTTGTCGTGTACTTATACTTTCTTTCATTTAACAATGGTGCTCGTGATATGACATTGGAAGAGCTTTCACCAAATAACAGAAATACACCCAAAGTGTCTTCTTCACCATATGTATTGCATGGGCTAAAGTGAAAATCTAAGGGCTCTTCTGCTGCATATACTTCTATTGATGGTAATATGATGTTTTGCTTTCCTTTTTAGGATCAATTACATTACATTACATTGCAACATTAATTGTATGATTGTCTACACATGTGCACTTATTGATTTTCTTTTCTAATAATGTTGTTTTACTCTCTCTTTTTTATAGAAATACAACCAAAAAAAGGTTGTGAAAAAAGAAGAAGGATTTGCCTCTTACTATTCGGTCCATCCCGAGGCTAAATGTGAAGGAGCCAACGCTGCCTAAAATACCACCCTCAGCAAAAGGGAAAGGTATTTTTCTAGATGAGGCTCCATCTGATCCCAAGTCAGAATCATCAGATTATGATATTGATTTAGATCTTTATTAGCATGATTCTGAACTAGAGGAGGATTTAAAATAGTCTGTACGTTTTCCAAAGAAAGAATTAGTTTTTAAAGGTGTTATGTAAGGTGGGCATATAAAGGTGAAGAAAGCAGTCTTGCTTGCCATGAAGAATCATTTTGAAACGCGTTGTCTTGTTGTAATACACCCAAACTTCTTTTCAAGACAATAAAGGAGCTTTCTAATGAGCAAAAACAGTCAATCCGTGAGATAGGCTTTGGACGTCTCTTGGACTGGAAGATTGAATTTCTTCCAAGGAATCTGGCACACTATGTTGTTACCAGTTTCAAGGCCGCTCATTGTGCCATAAAGCTTGATTATGGTATTAAGGAGATTCCAGTTACTCTTTATGATGTGAAGATGTGCTTAGGCCTTCCAAATGGACAAATACCAATCCAACGATAGAAGATTGTGCATAATTGGAACTTGTTGCTTCAGTTCAAGGCCCATTTCGTGAAATTACTGATGAGGATAGAGGCCCTCCGGTTAAGCCAATTAAAGTTAGCAATCATATCACTCGTACAAAGACGGGTGGTGAAATGTTCAAAAAGAACTTTTGATGTTGTTTTACAGTATTGTTGTTATAAGTCAGAAGAATTGTATATTGAGTATGAGGACATTAGATATGCTGGAAGATGTTGAAAAAATATGGACTATGACTGGTGTGAATTTATTTTTAATATGGCTATTGAGTTTAAGGTTTCGTGAGTCCTATTTTCATGCTCCGCTGATTTTTTTTGCTGGCAATAATTCTCACCCTTACATGTTCATTTTTAATTACACTGTATGTGCATTTTAAAACTATTTCTATGTGCAATGGAAGAGATATATGAAATAAACATCATATCTATTTCTTAATATGCACTATGTGCATCTTAGAGAAATAACATGTGCATTTTGTAATATACGTCAGGGACTTGTTTTTGTTTTGTAGTTGTGAAGTTTTATTGATTGTTCCTAAAATATAACACCATATGCATTTCAGTAACACATTATGTGCACCTATAATACATTAATTATGTTCTAGCATTTGAAAGATATTTTTCCTATCATGTGCTTTTGAACTTTTAACACATTGTGCATTTGAAGTTACAAAACACATGCATCTGAACTTATCATTGTGTTTAGCTACAATTATACCTCATATATTCACAAATTACTAATTAATTTTGTTGTACATTATTACCTTTTGTCTCTGCACTTATATTTTTGTGTGTGTAGTTGGTGTACGTTGATCGTGTCATGGTTCTTAATAAGAAGATGTCAAGGGAAGTTCCAATCATTAAGGGATGGATGACAATGATGTTGAAGGCCATATAAATAGACGAGATGTTAGTTGGGGTTGTTGGCAAAGATATGCCTATTGGTCCACCACTCTTTGCTGAATTGAATGAAACCCGCGACAAACAACAATTTGTAGAAGGGTATGCTACTATGTCTATCTCTGAGTCTCCATATCAGAAGGAGGATTTCGGTGACGCTACTTTGCTTGTAAGTAACTTTTGTTTTTTAATCTAAACTTCACTTATTTATTTCTTTGAAATTATATTATGATTTATTAGATTAATTTCTATAAGTTTTGTTGATAGGAGTTCATTGTGAATCAGTTCCAAGTTGTGCGTCAAATTGCAACTCTTATTCGCACGTTCTACAGACACATAGAAATTGCACCCTCTAAGCATGAGGTGAATAGTTTGTTTAAGAAGGTCAATTAGGAGTGTACTCGTTTTCTATATATTAAGGTTCCAATCAACATGAAAGAGCAAAATGTGAAGAATGTATTTGGTCTGATCTAGGGGTGTTCAAAATCGGCCCGGACCGGAAAATTGGACCGGACCGGTGAAATTCCGGTCCGGTCTCCGGTCCAAAGTTTTCCCTTAATCCAGTTTCGGTCCGGTCCAAACCCGGAAAAAAACCGGTCCAGACCGGTGGACTGGATTTTTAATTTTTAATTTTTTAATTTATATATTTTATGTGTTTTTTTGGAGATTTATATGTATTTTTTATAGATATTTTTTTAGATATTGTTTTTTAGATTTTAAATAAGAATTTTAATTTTAATTTTTTTAAAATAAAGCCCAGTCTTAGACTGGTCCGGTCTCTGGTCCACCCTTTTCAAAAAATCTGGTCTGGACCGGATGAACACCCCTAGTCTGATCCATTGGTACTTCAAATGATTGAAGAGGTTGAAAGGTTCAAGCTGGTCTGATCCATCGGCGAAGTGTACTTGATATAGGTCAATCTTGATCAAATGTTAGTTTTGTATTCAGTTCATTTATAATCTTGTGCATTTATAAAATTGCTTATTTGCATTTCGTATATCGGACTTCAATTATTATTTTTTTTGCTTTCTTTTTGTGTAGTAGAATGTTGGAGAAGGTTCAAGTTGCAAAAATGATTCTAAGGAGATGTTAATGAGGTATACAACTTTCTATCGAATGTTTAATTATTATTTTTATTTTGGAATTTTCAAAGCTATGCATTATTTGTATATAGTGTTTTCTACCATTAGTTTATGTTATTTATATTGTTCAACATAGTGTTGGAGAAGGTCGAATGTCAATGATGATCGAAAGGATATTTTAACCGAGGTATACAATCGTTTTTTTTTATCTTTTTTTGCATTTCAAAGTTATGCACATTTCATGTACTTATGAGCATTTCATCTCATTTATATAGTATGTGCATTTAACATACATTTGATGTGCAATCTTGAAATTAGTGATTTTTTTTGCTACTTTGAAATGCAGGGTATATTGAAAATCAACCAAATCAAAGTGGTGATGTTGTTGCAAAAGAGGTAGGCAATGAAGTTAGTGTTCAAGGTGACCATCCATCTTCATGTGATGTCGATCGTCAATCTATTACAAAGTCATTCAATGAGACTGAGAGTAATCATGTATTTTTTCTTTTTTACAAGTAAGATATTTGCAATGTTGATAAGTGCAATTAAATTTGAATGTTGATTTTTAAAACTTACAATTATGCTCTTCACATAGGACGTTGAAGAGCAAGGTGTTGGTGAAACTATTTCAACCTTGACCACAATAAACTTATAGGCAATTTTTTGGATTGAATAAATTGGATTTGTGTATGTTCAATCTTATAAACAAGTAAATATATACTCTAGGAAGAACATGTTGACGTCCATCTTCAATCCAAAGGTGAAGGCGAAAATGATCGTAGTTCTGCACAAGAAAATGTTCACGATCAAAGTCAAAATAGTTGCCAATGTTCGACTTCTTTGGTTCATTTTCATTAAAAAATTAACCCGAGCTTCTGTAATTTACAAGTACAATGTATATGCATTTTAAAAACTAATTAATGTTCATCTCTCAACTAGTCAATTGCGAGGCGGGAAGTGCAAAATCAAATTCTTCCATCTCCCTCTATATATAATGTTTGCCCTTCTAGACTGAAGAATTGTGACAAGGCTTTTGACAAGAGGAATCGATCAATTGAATTGATTGTCGAATTACAGAGAAGGCTTTGCCTTTTGTACATAGAAGAGAGCAACGGTTAGGAGCAAAAAAGTGCAGGAAATTAGGGATATTTACAAGGAAAGAATAGCCTGTAGTTACCTAATAACCAAAGGGAGATATATTGTGATAATGTTTCTAATAATAAGAGATTGTGATCTTTGACTTCGATATATAGTCTCCAATACTCCCCCTCAAGTAGAGTGTATGTTGGTGACACTCAACTTGATTAGTAAGGAAGTGAAAGCGCTTGGTCCGAGTGGCTTCGTGAATATGTCTGCAGGTTGATCTTTGGTGTTGATGTGGCGGGTCTTGACTTCTCCTCGTTGAATTTTCTCCCGTATGACATGGCAATCGATGTCGATGTGTTTAGTACGCTCATGAAAGACGGGATTGGAGGCGATGTGGATAGCGGATTTGTTGTCACAATAGAGTGTGCACGGCTGGACATGAGCTACTTGTAGGTCGTTGAGGAGAGTGCGCAGCCAGGTGAGTTCACAACATGTGGATGCCATGGAGCGGTATTCCGCCTCAGCGCTAGAGCGGGAGACGGTACCTTGTTTCTTGCTCTTCCAAGAGATGGGAGCGCCACCTAGGAATATAATGTAGCCAGTGGTGGAGCGTCTGGTGTCCCGACATCGAGCCCAATCGGCATCGCAATAAGCGGTTAGGTGTAGGGGACCTTTAGCAGGGAGAAGGATCCCTTGGCCGGGGCTTCCTTTGATGTAGCGAAGGACATGATGTGCTGCATCCAAATGAGGTTGTCGTGGGGTTGCCATAAATTGGCTAAGTATGTGCACGGCATAGACAAGGTCAGGCCGTGTGATTGTAAGGTAGATTAGTCGACCGACCAATCGACGGTACACTGAAGGATCGGGGAGAGGGCTGCCTTCATCAGCCGTGAGAGCAATGTTCTGATCAAGCGGGACGGAGGAAGCTTTGGCACCAAGAAAGCCTACGTCATCCAATATTTCAAGGGCGTACTTGCGTTGGCAAAGGGCGAGGCCTTGTCTGGAGCGGGCGACCTCGATTCCCAGAAAGTACTTGAGTTGTCCCATGTCCTTGAGTTTGAATTGCGTAGCTAGGAAGAGCTTGGTGTCCTCGATGACCTGCAAATTAGTACCCGTAATAATGACGTCATCAACGTAGACAAGTATGGCAGTGAACGTACCTTGGTGGCTTCGGATGAAGAGCGAGTAGTCGGCCCAAGAGTGGCAGAAGTCGGCTTGCTTAAGGGCAGTGGTGAGCTTAATGAACCATTGGCGAGAGGATTGTTTGAGCCCATATAAAGATTTGTGAAGCTTGCACACGCGCGTCTCCCCCTTACCATGGAACCCGGGGGGCAACTTCATGTAGACGTCTTCCATTAAGTCGCCGTTAAGAAAGGCGTTGTTGACGTCGAGTTGATGTATAACCCATCCGTGGATGGAAGCAAGACTAAGGAGAACGCGGACGGTGGTGAGTTTGGCAACGGGTGCGAATGTTTCGCGGTAGTCGACGCCTTCAATTTGGTTGTACCCTTTAGCAACGAGGCGTGCTTTGTATCTCTCGACCGTACCATCGGGATTGTGTTTGATTTTAAAAACCCATTTGCACCCTATAGGACGCTTATCCGGTGGTAGTGGGACGAGGCTCCATGTCTTGTTCTCCTCTAGAGCGCGAAGTTCTGTCGTCATGGCGTCACGCCAATGCCGATGTCGGTTCGCCTGCAAGAAAGTCCTAGGTTCTCTCTCGAGCATTATGTTAGATGCAAAATGTTTGTATGAAGGGGAAAGTCTTTCGTAAGATATGACATTTGCTAGAGAATACGGCTTACCTGACTTGATGCAATGGGAGGAAGACGACGGTGCCGACGAGCGGGACGATAATGTGGCTTCAACATGGAAGTCACGGAGTAAGTGTGATGGTTTAGTGGCACGTGAAATGCGACGGGTCGGGACGGGTGGCATAGGTGGTGGTGATGGCTATGTTATGTGATCGACAACAGGGCTGGGAAGTGTTGAAATGGGGTCTGTTGGTTGGTTTAAGGTTTGGGGTGAAGGCATGGTGTGAGGTACAAAAGGTGGTGAGTCATCAGTGGGCTGGGTAAGGGAATGTGAGAGTGGTTGTGTAGGTGGAAGTTGGAGCTGTGGCTCATCATAAATGATGGTTGTTGGCTGAAAATTTGGCAGAGGTAAACGAGGTGAGGAAGGTGACGGTTCCTTCAATTTGGAGTAAGGGAAGTCGGACTAAAAAAAAATTACATCACGAGAGATGAATGTTTTCTTAGTTGAAAAATCATAAAGTTTATATCCTTTGGTACCGGGTGGGTAACCTATGAAAACGCATTCGATAGAGCGAGCCTCAAATTTGCTTGGACGGAGATGATGCGTAGAAGCAAAGCATCGACAACCGAAGACTCGTAGATGCGAGTATGTAGGAGGCTTGCAAAAAAGTTTTTCAAAAGGAGTTTGGTTATGTAAAATACGACTAGGTGTACGATTAATTAAATAAGCGGCGGTTAGGATTGCATCACCCCAAAAAATTTTCGATAAATGAGATTGGAATAGAAGAGCACGAGCAACATTTAGCAAGTGACGGTGTTTGCGTTCGGCGACCCCATTTTGTTGAGGCGTATTAACGCAACTAGTTTGGTGCAAAATTCCTTTGGAAGAGTAAAAATCAACGCATTTAAACTCGGGTCCATTGTCGCTGCGGACAATTTTAACATGCTTATCAAATTGGTTTTCAACAAGATTGAGAAAGTGAATCACAAGGGGTCGAGCCTCTGTTTTGCATTTCATGAGATAAATCCATGTAAACTTTGAACAATCATCAACAATGGTGAGAAAGTAACGAGCGCCTGTTAAGGAAGGAGTTTTATAACCTCCCCAAATGTCCATGTGCACAACATCAAAACAAGAAGAGCTCGAATTAAGACGAGTATGAAATGTAATACGAGTTTGTTTCGCTAAAGGGCAAATCGAACAAGGTTGTTTCAAAATACCATTATGTTTGAAAACAGAAATAAAGGACGATACTTGCGATGAAGGGTGGCCGATCCGTTGGTGCCAAAGGGAGTCCGAGACGGTGAGGTTGCAAACAGTGGTGTGTGGCGGTTTATTGTGGAGCAGAAACAAGCCATCTCGTTCATATCCCGTCCCAATCGTCTTCCCCGTTTGAAGGTCCTGGATGGCACACACTTTCTTTAAGAAAACAGTGGCAAAAGAATGATCATTTACGAGCCTGCTTATAGCTATTAAATTGACAGTAAAATCAGGTACACATAGCACGTTAGAGAGTTGTAAAGAGGTGGAGAAAGAGACTGTTCCGACATGAGAAACCTTGTAAGACTTACCATCTGGAAGGTGAACAAAATGATTAGTAGCAGGCTTAAATGAGTCTAGGAATCGAGTATCATGAGTTATATGATCACTAGCCCCGCTATCAAGGATCCAAGATGTGCTAATTAAAGAAGAAGTGGTATTGGAAAGACTACCTGAGAAGTGATCAAAAGTAGACGCGTTACCGACTTGGTTGGCGGAGGAGCGATAGACGGAGTCGCTGGAACCGGTTGCTTGCTGTTGGTGTGAGTTGTGGTCTGGTAGTTGAAGACGGCTTAGCAGGGACACAACCTGTTGGTACTCGGCAGCAGACAGCTGATGTTGGGCAGTTGTTGCTGGTGCAGGAGGCCGAGTAGAAGCAGCAGTATGAAGAGCAGGAGAGGACTGTTGTCCGCCTTCCATGAGGCGCTTCCGCTTCCTGCAATAGTCGACCGAGTGGCCTTTGTTCTTGCAAAAACTACATTGCAAATGAGCACGACAGTGTTTGGTGGAATGGTTGTTTAAATTACACTTGGTGCAGTGTTTGGTATCACCAGGAGGCTGGGCATTGGTCGACCTTTTGACAGAGAAGGCCGAAGCATCAATGTCCTACGTGGGTGTGGGTACATTGATCTTTGCTTGTTGCTCTTGGCGAAGGACCATAGAGTACGCCTTGTTGGGCTCAGGGAAGGGATCCAAGCCTATGATGGCTCCTCGTATTTGTTCATATGCGGAAGTGAGGCCCATGAGGAATTGCATAGTCTTTTGATTTGTGAGGAATGCCTTGAATTCAGGAGCAGCAGTACACGAGCAAACAGGCAACCCTGTGAGAGCTTCTTTCTCATCCCAAAGAGCTTTGAGTTTGGTGAAGTAGGTGTTGACGGAGTCGTCGCCTTGCGAACAGGCATGGATCGCCTTCTCGATGTTGAATAGAGAGACGATGTTGGATTGCGAGAAGCGCTCGAAGAGGTCGAGCCAAACGTCCCTTGCCGTTTTGCAGTGTATAACACTCTTGGAGATCTCCTTGGACATGGATCCAAGAAGCCATGTCTTCACTAGTATATTGCAGCGCTCCCATTGGAGCTCCTCGGTTGGTTTGTTGGCCGGTTTTGGCAAGGAGCCGGTGATGAAGCCCGCCTTATTTTTGATGGTGAGTGCCATCGTCATGGACGCTTGCCATGTAGGGTAGTTGTCTTCCACCAGCGGTTGGGACACCAAGATGGCACCCGGTTGGTCCGAATGGTGGAGAAAGAGTGGATGGTTTGAGTCCTTCCATGGCTCGGGTTGGGTTGTGTTGTCCGGCATGGAGAATGAGTGTGTAGGATCTTGTGTATAACCTTAGAAAACTGATACCATGAAGAATTGTGACAAGGCTTTTGACAAGAGGAATCGATCAATTGAATTGATTGTCGAATTACAGAGAAGGCTTTGCCTTTTGTACATAGAAGAGAGCAACGGTTAGGAGCAAAAAAGTGCAGGAAATTAGGGATATTTACAAGGAAAGAATAGCCTGTAGTTACCTAATAACCAAAGGGAGATATATTGTGATAATGTTTCTAATAATAAGAGATTGTGATCTTTGACTTCGATTTATAGTCTCCAATATAGACAACTGAGACTTTCTAAGAAAAACAAGTCTCCATGGAAGAACAGACACATTGATCCTGATGTGAAACCGAACAACTAAGAAGTCCGGTTGTGTGATTGGTTAAAAAATACTAGAAATAGTTCGTAAGTGATATTATTTGATGTTTCATTTTTGTTTTGCTTTTCAGTACATTTTTACTTTTGATCATTAAATAATTTTTTTGTGGTGTAGGAGGCTCTCTTCAAGCACATAGATTTTAATTTGAACCGTTCAGTATTGTACTAGTTGACAGTTTATACTCATCGTCTTACCAGTCACATCGTTGATGCTTGGTCTCGTGTTCTGAATTATGGAGAAGATGTCAAAATTCAGTCGACTATCCTGAGGTTTTTTGCTAGCACTAGAGTTTGTGTAAGTGCAATCCTTTGGTAGTCTTTCATTTTTATTTCTTATATTCTATATATGTATTTCTAAGTTTTATACTTCTTTTGTTATAGATGTCAAGTGTTGATGATAGTTTAGACTTCGATTTGAAGTGTGATTTTTTTTCACTAAGCATATGCGCTATGAGATTAGTCTTGTTCAAGGATTGAAGGCTACTGCTATTCAGTTGGTAAGAAGTATTTATAAGATCATACAATGTGCTAATTAGAAATGTTAATTTTTGTCCCCTTTCTAATTCTTTGTTTTTGTGTTCGTTGTTTCTGAAGGAAAAAAACAGTGTGTGTTAGTCTTTACTGGAGAGCACTACTTCATTATAACCTTTAATGTGAAGAATCAGAGGTGTGATGTGATTGACACATGTTTTAATCCGAATACATTGAATAGAACATGAATATTGCACGTATCTTGGCGAGCTTTCACATCTTTTTTTATAATTGTTTTTTCTTAAGTCAATTATGTGTTTATTATATGTATTTAAAGTTTTTTTCAACAATTTGTTGCGGATGAAGGTCTTTGTTGACTATTTGAGGACTATGAATATAGAAGGAAAAACTGATCTATTTGACGATGAAGGTTTACAAGGTTCACTAAATAATTAACATGTTGGCATATTTGCAATGTATCACATGGATACATACATGGGCGTTGGCTAGTTGGATGGAGATACAAGCTAAGTTATGGTGAGACAACTCAGATGTTGAACCTTAAGTACAAGTACCGCTACAAAATCCTTACCAACCTTCCAAATTAACAAGAACTGATAGAGAAGATATCTTTCAAATCTTTGCTATTAGCAAAAGTTGGACAAATAATCTTGATTGCTTGTTTGATTAAATGATGTGATTCTAATGGGCAGACATAAACTATTTTTTTGGTAATGGTTTGTTCGTTTGTTTTAACTTGATTGCACAATGACTTAATGTGAATGTTATGAACATATACATTTTGTCTTGTTTTTGTTGGTTGTACTCATGTTGACATATATTTTTGCGATGTAAGACTATGTTGACATTTAAGCCTCGCACAGTAAAACTCTTCTACATTCTAGTATTAAACAATATGTGTATTTGGTACGTTGTTATATGTACTTTTTATAACCACAACATGTATATTTTGGTATACTAGTTTGTTGAAAGCACACCATGTGTTTTTTGTTCAGCACACCATGTAGGGTTGAGCATCGGTCCAAACCCGGACCGGACCGGAACCCGGAACACCAAAAATGGTGGATCGGAACCCGGACCGGGTCCGGACCGGTCCTATTTGGACCGGTTTAGGATTTTATTAAATTTAAATATAATTTATTTACATTTAAACATGAAAAAAACCCTCAAATTTAAATATAATTTACTCTTAAATATAATTTATCCTAAACTCTAAATCCTAAATCATAAACCTCAAATATAAAAATACCTTAAACCCTAAAATATTAAGATTTTTTAAAAATTCCGGGTCGGACCGGACCCGGAATTTCGGAAATCCCTGGACCGGACCGATTCGGTCCGGTCCAAATTTTCGGACCGGACCGGAAAATGCTCAACCCTAACACCATGTTCATCTCCAAAACCACACCATGTGCTTTTGGAGAAACACAATGGTGTGCTTCTCCAAAAGCACATGGTGTGGTTTTGGAGATGAACATGGTGTGCTGAACAAAAAACACATGGTGTGCTTTCAACAAACTAGTATACAAAAAACATATGGTTTTGGAGAAGCTCACCATTGTGTTTCTCCAAACTAGATTATGTGCTTTTTCAAAAGAATATAATCTGAATTTCATTAAAAAATCACACCATTTTGCTTTTGAAGAAGCACATGGAAAACCTACTATGTGCTTTTTTAAAACCACACTGTACATTTCCAAAACCACACCATGTGCTTTTTGTAGAAGCACACATCTCCAAAACCATACCATGTGCTTTTGTATAAGGCATCTCTAAAACCATACCATATGCTTTTGTAGAAGCACACCACATGCTTTTGGTGAAACACATGATGTTCATCTCCAAAACCACACCATGTGCTTTTGTAGATGCACATCATGTGCATCTCCAAAGCGACACCATGTATATTTCTTAAATAGCTCGATGAGAACAATTTCATGCTATAAAACAATATGTTATGTTTTGTAAAAGTAGTACGTACATAAGTCTAACAATGGTAATAAAATATTTCCATATAAAAACAATCATATGAAAGTATATGATTAATGTACTATTCAAACATAAAATGGGATGATTCATGAATTTGTTGAATTCTTTTCACATGTCCTAAGGTTATGTCCATAGCAATGGCATAGTGCATAAACCCTCGTCTTTGTTGAAGCTTCTTTTATCGAGACCTCTTTTCCACTTTGTATTCAATGTTTTCTAGCGCCTTTATTCTTTTCTAGTTTGGAAGGTAAAATATCAATCCGAGTTGGTGTTGGACCTACAAATTTTACAAAAATTACCTTAATAATTGATCCACCAACATTCTGACCAAGTGCTTTAGTGAAAGAAGCCTTCTTCTATCTTATGGTATCCAACAATTCTATAATGTATTATGACATTCTGTCTATAAGGTTTATGCGATTGTGCATCTCTCCAAAGAGGTTAGTCATCAGTAGTTTGGTTTCCTCTATTTCAGCATTCTCTTTATAAAGGAAGCCATCAATTTGAAAAGCATGCTTTAGAGTTGCATGTTTGGTCCAATGTGTAATTATGAATTGGTTTGGTAGTACTTCCAATCCCATATTTTTGAAAAGTAGAAACATAAGTCAGCAAGGTAACCCTATGTGCATAAACTTGTTACAAGTGCAACGAACATCTCCATCTATTAAGAAATGTTGCACTCTATATTTCTTTCCATCTTGTTGACTAACCTCATATTGATGCACACCATCTTCTCCCTTTGACAAACCTGACATCATAAATGATGTGACCATGGCTGCCATCATCTTTCAAAAGGGTCAAAAACTTGTCCCCGAGGAAGTGTACGAAAGTTGGAAGATGTCAAAATCGAATAATCTGACCAGCAGACACCTTCTCAGTGTTTTGGCTAGTTTGGGAGCTATAAAGGTCCAATAGAGGTTTATAAGTAGTCATTGGAAAGGTAAGAGAAAAGGCTACCATTCTCATGACAATTGCTTGCATGAAATCAGCCCAGAACAGGCCATAAAATCCCAATCTATACGGCAATCCAACTATTGTCAGAAATTGATTCACATGAATTCAAGGCAATGAAGGCTAAAGACCAGCCATCAATTTGAACGTAATTAAGCCATATCCATGTGAATTAGATGCATCTAATAATGTGGAGACTCCTCATCTTGCTCATCCTTTACTCCACTCCATGTGAAGAGTCTTCCAAAGTTGTTGAGATCAATGCCAAGCCACCAAGAGACACTTGTTTTGCTCCTTGTTTTCTTCTATTTATACTTTGTTTTGCAGCCATTGTTAGGCACACAAATTTGAGTAAAAAACCAGAAGAAGGTCAGCTTGTAACTAGGAGAGATTCCTAGTGGTTTTCCTTGTTCTCGTGAGTCATATTGAGAACTCCCGATCTTGTGCTCGAGTGTGTAATATCTCTTGTACTTGATCTTGTTCAAGGTTTGAGTGGTGAGTCATATCCACAAAGACCTTGTTCACTTATCCCCTCATAAAATTAAAGAATTGTTCTTCTTCATTTCGTTTCAAAGCTTCATAAAAATCGAGTTCAAAGCTCAAACAAAAACAGTCCCAAAACTCTACCAAAATCATCATTTTCAAGCACTGGTCTTCATCGTCGTGTTGTGCCAAGTTATGTTCAAGACTCTTGAGTTATCCGCCCTCCTTAATGATTGGCCATGTGAAGAGTCTCTTTTGAAGCTTCATTACTGCTATAAATATTGAGCTTTGTTTAGTGTTATAGATAGGCTTTGAGTGGAGAAAACTCTTGAGAGTGTTTTGGGAGAAATTTCCTTGTTTGGTGTGTTCTATCCAAACATGTTCGGTGAGTTGTATCCGAACGTGTTCGGTGAGTGATATCCGAACGTGTTCGGTGAGTGATATCCGAATGAAAACATTCGTTTCTCTTTAGGTGTGTTATATCCTAATAGACTCGAACCCTCTTTCGAATTACCTTGGTGTGTTGTATCGTTGGTATTTCGATTGCTTGTCCCTTATATATTTATAATAGATTCAATTTATGTTTAGTTTGAATTCTATTACTTTCTTCTTCGTTTTTCCAAAAATAAACCCAAAATACAAAAAAACAAAGTTGGTTGCTTGAGTATCCTTCAAAACTAAGCGGAGTTGGAACTTTCTATGACGTCAGGACAATCATTCGAGGTTCAAACCTCATCATTTGGTATCAGAGCCAAAAGTCAAAGCAAGTTCCTCAAGGCTCTATGGCGACGAAGATTCGAGGACAAATCTTTTCCAAAGAAGGAGAGGATGATGTGATCCGAGAACCCGCAATGCCAAACAATCACGAGCTATCAATTCGACGTCATTCTTCACAGATCTTCAAGAGTTTTCTCCACTCAAAGCCTATCTAAAACACTTAACAAAGCTCAATATTTATAGCAGTAATGAAACTTCAAAATAGACTCTCCACATGGCCAAGCATTAAGGAGGGCGGATAACTCAATAGTCTTGAACATAACTTGGCACAAAGTCTTGAATGTTGATGACTCTTTGTCTCCTCGATTTGCAGCTAGGAAGATTGGGCGTTTCAGGTAAGTTTCATGCAGATTTGGCAAAAGTATTTGTCATAAAAGACGTAGCCCTTGAAGCAAGCTTTCCAACAAGTACTCATGGACCTCCATTGGACACTCGTAGCTTCTAAACGGGCCAGAATACGGAAAGGTTGTTTGAAGATCCGTGGAGAATGACGTCAAATTGATAACTTGTGTTGTTTGGCATTGCGGGTTCTCGGATCACATTAATACATGTGTAAACTGAATTGTAAATTTCAGTTTGCATCTCATAGAAAACTGTAATTGTAAATAGTGACACACAATGCTTCTCTAGATTCCAATGTGTCTTCATTATTGGTAACAAAGTTGAAGATGTTGCACTCAATTGCTCATGCCGATGATAATCAATTGCACTATCAAACTGTGATTGGAACTCAACAGTGAAACAAACCTAAGAATACTCCAAGAAAGTTGTCTCGACTCTTTGATCTGGATGTTGTTCGTAGCATTCCACCCATCTTGATAATATTGAAGAAAGTAGGCATCCAATAGATTTGGAGTTCAAACATTTTCTCAAGCCAATCATTGTCTTCTTTCTTAAAGTCAACAATAAAAGATTTCTATCATTTCTCAAACTCTGTTTTTGTTATATCAGTATTCCAAACAAGAGCATTCACATATCGTTTGAATTATAAAGTATTATATAATTAAATGTATATTTTGTCAGGTAGCTTGAACATTATGTGCCACATGTAGAATCTGTATATTGTTGTATGAAAAACCTTCTCTTTTGTAGTTTTTATTGCAATGTCTTGGTCAGTGAGAATGATGTATTGCTCATGCCTAGACCTGATCATTTGCGGGCTCGGGCCAGGTCCGGGCCGGGCCTGAGTCAAATTTTGAGCCCGTTTTTGCAGGGCCGGGCCAGGCCCGTTTGTCGGGCCCAAGATAGTAACCATGCCCGCCCGGAACTCTGGGCCGGGCCGGCCCGCGGGTAGCCCGCTTCTCATATAACCTATTTTAAATTAATTTTTTAATGTATTTAACGGGCCGACACGTTAAATTATTATTTTTTAACGTATTTTTTTAGGTTAAAGTTATTTTTTAAATATATTTTTATATAATTAAATTTTTTTACGGGCCATGTTACTACGCCCGGCCCGCCAGCCCGAACGGGCCGGGCCAACCGGCCCGTTCGGGCTGAAACCCTTGTCCAGGCCCGTATTGGCGGGCGGGCGGGCCGGGCCGGGCGGGCCGGGCCGGGCGGGCCGACCCGCGTTTGCTCAGGTCTACTCATGCCTCATTGCTTTCTTGAAATTTTCAAACAACCATACATATGAATCCAAATTCTTTCGCAATGATAAACCGACTGCAAACGTCACTGACTTTTTGTGGTTTTCGATGCCAGTAAACGTATAAGTACCATGCCATACTTGAAATATTTTTGAAAAATGTGATTTATGTGCATTTGATGACAACGACTATGTATTTACTAAATAGCTAGTACATAGCGAAATATGAATTATTTTATAGCATATAAATTATCTGTATGTGCAATTGGTGGTGTGTTGCATGAATCACCAACTGTTAGTTTATAATTTTATCTTCTAAGTAGTCTGTAGTCTAGAAATGTACTCTATGTGCAATTGGAAGAGTATTGTGTGTGCATTTCTGTGTTTAGAAATAACTATTTACATGTTTATGTTGTATGTTGCATTTACCATGACCACATCTCCAAAAAATGAAAAGCTTTTGTGACTTATAGGATCAGTCCAAATAGTCTTTCTAAATGATTTTCTTTGTCCACTTTGTAATCAAAGTAATATGACTCACATGTTTCTTTTCTTTTGAAAAGGTTTGTCTATCGTCATCTGTCGTAATAAAAAAGGATGGCGAAAAAATTCACACCAACTTACATAATATCACGGGTGCCATATAATGCAATTGCTCCATGTGCTCAACCGACAATGATGATGAACAAATAGAATGAAAAAAGTAACTTAACTCAGATAAAGGGCCCCAAACTGTTGTAGGAAACAACTCTTTGAAAGCAATTGGAAGGAGCCTCTCCATAAACATGTGACAGTCATGAGTTTTCATCCCAATGAGCTTGCAATCATCAATTTTGACACATCTACCCACATTAGAAGCGTAACCATTAGGGAACTTCAAAGATTTGGTCTAATGAAGTACTTTTTTGTTATGATATCTTGTCAACGTGTAAATTGCCTTTGGTTTCATGCCTTTATAAATAGAGTCAACCTGGAGCTCAGGGCAACGACAATATATGGCTAGACCCTTTCTTGCAATCAAATTATCCTTTGTCTTCCCATAAAAATTCATCACGGTGTCAAAAACATGATCAAAAACATTTTTTTCAATGTGCATAATATCTAGGTTGTGACGAATCAAAAGATGTTTGCAATATAGAAGTCTCTATTAAATACTTTGCTTTTCCCAATTATGAGAACTTTCATAGCCATCAGGTATGTTTTGTGGGTCATCAATGATAATGGGTAATGGACGAACACGCTCCCAAACTTGTTCCCCCGTCAACATTGGGGGCGGTGGTGAACTTACCACTCGATTAACAAAGAAGTCTTTCTTATTTCTGCGAAAAGGATGGTTACTTTCCAAGAACGTTTGTGAACAATTAAACCAACAAGCCTTTTTACCATGTTTTAAGTGGAATGAATCTCTTCTTCCGTGCAATATGGACAAACTAAATTTCCTGCAGTACTCCATCCTGACAACATAGTATAAGCAGGGAAGTCATTGATCGTTAAAAGTAAATGCACGCATGACAAAGTTTTCTTTCCTTGAGACATCATAAGTGGTTACACCAGACTCCCATAACTGATGTAACTCATCAACTTGAGGCTGCAAGAACACATCTATTAATTGTTTTGGATTTCGAGGGTCGGGCACTATATAAGACCAAAAAAACAAGTATTGTCGGTTCATGCACATATCTGGTGGAAGGTTGCAAGGAGTCACAATCACTGGCCAAGTGGCCAACAAGAATATGCCTTTCTTGATGTGCTAAAAGTAGCAAAGCCGTCAGTTCATAAACCTAAGTGGACATTATTGGGCTCTGAAGCAAAATCTGAATATGTTACATCCAACTTTTTCCATGCCTCACCATGTGACGGATGACTCATTGTTCCCTCATATGGTACATAACGTGCATGCCAAGTCATAGCCTCAGTAGTAGCCTCAACTGCATATAATCTTTGCAGTCGCGAAGTTAGAGGCAAGAATCGCAAAATTTGATGTGGAATTCCTGAATTTCGACCACCTTTACGCTAATACATGTCATGACCGCAAAACGTGCAAGATTCTGCATCAGCATCATCTTTTCCAGTATAATATACAACCATTAAGACACGTGTGAATTTTCACCACATGCAATTCTAAACTTTGAAACACTTTCTTTGCTTGGTAGTAATATTTCTAAATCTTATGACTTGAAGATAACACCTCATCATACAACTAAACAAAACCATTAAAGAGGCCTTCAGACATGTTATATTCACTTTTCAAACTCAGAAGCCTTGACACAAAAGACAATGGTGTATATGTCACACCCTGGATACTTTGGTTCATCAATTGCTTTTAACACATCATAAAAGCGTTGGGACCACCTAGCCTCCTTTGCGGTTGGAACTGCATCTGTCATCATCTCGTTAACAAGATAAAAAATCTCCATTACCTCATCCTGAGTGCAGTCGGTTGGATGAGAAACATCATTATGATCGACATTAAACCATGTTGGAAGAACAAAACTAGGACCTGCAATATCAAACATCATTTTTTGCTATGCGTTCAATTGTCTATATAAATCTCCACGATAATCCCCTGATATATGCTTCCTACTAAAAGGAGGTACAAATGGTTCAACTGGTTCACCATGTATCGTCCACCAATAATAGTTAAGCATAAACCCACGCCGGTATAAATGTTTTTCAACATCATCCCTTGGCAAAAATTTGCAATTACGACATTTGACACATGGGCATTTTATTTTGTCTCCATCCATGAAACGAACTTGGGAAGTTGAAAACTTCAAAACAATTTCCACTACATTGAAAAATCCAGCCTTAATTTCTTCACGGTCATACATATCATACATACAAGCACGATTATTATGCATTTTTCTTGCATGTACATGTATGCAAATACATCCAAGCACAAACAGATATAAATAATCTTCAACTCTACAATACAATATTAAATTTAGATGGAATGATAAGAAATAAAAAAAACTTTAACTTCAATCACTACCCACACAACTTGAATAATCTTGGATATAGAAATACGTATGGGTAGGTGTAGGATCGTGATTGTTAGATAATAACTTAAGGAATTCAGAATATCGATTCTAAGTTCCCTTCGCAGCGGAAATAAACAATTAAACAAATGACAAGTTCCTTATAGTGGAAACCTTTGATTGCCAACTAGCAATCCAGGATAAAAACCACTACCTTTCTTTCGAAAGGATTTCAAGGTCTACTTCTTGATTTCTTATCTCTTTTGGTTACAGCTTATCCTAGGAACAAACACACAGTTTCTTTGCCTTACACACAGTTAGGCAATCCTAGATAACTTAACACAATCAATAATCAATCCAAGAAATAGACCTTCGCACCTAGGAACTATCACTTACAGTCATAGGAACTTAGCACTCAACTCTTCTATTCCTTGACTGGTTACTCTTGATCTCGGTTTGCTTTGATGATCTTGTTTGAAGGTTCACACTGGATATTTGCTAATGTGTGTGAGTCATATTGTAAATGCTTGAAGATAACCCTTGAGTTAGTCTTCCTTTTATAGAGGATTCTTCACAGCTTAATCTTCTCTGGGTTCCCACAGATTGAGCTTGCCATAGGATTAGTGGTTCTCCTTGGTCCACGTTGTTCTTGGCATGTGCAAACAACCTAGGCAGCTCAGAATCCTTCTAGGTTAGTCAACCTCTTCAGCCAAGTCATTCTCCAGCTTCCTTTGTCTGAGGTTCGACACTCTGGGCGCTTGGGAACTGACTTCTGGACAGCGACAGGTTCCATGTCCTGTCGCTTTCACCTTTCTCTGTCTGAGGTTCAGCGTTCTAGGTGTCTTGTTGTTTTGCTCTGGACATTGGCAGGCTTTTGGAAGCTTCGCACAAGTCGTTTTCGACTTCCTTTTGTCCAAGGTTGGTGTTCCCAGATTTCTCGAGAATCGCAACCTCGCATGCTACGTTTCTGGGCACACATGGGTTCCTCTGGGTTCCTTCCTTTGTCTTGTTCCTTTGGTTCTCTTGTCCTGTTTGGCTTTCTTACCTTCGGTATATTCATGTGGTTCCTTAAAGCACATCTTTGAGATAAAACATTAGTATCATAATATTTGTCATCTTCAAAAGTAGAGAAACTGAGGAAATAAACTCTCAGGGGAACTGAAGTTCCAGAGTTCCGTTTCCTAACAATTTCTCCCTTTTTGATGATGACAAATACAAGGAACTTGGCAATATAATAGGACTTTGAATTTCATGAGACCAGTTGAATTTAAGGGATTTACAACGTTATAAAATAATGAGAGAACATTCAATGGTTGCAAATTCCCCCTAAGCAGATGAATGAGTTTATTTCAAATTCCCCCTTAGAAGTAGAACGAGTTCATGGTTCCTAATACTCCAGTAGTTTCCAAAGTTCAAGGTTCCTATCCTTCTTCCCCCTTTTGACATCATCGAAATAATCAGTTGACAAGTTAAGAACGGGATATTCAAGTAAATACACAATTGCAGCAAACCCATAACAAAAACATAACGGAAACTTCAGGCAAAGACAAAGTAATCATAGAAACGAAGCCAAAAGTAGTCATTAACTTAACAAAAGCTTAACATTGTTCAAGGTGGGGTAAGACAGATCACAAAACAACATAAAAACAACACACCAACAACCTATAAAGACAACATCATAAGCAACCTTTAAAGAAAACAACAAGGGATAGAAGAGGGTAGTAGGATCCTAGGGGAACTACTAGCACACTGTGAGGTTACAACACTGGGAACCAGAAGAAGCGTTCCTATGGCAATGCATCGGCCTCCTCTTCAACAGCCTTGTTAGTACCGATTGCATCTTCCCAAGTTTTCTGAAGAACTTCCACCAAACTTAAGACAACAAAGCTCATTTTCCCCAGCTCATTTACTTGATCACGAAGAGCGACCGTGATGACAGTAGAGCCTTTCATGATGGCCTTTTCAATACGACCCAGAGAAGAAAGGATTGCAGAGGAGTCTTGAGTGGGGTTGAGCAGTGGTAGGGAGCTTGAAGGGCCTTGGGAACTGGCCTTTTCCTTAGGCGATTTAGCTTGAACTTCAGAGGGGGTGGCCTGGTGATCCCTTGTCTTCAATTTTCGAACAGTGGCTATGGTGAGAACCTTGCTATAGACAGTCTCAGGCAAATCATCAGGGTACTGGTGTAGCAGGGAGAGGAGATTTTTGATAAGATGGGGAAAGGGTAGGGCATGAGATGTGTAGGACTTGCAAAACTGCATATGAGCTAAGACAATGCGGGGGAGATCAACTTGTACTCCAGATAGTATCTTTTCCATTAGAATGGCATCTGTGATGAGAACTGAGGCTCGGTGCTCCTGCCTGGGAACTAGGTTTCAGATGGTCCAGAAGTGCAGAAGCTTGTTGGCGATGGAGAGGTCTTTTGTTTCCAAGGTTGAGGGGTAGGCGCCGTCATAGAGTTTCTTCATCACTTCTCCCTTGGACTTGTAACCTTTTCCTTTGGGCCATGCCTTTTTTGATGCAGAATGTCAAAGCCAGATCTGGACTCGATCCCAAGAGCAGACGCTATGAGGTTGGGGGACAAAGGGTACATGGTTCCCTTCCACTGGAATATGGCGTCGTTGCAGGGAGAGTTATCCTTGGCGGGTACAAAGGTGAGAGACTGGTAGAATAGACGGACAACTTCATCAGAGGCGGAGAAAGGCTCAACCAAAAGCTCATCCCAACCTTGATACTGCAGCAGAGAGAGAAACTCGCTTAGGGCATCACTGAACAGTTCCTCATCTTCTTCTTCTAGGGCTTGGGTCCAGAACTCCTTGCCGATGATGAGCGGTTTGAGGATCTTTCTCTTAGAGAAGAGAGAGGAGACCTGACCCAGGGAGGAAGAAGAGAGAGTGGTGGATTTAGCCTTTTTTGTGGATTTGGGCTCATAGGGAACTAGAGCTTGGGAGCTTCTCTTTCTTTGTTTCAGTCTTGTGGCGACAGAGGGGCCAGGGTTGGAGACGGGTTTAGATTTGAGGCTAGCAGGATAGGGCACTGGGCTAAGGATCTCTTGGGTAGTCTTATCAGGGGAGGAGTCATGAGAACCTCCCTCTGAGACTGATTTTGTAGCCGATGCCGAAGCCGGAGTGATGTCTATCGCTTTCTCCTTAGCCTTCGCCTCTGTTTTCTCCTCAGGTTGCTCTTCAACTTTCTCCTCATGTTGGGGGTTTTGGGAGGAGGTGGCAGAAATGGGCTTGGAAGACGATGCTGCCTTCTTTTCTCGGAAGGCTCGGAGAAGGGCAGCTTCCTCCTCGTCTTGGATCAGGTTAGGGTTTTGGTCAGCCATTTTTGAGGAGCTAGAAATTTGTGTTTAAGAGAGAGAGCGAAACAGAAGATCAGAGAGATGACAAGTTATGGGAATGGTTGGGATCAACAGGGCATCTCTTAAAGGCGGATGAGGATTGAGGGGACGATGGGAGAAATCTGGTCGTTGAGAAGATCAGGGAAAATCTTGAGCATTGAAGTCTCTTGTAGCTTTTTGGAACGGCCAACATATATTCAAAATTAACCCATACAGAGAAGAGGGGGTTCTGCCAACTGACGAGACGCGTCTGAGCACTGAGAAGTTGCCATAAATGTAGTCTTGGGAAATTCAATCGCTAGACTAGCCGTTAGGAGAACGTTTCATCCTGGTTCCTTTCTGGCGATATATTCAGCGTGCTAGAGGGACATATGAGAACCTTTGATGTGGGTTTAAACAATGGAACCTAAGAAAATACGTTCCCATACAAGGAATCAGGGTAGGTCATTTATCGCATTGCACAATAATTCTCAGAGAGGGTTTAGAGATGGATTATAGAGAATTAAATTGAGCAATGAGGCAGGGGAAGGTCTTAGTACACAATCATCATTTCGGCTTGTATTGTTGGGTTAGAAATATGATCAGACTGTGACTTTTGGGCCATCAAAGAAACTTTGAACAATGAAGGAGTTGAAAGAATAATGAGGACCACAAGGAGACGAACCAGAAAAATTTATCTAAGCCTTTTTAAGAAATCATTATGAAAAGAGGGTTTGTAGCAAAATATATTACACAGACATATCAAGACTCAACAAGTTAAAGATCTTAAACTAGTCAATCAGGGGAACTGGAAGGGAGCCTTTAAACTAAGGTCACTGCTAGGTTATAGGAATCATTCCTAGTTCCAATCTAAGGTTCTCGAAAGGAACTCTATTCAAGGCTTTGGTGAATATATCTGTAACCTGATCTTCAGTTCTACAAAATTTCATAATGATGGTTCCCTTCTCAACATGATCTCTAAGAAAATGATGTCTTATGTCTATATGCTTGGTACGAGTATGATGCACAGGATTCTTAGAAATGTTTATGGCACTAGTGTTATCACAAAGAATAGTAAGAGGGCCATAAGACATACCAAAGTCCGCGAGTTGTTTCTTTAGCCAGAGAAGTTGGGAACAGCATGAGGCAGCCGCAATGTACTCGGATTCTGTGGTAGAGAGGGAGACTGAGACTTGTTTCTTTGATCCCCATGACACAAGGCAAGGGCCTAGGAACTGTGTCATTCCAGAGGTGCTCTTCCTATCCACCAAGTATCCAGTATAATCAGCATCAGTGAAACCTATCAGCTCAAAGGGACATTCTTTGGGGTACCAAATACAGAGTGAATTAGTTCCCTTGAGATATCGGAGTATTCTCTTCACAGCAGCCAAGTGGGTCTCTCTTGGACAAGATTGGAACCTGGCACATAAGCCAATAGCAAAAACAATGTCTGGGCGACTAGCGGTTAGGTACATGAGTGAGCCTATCATACCTCTATAGAGTTTCTCTTCCACTAGAGGACTTGAGTGGTCCTTGTCCAAATGAGCAATGGTGGAGATGGGAGTGGAGAGAGGCTTGCTTGAATCCATTTTGAACTTCTTTAGTAGTTCCCTAACATACTTCTGTTGGTGAATTTGAATACCATCTTCCTTTTGATTGATTTGTAATCCGAGGAAGAAGGTGAGTTCCCCAATTAAGCTCATTTCGAATTCACTGCTCATCAAGTCTTTGAACTTGTCTACAAGGGACATGTCAGTGGAACAAAAAATAATATCATCTACATAAATTTAAACCACTAAGATGTTACCTTTTTCTTCTAGGATGAAGAGAGTTTTGTCAATAACTCCACGCCTGTAGCCATTTGAGAGTAGGAACTGGGCAAGTCGATCATACCAAGCTCTGAGAGCTTACTTGAGGCCGTACAGTGCTTTGTCTAAGAAGTAGACATGGTCTGGATGATCATCGTCTTCAAAACCAGGTGGTTGCTTGACATAGACTTCTTCTTGAAGAATTCCATTTAGGGAGGCCGTCTTTACATCCATTTGGAACAACTTGAACCCTTTGTGAGATGCGAAAGTAATCAACAACCTTATTGTTTCGATCCTTGCCACTGGAGCATAGGTTTCATCATAGTCGATGCCTTCTTGTTGATTGTATCCTTGAGCAATGAGCTGAGTCTTGCTTTGTTCCTTATCACAGCTCCTGTATCATCTAGCTTGTTTCTGAAGACCCATCTAGTTCCTATGATGTGTTTATCCTTGGGGCGGGGAACTAGATGCCATACTTTGTTTCTTTCAAACTGATGAAGCTCTTCTTGCATAGCTTGGATCCAGTCTACATCCTTCAGTGCCTCACCTATGTTCTTTGGTTCCACAATAGACAAGAAGGCATTGAAGGCAAAGAAGGTTAGATGATCGAACCTGACTGGAGGCTTGATGACTCTTCTTTCTCTGTTAGGAGCTAGAGCATTTGATGTGGAGACATTCTGAGTTGAACATTCAGCTTCCTGGTTGGAATCACCTTCTCCATTGAAGATCATGTGGGAAGATGAGTCATTGAAGTCTCCACAGATGTTGTCGTCATGCTCATGATTCCCAGAAATGGATTGTTGTTCATTATTCATGGGAACTGGTGGATGAGCCATTGAAGGGTTCCGAGCAGCAGGACAGGAACTGGGTGGAGTGACATCTTCATCTGGATCTTCTTGATATGACTTGGGAAGCGGGTCTTCAAAGGAATTGGTGGTGTTCTGCACAATCTTTCCAAGTGATTTTTCATTAAAAATAACATGAACACTTTCTTCTACCTTTTTAGTCCTTTTGTTGAAGACTTTGTACGCCTTGCTACCCGAGGCGTATCCAATGAAGATTCCTTCATCACTTCTTGGGTCGAATTTGCCAAGATTGTCCTTCCCATTGTTGTGCACAAAGCACTTGCATCCGAACACCCTCAGATGTGAGATATTGGGAACTCTTCCTCTTAGGAGCTCATAGGGTATCTTTTCTGTGATTGGGAGAAGTATGGCTCGATTGATGATGTAGCAAGCTGTGTTGATCGCCTCAGCCCAAAATGATTGAGCGAGTCCACTTGAGATCAGCATAGTCCGAGCCATGTCTTCCAAAGTTCTGTTCTTCCTTTCCACTACTCCATTTTGTTGAGGAGTGTATGGTGCAGAGAAATTGTGATCAATTCCATGCTCACTGCAAAAGGTTAGAAATTCTCCATTTTCGAATTTGGTACCATGGTCAAACCGAATAGCATTGAGTGAACAATCAAGAGATTTTTCTAACAAGGGAACCAGATCTTTAAAGCGGTCAATAACTTCACTCTTAGATTTAATAAAGATGGTCCAAGTAAAGCGAGAGAAGTCATCGACAAGAACAAAGATATACCTGTTCCCTCCTAGGCTCTGAACTCTCATGGGTCCACACAGATCCATGTGGATGAGTTCAAGAGGCCTTGAGGTGCTTACCATGTTTTTGGACTTGAAGGAACTACGAGCCTGTTTCCCTTTTACACAGTCAGAGCACAGTTCCTTAGATGTGCCACTTAGCTTTGGCAGCCCTCTGACTAGCTCCTTTGAGTGTAGCTTTTGAATCAGCTTGGTGCTAGTATGACTGAGGCGTTGATGCCACAAATCAGCTTGGTCATTCACAGTTGAGAGACAAAGTTTCTCCTTGGGAACAAAGGATGGATCAATTATGTAGACATTGTTGAATCTTTTCCCTTTTAGGATGATTTGTCCCGAGGAGTCAAGGACTGAACATTTGTTTGATCTGAATCTAACTTCATTGTCTCTTGGATCACACAGTTGTGACACACTTATTAGGTCAAAACCAAGATTATCAACAAGGTGAACTTTGTTTACCTGAATGTGATCGTTGAGTTTCACAGTTCCTATTCCACAGATTTTCCCTTTGCTTTTGTCTCCAAAGGATATGTTCCCTCCTTGGAGAGGTTGAAGAGAGGTCATTTGATTTCTTCTTCCAGTCATATGGCATGAGCAACCACTGTCGATGTACCATAGTTGAGGTTGCCTCTCTTCTTTCTGCACATAAGAGAACTAAGATTTCTGAACCCAGCGAAGCTTGGCTTTACTGGGGGGATTAGCATTGCGAGTCTGTGAATAACCAGGGAACTGGTTCCTTTTATGGTAATGAGTACTTTTCTCCTTTTCAAAGTTCCTTTTCTTAGCACAATCAGTGTTGTAATGACCATTCTTACCACAGTAGGTACACAAACGATTGTAAACAACATGTCCATATTTTCCTTTTCCTGACCTAAAAGGTTTTTCAGTTTTCCTTTTGTTAAAATCAACATTGTTTCTAACCTTGCTATGGGCCATGTCAATATATCTTTTGTGAGCAAAGGAATTGGTGAACCATTGGTTTTCAGGAACCATATTTTCTTTTCCCTTAGGTTCCTTCTTAGGACTTTGAGAACTTTCATTTAGACGTTTGGCAACCTCAGCCTTGTTCTCAAGAACCATGATCTTCTCTGATAGGAATTGATTCCTATCACGAGAAGTGGCAATAGCAGTACTGAGGTTCTCATTCATCTCAACAAGTTCTCGCCTAGCCTTTTCATTTTCAGCATCATTGTTCCCTTTGTTGTTGACATATCCTATTCCATGACGTTGTCTCACAAAAATAGTTTGATTTATCGTTTTTTCATTAATAGAATCAGTGAGAATGTCCAATCTATCAATTATGGATTGAAGCATGTCATTTCCAGGTAAGTTAGCATGCAAGGGAACTTTGACAGAATCTATGCTAGTTTCATCACAAGATTTGCAAGTTTTAAGGTGACTAGCATGCACATTCCTAATATCAATGTGTTTGGAGTGAGTTTCAGCTAGGTCTTTCTCAGTTTCATCAAGTTTCTTACTCCAAACATAATTCTCAACAGTCAAGCAAGCAATTTCATCTTCACAATCATCAAGTTTATGTTGAAGGAAACTGGTTTCCTTTCCTAGTTTCTTTATGATCTTAAGAAGTTGTTTCTTATCACAATCAGCTAGGGATTTTAAGAGATCGTCAGAAGTTACCTCAAGGTCTTCTGAGTCGCTTGAGTTTCCTTTTGCCATGAGACATCTTCCTCCAGAGAAGCCACTCAGATCCAGTTTCTCATCTGAGTCTTCTCCCCATGAGGCTACGAGAGCCTTCTTTTTCTGAGGTCTTTCTTCTTCCTTGGAGTCTTCCTTGTTGGGACAGTTCTTAGCATAGTGTCCCTTTTCTTTGCACTCGTAACAAGAGACTTCTTTGAGATCTCTTCTGGGTCCATTGTGGGAGGAACTTCCCTTTTGGAACCTTCCCTTCACAAAGAATTTTTTGATATTCTTTGAGAAGAGGGCTGTTAGCTCCTCCTCTTCTTCTTCCAGGTCTGAGTTCTCTTGCTCCCTCTCGAGCCTGGAGAAGGCTTTGGAGATCTTAAGGGCGATTCCTTTCTCCAGTTTCCTGTCGGCATTGGCCTTGGTGTGCTCTCCTTCTTCAACCTACAGTTTCCCTATGACTTGGGTCAAGGGAAGGGATTAGATGCCTGGAGTGTTCTTCATGATTCCCTTGAGAAGGGTGAACTTGGAGTTGAGTCCATTGATGACCACTAGGGACTTGGAAACTTCATCCAGATCGACTCCCGCCACTGTCAACTTTCCCATCAATCTGTTGAAGCGGGAGTAGTACTCTGAGATGGTCTCAGTTTCCATCATTTTGAAGGTGTGGTATTCTCCTTCCAAAGCAAACTTTCTGCTTTGCTTTAGTTCCTCACTTCCTTCATGCATCTCCTTGAGAGTTTTCCACATCTCATTGGCCGTCTTGATGCCTATGACCTTGTCCATGTCCTCTTTGTCCAATCCATTGAGGATGAACTGCATGGCCTTGGCATTCTTCTCCATGATGACATAGTGTTCTGGTTTCCAGTCTTCTTCCTTCATGGTGAGATCGACATGGCCATCTCCATTTTCGACTATCCTCCAGCATTGGTAGTCGTTGGTCTTGATGTGGCTTTCCATGCACTTTTTCCACCATGTTTCTTCTCCTTTCTTTCGGAGATGTGGCTTGTTGGTGGAGATTCTGAGCTCAAACTTGCTTGGTTGAGACATGATCTGCAAACTTAACAAAGATCTAGAGTTTTTCCTGCTCTGATACCAATTGTAGGATCGTGATTGTTAGATAATAACTTAAGGAACTCAGAATATTGATTCTAAGTTCCCTTCGCAGCGGAAATAAACAATCAAACAAATGACAAGTTCCTTATAGTGGAAACCTTTGATTGCCAACTAGCAATCCAGGATAAAAACCATTACCTTTCTTTCGAAAGGATTTCAATGTCTACTTCTTGATTTCTTATCTCTTTTGGTTACAGCTTATCCTAGGAACAAACACACAGTTTCTTTGCCTTACACACAGGTAGGCAATCCTAGATAACTTAACACAATCAATAATCAATCCAAGAAACAGACCTTCGCACCTAGGAACTATCACTTACAGTCACAGGAACTTAGCACTCAACTCTTCTATTCCTTGACTGGTTCCTCTTGATCTCGGTTTGCTTTGATGATCTTGTTTGAAGGTTCACACTGGATATTTGCTAATGTGTGTGAGTCGTATTGTAAATTCTTGAAGATAACCCTTGAGTTAGTCTTCCTTTTATAGAGGATTCTTCGCAGCTTAATCTTCTCTGGGTTCCCACAGATTGAGCTTGCCCTAGGATGAGTGGTTCTCCTTGGTCCACGTTGTTCTTGGCATGTGCAAACAACCTAGGCAGCTCAGAATCCTTCTAGGTTAGTCAACCTCTTCATCCAAGTCATTCTCCAGCTTCCTTTGTCCGAGGTTCGACACTCTAGGCGCTTGGGAACTGACTTCTGGACAGCGACAGGTTCCATGTCCTGTCGCTTTCACCTTTCTCTGTCCGAGGTTCGGCGTTCTAGGTGTCTTGTTGTTTTGCTCTGGACATTGGCAGGCTTTTGGAAGCTTCGCACAAGTCGTTTTTGACTTTCTTTTGTCCGAGGTTGGTGTTCCCAGATTTCTCGGGAATCGCAACCTCGCATGCTACGTTTCTGGGCACACCTGGGTTCCTCTGGGTTCCTTCCTTTGTCTTGTTCCTTTGGTTCTCTTGTCCTGTTTGGCTTTCTTGCCTTCGGTATATTCCCGTGGTTCCTTAAAGCACATCTTTGAGATAAAACATTAGTATCATAATATTTGTCATCTTCAAAAGTAGAGAAACTGAGGAAAGAAACTCTCAGGGGAACTGAAGTTCCAGAGTTCCGTTTCCTAACAGTAGGGCTGTGCAAACTTGGACCGGACCGGACCGAAAATTTACGGTCCGATCCACGGTCCTATAAATTTCACTTTACTGGTTACGGTCTGGTCCCGGTCTAGACCGTAAATTTTATGGTATGGGCCGTAACCTTTTTTTTTAATTTAAAAAATGTCCAACAGGACCAGCAATCCATTTGATTTGGCCAGCCTAATCTTATTAACTTAACTAAGTAATTATTTTTTACCTTAATTTCTACTTTGTCTCTTAGTCTCCCTCGTCCCTTCAGGCTTCAACCTCCTCTGATCTTTTGATTCTCTTCAGTGTTCTATCTCATCTGATCTCTTGTCCATCCAACATCCTCTAATTTTCCTTGTGTCTACGGTCGCCGCAACACTTCTCGTCATTGTAGGTTTGTTCAATTTCAAAAACATTCTCGTAGCATGTTCAGTTTCTACCCTACACTAGTAATACTTAATTGCTTAATTTTTGAAAAATTTCCCCTAGCATGTTCGATCGTATGTACTAGCAAGTCCGTCTAGCTTCAGAATCCATGTCTAATATTGGAGAATTTGGAGTTTCTATAACAATATAATATGTATAAAGAGAGTTAAGAGACAAAGAACATATATAGTTATATATTTATATGCTAGGCCGTATTCAATTATGGGTTTAATGGCAATATGCCAATATGGATGTTTTTTTTATTTAGTTTTACTATAAAAAAAATTTTGAGACAAAAAACATATATAGTTCTTTTTTTATTCAGACAAAGCACATATATTCAGTTTATAACAAAGAACATCTATAATATAGATATTGCTTTGTTTGAATCAATTTTAATGGCAATATGGCATGACTCTCCAGTACTAATTTTGTTTGATTACTCATCTCATTGTTAATTTCAACTAACACATATTGATCTATTGATGAATTTATATTTTATATTGTTTGTTTCTATAGATGGCATGCAATAGATCAACTAGAGGTCATATCCCTACAAAAGAAGCAATTGAGTAGAGCCATGATTCTCCAACACATTGTGAAGAAAGTGAGCAGCCTGATGGACGTTCATCACCACAAGGAAATGGACGAAAACCAGTTAAAAGGAGGAGAGCAACAAAGAAGGAATATTGGGTTGGATTTGAGGAATATAAGGACGACAACAAACGTTTGAGGGCTCGATGCAAATATTGTGAGGCTAACTACACATGTGATTTAAACCAGAATGACACGAAAAATGTCAAGAATCATTTTTTCTCTTGTAAGGAGAATCCAGTAAACAAGGGAAAAGGTAAGAAAACTCAACAAATTGATAATATGGGTGAAGTTGGCATGAAAAATGAAAAATTGGACTTTTGAAGAAAAGATTATGAGGGCTGATGTGGTTGAAATGGTAATTAAAGATGAGATGCCCTTTATATCTGTAGAGAATGATGGCTCAAGAAATGCCTCATTTGCTACTTGTCCTTTTTTTTTAACATGCCCTCACGCACTACTATCAGACATGATTGTTATAAACTATATATTGTTGAAAGATAAAAGGTGAAACAGCTTCTAAGGAATTCATGTCAAAGTGTGTGTGTGACTACTGATACTTGGACATCTTTGCAAAGGGATATCTATATGTGTCTCACTACCCATTTCATTGATAATGATTGGAATTTGCGAAAAAAGATTCTCAATTTTTGTCTTATTTCTAGTAATAAAGGAGAGGCCATTGGTAGGGCAATTGAGGATTGTTTAAGCTTTTGGGATTTGAGTAAGAAGCTTCTAATCGTGATTGTAGATGATGCATCATCAAATAATACTTCTTGTATTTACATGACTGAAATGGCAAAAGAAAATGATTGCATTAGTGAAGGAAAATATTTGGACATGAGATGCATGGCACACATTATGAATTTGATTGTTCAAGATGGCTTAGCTGAATGTGGTAAACATGTTGGTAAACTTTGATTTGTGGTTAAGTATGTCAGGGGCTCTCCTTCTAGATTACATGCTTTCCATCAACTAGCTAAGAAATGCAAAGTTGAGTGCAATACTTCTTTGAAGGCAGATGTGTGTACTAGGTGGAATTCAACTTATTTGATGTTGCATAGTGCATTGTCCTATAAATCTGTTTTTGCTCGAATGGAAATTCCGAACGTTGAGAATTCAGATCTAGGTCCTTTGAGTTCTTGTGATTGGAGTAAGATTGAAGTACTTGTGTCTTACTTAAAGGAGTTTTACAACTTGACAAATCGTATTTCGAGATCCTTGTATGTCACAAGCAACTACATAATTTTTCATATATCTACAGTTGTGAAGGTGCTAACTAGTTTGGTTGCGAATGAGGACATTACTCTTCAAAAAATGGCAAGTGAGATGAAAAGAAAGTGTCACAAGTATTGGGGTTCTTTTGATAAGTTGAATATGTTGATATTTTTGCATGTCATTCTTGATCCTTTTTACAAGATGCATGGAGTGAAAGTTGTTCTTCACTCCATTTTTCCCCAAGATGACATCGATCGTTTGATTAAGATGGTTAAGGAGGTTGCTTATGAGGTTTTTGACCAGTATGTGAGTTTTTATGCTCCCTCTAAAGGTCAAGATATTGGGTCAGTCTCAAATGAATTGGTTGTTGATGAAGATGAAAGTGCAATTTGGTTAGAACAGATAAAAGAGGAAGTGACAAAAGGGAGGTCAGATCAAGATGAACATTCAAGATCCGAGTTTGATTTGTATTTGCATGAGAGATTAGAATCACATGAGAGAGATATTTTAAAATGGTGGAGACTCAATGGTCCTAGATATCCTATCTTGCACGCATGGCTCGCGCTGTCCTAGCCATCCCCATCACTATAGTTCCATCAGAATATTCATTTAGCACTGGAGGGCGTCACCTTACGAAATACAGAAGTAGTTTGAACCCATACGTAAGTCTTAGTTTTTTGCAAATAGTGAAATTTTACTTTTATTATGGACTAATGTTATATTATTCTTGTAATAAGATGGTACAAGCACTTGCATGTACTCAATATTGGTTAGGGGAATGGATGAAAAAACATAAATATATTGTAGAGGAAATCTTATTGTTTATTACAAAAATAATTTTAGTATATGGTTTAGAGTTGGAGAACATGGTTGATGTCAATGAAGGAACCTTCTTTGCTTGATGTAAAGGTATACAACTTTTCAATTTGTATTTTCTTGTTTAATGCAATTCTTAGACTTCATAATAATTTTGTTTGTAAATTTGTATTTTGTAGGGTTTGTGACTTTGTATGGCTGCATGAAGACTAAGAAAGGATGTTAATTCACCATAGACCGAAGGCCAATAGGCCATCATTGAGTGATGAAACTTTCTGGGACAATTTTATAAAATTACATTTATGAAGGCTAATAAGCCATACTGTTTCTTTAGACTAATTTTGGTGAAGTATTGCAGTGTATGTCTATGCTATAAATAAATGCATGAAGTTTTTTTATAAGCGGGGAAAAGACTAAAGTGTATATATGGTCTAAACCTGGGACCAGACAGTTTCGGTCCGATCCGGTCCACGGTCTGTATGCCTTGATAATTACGGTCCACCAGTCCAGACCGCACCGTGTATACCCAGACCGGTCTGGTCTGGACTGATTTCACAACCCTACGTATGCGGCCGGGTGTTTTTGGCAACACTTAAAATAGTATAGGTTTGGGAAGTGGTGGGATGAGACACCGTACTCAGCTTGTAAAAATAGGATGCCGCCATAATCAGTTTGTTAATAAGGATTAGAGTTTATCCAGATCTTGACAACATAATTTCCAACAGCCTTAGCGACGCTAGCAGTGACGGACATAGCGACGCCCGCAGCAATGCAAACGTTTAGCGATTGAATTAACGACGGATTTAGCTATGGAGATTTTGTGATTAAAATTGCTATTCCAAATGATGCGACGAATGTATTTTCCATTGATATCGTCGTCACTATTATAGATACAAATTGGATGTCGTCGCTAATAACGTACCCAATTAGCAATGGATGGCATGGCGTTGATTATTCATCAGAAACTAGTGTCGGTATTGCCAACGAATGGCATGTTCGATATGATAATTGTAACGAAGGGAAAAATGTGTCGCTATGCTCGTCAGAAATAGCAACAGTTATGGCATCGCATAGCTTTTCGTCGCCGATATTGCAACGGCAAGGACGCCATGTTTTGTTCCGTTGCTATTAGTTATAGATTTAACTACAACCTTTGAATTTTGTCACTGGTTTAGCAACATAATCTACCATCCATTGTTGTTGTCATTGCTATATTAGCAACAGATGCCAACCGTAGTTAATGACCATCGCTATTCCTGCGTTTTCTAGTAGTGATCATGTCCTAGAGCATATGAATTCATATATCTTTTTAAATTCTTGAAATATGTTACCGTTTCCCCTATACTTGTAGACGATCCAACAATTTGTCTATAGATCCTATAAGTCTTATGATTGCCCAGATTCACCCTATTGTTTTTCATAATGAAGTTTGCTTGAAAAGCACCAATGTGTCGATTGGATTTTGCAAATTGTTGCTCCCTTTATGTCAATAGAGGGTGTTTGTGACATTCCTCAAACATATGAATGATGTAATGCCCCCATTCTATACGTTTTAGCACTAGTCTTGCCTTGCATCCAATCCTGTTTGTAACCCTTCACCTTTTTTCCTCCCTCCTTTTGGGTGTTTCTTTCGAAATTGGTGATATGTTTTTGTGTCCTTCCCTATGGCAGAGCAAATACTTCCAAATTATGCAGTTGTATTTCTTTGTGTTTGTGCTACTGCGTACCTCAAATCCACATTCGGAAGCATGAATCTTGTAGAAATTAACCACACATTCTAATGTTTCAAACAATCAACCAACAACTGGTTTTGACTCACTATTGCAAGGAGGAATATAATATGTTAAGTTCCTAGAATAATTTACAATTTGAAGATTTGTCACGACTTCATCATTGCTTGTGAATTAGAAGAGGTATATTAAATAAACATGATATTAAATTCCTAATATACACTATGTGCATCTTAGAGAAACAATATGTGCATTTCGTAATCTACATCATGGACTTGTATTTCTTAAGTACATGTGAAGTTATATAGATTTTGTCGAAAATATAACATCATGTGCATTCATTAACACATTATGTACATATCTCAAATTCTAGGTTTATTCTTTAATTTTTAGGACACACAATGTTCTAAAAGTTCTAGGTTTCGTCAAAATTGTAGGACAATAGGTGTATGTAAAATTTTGTACCTGTTTGTATTAACGTAGTCGAATTCGTAGCTTCGTTCACATGTGATTCTGAATTCATACCAAGATTTGTTTCCATGGTGATTGATGAGAAATTCAAACGAACGAACATAGATTCTATTTAATAGATCATTGAAAAGTATCGATTGATGTTTTTTGTTCTTGTTGTGGAATCAATCTCGTAGTTCAATTGTGGGAGAAAATCAATGCTGATTTAGTATGCATCAATGGTGGCGGTGAATTTTATTGCATAAGCTTTATTTAATTTGTGGGAAGTTGTGTTAATGTTATATTTTGGGGGAAGGTCGGCTGTGTGTCTTCACGCGGATGCTTTTTCTTTATTTTTACTTCCCAACGCGTGTGTTTATTATTCAACAAATCAACGGTTGAGAATGATTCTCACCATTCTCACTTGGGGGAGAGAAGGGTGTTCTCACCCGAAACCCCCTATATATAAATATCAAAACTGCACATTTTAGCTAGTGTACGTTTTTTTTATAAAAAAGTATATATGTTAGTATGTTAAAAAGGATTTGGGTTCCCGTGCGAAATGCGAAGCAATCTCGGCCGTACGTTTTTTTTTTTTTTTTTTTTTGTCAACAACTTGTTTTTTCCATTTTCGTCTCGTGATCATTCTGGAAAAGCCTATATAGAAGGTTCACGAATAAGCACTAGATGTTCATTTATTTGTACATTCATGTTCACAAATAAGCACTGAATGTTCAAAGATAATAAATAAATATAAACATATAGTACTTATATGTGAACGTTAATAATTGTCTATTCCAGAACGATCAGAGACAATAAATAAATATATAAAAAAAATTGTTGACCGAAAAAAAAAAATCGTCATATTTACGGTTATGCCACCGCGTCACTATTCACTATCCCCCTCCCCTTTTTTTAACAGTATAGTGCCCTTGAATATTACCCCCCAGATAATGAACATTACTGCTCAGAAAATGAACATGTGGTGTCTATTTATGAACTCGAATGAACGCGACCGCTTCACATTTCGCACGGTACGCATATTTCTCACGTGAAACGGACTCTGTTAAAAAGTACATGTGTAAGTATGTTAAAGTGCATATTTAGTATGTTAAATTAAGTACATGTGTAAGTATGTTAAAGTGCATGTGTTAGTATGTTAAAGTGTACGATTAAGATTTTAAAGTGCATAGTACTAAAAACAATTCAGGGAATATATTATCAAAAAAGAATTATATTCGAAAAAAATCTAAAAAGAGAGAAATTTCTTGGAAAATAAATCAAGAAATATATGATTTTTTTTAAAAAAAAGTTATGTCTTCCTTCCAGTCGCTTATAGAGATATTAGAGCTTCACTTTCTTGGTTTTTCGTTGCTCTTGGTCCTTTATTGCTGGAGCGGTTGAGCTTGCTGGTTGGATGTGTCTTCCCTTCGGTCGCTTCTCTGTAAGTACCTTGCTTGTTTTTTTCTTCTTCTTTTGTATAGTTTGTTTTCTTAATTTATACTTTACTCATAACCTTCTTCATGAATCAACAAATGACCCATTTCATGACAAACTCAGTTTGAACCATTTCTTTTTTAACTGTTCTTTGGGTTTTATCATACCTCTTGCACATTATTGTCTTTCATGTAATATTGCTTTAAGCTACCCTACAAATACGTTTTTGTATGATCAAGTTTCTCTTTCTGTATTTTACATACAATTATGTCTCTACCATGACTCAAACATGCTCATCTTGGGGCACTGCTAAGTTTTTATATATTGTTGCTTATGCTCTAAGTTTCTACCAGTTTCAGATTCTGAACCTTAAAACTATATATGCCCTCAACAATTCCATGTTTTTCACATGGCACATTCCTTACCCTAACGATTTCCTCTATTCTCTTTCATCTTAGTGCATCGATGTTTATCCTCAACTCCTACAGTCTTATCATTTTCTTTCCATTACAAATTTACGTTTTTCTATTCACTAAAACAGGCATCTAATCCAATTTTCTTGTACTCATTATCATGTTCCTTATCTTGTTCTATTGCCTAAAGTTAGCAATTACCTTTTTCTTAATATAATTTCATATTTCTTAGATATTTTATTTACTATTCTCTTGGTTTCAATTTTTCACATTATTCTCTCCCGTGTTTACATTTGTTATCTCCATATCCTTTTCTTGCATTTACGTGGCACAATTTACTGCTACTTCCACATACACTCCCTCCACTACTAGAAAAATGAGTCAATTACGACACCTTATCTTCGACACTATTGGATTGTGTCGAAAAAAATTAGTCGCGCGCGGGGTGGATGGCAATTTTCGACACTATTCTCTGTCACATACATTATCGACACTTTAACGTGTCAATATAAGACAAATCTCAATTACCGACGCTTCTAGGTGTCGTTAATGACTAGTAAATAAAATTCATTCTCGACACCTCTATTTGTCTTTATTTTAACCCTAATAAAATAGCATCGCAGTGTCTCCTCAGTCCTCATCCCCCGCAACATCGCACCTGTTTCACCATTGACGAACATATCTCCCCTCAATGCTCCTTTGCCATTGTCGAACAGATCTCTCCTCAGGTTTGAATTCGCAGCCTTTGATTTCGAGACTCCCTTGTTCATTTCGAGCTTGAATTTCCAATTTGTCCTAAAACCTAGGGTTTCCATGTTCTTGGAATTCGCAGCCCCTTGATTTCGAGTTTGAATTCACATTCTAGTGGCTCCTAGCAGTAACCACCAACCCCGACGTCACTCCTCACTCGATGCTTCGTCCGTCTCCGCAGTTCTAACAAACTTCAAACCATCGGTGCTCCGTTCGGCGATTCTCTTGCAATTGCAGTCACGCCCAAGGCCTTCTCCTTCTCCTTAAAGTGTAATTTCTTTCCTTCTTTTTATGCTGATACATCTCATGTGCTTCTTTCCTCCTTCTCTACAAAGAGTAATGTCTATTTGATTTCATGGATGTTTTGTTCCATGTTGTGCTTAGATTTGTATGTATCTATGTTGTCTTGATGTATGTTCAAGTGCTTGTTTGACCTCATTTAAAGGTAAACTGGTCTTATTTGACTGGTTACTCTTACAAAAATGTTAAGAACAAATTATCTACCCACTTGGACATAAATCGATCGAGTACTTGAAGTAGTTCTCAGCTTTAGGGACTTGACAATTTGGAGTAATGACTTGTGTTTGGACATTGCAACAAGCAATTAATTGGTGTATATACACTTCAAGTCCATTAGAATTCTTGCATTTGTTTGGCATATTATTACCCCTTTGAGGAGGTTATCCATTATAGTTATTTACCTGGGCTCTGATACCAAATGAACCCAGGTAATCTAAAGTAAGGAAAGACATAGGAAGAAAGCAGTAAAGCGGAACATAGGTGAACAGTAATACAAAGTTTATACGCATGAATAGTAATGTACAGTGACTTTTGAACAGTAACTTTAAAAAATAGTAAAAACTAAGAACAATGAACAGTAAACGTAATAGTGACTATTCTGGAAAACTTAATAATTAAAGCAGGGAGAGAAATATGAACTGAAAACATAGGACTTTTATAAGATCATAATAAACTTACAAGGACTATTGTCGTAACTTGAAATGATTTCCAAAAGCTTGAAGGAGCTCCAGAGGAAGGCTTCTAAGCTTCAGAAGTTTTTGTGAGTTTCTCAACAAATGAGAGTCTGAATTGTGATGCCTCAAAACAAATGAGGGCTTTGCCTTTTATAGAAAAAGGGGAGAGTCTGATTTTCTTTGTCCGTACCAATTTTTGGTACTATTTCTTCATGGGTGGAGTCTCCTGTTGTGAGTGGAGCACTGAGTTGGTTTCTTCTGTCTTCTTGCCTTGGGTGGAGTGCTGAGCTGGTCTTTTGTCTCCTTGTCTTGAGTGGAGTGCTGAGCTGGTCTTTTGTCTTCTTGCCTTGAGTGGAGTGCTGAGCTGGTCTTTTTTCTTCTTGTCTTGAGTGGAATGCTGAGCTGGTCTTTTGTCTTCTTGCATAAAAGTGGGCATGTTCTTCTGATGGGCCTATCCTTCTGATGGACCTATTCTTCTTTCCTTGTTTTTGTAATGGGTCATAATCCGTTGTGTCTTGATGGTGGGCCTATTGTCTTGTGATGGGTATTTGAGCCTTTTGATTTGTTGGGCTCTTCTTCCTTCTTGATGATGGGCCTATTGTCTTATGAGATCTACTTCTTGAGTCTTTTATCAAATTAGCAAGATGTTCAAAGGAGATAATCTAAAAACAGGCTAGATTACCCCCTGAAATGAAAACATAAAATGAAAACATAAGAACTTTCTTTTTCTCTTCTTTTTCTCTTCTTTTTCTTTTTCCTTTTTCTCTTCTTTTCTTTTTCTCTTCTTTTCTTTTTCTTTTTCCTTTTTCTCTTCTTTTCTTTTTTCTTTTTTCTTTTTCTCTTCTTTCTTTTCTTTCTTGCTGAACAGATAGAATTATTTTTGTTTACCTTAGCGTAGGGGTCTTGTGCTAGGTGTCTCTATGAGTGTCGGGAATGCTTATGTCATCCCAGTCTTCGGTGTCAAGCATATCTTCATCTTCTTGTTTAAACTCATCTTCCAGGGAAATGAATTTTTGCCAATCTGCAAACTGGCCATCCCCGCTGAAAGGTAGCCATATTCTCCATTTATCTGGAACCCAGATTTATGTATAATGTCCTTCTGCTGCCAATCTACACGCCTTCCATCCACTGTAGAGGTATGCATTTTTGTAGAAGAAGGAAACGTCTTGGTGGCGCCTATAGAGCTCATGTTCCTCGTGTATTGTAAAGTTGGTGGGTAGCAGACCTACCCAGTCTCTCCAGTCTTCATCCTTTGAAACACCATGGGAGAAACATATAACCTTTTTTGACGGAATCATGGTGAATTCCGTTACTTTTGGGAGGGTAGCTTGGACGTAGGCAACTGTTGGACCAAAAGTTGCCATGTTACTTCCTATTAACAGGAACTTTTCTCCAAAGGCCTGCAGGATCTCTTCTATTCTTCCTTCAATATTGGGTAGGAAACTGATACTGTGGACCATACCTAGGTGGAAGAATTTTAGAAAAAGGTCTTTGGGCATGGTGCATGTGTTTAGGTAAAGGAGGATCTTCAGAAGTCCGCCTGTCATCATTGTTGGGCCCCCTGCTATTGGTTTAATAGTAGAGAATTGCCGAACAGTGACTCCCTTGAATTTCCACCCTGGTTCACCGAAGTACATTTGGATAAGCTCTTTCTGAGCTTGTATAAGGTCTGCCAAATGGCCTTCTTCTGTTTTTTGTATTAGAACCTCTTTTCCCTGGGGCCAGGCATCAAGGAGTGGTGTAAGTGCTTCTTGTGTTGGTGTGTCGAGGAGACGAGTTTGGAGATTCTTCCAACGTCTACCTGTAGCAATGGTTAGTTGTTCACCCAAATCTTTTTCCCTTTTTTCTTTCTCTCTTATCACATTTCCATTTTCGTGGAAGTGGATACTGAGTGTATTTAAGGCTTGTACTTTTTTCTTGGCTGTATGGGGCATAGTAGGAAGCCTCCAAATGTTATTCAGCAAACCAAGTTGTTCTGTGGAGAGCAAAAGTCCCTGTAGCGGTCTGAAGTTACTTTTGGCTGTAACTTGGGAGGAAGGTGAAGGTAAAACCTTTTCCTTTCCTTTGCGGGAGGGAGATCTCATTTTTAAAACCTGAAAACTTAAAACAAGTTAGAAATCACTGTATGTTTGTGACTCTGTAGGGATTTGAAAGAGTTTAATGTTACAAGTTCTCTTGTTATAATGTTTTAGGTTCTGCTAACAGATGCAGACTGTAGGGTAGATATATCATTATGTTCAACCGCAACAATGAACTTAAAACTAATCCTTTTTTCCATTACTGTTGTATGTAGGCCAAATCTATCAACAGTGAACGGACAGATTTGTGTCAGGAAGGGTGTTCCTAGGATTATTTGCTGATTTAAGCCTTTTATTAATATGAAGGAGTTGTGGAAACAATGTTTCTCATTACAAATAGAGGCTTTAGGGATCTTGTAACTAAGGTTCATACGACTACCACTAGCATCAAGAATTTTTTCACGACTCTTGTGGTAATACTTTGAAGGGATTATTCCTTCACAGATACAGTTTAGATCTGCTCCACTGTCAATGAGAGCAACTGTAGAAAGAGTGAAGTCTTCTATTTTTATGGTAATATGAACATACCATTTTTGAAAGTTGATCTTGTTTATGGCCGCAATAAAAGAATCTTCAATGACGGGATGTTCTTCTTTATTTTGTTGAGAACGGGGGCTGGAGTAAGGGTTTTTAGAAAATTCTAGGTGAGCTATTCTAGCTTCAAGTTCAAGATCTTTGGTCTCATTTAGTAATAATTGTTGGTTAAGGGATCCTATGTCTTTTTTGATTTTATTGACTTCAGCTTGTAGGTCTTTCAAGGTAATGGAGGAAAATATCTTAGTAGGTGATTTTTTATTAATAATTTTGGATATGCTAAAAGGTTCTTCAAGTTGGGGTTGTTGTTCTTTAAATATTAGTTCTTTTAGCTTCATGAAGTATTCTCGTTTTATTTGAGGATCTTCAAGGGTATCGATAAGCTCTAAAAGGGCCTCTCTTTCATCACTTTTGGTGATAACATTGCAGAATTGGGTTGTTCCTGAATCCTCAGTTTCTGAAGTATCAGGGACATAAAATTCATTCTCAGAATTCTCCAAAAGGATTTTAGTGAGTCTATCTTTTAGGGTACTATCATCTTGACAGATTTCATTGATCTTTTGTTTGAGACTGCAATTGTCTGCCTTATGGCCTGGTTTTCCGCATTTAAAACAGATAATCTTTTTATTAGTCTGTCTTGGTTGGAATTTCCTTCTAGGTGGGTAACTAGGCCTTTCATAATTGTTATCAAACTTTCTGTGTTTATTTTTATGACCCTTTTTATATTTATAAGAAGGGGGTTCTATTTTGGCAAGGCCAAAGGCCTCACAGAAGTTACCTAGTTCTTTTCTTCTAGATCCTTTTTCTCTACCATATTTGGCCTGGATTTTTAATTCGGAGCAAAGGGCTAACCCTTCTTTTTTGACAAAAGCCGTTAATTGGCCATAGGTCATGTCTTTCCAAGGAATTTCTTCTGTTTGAATTTAATCTTTTATTTTCTGGATTATCCTATCAGCAAATAAGTTGGGAAGACCAGTAATAAATCTTTCTTTCCAATATCCCTTATTGCAATCATTTCTTTTGTAGACGTAGGACAGGAAAACATCTTTATACCACCTATAGTCACTAAGGGTCTTACATCTTAGATTAGAAAGGATCTCTCTATTGGCTTGGATTTCCTCCCTAGGGTTGCCTATGAAGTGCATACTTATGGTGTATATAAGTTGGTGGACAGGTTCTGGTTCACCATTATCATTGGTAAAATCTAAGATCTCTTCTCTTTGAAAGGAGGATAAAGCATTATCCCACCAGTTTCTAAGCTGGCCTGTAAATCCAGTAGTTAAAAGTGAAAAACAAGTTTTGGGGTCTTTTCTACCAACTGTATAGGCTACATTAGCCATACCCATTTCTTGTAAGGTATTAAGTATTTCATGTTCGGATTTTCCATCTATATTCCATTCATAGATAGATTGTCCATTATAATCAGTGGATCTAAACTTAGATCTTTCTTCATATTGAAGGTCAGGAGGAGTAGGTCTAGGATAGAAGTTTCTAGTGTCTGTGTTCCTAAATATTTTTCTGTGTGCTTGAGGTCTATCATGGTTGTTTCTTATCCTGTTAATGGTAATGGGGTTTTCCACAAAGCAGGTTTGTAAGGTTTCAATTGCTTTATCACCAGATGGGCAATCTTCTCTTTCAGAGTTGTCTGAGGAACTGCTTGAGTTTGTGTTGGAACAATTGTTACAGTCCTCGATACAATTAATCGTAACATTTTTTAATTTTTGATCGATTAATTCTATGAGACTAAGAGAAGGATTAAGGGAAGTGTTACTAATGATCTCCTTTTTTATCCCCTGAATTTGAAAATGAGGTCTAGAGATGTCTTTAGGGAATTTGATAGTTTCCGTACTGATTTTATCATGTATTAATTCAACTTGTTCGGCTATTGTGTGGAGGATTTGGTTAGAATAGTTGTGTTGTTGATGTATTTTCTTAACATCTTCTAGGGTAGCGGGACTGTTATCTGGAGTACCAATTCTAGGATTTTTAAAAGGTTCAGCAGGAACCTCTCCATCTTTTGTAATAATTTTTATTCCTTGTAGAGGAGGATGAACACTTTGTGTAGATCCTGAGGGTAATTAGGAAACCAGGTTTTTGTTAACCTTGTTTGGACATCTATGGATTTCTGTTCCGCTTTACTGCTTTCTTCCTATGTCTTTCCTTACTTTAGATTACCTGGGTTCATTTGGTATCAGAGCCACTAGGCAACATTTCGCCCCGGTTGTAGTATTATAGTTATTTACGCCTTCAGTTACTGTTTACCAAGGTCGAACTTTTTACTGTTACTAGACCGTGCGTGTTTGGTTTTAGTCGTAAGTCCGTTGGTAAGCCCGCTTGACGAGGTAGTCCCAGGGTGTTCCAGGCCGATGGTCCCACGCCATTTAGTAACAATAAAACATACGATTAAGATAAATAGTTCCTAAAACGTAACTAATTATGGCTCTACAATTTAGGCGGATGCTGCATAGAGGTTCTAGTTCATCTAGCACCCCAGTCATCCATAGTAATGAAAATCTGTATGAAGAAAATAATAATGATTGGAACATACCACAACAGTCTATACAATCTATTTACAGAATAGGATGGACAGACTTTAAAACAGCCTTTAGTGTTAAAAGTCATGAAGAAACACTCAGTTTAGACAAAGAACAACTGACTCTTCAATCTTTATCTCCTATAAACTTTTTCACAAAAACAGTTTTCACAATAGATAAAGATTATCTAAGAAGAGACTTTGATTCCATTGAAAACAGAATCAAGAAAGTTTGGTTCATGAAAATAGACAAAATAGTCAGAGATAAAATAAGAGAATTATGGTACTCTGATATGGAAAAATATAGGATCAATATCCTGTTCTTCATATGGTTTCCTAATTACCTTAAGATTCAGGGAATAGAAAACCCTTTAGAACAAAAGTCCATAGAAATCCAAAATAAGTTAACTAAGATTTGGAACCTTTTACCTTCAGGATCTACACAAAGTGTTCATCCGCGTTTACTAGAAATTATTACTAAAAATGAAGATATTCCTACTAAGACCCTTAAGAATCCTAGGGTCATTATTTCTAACAACAGTCTTGCAACTTTTAAAGATGTTAAGAATATACAAGATCAAGTCATTACTGAAACTATCAAAATTAATCAAGACATATCTAGACCTCATTTTCAAATTCAGAAAATAAAAAATAAAATTCTTAAATACACCTCTTTAAACCCTTCTCTCAGTGTCTTAAAATTAATTAATTTTAAGAGAAGAACTATGTCCTTAAACTATGTTGAAAAACGTAATAATAAAACCAATACTGATCCTAGTAATTGTCCTGAGAATGCTAAGAAGAAATATGACCCTCCTGATAAGAAAAAATTAGATAACTCCTCTAAGACCTTTTACTTAGACGAGTTTGAACCTCCTTTTAATAAAAATAAACAAAATCCTAATCCCAAAAAAAAGGTATGATAAATCTAATTACCCACCTATAAGAAGATATCAATCTAGGAAAACGGATAATTGGATCAAAAGAATCAAAAGAATTTGTCGTAATAACAGTACTCTAAAAAATAGACCTATAAAAGTCCTTTTAAAAGACTCTAAGGAAGATATTCATGCCCTCAATTCTTCAAACTCAGATGATTCAGGTACAACCCAATTCTGTAATGTCATCACTGAAAGTAATGATAAAGAGACCCTCGCTGAACTTATCAATAAAAATTCCCCTGCTAAAACATTCTCCTCCATCACTATAAAAGATCTGCAAACTGAAGTTAATAGACTCAAAAAAGACATTGAAACCCTTAACAATAATTCCAAGTTACAACAAGAAGATAATAAAACTCTCTTTACTAAACAGACCCTTATCTCTTCTATAAACAAGATCAACCTTCAAAAATGGTATGTTAATATTACCATAAAAATAAAAGACTTCGTCCTTTCTACTGTCGCCCTAATAGACAGTGGAGCAGATCTAAACTGTATTAGTGAAGGTCTAATTCCTTCAAAATATTACCATAAAAGTCATGAAAAGATCCTTGATGCTAGCGGTAGTAGAATGAACCTTAGCTACAAGATCCCTAGAGCTTCTGTTTGTAATGATAAGTATTGTTTTAACAATTCCTTCATATTAATAAAAGACTTAAACCAGGACATAATCCTTGGAACACCCTTCCTAACACAAATATACCCTTTTACAGTAGATGTTTATGGCATACATACTGTTGTTATAGGTAAAGAATTAAATTTTGAGTTCATTTCTCCGGTCATACATAAAAACATATCTACTATACAGTCCTCTTCCGTAAACAAAAGCATGAATCTTATAACTAAGAAAAGATCCTTCATCCATTCCCTTGTTACGGAAATAGCACACCTTAAAATAGAAGAAAAACTTAAAAACCCTAGTTTACAAAAACAAATCCTCATCCTGGAAGAATCATTCAAAAAACGAGTATGCTCTGAATCTCCCACAGCCTTCTGGGACAGAAAGAAGCATCAGGTGTCTCTCCCCTATGAAAAAGATTTCAAAGAAATAGACATTCCCACCAAAGCTAGACCCATCCAAATGAACCAAGAACTCCTACAATTCTGCAAACAGGAAATAGACTCCCTTCTAAAAAAACAACTCATAAGACCCTCCAAGTCTCCCTGGAGTTGTGCAACTTTCTATGTTAATAAGCAAGCCGAAAAAGAAAGAGGAGTCCCCAGACTTGTGATTAACTACAAACCTTTGAATAAAGCTTTACATTGGATTAGATACCCCATTCCTAATAAAAGAGATCTCCTCAATAGACTTTCTGATTCTAAGATCTACTCTAAATTTGATATGAAAAGCGGATTCTGGCAAATCCAAATAGAAAATAAAGACAGGTATAAAACAGCCTTCGCAGTTCCTTTTGGACATTATGAAAGGAATGTTATGCCTTTTGGCTTAAAAAATGCTCCTTCAGAATTCCAAAAAATCATGAATGATATCTTCAACCCTTACTCTAGTTTCACAATAGTCTATATTGACGATGTTCTAGTCTTTTCTAATAGCATAGAAGAACATTTCAAACACCTTAATACTTTTTTATATATAATAGAAAAAAATGGGCTGGCTGTCTCGGCCTCAAAAATAAAATTATTCCAAACACAGATAAGGTTCTTGGGTCATAACATCTTCAACCAAACATTCAAACCTATAAACAGAAGCATAGAGTTTACTAACAAATTCCCTGATGAAATAAGAGACAAAAACCAACTACAAAGGTTCCTTGGTTGTTTAAATTATATCTCTGATTTCTTCCCTAACCTCAGACAAATCTGTGCCCCTCTGTTTCAAAGACTCAGAAAAAATCCACCTCCTTGGACAACTGAGCATACCAAGGTTATCCAACTTCTCAAAGAAAAAGTCAAAACATTACCTTGTGCTAGTATTCCTCACCCCTCTGCTTTTATGATAGTTGAAACGGACGCCTCAGAATTAGGCTTCGGCGGAATTCTCAAACAAAGACTACCTAACCAAACTAAAGAAACCCTTGTTAGATACTACTCTGGCGTTTGGTCTGGACCACAAAAGAACTATAGTACTGTCAAAAAAGAAGTCCTATCTATTGTCTCTTGTATCTCTAAATTCCAAGATGATTTATATAACAAAGATTTCCTTCTCCGTGTTGACTGCCAATCAGCAAAAGAAATCCTGCAAAAAGATGTTCAAAATCTTGTTTCAAAACAGATTTTTGCTAGATGGCAAGCTATTGTTTCAGTTTTTGACTTCAAAATAGAATTTATAAAAGGAAAAACAACTCTTTACCAGACTTTCTCACAAGAGAATTCTTACAGGGGAAAACCACAGAGACATAAGATTTTTGTCCATGAGAGATCATTACAAAAGATGCAAAGCACGTCTCGAACAAAGCCTCTGGATACCACCTATAAGAGAAATACTTGAGCTTAACGAAGATCCTTCACTTCGCCAGTTTCTGCAAAAACTTGAAAAGAAAGTCAAAGAGAGGCTTACCTTCCTTTAAAAGACCGCCTCAGGAATGGATCCTAAAGACAGAAAACAGACTCCCCAGGACTACATCAGTCCATCTTCCTCTTCCTCCTTGGTCCCGATGCATAACAGATTCCAAGCTCTCTCAAACTTCCCAGCTCTCCCCTACAACCAAGCCCTTGTGGCATCAAAGACTCCTGTCAAAATAGATCCCAAAAGGGACAGTTCTTTCCTCCTACCCTTCATTGGTTCTCAGATACCCCCTCAAAGACCCAAAAATTATATGAATTCATCCTTGTTGACTCTGGCTCGGCAGAAATATCTCACACCATGTGTACAATAGACCTCTCACGCATCTCCTTCTCAAAATGCAAAATACTCAATGTCTTGGTCTCCTCTGACTGGACTGACCCCTGGACCCTAAAATCCTTCTCCCTTCCAAATGCCATTCCTAATCTCCCAGGGTATTCTTACCAAGACTACAAAGATGCGTGGGAAATAACTTTCCTACTTAGGCCATTTAACCATTCATGGTTTTTCTTCTTTGACAAACACTGCCCCCAAGGTTTCCCAATATGGTTCTATGAGTGGTGGATTACTTTTGGAGCCTCAGAGAAAATTTACCCAGAAAAAATACAAAGGGCCTATTCCACCTACCTTTTCCATGCAAAAGACAGAACCTTCACAAAATCTCTTCGCTTCCACATCGATTTTGGTATTGCATGGATCTTCTGCTGGACTTATGAGACCCTACAAATTCAACCACAAAGCTATCCCCTCACACTTTGTCGTCGTTTCAAAGTCCGTTGGTGGGAGAAGTTTATTATTTCCACTATAACAGTTGCAAAAGTAGAATTGTTTTTCCAGCAGAAAGGCCAAAGACTGTCAATTAATGATACAACAGTCAAAGCCACTACTTCTGCTCCTACTCCTCCTCCACAAAAGAACCCTTCTCCTACCCTTTCAAAAAACCAGCTCGAGCAACTGAAACAATGGGAAGCCTTTCAAGCCTTTCAAAAATATATGGCTCAAGAAAAGCAAAGTGTTACTAACAGCTGCGATGATCCTGACGCCACTCCGTCACCTTCTCCGGCGGATGATCCAGAATAGTTTGCACAAGATCCATACGCTTAGGTAAACAAAAATAGTTCTATCTGTTCAGTAAGAAAGTAAAAGAAAAGAAAAAAAGAAAAAGAAAAAAGAAAAAGAAAAAGAAAAAGAAAAAGAAAGTTCTTATGTTTTCATTTTATGTTTTCATTTCAGGAGGTAATCTAGCCTGTTTTAAGATTATCTCCTTTGTACATCTTGCTAATTTGATAAAAGACTCAAGTAGTAGATCTCATAAGACAATAGGCCCATCATCAAGAAGGAAGAAGAGCCCAACAAATCAAAAGGCTCAAATACCCATCACAAGACAATAGGCCCACCAACAAGACACAATGGATTATTGACCCATTACAAAAACAAGGAAAGAAGAATAGGTCCATCAGAAGGATAGGCCCATCAGAAGAACATGCCCACTTTTATGCAAGAAGACAAAAGACCAGCTCAGCATTCCACTCAAGACAAGAAGACAAAAGACCAGCTCAGCACTCCACTCAAGGCAAGAAGACAAAAGACCAGCTCAGCACTCCACTCAAGACAAGGAGACAAAAGACCAGCTCAGCACTCCACCCAAGGCAAGAAGACAGAAGAAACCAACTCAGTGCTCCACTCACAACAGGAGACTCCACCCGTGAAGAAATAGTACCAAAAATTGGTACGGACAAAGAAAATCAGACTCTCCCATTTTTCTATAAAAGGCAAAGCCCTCATTTGTTTTGAGGCATCACAATTCAGACTCTCATGTGTTGAGAAACTCACAAAAACTTCTGAAGCTTAGAAGCCTTCCTCTGGAGCTCCTTCAAGCTTTTGGAAATCATTTCAAGTTACGACAATAGTCCTTGTAAGTTTATTATGATCTTATAAAAGTCCTATGTTTTCAGTTCATATTTATCTCCCTACTTTAATTATTAAGTTTTCCATAATAGTCACTATTACGTTTACTGTTCATTGTTCTTAGTTTTTACTATTTTTTAAAGTTACTGTTCAAAAGTCACTGTACATTACTAGTAACTGAAGGCGGTTGAGCTTGGTAAACAGTAACTGAAGGCGTAAATAACTATAATACTACAACCGGGGCGAAATGTTGCCTAGTGGCTCATTATTATTATAAGATCATAATAAACTTACAAGGACTATTGTCGTAACTTGAAATGATTTCCAAAAGCTTGAAGGAGCTCCAGAGGAAGGCTTCTAAGCTTCAGAAGTTTTTGTGAGTTTCTCAACACATGAGAGTCTGAATTGTGATGCCTCAAAACAAATGAGGGCTTTGCCTTTTATAGAAAAAGGGGAGAGTCTGATTTTCTTTGTCCGTACCAATTTTTGGTACTATTTCTTCACGGGTGGAGTCTCCTGTTGTGAGTGGAGCACTGAGTTGGTTTCTTCTGTCTTCTTGCCTTGGGTGGAGTGTTGAGCTGGTCTTTTGTCTCCTTGTCTTGAGTGGAGTGCTGAGCTGGTCTTTTGTCTTCTTGCCTTGAGTGGAGTGCTGAGCTGGTCTTTTTTCTTCTTGTCTTGAGTGGAATGTTGAGCTGGTCTTTTGTCTTCTTGCATAAAAGTGGGCATGTTCTTCTGATGGGCCTATCCTTCTGATGGACCTATTCTTCTTTCCTTGTTTTTGTAATGGGTCAATAATCCGTTGTGTCTTGATGGTGGGCCTATTGTCTTGTGATGGGTATTTGAGCCTTTTGATTTGTTGGGCTCTTCTTCCTTCTTGATGATGGGCCTATTGTCTTATGAGATCTTGGTGTGTGCAAGGATCGAGGGCCAAACAGTGCAAGATCTTGCTCAACAAGGCGCCTCGGAACTCAAGAGCACAAGGACAGCAACTCCAGCAAAATCCCAGAATTTGCCCTGACTTCAGTGGGGTCGTTCTCCTTGCTCCGAACTCCGAATTGGTTGACTCTGGCGACAGTAGACAGATATGGAAGTCTAGTTTCTGTCCTCAAATTTTCAGAATTTTCTGGGCGGTGGATCAAAAGATATGATTTTTCTACCGAAGGGTCGCTGGTAGTTCCGGGGAGGAAGTTCAGCAAACTTCGGCAGTTTTTAGGGTTCTTGGTGATGGACGATGGATTAGGGAGGGAATGAGGATGATCTTCCAACCAAGATATGACTCACTCGGCTAGGGGATCAAGGGAAGGAATTTCGAGATAGGAACCACTCGAAATCAATGGAGGAAAGGGTTGATATTACTCACAACCGTCAATGGGGATAGGGATAGATAGAGAGCTTTTGGTAGCACGTAATGCTGATTTTCATTTGCCAAAAACTGAATTACAATCTGAAGTTTAGACCCCTAATAGGCTATTCCGAAAATAGAAATAAAAGGAAGAAAATAAAAGCTAAAAATAGCCCACTAAGTGGAGCATTACGGCCTAATGCCCTAATTAATTAACCGATTATTCTAAGGCTGGAAAATAGAAATAAACAAGCTAAAACAAGCTAAAAATAACATGTCCAAGAATATCCCAAGCAAAATTAATTGCCATGCAAACCATCTTCAATCGGAAATATCATGCATGAGTGAACCGGGCCTCTCTTGACTAAGGCATGTGATGATGGTCCCTCCACTTTGATTCGGCTCGCCTAAGCTCAAGAGAGTGTCCTTGAGTTGTTGGTGTAGGTGGCGAGCTCGGGCTCTAGTGATAGCACCGGGTGGTGGGTCCTCCTTAGGTTTGGTCGGTGCGGCTTCTTCTCTTAGCTCCTCTTCATCACTTGAAGCACCTTCGGGTTCATCTTGATGTGTAGGCTCGAACACATCATCCTCCCTCTCTTGAAAGGGATTCGACCTCGAATCCAGCTCGTCAAGGTCCGAATCTCCTTCAACCACGTAAGGCATCAAGTCGGAGACGTTGAATACGTCATGGACGCCAAAGGTGGGAGGGAGGTCGAGCTTGTAGGCATTGCCGTTGACGCGCTCAAGCACTTGAAATGGCCCATCTCCTCTCGGTTTCAGTTTGGAGTTGCGGAGCAAGGGAAATCTCTCCTTCCTTAGGTGCAGCCACACAAGGTCGCCGGGCTCAAATAGCACTTCCTTGCGACCACGATCAGCTTGGCGCTTGTATTGGCACGTCCTCCTCTCCAGTTGCAGCCTCGTATCTTCATGCATCCTCTTGATCTGAGCTGCCTCATCCGCACCTTCCTTGCTCTCCTTCTCCTTGATTGCATACGGCAATAACTCCAAGGGTGTGGTGGGGTTACGGCCGTACACAACCTCAAACGGTGTCCTCTTGGTGGCGGTATGGACCGTCCTATTGTAGGCGAACTCAATGAATGATAAGCTCTCTTCCCACCTGCGCAAGTTAGTCCTCAAAATAGTACGAAGTAAAGCACCAAGAGTACGATTAACTACCTCAGTTTGGCCATCCGTTTGAGGATGACATGTAGTAGAAAAGAGAAGCTTAGTTCCAAGCTTTGCCCATAAAGTCTTCCAAAAATAGCTTAGGAACTTCACATCTCGATCCGAAACAATAGACCTAGGAACTCCATGCAATCTCACAATATGATCAAAGAAAAGGTTAGCAACATGAGAAGCATCATCAGTCTTATGGCATGCAATGAAGTGTGCCATCTTGGAGAACCGGTCTACCACTACAAATATGGAATCTCTCCCTCTCTTCGACCGAGGTAACCCTAAAACAAAGTCCATGGAAATGTCTTCCCAAGGCAGTTTAGGGATAGGTAGAGGAGAGTAGAGACCATGGGGCTGGGCCTTGGACTTAGCACGCAAGCAAGTGGTGCAAGATGCACAATACTTTTCCACGGCGTGCTGCATCTTAGGCCAATAAAAGTGCTCTCTTAGCACATGTAAGGTCTTAAGGACACCGAAATGCCCCATTAACCCGCCCCCATGTGCTTCTTGAACCAAAAGGGTTCGAATTGAGCCTTTGGGAATACACAACTTATGGCCTTTAAACAAGAATCCCTCATGTAAGTAGAATTGATCCTTACTCCCATGGGACTTACATGTGTCAAATATATCACAAAAATCAGCATCATGCACAAATAAGTCCTTAAGGAAGGAAAAACCAAGCAACTTAGCATCTAGTAAAGCCATAAGAGTGTAACGCCTGGATAGGGCATCCGCCACTACATTGTCCTTTCCCTTTTTGTGTTTGATCACATAGGGGAAAGACTCAATGAACTCGACCCACTTAGCATGCCTCTTGTTAAGCTTGCTTTGACCCTTTAGATACTTCAAGGCCTCATGGTCCGAGTGTATGACAAATTCCTTAGGCAATAGGTAGTGTTGCCAAACCTTGAGAACACGTACTAATGCCAAAAGTTCCTTGTCATACGTGGGGTAATTCAATGCAGCCCCTCCAAGCTTCTCACTAAAATAGGCAATGGGTTTGCCTTCCTGCATAAGGACACCCCCAAGGCCTATTCCCGAAGCATCACATTCTATCTCAAAAGTTTTATCAAAGTTTGGTAGAGATAAAAGTGGTGCTTGGGTGAGCTTGGCCCTCAAGCTAGCAAAAGCCGCCTCTTGCCTTGGCCCCCATACGAAGGCCACACCTTTCTTGGTCAATTCCGTGAGAGGCGCAGCAATGGTGCTAAAGTCTCTCACGAAACGGCGGTAAAAGCCAGCTAGGCCTAGGAAACTCCGGACTTGAGTCATTGAGGTAGGCGTGGGCCACTCGGAAATGGCTTTAACCTTCTCCTCATCAACTCGTAGTCCGTCCTTGCACACCACAAATCCAAGGAATACCACATGATCCGAATGGAAGTGGCACTTCTTGAAGTTGGCATACAACTTCTCCCTTCTCAAGACTTCAAAAACCTGCCTAAGGTGACCTATATGCTCTTGAAGATTGTGGCTATACACTAGGATGTCATCAAAGTATACAACCACAAACTTGCCAAGGAATGGTCTTAGGACGTGGTTCATGAGTCTCATGAATGTGCTAGGGGCATTAGTGAGACCAAAGGGCATTACCAACCATTCGTACAACCCATATTTAGTCTTAAAGGCTGTTTTCCATTCGTCGCCCTCTTTCATACGAATTTGGTGGTAACCGCTCTTAAGGTCCACTTTAGAGAAGATACTTGCCCCATGCAACTCGTCAAGCATGTCATCTAGTCTTGGGATTGGATGACGATACTTGATGGTTATGTTATTGATTGCTCGACAATCAACACACATCCTCCAAGTACCATCCTTCTTTGGTACTAGAATGACCGGGACTGCACAAGGACTAAGGCTCTCTCGAACATAGCCCTTGTTTAGCAAGTCTTGTACTTGACTTTGGAGCTCTTTTGTCTCCGCCGGGTTAGCCCTATAGGCAGCCCGGTTTGGTAGTGTTGCCCCCGATATAAAGTCAATTTGATGCTCAATACCCCGTACCGGTGGCAAACCACTCGGCACATCTTCTTGAAAGAGTTCTTGAAACTCCATCATAAGACGTGCTATGGGCTGAGGTAGCTCCTCAAGATCACTCAAGGCAAGTAACATGTCCTTTGGTATTAGCAAAAGACACGGCTTTCCTTGTTTGATAGCTTGAGAGACTTCCCTAGGCTTGGCTAGCAATAGGTGATTGGAGGCCCCCCCTTTGCCCCCAATTGCCATCTTTTTGCCCTTAGCTAGCTCGGCCTTTTGTTGAGCACGTCGTTGCTCCCTTGCTATATGATCAGCCATGATCTCATGAGGGGCCAAAGGATGGAGAGTAATTCGTTTCCCCTTCAAGTGAAAGGAATACTCATTACTTATCCCTTGGTGTATGACGCCACGATCAAATTGCCAAGGCCTTCCCAAGAGAAGGTGGCAAGCTGTCATGGGCAGGACGTCACACAAGACCTCGTCCTCATAGCCACCTATAGCAAATTGAATCATGGCTTGGTCCTTGACCTTAAGGGGAGTGTCGGAATTTAACCAACAAAGGGTGTAGGGTTGTGGGTGAGAAGTAGTACTTAGGTTAAACCTAGATACTACTTCTTGGTCAATGATGTTGCAACATGACCCCCCATCAATGATCATACTACACACCTTCCCCTTAATTGTGCACCTAGTATGAAATATAGTCTCTCTTTGACTAGGCACAACCGGACCTTCCGAGGCAATCAACACCTTCTTAACCACAAAACAATCTCCTTGGGCAGCAACCACGTGGAGCGCCTCCACTTCCTCCTCATTCTCAACAAGTTCTTCCTCACACTCATCCTCGGAAACATAGTCTCCTACAGTGTTAAGAAGTACTTGTCGTCTTGAGGGACAATCCTTGGCCATATGCCCTCTCCCAAGACACTTAAAACACTTGATCTCACTAGTTCGGGGTTCACCCTCCTTGCGTTGGGTTGGCACCGTACTAGTGACATCTCGCCTAGGGTGGGTCGTGGAGTCCCCTCCCCTAGTGGGTTCTAGGCGTCTTGGCGTGGGTAGGACCCCTTTGGAGCTTTGCCAAGGTCGTGAGCTAGAGGCTAATGGCCGCCTTGAAGGAAGTGCTTTATACATACGATTCGTATAATGAAGCACTTCTTCCATAGGTGTGCCACTAGGGAAGTGTTGCTTGCTCACCACAGCTTTGAGCTCGGGGTTGAGACGACTAATGAACTTAGAAATAAGGTACCCTTCGGGAACCCTAAGACCAGACCTAAAGACCAAAGTCCTTAGCTCGGTATAGAATTCGTCCGGGCTCTTATTCCCTTGCTCTAGTTGTTCCAACCTCTCATGAATGCGCTCGGCATAATCATTAGGTACAAATCTGTCCCTTAGTGCTTGTTTGAGACCTTGCCAAGTCATGATTTGGGGGTGGCTGTGATAATCACGTTCCTCCTTGTCCCCAAGCCACCACTGGTAGGCAATGCCCTCAAACTTGATGGTAGCTATAGCTACTCGTTGAGCTTCCGAGTAGTTATAATACTGAAAAATTTGATCAGTTTTTTGCTCCCAATCAAGATACACCTCGGGATCACAATTAAGACCGAAAGAGTGTACCTCAAGCTTAATGCCATGCGGCCTTTGTTCATGAACTGGGGCATACTCCTCCTCGTAGTAGCCGGCTCCTCGGTTGGCCATGTAGGCACCTCTCCCTCCTAAGCCACGTCCAGCTCCTCCTCGGCCTTGGTTGAATCTCCGGGGCTGCATCAAGGGCTCTTGGTACCTAGGATTATCATATTGAGCTAGCCTCGTCGGCTCCCTTTCCGGTATATAATCTGCATGGTTAGTCCGAAAGGGCATACTAGTAGTAGTAGAACTATGGTAAGGAAGAGCGAAATTAGAATCTGTACCATATTCTTCCCGGGTGGTAGTGACAAGGGCCGTCGTAGGGTGGTGAAGACTAGGGCTTGGCAGACTTGCGGCCAATGACATGGGCGCGGCCAAGGAACTCGTCGGTGGAGCTCCATTGCCTCCTTGTGGTTGCTCTCGGTGGTATCTAGGAGCTTGGCCGTAAGAGTTGCTCCACTTCTCGTCCATGGCCCTCATGAACGCCGCTTGCTCCTCCCTCATAGCTTGGAGGTGTTGTCGGGCCCTCTCATCGGCTTCTTCCTTGGAGGCTTGGATAGCTAGGAGTAAGGTTTCCATTGTAACTCCCGGACTATCCTTTCCTCCTTCTTGGCTGATTTGCTTGTCCTTTGGATCGCCCATGGTACCTTAGCAAAGACAAACACACAACAGCCCACAAAATCCAACAAAAACACAATGGTCCCTAAGCTAGTAAGGAGCTACTATCTACCAACAACTCCTTGCAACCTTCAAGTTTCAAGCTCGGAAGACAAGGGTAAGGTAAGGCTTCCTATATGCAAATATGACTCACAAAATAGAAAACAAAGTGCACCACAACCTTGATTCAAGTCTTAAGTTAGATGCAACTCAAACAATCTCGTAAGTACTTATCCCCTATTACCACTTACTATAGGTGAACAAGAAAGATTACAATGAATTGCAACTTACAATGATGAATCGAATACAATTATGAGCACTTCTCACGAACACAATGAATCACTATGTATCAAGAATGATCACAAAAGGCCTAGTCTCTTTTTTTTTTTTTTTTTTTTGAATGGCCGACTTTGTCCTTTCTGATTTTTTTTTTTTTTTTGACTAACACAAGCTGTAACAATGGAATGAAATAAAAAAAATAATAAAAATAATAATAATAAAGTTCTTGATCAACCTATAGAGTCCGTACCTCAGAAATGTTCCTCCACTCGAAAGCTTAAATTGAATATAACTTAAGGTACTCTAGGTAGGTTGATTAAGGTGCCAAATTAAATAAAATAAAGACTCAAATTTCCCCTACACTATATGCAGCTATATGGTCTCGGTTAGGGCAAATTAAAACTCACGGCAGGTTGTTTAAAGTTTGAAATCAGATTATGTAACAAAGTCAACAATCTTTCCTAGATTTTAGGCGTGAAGAGATCAACCAAAATCAACCCTAATCTGCCGTCTTCTAGTTTGATTCAACCTGGTTTTTGAGACGTCTAAAACCCTAAAATGCAGAACTACAAATCTAGGTAAACAAGACTCAAATACAAAGACACAAGAGCAAGACAACCCTAATATTCTAGACGCAAACAACTCGGAATGCAAGACAAGTTAGGGCACGAAATCAAGAGCCTTCAACAATGAAAATTGCAAGAAATCAAAGGTAAACAAGAGCAAGAACTTACATAGCTCTGATACCACATGGTGTGTGCAAGGATCGAGGGCCAAACAGTGCAAGATCTTGCTCAACAAGGCGCCTCGGAACTCAAGAGCACAAGGACAGCAACTCCAGCAAAATCCCAGAATTTGCCCTGACTTCAGTGGGGTCGTTCTCCTTGCTCCGAACTCCGAATTGGTTGACTCTGGCGACAGTAGACAGATATGGAAGTCTAGTTTCTGTCCTCAAATTTTCAGAATTTTCTGGGCGGTGGATCAAAAGATATGATTTTTCTACCGAAGGGTCGCTGGTAGTTCCGGGGAGGAAGTTCAGCAAACTTCGGCAGTTTTTAGGGTTCTTGGTGATGGACGATGGATTAGGGAGGGAATGAGGATGATCTTCCAACCAAGATATGACTCACTCGGCTAGGGGATCAAGGGAAGGAATTTCGAGATAGGAACCACTCGAAATCAATGGAGGAAAGGGTTGATATTACTCACAACCGTCAATGGGGATAGGGATAGATAGAGAGCTTTTGGTAGCACGTAATGCTGATTTTCATTTGCCAAAAACTGAATTACAATCTGAAGTTTAGACCCCTAATAGGCTATTCCGAAAATAGAAATAAAAGGAAGAAAATAAAAGCTAAAAATAGCCCACTAAGTGGAGCATTACGGCCTAATGCCCTAATTAATTAACCGATTATTCTAAGGCTGGAAAATAGAAATAAACAAGCTAAAACAAGCTAAAAATAACATGTCCAAGAATATCCCAAGCAAAATTAATTGCCATGCAAACCATCTTCAATCGGAAATATCATGCATGAGTGAACCGGGCCTCTCTTGACTAAGGCATGTGATGATGGTCCCTCCACTTTGATTCGGCTCGCCTAAGCTCAAGAGAGTGTCCTTGAGTTGTTGGTGTAGGTGGCGAGCTCGGGCTCTAGTGATAGCACCGGGTGGTGGGTCCTCCTTAGGTTTGGTCGGTGCGGCTTCTTCTCTTAGCTCCTCTTCATCACTTGAAGCACCTTCGGGTTCATCTTGATGTGTAGGCTCGAACACATCAGATCTACTTCTTGAGTCTTTTATCAAATTAGCAAGATGTTCAAAGGAGATAATCTAAAAACAGGCTAGATTACCCCCTGAAATGAAAACATAAGAACTTTCTTTTTCTCTTCTTTTTCTTTTTCTTTTTCCTTTTTCTCTTCTTTTCTTTTTCTCTTCTTTTCTTTTTCTTTTTTCTTTTTCTCTTCTTTTCTTTTTTCTTTTTTCTTTTTCTCTTCTTTCTTTTCTTTCTTGCTGAACATATAGAACTATTTTTGTTTACCTTAGTGTAGGGGTCTTGTGCTAGGTGTCTCTATGAGTGTCGGGAATGCTTATGTCATCCCAGTCTTCGGTGTCAAGCATATCTTCATCTTCTTGTTTAAACTCATCTTCCAGGGAAATGAATTTTCGCCAATCTGCAAACTGGCCATCCCCGCTGAAAGGTAGCCATATTCTCCATTTATCTGGAACCCAGATTTGTGTATAATGTCCTTCTGCTGCCAATCTACACGCCTTTCATCCATTGTAGAGGTATGCATTTTTGTAGAAGAAGGAAACGTCTTGGTGGCGCCTATAGAGCTCATGTTCCTCGTGTATTGTAAAGTTGGTGGGTAGCAGACCTACCCAGTCTCTCCAGTCTTCATCCTTTGAAACACCATGGGAGAAACATATAACCTTTTTTGACGGAATCATGGTGAATTCTGTTACTTTTGGGAGGGTAGCTTGGACGTAGGCAACTGTTGGACCAAAAGTTGCCATGTTACTTCCTATTAACAGGAACTTTTCTCCAAAGGCCTGCAGGATCTCTTCTATTCTTCCTTCAATATTGGGTAGGAAACTGATACTGTGGACCATACCTAGGTGGAAGAATTTTAGAATAAGGTCTTTGGGCATGGTGCATGTGTTTAGGTAAAGGAGGATCTTCAGAAGTCCGCCTGTCATCATTATTGGGCCCCCTGCTATTGGTTTAATAGTAGAGAATTGCCGAACAGTGACTCCCTTGAATTTCCACCCTGGTTCACCGAAGTACATTTGGATAAGCTCTTTCTGAGCTTGTATAAGGTCTGCCAAATGGCCTTCTTCTGTTTTTTGTATTAGAACCTCTTTTCCCTGGGGCCAGGCATCAAGGAGTGGTGTAAGTGCTTCTTGTGTTGGTGTGTCGAGGAGACGAGTTTGGAGATTCTTCCAACGTCTACCTGTAGCAATGGTTAGTTGTTCACCCAAATCTTTTTCCCTTTTTTCTTTCTCTCTTATCACATTTCCATTTTCGTGAAAGTGGATACTGAGTGTATTTAAGGCTTGTACTTTTTTCTTGGCTGCATGGGGCATAGTAGGAAGCCTCCAAATGTTATTCAGCAAACCAAGTTGTTCTGTGGAGAGCAAAAGTCCCTGTAGCGGTCTGAAGTTACTTTTGGCTGTAACTTGGGAGGAAGGTGAAGGTAAAACCTTTTCCTTTTCTTTGCGGGAGGGAGATCTCATTTTTAAAACCTGGAAACTTAAAACAAGTTAGAAATCACTGTATGTATGTGACTCTGTAGGGATTTGAAAGAGTTTAATGTTACAAGTTCTCTTGTTATAATGTTTTAGGTTCTGCTAACAGATGCAGACTGTAGGGTAGATATATCATTATGTTCAACCGCAGCAATGAACTTAAAACTAATCCTTTTTTCCATTATTGTTGTATGTAGGCCAAATCTATCAACAGTGAACGGACAGATTTGTGTTAGGAAGGGTGTTCCTAGGATTATTTGCTGATTTAAGCCTTTTATTAATATGAAGGAGTTGTGGAAACAATGTTTCTCATTACAAATAGAGGCTTTAGGGATCTTGTAACTAAGGTTCATACGACTACCACTAGCATCAAGAATTTTTTCACGACTCTTGTGGTAATACTTTGAAGGGATTATTCCTTCACAGATACAGTTTAGATCTGCTCCACTGTCAATGAGAGCAACTGTAGAAAGAGTGAAGTCTTCTATTTTTATGGTAATATGAACATACCATTTTTGAAAGTTGATCTTGTTTATGGCCGCAATAAAAGAATCTTCAATGACGGGATGTTCTTCTTTATTTTGTTGAGAACGGGGGCTGGAGTAAGGGTTTTTAGAAAATTCTAGGTGAGCTATTCTAGCTTCAAGTTCAAGATCTTTGGTCTCATTTAGTAATAATTGTTGGTTAAGGGATCCTATGTCTTTTTTGATTTTATTGACTTCAGCTTGTAGGTCTTTCAAGGTAATGGAGGAAAATATCTTAGTAGGTGATTTTTTATTAATAATTTTGGATATGCTAAAAGGTTCTTCAAGTTGGGGTTGTTGTTCTTTAAATATTAGTTCTTTTAGCTTCATGAAGTATTCTCGTTTTATTTGAGGATCTTCAAGGGTATCGATAAGCTCTAAAAGGGCCTCTCTTTCATCACTTTTGGTGATAACATTGCAGAATTGGGTTGTTCCTGAATCCTCAGTTTCTGAAGTATCAGGGACATAAAATTCATTCTCAGAATTCTCCAAAAGGATTTTAGTGAGTCTATCTTTTAGGGTACTATCATCTTGACAGATTTCATTGATCTTTTGTTTGAGACTGCAATTGTCTGCCTTATGGCCTGGTTTTCCGCATTTAAAACAGATAATCTTTTTATTAGTCTGTCTTGGTTGGAATTTCCTTCTAGGTGGGTAACTAGGCCTTTCATAATTGTTATCAAACTTTCTGTGTTTATTTTTATGACCCTTTTTATATTTATAAGAAGGGGGTTCTATTTTGGCAAGGCCAAAAGCCTCACAGAAGTTACCTAGTTCTTTTCTTCTAGATCCTTTTTCTCTACCATATTTGGCCTGGATTTTTAATTCGGAGCAAAGGGCTAACCCTTCTTTTTTGACAAAAGCCGTTAATTGGCCATAGGTCATGTCTTTCCAAGGAATTTCTTATGTTTGAATTTCATCTTTTATTTTCTGGATTATCCTATCAGCAAATAAGTTGGGAAGACCAGTAACAAATCTTTCTTTCCAATATCCCTTATTGCAATCATTTCTTTTGTAGACGTAGGATAGGAAAACATCTTTATACCACCTATAGTCACTAAGGGTCTTACATCTTAGATTAGAAAGGATCTCTCTATTGGCTTGGATTTCCTCCCTAGGGTTGCCTATGAAGTGCATACTTATGGTGTATATAAGTTGGTGGACAGGTTCTGGTTCACCATTATCATTGGTAAAATCTAAGATCTCTTCTCTTTGAAAGGAGGATAAAGCATTATCCCACCAGTTTCTAAGCTGGCCTGTAAATCCAGTAGTTAAAAGTGAAAAACAAGTTTTGGGGTCTTTTCTACCAACTGTATAGGCTACATTAGCCATACCCATTTCTTGTAAGGTATTAAGTATTTCATGTTCGGATTTTCCATCTATATTCCATTCATAGATAGATTGTCCATTATAATCAGTGGATCTAAACTTAGATCTTTCTTCATATTGAAGGTCAGGAGGAGTAGGTCTAGGATAGAAGTTTCTAGTGTCTGTGTTCCTAAATATTTTTCTGTGTGCTTGAGGTCTATCATGGTTGTTTCTTATCCTGTTAATGGTAATGGGGTTTTCCACAAAGCAGGTTTGTAAGGTTTCAATTGCTTTATCACCAGATGGGCAATCTTCTCTTTCAGAGTTGTCTGAGGAACTGCTTGAGTCTGTGTTGGAACAATTGTTACAGTCCTCGATACAATTAATCGTAACATTTTTTAATTTTTGATCGATTAATTCTATGAGACTAAGAGAAGGATTAAGGGAAGTGTTACTAATGATCTCCTTTTTTATCCCCTGAATTTGAAAATGAGGTCTAGAGATGTCTTTAGGGAATTTGATAGTTTCCGTACTGATTTTATCATGTATTAATTCAACTTGTTCGGCTATTGTGTGGAGGATTTGGTTAGAATAGTTGTGTTGTTGATGTATTTTCTTAACATCTTCTAGGGTAGCGGGACTGTTATCTGGAGTACCAATTCTAGGATTTTTAAAAGGTTCAGCAGGAACCTCTCCATCTTTTGTAATAATTTTTATTCCTTATAGAGGAGGATGGACACTTTGTGTAGATCCTGAGGGTAAAAGATTCCAGGTTTTTGTTAACCTTGTTTGGACATCTATGGATTTCTGTTCTAAAGGGTTTTCTATTCCCTGAATCTTAAGGTAATTAGGAAACCATATGAAGAATAAGATATTGATCCTATATTTTTCCATATCAGAATACCATAATTCTCTTATTTTATCTCTGACTATTTTGTCTATTTTCAAAAACCAAACTTTCTTGATCCTGTTTTCAATGGAATCAAAGTCTTTTCTTAGATAATCTTTGTCTATTGTAAAGTCCATTTTAGTGATAACATTTATGAAGGAGTAATATTGCTTTAAGCTACCCTACAAATACGTTTTTGTATGATCAAGTTTCTCTTTCTGTATTTTACATACAATTATGTCTCTACCATGACTCAAACATGCTCATCTTGGGGCACTGCTAAGTTTTTATATATTGTTGCTTATGCTCTAAGTTTCTACCAGTTTCAGATTCTAAACCTTAAAACTATATATGCCCTCAACAATTCCATGTTTTTCACATGGCACATTCCTTACCCTAACGATTTCCTCTATTCTCTTTCATCTTAGTGCATCGATGTTTATCCTCAACTCCTACAGTCTTATCATTTTCTTTCCATTACAAATTTACGTTTTTCTATTCACTAAAACAGGCATCTAATCCAATTTTCTTGTACTCATTATCATGTTCCTTATCTTGTTCTATTGCCTAAAGTTAGCAATTACCTTTTTCTTAATATAATTTCATATTTCTTAGATATTTTATTTACTATTCTCTTGGTTTCAATTTTTCACATTATTCTCTCCCGTGTTTACATTTGTTATCTCCATATCCTTTTCTTGCATTTACGTGGCACAATTTACTGCTACTGCCACATACACTCCCTCCACTACTAGAAAAATGAGTCAATTACGACACCTTATCTTCGACACTATTGGATTGTGTCGAAAAAAATTAGTCGCGCGCGGGGTGGATGGCAATTTTCGACACTATTCTCTGTCACATACATTATCGACACTTTAACGTGTCAATATAAGACAAATCTCAATTACCGACGCTTCTAGGTGTCGTTAATGACTAGTAAATAAAATTCATTCTCGACACCTCTATTTGTCTTTATTTTAACCCTAATAAAATAGCATCGCAGTGTCTCCTCAGTCCTCATCCCCCGCAACATCGCACCTGTTTCACCATTGACGAACATATCTCCCCTCAATGCTCCTTTGCCATTGTCGAACAGATCTCTCCTCAGGTTTGAATTCGCAGCCTTTGATTTCGAGACTCCCTTGTTCATTTCGAGCTTGAATTTCCAATTTGTCCTAAAACCTAGGGTTTCCATGTTCCTGGAATTCGCAGCCCCTTGATTTCGAGTTTGAATTCACATTCTAGCGGCTCCTAGCAGTAACCACCAGCCCCGACGTCACTCCTCACTCGATGCTTCGTCCGTCTCCGCAGTTCTAACAAACTTCAAACCATCGGTGCTCCATTCGGCGATTCTCTTGCAATTGCAGTCACGCCCACGGCCTTCTCCTTCTCCGTAAAGTGTAATTTCTTTCCTTCTTTTTATGCTCATACATCTCCTGTGCTTCTTTCCTCCTTCTCTACAAAGAGTAATGTCTATTTGATTTCATGGATGTTTTGTTCCATGTTGTGCTTAGATTTGTAAGTATCTATGTTGTCTTGATGTATGTTCAAGTGCTTGTTTGACCTCATTTAAAGGTAAACTGGTCTTATTTGACTGGTTACTCTTACAAAAATGTTAAGAACAAATTATCTACCCACTTGGACATAAATCGATCGAGTACTTGAAGTAGTTCTCAGCTTTAGGGACTTGACAATTTGGAGTAGTGACTTGTGTTTGGACATTGCAACAAGCAATTAATTGGTGTATATACACTTCAAGTCCATTAGAATTCTTGCATTTGTTTGGCATATTATTACCCCTTTGAGGAGGTTGTCCGTTATCAAAGAACTTGATTTCTCTTTCTGAATGATGGTCATCTTGTATAACAAAAAACAAAGATTTTGTACAAGTCTATAATCGGACATACTTTGGTCTGTAAAAAATTTCCTCTAGTTAACCCAAAACTCTAGACCAAGCATTAAGTCCCTTTTGTTTTTGGTATTTTTTACACTTAAGTGTACCTCTCTTTATCGATCTCTCTGATTCTAATTTACACTTAAATGTGTAGCTTGGCGTGTTATGAAGCTTGCAACTTTATTTGGTATTATAATTGACAATCTTTACTACAAAAATGTTAAATTAGCATTACTGATTCATATATGGAAAGTACACAATGCATGTTGTATTTTTTCACCCAAAAAATGTACAAAGTTTCTTCATTACATAAAGCTAGACCAAACTCAAATAATATGAGCCTAGTTGAGTTCTAGCTGGCTCACTGTCATACTTGCCTTAAACTGAGCTTGGGTGCCGGTGCCGTTTTGATGCAAGCTCTAAGTGCAATGCATGCCGGTGTCGTTTCTAATTAGTTTTTGGATGCCGCACAAGTTGCATTACATGTGGAGGACTCACATGTGGCTTCTACTAGTGGTGACAATTTATGATTTAAGGTAACTGTATATCTCTCTTTAATTCGGAGGCAAAATCTTCAGTTTTTAATTTGAAATTCTGATTAAATTGTGTGTCATATCTTAGATCTTTGTCAATTGATACATATCTATCTTTAATTAGGCTATAGTTGAGGTTTAATGTCGAATCAGAACATGTTTTTATGGTAACGTTATATCTCTCTCTGATCTTTTATTTTTGGAAAAAATATCGAATCAATATATTTTAATGTCGAATCTGAACATGTCTCTGTGCACCATGTGGTTGTATGTAGAAATTGTCATGGAACATATAACTGAAAACAAGGGGTAAACTTTCCATCTTAGGCAGCTAAACATTTTGATGCCTCTAAAGATTGATTTGAACTGATGCTTGAAGTTTGACTTCTTTCTACATTGTTGAATTGTTATTTCATTTGTCGCCTAGCTATCTATTTCATGCTGGTGATTTCTTTGGAAGTTGTTTGGCTGCTCTAATAGATTGACAACTAGAAAGTAGTAAAGTCATAACTTTACATAGAAAGAGTGACAATTTTACTACAACTATCAAATGCTCCCCTGCGTGGTCATCCATTCTTTAAGGCTTTCTATTCATCTCATAAAATCAACGTTTCATCTTGCAAATTTTTGGGGGAAACTCAGCCTGGCATGGTATCATGCAAAGATGCAGTAAAGAAGCTGATAAATTTGGGTCTTGTTTTCACACCAGTAGAAGACGCAGTTTGTCTTTAAGTCTTCTATGGCTTAAACTGACCTTTTTATAACTAAACAGTAGAGAGCTTAAACTGACCTTTTTTAACTAAACAGTAGAGAGCTTGGTTTGATTATTCTGTCCTCTTATAACTAAGCCACTTCCCTTGTTAGTTCCTCCACTTTATGACACATTATATGTAATTATTGTTTTGGCTTCAGCTTGTCTAAAATATTTATTTTCATTATTTCGAATGTGTTATATATATATAAATTAGCAAGGAAAAATGAAATGGCCATTTGGCTGGCTAATATAAATTGATAAAATTCGACACTTTATGGTATCGTTATTAGCTCCGTATTTGTATGAAAATGGCTTCAAATATCGACACCTTAGAGTGCCAAAAATGACATAGACACTCGAAGGTGTATAAAATGGATGTTGAAAGTGACACTTTAAGGTGTCGAAAATGGCTTCAAATAACGACACTTTAGAGTGTCAAAGCTGACACAGACACCTAACGGTGTCGAAAATGGTTGTAGAGTGTTACAATATAAGGTGTAAAAAATGGATAACAGTATTGACACATTAATGTGTCAAAACGGTCATTGACACTTAAAAGTGTCAAAAATGGCTACTGACCGATTGTTTCGACATTATGGCATAGTGTCGGAAATTTATTTTTCTCGACACCTTATGGTGTCGAAAATGGACTTTAAATGTGTCAAAAATGGTCATTTTAATGTGACAATAGGTGTATGTAAAATTTTGTACCTATTTGTATTTACGTCGTCGAATTCGTAGCTTCGTTCACATGTGATTCTGAATTCATACCTAGGTTTGTTTCCATGGTGATTGATGAGAAATTCAAACGAACGAACATAGATTCTGTTTAATGGATCATTGAAAAGTATCGATTGATGTTTTTCACTCTTTGTCATGGAATCAATCTCGTAGTTCAAATGCGAGAGAAAATCAATGCTGAATTAGTATGCATCAATTGTGGTGGTGAATTTTATTGCATAAGCTTTATTTAATTTGTGGGAAGTTGTGTTAATGTTATATTTTGGGGGAAGGTTGGGTGCGTGTCTTCACGCGGATGCTTTTTCTTTATTTTTACTTCCCAATGCGTGTGTTTATTATTTAACAAATCAACGGTTGAGAATGATTCTCACCATTCTCACTTGGGGGGGAAGGGGTGTTCTCACCCGAACCCCTTATATATATAGAGAGAGAGAGAGGGCTGCTCTGATAAAACGAGTCTTGTGGTGAAACGAGTGGACAATTTTGGAGCGTTGGATTGAGGGTGATAAATGGTTAGATTAGGAGAGAGAAAATAAGGTGTAATGGGGGTGTGAATCATGGAATAAATATCACAAAAGCTTTTTTGAATTTTATTAAATAACCACCTCCAAAATAAGAAGTTTAATGTAGATTTGGAGAGAGAAAGATATTGCTATCCCCATCAGCGTTATTCACTGTGTTTTTAGTTAATACGCATATTTAGTGGAAGTTCGTGCATATCAATACATTTAATTAGTTGAAAATTAACATTATGCATATCAACACAAAAATTGTGAATATCGTTACATGTTCTTTGCATATCTGTTTATTTTGTTCATGTTCAATCGTATTCATGTTGATATTCATTGTCCTATATCTGATATTCAAGTATTGTGAGTGCTTATTCATTATGTATATAATGCATCCACTGAATTGAAAAAAAATTGTGCATATCAAAACACATTATTTGAATATCGTTCAAGTATTTCTGAATATCTGTTATTCGATATCATGCATATCCCATCCACACAAATGATATCATATTCATGGCCAAGGAAATAATCCATAATTACAAGTTGCATATCATACAAGTATATTCTGCATATCACTGTACAAAAAATGCATATCCCATCCACATAATTGCATGGCCGCAATCCCTGCCCTTGAACCGCGCCCGCGGCTTGTTCTTTCCTGGCACTCAGCGAGATCTTCCTTGGCCACGCCCGCGGCTTCCTTTCCGCGCCCGTGCCTTTCTTTCTGCGCCCGAGGCTTATTCTGCATATCAATGTATAGAAAATGCATATCCCATCCACACAAATGAATATCACATTCATGGCCAATGAAATAATCTATCATAAAAATTTGCATATCATACAAGTATATTCTGCATATCAATGTATGGAAAATGCATATCACATCCACACAAATGGATATCACAATCATGGCCAGTGAAATAATCTATAATAACAAATTGCATATCATACAAGTATTATTTGCATATCAATGCATGGAAAATAAAAATCCCTTCCATGCAACTGGAATTCTAAAGATGTTAGTTTGGCATAAGGTACATATATGTAGAAAATGTACTCCGAAGAAATATATGTAGATGTGCTGATTTGTTTGGTTGTCGTACAACAACTAGTATATAGATCAAAGTATCAAACCATTATAAATAGCTTCTTGTTTGAATTACGTACATACCTTTGATATATTTTGACCTACAAAATCGATTCTTGATGTGCAATATAATGATAAGGATCAGGATTGCAGCAGCAGAGCATAGACCATTAGAAGCATATACGAGACAAAGAAAGAGAGTAATTAATTAAGTGTGAGTGAGAGGCTCATCTATCGATCTAATGTTCTAACTACGCACCATCACTCTGTCTTTCTCTCTCTCTCGTGGATGTTTCAATGGAGGTGGAAGAATTTTTGTGAGAGAGAGAGAGAGAGAGCATTGAGGGAGATGATGAATGATTTTTGGAAGGAGAAAGGGAGAGACGATTTAATGAGAAAGTGAATCGGAGGATTGGAGAGAGAGGGAGTAAATTGGGAAAAACAAATCCCATAAAATTAGGTAATCTAGTGTGTGTCTTCTATTTAAATTATTTTGTACCTCCCTCTATTAAATCTTGTCCGTCAATCTCATCAACATCCAACGCACTAGAATCATTCACCCGTTTTACTATAAGAGCATGTTTTACTATAGCATAGATCTATATATATATATATCAAAATTGCACATTTTAGCTAGTGTATGTTTTTTTATGAAAAAAATTATATGTTAGTATGTTATAAAGTGCATGTGTAAGTATGTTAAAGTGCATGTTTAGTATGTTAAATTAAGTACATGTGTAAGTGTGTTAAAGTGCATGTGTTACTATGTTAAAGTGTACGATTAAGATTTTAAAGTGCATAGTACTAAAAAACAATTAGGGAATATATTTTCAAAAAAGAATTATATTCGAAAAAAATCCAAAAGGAGAGAAATTTCTTGGAAAAAAATCAAGAAAAATATGATATATTTTTTAAAAAAAAAGTTATGTCTTCCTTCCGGTCGCTTAGAGAGATGTTAGAGCTTCTCTCTCTTCGTTTTTCGTTTTTCGTTTTTCTTGGTCCTTCATTGTTGGAGCGGTTGAGCTTGCTAGTTGGATGTGTCTTCCCTTCGGCCATTTCTCTATAAGTACCTTGCTTGTTTTTTTTTTCTTTTGAATAGTTTGTTTTCTTAATTTATACTTTACTCATAACCTTCTTCATGAATCAACAAATGACCCATTTCATGACAAACTCAGTTTGAACCATTGCTTTTTTAATTGTTCTTTAGGTTTTATCATACCTCTTGCACGTAAAGATGGGCATCCGATCCGGTCTTAATGTATGGACCGTGGACCGGACCGGACCGATACGATTTCATAAATTTTGACATTTAAATTGTTTGATTACGGTTCGGACTGTAAAAATTATGGTCCGGACCGAACCGTTACGACCCAGGCCGGACCGTAAGACCGGAAATATCAAATTCTCAGACCGTGGACCGGACCGTCACGGTCCGGTCTACTTTTGCCCATCCTTACTTGCATGTTACTGTCTTTCATGTATTATTGCTTTAAGCTACCCTACAAATACATTTTTTATGATCAAGTTTCTCTTTCTGTATTTTACGTACAATTATGTCTCTACCATGACTCAAACATGCTCATGTTGGGGCACTGCTAAGTTCTTATATATTGTTGCTTCTACTCTAAGTTTCTATCAGTTTCAGATTCTGAACCTTAAAACTACATATGCCCTCAACAATTCCATGTTTTTACATGGCACTTTCCTTACCCTAACGACTTCCTCTATTCCCTTTCATCTTGGTGCATCTATGTTTATCCTCAACTCCTACAGTCTTATCATTTTCTTTCCTTTACAAATTTACGTTTTTCTATTCTCTATAACATGCATCTAATCCAATTTTCTTGTACTCATTATCATGTTCCTTATCTTGTTCTATTGCCTAAAGTTAGCAAGTAACTTTTTCTTAATATTATTTCTTATTTCCTAGATATTTTATTTACTATTCTCTTGGTTTCAATTTTTCACATTACTCTCTCTCGTGTTTACAAATGTTTTCTCCATATCGTTTTCTTGCATTTACGTGGCACAATTTACTGCTACTGCCACATACACCCCTCCTATTTCTTATACCAATAGATTTTAAACTTAATCTATGTTTTTGCATGCAAATGTCGTCCGCTTATCCCTATACTATGTGCCACCCACTTCGAGCCATCCGTTCCTATTGTTTTGGGGCGAAGAGATCGAATCGACCTGAATCGCCTTAAGAAGGGCAACTAGACAACGATGAGATTAAGTTTATCTAAATAATCAAAATCAACTTAATAATGAAATAAATGAGATTAATCGAGTATAAAACGAGCTTATCTCCCAAGGATGATAGAGCAATCGAATACAGAGATTTAGTCGACGGTCGCTTCAATACTAGAATGAAGAACTGAGCTAGAGAATGATTTGTAGTAGCAAGTAAGAAAGTAGTGAATTGTAGCTTGTATTCAGTAGAAAGAATAATTTGTTACAAGAGCTTATCGAATCTAATATTTATGCTTAACCTTAAAACCAAACTAAACTAGCCGTTCCTCCGAGATCTCCGGGAGTCGTCGAACTGTCCACTTGTTTGCCGAGATCTTCGCCAATGCCTCCAACGTCTTGTTCTGCCCCGCACTCCTCTCGTGAAGTCGGTTTGGCCCTATTAATATTTGCATGGGCCAGCCTGATAAGCTAAATAAATCAGGGCCCAACAATTGCCCCAAGATCAAAGTGGGCCGGAAAAAGAGTAGTTTGAGGGGGCGGTTTGATCTTCAATCTGCAGAATCTTTCCCCGATTTTCCTGCAGGCATTGGGTTGATGTGGCGCCGTATGATTGGTTCACCAGATTGACTAAAGGTATGACGGTTTCACTTCTTTAAATACACCATCAATTACCTCTCTTTTCACCATCCTTTTCCTGCAAAAAGTCTGCATCTTTCCAAGGTAAAAGTTTTTGAATTTTCTTACCGTTTCTTCCTTTCTCTGCTTCTCCCATGGTGTCATCAAGATCCAAGAAAGGCAAAATTGTGATCGAGAGTTCCACCGGAGACGAGGACGTCTTCACCCCTTTAGGACTCCTAAGCCCGGAAGACTCCTTGCATGGGACCCTGACCCAACCCGAGTTAGATAGGATCCTCAAAATTGGTTAGCTTCTTGAAGGTAATGTAGCGCGTCTTCCCCTTCCCCATGAACGAGCCGAATAGTATCACAAAGGTTGGATTTGTTTCTTTGAGTATCCCTTTTAAGGTTGGCCATTCTTTCCCCTTTTATAGTCTCGTTAGAAACTTTCTTGCTGTCATGAAGCTGCTCCTTGTCAAGTCATGCCTCACGCATGGCACTTGCTTAGAGTAGTCGATCTTCTAGCCTCTAGTGTGAAATTTGATTTTGATTTTGACGCCATGTGGTATACCTATTAGCTGAGTAGTCGTGGTTCATCTAGGTTCCAGTTATGTCTTCGGCGGGATAGAAAACCCTTAGCTTTGAACTTAGATGTTAACGATCGCGGGTGGAGAACTCGATTTTTCTTTGTGCAGCGTAGGTCGCTTGAAAGGGGTGTCGATTGTTCCTTCTTACTCTCAAACTGGAGGAACACAGGTATCGTATTTGTTCTTTCAGATTCTTCATCGAATACTTTCTAAACTTTTGCTTACATGTATTTTGTTGCAGCACCCAATCTAGAGGAGCCTGAAGGTTTTGAGACGGAAACTGCCGCCTTGCTTGATCTCCCTGAATCGGATCGATCCTTTAGGAACGTCAATTTCCTAGCGTCTGATCCTGTCGAGATGTCGACCCCATCTGCATCTTTTACCAGAGGCACTTGTTCGTACCTTCAGGTATGCATTTGGTTGGTCTTTGGGGTCGTTGTGTGCTTATTTTGTTGTGCATCCTTGACAGCGTCTCGAGGGGGAAGATCTAGTGCATGTTTATCTGGGAAGAGTCTTCTTGACCACAAGCTCTCAGCGGCCAAGGTGTTTGCACCGGTTAGAGCGTTTGCACTAGGAAAGGCCATCGTATTGGACTCACCCTCCTCCAAGACTTCTGGGTCGAAGAGGAAAGCGAATGCTGACGCAGAGCCATTGACAAGCGAGTTAAAGAACAGGTCTTTGGGCGACTTGCTTCAAACCTTGGACCCCGAAGCTGAAAAATAAATTGGTGATTTGCACCCTATTGACTGTATCGATGAGGCTGGGGTTGATGCTTGGAAAGTAAGTTCAAAAGATGTCTATATGTTTATAAGCTTACATATATGCCCCTTTTTTTTGACAATCGATCACATGGATTTTTTGTGCAAGCTCTCCAGTACTCTATCATGGCTTTCTCAACCATGCAAGCTTTAAGTGATAGGGTTGTGATAGAGGTTAAAGTCGTTATGCCTAATCAAAATAAATCATTAAAAACCTAACCAAGTAAATTAGGCAAACAAGGGTCGAATCCCACATGGAGGAAGTAATCTTTCTAAGTGCACAAATGTATGTCAAAGGTAACAAGGGGGGTTTTTGGTTTGTTTGCAATTAAACTAAATAAAGTAAAGCAAATGTGGTAATCAATTGGGGAAAAGTACTTAACCAGACAAATATCCACCATTCATTTGCTTGGTTGATCCTAGATTATCTCTATTCCTTCCTAGGAATGTTCTACTCTTTTTCTTAAGTTATAAACAGGACAAACAGACCTTGAGAATACTAACTATCAAATAACTAGGAAAACCTCCAGATTCAATTCAACAGCAACAATGAGCAAAGGAATTTCAATAGATACATGCAAGTGTAGCAAACAGTCTTACAATTGCATGCAATTAATTCTCTCTACAATAAACCAGTCCAAACAGTTCTTAGAATATCGTAGTTGCTACTCTGAATTAGATAACTCAAACAGCAATTACCAAATCCTAGCAATAGACAATTACTAATATCAACTAGGTGATCAGGCCAGTCAAATCAGCAAGAATAAATGGGATGAAGCACAAGAGAATTAATACATTCAAAGGAAAAGGAATAGAATTATAACCTCATAACCAAATACAAACGAAGGCTGATCACCTAGTATGAAGGCAAATCTTACATTAAAATTTATAATTTAATATAAATAATGTAATTCAAAAAAACTTCCCAAGATATGTTGACTGATTAGTTTGACATGAGTCGCTATTTCGAACAACGCTTGTATGAAGGCAAATCGTTGTAGAACAACGACTTACATTGTTAATATTTAAAAAATAAACTTTCGTAAAAAAAATATAAAAAAGGTTATTTTCAAAAATAGAATAAAAAAGGTGAGTCGTTATTTTGAATAGTGAATCACCTTTTTAAAGTTACAAAAAGCACTAAATAGTGGGACCCACAAGGTTTTCAGATTTTCGAAGCATATATCGTCATCTCCTTTTTCCAGACGTAACTCTTTCTCTTTTCTCCTTTGAATTTTCAATCACCAAAGGCAATCACTCACCCCAATTTCCCATCATCGACCAGATATTATGGCTTTTGTCTCCTGCCAAAACCTCTTCTTCCTCGGCCACCTCCGCATCCCCTCCCACTCCACCAACTTCCACAACCGCCACCATAGAAGCGGAATTAAAGGAACAATCAAAACCCTAGTTGTCCTGGTTATGGAGAATCGCTCCTTCAGTCACATCTTCGGCTGGTTAAAAGCATCCTGCAAATTATCACATAAATTCACAAATCGACATCACCAATTCCAATATTACGAAGGCAGAGAATGAGAAATAGATTTCGAATTAGTTTGTGACATCCAAATCCCTCATATTTCTTGAATTTTTCTCTCAAACTCCGCATCCAAAATCTTTTGATCAATCTCTTTCACTGACACCCTATTTCAAAACTCATCCTTCACAAGCCTAGAGAAAGGGGGTGGAAGATAAAATGGAGGTCATCGACTTTGAATCCGTTCGCCGGTTTTGCCTCTTTCGATCTCTTCCATCTTTCTTAGAAACTAGAAACCTGTGGGTCCTATTCTTTATTGTTTTGAATTTTTTAGTCAATTTTTTAAAAAAAGGAGTGAGTCGATGTTTTTAGTCTTTTTTTTTTTAAAAGGAGTGAGTCGATGTTCTAAGTAGCGACTCACCTTTTTATATTATTTTTGTTGAAGTTTGTTTCAAAATAATAACAAAGTAATCTTTGTTCAAAACATCATCGACTCTCCTTCATACAGTCTCTGTTCGAAATAGCGACTCATGCCGAAACTAAGCAGCCTGCCTATCATGGGAATTTTTTTTGGAATGAGCCTAGTTTAAAAAATAATTTCTAAAAATGCCTAGTTTGGAAAAAAAAATCTAAACATGATGTTATGATCAAGGATCGGGATGGCCACAGTGCAAGAATTGCTCGACAAGGCGCCTCGGAACTCAAGAACGCAGGACAGCAACCCCAGCAGAATTCCAGAACTTGATCTAACTTCAGTGGGGTCGTTCTCCTTGCTCCGAACTCCGAATTGGGAGATTCCGGCGACAGTAGATAGATATGGAAGTCTAGTTTCTGTCCTCCAATTTTCAGAATTTTCTGGGCGGTGGATCAAAAGATATGATTTTTCTACCGAAGGGTCGCTGGTAGTTCCGGGGAGGAAGTTCAGCAAACTGACGGTTGATGATGGATGGAATCGATTGTGATGGGTGATGGAAGTGAGGGATAAGCAATCTCCCTATGGCTAGATTTGACACACTAGTCACAAGAGAAAGATCTAGGGAGATTCGAGATACAACACACTCAAATCTCTCAAGGGAAGAACTTGATATCACACACAAGTTTGATGAACAAGAAGAAAACTCTAAAACTGAAATATTCTGATTCTGGATTCAATTCAACGTCCTGAACAATGAGCCAAAAGTTTTCCTAATAACCTAGCAATACGGTTACTAAAGAGAAATTAAAGAAAATGCTAATAATTAACCCACTAATCCTAAAACGTGCCCACTAATCAAAACACCAATTAATGGACATTTAGGGAATTAAAATATTGTCTAATAATGTTTAAAAAACCCAGCAATAAATCGGAAATAACATCAGTCTTCAAATATTCTTCACGTGGGCTTTTAACCCGGATGGAGGGCCTAGCCGGGTTCTCTGGTGATAGCATCGGCTTTATAACCCGGATTTGAGTGGTCTCCGGGTTCTTTAGCTTCTTTACAGCCCGGATCTAAATTGGGCCCGTGTTTTCTGGTGGTGTCCGAGGCAATGTCACGGTCTTGGCCTAGCTTCCCGTCTTGGCTTGAATCATCATCTATGTTTGAAGGATCTTCTTGCTTGGCCAAGTCTTGATGGGCCATATTCATATCATCCTCCCTCCCTTGAAAGGGATTCGACCTCGAATCCAGCTCGTCAAGGTCTTTATCTCCTTCCAAGTAAGGACTTTCCTTATGTGGTGCGCCTTCCTCTCCAAGCTCAAATGGGACCATCCCGGACTCCAGCTTTAAGCCCTTGATGTGCTTGCCTTCTTGACCTACAATAAGACCACTAGAAGCTCTATGCAACACCACAACCTTTTCATTAATAGAGTTAGTCTTATAAAATGTAATGAAAGGTTGAGAGCATGTAATGAATGGAGGCATAAAAGACTTGGTCAAGAACATATGATTAGAAGTTCCTCCTTTGCCTCTAATTGCCCATTTCATATTTGGCTTTGACTCACACACAATCTCATCTCCATAACCCCCTATGGCAAACTGAATTGTGACTTGCTCCTTGACTTTAAGATGAGTGTTGGAATTCAACCAACAAAGTGTATAGGGTTGTGGGTGAAGAGTAGTAGTTAAATGAAATCTTTCTACTACTTCTTGGTCAAGTATGTTACAACATGACCCTCCATCCACTATGACGCTACACACTTTCCCCTTAATAGGGCACCTAGTGGGGGAGATAGCCTCTCTTTGACTAGGTACACTTGGAACATCCGAGGCTATCAAAACCTTTTTGGTCACAAAACATTCATCTTGGGCAGCCACAACATGCAATTTCTCTAAATCCCCCTCATTCTCAACGGGTACACTAGTGGGAATAGATGCAAGATAAGGAGAAGAGTGTTTAGGAGTCATACCGAATTCTCCCCTTGAAGTGCTCACATTCGGTGAGGATTGGGACACCTCTTGAGATTGGCTCGGTGATGGGCCGTGAGCAAGGTCCCACTTCTCCTCCATGGCCTTCATGAAGGCAACTTGCGCATCCCGCAAGGCTTGCAAATCTTTGCGAGTTCGCTCTTTAGCTTGGCGCTCTCGCTCTTGGGCCTCATCCTTGGATGTTTGGATAGCCAACAATATGGCCTCCAAGGCCGATTCCAAGCCATCCTTAGGGTCCTCCGCAGCCACATTCTTCTCCTTGGCCTTCACCATGATTTCCTACACACAAGCAATACCACACAACAGCCCACAAGATCGAAAGACAACAAGTGCTACCTAAGCTAGCAAGTAAGCCACAAATCTGATTTTAAATCCAAGAAAAATTCGTGACCTTTACTAGCTCAAAATATAGGTCAAGGTAGGCTGCCTAGTATGCTCAATATGAACAAAGACAAGATAAAATTGCACCACAACTTTTAGGCTAATCCTTGTGCTAAATTCCACAACTTTCACAACACAAATGCAAGTACTAAGCCTTTGAAATTTTCTTTACAAAGTTGAGTGACAATTCTGGCCAATTCTCCACACAATATCAATCTTCACAATGTATCCAAATAAAGGAAAGTTCAACACAAGATGATAAACTTGAACAACCACTCTTACAAGCCAAGTCTTTTTCTTTTGTTGTAGGCTTGACTTTTCCGGTTTTTTTTTTTTTGTCTTTTGATCTTTCGTTTTTTTTTTTTTTTTTTGACACTGGAACAACTTAATATACTGGAAATTACAGAAAGAAAAGTCGGATCAACACTTAGAAATTTTCAAGGCCTTTCCTACGCAAGTATGAAGTTAAGTGCTTCGGTTGGCTCAAGAACAAACCCTAGGCTGATTATATGCCAAATACCAATAGAAAATGACTCAAAATAACCTAATCTGTATGATCTAACAAGGGTACGGCTGGTTGATGCAAAGGGATGCCAAAAATTTGAATTTCAAAGTAAGTAACAACCGAAACAAGAAACCCTAGATTTTAGGAAGAAAATCCTACCCAAATCTCCTAGTGATGCTCGGCGGTTTCTACCCTAAAACAACTGAAAAGAACTCGTCCCTTGCCTTCCCTATGCAGACTCAATGACTCAAGCAAACAACAAGAAGGAAACGATGCAAAACAAACCAAGACACTACACATAAAATCATGCAAAGACACGAAATGGTGAGCAAGTAAAGAACCGATTTTTCTATAGATTTAAAGGCAAATTTGAGAGCAATACTTACGTAGCTCTGATACCACATGTTATGATCAAGGATCGGGATGGCCACAGTGCAAGAATTGCTCGACAAGGCGCCTCGGAACTCAAGAACGCAGGACAGCAACCCCCAGCAGAATTCCAGAATTTGATCTAACTTCAGTGGGGTCTTTCTCCTTGCTCCGAACTCCGAACTGGGAGATTCCGGCGACAGTAGATAGATATGGAAGTCTAGTTTCTGTCCTCCAATTTTCAGAATTTTCTGGGCGGTGGATCAAAAGATATGATTTTTCTACCGAAGGGTCGCTGGTAGTTCCGGGGAGGAAGTTCAGCAAACTGACGGTTGATGATGGATGGAATCGATTGTGATGGGTGATGGAAGTGAGGGATAAGCAATCTCCCTATGGCTAGATTTGACACACTAGTCACAAGAGAAAGACCTAGGGAGATTCGAGATACAACACACTCAAATCTCTCAAGGGAAGAACTTGATATCACACACAAGTTTGATGAACAAGAAGAAAACTCTAAAACTGAAATATTCTGATTCTGGATTCAATTCAACGTCCTGAACAATGAGCCAAAAGTTTTCCTAATAACCTAGCAATACGGTTACTAAAGAGAAATTAAAGAAAATGCTAATAATTAACCCACTAATCCTAAAACGTGCCCACTAATCAAAACACCAATTAATGGACATTTAGGGAATTAAAATATTGTCTAATAATGTTTAAAAAACCCAGCAATAAATCGGAAATAACATCAGTCTTCAAATATTCTTCACGTGGGCTTTTAACCCGGATGGAGGGCCTAGCCGGGTTCTCTGGTGATAGCATCGGCTTTATAACCCGGATTTGAGTGGTCTCCGGGTTCTTTAGCTTCTTTACAGCCCGGATCTAAATTGGGCCCGTGTTTTCTGGTGGTGTCCGAGGCAATGTCACGGTCTTGGCCTAGCTTCCCGTCTTGGCTTGAATCATCATCTATGTTTGAAGGATCTTCTTGCTTGGCCAAGTCTTGATGGGCCATATTCATATCACATGAAATTATAGCCTTCAACATAATCCTACCTCATGACACAATTAGTCAAATAGTACAAATTAAAATACCAAAACATAACTTAGACGACTCCCTCATCTAGCAACCCTCTAGAATTGGAGCATTTAGTGTTAAATCAGCAACATCTTCACTAAGAAAAAGTTAATAACTCGACTAATTTGACATGGATTTGAAAAATGAGACTATCTCCAAAAATAAAAATGTCCCTTGGAAGGCTTTCTCTGATTGTCTACCAACGATTGAAAAGGCTAAATAGACATTTTCATTGGGTTCAAAACCAATATATTCTATGTAAGGAATCAAATGAAGACACAAACCACTTCTTTCATTGTAGATACACTCAGAGGGTTTTATTCGAAGCATCGGGATGGAAAACGACCAATTTAAATGGCATAGAACCAAGATAGTGGTTTAACACTAATATTAATAAAATTTAAACCAAGAAATCAACATTTCGAGCTTATTTGCTTCTTGTAATGGCACCTTAGGACCCTCTGTAATCCAATCCCCTTTAAAAATGCATATCAATACATATCTCCACTAAATTACATAATTCTTGGGTACCTTGCGTAGAATAACACAACTAAAAATAAGACCCTAAAAAGTACCGAAAAAAAGATAAAACTACATCATGGAAGAAACCACTTTAAAACTTTGTTAAAATTAATTTTGATGGATCCAAAAGAAATGATCAATCCACCTATATTGGTTTTTTATGCGCGATCATAATAGTAAGATTATCCTCATGAACAAACATATAATACATAACTCCTTTGTTCTTCAAGCAAAGGCCCTTGCTATTTGTTTTGGCATTTCAGATGCATTTAGATTAGGTATTACACAAGTCTTCATTGAAGGTGACCATCCGACGATTATTAATTGTCTCAAGGGTATTTGGGACACGCCATGGGAGATTCAAATGATAATTAAAGATATTAGGCGCTTCATGGGCTACTTCGATGAGATGCATATCAAACATTACTTTAGGGAAACAAACATGGCAATTTCCTCGTATCAACAGACTACAATACTGATGAAGTGAGAATTCAATATAATAATAATTAGTAAACAAGGACGAGCGACTAGCACACTTTGGTGACATAATATTTAAAGATCAACCTTTCAGATGATTTAGGTTTTCATTATTTCCGGAGAGGAACATAGTGTTTTACTATTAATACAACAAAAATGTTGGTTGTAGAAAGCGTCACATGGCGCAATATTTTATGAAGACATTCCTCGCATCAAGAACTTTTTTTCATGTGAGAGGGTCGAGATTGATGAGAGTACCTAGTCCATTCCCTCTAGCATGGTTTGGATGGCGTCTTTGTTAAGGTAAACAACATGTAGTTATGGGATTCAGACCCTCACATCAATATTTGACATGGGTTCAGACTGTTCGGTGATAGGGTCAAAGGTTGAATTCCATGGTTTAAGAACAAGGTGACAAGGATCACGTTGGGGCGAGCTTCAGTGCAAGAGAATGGCCGGAAACAATACCGACGACACCCGGGGAGGCGGACTTTGACGCGGGCTATAGGGAGGCGCTGAAGGGGGATGGCGGCGCACTTGGTCTCCCGAGGTGGCAGAGGGTGTTAGGAGTGGAGGCGCAGGAGGGTTCCTGGTGGCGCCGGCGTGCGCCTTGAGTTATGGATGGTGGAAGGGCGGCGGTCTTGGCAGGGAACCGAGCGGTGGAGGGCGATTAGGGTTTAGTTTTGTGGGAGGCGTTGAGGCGATTGAGGAGGCATTTTGTGGTGGTTGGTTGGCGTAAGGGGAGTACTTTGAGGGGTGGAAGTGGTGGCGGCAAAAGGGTGGAGGGGTCGAGGGATAGACTACACCAAGTGGATGTGACTCACCACGTAGTGTAGGGTTCTTGAACCTAGCTTGGATGTGACGCACCAAGGGGGTTCAAGGGGCGACTTAGACTGCTTTGATATGACTCACAAAGTAGACCAAATTGCATGAGCTTAAAGAAGAAATTCTCTCTTGGGAGTGTTTTGATTTAAATTCAAGCTAAAGGAAAACAAATGAGGGGAGGCGGCCTTATAACCCTAGCAAGCCGTCCCACAAGTGTTTGTTTTGCAGAAATTAAAGCCTAAAAACATGCATAAAATGTAAACCCAAAGTCTTATAATGTCATTCAATCAATGCCTCAAAAAGGCCCTTGAATTGTGCCTTAACTCTCGTTTGGCGCCGAGAGTGTCATCAAGGAGAAGAAGTCTCCTAGCCGGCTTGTTGTTGGCCCTAGTGTGGCGAGTCCAAGGTTGAGCTTGGCTTGTAGTTCCCTAGCCTTGGCGCGTGTGAGCCTCATGGGTGCGCCCTTCTCTTGGCTTGATGGCTCTTCTCGGCTAGGCTCTTCATGGTAGCCGACCTCACTCCACCAAGTAGGGAGTGAGGTCGGCTACGTTGAACACGTCATGCACTCCATAAGTAGGCGGCAAGTCCACCTTGTAAGCATTGTTGTTGATGCGTTCAAGGACTTGAAATGGTCCATCTCCCCTTGGCTTGAGCTTGGAGTCTCTAAGAGTGGGAAACCTCTCCTTCCTTAGGTGCACCCACACTAGTTCTCCCGGCTCCAAGATGAGCTCCTTCCTCTTCTTGTTGGCCTGCTTGGCATATTAGATAGTCCTCTTCTCTAGCTCGGCCCTTGTCTCTTCATGGAGCTTCTTGATCTTGTCCGCTTGATCCATGCCTTCTTCATTTTGGGAACCTGAAATTGCAAAAGGCACCAAATCTAGGGGAGTGGTAGGGTTGCGCCCATAAACTACCTCAAATGGTGTCTTCTTGGTGGCAGAATGGACGGCCCACTGTAGGCAAACTCAATGAATGGTAAGCAATCCTCCCACCTACGCAAGTTAGTCTTAAGCAAAGACCTAAGCAAGGCACCAAGAGTTCTATTCACTACCTCAGTTTGCCCATCGGTTTGGGGATGGCATGTGGTAGAGAAGAGAAACTTGGTCCCCAACTTAGCCCACAAGGACTTCCAAAAATAGCTCAAAAACTTCACATCACGGTCAGAAACAATTGTATGTGGTATGCCATGCAATCTTACAATATGCTCAAAGAATAGGCTAGCAACATTAGGGGCATCATCAGTTTTATGACATGCAATGAAGTGTGCCATTTTGCTAAACCTATCTACCACAACAAAAATGGAATCTCTTCCCCTTTTAGTCTTAGGGAGACCGAGCACAAAATCCATGGATATGTCTTCCCAAGGCCTATGAGGGATAGGTAAAGGAGTGTATAAGCCATGTGGATTCAACTGAGATTTGGCTTGTCTACAAGTCACACATGATGCACAATATTTCTCCACGTCCTTTTGCATGTGTGGCCAATAGAAGTGTTCCTTGAGGGTGAGGGAAGTCTTAGCTACACCAAAGTGTCCCATAAGACCTCCACCATGAGCCTCTTGGACCAACAACCTACGATTAGACCCACTTGGAATACACAACCTAGGACCCTTAAAAAGATAGACCTCATGCACATAGAATTGTTCTTTGCTTCCCAAGTCTAAGCATGCTTTATATAATTCACCAAAATCAGCATCCAAAGCATACAAATCCTTCATGAAAGCAAACCCTAGCATGCGTGCATCTAAAGTGGTGAGGAGAACATACCTTCTTGACAAAGCATCCGCCACTACATTCTCTTTCCCTTTCTTGTGTTTAATGACATAGGGAAAGGCTTCTATGGACTCCACCCACTTGGCATGACGCTTGTTGAGCTTCCTTTGACCCCTTAGAAACGTTAGGGCCTCATGGTCCGTGTGAATGACAAACTCCCTTGGAAGAAGGTAGTGTTGCCAAGTTTGAAGGACCCTCACAAGTGCTAGAAGTTCTTTGTCATAAGTTTCATAATTCAGCTCGGCCCCATTGAGCTTTTCACTAAAATAAGCTATTGGTCTTCCTTCTTGCATTAGCACACCGCCAAGTCCTATTCCTGATGCATCACATTCAATCTCAAAAGTTTTTGTAAAATAAGGTAAGGATAGTAAAGGAGCATGAGTGAGCTTATGCTTAAGGATACTAAAAGCTTCTTCTTGCTTCTCCTTCCAAAGGAAGGGCACATTCTTCTTTGTAAGCTCGGTGAGGGGGGCGGCTATGGTACTAAAATCCTTGACAAACCGGCGGTAGAAGCCGGCCAATCCAAGGAAACTCCTCACTTGTGTCATGGTGGTCGGTGTTGGCCACTCCTTGATTGCCTTCACCTTCTCCTCATCTACCTTGAGTCCTTCCTTGCATACAACAAAACCAAGAAAAACCACATGATTCGAACAAAAATGGCATTTCTTGAAGTTGACATACAACTTCTCTTTCCTTAGGACCTCTAAGACTTGTTGGAGATGGTGAGCATGTTGTTCTAGCCCACGGCTATACACCAAAATATCATCAAAATAAACCACTACAAATTTGCCTAGAAAGGCTCTTAGTACATGGTTCATAAGCCTCATGAAAGTGCTTGGAGCATTAGTTAAGCCAAAGGGCATAACTAACCACTCATATAAGCCATAGGTGGTCTTGAATGCAGTTTTCCATTCATCCCCCTCTTTCATGCGGATTTGATGATATCCACTTTTAAGATCTATTTTGGAGAATATGCTTGAACCATGGAGCTCATCAAGCATATCATCAAGTCTAGGGATGGGATGCCTATACTTGATGGTTATGTTATTGATAGCCCTACAATCCATACACATCCTCCAAGTACCATCCTTTTTAGGGACCAAAATGACAGGAACTGAACAAGGACTCAAACTTGCATGCACATAACCTTTGTCAAGGAGCTCTTGCACTTGCTTTTGTAGCTCCTTTGTCTCGGCTGGATTGGCTCTATATGCAGCCTTGTTTGGAAGGGTAGCGCCGGGTACAAAGTCTATTTGATGTTCTATGCCTCTAATTGGTGGCAATCCAGGTGGCACCTCCTCTTGGAACAAGTCCTCATAATCCTGCAAAAGAGAAGCAATAAGAGGTGGCAAACTAGTTAGCTCTTCTTTGAAAATCATAACTTCCTTACTAATGATAAGAAAGCAAGCTTGACTTCCCTTGATTGCACTTAACACCTCCTTTGGCTTGGCCAATACAAGTTTCTTCTCTTCTTTCTCTCTTTGCAACTTTCTTTGCTCCCTATCAATGTGGTCAGCCATAATTTCACGAGGAGCCATAGGGTGCAAAGTGATTCTCTTACCTTGGAGATGGAAAGAATACTCATTGGTGACCCCTTGATGGATCACACCCCTATCATATTGCCAAGGCCTTCCCAAGAGGACTTGGCATGCGGTCATGGGCAACACATCACACACAACCTCATCCTTGTATCCCCCTATAGAAAAGCTTATCTTGGCTTGTTCACTAACCTTCAAGGGAGTGTTAGAATTCAGCCAACAAAGAGTATAGGGTTGAGCGTGAGGAATAGTAGGGAGAGCAAACCTTTTCACTACCTCTTGATCTACTATGTTGCAACAAGAGCCTCCATCAATGATAAGGTTGCAAAGTTTACCTTAGATGAGGCATCTTGAGTGAAATATGGTTTCTCTTTGGTTGGGAGGGGTTGGCGCCTCATTGGCCATAAGTGACCTTTTAACCACAAAGCACTCGCCTTGTGTCTCGGCCTTGACTTGCAATTCCTCCTCCTCTTCCTCTACGTCTCCGGGCTCCTCTAGCATCTCATCATCTGACTCATATTCCCCTATTGTGTTGAGCAACACTTGGCGGCGAGAGGGGCAGTCCTTGGCCATGTGCCCACGTCCTAGGCACTTGAAACACTTGATCTCACTTGTCCTTTGCTCGCCTTTCCTTCTCAGTGCTAGGGGTAGTCTTGGTGGCTCTCTCCTCGGCTGCATGGCGCCGGCATCTTGCCTTGGTTCTTGGCGCCTTGGAGTGTAGGTGGAGTTGTTTGAGCCTGCATTACTCCACGGCCTTGAGCTTGAGCTAGGTGGATAGCTCCTCTTTTGGGGCAATGTCCTATACACATGGTTAGTATAATGGAGGACCTCTTCCACCGAGGTGCCTCTTACAAAGTATTGCAATGTGACAATTGCCTTAAGATCAACATTCAAATTCTCAACAAATTTAGACACAACATACTCATTAGGGAATTTAATGTCGGATCTAAACAATAGAGTTTTCAACTCTTTATAATACTTATCCGGGGTCCTGTTACCTTGTTTGAGTTGTTGGAGTCTCTCATGAATCCGGGCTGCAAAGTTCTCCGGGACAAACCTATGCTTAAGTGCCAACTTGAGCTCTTCCCAAGTGTCTATGGGGTCATAGCCGGCTTGTGCCCTCTCCTCCTTGTCCTCGGCCCACCATTGATCTGCAAAGCCCTCAAAGCGGATGCTAGCCACGGCAACTCTTTGGGCATCATTGAGGTTTTGGAAATCAAATACTTGTTCGGTCTTATTAATCCAATTGAGGCACTCCTCCGGGTCAGCCGACTTGCCAAACTTCTCCACGTCCAAGTTGGTCTTAGGCATCCTTGGTTGGTCGTAGTCATAGTGCCTTGGCGGGTAGTAGCCTTGGTCACCTTGTAGGAATTGCTCTCGTGGTCTCTCATATCTATTTCCTTGTTCAATGACCTCATCATGCCTTGCGCCTTGTCCAGCTGCGCGCCCCATGCCTTGGCCTTGCCTACGGCCTTGGACATTTCTTAGTGGTTGGGTGAGAGGCGTCGTGAGCCTAGGTTGGCTCCCTTGTGGCTCATAGGTGGCGTTCACCTCTTCATGGAGCCTTCTCACATCTTGGCCTGAAAAATTAGTGGCCACGGCTGGAAACATAGAAGTTATAGGCGCGGAAATAGGGAGAGTCATACCTTGGAAGCCACTAGAGGAAGGGATGAGCGACGTTTGGTTGGAGGAGGCGCCGGGCAAGAGTGGCATGGCCATGTCACCTGGCTTGTTGTGTGAAGATTGAGCCTCCACTTGTGAGGGAAGAATGCTCACACATATCCTAGACATGTCCTCCAACTTGTGCTCGGAGGCCTCTATCCTAGCCTCTAGCCTTCTTAGGCTTGCTTGGTTATCTTGTTGGATTTCCATCAAGTGCCCATCAATGCGGCTTTCTATCCCTTTTAGGGCCTCTATTAGGGATTGTAAGGTGGGTGGCTCGTTGATGGTCAAGGCGGTCTTGCCCCCACCGGATTCCTTGGAGTTGTCTCCCATGATAGACCTAGCAAAAGCACTCAAAGCACAACCACAAGATAATCAAAGCAAATGGTCCCTTGAGCACACACAAGGGTCCTCAGAATCTGAAATTCCCAAGCACAAATTATTCACAAGAAATAGCAAGCCCAAGTGAGGTTACGAGGTAGGGTTTGCGGAAAAGACAAAGTTGGTGTATACTTTCACTACCTAATCGGAGCCACAAGCAATGGCAAGGAAGGTACCGACCACTTTCACAACCAAGCAACCACAAACAAGCTTATACCTCACGTAAAAGAAAAGAAAACTGAATTTGCTCTTAGGTTGGCTCACTTTTTCTATGGCCTCTCCTATTTAGGCCGGGTTTTTCTTGAGCATCTCTTTTTTTCTTTTTTTTTTCGAGCAAAGTTTACAAGATTTGAATCTTAATACTATGCATAAGTAGCAAGCAGAGTCAAGCAAAAATTTTGAGGACAATTCACGCCAACAATCTCTTTTTTTTTTGCACAATTTTAGTGTTGTCTTAGCCACTAGGTGTGTGTAAATGAAATTCCCTTAACCTAAGTCCACTACTTGATTTATGCAGCAACTAGGTAAGAAAAAATATACACCCAAAAACAAGGTAAACGTGGCTAAGGTTGGATGCAAATAATAGGGGCCAATGAATGCTTCCAAATAAGGTAAGTTGCTAGAAAAGGGGGTATTGATGGCTTTGTATTTAATGTGTATTATGGAGGGGTGGTTACTGATTTGAGGGAGTTCAAACGGTTGTCTTCAACCTCAGGAAAAGTTCAGAAGTCGTGGCAACACAAAGGAAACCAACGCCAACAATGGAGACTACACACAACACAAAGGCCACAATCGGAAGCACTTGACTAGGCAACCTAAGCTTGCACTTCAAATGAACAATTTGAACGTAAAAAGGACATTTAGAAGGCCAAACCTCGCGTGGCTCTGATACCACTTGACAAGGACCACGTTAGGGCGAGCTTCAGTGCAAGAGAATGGCCGGAAACAATACCGACGACACCCGGGGAGACAGACTTTGACGCGGGTTGTAGGGAGGCGCTGAAGGGGGATGGCGGCGCACTTGGTCTCCCGAGGTGGCAGAGGGTGTTAGGAGTGGAGGCGCAGGAGGGTGCCTGGTGGAGCAGGAGTGCGCCTTGAGTTATGGATGGTGGAAGGGCGGCGGTCTTGGCAGGGAACCGAGCGGTGGAGGGCGATTAGGGTTTAGTTTTGTGGGAGGCATTGAGGCGATTGAGGATGCATTTTGTGGTGGTTGGTTGGCATAAGGGGAGTACTTTGAGGGGTGGAAGTGGTGGCGGCGAAAGGGTGGAGGGGTCGAGGGATAGACTACACCAAGTGGATGTGACTCACCACGTAGTGTAGGGTTCTTGAACCTAGCTTGGATGTGACGCACCAAGGGGTTCAAGGGGCGACTTAGACTGCTTTGATATGACTCACAAAGTAGACCAAATTGCATGAGCTTAAAGAAGAAATTCTCTCTTGGGAGTGTTTTGATTCAAATTCAAGCTAAAGGAAAACAAATGAGGGGGGGTGGCCTTATAACCCTAGCAAGCCGTCCCACAAGTGTTTGTTTTGCAGAAATTAAAGCCTAAAAACATGCATAAAATGTAAACCCAAAGTCTTATAATGTCATTCAATCAATGCCTCAAAAAGGCCCTTGAATTGTGCCTTAACTCTCGTTTGGCGCCGAGAGTGTCATCAAGGAGAAGAAGTCTCCTAGCCGGCTTGTTGTTGGCCCTAGTGTGGCGAGTCCAAGGTTGAGCTTGGCTTGTAGTTCCCTAGCCTTGGCGCGTGTGAGCCTCATGGGTGCGCCCTTCTCTTGGCTTTATGGCTCTTCTCGACTAGGCTCTTCATGGTTGGCTAGCCTTGGTGAGCGCCTTGGCTCGGAGGACTGGACTTGATGAGAAGGATTCACATCACAAGGAGTTGGACAAACAGGTGATAAGGTCTCCCTTTTCAAATCCTTTTTTGATCAATCAGATTAGAGAAACTGATCTCAAATCATTAGTTCTGCTTATCCAGGATTTCAAACTCACTTTTAAGCACAAGCAGTCCACAAAACACATAATATCACATGTTATTTTGGAGTATTATTTTTGTTTGCAATATGGTAATAATGTTCTACAAGTTTGAATTTATAGAGAAACATGATGCAAACATGGTTAAATTAAAGAGACGAATAACAAATTAGAGGGAAGAAACCACCTTTTCCAAACCTTTGTCATATAAGACAAGAAATTAAAGACAAAATCTTGCTCATTGGAGGAGACGAGACTCAACACACCAAGAGCCAAATCACTCCAAAAGTCCACAACTACCTAATATTGAGTCTCTGTGAGGGTTGTAGCCTCCCCTTTTTGTGAAAAGAAGGTGCTTGCAAAAATATACATTCTTCCCTTTCTTTCTTCTTTACTTCTTCCAATACAGAGATGCCCACTTTCCTTCTCGTAGTCACAACATCTCCTCTCTTCTAGACTTTACCTTTCCATACATGGCCTCTTCTTGGACGATGGGGATGCCAATCTGTCCACCTTTTCCAGCACAATGCCCTCAACAACCAATGGAAATCATAAAATGAATTCTCCTTTTCATTTGATTTTCTAGAGCTCAAATCATTAAAAGTGTTACTTTTTTCTTCTTTGAGAATTGATAGAGGGGAGAAGGCTTCCAAATTTCATCTTTTTGCTTCAGATTTTGGTATCAACTTAGGAAGTTTGCTTTGTCAGAAAAGAGCTTTTGATATATTGGAAGATGAAAAGGGGTGCGTTCTTTTAGTGTGGTTATAGATGGTGATAATCAAACCATCAACTTAAAACTCCACCCTTACCCCTTGGTGAATTTTGTAAAATATTATTTTATACAATATTTAAAACTTTGTTATAGAGATTTAAGGGCTCATTTGGTACTATACCCGGGCAATGAGGAATGGAAATATGAAGCACCCATACTCGTTCAAGTGTTTGGTTGTGCAAATATTCATTCCATGGAATGAGCTATCCCTATTTTCCATTCCATGATACCCACCCTCCCATGGTAGGTATGAGCCATACCTAACTTGCTTCTTCTTCCCCATAGTTGTTGTGGGAGAAGCAAGGCAAAACAATGGTTTTTCTGGTTTGCTTCTATTTCGGGTGGTCGGTTTTTTATTTTTGTCCACCCTTTATTCCTCTTTTCTTCTGATTTTTTATGCTAGATTCAAATTAGGGTCCGTTTTTGACATTTTGTGCTAGATTCGAACTAGATTTAGAGTGTGTGTTGGAATTGAAGAAATAAATTGTTTGCTACATTTAGACTAAGGCTTGAACGATTTGGATTTTGCAAGCTTAATTAGGTGTTGGATTTTGATTGGTTATGGTGTGGTGTTTTGAAACCCTAATTTGATATCCATGATTTAACCAAGCAAGAAGATATCAGGAATCGTGTTGGTTATTCCTCATTCCATACCCATTCTTGATTCAATACATTATTCACAAATCAACCTTAAGATTGGTTTTAATTACCATTCTAGTTAAAATTAGATACATGATCTCAGTTTGATTTTATGGATATTTTATTAGATTCAATCCGTTAGAGTTATTCTATGTCCGTATAAAATATTTTTAATGCGAGCAACCTACCTAGATTAATCTACTATATAATAACTAAAGCAACACGGCGGCTGAGCAACACGTGCCCCCGCATTACACCCGCGTTTTCCGCTGCCACGTGTCATATGCGGAGTATTTTGCCACGTGTCATCTTTTCTCTTAATTGTTTTTTTTAGAAATATCTTTGATTATGATATTTGTTTTGTACGGTAATTTGTTTGAGATCTTAATATTTCCCATAACAAAAAAGAATCAAAACCAACAAGGACATATTACAGCATAAAATCAAAAAATTAAGAACATTTTTGGGAAAAAAATTAATTTGCTGTAAATGATTTAAAAAACCTGCTGGATGAAATTTTTTGCAGTAAATATAGGAAAATTAAGGAACAAACTTACGACAATTCTTGAACCTAATGGATTCACTGAACCAACCACAAATATGACCAAATAATGCACAAAACCATACCACATATTACAAAACATAATACGCAAATGCGTAAAGACTAAATTAACCATAACACATTACAAAACCCCACATACAAACATAAACCTGCACAACAACTTACAAAATATATTGCACAACTTTTTAAACCTGTATAAAAATTACACAATTGCATATATTCTGACACTAGGTCGACCCTTTTCTGTTTCCCAATGGCAGAAAATCTGCATATCAGAAAACAGCCATAAATGTCGCAACTAAATACAATATCTGACCAAAATAAGCAAATCATAGCACAGAATCATCAAGAGCCTTACAGAATAGTATATGTACAAATTTACAATGATTACTACGAAGAAAATATAAAGAGAAATCTATGCATTCCAAAAATAAAAAACGTAAGCATGACTCCATCTCTGTCATCATCGTCTATAAAATAACTTTTTCAGCTATGTTAAAACCCTACACTACAGCAGAATACAAACATTTAGAGGTAATGTTAAAGCACAACTCAGTATTCAGATTTAAGATTTCTAACATAACTGATTCCGATTTATTTTATTTGTTGCAGTTTGTTTTTGATAAAATACAGAACTCGGGTATAAGGTATTAATTCATAACCTATATGCAACATTGACTACATATTTTTCAATCTTTCATTGGTTATATATTTGTCATATTCATTTACGAAACTCCATATCTGCTCATATTGGATAAAAGGTTTCAGTTTATTTACACAGTAATGCAGCAGAGCATAAATCAAACAAAGCATCTACATAGAAATGTATAATCCTAGACAGATAACTAGATATGTAGTTAAGGCGAGATAAATTTTCATGCATCTACATATTTATGGATTTATAGGAAATGTGTGTGTGTGTGTGTGTGTGTGTGTGTGTGTGTGTGTGTGTGTGTGTGTGTGTGTGTGTGTGTGTGTGTGTGTGTGTGTGTGTGTGTGTGTGTGTGTGTGTGTGTGTGTGTGTGTGTGTGTGTGTGTGTGTGTGTGTGTATGTGTGTGTGTGTGTGTGTGTGTGTGTGTGTGTGTGTGTGTGTGTGTGTGAGAGAGAGAGAGAGAGAGAGAGAGAGAGAGAGAGAGAGAGAGAGAGAGAGAGAGAGAGAGAGAGAGAGAGAGAGAGAGGGAGGGAGGCATGTTTACCCAAAATCTTCTACAAATCACACTCCACATTCAATAATCTCCACAGTCAATGCTATGTTCCCAACCTCCAGTGATCCTCATCAATGGATGAAAAAAATGAAACAAAAAGGATATTTAGATGCAGATTATATAAACAGAAATAGACATGTTTACCATAATATATTACTACTTTTTTGTTTTTTAATGAGAAGGCATGTTTACCCAAGTCGGTGCAGAATATGCTCCGAGAGACTATTACATAAGTCCTATTGCCAATGTAACTAATACTCTCTCGGAGCATATCCACACCGACTAATGATATAATACCCCTCTATTTTCAAGAATAGCATTTATACAAACGTTCTTCTGTCTATATACATATATATCTGCATTGAAAGTGATACAAATAGAAAGAGATAGATACAAAAAGACATAGATTGTGCTTACATTGATCACTTTGGAACTGTGCATGACTTTTTTATTCCATATTTGTGCTCAACCTCCAGACATCCTCATCAAGGCACCATGACAATAGTCTGCAACACACCATTTTTTAAAGAATTCAGTATTTTCCAGTAAATGCAGAAATCATATACAAAGGTTAAAACTGAAAGTATACCAATTAATTTGAGATGGGGTTTAAATTTTGTTGTATTAAAAACTGATTCTATTTCATAAATTCATGTTTTTGTTGTAATACATATTTCATGTTGATGTTAATATAAATATTGAATTGTTTATTCTGAATTGTAGATGTCAAAAATTATACAGCACGTGAAGGATATTACAGGTACCCGAGGTAATCATGAACTTAAGGTTCGTGTAATCCGTTTATTTAAAGTTCCAAAGAAAGACGATCCAACTCAATACGGAACGACTGAACTAATTCTAATGGATGAGCAGGTACTGATTAGCAGTTTATATGTTAACAGATTGTTTTGTGTATTTACAAAATTGTGTGCCTAATCTTGCAATTAAATTCAAATCTGTCATTTTAGTTCTGTTATATCATTTTTCAGGGTGACAAAATGCATGCAATAATTAAAGAAGCTTTCATGGTTAGCTTATCTTTATTAGAAGAAGGAGGTGCTTATTTGATTTCTAATTTCGGAGTTGCCATATATGATATACCATTTAAGTTTTCTGATCACAAGTATAAGGTCATATTTTATCGGAACACTACCGTTAAACTATGTTCGACCATTTATGTTCCTGTTCATGGATTCAACTTTACTGCATTTGAAAAATCCTGGACGAGTCACTGGATAAAAGGTTTTATTTATGGTAAGTTGTTTTTGAAAATTTTTATATTAAAACCATTCAACTATTTTGTTTTTATGTGTATAATATGCATCATTAATATTGTACATTTTATATGTAGATGTTATTGGTCAATTGGTTGGAATTGGTGATCAAATAGTGACCTTTACTAAAAGCAATGGTAAAGATGGCAAAAGAATTAATTTGCAATTAATGGATGCAAGGTATTAAATATTTATCTTTTTTATTAATATTTAATATCATTAGACACAATAAACATTTTCTGTTAATCAAAATGATGATTTCTAACTATTTTTTTGTTCATATTACAGTAACAATATCATTAATTGTACTCTATGGGATGATTTTGCTGAAGAATGTCGTCCATTTATTGGCGCATCAAATCAAAATACGGTCGTTGTTATAGTTCAGTTCGCGAAGCTTGGCAAATGGAATAATTCACCTAATGTGTCAAATGGATATTATGGCACAAGGGTGTATTTTGATGATGAAAGTATTAGCGATATTTCAAAGTTCAAGGAAAGGTATATTCTGATTAGGTATTTTTACATATCTGTTTATGAAATTGTTTTGATATTTTGATATATTAATTGTAAATAATTTACTATATTGTTTCTTAAACTTTAGTATATCAAAACAATCTGCTGCAAAACGTGGTAATAGTTGTGTACAACTATCAAGTGAGCGATCATATTCTTCTGCTGATATTTTCTTGGATGTGAGTGTAAGAAAAACCTTGGATGAACTTTATGAACATCTTCATGAGCGTGGAACGGTAAGTTAAGAATAGTTTATTTTTTAAACATTTTGTATATAAATATTTAGTTTTCTGGATTCCTTTGAGATTTTAAGGTTATTTAATTTTTATTACATTTATCATTATTACAGGTTCTCCAGGCTATTGTTCTTGCGACCATTGACCATATTGAAGATTCATTTGGATGGTACTATAATTCATGCAAACGGTGTAAAAGCAAAGTGCAAGCACAAGAAGAACAATTTTGGTGTAGGAAATGTGATGCATTAGTGAAGTATGCTATTCCTAGGTAATGAATTTCTAGATAAATTTGTTTAAAATGTTTTTGGTTATTTAGTTATTTATATATGTTTTATTCTGTGCAGATTTTGTATTCAAGTTAATGTTATAGATGGATCTGGGACTGCTCAACTAACTATCTTTGATAGAGAAGCTACTCAATTTTTAAAGAAATCAGTCACAAGCATTATTGAGTCAATAGATAAGGTAAAAGGTTTGGTTTAAAATTAAGTTTATAAATTGCGAAGTGATTAAGTATAAAATGATTATGCCTTCATTAATTCATTTGTTTTCATTTTTATTTTCAGGATGAGGACATTAGTATCATCCCAGACGATCTAAATGTGTTGATAAATAAAAAAATGTTGTTTAGGGTTCTGATTTCCCAATTTAATATTAGTAGACTTCCATCTCCTACAGCATACACGGTAACAAACATGACGGATGATATGACTTTGATTGAGAAGTTTGAACAATTCAGTTTAGAAACAGAGGTATGCATTCTTCATTTTATTTGTTGTTCATTTCAAATTTGGGTTCTTGAATTGAATCAAGTTTTTTGCTTATTATAGGAAAATCAGGCATCACTCGATGTGGAGACTGATGAGGTGTCAAAAGTGTCGTCAAATGAAATGGCGACACCCCATAAACACGAGTATATAAACATCAATGATGAGGAAGAAAATAGCAAATCTGAGGAGGAGAGTGCTAAATCTGAAGATAGTCATATTACGCAGCATGGCAATGGATCAACCACAAAGAGGAGGGTTACTCTAAAGAAAGTGAAGAAGGAAAAGTTAGACTAACTTATATTGTTTTTTCTATTATTTGAGCCAGTACACTATTTAGTTTTTCAGAGAATTCATGTGTTTTGTTTCAGTTTTTACATTGGTATGATATTGCTAAACCATTGAATGAATTTATGTTGGATTTTTCCTTTCATTGTGTTATACTTGTGTGTGGTGAATGTTTTTTGTGCTAAACCATTGAATGAAAGTCAATTCAGTCTCATAAATACCTATGGTATTAAATTAGTTGATTAACAATCTGTTTTGCATCAGTTCTGTAAATTTTTTTATTAACATTCAGTTTTGTTTTAAACACATAGATTATTGAAAAACAGAATTGAACATGGATAAAATTAAACACTTTTTCATGTTGAGTATTCACATTCAATGATATAGCAGCTATGCATTATTATTAATAACATTCACTTATTGAACATTATATAAGTATTTAGAAAAAATTATTAGGCTGAAATAACTCGATGCAGAATATGCTTTGAGATGGTATTAGAAGAGGGGTTGCTCTTAATACCCTCTAACAGCATACTCTGCATCGAGTAGACTGTTCATAATATGCTTAGGGTGTTTTAACAGGTTGTTGTTCTTATAAGACATTAGGGTTATTTGTAAAATCCTTTATGGAATGTATTAAATTAATGTGATAAAATATAACAGAATATGGAAATAAATTGTATATTATTATATACATATTGCCAATATGCCTCCTTAAATTTTATTTCATTCCTGAAAACCTAAAACCTTGTATCTTTAATTTAAAGTATATCTTTTCAATATTCACATATGTACGAACTTGAACTCATTATATCTTAATATATATATTTTGCTACATGTGTCTATAATTGTGATAAGATGTTTTCATTATTTCTCAAATTTACAACCACAAGTATAATGTAAGATCTTTTAATTATTTCTAAAAATTGAATACAACTACTCTATAAAACATAGCCTCTTACTTTGTTTCACACATAACATTTAGCATCTCATTTTACCATTATATGCTTTCTAAGAATCAGTTATGGTTCATCCTATTGCTCATGACATCTCAGTTCATACTGATGTTGTTTTTCTTTCCGATATGTTACCCGAAAGCCACTTTTTCAGATTTCCACGTATGGCTAATTACTTCGACATGAGACTTTCCTTACCTATTGATCTATCTGACGACGTGAAGTACATCAAGTGTTCGATTTCTATGCCAAATGGTCTTGCAATTGCTACAGAAAGGTACTGTTTTATTTAATATAGGTTTAAAACATTATTCCTATAAAAAATCTTTCTTATTCATGTGTAACTCTAATACAATGTTTTAAACATTCTTTACATGAAGTTAAGCCATATTTTTTTCATAACCTATTAATGTATTGAATGTATTTGTTACAGGTTTAAACATGCTTTAGACGAAGTTAATAAGCGATTTTGTCCCTTCATATATGAGAGAGACCCTATTCTGTTCCCGAACAAACAACTAAACTGTGCAGTCAAGAATGTCGTTGGCTATTTTGGTCCAACTGAAGAGGCTGATTTTCATTCAACGTTTAGTTCCTATAATCCAGTAATTATTGTTCTTACACAGACTGAATTGAACGAAACTGGGCTTGAAGATATGTTTATGCAATATGGCCATGATCGTTATTTACGTATCGATTCATTGTCTGATGAAGAACATAATTACATCACATGGCGCAGCAGTGATGTAAATATATGGATTGAAGGTGAAGGGAGAGATTATTTTCTGAAATTCAGTAGTAAATGCGTTGTAGCATGGCAACTTTCGTGTATTTACAATATGGAGTATGAAATATCCGGACTTCAACTTTGGGCTTTATTGGATGAATTTGCAAAGATTAATCATCTACCTTGGCAGCACTTGAATGGGAGGCAGGTTGTTATTAATTTGTCAGATGAAGAAGGGGAAGAAGTAGAAGATGAAGAAGAACAAGCAGAAGAAGAAGAAGAAGAAGAAGGGGAAGGTGAAGAAGGAGAAGAAGATGAAGAGGAGGAAGAGGAGCTTTTTGAAGAAGATGAATAATAAATTGCTAAGAATTGGTCATGTTTTAGATTATTTTTAAGTTATTTATATTATTTAGAATTATTCTATGCCATTTCTTATCATGTTTGGAATTAGTTTAAAGTTATTTGGAATATTAAGATTTATTCTATGTTATTTTGTTTTGAAAACAATTGAGTGTTTGTTATATAGCATTTCTTAAATACATATACTAAACCAATTAATTTTGTTCTTAATCAAATGATGATAATATTTAGAAAGGGAGTAAAAATGTATTTACACAAATCTCAAGCTGTGCAAAATTATAATCTGTATATATTAAACATTATGAAGATTGTTTCATATCCAATTTAAGTGGTATGTATTATGAATAAACCTTAAACTGACAACTCATTAGGAATAAAAGTAAAACTGAAAAATACTTAGGTTATTATTTGTCTGAATTCGGGTAAGGATATTATGGTTGTAAAACCCCCTCTAAAAGAAATATGTATAAACAAATAAGGAAAAGTATACAAAAGTTTAAAAAGAATACAACATTAAAAAAAATTCCATATAATTTTAAGTTTATAAGTTTGCACATCCGAAAAGATTATAACCTAGCAGATTGCAAAAGTATTACAGTATTTAATATGGGCAAGATATCTTGAAGATCTTATATTACTATATTTAATATTAAGATAAAAAAAATAGGACTAATATATATATAACCTAACAGATTGCAAAATTATTCCTGTTCGTGTTTTGAAGAGAACAAGTTATCTATAATGGGTCTTATGTATTGCAGGAATCGGTTGTTGTGAAGAGGAAAGGGCTTTCACTTGTGATAGAAAGATGTGAGGAAAGGGCTTTAACTTGTGAAGAGGAAAGGGCTTTAACAGGTAATCTATTTTCAATGAATAATGTTCTATTTATTATTTTTAAAGTGACAAAAAAATTAAGATTTAGATCTAGATGTGTTAAGTTTGTTGATTTAGGGTTAATAGATGTTTTTTATAGAATTACAATACTAAATACTACATGCAAAACATGATTACACAATCTTATTATAAGTAAATCTATAGAGTATTGATGCTGGGGTACCTGTATGTCTCTCATTTAAACAAAAGCAGAGTTGTGTCTCCAATGCTCATTATGAGTCCAATCCGAGATCTCCTATACAAAGAATATAAAGGAATATATTAGTACTGAACATATTATATAAAAATTCTACAAATTTGGTGTACAAATTTGAAAATATTACATCTGACCTTACTGTAGACGATATTGCAGTATATGTGTTTTAAGTGTTGTATGTTGTTGTTTTAGTGTTGATGCCTGTAAATGAAAAAAAAAATTGAATTCAGTAAACATAATAGCAATTAAAACATAAAAACCATAAATAAAATGTCTTAGCATTCAGTATGAGTGTATGGCAATTAGAATAAGATATGTAACTTGAATATGAAACCAGAAATCCTGTGATTGAAAATTATTTTAAAATGTCTTAGCATTTAAGTTTACTATTTGTGTATATAATAACCATTGTATTCATTTTGCTTATCATATCTATGTGAAGGCATCTTATGCAATCAAACAGTGAAAAACAATTTTGTTTCAAATCTACTCAAAGGGTCACTTATATATAATCTACCCAAAGGGTATTATGTATTGCAGGAGTCAGTTGTTTTGAAGAGGAAAGGGCTTTAACTTGTGAGAGAAAGATTTAGACAAATCATTTTCAACTCATCGACAGTAACAGGTAATCTATTTTCAATTAATAATGTTCTATTTATTATTTTTAAAGTGACAGAAAAATTAAGAATTAGATCTAGATGTGTTAAGTTTGTTGACTTAGGGTTAATAGATGTTTTTTATAGAATTATAATACTAAATACTACATGCAAAACATGATTATACAATCTGATTATAAGTAAATCTATAGAGTATTGATGCTGGGGTACCTGTATGTCTCTCATTTTAACAAAAGCAGAGTTGTGTCTCCAATGCTCATTATGAGTCCAATCTGAGATCTCCTATACAAAGAATATAAAGGAATATATTAGTACTGAACATATTATATAAAAATTCTACAAATTTGGTGTACAAATTTGAAAATATTACATCTGACCTTACTGTAGACGATATTGCAGTATATGTGTTGTAAGTGTTGTATGTTGTTGTTTTAGTGTTGATGCCTGTAAATGAAAAAAAAATTGAATTCAGTAAACATAATAGCAATTAAAACATAAAAACCATAAATAAAATGTCTTAGCATTCAGTATGAGTGTATGGCAATTAGAATAAGATATGTAACTTGAATATGAAACCAGAAATCCTGTGATTGAAAATTATTTTAAAATGTCTTAGCATTTAAGTTTACTATTTGTGTATATAATAACCATTGTATTCATTTTGCTTATCATATCTATGTGAAGGCATCTTATGCAATCAAACAGTGAAAAACAATTTTGTTTCAAATCTACTCAAAGGGTCACTTATATATAATCTACCCAAAGGGTATTATGTATTGCAGGAGTCAGTTGTTTTGAAGAGGAAAGGGCTTTAACTTGTGAGAGAAAGATTTAGACAAATCATTTTCAACTCATCGACAGTAACAGGTAATCTATTTTCAATTAATAATGTTCTATTTATTATTTTTAAACTGACAAAAAAATTAAGAATTAGATCTAGATGTGTTAAGTTTGTTGATTTAGGGTTAATAGATGTTTTTTATAGAATTATAATACTAAATACTACATGTAAAACATGATTACACAATCTGATTATAAGTAAATCTATAGAGTATTGATGCTGGGGTACCTGTATGTCTCTCATTTAAACAAAAGCAGAGTTGTGTCTCCAATGCTCATTATGAGTCCAATCCGAGATCTCCTATACAAAGAATATAAAGGAATATATTAGTACTGAACATATTATATAAAAATTCTACAAATTTGGTGTACAAATTTGAAAATATTACATCTGACCTTACTGTAGACGATATTGCAGTATATGTGTTATAAGTGTTGTATGTTGTTGTTTTAGTATTGATGCCTGTAAATGAAAAAAAAATTGAATTCAGTAAACATAATAGCAATTAAAACATAAAAACCATAAATAAAATGTCTTAGCATTCAGTATGAGTGTAAATTAGAATAAGATATGTAACTTGAATATGAAACCAGAAATCCTGTGATTGAAAATTATTTTAAAATGTCTTAGCATTTAAGTTTACTATCTGTGTATATAATAACCATTGTATTCATTTTGCTTATCATATCTATGTGAAGGCATCTTATGCAATCAAACAGTGAAAAACAATTTTGTTTCAAATCTACTCAAAGGGTCACTTATATATAATCTACCCAAAGGGTATTATGTATTGCAGGAGTCAGTTGTTTTGAAGAGGAAAGGGCTTTAACTTGTGAGAGAAAGATTTAGACAAATCATTTTCAACTCATCGACAGTAACAGGTAATCTATTTTCAATTAATAATGTTCTATTTATTATTTTTAAAGTGACAAAAAAATTAAGAATTAGATCTAGATGTGTTAAGTTTGTTGATTTAGGGTTAATAGATGTTTTTTATAGAATTATAATACTAAATACTACATGTAAAACATGATTACACAATCTGATTATAAGTAAATCTATAGAGTATTGATGCTGGGGTACCTGTATGTCTCTCATTTAAACAAAAGCAGAGTTGTGTCTCCAATGCTCATTATGAGTCTAATCCGAGATGTCCTATACAAAGAATATAAAGGAATATATTAGTACTGAACATATTATATAAAAATTCTACAAATTTGGTGTACAAAATTGAAAATATTACATCTGACCTTACTATAGACGATATTGCAGTATATGTGTTATAAGTGTTGTATGTTGTTGTTTTAGTGTTGATGCCTGTAAATGAAAAAAAAATTGAATTCAGTAAACATAATAGCAATTAAAACATAAAAACCATAAATAAAATGTCTTAGCATTCAGTATGAGTGTATGGAAATTACAATAAGATATGTAACTTGAATATGAAACCAGAAATCCTGTGATTGAAAATTATTTTAAAATGTCTTAGCATTTAAGTTTACTATCTGTGTATATAATAACCATTGTATTCATTTTGCTTATCATATCTATGTGAAGGCATCTTATGCAATCAAACAGTGAAAAACAATTTTGTTTCAAATCTACTCAAAGGGTCACTTATATATAATCTACCCAAAGGGTATTATGTATTGCAGGAGTCAGTTGTTTTGAAGAGGAAAGGGCTTTAACTTGTGAGAGAAAGATTTAGACAAATCATTTTCAACTCATCGACAGTAACAGGTAATCTATTTTCAATTAATAATGTTCTATTTATTATTTTTAAAGTGACAGAAAAATTAAGAATTAGATCTAGATGTGTTAAGTTTGTTGATTTAGGGTTAATAGATGTTTTTTATAGAATTATAATACTAAATACTACATGCAAAACATGATTACACAATCTGATTATAAGTAAATCTATAGAGTATTGATGCTGGGGTACCTGTATGTCTCTCATTTTAACAAAAGCAGAGTTGTGTCTCCAATGCTCATTATGAGTCCAATCTGAGATCTCCTATACAAAGAATATAAAGGAATATATTAGTACTGAACATATTATATAAAAATTCTACAAATTTGGTGTACAAAATTGAAAATATTACATCTGACCTTACTGTAGACGATATTGCAGTATATGTGTTGTAAGTGTTGTATGTTGTTGTTTTAGTGTTGATGCCTGTAAATGAAAAAAAAATTGAATTCAGTAAACATAATTGCAATTAAAACATAAAAACCATAAATAAAATGTCTTAGCATTCAGTATGAGTGTATGGAAATTAGAATAAGATATGTAACTTGAATATGAAACCAGAAATCCTGTGATTGAAAATTATTTTAAAATGTCTTAGCATTTAAGTTTACTATTTGTGTATATAATAACCATTGTATTCATTTTGCTTATCATATCTATGTGAAGGCATCTTATGCAATCAAACAATGAGAGAGAAGGAGGTTGGGAGAAATATAGTTAGAGTTCTTACATTTATGTTCTTTTGATCTCATTCTATTATCTGCCATGGATCCTTATCAGGGAGTTTGATGCTGTTTGAATGCTAACAAAGATAAATACAAACACAAGGTTAGTTTGCCAGATATTGGTTGTAATCGAATTAAGAAGTCTAGGATATGGTTTTGTAAAGTATCTAAAAAATAGTTATATACTGACAAGTTGGGGAGAGTCTGTTGAGAGAGAGAGAGAGAGAGAGAGAGAGAGAGAGAGAGAGAGAGAGAGAGAGAGAGTCTGTTGAGAGAGAGAGAGAGAGAGAGTCTGTTGAGATATATATATATATATATATAGAGAGAGAGAGAGAGAGAGAGAGAGGCGCTCAGGTAAAAAGAGTCTTGTGGTGAAACGGGTGTATAATTTTGGAGCGTTGGATTGAGGATGATAGATGGCTAGATTAGGAGAGAGAAAATAGGGTGTAGTGGGGGTGTGAAACATGTAATAAATATCACCACTAAAATAGGCAATTAGAAGGAGATTGGAGAGAGAAAGATTGGAGAGAGAAAACATGGATTTGGTCAAGAAATCTGTTTAATCGTTCTGCATATCGATACGAAAAAATTGCATATCGAGACGAAAAAGATGAATATTGTTATATATAATTTGCATATGTGTTAATCTTGTTTATGTTCCATCGTATATAATGCATCGATTGAATTGAGATACAATGTGTTAATATCAAAGAACATTATCTGCATATCGTTCAAGTATTATTGAATAATTGTTATTCGTGATCGTGGTCAGTCGTATATATACTGATATTCAAAAACATTGAACAGATATGCACATTGTGGTGATTGATATTCCAATTTAAAACATACAAGTACATTCTGCATATCACTGTACAAAAAATGCATATCTCATCCACACAAATGAATATCATATTTACGACCAAGAAAATAATCCATAATTACAAATTGCATATCACACAAGTATATTCTGCATATCATTGTACAACAAATTCATATCCCATCCATATAATTGCATGACCGGACTAAGCGAGATCTTCCTTGGCCGCGCCCATGGCTTCATTTTTGCGCCCGCAGCTTGTTCTTCTCGGCTTCTATCGAGAATATCACTCAACGATATCTTCCTTGGTCGCGCCCGCGGCTCCCTTTCTGCACCCATGGCTTATTATGCACATCAGTGTATAGAGAATGCATAACTCATCTATACAAATGAATATCTCAATCACAACCAATGAAATAATCTATCATAAAAAATTGCATATCATACAAGTATATTCTGCATATCAATGTATGAAAAATGCATATCATATCCATACAAATGAATATCATATTCACGGCCAAGAAAATAGTCTATAATTACATATTATACAAGTATATTCTGCATATCACATTATGAAAAATGCATATCCCTTTCACACAAATGAATATGATATTCACGGCCAGAAACATAATCCATAATCACAGAATGCATACTTGTTTATGGATTATACAAGACACACCAAGTCGAAAATCAACAAATTCTCTGAATTTTCATACAATTGGACGAGAAAAACTAGAACATAAAAAATGAGGAAATTTATTGAACATATGAAGAGGAAGGGCATACTTGTTGCAGTATGAAGCAAAGAACGCCCTGTGGATCCATGAAATTCAAACACAGCATCTGCATAAGCAAACATCAAGCTTAAGAGGGGCAATTCAGACGAATTAACAAAGAAGAAGCCAAGACTGGAATTTCAGAAGAAGAAAAAGCAAAGCAAGGAAAGGCGATTAAGAGGGGCAATTCAGACGAATTAACAAAGAAGAAGCCAAGACTGGAATTTAAGAGGGGCAATTCAGACGAATTAACAAAGAAGAAGCCAAGACGATCCTCTTCGCGGAGTCGACGCCGCACGTCATCCCTGCGAGTCCGCCGGCAAGCCTCGTCTCCGACCTCGACACCCCGGCGCTCCTGGCGGCGCTCGCAAACCGGGGTAGCACTTCGCTCCCTGGGCACCGGTGCGCCAGATCCATCGCATCGTCTCCCTGCTCCACTCGTCGACGACGACGAACGGGCGATCCTCCACCCACCGGAGAGCTCCCCCTCTGACCCCTGCCTCTCTCTTCCCTGCCGCGCATCCGCACCCCTCCGAACACCAGATCCGTGGCGGCTAGGGTTGGTTCGGAATCCCAGATTATCGCCGCCAGCGACTCGATCCGGTCTTCCTCCTCTCTGACCAGACTCGGCTTACAGATCTCGGCCCTCTTTCCGCTGGCGTCTTCGATTCCGGCGAGCGAGATGACGACCTCCACAATTTGCGGTTGGGGAACCTTGAGGGAAGGCGCTTCAATGGAGGACGGAAGGAGGACAGACGAACTGAGAGAGAAAGAGGGAGAGGGGTGTTCGATCGAGAGAGAGAGAGATATTAATGGGAGTTAATCGTGGAAAGAGATATTTCATATCCCATGAAATCAGGAAATTGGAAGGATTTGGTGTGGGTGATTCCACCTTTTAATTTTGTATCCCTCCAAATTAGATCTCAACCCTTAATTCTAGTCTAATCCAACGCTCCTCATTGATACACTCGTTTCACTATAAGATGTTGTTTTACTAGAGCGTAAGTCTATATATATATATATATATATATATATATAGAGAGAGAGAGAGAGAGAGAGAGAGAGTCTGCTGAGTTTAAATTTTTACCACCAAGTCGAACAAAAAAAAAAGGCCCATAATTGTATAATCATTTTGGGCCGTTGTTAATGAAGCCCATACACAAATTGGGTCACAGCCGTTATATAAAATATTTAAATTCAGTTTTAAATGACTGGGCCCAAAGTCATCATTTAATAAAGCCCAATAAAAAAAATTCGCTAACCCTTTACAACAAATCAGTAAAATAAATATGAATCCAATTGATTTATTATCATAGTTAAATTTAATATTTTTTTTTTGGTGTACCCGGTTTATATATTATTATTACTTAACACATTACAAATATATATGTTTAACATCGCATAAAAAAAAACAAATATATGTTTAACAAATATAATCTACAGAATCAACCAGAATTTTCTACATATTCAGAATGAACATCGACACACAGAAAATTGATGAATGCATACATGAAAAAATAAATTAATGGCAAACAGAACTTTAATGATTCATGGAAGAACTTGATTATTTAGGTTATATTTCGAAGCAAGGTAACATAGTATATCAAACGAATCGAGAGTAGACGAAGAACAAGCATGATTAGACCTTTTAAACAAAGCATTGAAACAAATTGTTGATGAGTTTTAAATCGAAAGTGAAATCCAGAGAATAAAAAAAATGATAATTAGAGAGAGAGAGAGAGAGAGACGAAGGTGCGAGAGAAACAGAGATCTCACACTTATGTAATATTGAGCTCTCCAGAAACTCCGACTTCGAGATACCTAGAAAAATTTGAGTTAGAAACACAAACAATCCAAATATGAGAGAGAGAGAGAGAGAGAGAGAGAGAGAGAGAGAGAGAGAGAGAGAGAGAGAGAGAGAGAGAGAGAGAGAGAGAGAGAGAGAGAGAGAGAGAGAGAGATCTTACTGTATATTTGTTTTGTAGCTCTCCAGAAAATCTGACTAGCAGATCTGACTTCGATATATTTCCCTCTCCATAAACTCGACTTCGAGATACCTAAAAAACTTTGAGTTAGAAAATCCATAGAAGCAAAAAAAAACAGAGAGAAAGATACTGATACAGAGAGGGGGAGAGAGAGAGAGAGAGAGAGAGAGAGAGAGAGAGAGAGAGAGAGAGAGAGAGAGAGAGAGAGAGAGAGAGAGAGAGAGAGAGAGAGAGATCTTACGTTTTTTGGTGTTATTTAGCTCTCCATAGCCTCCGAATTCCAGATCTGCGCTTCGTTGCGAATTTATGAAGATACATAGAGGTTTTGAAGTTTTGTATGAAATGTTTTGAGACGAAATTGTTTGGATCTGAAGCAGATTGAATCTGGGAGGGAGAGTTGTGCACTAGAACAGGAAACAAATGCATTTACTTGTCATTCTTTTGAAAAAAAATGCAACAATTTGGACGGGATTTGTTGACAAAGGAAGGAAAGTGAAGAAGTTTGAAGAAGAAAAAGAGATCGCCATAGATCTGTAAAGAACGGAAATGGAGATTGAAGCATATGGAAGGAGATGGAAGGGTTTCTGACTGAGAGAGAAGAAGAGAGAGGCAAGTGAAGCGGCGAAATGAAATGCCGAAAATGGAAAGCATTAGGGTTAGGTTAGACGGGGCACCTGGATTTGTTTTGGGCTTAAATGGGTCGGGTGGGTCCAATTACAGAAATGGCACAAGCCAGGTCAGGAGGCCCAAATCACCAGCGTTAACATACTATTAGTGTCCAAATTATTGTATAGTACAAAGTGTATTAAATTTATGTAAGCTTATGTGAATAATTCGATTTTATTTGGAATATTCAAAATTATAAATGCATTGTTGTAGTTCAACCCAACATAATATAAGGTTTATATTAGTTGTTATTATATATAAACCACAACTAACTAATTTTATTTTAACAATTAATATATTGTTACATAAAACGATCTTTTAGAATTGGCCCTCTATTTCACTTTCTGCTTTTGCATACTTGAGCCTATGTACCGATAAACATGTTTAATGTTGCATGCAAATAGTTATAACCTAAAAAAAAATTTGAATATATGTCCATTGATAAGTACATAATATTTTTATATAAGTACATGCAAATAGTTATTATATAGTAGATTACAATTTTTTTTAAGTACATAATATTATTTTTGTATGTATTAGGCCTATACGTATTCATATCATGCGAAACCATGCCAATGATGTTTTTTTTTTGCATATAAGCCCATGTAACAAAAGAATATAAACATGTCCTTTAGTTTCTTACATTTATTTTAACAAATTTATTCATAAATATATTTTATGCAATTTATGTATTAAATGTGATTACAAAAAATAAATAAATATAATTTTTTTTAAAAGTATAACCAGATTTTGCAAGTTAATTTTGTTATGGACGAATTAACTCGACATAATAGAGCGTTGAGATTGGCTGTTATTAGAGATAAACGGCAACGCACGAATTCAACTCGATCAGGTCAAAAGATATTTTCAAATATTTCAAACTTTTCCCAATAAATTCAAATCTTATTGTTGAGATTAAATATTGATACTGCAGGATATATTCATGGAGTTAGCAACAATTCTTTTGTTAGTGGTCGTATCCCCATGTCCGATATTTCAAATGGTTAGTAATTGTTAATATATAAAGTCGTTATTTCATTTGATTATACACGCTAAATTGTAACAAGTGCTTCATGTTGTAAATTATAATATATCTTTAATTGTATGATTGTAAAAAGACTATTTTAAACTAACTATACTTTATGCAGTGCAACAAAATATTACAGCGCCGGCTTTGCATTTATCTCGAAGTGATCAAAACGGTCATAATTCATTTTTTCCTACAAGTGATCTGGATGAAGAGAACTATGGTATAATTTTTTTTAGTCTTAATCTCCAATTTATTCCGTTATTTTTGTTGGTTGAATAAAAATAATAAGTACACTATGATAAAATTATTTATTTGTTGCACAATGTCATTCTTACATCACAAAATTAAATTCACAATGTTGAACAAGGAATTATATTCTAACAAGTGGTATACAAAAAAGGGATTTATGTAAGTATAATATTTGATTATTATTTTCACTCACACATTATCTCCACAAAGGAAGAAATTGAGAATGAATATGATAAGAAATAAGACGGATGGACCACCGCTACACATGGATATTATAACCAAAAAAAAATTTAATTACAATATAAAAGTAATTTACGACTTGCTTACCCAAAACAAAGTTATGCATGCATTAAACTATTATAAATGGTAGCACGTCTATATTGTTTCCAGGCTAATTTATTATCATTTCCAGTTTAAGTTCTTAAGTTTGAGGTAATTACTAATGTATAATTATTTAATACTTTAATTTTCAGGTTCAAGAAATTCAGGTGTATTGACAGGATGTTCAAATACTCTATTACATTTAAGCGATGGTATTAATCTGTTTATCCAATATTAAAATTTATTTTGTGTCGTACTCATAATAAGTTGTTTATAATAGTATACGATTATGTTAACAGTTGAAGCGTACAATTCAATGTTGACACAACAAATTCATTTGCAAAATATTGAACAAGGTATGTTAATTGTAAAATTTATATGATTTTAGTTATTTTGTTATTTATACTAATTTTATTAAAATTTAATGCACAACATAGCTCGACATAGGAGGAAGTTGAGAATGAATGTCATACGACATAAGCGACATGGCACATCACTAAACGCATCAGGTAAGCAAAAGAAAATTGTTATTATTGTAATTTAATAAATAATGATATACAATTCTTGACAAAACTTTTTTGCAGGCAATGTAAATGGAAATATCACAAATTCTAAACTGACTCAAGCTACACCATTATCTGTTACGTGTAATGGTTAGTTATTAATGAAATATATTATGTTATATACTTTTATGTATGCATATATACACAGTTATATGTTTTGAAAACATATAATCAAGTAATACTTAAATGTGAAGGTACACGGAATTCATCTATATTGGCAGAATGTTCATCTTCTATACCACAAATAGGTAATGGTAATGTTCGAATGTAGTTATAATTGTGCAAAACGTATTTGTTATTTTATACTCTTTTATTACGTGTATTTGTATAAGAAAAATTAATATCTGTGTATTTATTAATTGTTCGTTAATGTTACGCCGACGGATTTACATTTTCCAATAGCGGATCAATTGACTACGATCTCATTTCAACCTTTAAGCATAAATGACACGCAAAACCATGGTACTAAATTACTTTTTTTTTAAAATTTATTATTAAATATTATATTATGTTTTTTCTTATATCACTATGTGTAGTATGATATATGTAATACTCCTGCAGCTCCTGTACAAAACGCAAGCCTTACTAATCAAGTTGAGATAACAAAAGTTGAACAAGGTATGATAGTAATGAGTATATATTAATTGATTGAGTTATTGCATTTGAATAAGTGTAATTATTTTACATTGACAAATTAGCTCGACGTAAGAGGATGTTGACAATGAATGTGCTTAGACATAAGAGACATGGAACACCACTAATTGAATCAGGTTAGCAATAACCCCTTAATTCGTGAAGCTAAATCCTTAATGAAAGTTATGCTGTCATTTATTTGAATATTCATATATGTTATAAATTATTTCATTGTTTAAAAAACATGACAACTTACATATCTCAATTTCAGCAACCACTAATTCATCTGTTTTGCCAGAGTGTTCATCTACATTGCGAAATATAGGTAATTTTTAAATTAGTATCATATTTTTGTTATGCATAGAATGATACTATTGTTCGTTACATTAGGATTGGTACAAAATAGTATATGAACATAAAATATGTTAAAATAAGCACATTTTTGTATATTTAATATATATGTTACAGATTATTTGTTCAACCTTTATTCTCTATATAACAATGAGCAACGGTTCAAATCCTGTTACAGTGATGAATAGAGGTACAAGAAATCATACTGGTAACCCGGGTAAGTCTGTTGTATTATTTCCTAATTTTTATCATTTTTTTGTTTATTATTTAACACTCATTAATATGTTATAGTTCAATACATCGATCACGGTGAACCAGTGTATGAATGTATGCATTGTGGGACATTGCTATGGCATGCTGAAAGAATAAACACACAAAACCCTTCAAGCGAAGATATATGTCATATATCTTCATTATGTTGCATGAAAGTAAAAATTGAGCTCCCATTGCTACAAGAGCCACCGCCGTTGTTGAAAAAACTTTTGACAAATAAGCATCAAAAAATCAAACAATTTTGTGAGAACATTATAGCTTACAATATGATGTTTGCTTTCACCTCTTTGGGAGGAACTGTGTCACCCATCACGAAAGGTCGTGGAACGTATTGTTACCGAATGCATGGTCAGAATTTTCACAGAATAGGGAGTTTGTTACCAGTGTCGGGCACAACTCCAAAGTTTTGCCAACTATATATATATGATACTGAAAATGAGGTTTCAAACAGAATCAATGCAATAAGGTATGTCAATTACATATTTTTTTATGTACCGCGTATAGTTATATAACGTTATTCTTTAATATTAAGATTGACCGTCGATCTTTATTTTTTGCAGTTCTAGAGTCAAAAAAGTTGATGAATCGCTTGTGATTGAGTTGAGAAAGATGATAGATCAACACAACCCCCATGCAAAAGCATTTAGAATGGCCAGAGATCGTTTTAAGGATGAAGGTGTTAGAGATATGAAGTTACGGCTGCTTAGCAATAGAAACACTGATGGGCGGAGATATAATCTCCCGACGAGTTCAGAGGTTGCTGCTATTATTCTTGGTGAAAGTGATACAAATTATCAGCCCAGGGACATTATACTTCATACAAGGTCTGGTCAGTTACAACGGATTCACGAATTACATCCTTCGTATCTTGCGCTTCATCCGTTGGCATTCCCTTATGGTGAGGATGGGTATCGAACTGAAATTGATTTAAGTGAAAGGTGCAACACTTCTGCAAGGAAGAGGTCAAGGGTTACGTTAAAAGAATTCTGTCAGTTTTGAATTCACGAGCGTCAAGGCGAAGCCGAAATTCTGAGGTCATCTAGAAAGTTATATCAGCAATTTCTGGTTGATGTTTACACAATGATTGAATCAGAAAGGTTGAACTATCATCGATATCATCAGAAGAACATACGTGCTGATTTATATACAAATCTTGCTTCAACAACGAGCAAGGGTCATACAGCACCGGCATCTTCTGGAAAGCGAATAGTGTTGCCATCTTCATTTACGGGTGGTCCTAGATATATGCAGCAGAACTATCAAGATGCAATGACAATATGCAAACATCATGGTTATCCAGATCTATTCATAACATTCACATGCAATTCAAAATGGCCTGAAATTGTCAAGTTTTGTGAAGAAAGGGGTATACAACCAGAGGATCGACCAGACATTATATGTAGAGTATTCCACATGAAACTGGAGTCCATGATCAAAGATTTCAAAGTAAACAAATTTTTTGGCAAGGTTACTTCAGGTAAGGTCTCTTTTACTGTCCTCATTTAAGTTATTGTTTATATGTGTATAAAATTAATTATTTTCCCGATGTGTTATATTCTATTAAATGTATTATTTTTGCTTTTTTAAAATGGATTAAATCAATTGAATTTATAACTTTGACTTATTAATATTTTGTAGTTATTTACACAATTGAATTCCAAAAGCGTGGTCTGCCACATGCACATATTTTATTATTTCTGGATAAGGAATCTAAGTTGCCAACTAATTCAGATATAGATTCGGTCATTTCTGCAGAAATTCCACACCCAACTGAGGATGCTGATTTATTCGATGTCGTGAGAAATTTCATGATGCATGGTCCATGCGGAGCTTCTAAACCATCGTCTCCTTGTATGGCTGATGGAAAGTGTAGAAAGTACTTTCCAAAAAAGTTTGTTGACCAGACTTTTGTTGATGACGATGGCTACCCTGTGTACAGAAGACGTGACGATGGTAGAACGATAGAAAAAAGTGGAGTTCCCCTTGATAATCGGTATGTGGTTCCTTACAATGCATTTCTTCTACTAAAATATAATGCATATATAAATGTTGAATGGTGCAACCGATCGGGCTCTATCAAGTATATGTTCAAGTACATAAACAAAGGCCATGATCGCATCACAGTTGCAATTACAAACTCTGATGCAAACAATGTCGGTGATAATTGCATGGACGAAATTAAAAACTACTACACCGCTCGGTATGTATCTGCGTGTGAAGCGGCTTAGAGGATTGTTGGCTTTGATATTCATTACAGGACTCCTGCTGTTCAATGTTTGAATTTGCATCTTCCCGGCGAGGAAAGCGTTTTATTTAATGATGATGATCCTATTGATGCTGTCTTAAATGATCATGAAAGCGATAAATCAATGTTTCTGCAATGGATGGAGGCTAACAAAAAGTTTCCAGAAGCTAAAGATTTGACTTATTCTGAATTTCCAGATAAATTTGTTTGGGTTGCTTCAACTAGGCATTGGAAAAAACGTGTCAGGGGTGGTTCTGTTGGCAGGATTTATCACGTAGCTCCTGGTACTGGAGATAAGTACTATCTTAGAATTTTGTTGAATCATATAAAAGGACCAACATGCTACGAAGATTTAAGGATTGTTGAAGATTCAGTTTATAGTACATTTAAAGAAGCTTGCTATGCAATGGGGTTGTTAGATGATGACAGAGAATATGTTGACGGTATAACTGAAGCAAGTTATTGGGGATCAGCAAACTACATTAGGAGTCTCTTTGTATTTCTGTTGGTGTCTGATTGTATGGCATAACCAGAGTTTGTTTGGCAACAAACATGGAGACTTTTAGCAGATGACATTGCCGATAAACAGAGGAGAATTCTACGAATTAAGGGTATGTGATTATTTAAGGTTTTGTACTTGATCATAATATTTGATATAGTTTTTGGCAGAATATATTGTACTCATCTAATTGTAATGATATGTGAATTATATTTATATGCAGATTTGCATGTTACTGATGAGCAGTTACAAAACTACGCTGTTGCCGAAATTGACAAGTTATTACGAAGAAATGGTAGTAGTTTGAGTCACTATAAAACCATGCCTTGTGTAGATTCAAGCCTCATATCTGAAGGTTTCAACAAGCTTATACAAGATGAACATCGATATGATAAATCATGTCTAGCCGAGGAACATTCACAATTACTCTCTAGATTTACAATGGAGCAAAAATGGGTGTACGATGAGATCATGAATGCTGTTTTATCAAATAACGGGGGTGTCTTCTTTTTATATGGTTATGGTGGTATAGGCAAAACGTATATATGGAGGGCACTTTCGGCGGCTTTAAGGTCAAAAGGTGAAATAGTACTTACCGTTGCTTCAAGTGGAAATGCAACTCTCCTAATACTCGGCGGCAGAACTGCTCATTCGAGGTTTAAAATACCTTTGCAAGTTAATGAGGATTCAACGTGTCATATATGTTCAGGTACGGAATTATCTGAGTTGATATGTGCCGCCAAACTTATTATCTGGGATGAAGCAGTCATGACGTATAGGTATTGTTTTGAAGCTTTAGACATGACGTTACAAGATATTTTACGAGCTACAAATCCTCTTAGTTTAGAACAACCTTTTGGAGAAAAAGTCATAGTATTTGGTGGAGACTTTAGGCAAATCCTACCCGTTATCTCAAAAGGGAGCAGGGAAGATGTTGTTTTTGCTACAATTAATTCCTCTTATTTGTGGCATCATTGCAAAGTTCTTACGCTGACAAGGAACATGAGGATTCAACAAGGTACATCTGAATCTCAGATCCAAGAGGCAAAAGAATTTTCAGAATGAATATTAAGCATTGGAGATGGGACTACAGGTGTTGATAATGATGGCGAAGCGCAAATAGAAATCCCCGATGAACTATTGGTCAAAGATTATGATTTAGATCCGATTCCAGCAGTTGTTAAATCTGTCTATCCCTCTTTAATGGAAGATCAGTTGTGTCCTGCATACTTTGAAGAATGAGTCATTCTTGCTCCAACACACGAAGAGGTAGATAAAGTTAATGAATATATATTGTCTTCTTTGCCTGGTGATGAAAAGATATATCTCAGCTCTGATAGTCTGTGCAAGGCAGGTTCTGTTAAAGACGATGATGCGAGTATTTATACGTCTGATTTTTTGAACAGTCTGAGATGTTCTGGTCTGCCAAATCATGTCCTCAAACTAAAGGTTGGTGTGCCTATTATGCTGCTCCGAAATATTGATCAATCTTTAGGTTTATGCAATGGGACGAGACTGATCACCACGCAACTTGGCAGTCATGTTATACAAGGGAGAATTATCTCAGGCAACAATATCGGACATACTGTGTTGATTTCTCGCATGATAATGTCACCATCAGACACTTCATTCCCTTTCAAGTTTCAACGAAGACAATTTCCCTTGAGTGTATGTTTTGCTATGACCATAAACAAAAGCCAAGGCCAATCTCTTGCAAATGTTGGTTTGTATCTTCCACGTCCCGTTTTCAGTCATGGTCAATTTTATGTTGCATCGTCAAGGGTCACTAGCAAGAAAAGTTTGAAGATATTGATTTGTGACAAAGACAAGAAGAGGTATAATACTACAACCAATGTAGTATACAAGGAAGTTTTTAATAATTTGTAGTCATTTTGAACATCGTTCCACATTTAATGTTTTTTTCTTCATTCTCATGTGTTTTATGATCATTTTTTGTAATTTTTGCTGCTTTTAGTAGTATTGATGTAAGTGGTGTGACTATATCTATTTGAAACACTAATTAGCCAATTTTAGTATTAATAAAGTTATGGAGAGTGTCGTCTCTCTTTATATAATTAGTCTTTTGTATATCTTGATGACAGTTTTAATGTTCGTTTATTCATGTTTTATTCAAATAACTAATAAAATAAATATTCACCCAATGACTCATTCATAATTTAAAAATATCTTTATTACAAATGTAAGAAAAAATAAACAAATCTCGTACAAGACACGGATACTACACTAGTTATACGAAAGAGAGACTTCAACTCATATCCTCATGTCATGTTTACCGGCTAAGTTGGTTACACTTAGTTTGGATTTTAATAATGTTATATAATCATGTGCCTTGAAATCCCTTCAAGACTCGGGTGACATACTTACGGAAGCTACGCACCACGTAACCTGACAAGTCGGGCAGGATAGAGCGAAAGGAGGCGTGAGAGAGAGAGAGAGAGGCAGTTTGGGGGGAATATTACAGGGAATTCGAGGAACAAAGGGGAAGAACCAACGAACGAGAGGGCAAAATAAGGAGGAAAAAACAAGATTCCTATTTCCTGTGTGATCAGATATCTGGGTTTGTATCTAGAAACCCAGATTTTGATCCACAGTCGCGAGGTGGGTTCTCATCAAATTGTTTGTTTTTTTTCCTCCACGACCCACAGAGAGAAAATTTTGAGGAAAAACGGGATTAATTGATCGTTCTGATCTAGTGGTTCTGGGATCGTGTGGAGTGTTTTGATGCAAAAAAAATTGACAGAAAAGGCATGAGGAGGTTTGATGAAGACACTGATCGGGAGGTTGATTTGAATTCTGAGCCTGATTTGCGTGTTAATTGCTCCATTTGCCTTGAATTGGTGGAGGCTGATGGGCCCAGATCGATGGCTAAGCTACAATGCGGCCATGAATTCCACCTTGGTAAAGACTTCTTTCCCCTTTCTACTGATTTTTGGTTTTACAGGTTTTCGGGTTGGGAGATGAAGAATCATGAATTCTGTGAAAAATGGAGATGGGTCCGTCCCTTGCATGTCTAATTTTTGGGTTTTGCAGGCTCTTTTTTCTGGGTTAAGTAATCGCTTTGCTGTTGTTATATCAATCTTTATATGTTCGGTTTTATGGCTGAATTTGCTGATCAAATTTTATGATATTTATGGTTATGATCTCTGAGGGGATGGTTTTTGCTTGAATTGGGATATCACTGTTGTCATACTTTGAATTGTATATGGACTAATGCATCTATCTTCATCCTCTTGAATATTTTATGAGTAGAGGTTACATTATGTATATTGAGCATCTCTGCACTCCATACCCCCCAATTGCTGCTAATATCCATGTGATGTCAGGATTTCTATAGATTGTTCATGACTTCATGGTAGAGATATGTTCTGGGAAATGTTGTTTATTTTTTGTATATCTCTTTAATCTTCAATTGCATGTTTAAATATTCCATGCATGACCCGCATTAAGCTACACCTGTTTCCATCTTTGCTGTTATACTTCATAGATAATTTTACTTTCCACAAGATGCCATTTGTGGCACTTCGTGTTGATGGAGAGAAGTCTTCAGTTTGATACTAGATTATTGTTATTTTGCATTAATGAGTTCATAAGAAACAAAAGGTTTGATTATCTTTTCTTCTGGTTTTACTTAGGGATGTTAAAGGCAATAACAGCCATACCGATCAGTAATAGGCTGTCATGTTCGGAAATGTGTATATAACAGCCCTTAAGGGGCAAGTTTGTGAGTGTCATACATGCCACTTTGCCAGGCAACTTTTATTTGCTTGCTTCAAGGGTTGATATTTTGCGTAAACTACTTGTAGATAAAGCGATTTATTCAATTGTGAAATTCTAGGTCAGGTTTTGTTTTTTATACATTAAAATGTGCAATATAGTCCTTTGGCCGGTTCCAAAAACTGAGAAGTTAGTTGCGTATTGTGCTAGCACGCTGAACTTCAATCCAGGAGCTCCTAGATTTACTACTTGGTGCTCTGCCATTCCCTAGATCTCTAATAGTCTGCAATTTCTCTTGCTTTTGATGGCGGCAAATGGCATGAAAGCTGGGTCACATTTTCATATCAAGCAGGCATAATAAGTATGTTAAATTTGTACCTAGAGGCTAGAGAGGGGGGTGCGGGTGGAAATTTATTTTGTTCATTTGTATAGCAGTTTATTGTGAATCTCCCTTGCACAATAATTGAGGATGAATTTTAGGAAGGAGAATTGGTGAAGGTTATTCATGTTCAGAAATCAAATTGGGAAATGTACAGAGAATTGAGGTTAGCAGGAAAGAAAGGTGAAACAATGCCAGAACCCAGAAATCTTGACCGTGTTTCCTTTGGTGGTGCAAAATCAGATGATATGTTATGGATTGCGTGGCTAAACTGATATTGTTGCTTAGCAGATAAGAGAAATGGAAGTCAGGAATTAAGATTCATGTGGTGATAAAGGCAGCTGCGGACTGCCTGTAGTGAGGAGAAATAAGGGAAAGTAGTGAGGATCCGCAGCAATCTCACCAAGCTGATGCTAATTGCAATGGTTTGAAATGACATCCATTTTCTTGATATAAAGAGGCTGTACAATACCTTCAATTCCTTGGTTTTCAAGATGGGAGAGAATTGAATCTCCAAAGGTGACCATTTTCCCTCCAAAGTGTGAATGAAGTACCTGAAGTCTAAAACATAATCTTAATTTCTCATGTTGAACAAAAGCTGAAAAGTATTGGAGGCTATCCCATTAGTATAATGGTTGCATGTTTGCATGGGGCGAACTTATTGGTAATGTGGTGGAGGATAATGGAATATTGTAGTTAATTGTTAATTTATTTATTTTCTTCACCGCCAATAAGAAGTATTATCAATGATCCAAAGATGGACTTTCTCTCGTTAGATGGCAGTATGTGTCTGTATTTCAAGAGGAACATAACTGACATAGTGAGTAGTGACAAGCCTGTTTTTCAGATATACATAGATAATGATGCACAGCTCCTTACTATCTTCTGTGAGGATAAGTATGTCCCATGATATTGACAACTAGGTTCCCCAAGCATTATTTTGTGTGCTTGGTTGTATGTTGGTTCATGTCATTCCATGTGGTTATGCTGATGACCAAGTGATTGCTGAAGGGTAAAAACAAGCGATGGAGGGACTGATCAATTAGTTGCTGAAACAAAACTATAAGAGGTTTTCAAAAGTTCTTTTATCTGTTGTATATATCTGCTTCATTCTTTGGTTCATGAATGGAAAGTTATTTTCCTTTTGCCTTTAGTTTAACTTAATAATTATATTAGCAATTACACTTCACATTTTCATATTTTAGGTGAAAAGATAGACTGGCACAAAAGTAAGGCTTAAAGTTGAAAGACATATATCTGAATTTCTAGGGACTGCTTTCAATCTAAAATGCCAATAAATTTAACTATGCCTTTTTCATTACAATGAGTGTTGAATTCTCCTTTTGTCTCAATTAGAAGCATGCAAGTGACATCTATTCTGATCTGTAGATGTGGTTACCAGCAGTCTTGCTTGAAAAAGAGGTTCTTTTTGCTTGCAAGTACAAAACTTTTCTTCTCCATGTCACAACATCATGAGTTGCAAAATTGGGGTTCTCTAGGTCTTTACATTGAGATTTCTGCCAGAAGGCATTTTTGTTTCTATTAAGATAAAGAGAGAGAAAGATAGTATCAAACTTACTGCATGATTTGCATTGAAAGCATGTCCTGTTCTTGATCTCCTACTTTATTCTATATTTACCCCACTTGTACATCTTTTGTTGCTTGCTCCCTTTGTGTTAATTTAAGGACATCTTTACATATTTACTTTTATAATATGACTTTGTAGAGAATATCCTTTTCATAATGACTGAATTTTTCAATATTCTGTCTTGCAGATTGCATTGGATCAGCTTTTAATGCTAAAGGAATTATGCAGTGCCCTAATTGTAGAAATATTGAGAAAGGCCAGTGGTTGTATGCAATTGGTTCTGCAAATGTAGCATCTGATATCAGCATGGATTCATGGATTGCTGAGCAGTATCCCTTCTTTCTAGTGGTGAATCAGCTTATCCTCCTGATTCCTGCTTATACTGATGCATTTTTTGTTAGTTTTTTTTATCTATACTAATGCACTTGCCCATTATAAGTGGCAGAAGCTCCGCAATAAATATCAAGACTGAATCCATCTCTTGTTATTTACTTCTTGCTCTAGAGTCCACTACTTTTATGAGCAAGTTGAATAAAGCCAGTACCTTCAGATTGAATATAGCAAAGGAAATCTATGGCCACTGAACCCAAATTTTCATATCCAAAATATAGACCAAACAGAAAACAAAGACTTTTTCCCTCTAGATTAGATTAGAAACTAACTCTATCATCATTGAGCTCCATGACATGTCAGATGATCTAGATCATTAGTTATAAATGTTGAAGAACATATGCTATATCAGTCGTGTATTTCCTTATGGTTTTATCTTATCTTGGCTATTTGGCCTTGATAAAAGTTCTAGTCTTCTTACAGGGATCATCTAAAGAACGTCCGTACTCCGAGCCAAAATCAAAGGCATCTTCTCTTTCGTATCATGTTCTCCACTGCTGCACTTTCCACTATTACCTAATAAGGAGAAACCATCAAACTTCAAAATAAACCTTATATTTTCCATATAGCCACCCACCTACTAGAACTTCGTTATTCTCGTATTCTGCATGCAGCTATGTCTCACGAACCATTATTCCTAGCCACGGAGCATACTCTTAACTGTATAGCTCAATTATTTGGTAAGGATATGTGGTAGCTTCCATTAATCACTTGATACACTTACATATTAAATAATGGGGTGTGTTTTGCCCTCTTGCAGACCAAAAAAAATAATGGTGTGTACATCCACACTCAGTGACTTACAACCTTGGCCCAAGACAGTACTTATTCTTTAAATTCTTGCCCTCTTTACCTGAAGCCATCTGTGTGCTCAGTAACTTGGTGTAACACTGTTTCCTCAATGCTGCATTTTCTGTTACTGATGATCTTGGCAACTTTGAATTCTATACGAGGACTAAATAATGGTTCTGCTGAAACTTCTTTTGCCTTTTCCATTTTTTTTGAAATGTTTTTGTTTTATCTGGGTTCTTTTTAGCATTTGTTACTAAACTTGCAGTTAGTACTTCGTACTGTTATGGCTTGATCCAAGAGTAACCAATTTTGATAGGTAATACTGTTGCATCACCAATTATTTTTTTCCATATGGAGAGATTTTTCAAGTTTGTTCCTTCAAAATCAGTTGAGTGTCTTTTTCCACTCTGCCTTTTAAATAGTTGAAAATTAATTTGTAGGTGTAAATAGAACGTCATTATGGGATGAGAATCTGTGAAATTCAAACTTCCATTTGGCCTCTAAATGAGTGCTTTCTTCCTGGGACATTATTATCATCTCCCGTTAGCTTAATTATGTTGCTACAGGCTCACAAGTAGAAGCTTATCATTGTGAAATGTTAAGACAATAATCACTAACCTTACATTGTCCTATTCTTTTTGCAGCCGTTTGGATTCCGCATTTGTCCACTCCGTGGATTAATGTATGTTTATACATCTTTCAATCGGAATAGCATTATTCTACAATCTCATGCTTCGTCATTTCAATCTAGATATAATAGCATCTGTAGAGCTTTATATTCAGACTATTGGCTTGATAGTCCTTGTCTGAAACAGGGAAATGGAGGATCCGTCAATTGGAGGTGATGCTTTTTATGGTAACCAGGATGGTTTTGGAGAACAAATGCCCCCTTCCCCTGGGCTCGCGTATTTTACATATTTCAGGCCTCATCCTAGTGAACATATGGATGCTCCGAATTTTACCCCCTTGGACAGACAAACTCGTGCATTTCCTTCCATTGACGTCAACTATCCGACTTGGAGGCATCATTTGACGCCTTCTAATCCAACAGGCAGCCGTCTGACCGAAAGGTAATAATGTTCTTTCTGTCTTATGGTTGTTGTAGATGGATTTCATTGCATATCATAAGTTTCGATTCAGGTGCCTTTTTCTCTTCTTGTGTGTCTAAATGCGTGTCTGGGCGAGTATTTTGTTGCGTGTTTGATATTAATGTGTCTGGATTTTTCAGCAGGCCTAGCGTAGGAACGGGAAGCTCTGCAATGGTCCCGCATCCCTTTGGCAGGAGATCATCCAACGGCTTCCCTGCATTTCTGCCAGCTGGACGACCTTACGACCCGAGGGCCTGGTTTCACTATCCTCCATATCTATCAAGCGTGCCAAACTACTTCCATCCGGCGCTGCCTTCTGACCCGTGGCTAAGACACCGTTGAGTGAAACATTCCAACAACTTTTTACGGACGAGTACTATATTATATAATCGCGATGAGAGGAAAAACACCGGCCCTCGGCTATGTGGATAGTAAATCCCCGAGTACAGAACCCTTGGTTATATTCTGGTTATGTGAATGTCACAAAGTAGAACAGCTGAACATGTGTGTAAAGTTTTCCCGATTTCAGATGCTGCCTAACAGCACCTGGAGAGCATGCAGTTGGATCAGAATCTGTTGGTTACTGCCTGCCATTTTCTTATGTTCTCACCTCTTGGTATCTTTGCAGTTGTGGATTCACTTCAAGACACAGTAGAAGCGGGTTCAGGCTGAATTGGGCGATGGCTTGCTTTTCAAACTACCCTGGTTTAGGTTTCAAAAACTCACACATGTCATTTTTTATCCTTTTTTCACTTTTTTAAAACAAATTTATATATCTAAGATTTTTATCTTAAATTTTGCACTGATCTTTTCCTAATTTAAATATAAATCAATCACAAATATTATAAATCAATTATAAAGATTAGAAATCATTCACAAAAGATTACAAATCCAAAACATTCACAAAATTATCAACTTGGAATTAAATTGATCTCCTCTCGCAAAAAAATGGATTGATCTCCATGTGAGTCTTCTTCATAAAGACTATCTAGAACACCAAACTCGTTGGTCGCTGCTACCCCTGCCTTCGCCTCTTTTAAAGCTCAATCGCCATTGCTAGGCATCGCCGGTGAGTGTCGATATTTTTTCCCTCCATGGGCGATCTCCCTTTTTCGCTTTAGTTTGCACATCTTTAGCCACGTCACCGACTTGGAACTCCTGGTTCGCAGTGGCGTTTGTCTCAGTAAAGGCTTTTGACATTTTATTTGACAAAAAAAAACACTTAAACTCGTAGTAGCCATTAAGTGGAACACAAAAGTTGAAGTACTTTTGCATTTTCAAAAAGTGAGATCGATTAAAGATCATATATGGGGAGATCTCAACAACAAAGATTAATGGTTAATTGAAAATAAAATAACAGTTATAGAAAATCGAGGTAAGTTGTGGATATATGATTGTAAACTAAATAAAAAATTACAGAAAATCGAAGAACATGAGTTTTTGTTATAACTATTTTCTTAGAAAAATAATTAAAGAAATTTGATATGAGATTGAAAATATAATATCTATAAACTAATCCAGGATATCATATTTATTATTGATTTTTTCTTTCAAATTTGTAATTCTACATTTTAGCTTATGGTTCTTAATTTAACTAGAATAATTTTTGACACTACTAACATATTTTTCATTTTACCAAATCGGTATGATATGTCAAAAGATTTGGTTATAACGACTTTCTGTAAAAAAAAAGGTAAATAAAACATATCTGATAAAATCCAAGATTAAGAAACATGATATCTACATCGAATACTTATCAAATAAACTAAAAGTCACATCAAAATTCATGCCTTTTTTTAAATTAATATTTATTTGTGAGCACAATATCCAAATCAAAATTCATTTATGTTATTTTGATTTTATTCTCTAGATATAAAATTCATATATCTCAAAAATTTGAAGTAGATATTTATTGTTTATGAAACAACAATATTTCATAATTAATTTAAATAATTTTAAGGGACTATGTATTTTCATACTTTTAATGAATTTGTCACACCTTTATATTTTTTAATTTACAAGATTATCCATTTATATGATTGGTTTGAAGCCTTGATGTCTAATCTACTATATAAAACTAAAAATAAGTATGATCCTTAGGGGTGTTCATCCACGGACTGGACCGGATTTTCGGACCGGACCGGACCGGACCGGAAATGACCGGTTCGGTCTCCGGTCCATGTTTTCCCATTAATCCGGGTCCGGTCCGGTCCAAACCCGGATTTTAACTGGTCCGGACCGGTGGACCGGATTTTTTTTAATTTATATATTTTTATATGTTTTTTTAGAGATTTATATGTATTTTTTATATGTATTTTTTTTAATTTAATAAGTTAGGAGTATATATATTTTATAGATATTTTTTTTAGATATTTTTTTATAGATTTTAAATAAAATTTTAATTTATTTTTATTTTTTAAATAAAATCCGATCTTAGACCGGACCGGAATCGGACCGGACCGGACCTATCCGGTCTCCGGTCCACCATTTTCAAAAAATCCGGTCTGGTCTGGATCGGATAAACACCCCTAATGATCCTCATTTCATTTTCAACATATAAATTATTCACATTTGATCCTAACTTACATATTAGGCATAATATATTAGGTATTTTTTTAACATTCTGTTTTTTTTTTTCTATAATTAGTCGTATTTTATTCAAATTTCTTTTAAGTTTATTTATAATTAAGTATAGGACTTGATTGAACATATTATGTATATATGAAATCACATTGATCTTTGCTAATTAATTATTAATAGATATTTCTGTATATTATCATATTATTTATTTATATTATCACTAATTAGATATATTTTTTTTAATACGTGAAATGATGTGTTTTTAAAATAAAAAAATATAATTATAAAATTTTATCAACGTCTCGTACACGGCATGAAACTAAGCTAGTGACTAGTGAGTATATAAATGATTCATTCTCATTCCGAGTGCTTAAACAATTCGAATGGGTCAAAACTTTGCTTAAGTGTAGTTTTTTAATAAAAGCAACAAAATTTATACAGAGAAAATGATATTTGATGAGATCCTGATCTACAAAATTCGTTTTTATATTGTAACTCTCAAATCAATCATATTTAATTTACTTCTAATCTTCCTATCATTTTAAATATCATATATCCCATATTTTATATCACAAATAAGTTTTATATTGGTAACTTATCTATATTATTTTTTACGAAAATTTTGTATGGTACCCCTAAAGTTACGATGAGTTAAGTAAATGACCCTTTGACAAATCTTTTTTTAAACTAATGGATCCTTGATAAAAATGGACTACTCTCCCTCTCCCTCTCTCTAAACCCTACTCCCTATCCCCTAAACCTTACCCCTTAAATCCTAAACCCTAAATTCCCAAAAATAATATTTTAGAGAGAGAAAAAACAAAGAAGAGGAAGGAAAATAAAATAAAATAAGCTAATAAGGGTAGGAAAAATACATAAAAATTAGTAGGGATCTCTTTTATTAATTAAAAATTCTTAAAGGGTCAATGGCCCAAAATCCTCCCTAAAATTATGCAATTTTCGTGAAATATCCAAAGGTATGGTAAATTTCGCATGATACCCTTAAGTTTTTATTTTTTCCATGAAATACCCTTTCCCGTTAACATCGTTAACTAAACGTTATCTCTTAAAAAACAAAGTTATGCTGCTTCTCTCCTCTCCTCCCAATGCAACCCAAGATCTGGAAACGTGAGGCTGGTGCTTTGCGAGGTGAAGTTGGTGGATGGGCATATCGGCGGCGATAGCTGGGCATCTTGACGGTGGACGACGAACCCTGGTGGCGGTGCAAGCGACGAAGGCTGCTTGTGCAAACACGACCAACGAGGGAGACGACGAAGGCTGTGGACGACAATGGCGGTGAACGAAGGTGGCGGTGGACGCTGCGCGTTGAGGTGCACTTTATCCTAAATTGAATTCCGATCTTTATTTAGGGTTTGAATTGAATTGAAATTTGGGATTTTTTCCTAATTTGAATTTGAGGTCTGATTTAGGGTTATAATCGTGAATTATTAGCTTTGAGTGTTCTTGGCTTAAGTTTGAAACTGATGGAAATGTTAATACAGTGTTCTATTGGTTGGCTATTTTTTGTCGAAGAATTGGTTGGCTGCCAAAACAAAAATCAGCTTCTTAACTATAATTTTGCTGTAAAAAAATCAGCTTGTTAATTCAAATGATTCAGCATGTAATTATCATCAATTTCTTGCTAGAAATGTCAAAATCGTAATGAATGCAATTTGGATGTTTGAAGTTGATTTAGATAGTGAGTCAAATTCAAGGGAAGTTGATTTACAATGTAGATGCAACTATTATTGTATTACTGGATTTTGAAACTAATTTAAATAATGTACTTGTACTTTGACCTGTATTACTAAGAGTACAATTAGATAGTTAGTATATTGGACCAATTTGAAAAGAAAGTTGTAATGGTTTGATCAGTTAGTGTTGTAATTTGTAGATATTATACCTTTTGAAATACAATTGAATTTGAAACAATACTGTTAGTTGGTAGTTTGCTTAGGTTTTAGCTAAATTAGGTGCTTATAATAAATAGATGCTATGTTTTTTAATGGAAACAGATGCTATGTTAATCAATGATGTTAGTCGGAACTTAATTCCAATGTCCTCTGTTTCTGTCAAATGTTATTTAATGTTTTTGTCTGAAGAAGAGACACCTAAATATGCTTCATTATCTAGCACATGTACGATTAGACAATTAGTTCATGAATACGGTTTGGTTTAAGTCCAAAAAATAAAAGACGAAGAAGCTCAAAACCACCTAAAATGTTATATATAAAAAAAAACCCACCTTAAATTGTGTTTTTATAATATCATATTTATGTGGAATAGAAGTTTAAAGCCTATTAGTTCAAATGATAGAGCGGTGTTATACACAAAGATGTGGGTTCGAATCCCACATAGGCTATTAAAATATTTTATTGCTCTTGTTTGTATATTTTAATAGTGTGGCCTGTGGGAATTGCTTTAAACATCTGGCATTCTTAGCATGAATTCATGGTTTTCCTTTGATCTTAAAAATCTTGTACCGAAGATTTAGTCTTGCATTAGATTCCATGACAGGAGTAAGTTTCATAACTACACCTTTGAAACAGAAATTTATATGCTTGAAACAAATGAAATATTTTAGGATAAATGCATTGCAAGTTCCAAGTAATAATTCATATGACGCGTTGTTGGATGAATATTGTCTATAAATAGTTGCAGTATGAATTGTACTGTTTGCCTCACCCTAATTGATATCAATTAAATTGATATTAGTTGATACAACCAGGTTATACAACAAAACTGATATTGAAGAAATATTGAAATTATGTTGATAGTTGATTATTTATTTCTCAATGACATATTTTAAGTTATGTGGATTTGCAGCTCTAGTTTTGTATTAGACATATGGAAGAATTTATACTCCGCTCTTATCCATCCTAAACCAATTCCAACAAGCTACAAAATTAAAATATACAAACAACAACAATGATGTATCTCGATAGCCTATGTGGGATTCGAACCCACATCTTGTGTATAAAACACATCGTTCTACCATTTGAGTTAATAGGCTAGAAACTTCTATCACAGTAGACAAACACACAATCGTAAAGTAAATGTGATCGGGGGGATAGTCGTCGTACCCCTAATCAAAAGTAAATCCTAAAATCCTCACTAAACAAAGTATAGTAAGCAAGTCAGGGTCGATCCCACAGAGAAGGAAGGAATTCAATGGTGGTAGCATGCAATGTCACAAAGGGGGGTTATATGGTTGGTTGGTCACAAACGAAACAAACAAAGCGAAGTAGAATGGATGAAATATCAAAAGAGAAAAACACTTAGCCAAGTAATGTCCACATAAGTCATTCAAAGGTTGTTCATAGATTAAGTCCTATCTTCCTATTCGGTTATTCCTGTCCCGATCTTATGTAAATTCAGAGGGAAACCTTCCACAAAGAACCCTTACCAATGAATAACCCTATTACCACTAAAGGTTCAACCCAAAGGCAGCAATGCATATAAGAATTAACCAGGATACACAGAACGCTCGCTCAGATGCATTTACCATGTAATCAATTCCCACATAGATATAATCCACAGATGCAGATAACAATCAATGCTTGCTACTTATACTAGAGCGTTAGCCCAACAGTTCCCTAGTATTAACAATATGAATGAAAGCAATAAACCTAGGTGATCAGTCTAGATAAACCAACAAACATTCAAATATGAATTTTCTCAGAGAAAAGATATAACTCAATAGGATAGATAGATAGGAACAAAACCTCACAACTAGATGAACGAACTCATGCTTCCATTACCGGACTAAGCCAAAGAGGCTTAGCTCCTCATAGTCATGGTAGAAACTTCAAAGGAAAAGAAAAAACAACGATGAATGAAAATTGCAACTAAAGTGTGGATTTTTAACCCTAATGCATAAGGAGGGTATTTATAGGGCCCTAACAAATGACCTAGCCCATTAAGCAAATAACTGAAATAGAAATAAGAAAAAGGAAAAAGAAAACTAAAAAGATAATTCGGAATAAGTCCGAACCTCTGCCGTGTCAGACCCGCGATCGCGGGTGGTGGACCTTGATCGCGGCCCATGTGGCTCCGCGCCCTTCAATCTCTCCGCGCCCGCAGAAAACTCTCGACATGCTCCGAGTCCCGCGATCGCGGCACCCATGCCCGCGATCGCGGTTAATACTCGGCATTCTTGTCATTTGCCTTGCACCAAGTCGTCTCCTCTTCACTCCTTGGCGTCTTCTCTTGATGGCTTCCTTCCTCAGTGTCTTCATGATCTCCAAAGTAGCTCAAACACCTCCAAAAACACCAACTTCGCCTCCAAACGCCATACACAAGAATGTGTCTAAATCTACCCGAATGACACCAATAAAACCTCTAATAACTCTTAGCTAAGCCCTACAAAGTAGTGCTTATCAAAATGTCAAAGCCAGCAATGCGGATTCCTTACCAATTTCTTACATGTACAAGTACACTTTCAATTCACATTAAGGCATATATATTTCTAAAAATGGGATTGCTATGTACATAAAGAAGATTGAGCACATTTCAATTGCATGTGTACATTTGTATGTTTGAATCTAGCTTGCACTATCTAAAGCAGTTTCAAACACCTGTTAATCTACCATATTAAGAGGGAACTCCATTAAACAAGAAAATAACTCAATTAAGCTTGCCCTATTGGGTAAGCTGTTGTGCGTAAGCACATGCCAAGATCCGTACAGTACAAGACGAATGGCGCCAAGACTTTGGTTTTGCAATTTCTTGGCTAAGCTCTCTTAGATAGGACATTTGATGTGTTTGATGGCTTTCTTCCTCAGTGTCTTCATGATCTCAATGTATGGAAGACAAGAAAAAGATAAGGGGAAAATAGAAATACTCACTGGGGTGGAGGCCAATACCCATAAGCGTTGAAGAAAGCCTCAGCTCTCCTCTGCATCTGAACCACCTGGTCCTCAACAGTGGTGAGGTGACTGTCCAGGTGGTTGGCGTGGTATGCAAGGTTGACCTCCATGTTGAGCTGCCACTCAGCGCTCCGCCGCTCCTGCTCATCCAGGCGGGTGGAGACTTGGTGTTCCCACTGAACGCTTCTCCTCTCATGCTCCTCTAGCCTCTGGGAGATGTCGCATTCCCACTCGGCACCCCTTCGTATATTCTCGGCCTGCCTCAGCTGCAGGTTGGCCATTCTGTCCAGGAGCTGGTCCCAGGGCGCCCCTCCAGATCCACTACCGGACCCAGATGCCTAGTAGGTATAGTCAGGGTAAACAGGTGGGCCCCTGGAACGCAGCGGGGATAGCACATCGCTCTCCATGTCCACCGCTGCAGTCGTTTCCTCCTCCACGTTGTCGTTGTCGTCGTCGTCCCCTTTGTCTTCGGACGACGACCCCTGCTCTCCATCGGCATAGAGGAAAAAATCCCTCGCCCGGGGTCCATAAGGCATCGGACGAGGCAGCCTCATTCGGTGGGTCCTTTCCTTCTTGGAGAGCCAGGTGTACTCTCCACCACGGACCTCCAGCAGATGGGATCTCCGCAGCAGTGTGATGTTGTAGGTATAGATGTCGGCGGGGAAATTCCAATGGTCCGCGATGTTCTCGTATTGCTGGGCGATAAGCGTCACCATGCCCCCCATGGAGATCTTGCCGCCCGTCTTCTCCCTCAGCCCGAGACAGCTGGAGAGGAACAAATCGACCCAGTCGGGGGTGTTGTGGCTCTCTGGTGTCAAACACCAGAGCACTGTAAGGTCCAGCGTTGGAACCTTGTTCACCTCCCCCTGTCCCAGGAAGGACATGGCGAGCACCTTGTGCGCCAGCCTCAGACAGGGGTGCGTCAGCTTGTAGTTATACTCGCCGGCGTTGGGGTTGAGTACCTCTCGGGTCGCATCCTGCCAGAAGAGCTCTGGCAAGGTGCATGCGGCCTCCCAATCCTCGTCGGGAGCCTCAGTAACGCCAAACAGGTCCCGCAGACCTTGGTAGGACATCATCCTCTGCCGCCCCAGCAGGTTGAACGTGATCCCGTCGTCGTGGCGCTCCAGCGTGGCCAGAAACTCCAGGGTCAGCTCGTGCGAGGACGGGGCGGCTAGGTCAATGAAGTTGCCGAGCCCTCCGTGGCTCAGCAACTGTTGTGTGCAGTCCTCCAGTCCGAGTCGTTACAGCGTTGGCCGATCGAAGAACTTCGTCTGGACGAACTTCCGCGCGCTGAACGTCTCGTAGTAGCGCCTGTGCCTCTGGCTCCTCATGTTGCCTACGAAGGCTGCCATGGTGGGAAAAAGGAGAGAGAAAGCACAACAGAAAGAGTACCAAAGGGACCCGCGATCGCGGGGTGTGGGGCGCGGTCGCGGTTTATGCTCGACTCGAAGCTCGCTGGAGAAGATGGGCCGCGATCACGGGGTTGATGCCGGCGATCGCGGCTCATGAGGCTATGAGAAATCCAAGAGTTGGAAAATGGAGATCTCACCCAAACGACGTCGCGGCGTCGGAACGATAGTCGCAGGGCTGCAGGGGGGTGTCGCGGTGGTCGGGGTCGGAGATCCGATCTGGTGAGAGTGAGAGGTGGTGGTGGAGGTGTTGTAAAATGCCTCCACCGCCTCTCGCCTTTTATAATTGCGGCAATGAATACCCGCGATCGCGGGGTTAATGCCCCTACATCCGTAATAATCGGCGCGCGTTACGAGGTGCTGATTGCCTCGAAAAATACGCCGGTTTTATTAAACCATGGGCCATTTTATTTTATTTTTGATTTTATTTTTGCTAGAACTCGCCATGGATCACCGAGGGGAAACCGCGATCGCGGGTGCTGGATTCTGGCCTCCGCTGCATAGTTAGTTCTAGTGCCCACAGAAAAAGAAAAACAAGTGCAAAGAGGAAGAAAGAAAAATAAAATCTAAGTCCTAAGAAAGGTAAAAACATAAATGAGTTCAACGACTCATACCTCGGGTTGCCTCCCGAGCAGCGCCGTAGTTATCGTCGCGGCACGACGTCCTGCTGTACTTCTCATCCGGGGTTGCCTCCTGCAACCGTACTCCTTGCTCTTGTATCTGGAGGATGCTCCAGAATGTTCTCCAGCCTATACTCTGTCTTCCTCTTGTCGAACTCCATGCTGATTGTGCCTCTGCCCACGTCGATCTTTGTGTTGGAGGTCTTCATGAAAGGCCTCCCTAGCATTACTCGTCCTCCTCGTTCCCCTGTGTTCATGACAAAGAAGTCTGCAGGAAAAACATGGGTATCGACGCTTACCAGTACGTCTTTCACAACGCCCTCCGGAGTGATGACGGAGTTGTCAGCCAGTTGGATGACGATTTCCGTGCCCTCTAATGGTCCGACGTCGAGGTTGTTGTAGACGGACAGTGGCAAGACATTGATTGAAGCTCCCAAATCCAGCAATGTCTCGCTGAATTCAGTCTCCCCAATCTTGCAGGGCACGCTGAACATTCCAGGATCCTCACACTTCTTGGGAATCCTCTTCTGCACCACAGCCGAGACATCCTTCTTGATCTTTGGCTTCTTCTTAGATCGCTCCTTTTGCTCCGCTATGGTCTTGCGTAGCTCTCTCAAGAAGGGGCTCTCCGAGTAGCCCTGGTATATCTCGCAGTATATTTCTGTATTCCCTTCATCTTCTAATGCTGCAGGGAATGGCACCGAGATGTCAAAATATCCATCCGGATAGTCATACTTGTTCATAAATGTCTTGCGAGGCGGAGCGCTTTCCGAGAGTTGATCGCGGGTGTCAACCCGCGATCGCGGTTCTCGCACTGGTTCCCCGCGATCGCGGCTGTCATGCCCGCGGTCGCGGTTATTGCTCGAATTTATGCTCGAGTTTTTCTCGGCTTTTGTGTCCGTAAACCCGCGATCGCGGTTTTGCCTCGTACTTCTCTTTTAATTCCAGCTTCTCTTCTTCATTTTCCTATCTTGGTCTTGACATTTTGCCTTGGATTAATCTCAGTTTGAGATGGGAGTGCTCGTGACTCTCTAGCTTCGAGCTTGCTGACCGTCTGGGAGATCTGCCCTACCTGCTTCTCCAGGTTCTGGATACTGGACTTGGTCTCATGTTGGAACTGAACCATGTTTTGTTGCATGATTCCTACTGTCTGCGTCAGCGTGGTCATGTGTTGCGCCAGTGTATTGACCTGGTCCTCTAGATTCATAGCGCGGGGAGCTCCTTGTCCTTGCGGTCTCTGCTCTGCTAGGCCTCTGAACTGCTGGCCTCCTTGGAATGGTCGCTGGGGGTACTACTGCTGTTGCTGGTATTGTTGAGGGGGTCTTGGTCGAAACTCAGGGGGGTTCTCCACATTGTGCGTGTTCCCGTACCTCAAGTTAGGATGGTCTCTCCACCCCGGATTGTAGGTACTGGAGTAGGGGTCATACCGTTGTCTTTGTTGGTACCCCCCAACAGCGTTGACTTGCTCAGTGGGCTCCTCATGGAGTGTAGGGCATGCGTCAGTTGCATGCGTGGTGGCATAGCAAAATTCGCACTCCTTGACCCTCTAGGGTCCTTCCTTCCTCATCAAAACCTTGATCATCTCCTTCATTTCGCTCACTTCCCTCGCCATAGATGGGGGAACATTCTCACTTGAAGTGGCTTTCACAGCCTGGGCGCTCGCCCTCTTGCTGAATTGCCTTGAGCCTTCCGACAACTCGCTGAATATCTCAAATGCAGCGGTAGGGGTTTTGTTCAGTATGTTTCCCCCACACGCCGCATTCACCATTCGTCGCTCTTCATCCAGCAATCCCCCGTACAGATATAAGACCAAATCCTGGTCTGAATACCCGTGATAGGGACAGCTAGAGCACAACCTCTTGAAACGCTCATAGTACTCGTAGAGCGTCTCCGTCCCATGCTGCTCAATGTTGCTCAGGTTGCGCTTGAGACTGTTCAGCTTCGTTGTTGGAAAGTACTTTTCCAGGAACGCCTTCTTCATTTTCTCCCAGGTGTTGATGCTTCCTGGGGTGAGGTAGTAAAACCAGTTGTTGGCTGAATCCTTAAGTGAAAAAGGAAAAGCCCTCAACGTGATTTGATCCTCAGTGACATTCCGTGGCTTCATGGAACTGTACACGGCGTGGAACTCCGAGAGGTGCTTGTTTGGGTCCTCTCCAGCTAGCCCATGGAACTGAGGCAAAAGATGGATAAGACCAGACTTGAGCTCAAAGTTCACTCCCATGCCTAGCTCCGGGAATTGTACGGCCAGTGGCTGCTGCATCAAGTTAGGCGCAGTCAGCTGCCTCAACGTAGGTGGTGGTACCTCGTCCGCCATCTCAAAAGTGGGATTCTCAAAGATCAAAGCTCAATTTACTCTGCGTCCTTGGAAGAAAGTTTTCTCAATCTCTGGATCAAGATCTAAAGGTGGAGAGTCAGCATTACGGGTGTGGACCATAAGATAGGTCCACACACACAAGCAAACACACGAAAATCACAAAGAAAAATTCGAAAACACACAAAGCACGCAAAACACCAAAAATCCGCAATTGCCTTCCCCGGCAACGGCGCCAAAATTTGATCAGGGGGATAGTCGTCGTACCCCTAATCAAAAGTAAATCCTAAAATCCTCACTAAACAAAGTATAGTAAGCAAGTCAGGGTCGATCCTACAGAGAAGGAAGGAATTCAATGGTGGTAGCATGCAATGTCACAAAGGGGGGTTGTATGGTTGGTTGGTCACAAACGAAACAAACAAAGCGAAGTAGAATGGATGAAATATCAAAAGAGAAAAACACTTAGCCAAGTAATGTCCACATAAGTCATTCAAAGGTTGTTCATAGATTAAGTCCTATCTTCCTATTCGGTTATTCCTGTCCCGATCTTATGTAAATTCAGAGGGAAACCTTCCACAAAGAATCCTTACCAATGAATAACCCTAGTACCACTAAAGGTTCAACCCAAAGGCAGCAATGCATATAAGAATTAACCAGGATACACAGAACGCTCGCTCAGATGCATTTACCATGTAATAAATTCCCACATAGATATAATCCACAGATGCATATAACAATCAATGCTTGCTACTTATACTAGAGCGTTAGCCCAACAGTTCCCTAGTATTAGCAATATGAATGAAAGCAATAAACCTAGGTGATCAGTCTAGATAAACCAACAAACATTCAAATATGAATTTGCTCAGAGAAAAGATATAACTCAATAGGATAGATAGATAGGAACAAAACCTCACAACCAGATGAACGAACTCATGCTTCCATTACCGGACTAAGCCAAAGAGGCTTAGCTCCTCATAGTCATGGTAGAAACTTCAAAGGAAAAGAAAAACAATGATGAATGAAAATTGCAACTAAAGTGTGGATTTTTAACCCTAATGCATAAGGAGGGTATTTATAGAGCCCTAACAAATGACCTAGCCCATTAAGCAAATAACTGAAATAGAAATAAGAAAAAGGGAAAAGAAAACTAAAAAGATCATTCGGAATAAGTCCGAGCCTCTGCCGTGTCAGACCCGCGATCGCGGGTGGTGGACCTTGATCGCGGCCCATGTGGCTCCGCGCCCTTCAATCTCTCCGTGCCCGCAGAAAACTATCGACATGCTCCGAGTCCCGCGATTGCGGCACCCATGCCCGCGATCGCGGTTAATGCTCGGCATTCTTGTCCTTTGCCTTGCACCAACTCGTCTCCTCTTCACTCCTTGGCGTCTTCTCTTGATGGCTTCCTTCCTCAGTGTCTTCATGATCTCCAAAGTAGCTCAAACACCTCCAAAAACACCAACTTCGCCTCCAAACTCCATATACAAGAATGTGTCTAAATCTACCCGAATGGCACCAATAAAACCTCTAATAACTCTTAGTTAAGCCCTACAAAATAGTGCTTATCAAAATGTCAAAGCCAACAATGCGGATTCCTTACCAATTTCTTACATGTACAAGTACACTTTCAATTCACATTAAGGCATATATATTTCTAAAAATGGGATTGCTATGTACATAAAGAAGATTAAGCACATTTCAATTGCATGTGTACATTTGTATGTTTGAATCTAGCTTGCACTATCTAAAGCAGTTTCAAACACCTGTTAATCTACCATATTAAGAGGGAACTCCATTAAACAAGAAAATAACTCAATTAAGCTTGCCCTATTGGGTAACCTGTTGTGCGTAAGCACATGCCAAGATCCGTACAGTACAAGACGAAGGGCGCCAAGACTTTGGTTTTGCAATTTCTTGGCTAAGCTCTCTTAGATAGGACATTTGATGTGTTTGATGGCTTCCTTCCTCAGTGTCTTCATGATCTCAATGTATGGAAGACAAGAAAAAGATAAGGGGAAAATAGAAATACTCACTGGGGTGGAGGCCAATACCCATAAGCGTTGAAGAAATCCTCAGCTCTCCTCTGTATCTGAACCACCTGGTCCTCAATAGTGGTGAGGTGACTGTCCAGGCGGTTGGCGTGGTATGCAAGGTTAACCTCCATGTTGCGCTGCCACTCAGCGCTCCGCCGCTCCTGCTCATCCAGGCGGGTGGAGACTTGGCATTCCCACTGAACGCTTCTCCTCTCATGCTCCTCTAGCCTCTGGGAGATGTCGCGTTCCCACTCGGCACTCCTTCGTATATTCTCGGCCTGCCCCAGCTGCAGGTTGGCCATTCTGTCCAGGAGCTGGTCCTAGGGCGCCCCTCCAGATCTACTACCGGATCCAGATGCCTGGTAGATATAGTCAGGGTAAACAAGTGGGCCCCTGGAACGCAGCGGGGATGGCACATCGCTCTACATGTCCACCGTTGCAGTCGTTTCCTCCTCCTCGTTGTCGTCGTCGTCCCCTTCGTCTTCGGACGACGACCCCTGCTCTCCATCGGCATAGAGGTAAAAATCCCTCGCCCGGGGCCCATAAGGCATCGGACGAGGCAGCCTCATTCGGTGGGTCCTTTCCTTCTTGGAGAGCCAGGTGTACTCTCCACCACGGACCTCCAACAGATGGGATCTCCGCAGCAGTGTGATGTTGTAGGTGTAGATGTCGGCGGGAAAATCTCAATGGTCTGCGATGTTCTCGTATTGCTGGGCGATAAGCGTTACCATGCCCCCCATGGAGATCTTGCCGCCCGTCTTCTCCCTCAGCCCGAGACAGCTGGAGAGGAACAAATCAACCCAGTCGGGGGTGTTGTGGCTCTCTGGTTTCAAACACCAGAGCACTGTAAGGTCCAGCGTTGGAACCTTGTTTACCTCCCCCTGTCCCAGGAAGGACATGGCGAGCACCTTGTGCACCAGCCTCAGACAGGGATGCGTCCGCTTGTAGTTATACTCGCCGGCGCTGGGGTTGAGTACCTCCCGGGTCGCATCCTGCCAGAAGAGCTCTGGCAAGGTGCCTGCGGCCTCCCAATCCTCGGCGGGAGCCTCAGTAACGCCAAACAGGTCCCGTAGACCTTGGTAGGACATCATCCTCTGCCGCCCCAGCAGGTTGAACGTGATCCCGTCGTCGTGGCGCTCCAGCGTGGCCAGAAACTCCAGGGTCAGCTCGTGCGAGGATGGGGCGGCTAGGTTAATGAAGTTGCCGAGCCCTCCGTGGCTTAGCAACTTTTGTGTGCAGTCCTCCAGTCCGAGTCGTTGCAGCGTTGGCCGATCGAAGAACTTCGTCTGGACGAACTTCCGAGCGCTGAACGTCTCGTAGTAGCGCCTGTGCCTCTGGCTCCTCATGTTGCCTATGAAGGCTACCATGGTGGGAAAAAGGTGAGAGAAAGCACAATAGAAAGAGTACCAGAGGGACCCGCGATCGCGGGGTGTGGGGCGCGGTCGCGGTTTATGCTCGACTCGAAGCTCGCTGGAGAAGATGGGCCGCGATCGCGGAGTTGATGCCGGCGATCGCGGCTCGTGAGGCTATGAGAAATCCAAGAGTTGGAAAATGGAGATCTCACCCAAACGACGTCGCGGCGTCGGAATGATAGTCGCGGGGCTGTAGGGGGGTGTCGCGGTGGTCGGGGTCGGAGATCCGATCTGGTGAGAGTGAGAGGTGGTGGTGGAGGTGTTGTAAAATGTCTCCACCGCCTCTCGCCTTTTATAATTGCCGCAATGAATATCCGCGATCGCGGGGCTGAGGGCCCGCGATCGCGGGGTTAATGCCCTTGCATCTGTAACAGTTGGCGCGAGTTACGAGGCGCTGATTGCCTCGAAAAACGCGCCGGTTTTATTAAACCATGGGCCATTTTTTTTTTGATGATTTTTTTTTTGCTAGAACTCGCCATGGATCACCGAGGGGAAACCGCAATCGCGGGTGCTGGATTCTGCCGTCCGCTGCATAGTTAGTTCTAGTGCCAACAGAAACAGAAAAACAAGTGCAAAGAGGAAGAAAGAAAAATAAAATCTAAGTCCTAAGAAATGTAAAAACATAAATGAGTTCAACGACTCATACCTCGGGTTGCCTCCCGAGCAGCGCCATAGTTATCGTCGCGGCACGACGTCCTGCTGTACTTCTCATCCGGGGTTGCCTCCTGCAACCGTACTCCTTGCTCTTGTATCTGGAGGATGCTCCAGAATGTTCTCCAGCCTATACTCTGTCTTCCTCTTGTCGAACTCCATGCTGATTGTGCCTCTGCCCACGTCGATCTTTGTGTTGGAGGTCTTCATGAAAGGCCTCCCTAGCATTACTCGTCCTCCTCGTTTCCCTGTGTTCATGACAAAGAAGTCTGCAGGAAAAACAAGGGTATCGACGCTTACCAGTACGTCTTTCACAACGTCCTCAGGAGTGATGACAGAGTTGTCAGCCAGTTGGATGACGATTTCCGTGCTCTCTAATGGTCCGACGTCGAGGTTGTTGTAGACGGACAGTGGCAAGACATTGATTGAAGCTCCCAAATCCAGCAATGTCTCGCTGAATTCAGTCTCCCCAATCTTGCAGGGCACGCTGAACATTCCAGGATCCTCACACTTCTTGGGAATCCTCTTCTGCACCACAGCCGAGACATCCTTCTTGACCTTTGGCTTCTTCTTAGATCGCTCCTTTTGCTCCGCTATGGTCTTGCGTAGCTCTCTCAAGAAGGGGCTCTCCGGGTAGCCCTGGTATATCTCGCAGTATATTTCCGTATTCCCTTCATCTTCTAATGCTGCAGGGAATGGCACCGGGATGTCAAAATATCCATCCGAATAGTCATACTTGTTCATAAATGTCTTGCGAGGCGGAGTGCTTTCCGAGAGTTGATCACGGGTGTCAACCCGCTATCGCGGTTCTCGCACTGGTTCCCCGCGATCGCGGCTGTCATGCCCGCGGTCGCGGTTAATGCTCGAATTTATGCTCGAGTTTTTCTCGGCTTTTGGGTCCGTAAACCCGCGATCGCGGTTGTCGCCCCGCAATCGCGGTTTTGCCTCGTACTTCTCTTTTAATTCCAGCTTCTCTTCTTCATTTTCCCATCTTGGTCTTGACGTCATGCAATTGACGTTTTGCCTTGGATTAATCTCAGTTTGAGATGGGAGTGCTCGTGACTCTCTAGCTTCGAGCTTGCTGACCGCCTGGGAGATCTGCCCTACCTGCTTCTCCACGTTCTGGATACTGGACTTGGTCTCATGTTGGAACTGAACCATGTTTTGCTGCATGGTTCCTAATGTCTGCGTCAGCGTGGTCATGTGCTGTGCCAGTGTATTGACCTGGTCCTCTAGATTCATAGCGCGGGGAGCTCCTTGTCCTTGCGGTCTCTGCTCTGCTAGGCCTCTGAACTGCTGGCCTTCTTGGAATGGTCGCTGGGGGTACTGCTGCTGCTGCTGCTGGTATTGCTGAGGGGGTCTTGGTCGGAACTCAGGGGGGTTCTCCACATTGTGCGTGTTCCCGTACCTCAAGTTAGGATGGTCTCTCCACCCCGGATTGTAGGTACTGGAGTAGGGATCATACCGTTGTCTTTGTTGGTACCCCCCAACAGCGTTGACTTGCTCAGTGGGCTCCTCATGGAGTGTAGGGCATGCGTCAGTTGCATGCGTGGTGGCATAGCAAAATTCGCACTCCTTGACCCTTTGGGGTCCTTTATTCCTCATCAAAACCTTGATCATCTCCTTCATTTCGCTCACTTCCCTCGCCATAGATGGGGGAACATTCTCACTTGAAGTGGCTTTCACAGCCTGGGCGCTCGCCCTCTTGCTGAATTGCCTTGAGCCTTCCGACAACTCACTGAATATCTCAAATGCCGCGGTAGGGGTTTTGTTCAGTATGTTTCCCCCACACGCCGCATTCACCATTCGTCTCTCTTCATCCATCAATCCCCCGTACAGATATAAGACCAAATCCTGGTCTGAATACCCGTGATAGGGACATCGAGAGCACAACCTCTTGAAACGCTTATAGTACTCGTAGAGCGTCTCCGTCCCATGCTGCTCAATGTTGCTCAGGTTGTGCTTGAGACTGTTCAACTTCGTTGCTGGAAAGTACTTTTCCAGGAACGCCTTCTTCATTTTCTCCCAGGTGTTGATGCTTCCTGGGGTGAGGTAGTAAAACCAGTCGTTGGCTGAATCCTTAAGTGAAAAAGGAAAAGCCCTCAACGTGATTTGATCCTCAGTGACATTCCGTGGCTTTATGGAACTGCACACGACGTGGAACTCCGAGAGGTGCTTGTTTGGGTCCTCTCCAGCTAGCCCATGGAACTGAGGCAAAAGATGGATAAGACCAGACTTGAGCTCAAAGTTCACTCCCGTGCCTAGCTCCGGGAATTGTACGACCAGTGGCTGCTGCGTCAAGTTAGGCGCAGTCAGCTGCCTCAACGTAGGTGGTGGTACCTCGTCCGCCATCTCAAAAGTGGGATTCTCAAAGTTCAAAGCTCGATTTACTCTGCGCCCTTGGGAGAAAGTTCTCTCAATCTCTGGATCAAGATCTAAAGGTGGAGAGTCAGCAGTACGGGTATGGACCATAAGATAGGTCCACACACACAAGCAAACACACGAAAATCACAAAGAAAAATTCGAAAACACACAAAGAATGCAAAACACCAAAAATCCGCAATTGCCTTCCCCGGCAACGGCGCCAAAATTTGATCGGGGGGATAGTCGTCGTACCCCTAATCAAAAGTAAATCCTAAAATCCTCACTAAACAAAGTATAGTAAGCAAGTCAGGGTCGATCCCACAGAGAAGGAAAGAATTCAATGGTGGTAGCATGCAATGTCACAAAGGGGGGTTGTATGGTTGGTTGGTCACAAACGAAACAAACAAAGCGAAGTAGAATGGATGAAATATCAAGAGAGAAAAACACTTAGCCAAGTAATGTCCACATAAGTCATTCAAAGGTTATTCATAGATTAAGTCCTATCTTCGTATTCGGTTATTCCTGTCCCGATCTTATGTAAATTCATAGGGAAACCTTCCACAAAGAACCCTTACCAATGAATAACCCTAGTACCACTAAAGGTTCAACCCAAAGGCAGTAATGCATATAAGAATTAACCAGGATATACAGAATGCTCGCTCAGATGCATTTACCATGTAATCAATTCCCATATAGATATAATCCACAGATGCAGATAACAATCAATGCTTGCTACTTATACTAGAGTGTTAGCCCAACAGTTCCCTAGTATTAGCAATATGAATGAAAGCAATAAACCTAGGTGATCAGTCTAGATAAACCAACAAACATTCAAATATGAATTTGCTCAGAGAAAAGATATAACTCAATAGGATAGATAGATAGGAACAAAACCTCACAACCAGATGAACGAACTCATGCTTCCATTACCGGACTAAGCCAAAGAGGCTTGGCTCCTCATAGTCATGGTAGAAACTTCAAAGGAAAAGAAAAACAACGATGAATGAAAATTGCAACTAAAGTGTGGATTTTTAACCCTAATGCATAAGGAGGGTATTTATAGGGCCCTAACAAATGACCTAGCCTATTAAGCAAATAACTGAAATAGAAATAAGAAAAAGGGAAAACAAAACTAAAAAGATAATTCGGAATAAGTCCGAGCCTCTGCCGTGTCAGACCCGCGATCGCGGGTGGTGGACCTTGATCGCGGCCCATGTGGCTCCGCGCCCTTCAATCTCTCTGCGCCCGCAGAAAACTCTCGACATGCTCCGAGTCCCACGATCGCGGCACCCATGCCCGCGATCGCGGTTAATGCTCGGCATTCTTGTCCATTCCCTTGCACCAACTCGTCTCCTCTTCACTCCTTGGCGTCTTCTCTTGATGGCTTCCTTCCTCAGTGTCGTCATGATCTCTAAAGTAGCTCAAACACCTCCAAAAACACCAACTTCGCCAACTTCGCCTCCAAACGCCATACACAAGAATGTGTCTAAATCTACCCGAATGACACCAATAAAACCTCTAATAACTCTTAGTTAAGCCCTACAAAGTAGTGCTTATCAAAATGTCAAAGCCAGCAATGCTGATTCCTTACCAATTTCTTACATGTACAAGTACACTTTCAATTCACATTAAGGCATATATATTTCTGAAAATGGGATTGCTATGTACATAAAGACGATTGAGCACATTTCAATTGCATGTGTACATTTGTATGTTTGAATCTAGCTTGCACTATCTAAAGCAGTTTCAAACACCTGTTAATCTACCATATTAAGAGGGAACTCCATTAAACAAGAAAATAACTCAATTAAGCTTGCCCTATTGGGTAACCTGTTGTGCGTAAGCACATGCCAAGATCCGTACAGTACAAGACGAAGGGCGCCAAGACTTTGGTTTTGCAATTTCTTGGCTAAGCTCTCTTAGATAGGACATTTGATGTGTTTGATTGTGACTCTAAACAATAGCTTGATGCAAATTTGACTCAAAATGGGAAATGGATATAACTCTCATGAAGAGGTTCATGAAGAGTTTGGGATAAGTATCTCTCGACCCTTGGATGCGACTCACCAAGAACCTTGAGACAAGGTTGAACACTCATGGATACGACACACCACGATCACTCAACCTCCTTCGGATATGACACACCAAAGGGCGTTTCAGATACGACTCACCGAAACAAGACTAAGGGTTCGAGGATACGTACCACCTCGGAAACCATCGTCATGAAGCTTAAAATGAGCAAACACTCTCGTTTTATATTCTCCAAATCAAGCTTAAACATGACAATGGTTACGGCCACCCTGATATAGGTGCCAACTGAAAATAAAGAAATTACAAAAAGTGAATCCACTAACTAGTCACTAACTTAGAGCACTAAGGCCACTAACTTAGAGCACTAACTTAACAACAACTAACTAGTAACTACCTAATTAATTACGCAAATAACAAATAACAAAACACACACAAAACATCTTCCTAAGTTAGTCTTCAAGGCATGGGCCGTGGGCTTTGGCCTTGGCTCCTTGGGCCTTAGCCGTGGTCATGGGCTCAGCCTTGGCTCTTCCTTGCGCCTTGAGCAACCTTCAAAGCAAGACGGTGGTTGACTCGGCCTTGTCGCTGGATTGGAGTTTTGGTGGACGTGCAACAGCTTAGTGTGAGCTGGGAGAGGGCTGATTAATTAGCTGGGGGGGGGGGCAACAGCTTTAGGGAGGATTTGGGACGTGGGGTAGTTTGATTTGTTGGAGGGGGAGATTTTGTAGGGATTGTCTCCACAAATCAAGGGTTCGGTTGGGGAATGAAGAAGGGAAGGCTGTTAGTCGGGAGTGTGGGAGGTGTGTTTGCTGAATTTGAAAGGAGAGAAAATAGGGAGATTGGTTGGGGGTGGTTAGGATAAGATCTAGGAAGATCTTGGGTACTCGGATGAAGCCCTAAACCGCAAGCCCATTTTCTCTCTTCTCTTTTTTTTTTTGTGTTCCTTAACCAACCAATTGTAAACAATTAAGTGATTAGGAACATGGTTTTGGACGTGGGAGATGGTGGGTAGTGATGAGGGCTAGACGTGGGGAGTGGAGGCTAGAAGTGGTGGTGGTTGGGTTAGCCGCAAGCTAGAAGCCTCCTTTAGCCGTGGTCTGCCTCTTTCTCCCCTTGGCTGACCCTTGCCTTCCTACCTTGGTTCTCCTCATAGCTAGGACCTCCGCACAAGTATGCTTCCGAGGCTTCTGAGGCCAAGACGATGTGGCTGTGGCGATGGGGCGAGCCAAGCATCTCCTCGGCGTCGCCTCGGCACTCCTTGCCCAATGGTGATGAAAATTGGTTGCGATGCTCCATAAGAGGAATGAGGGCTGCTAGTAAAATATGGCCCACAAAAGTTGTAAAATGACCGAAGGTGGCCGAGAGCAAGTAGGACTCCATGGTCGCGCCGTGCATGGGCGTTGGCAACGTCCGGGGCCTCTTTGACGAGCACGAACATTCCCTTCATCTTGAATGGCTCTGATACCAAATGTTGTGCATAAGCACATGCCAAGATCCGTACAGTACAAGATGAAGGGCGCCAAGACTTTGGTTTTGCAATTTCTTGGCTAAGCTCCCTTAGATAGGACATTTGATGTGTTTGATTGTGACTCTAAACAATAGCTTGATGGAGATTTGACTCAAAAAGGGAAATGGATATAACTCTCATGAAGAGGTTTATGAAGAGTTTGGGATAAGTATCTCTCGACCCTTGGATGCGACTCACGAAGAACCATGAGACAAGGTTGAACACTCATGGATACGACACACCACGATCACTCAACCGCCTTCGGATATGACACACCAAAGGGCGTTTTGGATACGACTCACCGAAACAAGACTAAGGGTTCGAGGATAGGTACCACCTCAGAAACCGTCGTCATGAAGCTTAAAATGAGCAAACACTCTCGTTTTATATTCTCCAAATCAAGACTAAACATTACAATGGTTACGGCCACCCTTATATAGGTGCCAAGTGAAAATAAAGAAATTACAAAAATTGAATCCACTAACTAGTCACTAACTTAGAGCACTAAGGCCACTAACTTAGAGCACTAACTTAACAATAACTAACTAGTAACTACCTAATTAATTACGCAAATAACAAATAACAAAACACACACAAAACATCTTCCTAAGTTAGTCTTCAAGGCATGGGCCGTGGGCTTTCGCCTTGGCTCCTTGGGCCTTAGCCGTGGTCATGGGCTCGGCCTTGGCTCTTCCTTGTGCCTTGAGCAGCCTTCAAAGCAAGACGGTGGTTGACTCGTCCTTGTCATAGTTCTTGATGTGATCCAGGGTCACATCATCCTTCCCTCCTTTAAGAAAGATTCGTCCTCGAATCTTCGTTGGCTTTGCTTGCGAAGAACTCATGGGGAAGTAGACATTTGGACCTTGGATTTGCAGCTTCAAAGGTGTGCACCAAATCACAAGGCTCTTGCTTAAGCTCCATGTTCATCATCTCGACTGGACGTTAGAAGGGAGGGCCCTTTGCTGCGGTTGAGTTGACGACAAGGGTGGTAGGGTCGGCGTGAAGGAACGTCGGCGGGCTGCACTCGGCGTCGCTGGATTGGAGTTTTGGTGGACGTGCAACAACTTAGTGTGAGCTGGGAGACGGCTGATTAATTAGCTGGGGGGGGCAGCAGCTTTAGGGAGGATTTGGGACGTGGGGTAGTTTGATTTGTTGGACGGGGAGATTTTGCAGGGATTGTCTCCACAAATCAAGGGTTCGGTTGGGGAATGAAGAAGGTAAGGCTATTAGTGGGGAGTGTGGGTGGTGTGTTTGCTGAATTTGAAAGGAGAGAAAATAGGGAGATTGGTTGGGGGTGGTTAGGATAAGATCTAGGAAGATCTTGGGTACTCGGATGAAGCCCTAAACCGCAAGCCTATTTTCTCTCTTCTCTTTTTGTTTGTGTTCCTTAACCAACCAATTGCAAACAATTAAGTGATTAGGAACATGGTTTTGGACGTGGGAGATGGTGGGTAGTGATGAGGGCTAGACGTGGGGAGTGGAGGCTTGAAGTGGTGGTGGTTGGGTTAGCCGTAAGCTAGAAGCCTCCTTTAGCCGTGGTCTGCCCCTTTCTCCCCTTGACTGACCCTTGCCTTCCTACCTTGGTTCTCCTCATAGCTAGGACCTCCGCAAAAGTATGCTTCCGAGGCTTCCGAGGCCAAGACAATGTGGCTGTGGCGATGGGGCGAGCCAATCATCTCCTCGGCGTCGCCTCGACACTCCTTGCCCAATGGTGATGAAAATTGGTAGCGATGCTCCTCATGAGGAATGAGGGATGCTGGTAAAATATGGCCCATAGAAGTTGTAAAATGACCGACGGTGGCCGAGAGCAAGTAGGACTCCATGGTCGCGCCGTGCATGGGCGTTGGCAACGTCCGGGGCCTCTTTGATGAGCACGAACATTCCCTTCATCTTGAATGGCTCTGATACCAAATGTTGTGCGTAAGCACATGCCAAGATCCATACAGTACAAGACGTAGGGCGCCAAGACTTTGGTTTTGCAATTTCTTGGCTAAGCTCTCTTAGATAGGACATTTGATGTGTTTGATTGTGACTCTAAACAATAGTTTGATGGAGATTTGACTCAAAACGGGAAATGGATATAACTCTCATGAAGAGGTTCATGAAGAGTTTGGGATAAGTATCTCTCGACCCTTGGATGCGACTCACGAAGAACCATGAGACAAGGTTGAACACTCATGGATACGACACACCACGATCACTCAACCTTCTTCGGATATGACACACCAAAGGGCATTTCGGATACGACTCACCGAAACAAGACTAAGGGTTCGAGGATAGGTACCACCTCGGAAACCGTCGTCATGAAGCTTAAAATGAGCAAACACTCTAGTTTTATATTCTCCAAATCAAGCTTAAACATTACAATGGTTACGGCCACCCTTATATAGGTGCCAAGTGAAAATAAAGAAATTACAAAAATTGAATCCACTAACTAGTCACTAACTTAGAGCACTAAGGCCACTAACTTAGAGCACTAACTTAACAACAACTAACTAGTAACTACCTAATTAATTACGCAAATAACAAATAACAAAACACACACAAAACATCTTCCTAAGTTAGTCTTCAAGGCATGGGCCGTGGGCTTTGGCCTTGGCTCCTTGGGCCTTAGCCGTGGTCATGGGCTCGGCCTTGGCTCTTCCTTGCGCCTTGAGCAGCCTTCAAAGCAAGACGGTGGTTGACTCGGCCTTGTCATAGTTCTTGATGTGATCCAGGGTCACATCATCCTCCCCTCCTTTAAGAAAGATTCGTCTTCGAATCTTCATTGGCTTTGCTTGCGTAGAACTCATGGGGAAGTAGACATTTGGACCTTGGATTTGCATCTTCAAAGGTGTGCACCAAATCTCAAGGCTCTTGCTTAAGCTCCATGTTCATCATCTCGGCTGGACGTTAGAAGGGAGGTCCCTTTGCTGCGGTTGAGTTGACGACAAGGGTGGTGGGGTCGGCGTGAAGGAACGTCGGCGGGCTGCACTCGGCATCGCTGGATTGGAGTTTTGGTGGACGTGCAACAGCTTAGTGTGAGCTGGGATAGGGCTGATTAATTAGCTGGGGGGGGGGGGCAACAGCTTTAGGGAGGATTTGGGACGTGGGGTAGTTTGATTTGTTGGAGGGGGAGATTTTTTAGGGATTGTCTCCACAAATCAAGGGTTCGGTTGGGGAATGAAGAAGGGAAGGCTGTTAGTCGGGAGTGTGGGAGGTGTGTTTGCTGAATTTGAAAGGAGAGAAAATAGGGAGATTGGTTGGGGGTGGTTAGGATAAGATCTAGGAAGATCTTGGGTACTCGGATGAAGGCCTAAACCGCAAGCCTATTTTCTCTCTTCTCTTTTTTTTGTGTGTTCCTTAACCAACCAATTGTAAACAATTAAGTGATTAGGAACATGGTTTTGGACGTGGGAGATGGTGGGTAGTGATGAGGGCTAGACGTGGGGAGTGGAGGCTAGAAGTGGTGGTGGTTGGGTTAGCCGCAAGCTAGAAGCCTCCTTTAGCCGTGGTCTGCCTCTTTCTCCCCTTGACTGACCCTTGCCTTCCTACCTTGGTTCTCCTCATAGCTAGGACCTCCGCACAAGTATGTTTCCGAGGCTTCTGAGGCCAAGACGATGTGGCTGTGGCGATGGGGCAAGCCAAGCATCTCCTCGGCGTCGCCTCGGCACTCCTTGCCCAATGGTGATGAAAATTGGTAGCGATGCTCCATATGAGGAATGAGGGCTGCTGGTAAAATATGGCCCACAGAAGTTGTAAAATGACCGACGGTGGCCGAGAGCAAGTAGGACTCCATGGTCGCACCGTGCATGGGCGTTGGCAACGTCCGGGGCCTCTTTGACGAGCACGAACATTCCCTTCATCTTGAATGGCTCTGATACCAAATGTTGTGCATAAGCACATGCCAAGATCCGTACAGTACAAGACGAAGGGCGCCAAGACTTTGGTTTTGCAATTTCTTGGCTAAGCTCTCTTAGATATGACATTTGATGTGTTTGATTGTGACTCTAAACAATAGCTTGATGGAGATTTGACTCAAAACGGGAAATGGATATAACTCTCATGAAGAGGTTCGAGAAGAGTTTTGGATAAGTATCTCTCGACCCATGGATGCGACTCACCAAGAACCATGAGACAAGGTTGAACACTCATGGATACGACACACCACGATCACTCAACCGCCTTCGGATATGACACACCAAAGGGCATTTCGGATACGACTCACCGAAACAAGACTAAGGGTTCGAGGATAGGTACCACCTCGGAAACCGTCGTCATGAAGCTTAAAATGAGCAAACACTCTCGTTTTATATTCTCCAAATCAAGCTTAAACATTACAATGGTTAAGGCCACCCTTATATAGGTGCCAAGTGAAAATAAAGAAATTACAAAAATTGAATCCACTAACTAGTCACTAACTTAGAGCACTAAGGCCACTAACTTAGAGCACTAACTTAACAACAACTAACTAGTAACTACCTAATTAATTACGCAAATAACAAATAACAAAACACACACAAAACATCTTCCTAAGTTAGTCTTCAAGGCATGGGCCGTGGGCTTTGGCCTTGGCTCCTTGGGCCTTAGCCGTGGTCATGGGCTCGGCCTTGGCTCTTCCTTGCACCTTGAGCAGCCTTCAAAGCAAGACGGTGGTTGACTCGGCCTTGTCATCGTTCCTGATGTGATCCAGGGTCACATCATCCTCCCCTCCTTTAAGAAAGATTCGTCCTCGAATCTTCGTTGGCTTTGCTTGCGAAGAACTCATGGGGAAGTAGACATTTGGACCTTAGATTTGCATCTTCAAAGGTGTGCACCAAATCACAAGGCTCTTGCTTAAGCTCCATGTTCATCATCTCGGCTGGACGTTAGAAGGGAGGGCCCTTTGCTGCGGTTGAGTTGACGACAAGGGTGGTGGGGTCGGCGTGAAGGAACGTCGGCGGGCTGCACTCGGCGTCGCTGGATTGGAGTTTTGGTGGACGTGCAACAACTTAGTGTGAGCTGGAAGAGGGCTGATTGATTAGCTGGGGGGAGGGGGGGGGGGGGGGGGCAGCAGCTTTAGGGAGGATTTGGGACGTGGGGTAGGTTGATTTGTTGGAGGGGGAGATTTTTTAGGGATTGTCTCCACAAATCAAGGGTTCGGTTGGGGAATGAAGAAGGGAAGGCTGTTAGTGGGGAGTGTGGGAGGTGTGTTTGCTGAATTTGAAAGGAGAGAAAATAGGGAGATTGGTTGGGGGTGGTTAGGATAAGATCTAGGAAGATCTTGGGTACACGGATGAAGCCCTAAACCGCAAGCCTTATTTTCTATCTTCTCTTTTTTTTTGTGTTCCTTAACCAACCAATTGTAAACAATTAAGTGATTAGGAACATGGTTTTGGACGTGGGAGATGGTGGGTAGTGATGAGGGCTAGACGTGGGGAGTGGAGGCTAGAAGTGATGGTGGTTGGGTTAGCCGCAAGCTAGAAGCCTCCTTTAGCCGTGGTCTGCCTCTTTCTCCCCTTGACTCACCCTTGCCTTCCTACCTTGGTTTTCCTCATAGCTAGGACCTCCGCCGCAAGCTAGTATTCTTCCCTACAAGGGCTGATTGATTAGCTGGGGGGAGGGGGAGGGGGGCAGCAGCTTTAGGGAGGATTTGGGACGTGGGGTAGTTTGATTTGTTGGAGGGGGAGATTTTGTAGGGATTGTCTCCACAAATCTAGGGTTCGGTTGGGGCATGAAGAAGGGAAGGCTGTTAGTGGGGAGTGTGGGAGGTGTGTTTGCTGAATTTGAAAGGAGAGAAAATAGGGAGATTTGTTGGGGGTGGTTAGGATAAGATCTAGGAAGATCTTGGGTACTCGGATAAAGCCCTAAACCGCAAGCCTATTTTCTCTCTTCTCTTTTTTTTTTGTGTTCCTTAACCAACCAATTGCAAACTATTAAGTGATTAGGAACATGGTTTTGGACGTGGGAGATGGTGGGTAGTGATGAGGGCTAGACGTGGGGAGTGGAGGCTAGAAGTGGTGGTGGTTGGGTTAGCAGCAAGCTAGAAGCCTCCTTTAGCCGTGGTCTGCCCCTTTCTCCCCTTGATTGACCCTTGCCTTCCTACCTTGGTTCTCCTCATAACTAGGACCTCCGCACAAGTATGCTTTCGAGGCCAAGACGATGTGGCTGTGGCGATGGGGCGAGCCAAGCATCTCCTCGGCGTTGCCTCGGCACTCCTTGCCCAATGGTGATGAAAATTGTTAGCGATGCTCCATATGAGGAATGAGGGATGCTGGTAAAATATGGCCCACAGAAGTTGTAAAATGACCGACGGTGGCCGAGAGCAAGTAGGACTCCATAGCCGCGCCGTGCATGGGCGTTGGCAACGTCTGGGGCCTCTTTGACGAGCACGAACATTCCCTTCATCTTGAATGGCTCTGATACCAAATGTTGTGCGTAAGCACATGCATGCCAAGATCCGTACAGTACAGGACGAAGGCCGCCAAGACTTTGGTTTTGCAATTTCTTGGCTAAGCTCTCTTAGATAGGACATTTGATGTGTTTAATTGTGACTCTAAACAATAGCTTGATGGAGATTTGACTCAAAACGGGAAATGGATATAACTCTCATGAAGAGATTCATGAAGAGTTTGGGATAAGTATCTCTCGACCCTTGGATGCGACTCACCAAGAACCATGAGACAAGGTTGAACACTCATGGATACGACACACCACGATCACTCAACCGCCTTCGGATATGACACACCAAAGGGCGGTTCGGATACGACTCACCGAAACAAGACTAAGGGTTCGAGGATAGGTACCACCTCGGAAACCATCGTCATGAAGCTTAAAATGTGCAAACACTCTCATTTTATATTCTCCAAATCAAGCTTAAACATTACAATGGTTACGGCCACCCTTATATAGGTGCCAAGTGAAAATGAAGAAATTACAAAAAATGATTCCACTAACTAGTCACTAACTTAGAGCACTAAGACCACTAACTTAGAGCACTAACTTAACAACAACTAACTAGTAACTACCTAATTAATTACGCAAATAACAAATAACAAAACACACAAAAAACATCTTCCTAAGTTAGTCTTCAAGGCATAGGCCGTGGGCTTTGGCCTTGGCTCCTTGGGCCTTAGCCGTGGTCATGGGCTCGGCCTTGGCTCTTCCTTGCGCCTTGAGCAGCCTTCAAAGCAAGACGGTGGTTGACTCGGCCTTGTCATAGTTCTTGATGTAATCCAGGGTCACATCATAACCTATTCTCACAAGTTGCACTATCTAAATCAGTTTCAAACACCCAAATTTCCTTCTTTAAGTTTTGACATTTCTAGCAGGAAATTAATGGTAATTACATGCTAAATCATTTGAATCAACAAGCTTAGTTTTTGATAACAGAAGTCTAATTATCAAGCTGATTTGTTTTTGACAGCCATCCAATTCTTTGAGCCAACCAATAGAACACTATATTAACATTTCCATGAGTTGAAATCTTAAGCCAACATTTTCATGAGTTTCAATCTTAAGCCCAAACTTGAGTCACTAGTAGTCAAAGCACATATATAACGTCAGAGTTGCATAATGAAACAAAAATGAAAGATCTAAGGACCGGAAAACTAGCCATATATAATGTGGGTGTTGCATACCATTGCCAAGGCCTCAATTTAGCATTATCTTTACCTAAACGATTTGAACTATTTGGATTATGTTATACATTTATCATTGTAATTCATGTTTCATGCTATTCATATTACAATGTTCAAATCCCTAAATTTGTCCTAAATTTCAATTGATTCCTAAATTTCAGTTACAACCCTAAATTCTATTTCATCCCTAAATCCCAATCCATCCAAAAGTCTAAAAATTCGAACCTTAAATCTTAAAATTTGTAAGAGGGGTTGAAAGAAATCTTACCTGAATGGACAAGTTGCCTTTGTCTCCCACCGTGGTTGATCACCCTCGTCTTCCTCGTTGGTCACGTTCGCACAATCTTTGTCGCTTGCTGCCCAGCCACCACCGCTAAGCTTTTCCATCCACCACTCCGTCGTCTCGCCAAAATGCCCAACCATCGGCCTCAACTCACGCAAATCGTCATCGCTAGCCTCAACAACAGCTTCATGTTCCTGAACGATATGTCGGGGTGGGAGGAAAGGAGATGTGAGCGTATCTTTTTTTTGTTTTATTTTATTAAATTAACGGACTGTTACCTCATAATTAACAGAAGGGCGTTTGATAAAAAATGCAAAAAGTTTAAGGGTACCATGCGAAATTTCCCATACCTTTGGGTATTTTACGAAAATTGCATAACCTCAGGGGTACCATACGAAATTTCCGTATTTTTTATCTTCAAAATTCATAAAGATGATAAAAGAAGTATAGCCGGTTTATTTTGATCTGGTACATCAGATCGGGTCAAACTCTAAACTAGCTCGGGACGGAACCAACAAGGCCGTTCGATGATTTAAGCTCCTTATTTTTCAAACCCCCCCCCCCCCATAACTCTATCATGAATTATTTTTAATTAATCTTTTAGTTTAGATTATTTCAAATATATTGTATAATGGAAAGGGGGTTCAAGTGAAGATTACTTTTATGGTGAAAAATAGGGAGAAATATAGTTTATTGGATTAAGGAGGAGGGAGAACTAGGATTTGAGGAAAATAAGTGAGTAATTTTAGTTTTTTTTCCTGATCACAATGTATGATTATACTTAGGTTCACATATATATACTAGTTATTCACGTAGTTTATACTAGAGGTTCACAAACTTTATATTGGAGATGTTCACAAACTTATACTTAGCTTCACAATGCGTTATTAAAATACATGTTTACTTTGTTTATTAAATGTGAGCCTTTAGTGTACTATATATGAATATCTAGTGTACTAATTGCACACCTCAAGTATAACTTATTGTTATTAACCACTGTTTACGTTTAGTATATTAAACTGTACATTTGTTAAAAGTGAATCTATATTAGATTAATTATGAACCTTTATTGTACTAAATATGAAAATTGGTCTATGGGGTTCAAATATACAACTTTGAGAAGGTTCATGTTTAAGATTATTTTTCAGAATACTAAGTATGAACCTTAGATGACTTTATACGAACATAACATATGCGCATTAGGGGGTGCGAATTGGGTATATGGAATTGATAAGATTAAGTATGAACATTAGATAATTATATATGAACATTAACTTGTATGATATGAACCTCTCAATGTTTCTTTGAACCAAAGAAAAATAAATCTCAAACACGAACGTGCTCAAAGTAGTATATATGAACATTACAGGACTATATCTGAGCATTTACACGCAAAGGATGAACCTATGTTACATAGATAATATAAAACACACACGGATGTTTTCAGGAAAATATATATGAACCTTAAGGAATATATATGAACTTGAGCATAATACACGTGAACCCAAATTCAACCGAGACTTTTAACAAGCACGATCTGTAGCTTATGAGAGATTTGAACCCACACCATGTGTACCAACACATTGCTCTATCATTTGAGCTAATAGACTATGAAAAATCAATTATTTGGACATGTAACACATGTACTCTAGTATTTTCTATGGTGCTAAAATGGCACCACTAAATCCAATTAGAGCACATAAGAAAACTTTCGTTCAAGGTGGAATGGTGGTCTCGAACTCTTTAAACTTCATGCTCCCAGCTTCTTGTGACCTTTGAAATTTCATCACAACAAACCCTTTTGCCATAAGTACTTTAGACTGAAGAGTTCATATGTCTTCAATTTTGAGATTCATGGTTTATTGTTGCACCATAAAAGGACTAATCGTGTTGATTTCCCTATATTTCTTAATGTTAATGCTAAACCAGGGATGTAAAATCTGTTTGATTTCATCAAGAAACAATTCCCTTGCATGCCCAATTTGTTTCTCAGAGACATTTCCACAAACATGTGATTTGCACTCTAGCTCCCCCCCCTTGAATGTATGATTTCAAAGGTTGTATATCAAAACAAGCTTCGAAGTTAACATTGAAGAGTCGAAGACAATAGCCACAATCAAAGTCTTCATCCCTATCATCGAAATTTTCATGAAATTCAGTTGGTGCTTCTTTTCCAAGTTGTGTTGGATAATTGTGTAACACCCGGGATTTGAGATTGGTCTATAAGGATTAAAGTGCTACCTATGTCAAGAAGAGCTCTTGCTTTTCAAGGTACAAGTGAGCTCAAAGAACTCTAAAGTTAAGCGTGCTAAGATGAGAGTAGTACCAAGATGGCTGACCTCTTGAGAAATCCTTATGTTGGCATGGAATGGTGTGTCTAAGGTCTCATGCCTTACAAATGGTATCAGAGCCGACTCTAGGTTACGAGTGTACTTGGCCTGGAGGCGGCCACTTGACCCAGATGGTGGTCTTTGGGACTTAACGAGGACGTCAAGTGAAGTAAGGGAGATTGTAACACCCCAGATTTGAGATTGGTTTATAAGGATTAAGGTGTTACCCATGTTAACAAAAAATCTTGGTTCAGTGTGCTAGAGTGACAGTAGTACCATAATGGGTGACCTCATTGAAAGTCCTTGCGTTGGGATGTGATGATACTTCTAAGATCTCGAGACTTGCAAATGGTTATATTACTTGGTTACGGAGATTGGGGGATTTGTTCCTCGAGCAAAGGCAAATGCTAAGGAGCTTTGAGCAATTTGGGCAAGTAGGTCTCTTACTCCCTTGGATTTAAGCCCTAAATTTGTGTTAATGGTTGTTGGTTTTTTTTTAAAACGAGCAATTCGAAGATATTGGGGAGAGTTTTAAGGATGAAAGAGAGGGGTGTGGAGTTAATTTTGGAAAAAATAGGCTTTTAAGTTTATTTACAAATATGCCATCAAAAATTAAAAGAAGGGTTTACACCCCATTTTTTCGCTTTTAATCTTATCCCTTCATCTCCCTCATCTAGTGGTTATGCTACCTCAACATTTTTCAGTGTAGGAACCTTATGTACTCGAAGTCCCGAACCTCTCTCACAATATCTTCCCTTATTTTGCAAAAAATATTTGTTTTGAAAAAATGCTATAGGCACAACTTTTTTTTATTAAATTCCTATTTAAAAAAAAAATCCCAAACCTCGACACTAAAAGGAAAACACCCTGGTCAGTTATGAATTGCCCTAAATCTACCAATTAAACGGTTTGGCTGTTTACAAGGTTCTTGTTCACCGGTTTGTGAACCGGATACATGTCTATAATGATAATGCTAGATTATGAGTATCTAAATGATTTTGAAATGATATTTTTTATTCAGAAATCAACATTTTGAAAACAAGTACAATGAATCACCACGGTTGTACTCTACAATCTACATTTAATCTTGTTCGTCCATCTCCCTAATCTAGTGGTTATGCTAGCTCTACATTTTTCAATGTAGGAACCTTATGTACCCGAAACTCCCTCACAATATCTTTCCTTATTTTGCACAATTAATATGTTTCATAAAATGCATTAGGCAGAACTTTTTTATTAAAATACATTTTTTTTAAAGTTATTAAAAAAATTTGTAGTCTTTGATACTGAAAGGAACATACCCTCGTTAGCTCTGAATTGCCCTGAATCAACAATTATACGGTTCGATTGTTTACAAGGTTATTGTTCATCAGTTCAAGAACCGGTCACATGTGTAGAATGATGATGCTAGTTTATGAGTATCTAAATGATTTTTAAATCATATTTTGTATTCAAAAGTTAACATTTTGAAAACAAATATAGTGAATCATCAGGGTTGTACTCTATAATCTACACTAGTGCGGCGTCCATGAAAAATCAACTGACTAACTGAAAAAATCGGTGGAAAATTTTGGTTAACCAAACTGAGGTTTTTATCCATCTTAAGTTGGCTACACTGCTCGATTATTGTTCGGTGATAATATATTTTCGTTTAACCTAGAAATCAAGATTATATAATGTGGAAGCCATATACACGCTTTTTTTTTTAACTTTTCGCACGCATTTTGGTATACTTGAAATAGGCGTACACCTAAACTAGGCGCACAAGGGAAAATTCGCCTTCCACTGGCATACGCCTAACAAAGGCGTATATGTATAATATGGTGCATCTAGTACAAGCGTACCATATTATACGTTGAAATCAAATTTGGCTGTTGTAATGTAGTTGTTGTGTTCTTGTGCGCCTATCCATGGCGCACCAACGATCATATTTTCCAACGGTCAAATTTCACCCTATAAATACCTAAACTCCTTCCTCTCAACTTCATATCCAAACACATTCTTCTCAAAATGTATGAAGAACCATTTTTTAGTGAAGAAGATGAAGGAGAACATGATAATTGCAAACCGAGCAACAATTTCGCAGTTAGTGTTGAATTAATTTTCGTTGAATGTATAAGTTTTGTCTTGTTATATCCATAAATTCGTAATTATTTAGTTTAGTTATGAATAAATAAAACTACATAGTGTATGTATGGATTTTTTAATTACATAAGAGTAGTTATGGGTTTTAGTCAATTATTGTATTAATCTTCGACGATTGCAATTTCGACGTCTGCAATGCATAATTGTTCATAAAAGCTTATTATTATATATACATAGGGGCCTATATTAGGTATGAACCAGTAATTCTTTTGCTTAGTTATGGATGAATAAAACTTCATAGTTAAGGTATGAATTACCAAAGTTCATATAGTTTTAAGGATTCTTTTATGCAATATCGTATAAAGAATAAGGTGTATATATATATAGATATGTAAAGATTAGTATTTTGATTTATTAATGTTTTTATAGTATTACTATTTAAGATTTGGTATCATCAAATTGAAATGAATATATTGTAGGTGTAGGAACAAATGAGTTTAATGAGTTTTTAATTTCACAAAATCATAATCCATATACAATGTAACATTATTGATTATGTAAACATGTATAGGGTAAAGACTGTGGAGATGAATTTTGTAATAGTCTAAAGTGGGATAGTCAAGACGAATTGGTTGATTAGGATAAGAAGAAGGCGCCAGATTTGATGATGGTTTTAGTCATTCGTAACTCAAATGCCAGAATGGTTAGTTTGACGTGCGAGCACTTTGGTGCATATATATCTGGGAGGAAGAAAGTTAGTGAAGAAGATTCGGAGACAACTTTTTAGGTAGTTTGTGAAACCAACTCGAAGAAGTCCGGATGCACATTTGAGTTGTATGGGGTTCGGCTGAAGAAAAACCCAGGGTCAGATACTCATAAATGTATCTTGAGTGTGATAGACGGACACCACAACCATAGGCTTCCAACTAACTTCCTTGGACATGCATACATGGGTCGAATGACCCCGGACGAGCAGCACCTTGCTAGGAGGTTAGCTGATAGGTTCATGACGCAGAGGAATATTGTTGGGGAGAGAAGCAAGGAGTGGGATGCAAGGAGTGGGAACCAACAGAAAACATGGAGCCTTGCCCGTCAAAGCTGCAGTGAGCTCACTGGGTCGCGCAAGAAGCAGCTTGTGTTCACAACGGCCTTGCAACGGAGGCGTCTGCGGCAATCGAACGGCCAACTATGATGGAAGCGAGGTACTTGGCGATTTTTGTGAGGCACTGGGTGTGTGTCCACCAGTGCTCGAGCCAGAATGGGGAGTGCCTGGCCAGATCTCTATGGGCCTCGGCTTGGCCTTCCTAGCGGCAGTGTTAGCGGCGCCGTCACAATCCAGGGAGGCACTAGGTGGCCCACCTATGGCATTCGACTTCTTTGATGCAGTGCGTGGGGGAGACGAAAAATGGCCAGAATTGGATGAGTTTTGCTTCTGGAGTGCCGCTGGCGTCTCTTCTAGCCGTGTAGCGGCGGCCTCGATGGCCTTCTGGCGGTCTCTCTTAACCTGGTCCTGCAAGATCTCATAGGGAGACATTGGTAGCAGTGTGACATGCTTTCCGTGGTAAGTAAACACATAAGTGTTTAAATAGCCATCATGGAGCACGCACCTATTGAATTGCCATGGGCGCCCAAGCAAAAGATGTGTGGCGTCCATTGCAATGACATCACAAAGAATGGAATCATAGTATTGACCAATAAAAAAGGAAATAAGGCATTGTTTAGATACTATGTTACCTGGAATAGAAGAAATCCATTGGAGGGCATACGGCTGGTGGGCAAGTCGAAGTGCTTTACCACCTTCTCATTGACAATGTTGTAACAACTCCCACCGTCGATGATGACACTCAAGGAAGCCGTTTTGACGAGGCACCTTGTGTGAAACAAGTTCTCGCGTTGGTCAACCAGGCTAGCTTCCTTGACGGTGAGGATACGTCGTGTCACTAGGCTTAGTGGTGTGCCCGCATGCAGTGTAGCAGGCTCACAGTCGTAGGCGTCCTCGTTGTCCTCGATGTCCTCGATGCCTTTCTCAATGGGCTCGAGAGTGGGCTCATCCTCCTCGTAGGGCTCGTAGCCGGTGGCGGCGGAGGAGAAGAGCACTTTCTTTGAGTTGGGGCAATCTTTCTTGTAATGGCCCCTGCCTCCACACTTGTAGCATTCAAGATCACGCACTTGATCGGTGCCCGGTGTCGATGTCCTAGGCGCGGTGGCGCGGCTAGCAGTGGGTGGCGTCACGGGCTTCGGCTGGCGGACTTGGCTAGACGTTGTTGGGGCTGAGGCATGGGCACGCACATTAATAGAAGTAGATTAACTAGGGTTAGACTCATACTTGCGTTGGCCAGATTGCCAAGTGTAGTTCTTGTGGCGATTGAGTTGGTTGTGGATTTGCATCGCCGTGTGGGTCAATGTGTTGAGATCCTTGATGGGCAAAATCTCAAGTTGGTCTCGGATGAGGGCATTCAATCCACTCAAAAACTTGGTCCTCAGTGTCGACGACGCGACACTAATGGAGGCCTTGTAGTACATGTCCTCCAATTGCGAGAAAAACTCAAGAGGAGTCTTGGTGCCTTGGCGAGCCATGACTATCTCCATTCTCATTTGATTTCTGTAGTCTGGAGTGATGAGAATCAAACTCCCAAAGGAGTTCTTCTTCCCAAGAGAAGCTCGATCGTGCCTAACTAGGGCTTCTTCTCCTTCCTTCTTGGCTCCAAGTGGCTCCATGGTGTTCTTGATGGAAGATGGACGAAGAGAGCTTGAGAACTTGAGATCTTGGTCTCGGTTTGGCCGAGACAAATGAGGGCCAAGGAATCCTTTTGGAGAGAGGATTCTTGGCTGGGATCTTGAGCTTTGGAAACTAGAACAAGTGCTTGTTTGTTTGATGGATTCGAATGAGATGAAAAGAGATTGAATGTTGAAGGTTTTGAGTTGATAGAAGATAGTGGCTGCCTAGGGGAGTTAAGACTCTACCTTAGGCTTTGGCCACTCTTTAATTCTTCACCTAATGAGCAAGGATGACAAGGAGGAGTTTAAATACTCAAGGGTTTTCCAAGTGGGCTGGCTTCACATGCAAGTGAAAGTCCACACCCAAGGAAAGACCCAAAAACATAAATGAAGACATAACAAAAGGAAAAAGGGTGGACTAGGCACCATTGGCACATGGGTCCACACGTCCCACCAAGTAAAGGAAATCCATGTCTTAACTAACAAAGGGAAAAGGGGATAAAAGCCATAAGGCTTGGATATAGACGGGTGTATAGATGCCTTGGAATCGAAGCATTGTCGATGCTTGAGTGTCGTGGCATTGATGCGCTGGCGTCTTGGGTTGGTACTCATCAGTCTCCCCTTCTTGAAGGAGAATTGTCCCCAATTCGATCATCGGGGACCGGGGGCACATAAGGGCTTCCATGGGCGAGCACAATGTGGAATCAATTGAGAATGACCCAAGGGGGCTCGCTCCCCTTCTTATGCGTGAGCCATTGGTTGAGCACCTGGTCATGAACTTTTGGACCCTCCATGAATGACATGAAGACGTCCAGAGGCACCAATGTCACAAGAAGCAAGCCATCATTAGAAACCGGTGGCACATGAGGCAAGTAGGCATCCATAAGACGGCTTGGAAGAGCTCTCAACGCCATGGTATGTGTACTCCAAGGAGGCGCCAACAAGGCCCTAAGCAAGGTAGCCGCCGACATGCTCCTACAATGAAGCAACTCAACAACAAGATGTGAGAATATCCTATGCCCCGGGGTGGTTCTACGAAGGGCCCTATGCACGGTCCAAAAGGGAGATGGTGTCAGTTTATGTGCAGTCCTAATGTGGTAGGTGATGGGAGGGCTTGGGTCCGGTGGCCATATGTGGAAAAGGAAAATAGTGGGCATCCTCAAGGCAATGTGTGAGATCCTACAAAATAGGGGGTTGGCCATGTGGGAGAGATGAACTAGTAGCACCCAAAGAGCATCTCTCCCCTTCGTAGGAGTTGGCACCAAATAATAAACCCATGTATGGTTGAGGGTGTGACGGATTCTATGAGGTGGCCACTCATGAAAAATCAAGAAGATAGGCATATCTAGGGCATTGAATGTCATGAAAGAGGGATGGAATGCTACACCTATAGTGAAATCCCTTCCCTTCTTAAAGTCTAGCCTAGTTGTTATGAGGGCACAACTACATAACTCCCAAGATGTGGTGGGAAAGAGTGAGTGCAAGGTAGAATCTGCGGGAGGGGCACTAGAAGGCATCGACATGCTATCCACATAAATGTCATGGTGTGGGACACTCCTCAAAGGCCTTGGATCAACATGGGAGCTCCAATACAAGTGGTTCCTAGGAAAGACTCTAGGGATCATCCTCAAGGGGCCTAGATCAAAATGATAGTCCGTATATAAGGGCCGCCTAGGGAAGGTACGGGGTATGGATAAGGTGTTGGCTATGAAAGGGCAGCCCCTACCCACAAAAGAAGTCTCAAGCTCAATATTGCCAAGAAGCATATTAAAAACATATCCAAGGCATGAAGTACGCATAAAGGACAAGAGAGTCTCTCGAAGAATATTCCAAAGTATGGAACATGGAATGCACAAGACATACTCTTCTATGAAGAAATGGGAATGAGGCAAATACTTCCCATGCACACATGTCAATTCTAAATGTAGTACATGCCTTTATCCCTTTCCCAATTCAGCCACGATGAGAACAAGAGACCCAAATTCTATATGAAGTGCAATGACACATGCCAAGGTGATGCTACTACCCTCCCAAAGCCTAAGTAGATGCCTCATGAGATAACAATCAAGACTAGTAGCATACTTAGACATGAAGATCATGATATGGACTACATGGGGCTGCATGGACATGAATTGAGACATGGAGCTAAAGTGCAAACAAGAGAACATTGTCTTAGGTGCAACATAGCTAGTCAACATGAAAAATAAATAATCCATAGGTGCAGCAGCATACACATACAATATATCATTCAAAGGAATAAAAGAGTGAGGAGAGAATGGACCTTCGCTGAAATGAGTATTCATGTGAGCACCTTGCCTCGCGAGGCCACAAGTTAGATGTTTAGAATGCGCATCCTCCATGGTCACGATCTTCTCTTGGAGTGACGAAACTGCACATGTGGAACCCAACCATGGGGCAGCCAAGGAAAGGGAAGTGCTATGGGTGAAGATGGGGGTCTCCTTGCTCCGTATGGACGGAGTTGGCTCCAAAATTGTCTCCCTTTCCTCCTTTGTCTCTTGGCCCTCCTCAACAATGAATGGCGTAAGACACACACATAAGTTTGCCTTGGGCCCTTGATCACACTTGGGTGGCACATCCATTGGCAATGGCTCTATGATATGCGTCTTTGCAAACGATCCAAGAGGCTCGTCACATGTGGCTTGCACTCTACTTGGTAAGAACTCACATGAGGCGGTAAAGGGAGGCGCCACCATGGTCTCTATGGGTGCATCCAAGACTTTGGGAGGCTTGCTAGGCACAAGGTGAGGCACGGTGATGAGGGGCTCGGCCAATGGGGCCTCAACCAATGGTGGCACGGATGAGGACAAGGCCAGTGTGGCTAGAGCCAATGGAGGCATGGCTGGGGCCACGAGAGGGGCATCATCCCTAGCCTTGGCCAAGAGAGGCATGGCTAAGTATTGCTCAACCGGGGCCACGGCTAGCGGGGTCGATAGAGCCCTATAGCGCTCGGCTATGACTTCATCGCTCTTGGCAAAGGCGGCCTTCAAGGAGGCGACTTCGGCCGGGTCAGGGTAGATAGCTCGAGGATGCTCGGCTGGGGCCATAGGAGGCTCGGCACGGCTGGTCAAGGAATGGTGAGAGATGCTACTTGGAGAATGGACTTGGACCTCTTCATGGACCTCATTGGGAAAGGCACGCTCATAGGCACCGAGACTAGCTTGGGGGGTTCCATGGGCATAATGGTGGGCCATGACATAGGCGAACTAGGACCAAGTATGGATAGGTGGGTGGCCGGTATCACGTATTCGGCGAAGAGTCCTTGGCCACCATGCATGGGCATAGTCGGTGAAGCACCTTGTGGCAATGCGCACCATGTCAAGCTCTTCATAGCCCAAGGGGCGCAAGAGACGACGGGTGTGATGCTCCCATGCCAAGAACTCGGAGCCGTCGTCATAGCTCCCGTTAAAGGCGTATAAGACCTCCCACACATTAGGGCTCCTAGGCTGGCAACGCCTATAATGGCTCGACGGCTGCTGGGTTCGAGCACGGTGGCCACTCGTTGGGCCTCGGCCTTGCCCTCCTCTTGGTGGCGCAGACACATAAGGGTTGCGTGTGGGCGCGCCATAGGAGGCTCGAGCTGGGGGCTGGTGACACGAGGCGTAGGGGCCGTCCTCATCCTCCATGATCCACGTGTTCTTGTGACACCTACAATCACCCAAGAAATGTGCAAGTCAATAGTTCATGGTGATTGGCTCAAGAAGAAGAGATGAGCAAGGACAATAGAAAACACACAAACAATACTAAACATACAAAAGGATCAAGGCAAATAAGGAAGCACAACAAGTACGGAAAACTAAGACTAAGGCCAAGGTAACACAAGTATCACAAAGGGGCTCAAGCAATGGCAATGGACTACTAGGGCCGTGTGACTTGAGTACAAGAGCGGACCAACACACTTCCAAGCAAAGCCCAATTGGAATGACTTAGGCTAGCTTAAGTGAATGCCGAAAAGGCCAAGGGGGACAAGTGTGAGGAAGAGCCCAATCGGCCACCCTATGGGCTCAAGTAGACGTGGGAAATAAGGTCAAGGCTCCTAGAAGAAAATAGGGAGATGGGCTTAGTGGCCCATGGTACCTAGTGAGGATGAGAGAGCCCACCAAAGAGAGTGGCCCAACCGAACAATGGAGAGTGTGAGTGGGCCTTGTCTTGACACCAATTTTTTTTTTTTTGTTTTGAATAATCGACTTTCTGATATATTTTTTTTGTATTTTGTTGGGCCTTCGCCTTTTCTTGGCCTTTTGTTTTGAATGGGATTTTTCTAATCAAGGAAGATCAAGGCCCACTAGAAGGCATGTGAGTAGATAAGGAGTGGGGCCACCCGAATTTCCTTTGAAGAGCCACTAGGGCCGGCATCATGGGTTTGAGAAGACAAGTGCCCTTTTGGGTTGTGGGACAAGTAGGAGAAGAGGGGAAAAGAATTTGGAGGCTTGCCACTTATATCCCGCCTTTTTGAATCCCACAAAGATGTAGCTTTCAAGCACTCTAACCCATACAAGGCAGCCAATAGTCCTTTTTGGAACTTACTTAAACTACCTAAGACAACCAAAAAAGCAAGATTGAAAGTGCCTTTGACTCTTTGCCTAATTTGTTCAAGTCACATGCCACACTTAAGCTTTCAACAAGGAGCAAGCAAGGGAACTATCACGTGGCTGGCTATGGGGGAAGGTGGTGGTGGCTGTAGGGTGGTGGTGGTGGCAGCAAGGTGGTCCGGTCGCCGGAGGTGGGGGAGGTCGCCGGAAGTAGGTTTTTTTTTTGTTTTTGAGGCTGTTTTTGGAAGGGGAGTAAAGTCCAACTAAACTAAACACTAAACTATCATGGAAACAAGAAAAAAATGGCATGAAAACATGAAAAAACTGAGCACAAAAACAGAACACAAGGACATGAAGAACAAGAAAGTTTGCAAGCTAGCAAGAAGACTCCTAAATCTAGAGCATGTTTAACATGAGAACACAAAGATTTTCGTGCAAGGCTATGAAACTAAGCATAAAAAATCTGAACTTGAAGAAGGAGAAAGGAAACTTAGCTTGGCTTTGGCTCTTGATACCAATTGATGAGAATCAAACTCCCAAAGGAGTTCTTCTTCCCAAGAGAAGCTCGATCGTGCCTAGCTAGGGCTTCTTCTCCTTCCTTCTTGGTTCCAAGTGGCTCCAAGGTGTTCTTGATGGAAGATGGACGAAGAGAGCTTGAGAACTTGAGATCTTGGTCTCGGTTTGGCCGAGACAAATGAGGGCCAAGGAATCCTCTTGGAGAGAGGATTCTTGGCTGTGATCTTGAGCTTTGGAAACTAGAACAAGTGCTTGTTTGTTTGATGGATTCGAATGAGATGAAGAGAGATTGAATGTTGAAGGTTTTGAGTTGATAGAAGATAGTGGCTGCCTAGGGGAGTTAAGACTCTACCTTAGGCTTTGGCCACTCTTTAATTCTTCAACTAATGAGCAAGGATGACAAGGAGGAGTTTAAATACTCAAGGGTTTTCCAAGTGGGCTGGCTTCACATGCAAGTGAAAGTCCACACCCAAGGAAAGGCCCAAAAACATAAATGAAGACATAACAAAAGGAAAAAGGGTGGACTAGGCACCATTGGCACATGGGTCCACACGTCCCACCAAGTAAAGGAAATACATGTCTTAACTAACAAAGGGAAAAGGGGATAAAAGCCATAAGGCTTGGATATAGACGGGTGCATAGATGCCTTAGAATCGAAGCATTGTCGATGCTTGAGTATCGTGGCATTGATGCGCCGGCGTCTTGGGTTGGTACTCATCATGGAGGCACATACTTCTTTGTCATAACGTAGACCAATTGATGCCACTCGGTGACCATAGGAAGACGGCGTCGGATGCAGTCATCGACGAAGCGATGCCACCACACACGGGCGATGCCTCGGAAGTGCAAAGTAGCGGTGTCTACATGCTCCTCAGGCGGCACGTGGCAATACCTCAAGGTGTACTCAGTGGCCTGTACCCATTCAAGAAAAATAGAAGGATTGTATTCACCAAAAAAGTGTTCGATTTTTACCTTGACTTCGTGTCATTGGTAGCGAGGCTAGGGCGGCGCTTGCTGGGGCGCGTTGTATGGTGCGGCTGCAAAGAAAGGGTTTTGGTAGGCACGCAAGCCAGGGGGTGCAACGCGGCCAAGCTGTTGCCTGTCGCGGCCTTGGTGGGCATCGTCGTGGGCTAACTCATCCTTGGACGCGTAGCCATCTTCGCGGCGGCATTGTCGCGGATGGGCATCGTAGTTGGCTCGACGACAGAAGTCTCGTGGCATCGCGTCTCAGCGCTGGCCTCGAGTGTCACGATCCATGGCGCCTTGGGCTTGTAGGCGCGGCGGGGGTATCCAATCTGATGGCCTATCCTGCAACTCAATAGGATCGCCAAGAGGAGGATGAAAAAAGTTAGGATTAACCATACCTGAGTCCTCGATCTCTTCATCGTCGAACTCCTCAAAGTCGTCATGGATGGTTGGTGTCGAGGAGCCATAGCCATCGGAGCCATAGCGAGGCGTCCTCACATTTGATGGCCAAGATGCTCATTGACATCGTAGGGTCTGGGTTGGGTAGGAGGTATCGTCAGGGGCGCATCGTCGCACCACGGTCTTCAACTGGGTTGTCTCGGCACGCCAGTGTCGAGCTTGTCGCGTGGCGTTGAGGTGGGCACACGGCGCTGGGTGCATCTAAAGGCATACATATCATCAAAATCATAAGGTTCAGAAAAATCACCTTGGGAGTCATCGGCGCGGTCGGAGCCGGTGTCGTAGCCAGCGGGTGTGGCTCTGGGCACGTAGTGATCTTGGTGGGACACGTAGCCTTGGCGACTCTCAATCACCGATTGGATCCTCTAGAGTCGTGGTTGAAGGTTCGAGGTTGATGGCATTAATCTATTCCCTTTGTCCACGTGTGCATGGCTAGGGCCGGCATCGGTGTGGCGAGGCACAACCGCTGCGTCCATGGGGATCATGGGTGTCGGTGTGGGCACGATCAGTGCCGCTCTCTGCATGGCTTGCAAGTGAGCCACTTGTTGTCGAAGAGTTTGGATTTTATTTTGCTCCTCGGAAAGCTCCAAGATTGGATCTTGTGGGGGTCCCAAAGGAGGGTGTTGTCGGCACCGGTGTTGTCTCCACTCGAATTGATGGCCGTCATGCTACCTATAACAATATGACCAGACATAGGAGTAAAAACGAACAAAAGACACGAACAACAACTATCAAGCAATCACTAGTCAAGTCAACAATGTTCACATAGGAGGGCTTGTTTGGCTTGCCGTGAGGGCGGCTAAGGCTAGTCACAAGAGATGGCGTGAGAAGAAAGTTGTCAATCAAACAAACAAAAACAATTATAACCCTAAACCAAACGTAAACAAGTAAACCAAACTAGCAAGACTTACCTTCTAGGGCTAACCTAGACGGCGGAGAGGTAGAGAAGATGAACCTAGGCCGAGTCGAGTGGGTTAGGGTTGCCTTATTTTGGCTTTCCCTAACTCGGTTGCCTTGTATATATTTTTTTTAATAACCGATTGGCTTTTTTTTTTATATATCCAAATATCTTTTTTTTTTACTTTTGAGATATCGGATAAGGAAACAAAATAAAAATAACGGCCTAAGTAACAAGAAAATATCAAGCGAGATCTTAGAGACAGGAGAGAGAAAAGAATATATGATTTGCTTCTTATATATGGAAATTTTGGCTAACAACCTAAATTAAAGCAAATCAAGCAAGATATGGAAACAAAATTCACGCAAGAAATAAGGAAACAATCACTCTAGCATGCAAGATATCCGAAGTTAACAAACACACCAAACTTGTAGGGCAAGAAAAAAAATTCGGCCAAGGTGTTACCTTGTGAAAACCGATTGGACAAGCAAATATATAATTTTTTATTATTATGCGGAAGCAAAGGATGAGGGACAAGAAAAGTTTTTGTGAACAAGATGAAGACTTGAGTTAGTGACTTACAAGACGACTGGGCTCTGATGCCAGTTGATGTGTTCTTGCTTCCGATGAAGGTCACTTGTCAAAGGTGGCACTTGGATCTAGTCTTGGGCGAGAAGTCACAAGCCTCGTGGTCAAACCTGCCGTGGAACCCTTGGGTGAAACCCTCGTTGAATTGCACGAAAGGTTGACAAAGCGGTGGCGAGGTGAACAATAACTTTTGAGGTTTACTGACACGGTGGTGGCTTTGGAGTGAACCCGGTGGCGAAGGAGTGGGTGTCTCGACAATGGCAGAGGTGGTGATGGAGAGTGTCACGATGAGTGTCACGACAACGATGGCGAGCGACGGAGTGGCATCGATGGTGGGTTCGATAGCGACTGCGATGGATGAGGCGAAGTCGATGGCGCGAGCGGTGGAGCGAGCGACAATGATGGACTGGGTGCGATAGCGGGTGAGATCACGATGACGATGGAAGTGATTGGTGGATGGCGATGGTGTGATGGTTTGGGTAGATGGCTTGAAGGTCAAGCTTTGCCGTAGCGTCGGCGGAGGGGTGAAGGAGATGCGAAGATAGACTTTGCTCGAAGGATATCAAGCGATGCTGTAGCGGCGGCGGCAGAGTGAAGGGGGATGCGATGTTAGAGATAGGTTTGACGCCTGATCAAAGGAAAGAGGATAAACACTCAACTTAAGCTTTGATTAAAATTAGACGTAAAGAAACACAATAGATAAAGTTTGACTTAAATACTAGAGGCGAGACTCGGATGGGCCGAGTCTTGCCTAGTGGGCTAGCCCATGCGACACACATGGAGCACACACCCAAAAATGGAAAGAACTATAAATGGAAACTACTAAACAAGCAAATACCAAAAATAGAAATGTTCTCAAAATAGTAATGTCTAACACTTAGCAAATAAACCTCTAAATGCTAAAGATAGGCGCCGTGGTGGCAGTGAGGCATGGGACGTGGACACTGGGAGCAACGGCGACGTCAAGGTTGACTGGGCTCGTCAGTGGGCGTGTTTGTTGCCGATAGCGATGGGCTTGATTCTGCGATGCCGATGGTGGTGAGGACTTTGAGCTTGGGCTCGGTCTCGGGTGTGCCTTAGCCAGCAATGACGCGAGCGATGAGATATTGCACGACGTCGGCAATGGCATTGGCTCTTGATCTTGTCACTGGACCTTGTGAGCGTAGGCTCATGGCATGTTCCTCTTCTGTGGCCGTCATGGAGGGTAGTGTCACATCGATAGGTGGCAATCCGAGTTTGATAAAAACTCGGTGATAAACCGTCGCGTGGTGGGGCATGCTGCCCAATCCGAGTCACAGTACGCGGTAATAGTGAGTGTACTCTGGGAAGATATAAGCAAGCCCTGGCCGGGATGGGCTTTTAGATAGTGAAGAACCCGAGTAGCTGCATGCCAATGCACCTCCTTTGGGCTCTGCATAAATTGCGCCAATGTGTGGACTGAGTAGCATAGCTCGGGTCTTGTTATAGTGAGGTAAATGAGACGACCGATGAGATGGCGGTAACGCTCAGGTTTACCAAATAAAGGGCTGTCAACTGTGGCTAATTTGTGGTGTTGTTCCATAGGGAACTCGACTGGCTTGGCTCCTAGTAGACCAGCTTCAGACAATATATCCAGTGTATATTTGTGTTGGGTAAGAAACAAACCCGAAGGGCTACAAGCTATCTTTATGCAAAGAAAGTATTTTAGGACGCCAAGATCCTTCATATGGAAGCAAGAACTCAAGTAACGCTTGAAGTTCGCAATGGCATCAGAATTATTTTCGGCAATGATAAGGTCGTCTACATAGACGAGCACTTGTAGGGTAATGGCTTTGCGTTGCAAAGTGAATAGAGAGTAATCGGTGTAACTCTGCGAGAAGCCAAATGCACGAAGAGCTGTAGCAAGCTTAGCGAACCAGTTTCTGGGTGCCTGTCGAAGACCGTAGAGGGACTTCTGAAGGTGACAGACTTGACCTAGAGCAGTGTCGATAAGGCTTGCGGGACCTTCATGTACACCTCCTCATCTAGATCACCATGAAGGAAGGCATTGTGCACGTCCATCTGATGCAATTCATACCCTTTTATTGCAGCGACGAAAAGGAAAACTCGAACGCTTGTCATCTTGGCCACTGGTGCAAAAGTCTCAGTGAAATCAATGCCCTCAATTTTTCTATTACCGAGTACCACGAGACAAGCCTTGTAGCTTTCGATGGAGCCATTTGAGTTGTATTTAATATGGTACACCCACTTACAACCAATAGGTTGTTTCCTTGGCGATAGAGAAGTTAGCACCCAGGTGCCGTTTCTGTTAAGTGCGTCTAGCTCAGACTGCATAGCATCACGCCAGTGGTTGTGTTGGATGACCTCAAAATAGGAAGTAGGCTCGTGGTGAGTTGTAACGGCTACAAGAAAACCAACATGGTTCTGCAAAAAAATTATCACATGAAACATAAGATTCTATGGGAAAGGGCGTACCTGAGGATAGCGATTGTGGCGAGGGCGAGGAGTATGAAGTGGGGGGTTTAGCAGTGGCTCGTATAGTGTGACAAACATAGTCCGTCAATCGCACATAGGGTTAACGGACATGCGAGCTTTGTCGAGTTAGGTTTGGTGGCTGCGAGTGGTCTGTAGGCAGTGGTTGTGAGAGCTCTACAGGGGCAATAGCGTCATGTAGAGCATCGGTTGGAGCAAAAGGAGAGACAACAAGACTCCCCTTGTCATTAGCGCTCGGTAGTGGTTCGAGAACATCGTCGAACATCGCCGGAGATGGCGAAGGGGTAGCGAGAGGCTCCAGTGATGGTTGTGTGTCCGAGTACGGGAATAAGGTCTCATAGAAAACCACATACGAGATAAAAAGAATTGCTTGTTATCAAGATCATAAAGACGCCAACCGCGTTTATCCAAAGGATAGCCTAGGAAGATGCAACGACGACCACGAGGAGCGAACTTGTCTCGTGATTTTGGTAGGTGAGAGGCAAAGCAGAGGCAACCGAAGACCCAAAAATAGTCATAAGAAGGCGGTCGACCATATAGAAGCTCGTTCGGCGCCCGACCCTGTAACAAAGGTGTTGGTGTTCGGTTGATAATGTAAGAAGCTGTCAACACGCACTCGCCCCATAAGGAAAGTGGTAAGTTAGCCTGGAACCTTAGAGAGCGGGCCACATTTAGAAGACGACGATGCTTTCATATAACATGCCCGTTTTCTTGAGGCGTGTAAACACATGACGTCTCAAAAAGCATACCTTGCTCTTGGAAGAAAGAATGCAGTGATAGGAACTCGGTTCCATTGTCGGTGCGAATCCGCCTAACAATTGTGTTTATCTGTGTCTTGACCAAGGTGCAAAAAAGTCTTGATCAAGATGGGGACTTCAGCCTTAGTGCTAAATAGATAAACCCAAACAGACCGGGGCAAATCATCGACGATAGTTAGGAAATAAGATGCACCCGTAGAGGATGGTGTACTATAGGGACCCCAAACGTCACAATGAATCAATTCAAACAACGCGGAAGCTTTATTACTACTGAGGGAGAAAGAACAACGAGTTTGCTTATTTTATTACAAGCATAACAAGGCAAAATGCTATCTAGGGAGTGTTTACTGATGTCTAAACTAGAAATAGAGGAAAGAATTGAGGCAGATGGATGTCCCAAACGACGGTGCCATAGTGTAGCAGAAGAGAACGATGATTGAGCAGACGACGCACGAGCTGAAGAGCCGAGTTGACGCAGCCAATAAACCCCGCCACTTTGTTCACCCACGCCAATCACTATCCTCGAATTGGTGTCCTGTAAGATTCAAAATCTGCTAGTTAATAAAACAAGGCATTGGAGATCATGAGTTAATTTGGCAAAGGAAAGTAGATTGCAACTGAGAGTGGGAATATATAAAACTGTAATAACCCTCAATTTTAGTAGGGGTTTTTGTGTAATTTTCAAACTTTTGTTTTGTAAGCAGGACATGTTAGGCATGTTCTGTAACCCTGTAAGAACCATTTGAATGTATGGATACACATTTAAATGAAATATATGGGTGTAATTATTTGAGGAGTACTAAAAACGAGATTAAGCATTTCCGCGATCAAGGCCCGAGAGTCGATCAAGGCCGAGAGCCACGTACACGGCCGCGGGCACGGCATTGCCAACGGGCGCGACATTGCCCGCGACCGCGGTTTTGAAACCGCGGGCGCGGTTTGGCCTATGGGCAAACCGCGATCGCGGTTCTGAAACTGCGATCGCGGGCACTGTTGCATCGTCTTCTTCCTCTGCTTCCAGAAGGCCGACGATCGGCATTACCCGCGTGGTTCTCCGAGTGGTGGGAGCTGGATCGATTGGGTGTCCTTGGAGTTGAGTTGAAGCTCCATTCCTAGCCTATAAATAGGGCTGGGATTTGGCTTCTCCTCCACCATTCTCAAGTTCTCTCTTCCTCTCGATAAAGTGTGAGTTGTCATCGGAGTTGTCGTCGCCGGAAGCCAAAGTCGATGCCATTGTGAAGTCCCTGGAGTGGTGGTAGTGCGCTTTTGTCCAGAAGCAAGGATCCGCGCTTCAACGTCGCTCAGTAAGGCTGTGTAGTGTCGTTAAGCTCGTGTCGGGATGGAATCCCACGACCGCGGTTCCATCTACCGCGATCGTGGCTAGGTAGAGACCCGCGATCCCGGCTGGGCATGAAACCGCGATCGCGGTTATGAAACCGCGGGCGCGGTTTTGCCCAACAAAGCCGCGATCGCGGCTATGCCATCCGCGACTGCGGCACTGGCCTCTCTCCTTCGTTTTGTTTTGTCCTTTCGTACTGTAACTAATTAGGGTTTCTTGTCTTAAAACTCGTCTCATATGCGTCGTCGGGTTGGATTGTGCTCGTATCCATGGCCGGTTGTGCGGATTGGGATCTGACCCTACGAAATGGCGATAAATTCCAACGGGAATTTTAGTAGACATCCGTCCACAAGTCCAAGTTCCCGGATCTCGAAACCCGATCTCGCATTCGTTTAAGCTAAGGCAAGTGGCAGTTCGCTCTTGCTCATTATTCCATATTTCCCTTGATTATCAATGATTTAATTGTTTAATTAAGTTGGAATTAAATTGTTGTTTTGGTGTTTGGGAACAGATTTGATAAAACGATGTGTTAAAATATGAATTTATAATAGGTTGTATATATTGCTAGAAACAACGCTATTATATATAATTCTATATGATATTATTATAAAGTGATGAATGGATTTTGGTGTGGATTTATATGTGGACTTACATGCTTAGTTAGCACGAGTATTCGTAGGAACGCTATGTACCTTACGAGGTCTAGTCGTTTATTTATAACTTTGTGTTAGGAAGATAAATGCCCTAACGCTTTTGGTCATGACCTACTCCTATCCGAATATAGGTGGTGGTGCACTTAGCTAGTGCCAAAATTCGGGATTCGTCCCATGTTCTATATCTCACTGTGAGATTGATGTGGATTAAAAGCCTTAATGTGAATGTACGTTTTTTGAAGTAAATAAGATAAGTGCTTTTACGCACACAATTAATATATCCTCGGGCGAGAAGTATAGCGTGGAACCCGCCCGAACTCTTGTTAGAGTAAGTTTTCTTTCCAATCTAGATTCGCATTGCGCGGTGAGGTTGGTCGTGGACCCATATAATCAAGGTCGTTTTTACAAACTTGTGTGAAAACTTAACGTTCCCAACGATTTCATACTTTTCCTATAAGACTCAATTCCGTTGGAGTCTTCTTTTCGTTGCATGCCTTTTTCTATCATTTTGTGAAAGTTCTGGGTTATGTATCGTTCCTTCGGTTATTATTCGAGGGACAATGATAGTAAACGGTTATGATCACTTGAATCATTCTATTTTCACCCTTGCATAGTCTTTCATTAGACTAACCAACCGGGTTTTATTCCTTGCATGGTTGGCTGGTGTCATCCGTCCTATACGGCACATCAGTGGTTAGTCCCCGGCGATTTCAAGTAACCAATCGAATTGAAGGCTTGCAGTTGAAGTTTGTGCTTTAAGAAGTAATATTTCCAAGGCGTGTCTGTCTAATTGGAAATAGAGTCTTCCGTTGTAATTTAAAAGTCTTCCGCTGTCACTATATTTTGTTGTAAAACCGTCCTTCTCATTTTACGGGAGGAATCTTAATAAAAGGTTGAGTCTATTCATTTAAAATGTCTTCCACTGATTATTCTTTCGTTATTTAATATTTATGTATTTATTTAAGCTTAATTGTTCCGATTAAAGCCTAGGGTGACTTTGGGCGTTAACGTCTAAGGTCACTGGCGTGTGGCACTACCGATATAAGTCGGGGGTGTTACAACTATGGTATCAGAGCAATGGTTTTAAAATTCTTGCCTATTGTTAGGTTTGAGAATTTTTGAAATTATTTTTTGAAACTATTTTCAAACTATTTTATTCTTGGAATTTCGAGAGTTTAAATGTTGGTATTAAATTTAAAGTTGTATGATTTCTTAGAATTTAATTTAAAATAATGGTTTAACTATTAGAACTTTAATAGTTATTTATAGTTGTTTTATAAATGGTGTTATAAATTATCAAATTTAAGTTTATGGCTATAACTTTAAAAGTGTGGTTTGGATTTTGGTAAGAGTTTACAAAGAAATAATAATGTCTTTATTCCGAGGAAATAACTATATAAATAATGATTTTGCCAAGTTAAGTATATAAATGTATAAAGTACAAAGTTTGATGATGAGTGATTTTCTAAAAACTTCTACAAGCTTCGGTTTTATTACTTATCCCTTAGATCCATTCTTAAGGATATCGTATTTTCTTAGGTTTAATGTCATTTAAAGGTTGACATTTCTCCTAATTGATCCATTCTCAAGTAAGAGAAGAAGATCGTTTTACGGTTAATGGTGGAGGGTCAATCAAACTAATATAAGTTATTGGTTTGGACCCTTACGATTCGTATCATAACGTAATTGATTAAGTATCATGTACAAGTTGGAAAAGTTCTAAACTGACGTTATGGTTCATCAACAGATGGTGAACACCCGATCCACCAACCAAGCAGCTAATGACGATCCTAACAACGGTTCCCGAATTCAGTTGAGGAGTGCTACTCAGCCAAGGGAAGACGCAGGAACTAGCTCGCGTAATAATGACCCAACCCTGCGGCAAGATGTTCATCAGGGACAAGTGGACCCCCAAGATGTGAGGGAAGTTCTATCTCCTGCCCCGATCGTGTTGGATGCGACGGTCATTGGGCAAATAGTGAGGCAGGTGGTCGAGGTACTGATGACCCAAGGGATACCGCAAGCTCAAGCGGCTCCCAATCCTCAAGCTGCAACTAATATGGAGGGACGTATAGGACCTACATATCCGGTGGTTCTCGAGAGAAATGACAGGAATTACAACCAAGCATTGAAGACGATCAATTCGATGTGCCCGGATAGCTACGATGGGACTGGGGAACTAGTCAAGGTTGCCTATTGGTTTTCCCATATGGAGCGACTCTTTCGGAACGTGGTATGCACCGAGGCTGAACATGTGCACATTGCTTCACTACATCTGAAAGACGGAGTGAGTGAGTGGTGGGAAGAAACTGGTTTGGACGACCACCCAAATCTGAGCTGGGCAATGTTCAAGGCCAAGCTCACTGATCGCTTCTTCTCTTGTGCTATGAGGGAAGAGAAGCTGAAGGAGTTCCTCTACCCAAAGACTGAAAGTGTCTGAGCTGGCGGAAAAGTTTAATCACTTACTGCATTACGCTGGTTCTGAAGTGCATACTAAAGAACAAAATATCTGGTACTTCCATGGATGGATGAATCCAAAAATCAAACCTCTGATGGTGCGTCACGGTTGCTCTACTTTGAAGCAATATGTTGATGCGGCCTACAGAATAGAGGTCACACTGGAGGAGTCTGCCCGAAAGCGGGAGGAACAAAATAATGCGAAGGGTGTCCACTCCTGAGAAGGGTCAAGGGTCAACACAATCATATCAGGCCTCAAATGTTGGCAGTAGGCAGAACCTAAAGTCGGAAGTGTCCACTCCTGAGCAATCTGTTGCTCGTAATAAAGGCAAGACGCCTATGGAATCTTCGGGTCAAGGGCAATGACTCTTTGTGATACGTCACCCCGGCCAGAAGGAAACCCTGAGCGAGTAGTGGTATGTTGTAACGCTTTTTAAGAATAAGGAGCGATGACTTGTGTCGATAGTCTCCATAGTTTAGTAATTTGTTTGTTCGACATTTTTGTCAATTGTTTTAATGTAATGTTTCGAATAATAAAGAAGTGTTTCCTTGTTCCGGAAATTACTAAATTCGTTACTATTGCAAGTTGTTCGTTCATATGAGAATCCTTGAGTGCCAAAAGTAGTACATGTCACGAGTTGATAAAGACTGTTTGGACTCATAAAGGACAGTGTTGGGTTGGAACGTGTGTGATTGTTCCCTACCTTGTTAGCGCTAGTTTCAGGGTCAAAACTATTCGTAAGAACCCCTCTATGTTCTTGAAATAATGTCAAGTTGGGCATTGACATTATTTGTTCCCTTGCTCGAAGTCATGAGCATTGTTTCGAGAGGTTATTGTTGTAAGGATTCCTTACTATAAGGATTTGGTGTGTGTAGTAATGCTCTATACAGTTTGAGGTTATTCCTCATGTGCATACCCTGAGCATTAGATGGGGTGAGTTGTATAAATTATATATTTAAGTGAATAAATGTAAAAGAGAGATATTTCATAAAGAGTTCGTTTTCTCTAGAATGATCGTACTCTAATACGATCTTGAATAAATTGTAGAACCTAAGAGTTATGGTTATGGGGTTTATAAGTGAGTATGCCCATCGTAGGACCAGTGGTTAGAGCTTTTGGAAAAGCTAAGTGTGTGAAATAATAAGTACATTTTGGAAGACCTATTTGAGGTTTCGTTGTGAGGCTTTCTTAAGGAAATGATATAATGATATGAGGAGTAGTAAGATAATTAAGTCTTGGGTAAATATTAGATTCCGGCAAAGTTGAAGGCTTGTTTAATTTAGGATAATAAATTGTGTGAGGACGATTAAGTATGTAAGGATTTATTGGTGAATAACAAACTCAGTCGGTAAAAGTTTGTTCTGATTTTTTTTTGGATCAACATTACAGAGATAATGTAAGTGTGTGGATTTTTGTTAACTGGACCTGGTGAAAAAGTGACCTATGTCTATTAAGGTGATCATATGACACGTTTCGGGTGAACAAAGTGGTTGATTATGGTCGTGTAAAATGAATTATTAAGATCATGTTTGGGCAAAAACATGAATAAGATGTTACACGGTTAATTGTAAGAAGATTAAGGAATCTTAAAGGTCTTATGTTAGAACTTGACTAATGGAAAGATTTTGGGTTAAGAAAATGGCATAAGGGCAAAATTTAATTAATGTAAATAAGGAAATAGATGAGATGCATATGTAAGGAGTAAGACGATATGACAATTGGGGATACTAAGTTAGGTTATAAGGAGATAAGGTATGAACTTTGAGAGTTATTTATAAAGAGAAAAGTTGAAAGAAAAGGGTGTGTTTTCAAGCTTAAGGTGTATTAAGATCGTGTGATGATTTTGGAGACTATGATTCTAAGGTAATCATGACCTTGTGAGTATATTAAGAGTTGGCTCATGAGATAATATATGGAAACGAGACCTATAGGGGATGTCATAGGTTGAGGAGACAGATCGATTTTCCTAGGATTAAGTTTGAGTATGAAATAATTGAGGATACTAGACTCAAGTAGAGAGGTTAATGTGGAAATCGATCCCCCCAACTTGGTAGTGTTAGTTTCAGGGTCAAGGTGTTAGTTTCGGAGTCGAAACTATTTTTAAGGGGATAGTAATGTAATAACCCTCAATTTTAGTAGGGGTATTTGTGTAATTTTCAAACTTTCATTTTATAAGCAGGACATGTTAGGCATGTTTTATAACCCTGTAAGAACCATTTGAATGTATGGATACACATTTAAATGAAATATATGGGTTTAACTATTTGAGGAGTACTAAAAACGAGATTAAGCATTTCCGCGATCAAGGCCCGAGAGTCGATCAAGGCCGAGAGCCACGGGCACGGCAATGGCCATGGGCGCGGCATTGCCCGCCACCGCGGATTTGAAACCACGGGTGCGGTTTGGCCTATGGGCAAACCGCGATCGCGGTTCTGAAACCGTGATCATGGGCACTGTTGCATCGTCTTCTTCCTCTGCTTCCAGAAGGTCGACGATCGCCATTACCCACGTGGTTCTCCGAGCGGCGGGAGCTGGATCGATTGGGTGTCCTTGGAGTTGAGTTGGAGCTCCAATCCTAGCCTATAAATAGGGCTCGGATTTGGCTTCTCCTCCACCATTCGCAAGTTCTCTCTTCCTCTCGATAAAGTGTGAGTTGTCGTCGCCGGAAGCCAAAGTCGATGCCATTGTGAAGTCCCTAGAGTGGTGGTAGTGCGCTTTTGTCCAGAAGCAAGGATCCACGCTTCGACGTCGCTTGGTAAGGCTCCATAGTGTCGTTAAGCTCGTGTCGGGATAGAATCCCGCGACTGCGGTTTCATCTACCGTGATCACGGCTAGGCAGAGACCCGCGATCCCAGCTAGGCATGAAACCGCGATCGCGGTTATGAAACCGCGGGCGCGGTTTTGCCCAACAAAGCCGCGATCGCGGCTATGCCATCCGCGACCGCGGCACTGGCCTCTCTCTTTCGTTTTGTTTCGTCCTTTCGTATCGTAACTAATTAGGGTTTCTTGTCTTAAAACTCGTCTCGCATCCGTCCTCGGGTTGGATTGTGCTCATATCCATGGCCGGTTGTGCGGATTGGGATCCAACCCGACGGAATGGCGATAAATTCCAACAGGAATTTTAGTAGACAACCATGCACAAGTCCAAGTTCCCGGATCTCGAAACCCGATCTTGCGTTCGTTTAAGCTAAGGCAAGTGGCGGTTCGCTCTTGCTCATTATTCCATGTTTCCCTTGATTATCAATGATTTAATTGTTTAATTAAGTTGGAATAAAGTTTTTGTTTTGGTGTTTGGGAACAGATTTGATAAAATGATGTGTTAAAATATGAATTTATAATAGGTTGTATATATTGCTAGAAACAACGCTATAATATATAATTCTATATGATATTATCATAAAGTGATGAATGGATTTTGGTGTGGATTTATATGTGGACTTACATGCTTAGTTAGCACAAGTATTCGTAGGAACGCTATGTACCTTACAAGGTCTAGTCGTTTCTTTTTAACTTTGTGTTAGGAAGATAAATGCCCTAACACTTTTGGTCATGACCTATCCCTATCCGAATATAGATGGTGGTGCACTTAGCTAGTGCCAAAATTCGAGATTCGTCCCATGTTCTATATCTCATTGTGAGATTGATGTGGATTAAAAGCCTTAACATGAATGTACGTTTTTGGAAGTAAATAAGATATGATTTTACGCACACAATTAATATATCCTCGGGCGAGAAGTACAACGTGGAACCCGCCGGGACTCTTGTTAGAGTAAGTCTTCTTTCCAATCTGGATTCGCATTGCGCGGTGAGGTTGGTTGTGGACCCACATAATCAAGGTTGTTTTTATAAACTTGTGTGAAAACTTAACGTTCCCAACGATTTCATACTTTTCCTATAAGACTCAATTCCGTTGGAGTTTTCTTTTCGTTGCACCTTTTTCTATCATTTCGTGAAAGTTCCGAGTTATGTATCATTCCCTCAGTTATTATTCGAGGGACAATGATAGTAAACGGTTATGATCACTTGAACCATTATGTTTTCACCCTTGCATAGTCGTTCATTAGACTAACCAACCGGGTTTTATTCCTTGCATGGTTGGCTGGTGTCATCCGTCCTATACGGCACATCAGTGGTTGGTCCCCGGCGATTTGAAGTAACCAATCGAAGAGAAGGCTTACAGTTGAAGTTTGCGTTTTAAGAAGTAATATTTTCAAGATGTGTCTGTCTAATTGGAAATAGATGTAATACATAGTCATGTAATTAGGACTACTTTCAAAGAGGCTTCCGCTGTAATTTAAAAGTCTTCCGCTGTCACTCTATTTTGTTGTAAAACCGTCCTTCTCATTTTACGGGAGGAATATTAATAAAAGGTTGAGTTTATTCATTTAAAATGTTTTCCGCTGATTATTCATTCTTTATTTAATAATTATGTATTTATTTAAGCTTAATTGTTCCAATTAAAGCCTAGGGTGACTTTGGGCGTTAACGTCTGAGGTCACTGGCGTGTGGCACTACCGACATAAGTCGGGGGTGTTACAAAAACATGGGACATCAGTAAGTTGCCAAAGACAAGGCTCCCTGCACAGGAGGCCGTAGTAACATCACCATCAGGTAGAATGATGGACACGGGGTTAATGGATTCAAGATTGCGGAGAAGCGACTTATCGCCGGTCATGTGATACGAAGCCCCTGTGTCAAGAATCCAAGGAAGGGATTGCTTACCAGAGGTGCTGTCAGAGTTGGTATTGTGAGGAGCAAGAGTACGAAACATGTTCAAGACCGAGGCCCATTGCTCGTTGGAGAGTGCGTTGCCAAATGCCTGGCGGTCTTATGCAGTAGGAGTAGTGGTGGCACCAATACCGGAGGGTTGTTGATGAGCAGCGTTTGCCTGGCCAGAACCTCGACCGCGCCCCCGACCAACAGCAGGAGGAGACGAAGTAGACGTTCTTTGACCAAGTCCAGCAGCAGCTACGGTTTCACGCTTCTCTTTGACCCAATCTGGCACGCCATGTAGTTTAAAGCAAGTAGCTTGATCATGCCCGTTGCATCCGCAGTGTGTACATGTAAGGGACTTGCGATCCACATGAGGTGTAGGTGATGATGAGCCCGGTCGACAAGAAGAGAGAGCCATGGAATCAGTTTGCAAGTCACGAGAGGAGACAACAGTATGATGTCTTTCTTCTTGAATGACAAGTGCGTAGACACGATTTAGAGGAGGAAGCGGATCCTGAGCCATAATACTTGATCATATGGTCCCGAAAGTACCTTCATCGAGCCCGATCAAAAATTGATGAACTCCCTCTTCTTCGCGGTCCTCAGCCACCGTCTTACCACACGAGCAAATTTTCGGTGGCGAGTAAGTGAGAAGTTCATCCCATAATTTTTTGAGAATGCCATAGTAAGTGGCAACAGGTTGATCGTTCTGGCGACAACGGGCAATATCAGAACGAAGCTGAAGTTTCGGGGGCCATTGCCTACTGAGAAACGATGACGCAGGTCGTTCCACAGTTCTTGTACGGTATCAAAATAAGTAATAGAGGGGCGGAGCGTAGGATCAATGGTTTGGATGACCTAACCAACAAGCATGGACTTTACCATAAACCAATCATCAAGGTCTGAAGAGTCTGCATCAGGTTTGGGAATGGTACCTTCAAGGAAACCAAGTTTTCGTTTGGCCCAGAAGGAGTTACGCATGGCAACCAACCATTCTTGATAATTATCGCCTTTAAGAACAACCGGGCATATAGTTAGGCCAGGATGATCCGAAGGGTGAAGGTAGTAGGGGGATGAGAAATCTGAAAGGGAACAACGTCGGGCATGGTAGAGTTAGGGGGAAGCGTAGCAAGGGTGGGCAAGAAGCACGGCGACGCTATAGGGCAACGGCCGTGAAACAGAAAGGAGAAAAAAAAAGATTTTTAGAGTAATTGTGGCTCTGATACCATGATAAATTAGAAAAGACAGATAAGTAGAAAGTAATTCATTGTGTGTAGATAGGCAAGCAAAGGTATATATACAAGATTATGTAATCTATCTATAAGGAAAAGATAATAAAGACTAAGATATCCTAATTCAACTAGATATAGGTAATTATCTCTATCTAATATATACATTATCTTATTAGTTAACAAAATTTGAAGTCTAGAATGAAACTCATTACTAAAATGAGACGTATAATATAATATCTTAATGAAATATTTGGAAGGTCTAATATAGTATTTGATTGTTATAATTATAACAAATTTTGTTTAATATAATGATTAAGACCTTAATATTTGTAAAATAAAAAAAATCATCGAAATCAAACTTATTTTTGGATAAAATAATTATAACCTTAATATTTATATGATGAAAAGAATTCCTTAAGAAATTACCACTGTTGAAACCGACACGTGAAACAAGTTGTTGTTGCTCATTATAGGGATATATAAATTAGAACTAGATACATTTTAGTTTTATATATATAGAACTCTCATATATATTGATTAATTCGACAGCTACCGTTCCAAATCGGAAATGTTTTTACTTAGTACACGAGTTAAAAAAAACATATCAAACTAAATCAAGTAAATATATATATTCACATATATGTTAATATAATATTAAAAATAAAATAAATTGAGATAATATTGTTAATAAAAATAAAATACTAATAAATTTAAATGAAGATAAAAAATATCTATACTATATCTATGTAATAATCATATATATAGAAAAGAAAATTAAAATCATTAACATATTGTAAAAAAAAAAATTGAAGAAACAAAAAATCATATATACTAAAACTGAAGAGTTGTTGCTAAAATTGAAAAGAAAGAAGAAACGAATTTGATTTTAAAATTGAAAAGAAAGAAAATATGTATTTGATTTTGAAAATTAGAGAATTACGACAAGGCAAACCGAGCACGTTTAACCGCCATAGACAAGATAAGAGGCACAGCTGAACAAAGCTATAATAGGCTTCATGGATACATGTACATGCTGGAAATGATGAATACAGGGACAGTCACACATGTTGAAGTAGATTGTAATCGTCGATTCAAGTATTGTTTTATCAGCTTGGGTGCTTGGCGCAATGGAATGCAGTTTTTAAGAAAGGTAAATTTAAGTTTTGTCACGTTCCACGGTTCTATTGTCAAATTTATACAGTATATTGTAGCATATAAGATTACTATTGGCATTTGTACAATGTCACTTTGTAAAGCTAAGTGAAAACTATTGCAGGTCATAATTGTGGATGGTACCCATCTAGGATCAAAGTACAGAGGCACACTTCTAGTGGCAGTGGCACAAGACGGAAACAGACAAATATATCCAATGGATTTTGCTATTGTTGACAGCGAGAATGACAGTTCATGGTCATATTTCTTCTGACACCTACGCTCCGTTGTTGCCGACGATCATGACCTCGTATTTGTGTCCGACCGTCATGGAAGCATTTACAAAGGTGTAAGAGAGCGCTACATATTCGCAAAGCATGGTTGTTGCACACTTCACCTATTTCAAAACATGAAGATGAGGTTTAAAAGGAATGACTTGTGGATTATGTACCAAAAGGCAAATCAAGCGTACACCAAACATGACTTCAATCGTGAATTTGCAAGACTTTGCGCCCAGTCCCTGGAAGTCGGTACCTACCTAAGGGGTGCTGGATTTGAAGCGTGGACAAGGTCGCATATGCCCGCAAACAGATTCAACTTATGACATCCAACAATGCGGAATCCATTAATAGTCGATTAGTGGGGCCGCGTCGAATGCCGTTGATTGGGTTGCTTGATGGTATACCGAATGTCATGACTCAGTGGTTTTATGACAGGAGGCAAAAGGGAGAGCGACATTCTAATCTGCTAACCCCGATAGTTTGTCGTGAGCTAGAAAGTAATTATTTGAAATCGTTGACAATGGTTGTGAGTAGGCTGAATCAATATGAGTTTCAAGTGCATGCCTATGGAACTACATTCTTGGTAAATTTGCATGCTCGAACTTGCTACTGCAACATCTTCCAAGTTGACCAAATTCCTTGTGTGCATGCAATAGCGGTTGCGAAGGATTTTGGTGTGGATCCTGTCAATCTTGTTCATCCCCTCTTTACTACTAAAAAGTGGAAGGAAGCTAGTGTACAAGAAAACTTTATATCCGGTTCCTGCATTTGAGCATTGGGAAGTTCCTGACACGGTCTTGAATAGAGCATGTTTGCCCCTGGATGTTAGGAGGAAATCTGGAAGACCAAGGAAGAAAATAATCCCGTCACGTGGAGAATACAGGGGCCCGAGGAGAAGATGTGGAAGTTGTGGCACTCTCGGCTATAACTCACGAAACTGTCCAAACCCCTCAGTCGACCCATGATGAGGTTAATTGTGTTAACTCTTTAATTATCTATTTTGTTAATATGTGTATTAAGAGATCCAAACTCTTCTTTTGTTAATATGTGTAGTAAGAGATCGAAACTCTTGAAGGATCTCTTACCACTCATATTACTTTTCGTAGAAATGAAATTTAGTCGTTGGGTAGTTATTGTAACTCTATCCTGTCATGACTACATTCATATCCCGACGAAATCAATATTGACTACTTTTGGTTAAATTCATATGACAGAAGTTTCACTCCATTCTGTACCCTTGACCCCACTTGTTATTCTTCCATATTTATCATGACAGATTCAATATGGTTTCAAATAACCTACCGACCGACATGAGTGGCATTTGAATAACACACAGGAAAAACATAAACCATCATCGATCATACATAACATGCTTCATAAAGCACTACATTTATGTGACATTATATAGTCACTACATGACATTATATGTTCACGACACTAACATGCATTACCACAATAGTTGTAGTAAAGATATTCAACACAACTAATTTAAACCAACAAAACCATCACCATAGAGTTACATTCTTCAAATTCAAAATAATACTAAAAACAGACATCTAAGCTTTGAATATGGTAACGTTGTATATAATATTGCGGCGACTCACTATTTTAAATACACATGCATCATTGATTTCCAATTCATTGTTAATTACAAATTGCCTCCAGTCTGTGCCAAATCTGTAGCGATTCCCACTTTTTGCGACAAACACAGGCCAAGCAGCTATACCACAATTCAGGATGACTTCAGTGGTTCTTGCAACACTCAAGAATTTGATAGCATGTTTGATCGGGTCACCTTGCATATCAGTAAGTGCATTGCAAGTTCATATTATGAAGTAATCCTTATCAAACATTTACATGATAAAGGATGCGGTGCCTACCAGACGATAGTCGCCCTAGACATTGGTTTGTTTCGTTAAAACAACGAAACTATTATTCTTGTCACATGGAAAAGCTTGAGCTTTTTGTATTGCGGTGCCTACCAGACGATAGTCGCTCTAGACATTGGTTTGTTTTGTTAAAACAACGAAACTATTATTCTTGTCACATGGAAAAGCTTGAGCTCTTTGTATTGCTAATGTTGGTTCATCTGCAACATCTCCAACATCTTCATCATCATCAACATCTCCATCATCTTCAATATCTTCATCATCTTCAAGAATAATTGGGTGGTCTCCAATGTTGTACTCTCCAGTACTGTAAGTGGTGTAACTGATGTCTTCGACTAAGTCGGATTCAGAGCTGATATATATTACATTGTTCGTCATCCTATTAATAGCACCAAACAGAAGAGGACTTTGATTCAATACAATAAAGCAAATATCATACCTAGTTCCAAAGATAGACTTTCATTGAAACTCAGAATATCACTTTAGCAACTCTATGTGTTCGAATCCAAGATAAACTTTTCGAAACAATTTAAAAATAACCATGCTAAATGTATAATAATACTTGGACTTCCTTTTTCGTGAGTCAAATGGTGTTGATTGTGGTTGAACTCTTTCCAAATGGGGTCAATATGATTTCGGCTTCTCAAACCCTAGAAATCTTACCCAAACTGAGATAGATGAAATGAAGTCAAACCCATTTTGGAACAATATATAATATTCTGTCAAACCGGGTTCATAACATTGTTAAACCGGTCAGAAATTGGGCCTAATATGGCATTGTGTGCTCCAAGAAACCGCTCAGAAATTGGGCCTAATATGGCATTTTGGGCATGTCATTCTTTTTTTTTCTTGCTCAAGATTCCTATGAACATTTTATTATTATATTAGATAGTAACCAATAGCACACCTTATTAACTCATTTGGGAGTTAGTACAGTTAATATCCTGTTACAGTAAGTTATGTATCCCATACCCCTCTTATATTCATCTTGTCATGCTACTTTGTAATATGTATATTATAAAGTCAGTCAATGTCTCTATATTGTTTTACACAACTGTCCTTTTACAAAACTGTCGTTTAACTGCCATGTAAACAATCCTGTCATACTCACTGTATTGGCATGTCGTCTTCTTTTGTTAATATGTGTAGTAAGAGATCCAAACTCTTCTTTTGTTAATATGTGTAGTAAGTGATCCAAACTCTTCTTTTGTTAATATACATAACATGCTTCATAAAGCACTACATTTTCGTGACATTATATAGTCACAACATGACATTATATTGTCATTACACTAACATGCATTCCAAAATACTTGATAACCTACTAAATACTACGTGACATTACATAGTCACTACACTAAATTACTTAATAAAATACTAAATATTACATAAACACTGATGCAGAGGAGACCGATGAGTCTGGGCCGTCGCGTTGTGGAAGTTCTTGAACAACATCTCCGGTCACGACATATATGTTAATGAATGCCACAGTTCTACCAAGGGCTGCAAGGACGGCTGTGTCTCCACGGTTCTGTAAGGCCCTCAAGGTACGAGGGCCGCCGTGGGGGGGCACAACTTCAAAGAAGTAGGAAGCATCGCGTTCGTAATTGTAAAAATGATAAAGTTGGTTAATGAGCCACCAAACATCCTTTACCATTTCAGCGAAAGGACACCAGTTTTGGGTCATGCCACCTTCGTAGTAGTGGGTCGAATATCTAGCCATTGCTCCCCTCGAAGGGAGGATTCTCCCTCCTGTATGGACGGTGGTAAACACCCTGTGTTCGTACGGCTGATCATCCATGGAAACGAAGGAATAGTAGGAAATTTGGAGTTGTGTAGAAGGTGGAAGATGTTGGGAAGAGTTATGGATGAGGAAATGTGAGTACGGAAGAGGGGGTATATAAAGAGGTTTTGGGTTGGTTGGCAGTTACGGCTAACTTTATGACGGTTTGTAGTTTTTTATTGTCTATTCTCAAAAAGGAGTTAGTATAGTCAATACCCCGTTACAGTTAGTTGTGTATCCCACATCCCTCTTACATTCATCTTTTCATGCTACTTCTTAATTTGTATATTATGAAGTCAGTCAATGTCCCTATATTATGAAGTCAGTCAATGTCCCTATATTACTTCTTAATATGTATATTATGTAACTGCCATTTAACCTACACGCACATAACTATCATTTAACTGGCATTCAACTACCACATCTATAAATAAGTTGTCGTAACATTGTACGTAATCTAAGCAAATGTCTTCCAAAACATCCAATTGTACGTAATCTAAGAAAATGCCATCCAAACCACAAAAAGAACCTAATGTTTTATCCAAACATCCAATTTAAACACTGGGGTTCCTTAGGCTCGACCTCCACACCCCGTCAAACACGCTGTGAGCCATGTCGCTCCTGAAGCCGTCAATAAATTTGTCTGCCACAACGTCAAGATTTTTCCAACCAGCACTGAGCAACTCGATGTGTTTCAGAGTGTATATCCCACAGTCATGACTACGAACACAAAATGCAATAAAGTTACTTAGATGAAGTATATAATAAAATTGGTAAGGGGATTGATATTTTGACTTACCCGTGCTTGTTCTGCTTTAGTCCTTGAATTCTTGAAAATTTAATCTCTTCAGTACCCCGATGTTCAAATTTTTTGGCAAGAGGCGGGTACTATGTCATGAAGTGAGGAAGAAACCTTAAAACCCCATGCAGCCAGGTCTCTACGACCAAGTTAGTGTTCAAATCCACATTACAATCATATACATTTGCCTGCCATTGCTGCAGATCGATCTCTACAGCCACCCAATGTATGTTATTGATGTTGAAGGGGACAGAAATGAAGTCCAGATCATCCCAACTGGACCCATAAACTTTAGGTCGATCTCCCCTAAAGTATTCAAGTGCACGTTCAGGTATAGGTGGAACAGTGCAGACATTTTTGACATAGTATCTAAATGCATCCGTATAATCAGCAGCCCAGAAAACGTCCAATATTGTGGCATTGCGTTTAACTTTGGACTCCAGAAGCGCCTTACGGATATAACAAAAAACTTCATCGATTTGCTTCAAAAAAATATAAGTCATCATGTCAGACATTGCAACAAATCCCAACAGTAAACTAATTTGACATCATAAGTAAATAACTTAAACCATCTTCCAACCAAGCTTTTGGTTCCAATATTAGGCAAAACCCGTCCTTGTCCATCTTTTGATCACACAGTCCAACTCTTGGCTCAGAGCTGAAAAATAACAAAGGCGTAATTAAATTCATGAAAGATAGTTGAATATTATTAAATCCGTGAGATACTAACCTTTCATCATCCATTCATTGCAGCAAAGAAGTCATCTCATTCACCTGTGAATTCTTGGTTATCTTCTTCACAGTTTTCCCCTTTTTTCTCATCTGTGTAAGGTGTTAGCTTTTTGGCGGATGGCCTCGTGATACGACTAGGAAGAACCCTCTTCGGTGGGAGAGGCTTATTCCATTTATTTTTGGGTTTCGCCTTCGTGCATAAATCAACCACAGCGGCTAGCAGTGAAAGAGGTTCCTCAACCTCTGTTGTGGTTAGCTCCTGTTGGGTAGCCTCCGGTGCTCCTTCAAGATCATTAGTAAAATCTTGCTCCTGGTCCTTTTCACCATCGCCTGCCTTTTCATTTAGGTCTTGGACAATGGCCATTACAACATCCATACCCTCAACATCATTGTTACCCTCAATAGAATTATCAAAATCCTGCAATCATAATAACCATGTCAAACTACTGACATATATGAGTAAAAATCCTGTCACCATGCCAGACTTTCTCTTGTAAAAATCATGTCACCATGCCACACTAAAAATATTGTCACCTCGTACAAATAATTATGTCATAGTAGTAATGATAATATGATAATTTTCATATGAGCATATTCTCACCTATTTGCCTTCAGCCTCTACCTTCTCCACCTCAGCCTCCTGAACTTCAGTCTCCTGAACCTCATCCTCTACCTTTTCCACCTCAGCCTCCTGAACTTCAGCCTCTACTTTGTCCATCTCAGCCTCCTCATCCTCTTTGTCACCACCCTCACCATCCGTCTCATTATCCTCATCAGCATCACCAACTTCATTATCCTCATCAGAAACTTCATCATCATCATCATGACTTGCAAACTCAACCTCTACCTTATCTTTCTCCGCCTCTTTTTCACCACCCTTATCATCACTCTCATTATCCTTATCAACATCACCAACTTCATCATCATCATCAGAAACTTCATCATCATCACCATGACTTGCAAACTCTGCCTCTACCTTGTCCTCCTCCTTCACTTTGTCATCACCCTGGCGAAGTTCTTCATTGTCATTACCCTCATCACCATCACCAACTTCATCATCATCATCATCATCATCATCATCATTATCCTCACTCTCAACCTCCTCACTTTCAAACTCCTCACCCTCAACCTCCTTATCCTCTACCTCCTCATCCTCTGTTTCCTGGTCATCCTTATAAACTTCCTCCTCTTTCTCATCAGACTCATCATAGGATTCAAAATCATCCTCATCCGAATACCTCTTTGTTTCCCCTTACTCTTGAGCTTAGGCACCTCATCCTGCTTTGATACCCTTTTTTCCAGCCTGTCAAACACTCCTTTTTCCATCCTCTTCATCATTCTGAACATCTGACTTATTACCTCTGATGAATGCACACATGCATTACTCGGGCTTGCTACATCTTTTCCTTGCTTCCCCTTCTTTTTCAAACCCTTCATTGCTTCTTTCACAATCTTGTCAAAATACGGGTCATCATTTTCAACAACATAGTAGTAGTTGGACAGCTTATCCACCTCATCCTCATCGGGAATAAGAATGGGTTTAACCACATGTGTAGGATCAGCCAAAGACAACTCCAACACTCCATGTTCAAGGGTTTCATCTCAAAACCAACAAAGACATCGAGGCATTGCAGATTCACTTAACTTTGATGCAAATTGGAGACCAAATGTTGGCACAGCTTCCCATACCCATATCTACAATAACAAGAGGTTTGAGAATTAGCAAATTAAGATACATTAAATCATTATATCCTGTCACCCTATAATTTAAATCAGGTCACCATAAAACTATCTAGAATGCACATAAAACTATGTCGGAAAACTAGTATGTTGTTTCAATCAAACAACAAATAACATCCTGCATATTCACCATGATCCTGTCACCCTATATTCAAACATCCGGTCATAGTATAGCATAAAGTATACTACTATGCTGCAAATAAAACACACTCAGTAATTCCTATTTGAACCATTATAAATTTATAATATAACTACCTGAAACACAACTGGCATGCCTTGAATGGAATATGGAATTCTTGATGCGTTGGAGAGTAGCTTTGCCTTCTCTATTGTTTGCATCTTTTTGGCCAATGTCGTGGTCAATGACTTGTGAAGCTCTTCATAAGCAACCCTTCCCCATGGATAATCCTAAAACTTATCCATATTCTCCAGTAGCCTAACATGCAGCGGCTTCACTAGCCTCTTCTTATCCCCTCCCAGCAACAGACCCTCAACTATCAACAACAGTGCCAACTTCAGTTTATAGTTGTCCAACTCACGATGTTCTTTGAATCTGTTGTAAACATCTTGTACTGTCGTCTTAGGACCACCAACACTACCAAAAAATCGCTCCATTACTAGCCCGTCAGCTTTAGTATCCATAAATGGAATTTCACCACAATGTAGTCTAGTTATGAGAGAGAACTCCTTGATCAAAAATCTCAACTCTTTCCCTGTCACCTCATACCAAGACTCCCACTTCTTTTTTGTTTCAAGTTTCTTAAATAGAACTGCATGCAATGTCTGTGAAGAAAATGAGATATGCTGCAACATTTTCAGAACTTTTCCAAACAGGCCATCCAAAACCCATTGCCAATCCGCATGTGTCAACTTGTTTTCAATCTCACGAACAAAGTGCACCCTACAATTGATGTTAATTCTTCCATAGAAAGGTTCCCCTCTGAAATAACTGTATCTAATCTGCAAACCAAATGAAAAAAAAACATCAACAAACGAAATCGAACCATTTGAGAAGCCTGAGAGGACATATGAAACAAAAAACCCTAAACAAATACTCCCGATATAAATTAAACCATTTCAGAAGCGTGACACGACAATTGAAAAAATACCCTAAACAAATTGAACCATTTCAGAAGCCTGACAAGACAATTGAAAAATACCCTAATCCCTAAACAGAAAATGTAGACAACTTACATCCCCTTTAAAGATTAAGGGTTTTTTCGCCTTTACTGTTTTCGCTTTTAGCCTCGACCTACGCTTCCCGGATTTTTTTGCTATGGTACTGTCACAAGTTTTTTTTCCCTTTCACCTGCATTTTGTCTCTCTGCTTCTTCTTCTTTCGAACCTGCCTGTCGTCTTCTTTTCTCTTCCTTTTCTCTCCGTTCTTCTTTGGGGTCGATTCTTTACCGCCTCTAAGCACTGCCATTTTCTAGGGTTTTTTTATAACGCGGTTCAGAAGTTAAGGAAAAGTTTAGGGAGGGGCGAGTAAGTAAAAATGGAGTTGCAGAGTCGCGTTAATGGAGAAAGATGGAGGGAGTAAGTAAGAAAATGTGGAGCTGGACTTGGTAAGAAAAAATGGACTTCAAGAGTAAGCAAAAACCAAGTCTAGGGTTAATAGGGAAAGATGGAGGAGTTGAAGAGTCGCCTTCTGGGGAAGAAGAAAATGTCTGATAACAATGATGGATGTTGTAGAGTCGCGTTAATGGGGATGAAGCTTCGGGAATATCTTCTTTTGGATGGAACTTTGGGAGAATTGGAAGGTAAACAGGGATGGAATTTTGCGAGAATTCGAAGAAAGGCAAACAGGGTTTAGTCTTACCTTTTTGTTCCAATTTAAATATTATTAAAAAGGTCAACAGAATGGTAAACACAAACAAATAATATTAAAAAAAATCTTTTTTACCCCAAAATAACAAAAACAAAAGGAAAACAAAAGGATAATTCCGACAATAGGATTATACAATGTGACAAAAAACATATGTACGCAAAATATAAAGAAACTTCATTGACAGGAAGTATGCATCTCCAACGAAGTAGCAAAGAAGAAATGCATCAACCAATTTTGCTAGATTTCCAAAATAATTTCAACACAAGTTATTGTCAACAAGACAAGTCAATTCTAGCAAAAACCACCCAAGAAGGAATCATACCACACTATCCCAACGACAATGAATATTACATGAAAGTGAATAAGGTATCCTTCACTAGTCAAACTACTTCATATCGACAATTCTAACGACTATCCCTTTTCTTGTACTGATCCACAAATTTGTCACCCACGTTCACCATGTTTTGACGTCCGGAACATAGCATTTCTATGTACTTGATCGTGAAGACGCCACAATCGCCCCTGCACACAAGTAAAAAATGTAGTTGGTTTCCTGATATTATAACCAATTTCACACCAAAAATTGAACAATTGATGTAAATAACTTACCCTTTCTTGTTTCTCTCCAATGTAGGAACACGAGTCACATTTAGGGGATTTTTCCCCCTATCTTCATAAATTGTTGCCAAGGGATCATACTGTGATGTCATGACAGAAAGAATATATGTCAACCCTGCAAGGAACCTATGGACGTCCGACAATTTGAACAAATTGACGTTGGGATCGTATACAGTGACATACCATTTACTTAGTTGTAGCTCCAGAGCTACCCAATGTTCCTCCTTGAAATTGAAGGGGAGGTATATACGATCCACATCCTTCAAATCCTTTCCATAAAGTGCAGGCAGTTCCCCACGCAGGTATCTCATCTTAGATCGATCAGCAACATAACTTTGCTTATCTGAAAACCATCTATTCATTTCCTTGTCCAACTTATGCTGAAAATAGGTGTCCAATATTGCCACTGGTTTGTCATGCACACGACAGCCAACATAATACATACATTCGTCCAAGTGCTACAAACCAAAAATATAATATGTCATACCAGAAATTGAAGACTTGCTGCACGTCACGATAATTTATATAAATAATGAAAGAGGCTTACCGGAGAACTCAGCCACCCTATTGGTTGCAACAATTTCTCAAAAAATTCCTTCTGTAGATGTAGTCTAGTTGGAGAAACAATTTCCTCACTACATCATAAGATGGTTTAATTAACAACATCTCAAACACGCATTCATATCATCAAGACAGGAGGGACAACTTCCTAACCTTTCCTTCGAGTCTAACCAACAACACAATCTAGTCGTGTCTGAAATACCTTTGGACGTTGAAACCTTGCATCGTTTGGGATTATCGGCTTCTCTGGACAGTCCTCTCTTCCTGACAGGATGGTCCCTCAGTTCACCAGTTGTATTAATTTATTTATTTTTGAGCTGGTTTTCTTGTTGAGACTCTAATTGATTCTTTGGTAGAGCCTCCTTCCACCTCAGCTTCTTTTGTTGCTACCGCTAGCGTCTGCAAATAAGTTTTTTCATAAATAAGATGTTGGAAGATTTATTAAAGTATGTCATCATCAACTATTATTGATGCATACGTCAACTCATTTTGTCCTCCCTTTTTTAGTTTCCCCCTCATTCTGAACTGCACCATCTTCATCATCCTTCTTCTTTTTTGAACGAGTCTTCCTTGCAAATAATTTTCCTTCTTTATTATCCTTTTCTTCTTTTGTCATCGTTTCTCCATATTTCCCTTCATCTTGTACTGCACCCTCAACATCATCATCATCATCCTTTTGCTTTCGATAAACAATCATATATTCTAAATTGCCATTGTCGACTTTAATGGCACCTTCATCATCGTCATCTTGTAGGGGATTTGAATCAGACCCCCCCCCCCCCCCCCCCCCCCATTCTATTCATTTCGACATCCTCATCACGACCATGTACAACATTCTGCTTCAATAAATAACAAATTACATTTAACTCACAAGAATAGTAAGTAGGTGCATCATTCTATGTTGTAAATATAACATTCTTAAAATACATCTAGACAAAAACAGAGCTTTATGCATCCATCCAACTTATAAACATTGACTTTCTATTTTGTTACTATGACATTCCTGTTATAATGTTTGTCAAAAAACAGGCTTTAACTTACAATAAATATAAGTAACTGTCAATCTCAAGTTGAAAAACAGTGACATGTTAACTTTTTAATATGACATTCTTATTCTACATTCTGACAAGAAAAAATGTTTCAGCTTCCAGGAAATAAAAATCTAAGTTTCCAAAACTTAATAACGATTGTTGACAGTTATCTTACCTCCCCTTCCTCATGTTCAATGTCATCTTCTTCATCATTTGTTGAATCTGAGTTGTTGAATGTCCTCTTCTTGATCATATGTTCCATTATGCCCAAGGTTTTTTCATAGCACTAAATCCTGTGTCCACTTGATTCTCCAAATTAATCATATGCTCATGAAACTCTTTCATAGCGCACATCACCTGTCTTGCATTCAGCCTGAGGACTTCGCAGCAGGGGCAGGGTCCGAATCACTCTTTCCTTTTCTTCTACCATTGATAGACCTCTTATTACTTAGCTTGAATTTCGCAACTGCCTTGTCAAAGTAAGTGTCCTTCACTTCTCCATCAAATTTGCATTCTTTTAAGACCTCCACCTCAACTTCTTCCTCTATTAACACCGCATTTGGAATAAAACGGGATGTGGCCTTCCCTAAGAAAGACTCCACATCCGTCGCATTAGGTTGTGAATCTGATGACCATCATAGACCGCTTGGGTAGGCCTCCTTATCCACCAAATGTGCAAACGCTGAAGCAATTGGTTTTACAGCTTCAAATAGCCATACCTGAACCGCAATTTTTCTTGTCAGTATGATACTTATTTCTTATAAGAAACCATCAATATATTGTAACTACAATACCAACCTTGCACTTGTCAGTATAATACTTATTTCTTGTAAGAAACCATCAATATATTGTAACTACAATACCAACTTAAAAACTATAAACATTACATCCTGTCATGTTACCTGAAAGGCCATTGGCAACCCCTTGAGTTTGTAACCCAACCTTGCACTTGAGTCTCTACTTGTTTCAACCGTTTCCAATCTATTCTTCACCATTGAACTCAATCCCTGGTGAGTTTCAATGTAGCAAACCCTGCCCCACGGGAATTTCGTGAATCGATCGATATCAGTCAATAATTTGACATGACCCATGCTTATGCGAACCTTTTTCTCAACCCCAAGAATGACGCCCTCTAATATAATCAATAATGTCATCTTATATGTCAAAGGGCTATCAGGTTGTGTACACATAAATAATGACTCTAGGTCACCCAAGGTCAAATTTTGTACATCAAATAACTCTTTCACGACATTCTTATCCGGGTTCAGCTCATTATCATTCATTTTGCGACAACATAACCCTGTCACAAGTGCAAACTCCTTCATTGAAAAACGCAACAGCTGTCCTTGCAGGTCATACCACATCTCCCACAACTTCCTCGTTTCTACTTGACGGAATAAAACGTAATGTACACGCTGGCATGAAAAGGTTTGTCGACCAACCATCTTCACAGTAGGTCCAAATGGACCATCTATTATCCTCTGCCAGTCCACAGGGGAGAGGCATTTTTCAATATTTTTCAGCAATTCACGTCGACGGTTTTGGTTGACTCTGCCTTGAATTTTTTTTCCTTCAAATCTCAATAAATGACCCTAAATAATACAAATTCTACGAGGCAAATAAATACAAAAGGAACATATACTTAAAAACTACATGACATGATGTGAAATATGGAAAACTAGTCACAATGAGCTAACCAAAATTTACCTTTTTACCCATTTGAATTTCCTCCGTTTATTCTTTAATCGACTACAGCACTTCAGTTGCACTGGTGGACATAGACAAACGACAGAGAATATCAACATTTAAGTTTTTTCTATGCACAAAACTGAACATACTTAGATGTAGAGATCACACGAGAAGACAATGAAGTTGCGAGAGGAAAAGAGCTATAAAGTCAGGCAAATAAAAACATTAACTTTAAAAACACAACAATGTTTCACAAAACTAACATTCTAATTGTTCATTTCAACAATAAAACTATACCATGTGACAAATATTTCATCGACACTGACATGAAATTTTCAAACAATGGTAATTCCTGCAATTGTGACAAAAAATAAAACTAATCTGACATTCTCATTTTTCTAAGACGGATTTCACAGGTTTATATAATTCGCTGCATTCAACTAAACAAACAACAGTGACAAAACCCTAAAACAAACAACAGTGAATCAACCCTAAAAACCCAATGAATAGCAATAGAGCAACCCTAAAACGATGTTGAATGGCTGGAACCCTAAAAAAATGGACATACCTCAAAGGCTCGAACGAGATAGACAGAAGAGGAAGATGAATCGGAATCGCGACCGAATGGGGTCATCGGTCGAAGACCTGCACTTTGTCGCACGTCTTCGGTGGAAGACCTGCAATTTTGGGCCGTAATCAGAGGATGATTTCAAAGCTTGCTCGAACGGTGATGAAGGGCTCCGTCTGTGGAAAACCTGCAATTTCGCGTCGTCGTCGGAGGAAACTAGCTCGAACGGCGATGAAGGGTTTCAAGCAAAAATCAAACCTGGAGATTATGGAGTTTGAAGCGATATCATACTTGGAAGAAAAAACTTTCGGCCGACAATGGTGGAATCCGTCGGACAAAGCTGGATTCCGCCGGAGAAGCTGGAGAGAGCTCGAGCTGGGGAGAGAGACGATGAAAAATAATATTTGGGTTTTTGTAGCAAGTTTCAATTTGAAACTGAATTAAATTTGTTTTTTTAATCATAAAATGAGTGCCTTGTCATATTTTATTTTCCAAAAAAAAAACTATAATTTTATTTTATCTTTTTATTTGAGGGTATTTTTGCAAAAAACAAAGAAAAAAAAGTCAATAAGATACTCTTACAAAAAACAAAAAGGATAGGATACAATTGCAAAGTCATTAGTAAGGTAGGGTATCTAATGTTATTTCTCAAATAAAAAAGCATGTCTAACCTTGCTCAACTTTACTCTACCTCACTTTCACCAGTGCAACCCTAACCCTAGACCTCACCCTGCCTTATCGGTGTTTGCTGCACCTGCTCAATAGTAATAAAGGATCACTTTGGGAGAGTCCTCAAACAAATCAACCATACTTTTACGAGGGTCTTGTTTGCACCGTGTTTTTTTTGTTTTCGCACCACACTTAAACGCTACGAGGTAGCGTTTAAAAAAAACTTAAACACCATCACATAGCGTTCAACATGAACCGTTTCAAATTTCTGAACCGATTCATGTTAAACGTCATGTGATGGCGTTTAACAAATATAAATTTTTTAAAAAAAAAAGTAAATCGGTTAAATTTTAAAAAAAATGCCACAATTATAAACGCCACAATGTGGTGTTTAGTATTTTTTTTTTAAATGTGGATTGTGGCGTTTAGTAATTTTTTTTAAAAAAAAAGGTGGCGTTAAAAAACGCTATTAAAAAGTGTTTCCTCTCTTCTTCTTCTTCCTCATTCTCTCAACTTTGAACCCTAAAAAACCGAAAGCAACAGCGGCGGCAGCGACATGGCTTCAGATCAATCGGCGAAAGATCAGAGAGGCGGCACCAGATCGGTAGAGACGGAGGATCTACAAGGCGGCGCTAGATCGGGAATGGCGGGGGCGGTGGAGGAGCCCAGATCCGATGTCGGGCCGGTGGAAGCTCTTGCGGAAGAGGGGGGCAGATCTAGAGCGGTGGTGCCACTGGCGGTCGATGCGCAGCCAGTCCGGGTTGAGGCTGAGTCCGGAGTTGGGGTGGTGGAGGAGGGTCGGCCAGAGGTGGTTGAGGCCGGTGCCGGGGTCGGGGTGGTGGATGAGGGTCGGTCGGGGGTGGTTGAGGCCAGGTTCGGGGTTGAGGAGGGTCGGCCGGAGGTGGTCGAGTTCGGGGTCGGGGCGATGGAGGCAACGGCGGGAGCGGTGGAGGAGATGGCGGGAGGAGACGCGGAGGGCGAGGGGTGGTTCGAGGTGGGGCTGGAAAACGTCCTCTTGGCGGTAGCGACAGTCGGAGCGGCGGCGGTGTCTCAGTCTTCGAGCTCAGATGAGGAGGTGGCGTCTCGGATTGAGACGAGCGGGTCAAAAGTTGTTTCGATGGTTATAAACCCGAAAAGACGTACTATTGAGGTACGCTTTCAAACGTTTATTTAATTAAATTTGTAATAAATATATTTATTATATTATTTAGATATTAGAAATAAAATTGAATTTATATAGACTTGTATAGTATTAAGAAGAATTTTAGTATTAGAAGGATTTTAATCACTTTTATACATGAATTCGTCGTATTTATATATTAATTTGTTTTATATTTTTGTAATATATTATTTATTTATTTATATATTATAAATGAAATGCACTCGTAATTAGATTAGAATAGAGAAATATGAATTTACGAGATGAGTATTAAAAATAATAAAATTAGATTTATTATAATTTAAATTAAAGTAAAGTAAAAATAAACAAATTAATTAAATTAATTATTATTAAACTTAATGAAATATTGATATCATAAAAGCTTAACATAAATTAATTTTTATTTATTTACAAGATGAGTATTAGAAATAATAAAATTAGATTTATCATAAATTAGGGTTTAGGGAAAGGAAAAATAAAACAACTTAATTAAATTAATTATTATTAAACTTAATGAAATATTGAGATCATAAAAGCTTAACATAAGAAATAAAACCCTTATTATCCAACCAAATAAAACCCTTATAAAAGCTTAACATAAGAAATAAAACCCTTATTAATTACTATTAAGTTATTTATTATTAAACTTAATTAAATTAATTAATTAAATTACTTTACGTTATAACACATATTATTAAACCAAATAATGGAAAAGAAATAAATTTTTTGATTAAATAGGTAATATTGGATGGTTTTCGACGACGGTTTTGCTCGGTAGGACGGGACAGGGAGAATCGTCGCGTTACTGTTTCTGCGCGCAAGCGGATGAGGCCAGATGTTTTCGGGCAGAAGAAGAAGAAGAAGTCATGTCCATAGCGATGATCCCATCCCTAGATTGGACGATGTTGTCATGGAGGATCTTGTCACCTCTGCCGACGTTGATCTTGTCATGGAGGATCCCCCCCCCCCCCCCCGTAGGATTCTGTTCCCAACCCTCCCACTCCCCAACCCGCACGTCGCGCCCGTGGTGCCCGTCCCAAACCTCCTTATGGTGTGGGGAACAGTGAGCTTTTGTCGTCCTTCGGCCAACACATTGCTTATCGGATATGGCATCATCCCAAGGAGGCCCCTTGCCGTTTGAAGGTTCATACACGTCCACTCCATTTTGAAAACTGGAGACAGCAACACCTTATTCTGAGGGGGAGGTGGTCGAGGGTAGCTGGTGGCATTACGCTACACTGAGCGGGCTGACCGTACTCCATGCGTTTCAGTTCGGATGGGTGGACCACGTCCTCATTTCTGCGTTTGTGGAGAGGTGGCATCCAGAGACCAACAACTTCCATTTTCCGTGGGGCGAGATTACGATCACGCTACATGACATCAAGAGGATCATGGGGATGCTATCGAGGGATATGTCGTTAGTGCGGTACTAGAGGACAAACCGTTGGCCGCTTTATGGGAGGAGGTTTTTGACTACGACCCACAAGAGGTGAAAAAGTGGGTGAAGACTGTCGGGATTGATGCATGGGACTTCGTGATCGACGTGCAACACATGATTTTGGACGGCGACGAGCCCATGACTTGTGCAGCGGGGTATTTATTCCACATGCTGGTCCAGCTTGTTCGTGAACAAGTCCACGAACAAGTTGAAGTGTCAGTTGTTGCCGTTGTGCATGGATCATGATCGTACCCAGCGGACGGCCTGGGAGTCAAAGTTCTCGCCTGCCTGTACAGGAACCTAGGTGAGGCTTCACGTGGGATGGCCAGGGGCATAGGTGGTAGTTGTTTGCTACTCTAGGTAAAACGTCGCTAATCTTTTAATCTTTGTATATAATACCGAACCTTAAGATTACCATTTAAAAAATAGGGTTAAAATTTTATTTTGTGACAATTGCAGTTGTAAATATGGGCGTACTTTCAAAGGTTTCCCGGACACCCGCATCCCCAGGTTACGAGAGCCGACGATTAGCGATGAGCGGCATGGTATTGGGTATTACACCCCCCTCCACGGGAGCCATCTCGGATTAAGAGTTACCACCACGTCCTTGATGAGTATCGACGTGAGGATGTAAGTACATGATTCTATTATATTTTGTGATTAGCGTATAATGGTTACTCGTAACATTGTTCTTTTTGCTTGCATGTGCGGTGGATGCCACACGGCTAGTTGGATTTCCATTCGCGGTATAGAGCTTCTACATATCGAGGCACGATCAGCTTCCAGCAGATTGTAGAGCCGTACATGCTTGACCGCGTGTTACTCCAGTTTGGACGGGCCCAGAGCAGGCCTCTCGACGATACAGCCTCGTACAGTTGAACGCCCTGAAAGCTTAAAAGGGAAGGATGTGTACAAGCTAGAGTTTGATGCCCACTGAGACGGTTGGGATCGCTTGGATGAGCATCTTTGCGCTAAGGTCTTAGCTAGCCCGCTGGTTGTTGCTGATTATGATATGGATGAGGAGTATCTCGATTGGTTCCTTCCCAATTCACATCCATATGTCAGACGCGACGCGACCGAGCAACCTCATCCCAAACTCCATGTTATTCCGACTTTGGATGCATCTCGGGTATGTTTAGGGTCTAAAATCTATCATATTACGTATTTGTAATATCCTTATGTAGTTTATTTATTTAACATTATATGATTGAATGACAACGGTTGACCATGGTGAGGGCGCATGTCCAGGAGGTTATTTTGCGGGGAGGTGGCGGGATGGAGGATTGGCAGAGGCTTGCGGTCATTATCGTTGTCAACGAGATGCCGGTTGTTGATCCATCGATACGGGCGTCACAGCGACAGTCCCAGAGCTAGACTGAGAGGGGTGAGTCATCTAGTTCAGCCACCCACGGCCCAGTTTACCATCTATATACGAGAGGGGTTCATCATCCAGGTCGGCGGCTGAGCAGGAAGCAACTGAGCGGGAAGCACGTGATCGGGAGATGGCGGAGCGTGTTCATGCTAGGCTAGAGAGGGGTTCTGATAGCGACGATGATTAGGCCATCCTTTGTATCTTTTGGTTTGTGGGTTTAGGACAGTGGATGCTATTATCTCTTTTGTAGTGACATTTCGTATTCTATTTGTTCGTACTCGTCTTCGTATTTGTTTCGTCGTGGGTTTGTCACTGTTGTTCATACTCGTCTTATATTATCATCAAACATCTTTTTTGTTCATACTCATCTTTTATTATAATCAAACCCTTAGAATTAGGGTCCTATTATAATTCAAAATTTTCAAACCTTAAACCCTATTTAATGAACTCATAAACTTTAAACCCTAAACTCTAAACCCTATTAATTAGCAGTATTTGTAGTGGCGTTTAAGATTATGTGAGAGGGCTTAGGGTAGGGTTTAGGGTTCAGGGGTTCATTAATTAGGGTTTAAGGTTTGAGATTTGTGGGCTTCAGGCAGATGTATAACACATATTATTTATACCTGGTGCTATCGGCGCATCTTGGAGTAAATTAGACAAAATGATGCTACGAACATAACTACAAAATATCGGGGCCATATATACCTATTGAAGATATTTTTTTCATCCAAAATTTGGACATCTCATGCACTGTACATATCTCTTGATCGTGTGTGGGCAAGGCAACCCTAGCGAGAATCTCCACCATACATCGCGGCATTTTTCATTAGGTATATTTCCCTCATTTGCCAGAATAGCTTGTTTGTATAGTAATCTTATGCACTCGTCCGATATCTTGTACTCAAGGCGACTGAACAAAACCTTCACCCATTGGGGCCCATCCTTTATGACACTGGTCAACTTAAAACTACTCTACTCTATAGACCCCTTAATTACACATACCTGATCATTCATAAATATCACTTCATATTATATTTCCCATAGGCACAAAGTAGTACAAATGAAAATAATACAATGAGCCCAAAAGATTACACGTACATGATCCGTGAACATATTGTCGATGTGTACCATGATCATGTCAAACCCTCCAACAGATGGTTTTAGGGTGTCCTTGAGCATAGAGTGTTGAGACTCGACCCTGACAAATAATACTCATGTTATACTTCATTAAAATACTACGTATCTAACGGGAAAATATGTTATATAATTTACTTGTTTGATGATCTTGTGGCGAAATGAAGAATATTATTGGACCATGTAACAACTAGCTTCTCCTTGTGGTTGTTAAGCCAAACTTCCTCGACAAACTGCATCCACGGACCTTCCCACTTCACCCTCAAATACTTAAGTCGTGCCTCATACACATCCTCCGTGGGTGACCTCAACAACCAACGAATATTCCCCGTAAAATGCTTAACACTTTTATTGCTCATATTCCCGGTGACACGTGCTTCAACATTGCGGTTCACATGGACCCTACACAGCAAATGGTGCGCATTAGGAAAGACTATTGGTACATCCTTCACAGCTGCCAAATCTCAGTCTGACATGATCATCGTAGATTCTTTTTTACCGAACAAGGCCTCCAAACACCGCAAGGCCCATACGTTGTGCTCCGTTGACTCATTTTGCATGAATACAATGGCAATACAAGAATTAAGGTTTGTGCAAGTGAGTCCAACAAACTTCAAACACGGCATACCGTACCTATACATTTACAATAAAAAAAAATAGATGCAATTACATAGTGTAGATGTAGTGAAAATGAAAACTAAAGATTACCTGATGGTCTTGTAGGTTGTATCCATGATAACGATGTGGGAGAACAAACCCAACAAGTGCTTAGAGTCAGGGTGACTAATAAAAAGATCACTCACAACCTCCTTCACCACATCCTTCCCCTTTTCTTTCCTCTTAATCTTAACCCTTTCGACGTCCGCATAATATCCTTTGGACCTCAGAAATTCCAACGTGAATTGCGTCACCGTCAAATTGCCCCTGGATTTCTTCCTCTCCCTAGCCTTGCAATTGTACACTTGGCTCCTTGATGTCAAGCATTCTGGATCTATTTTGACAAACAAAGAAATAATGTTCTTCGGCGTCGAGCCGGTGCAACACAACAACTTCACCGCCTCGATTTGTTCCACATTAAGGCATCCAGCAAAAGCATGCCTGATTAAGGATGTTGGGATGTCGTGGGTGTGTCATCCATAGATGACCTTTAAGGTCCACTTACTCTCTTTTGATAACAACACGTGCATCTCAAATGGGCACTCACTCTTCTTTGTCCTCGTTGATCGATTCGATTTAGGGGTTGGCTCCGAACCTTCGATCGCCTTATTTTTTGTCGGTCTGTATGATCCAGACTTCTCACACGATAATATGACCTTTCAAGCCCATGATTTTTGTATGACAATCAAAATGTTCAGTTCCTTACCCACTGAACGAACCCATTGGATCATACTCTCTCTATTACCTCATTCCTCATCCGTAGTAAAATGCGAAGAAAAATCGGCACTCGTAAAGTTGGTTCTACTAGAATCATCCTATTTATTTCACAAATATTGGTATACATTATTAATATGCATAAAAACAAACTATTTTTTTCTAAGATAAATATTCATGTCTTACGCTAACAAAGTGTTCTATACCTAACATAATGTTCTACACGTAGAAAATTGAAACAAAAGCTTTCCAATTCTACGCTAATTATATAATTTATCACAATTGTACACTAACATAATGTTGTAAACTAAAACATACTAATATTCTACAATAACATAGTAAATATAATTTATTACTAATATTATATACTAACATACCTATAATATCTATTACATATAATTTAAAAGAATATGTGTAACATATAATTTACCACTAATAATGTGCGCTAACATACCTATAATATCTATAAAATTTAATTTACTACTACTATTGTACACTAACATACTATACTCAATTTAAATCTAGAGTATACGTACCAGTACATGATCTTCACTAATTGATTCAAGACCGGGCACATCGACTCCGCTTGAGAACGACATTCTATCTCTTACTATTGTGATTTGAAATTGTGTGAATGTAAAGGCATTTGGAAGAAACACATATATACAAATTTGCCTTTTGGATTTTGGACCGTTGGAATTCGACCGTTTGAAAAAAAAAGTGGACAGTCGTTAAACGCTATGTCGTAGCGTATAAATTTGACCATTTGAAATCTTACACGCTACGACGTAGCGTTTAAGAAGAAATCGGCTCGATTAAACCGAGTCCATTTTAAACTCTATGTCGTAGCGTTTAAATCCGACCCAGTTTAATCGAGCCGATTTTGTTTTTTTAATCTCAAAAATCCAAAAAAATTAAAAAAACTTCCACGCCACGATATGGCGTTTAAAAAAAGAGTTAAACTCTACCTCGTAGCGTTTAACTTACGGTGCGAAAACAAAAAAAAATGCGGTGCGAAACCGAACTCTCTACTTTTATCACCCTTCTCCCAAAATATGATAACCTCATCCACTACAAATCACTATAGACCCATCAGTCTATTCTCAACCTTCTATAATGTAATATCCAAAATTATTACTGATAGAATGAAAATTGTCATAGAAAAACTAATTCACTCATATTTGTTGCAAATAGAGCTATACAAGACAATATCTTTATAGCCCATGAAATATTTAATTCTTATAGAGCTAAAAAGGGAAAAGAAGGTTGAACTGCAATTAAACTAGATATGCAAATGACATATGACATAATCGAATGGGACTTCATAATTCAAGTCCTTCATAAATTTGGATTTTATAGAAAATTCATAGGATGGATAGAAGAATGCATTAAAATTGTATCCTTCTTATTCCTAGTCAACAATGGACCTACCGACCTTTTCTATCCTAAATGCGGCCTCCGCCAGGGTGATCCTATATCACCTTATCTGTTTATTCTTGGTGCATAAATTTTAGCAAGGAATCTCCAAAAACAGTATAATGAACAAAGACATAAAATTGGATTCAAACTCTCGAGATGAGGTACCTCAATCCCATTCATTGCTTTTGTTAATGATATTATTGTCTTTGCTAAAGCAAACCATATCGCCTGCTTACAGGTAAAAACAACCATTAAGGATTAATATGCAATAGTTAATTACAACAAATCTGCAATCAAAGTTACAAAAAATATCACCAATTCAAAAAACCAACAACTACAACAAACCCTTAACATAACATGCACAATGTCCCCAGAGAAATACCTAGGCTGACCCATCATCAATGGAAAAGTCAATCATGATACGTTTAATGAGATCATCATAAATTCAAAAAACCAACTATCAAAGTGGAAAGATAACAAAACTATCTCAAGTTGGTAGATCCACTCTTATCAAATCAAACCTAACTGTGCGACCTAATTTCCTCATGTAGGGCTTTATGCTGCTTACATACATTCACAATGAATTAGATAAAATTAACAGAGAATTCTTCTGGAACAAATAAAACAATTACCAACCCATAATTGGATGGGACAAAATCTGCAAAACTCATCAAAGTAGTGCGAATGAGTATTAGAAAGACAAAAGACAAAAATGAAGCCCTACAAATGAAACTATTATGAATAACATTTGGGTCAAAATCATTAAAGAAAAATACCTAAAGTAGAATGACGTATTTCAATACAGAAAGGAAACAAACACTTCTTAGCAATGACCTAAACCGTGCCATCTCCGAGACTCATTCAAAAAGCGATTAAACTGGTAGGCTGGGGATGGCCAAACTATTAAGTTCTGATTAATAATTGGACTGTAATAGATAATATCAAATCTAAAGCAAATAACCTTACCAATTTAAATCTATGAGCCACAATAAAGGAGTGTATTAAATATGGTGCCTCTTGGAACATTGATGAACTGAAAAAAAATGTAGATGAAGAAATAGTAAAAATCATCCTCGATATACCAATACCAACTAATTTTATTCTAGATAGAATTTACTCGAGCCATAGGGAAAATGGCAGGTTCTCTACTAGCTATGCAATTAACCTACTAACCAAGCACAAAGAGAACAATAACATCGATCTAAGATGGATATGGAAAATAGACACATACACAAAAATTGACCACATCATTTGGAAAATGGCTCATAATGGACTACCAACCAAGTCTAGAATCCAAGAAAAAACATGTAGTAGTCTCCTCAAATTGTTGCATTTGTAAACATCCCCAGGAAGACCTCTATCGTCTAATAGCAAAATGTCCTCACACCATAAAAAACGTACAAATAATAAATAGCAAAGCTGCACAATACATCCAAAACATCTGAACAAACAACAATAAACCTTACGACTTTCTTTCAAAAAAATTCATGACAAATTAAGCAAGTTCGAATTTATTGAGCTATCAACATTGTAGTTGTGTGTCTGGCACCAAAGAAACCTTACTATATTTGACCCCAACCAAGTTGGGCAAAGAAAAGATGTATCCCTTTGTGCAAGGTAATAGATTATGAAATGGGAAGAAACAACTAAAAAGGTTTGATTGTGAGGACGATCACGCTCTCATGGAAAAAAGGCCCCAATCAAGGAAAACCAAAATCCTCAAATGGGCAGAGCATCAGTAGACTACCATAAAATCAACTTTGATGGATCAAAACTTCAAAATGGCTCAGCGCCTATTGGGTTTATAATAAAAAACCATCAAGCAAAACCAATCCACATGGCCTCCCAAAAATGTGGTAAAAATAATATCCTTATAGTTGATGCTTTAGCTATGAGAAAAAGTATATCATATGCTAAATATTTAGGTATAAATCCCTTTTTTGTTTCTGAAGATAAATATGTAGCTAGAATCTCCGTTAGATTTAGTGGATCCATCAATGTTTATTTCTATGAACTTGTCTGGCGGTTTCTTTCATCTTTGATTCTTTCATTTTTTCCTAATAGGGTTACTTTTCCTTTTTTTTACAATAATCCACTACACAAACAGGGTTCCAACTTGTAGTCTTTTTCCAATTTAGGATCAAGTTATTGAAGTAAATTGGCAAGTCCTTTATAGTCTCGTTATTATTGTCGATCGTTGAGAAGCTCAGTTGATTTCTATAGAATTAGTCACTCCACCAGGTAATCGCAAGTTCATTGAATTGTGTTTCCGTTGAAAAATTTATTGTTTCATCAACAAGCTCTGCAATCTTCTTATCTCCAAAATTTAAAGATCCCAACAATCTTGATGTGTTAATGTTGACTTTTTTAAGGTTTGCAAAGTATGGCTACATTGGAATAAAAGGTGAGTGTATTTTTTGTATGTTGATTACACATAATAAATCCTGGAGGTATTACAACCCCTTTTTTCCATTAGTCTGGCCTTTGTGGAGACTATTCTGTATGATTCGCCATATAAAGTAAATAACTTTTGGATGTGTATCTAATTTCCAGATCCATGACGAATCATATGTCGTGTATCGTTTCTTTGTCATTATCATATCCATCGTCGATTTTATAGAGAACCAACCATTTTTACTTGGTTCTCAATACATCCTGTAGTGAATTTTATTTAGTAGAATTGTTATTGATGTAATTCTTGATACTATATCTGAAAGAAGTATTTGTTGTAGTTTGTTTTCATCCCACTTATTGCTATTATCTAAGAAAACATCAACAACTATGTTGGTATTGGTATGTGGAGGTATATCAATCATGTCACCTAAAAGATTTGGTGGCAATTATTTATCTGTCCAAAATTTTATCATTTTTCCATCTCTAACTTCTCAGATGAGCCCTTTTTGAAATCATCTTTTATTTCAAGCATTTCAGTCCATTGCCACGAACAATTACCTTTTCTCACATAACTAAGAATATGTATTTTCAGGTGTTTCTATGAAATTATTTTACCCAGACATTTTCCGATTAAGCAAGAATTTTCTAGATCAGCTTGTATTGTAGCGCATGGTTCCTATCTTTTGATTTTCTTAAACCTAGTCCCACTGGTTATTTGGCTTACATATTTTATCCCTTCCAATTAGTGGTTTGAAATATGGGTCTTTATTCTAGAAGAAAGATTGGTTTATTCTATCAAGCTCATTATGTGTAGTTGTTGGAAGCATAAAGCTCTACATTAGGAAATTTGGTCTAGAAGCTATATTTGCTTTTATTAAAGTCATTCTTCCAGCTTGTGATAGGGAATTTGTTTTCCATTTGGTCAATTGTTGTTGTGAACTTGCAGTTAGGTCTGCGAATGTGTTGAGATTAACTCTACCATTGATGATAGGGAATTTTAGATATTTTTCAAGGGAAGTGATATTGGTAATAGTTAAAATTCCTTGGAGTGTCTGTAGGGATGGAAATATCACACGTACCCGATAGATGCCCGACTCACCCGATCCGAAAAGTTGGTGAAAACCCGAATAATGTGGGGTGATGGACGGACACGGGTGACTTTCACCCATCACTTGACCCGATACACCCGAAATATATATATATATATATATAATTGTGTATCCTTAGCATAAAATTCACAAATATGTAAACTTCACTTTGTCGGTATTGTTCTCATTTTTTATTCAAATGTGGCTTATGGTTGAAATACTCTTTTATAACCTAATTATTCCATGTTACTTATAAAAGTAACAATAATTTTTGTACTACATGTCCTAAAATACATAAAATGGATATTATAAGTTACATCAAATCATTATTTTTAGTCACCCATGGATGACCTGACCCACCAAATTCACCCGACGATGACGGATGGGTGCACCCGAAAAGGTTAACGGGCGAGTGATGGAAGTAGTCCATTTATCACCCGACTCATTGCATTCCTAAGTGTTTGTTTATTGGTATTTGGTACTCTTTTTTGTGAATTGAAAGGCTGATTTATGAAAATTAACTTTTTGACCTGAGATTTTACAATACCCATCAACAATATCTATAATTATTTATACAGTTTTCTTGTTTTACTTTTGAGAAGATCATGATGTCATCAGCAAACGCCGGAAATGGAATTCTAGTCCCATTTTTAGTGAGTTGGAAGCATATAGGGTTTCGTTCCCGATCTAAAGCATTTTGTAATTTTCTAGCTAGGATTTTAGATCCTAGGATGAATAAGAGTGGTGAAAACGGGTCACCTTATCGAAGTCCTCTACTTGGTTTGAAGATTTCAGTTGGTCCATTATTGATAAGAACAAAGAACGATACCGAAGCAATACATTCCTTGATCCAGTTGACAAAGTGGTTACTGAATCCGAATTTTCCTAGAACATCAATAATGAAACTCCATTCAATTCGATCATATGTTTTTTCCATATCCAGTTTAAGAGCAATAAACCCTTTATTACCCTTTTTTTATTTAAATGAGTGGAAAATTTCATGAGTAATAAGAATATTATCTTGAATGGCTTGATTAGCAAAAAAAGGCTCCCTAAAGTGGGTGAATTAATTTTTCCTTTATTTTTAAAATTTTGGCTGTCAATATTTCGATATAATCATGTATATCAATGAGCATAAGCTGATAGGTCTGTAATGGTTTGTCGAGTTCGTGTTTTCACATTTTGGGATAAGGGATATAAAAGTGTGATTAATTTGTTTAAGCATATTCCCTGAAAGGAAGAAACTTTTAACAACTTGGGTGACTGAACATCCCACGATATCCCAGTAATTTTGGTAGAATTCTGCCGTCATTTCATATGGTCCTGGAGATTTAACTATCCTAATATCAAAAGCAACATATTTGATTTCTTCATTTGAAACATTTTTTGTGAGTTCTTTGTTATCTTCCTATGATACTTTAGTTTGTATGGGTTCATGGTTTTACCAAAGTAAATTATTAATAATCCGCTCGCTTCGAAATCTTCTAATGAAATCATTTCGAATTTCAATTCTAATATTTTTTTCCGATGATGACTGTACCTTCTTGAGTTCTGATTTCCTTGATAACCTTTCTATTACTTTTCCCACTCACTATTTTGTGAAAATAATTAGCATTTGTGTCATTAAGTTTGATATGTTTCGTTTTTGCTCTTTGATTCCAATATACTTTTTGGAAATTAAGTAACTGTTCCTTTTTTGTAATAAGCCTATTTTGTTTTTGTATTAATGTTGTATTTGCAAAATTACAAATATTTTCTGGAGGTCGAAGAGTTCTTGTTCAATCTTATGTAATTGTGTAAATACATTTCCAAGTGTATTCTTATTCCATAGTTTTGCTTGTTTTTTACACTAGGTCATACATGCGAGATTCATGATAACTTGTTCTCCATGCTTGTTTTACTGCATTTCTGAAATCTTTTCTTGTCATCCAAATCTTTTCAAACTTGAACGGTTGATTCTTGAAAGGTGTTGCTGAAGTAATGTCAATAGAATGCAATGATCTGAGCCAGTAAAGGCAGAGTTTTTGGTACAAATTTCAGGACACTATTGTAAGATCTGATGTTGGACTAAGGCCTTAACTAATTTTTCATAGATGTTATTAATCTCGTATTTATTTTTTCTCCATGTGATGGCATTTCCTTGGTAAGGAATATCCAATAATTCACATTCGTTACCAAAGTATCTTAATCTAGTATATTTATTCATATGCTATGCAATACCCCCATATTTCTCATTATGATCTTGTATTTCATTAAGATCCCCATGACAAAACAAAGGAATGAACTACTTTTTATGAAAATAATTAAACTTTCCTAAAAAACATCTTTTCCTGATTCATACGGAGGTGCATAAGCAAGGATCACCAAAATCTTGTTATTTGTTCAAATATTAGTATACTTTAGACTAACGAATCTCTGGTTGATACCGTCAAGTTCTAATAGCTCATTTATTATTTGATAAGTTTTCCACATAACACAATACCCCCTAGAAAAACCATTTGCCGAGACAAAATAGAGATGGTTAAAGCTAGCCAGCTTTTTTCCAAAATCTTTCATGTGATTTTTTATCAGTTCGTGTTTCAAATAAAGCTAATAGTTGAATTTTTTCAATTTTACAAAAAGATTCAATGTCCATCGAAAGGTTTTTTTCCAATCCCCCTACAATATTAGATTGTAATCTTCATCAAAACTGGACAATTGTGATCAATTTTGGTCATAACTTGGTTTCTTATATCCAAATGTATAATAAATGGATACATACTCAGTTTTTAAGTTTTTTTTCTTCATGAGAGTGTGCTCAAGAACTTGTACCATTATAGAGCTTAATTGCTCTTGTACTGTAATGGTATATAGATTGTTGGTGTTGGTTTCATCATGGAGGTAGTTTAATTTTTCTTCTAAAAGGCCCGAAGCCTTTTTCGTGAGAATAATGGTTTTTCCTTGGTAAATTGGAGTTCCAAATTTTATTATGTACATTCTGTTTAAAGTAGACATAAAAGTACTATCCCATTTGAGTGTTGTACGTTTGAGGTTCTGTGTAAAAAGATTCATTGTGTATTGTTGTTTTGGGTAGCATCTAGTATTACAAAGTAACATATTCAATTTCTAGATTATTAAACAAGTACAAAGGCACATGAGTGAGTAGGCTTGCAGAAATTAATCATTCTTACAAAAGAGTAAATCACACGAGGGGATGATAATACTTCATGTGTCAATCATACATAAGTTTCCAAGATCATGGATAAAGTTAATAAAAAAATTCGTACAGATCATTTGTTCATTGTTGGACAAATACCATATTTTTCACGAGTAAATGTATTAGGAATACATTACTCCAGGTGTGTTTGTTCAGTGCACAAAGGTTCCATTGATGATTTTTTCCTTCGAGTGGTGTTATCCTAGGGTCGAATGAAGAGACCATGCTCCAGCAATGTGTAAAGTTTGTTTCATACAACATAGAATGTCCTGTATCATTTTCAGAAAAAAAAAGATTAGTAATATTCATAAATGATAACATATTGTCACGATTGATGTTTAAAGTCGCCTTAGAGTAATGAGGTTGTAAATTAGATTCATCAGCAGGTCTGTACAGATGATGATTGTAACATATCATGGGAAATATGCAGTATAAGGAAGTTCCAATCCATTTTATCATAAGAAGGTTTAATAATCATAAGGGTAGAGATACAAGGTCCGATCAAATGTTGGTAGGGATAATTGCAGTTTCCAAAGATATGATGAAAACTAAACAGAAGTTAAACTTTGCAAGGCAACAGGTCAAACCCATTCATGTTCATATTTAGAGTTAAATGATCACCAAAATTGAGGATATCAGTCAAATGATGGTATGCTAGGTTAGGATGTGTAAGAGGATAATAGTAAGTGCTAATGTGGTAACACACATAGTACATAACTTCATTCCATTCATAGATGAGGGTCAGACAAGCAACAAAAGATCCTAAAGGCCATAACACATGCCAATTGCTTAAGTAAACATACCTAGTACAAGAGGTAAAAAGAAGTAATCAAGGTAATTCTGTTACAAGGTGAATCATAATTAAAAAAGTTGTTACAAGAATTCACCCAAAAAGCATAATTGTGATTAGTGTGCCAGACAGAACCAAAACCTTGATAAATATTACTAAGCATTATCATTTTTTCATATTTTTTGGACCCTTCAGCCTAGAGGTAGTGGTGTCTTCCTCACAAGCCATGTCCTTGCATTACTGGACTCAGAGGTGGAAAACAAGGGTTGCTCTTCACTGTAACCTTTCCCAAAGGTCTTCATGGTGGCTTCGTTGAGTTCATTTTTGGGGTGCAGAGTGGTATTCAGAGGAATAGGATCCTTAGCTTTGTCAAATAGCTTAGTGGTCATCTCATCAATCACCTTTTGAGGAGCTTCATTGTAGTCCTCAAATTCATCCAGAAAATCGTCCTGGTCCAGGAAGGTTTGCAATTCTTTGCCAACCATTTTAGGGGGCTCATCCTTGTCAGGCACATGGACATGGATGTGAGGTGCCCCCTGGCTCACCTCTGGGATGTAATCATTAGGGTAAGGAAGGGAGAAATGAGGGGTGAGGCTAGCAAGAAGGTTAGTAGCAGGGGTATTCTTGGTGATAGAAGGGATAGTAGTAGTGTCAGTATTAGGAATAGGAGTAGCGACAATAGAGATGTTAGAGATGGGGATAGTAGGGTTAGAGATATCAACATTAGTGTGCATAGCAGTGGGAGCCTCCACAGGAGCAGAGACAGTCTTGTAGGAAATGGTGAAGCTATTGTTTCCTGGCTTAAGTTCTGTAGAGGCAGAGGTATGAGAATGAGAGGCAAACGCATGGCGTTTTTATGGCATGACACACTTTGCCATTTGTGTTTGGGGTCATGGTCATCAGTTTGGGTATCATCAGGGTTAGAGCTGACTTTAAGTCTCTGGAAAGTGATCTGAATGGACTGTGGTTTGGCATTATTCATGGGGCAATTCTCAAAAGAGTGCTCAACTGCCCCCCATAGTTGCCACAACCTTTTTAGGGCACTCTTCAAACCAAACCCTATACTCCTTGGGTTCACCCTTTTCATATGAAATGATAATGGTTTTGTGGTTGCAACTAGCAACATCCACATTGATATAAACTCGGGCATATCTAACCCTTTGTTTTTTTCTCAGTGAAAGGGTCAAGCATAATGAGAGTTTCCAATTTGTTAATCTCAATAATAGTGCTAATAACATCAAAACTGGTGTACTAAACATGAAGCTGAGATATGCGGATCCATAGTGGATATAGGCTCAGAAAAAATGGTCAAAATTTGAGCATCAAGGTTTCAAAAGACAAATCTCAATTCAAACCAAAGGTTGGGCTTTTATAGGATGTCAAAGGAACCTTTGACAAACCTCCAATCATTTTTTAGCTTAGCTCTAAGCTTAGAGAAATCTACAGGCTCCCTAATGATATATCCAAGCAAGGAGGATTCCTTCAGTTTAAGGATATTTTTCCTAACTCCAGAGAGTTTGGACAGGTACAAGTTCATGTCTATGGTAGGTTTGGTCAAAGAAGGAATGGTTCCAGTGTTAGTGTTGGCTTCAGTGGAGGTGGTCAGAGTAGGAGGAGTGGTTTTAGTTCATGGTGGGCACAAAAAACTGAAACCCTTTAGAAAAATCGAAAACCCGACATATTTCTAGGTTAACTGTACCGATATTTTTTAAAACTACGGTACAGTTAACTGACTGAAAGAAAACATGGTTATTTGGTACGGTTACTGTTAGTGATTTTATTTAGTTCGATTAATCGATTAGCCGAACATATAAATAATATGTTTTTATAAAGAGAATAAGTTAATTTAGTGACTATGGATACATTTCAATGATTCTCTAAGTGTTTGGTTCATGGTTTGAATTTCCTTAGTCTCCCATCTTTCTATTTTCTATTGTTGTATTTTACTATTCTTTATGCTTTGAATAATTTCTTTGTCTTTAGTTGAATTAATAGTGATTTATATTATATAAAATAACCAATACATGAACTTTATAGCAATACCAATCTAATCTTGTGGTATTGTGTAGTGACTTGTGGTATAAAGACGAATGTACTTGTCATATTTTCTACAAGTATAATAGAAGAATTTATTATAAGTTTATTGGCAAAGAGGGTCTTAGGCTACGATCATATTACATATGGAAACTAATACATTAAAATTATTGTTCATACTTTAAAAACCATATTGACTATGTGAAGGATAATTGTATTCTAATCAAAGTTGATTCGCCTACCAAAAAACATTCTAGTTTAAATATCTCACTTGATACTGATAGTTTATGTTTTAATCAACCCAAAATAGAAGAGTAATAAAATTGGAACGAAGATATATATTTTTTATGACTTAGAAGTTAAGAATCAATAAATAAGAATATATTTTTGTTTTAAAAAAACAAGTGTTTCGGCAATTTTTGAAATCTTGGTTTACCAATTAACGTTACCGAACCGTAACGAAATATTGGTTAGCCGATGCCCGGCTAACCAGACTTTATGATATGGTTATGGTATTGAAAATTAAGTAACTGAAATATCGGTTAACCGGACTCCAATTGACTGAAACACGATTAACCGCCCACCCCTAGTTCTAGTGGTTTCAGTATAGGGTTCAGTGGTTTTGGTACTAACAGAAGAATTGGATCCAAGAGAAGTGCAAAGCACCTCCTTCATAGTTAGTTTCCCTTTATCCATTCACACAAACACACACAACAACAGATAACAAAGCAAAACACCAGATTGTAAAAGACAAAGAAGAGATCAAAGTGTTTAGGTTGTGGGATAGAGAACTCAACCGATCAAGGGTAGTATAAGTAAAGAAAACAAACCACAGAAAATAGAGCTCATGAAAATCAAGTAAGAGAGAGGAAAGAGAACACCTGAAATTCGGGGTCGAAAATCTCCTCCCTACAAGAAGAACGAGATGTTGAGACTGCCAGATCCAGTACAACCACTCAGAGTCAACTTCGAAGATCCAAGAGCATATCCAAAGCCAAGCCTGCGAACGACGCCAGAAGTACAAGATCCAGAAGGCAGGTCCAGATCTAGAGAGCAGAAAAACAGATTTCCCTCTAACAACCCAGATCCATGCAATCATCCATCTTTTCTGGGGGTCATGAGCCCATAGAGTATGAAGGAAGCTTCCCAGAAGAGTATGGTTGGCTAAGAGGTGAAGGGAGACATCGTGAACAGTCGTAATCGGAGGCAAGTAAGGCGAACAGTGACATCTCTTTCATGAGATTTTCGCCTAGTTTTTCTCTACAGATTCACAGGAAAGGTTGTAAGTTTTGCGATTAGAAAGATTAGAGGTGAAATTGACATGGTTAACAAGTAAATTATGGTAGAAAACAAGCAGGAAGGAGAGAATCGTGAGAGGAGCATGAGACGGCCAATATAGAGTTAGGGTTTGGGGTTGCGTATTTGGGGGCGTTTTGGGGGACGGAATAGAGAGGATTTTCTCTCTCATGGGTTAAGTGCTTCTTAAACCTGAGAACTCCATAGTTGAGAACCGAGGGATGGAAATGCTCTAAGGGGGTGTTTGGTTGTTGGGGTTAAGAGTTGAGGGTTGAGGAATGAGGTTGTGATGGGTCGGGAAATTCCAACCCAAAATTTAGTATTTGGTGTGTAATATTTTGGAATCAAATTCATTCCCCAAACCTAGTCAAATCCAATTTATCAAATCCTTTAATTTTTTTGGGTTTAAAAATAAGGAATGATAATGGTGAGAAAATGGTTTCAAAGTACTAATTTAACTTCATTCCAAAATACTAATCAAACACATAAATTTATTTTTTATTTTTCAAATTCATACATTCTCAATCCCATACCTCATTCCAACCTAATGCCTAATTTTTATCGAACGCTCCTAAGTGACCGAATGCATATAATCCTATTCAGGTAGCCGTGGGACTGGTGGGCCAATGGCAACCTGTGGGAGAGAAACAGATTTAGGGGCCCCACCCGATAGCGATTGGCAGGAGAGTAAAAACCATAAAACTGTTACACGTGTCGGATTCAAGCTCATGGACTCACAATTCACAAGCCCCCTTTTGTTCCCTGGTTCAGATCAGTTTTTGTCTCTCTTCAACCTGGTGCAAGATCTCAACTTTCTTGGGTTATTGTTTGGGGTTGCGTATTTGAGGGCATGAGACGACCAATATAGAGTTAGGGTTTGGGGTTGCGTATTTGGGGGCGTTTTGGGGGACGGAATAGAGAGGGTTTTCTCTCTCATGGGTTAAGTGCTTCTTAAACCTGAGAACTCCATAGTTGAGAACCGATGGATGGAAATGCTCTAAGGGGGTGTTTGATTGTTGGGGTTGAGAGTTGAGGGTTGAAGAATGAGGTTGTGATGGGTCGGGGAATCCCAACCCAAAATTTAGTGTTTGGTGTGTAATATTTTGGAATCAAATACATTCTCCAAACCTAGTCAAATCCAATTTATCAAATCCTTCAATTTTTTTGGGTTTAAAAATAAGGAATGATAATGGTGAGAAAATGGCTTCAAAATACTAATTTAACTTCATTCCAAAATACTAATCAAACACATAAATTTATTTTTTATTTTTCAAATTCATACATTCTCAATCCCATACCTCATTCCAACCTAATACCTAATTTTTATCGAACGCTCGTAAGTGACCGAATGCATATAATCATATTCAGGCAGCCGGGGGCCCGGTGGGCCAATGGCAACCTGTGGGAGAGAAACAGAGTTAGGGGCCCCACCCGATAGCGATTGGTAGGAAAGTAAAAACCATAAAACTGTTACACGTGTCGGATTCAAGCTCATGGACTCACAATTCACAGGCCCCCTTTTGTTCCCTGATTCAGATCAGTTTTTGTCTCTCTTCAACCTGGTGCAAGATCTCAACTCCCCCCGGGTAGGAAAACCATAAAACTGTTACACGTGTCGGATTCAAGCTCATGGACTCACAATTCACAGGCCCCCTTTTGTTCCCTGGTTCAGATCAGTTTTTGTCTCTCTTCAACCTGGTGCAAGATCTCTTTCATGAGATTTTAGCCTAGTTTTTCTCTACAGATTCACAGGAAAGGTTGTAAGTTTTGCGATTAGAAAGATTAGAGGTGAAATTGACATGGTTAACAAGTAAATTATGGTAGAAAACAAGCAGGAAGGAGAGAATCGTGAGAGAAGCATGAGACGGCCAATATAGAGTTAGGGTTTGGGGTTGCGTATTTGGGGGCGTTTTGGGGGACGGAATAGAGAGGGTTTTCTCTCTCATGGGTTAAGTTCTTCTTAAACCTGAGAACTCCATAGTTGAGAACCGAGGGATGGAAATGCTCTAAGGGGGTGTTTGGTTGTTGGGGTTGAGAGTTGAGGGTTGAGGAATGAGGTTGTGATGGGTCGGGAAATTCCAACCCAAAATTTAGTGTTTGGTGTGTAATATTTTGGAATCAAATTCATTCCCCAAACCTAGTCAAATCCAATTTATCAAATCCTTTAATTTTTTTGGGTTTAAAAATAAGGAATGATAATGGTGAGAAAATGGCTTCAAAGTACTAATTTAACTTCATTCCAAAATACTAATCAAACACATAAATTTATTTTTTACTTTTCAAATTCATACATTCTCAATCCCATACCTCATTCCAACCTAATGCCTAATTTTTATCGAACGCTCCTAAGTGACCGAATGCATATAATCCTATTCAGGTAGCCGTGGGCCTGGTGGGCCAATGGCAACCTGTGGGAGAGAAACAGATTTAGGGGCCCCACCCGATAGCGATTGGCAGGAGAGTAAAAACCATAAAACTGTTACACGTGTCGGATTCAAGCTCATGGACTCACAATTCACAAGCCCCCTTTTGTTCCCTGGTTCAGATCAGTTTTTGTCTCTCTTCAACCTGGTGCAAGATCTCAACTTTCTTGGGTTATTGTTTGGGGTTGCGTATTTGGGGGCATGAGACGACCAATATAGAGTTAGGGTTTGGGGTTGCATATTTGGGGGCGTTTTGGGGGACGGAATAGAGAGGGTTTTCTCTCTCATGGGTTAAGTGCTTCTTAAACCTGAGAACTCCATAGTTGAGAACCGATGGATGGAAATGCTCTAAGGGGGTGTTTGGTTGTTGGGGTTGAGAGTTGAGGGTTGAAGAATGAGGTTGTGATGGGTCGGGGAATCCCAACCCAAAATTTAGTGTTTGGTGTGTAATATTTTGGAATCAAATTCATTCTCCAAACCTAGTCAAATCCAATTTATCAAATCCTTCAATTTTTTTGGGTTTAAAAATAAGGAATGATAATGGTGAGAAAATGGCTTTAAAATACTAATTTAACTTCATTCCAAAATACTAATCAAACACATAAATTTATTTTTTATTTTTCAAATTCATACATTCTCAATCCCATACCCCATTCCAACCTAATACCTAATTTTTATCGAACACTCGTAAGTGACCGAATGCATATAATCATATTCAGGCAGCCGGGGGCCCGGTGGGCCAATGGCAACTTGTGGGAGAGAAACAGAGTTAGGGGCCCCACCCGATAGCGATTGGTAGGATAGTAAAAACCATAAAACTGTTACACGTGTCGGATTCAAACTCATGGACTCACAATTCACAGGCCCCCTTTTGTTCCCTGGTTCAGATCAGTTTTTGTTCCCTAATACCTAATTTTTATCGAACGCTCGTAAGTGACCGAATGCATATAATCATATTCAGGCAGCCGGGGGCCCGGTGGGCCAATGGCAACCTGTGGGAGAGAAACAGAGTTAGGGGCCCCACCCGATAGCGATTGGTAGGAAAGTAAAAACCATAAAACTGTTACACGTGTCGGATTCAAGCTCATGGACTCACAATTCACAAGCCCCCTTTTGTTCCCTGGTTCAGATCAGTTTTTGTCTCTCTTCAACCTGGTGCAAGATCTCAACTTTCTTGGGTTATTGTTTGGGGTTGCGTATTTGGGGGCATGAGACGACCAATATAGAGTTAGGGTTTGGGGTTGCATATTTGGGGGCGTTTTGGGGGACGGAATAGAGAGGGTTTTCTCTCTCATGGGTTAAGTGCTTCTTAAACCTGAGAACTCCATAGTTGAGAACCGATGGATGGAAATGCTCTAAGGGGGTGTTTGGTTGTTGGGGTTGAGAGTTGAGGGTTGAAGAATGAGGTTGTGATGGGTCGGGGAATCCCAACCCAAAATTTAGTGTTTGGTGTGTAATATTTTGGAATCAAATTCATTCTCCAAACCTAGTCAAATCCAATTTATCAAATCCTTCAATTTTTTTGGGTTTAAAAATAAGGAATGATAATGGTGAGAAAATGGCTTTAAAATACTAATTTAACTTCATTCCAAAATACTAATCAAACACATAAATTTATTTTTTATTTTTCAAATTCATACATTCTCAATCCCATACCCCATTCCAACCTAATACCTAATTTTTATCGAACACTCGTAAGTGACCGAATGCATATAATCATATTCAGGCAGCCGGGGGCCCGATGGGCCAATGGCAACCTGTGGGAGAGAAACAGAGTTAGGGGCCCCACCCGATAGCGATTGGTAGGAGAGTAAAAACCATAAAACTGTTACACGTGTCGGATTCAAACTCATGGACTCACAATTCACAGGCCCCCTTTTGTTCCCTGGTTCAGATCAGTTTTTGTTCCCTAATACCTAATTTTTATCGAACGCTCGTAAGTGACCGAATGCATATAATCATATTCAGGCAGTCGGGGGCCCGGTGGGCCAATGGCAACCTGTGGGAGAGAAACAGAGTTAGGGGCCCCACCCGATAGCGATTGATAGGAAAGTAAAAATCATGAAACTGTTACACGTGTCGGATTCAAGCTCATGGACTCACAATTCACAAGCCCCCTTTTGTTCCCTGATTCAGATCAGTTTTTGTCTCTCTTCAACCTGGTGCAAGATCTCAACTCCCCCCCCCCCCTCAAAGAACCCTAATCTATGCTCAGATGAGGACAGGAAAAACCTTTGATCTCCCTTCCCATAGAGACATGTCGCCCAAAACCCTATCCTCACGCCAATCGGTCGATTCCTGCACTCTTCACTTGCAATCATGGAAGCCCTTCAGCCCCAATTCCAACTCCAAAACCCTAGATTCCGATTCATACAAGCCCTCCCACGCTAAGCGCCCTTGCTTGTCCGATCGAGCGACGTCGTTTCCTCTCTCCGTCGACGCCCTCGACATGTCTAAGCTCAGCCTTTTCGACGACGACAACGAGAAACCCCTTTCCTCCTCCGCCTACAAGAAGGATCGGTATCGCTGGATGGCGCGGAAGAGGCGGCGCCGCGGGTCTCGCTCGGTGTCTGGGAGGAGTAGCGACTGGAGTGGGGCCCGTACTGGGCGCTGCTGCTCCATCGGGGCGACTGCGACTTGCTCGGATTTCATGGTGGCCGCCGGCGCCACGGATTCGAGCGGTGAGTTGTTTGGGAACGGTAATGGTTGTGCGGAGGCGAATTGGAGCTCCGATGTCAGCGACGCGAGGAACTCGAGGAGGGAGAGGAATGTGACCGGGGAAAGAGAGAATCCAGGTTCTGGACTGGGGATCGATGCGCAGGTTAGCGAGTCTGGCTATGGGAGCGAACCGGGTTACCGTGGGGATGGAGAATTTGGTTATGAGGATGAGGTTGATGAAGAGGAGGAGGATGCCAGGTTTTTGCTATGGGGCGAGAGATTTGGAGGTAACTTGCTACGCTGTAGCCTCTTTTTTTTTTTCTGTGTGTGTTCTCACAGATGGTAATCATTTGATTGTGTTCCTGTTTGTTACAAGATCTAAGATCATGCCTCTGTGATATCAGCTTTATGGACGTGACTTGATGTAGAAACACAACTAGATTAAATATATTGAATTCCATCTTGGAACAGAAAGATAGATGGGGATTAACTTGATACTTTTACCATTTCTACCATTACAAAGAGTTGAAATTTGTCTGTATCTATCCTATATAAAAGCTTAGGAACAGTATACTCCCTTCTATAGTCTGAAGTGTCTATTGGAAGGTAGAAGCTTGATGCTTTGCTCGGATGAAATGAGATTTCTTTAACCCTAGATAGTGATTAGTGAGCTCTACTCATCCACCTGTAAGAGCTTTTCCTACTGATCTGATGGAATTGAGAGGGCTAATGAACATCCCCCTTGTTTTTCATTTACCTTATCGAAATCAAGTTTCATTGATTGGTAGACTGATACATTATTGATGCCTCAAGTTCTTCAGAATTTACTAGGTATGGAGAATTGATATGAGCCATATATGAAGGTTGGTTGTGGACAAGTGCAGAGTGTACTTAAGACAATAGCACAGGGATGAAAATCCTTCATTCCCTTGTTATTGTTTAGCCTTTTCAGAATCATGATTCTGATGTAAATTAGTGGTTTCTATTTCTCTGTGATACTGAAAGGTGTGGATAGTTTTAGTTGAGATGAATATTACGCAGTAGTTAAGCCACGACATGCTGTTCTGTTTGAATGCTTTTGTAAGTGAAGATTGAAATATAAGGGTCTAGGAGATCAGGAAAGACTGCTTCAAGTTTGAAATTCAGATAGTGGTGTTAAAAATGAGTGGGGTTATGCCATTATTTGACAACATCTTGCAACTTGTGAAGATATGAACTTCACTGAACTTTAGCTTTCTTAGGAGTAGCAAAATGGTCTGAAAACCCAAAAGAAAATTAATCCAGTATCCCAAATGTATATTAGGTTACTCAATTGTAAAAGCTATGTTTTGGGTATCAAGTATGTGCAGGGTATTGGTTTTCCAAACAATTGTAAGTTTGTAACTAATGTCAATAAAATTTTATGCACCCCCCAAAGCTTACCCATTATCCTAAACCTGACCAAATAACCCAGTAAGCAACTAGCTGTCCTTTTTCTAAATTTTTTTTGGAACTAACCGGGTTGGAGACCTTTTTTTATGACAGTAGTGTCGTGGCACTATATATATCAGTGTCTTTCAAATCATTTTGGACTGCTGTATAAACTCGAGGTGGGATGTATGTGCCCCAAGCAACAAAGTTTGCAGTCCTGAACATGTTTCCTTCACACTACCTGAAACAAAAGTAAGTTGGTTGACATGCTGTCCAATAGAATCTCTTTCAAAAGGACATTTGCATCTACCATGAAAAGAAAAATTTAGGTCTTGATTATTCTATCTCTTTAAGCTATTTAATGTGCATTCTGTTACCAGAGGGTTCCAAACAACTGAAATTTGATGTGAGAGCAGCTAAAAAGTACATTGGCCCTTAGAGCAGCTCCCATTCCAGAGCCTTTCTCCACGTCTGCTGAAGCATCTGAATTTAGCTATAAGAAACCAAGAAGAGGAGGAGACCATTGTACTGTTTCATGGCTCTGCTCGTCCTTTGCTTTCTTGCTCTACCAGAACTGATCTAGCAGGCTGTAGTTTTCATCCAGTAAAATATGAGCAACCTGGTTTAAGACATAGTTAGACCCAACTGAGTGTTTCGGTACTTGATCTGTTTTTGGTTCGGTGCAGGTATTAGATCTGTTGTAGTCTGGTTATTGTGTACCTTCATCCCTAATGTTCATACGGGGTCATTATTGAAGTGTTAATAACTCACTTTTGATGATAGCTAATGTGCTAGTGAAAATGAGCAAACAAAATGATCAGTTATTCCACTTGTTTGCGTAAATAATTCAAAAGAAACGTTGAAGGATGAGCTTGACTGTTATTCACTTCCATTCTCTTATTGTGACCTCACACCTAAACAAGTAAATTTACTCTATTATCTACTTCCGTGCAAATTACTGAAGTAGATAATCTTGTTTTAAATTACTGGTTAAGCCTCTTTTGATGGGATTTCAAGCTCTATTGTTGGCTGAACTGTCACCCTAGATCCATTGCTCGTACTATTTCATTTTCATTTATATCTTTGGTAATTTCAGAGTCAGATAATTGTGATTTGACTGTGTAAGCATCTGCATGTGCTGCTATCTTTATCTCTGCATAAGCTTGCTAAGTTGACACCATATCTAAAATTGTTTGTAACAAGTTCTTAGTTGTGTGTCTATGCTGCTCTCTGTACCGTAGATCTCAAGATGGAGGTGGTGGGGGAGAATACATTTGCAGAGCAAAAGACGCACTGCAGAGGACGCCGCAAGAAGAATGATTTGAAGATGTACCATTCTATCAGATGACTACAATCTCAGTACTGGTAATCCCCGAAATATATACATCTGTGACTGATGCAGCATGAAGTCATATTAAAACTTGCCTTTGGTAATAAACCAAGTTTTTGGGAGTACCAGTTAGATCCATATTCTTTTTTGTGTGTTCTTCCATCTTATTCAGTCCATACAGTCGTATATTCGATCATCGGTCTTTTGTTGTACCGATGCTACTCCTGTGTATGTATGCAAAACCCTCGTGTAAAACAAAGTATGTTTAACAAGTATATATTTATTCTTGTTTAAGGAGGGATTGTGTAATCAGAATACCTGGGTCAATTCTTTAATTGCAGGGGAACTTTGATTGTTAATTAACCCCAATTTTGCTTAGCAACTCATTGTGCCGACTACTTGCAGATTTAGCGTTGGTTTAGTTGATGAATAACTTTCCGTAAAGTCTAATTTGATTGGTGATTGAAGTCCCTATAAATTAAGCCAAAGTATGTAGTATGTACTACGTCACGTGCTTTTTTCTTTTTGAAGAATATATTCCTATAAAATGGAGGAATTGTATTTATGGAATATTATTTTTTAGTGCAATGAATGTAATTACCATAACCCAAATTCGCGTGAACATAAACTCAGTGTATGAGACTTGTGAGTAGATCATCTCCAACACCTGGCATTTACAGTTTCCGGGAAGTCGCTTATGCAGAGGCTAAAGCACTTGAGTTTGGCCTAGATATTGCTTGCTTCAAGTTTGGGCTTTTTGCCTCTTCGTATTGAATTGAATCCGATGATCTATCCATGGTTTCCTGATATGCGCAAGGATCTAAGGTGACTTAGTGTAAGGTAAGAGCTCGTTTCAGCTCCGGTTGACAATGCTCTCGTTATGGTGACCAATGGAGAACGATCTAGCTTTTGATGATGATGGGGACGTTGAGGATGTAATGGTGATGGAGATGGCGTGAACATTGGAGGGATATGTATTCCCCTTGGCTGGATGCAACTTACCAACAAAGGAAAACAAGGGCTGGTTGTCTTGAGATCTGACACACTCAAGATCAATCAAGAATGCTTGATGTAACTCACAAGCAAGGAGAGGATAAGAATGTCGTTCTCAGCCAAAAGAGAGAGTTTCTAAGAGATGATAACTATATTTCTTAATATGATTAAACGTGTTCTACATGAAATGAACAACTGATGCCTTGTATAGGCAAAACAAAAGAAAAACGGCTAAGGGAAAACAAAGGTTGCGGCTCATCAAGGCCCATTAAGCCTTACAAAGGCTAAAACCTGGAATTTGATGGAAAACAACTAAACCAATGTCTAAAAATGTCATAAACTCTCATAAAATAAACAAGACATAATTCACATGCCCGGACGCGCCATGAGTAGGTTGAATGGCGTAAGAGGAGCCAAGCTTGGAGTTCCGAGGCTTGTGAGTCCCTGCTTGAGCTCTTGATGGAGATGCTTGGCTCGGGCCCTCGTGATTGAGCCAAGAGGAAGCTCTTCGTGTTCTTCATCTTGATCTTGGCTTGGAGGCTCTTCTTGGACACTTGAGCCATCACTTGAGCCATCATGGTCGTCTTGGCTCTCTTGGTTCTCTTGATGGGACTTTGTCACATCATCTTCCTTCTCTTGAAAGGGATTCGACCTTGAATCCAACTCGTCAAGGTATGCATCTTCGTCCACCAAGAAAGGCACCAAATCAGCCACATTGAAGACATCATGAACTCCATAGGGTGGCGGCAACTCGAGCTTGTAGGCATTGTCATTGATCATCTCAAGCACTTGGAATGGACCATCTCCCCTTGGTTTCAGCTTGGAGTTGCGGAGTGATGGGAAACGCTCCTTCCTTAAATGAACCCAAACTAGATCTCCGGGTTCAAAAAACACCTCCTTGCGACCCTTGTCAGCTTGTCCTTGTATTGCATTGTTCTCCTCTCAAGTTGCAGCTGGGTCTCTTCATGCAACTTTTGGATATTCAAATCTTGGTTAGCACCCTCTTTGCTCTCTCGGTCCTTGATGGCATATGGCAAGAGATCTAGTGACGTTTTTGGGTTGAGGCCATACACCACTTCAAATGGAGTCTTCTTTGTAGCCGTGTGGACTGACCTATTGTAGGCAAACTCAATGAAGGAGAGGCATTCTTCCCACCTGTGCAAGTTAGTTTGCAACATAGATCTAAGCAAAGCACCAAGGATACGATTGACTACCTCAGTTTGTCCATCCGTTTGAGGATGACAAGTAGTGGAAAATAGGAGCTTTGTTCAAAGCTTGGCCCATAGCGTCTTCCAGAAGTAGCTTAGGAACTTCACATCTCAATCTGAAACAATAGACATAAGAACTCCATCCAATCTCACAACTTGGTCAAAGAATAGGTTAGCAACATGAGATGCATCACCAGTCTTAAGGCATGCAATGAAATGAGCCATTTTGGAAAACCTATCGACTATAACAAAGATGGAGTCCCTCCCTCTCTTAGACCTAGGTAAACCCAAAACAAAGTCCATAGAAATGTCTTCCCAAGGCACCTGAGGTATAGGCAAATGAGTGTATAGACCATGAGGTTGGACCTTAGACTTAGCACGCATGCAAGTAGTACATGAAGCACACAATTTCTCTATAGCCCTAAGCATGCGTGGCCAATAAAAATGTTATCTAAGAGTATGCATAGTCTTAAGGACCCCAAAATGTCCCATTAGTCCCCCCCCCCCCCCCCCCCCTGAGCTTCTTGCACTAAAAGTCTCCTAGTACAACCCTTAGGAATGCACAACTTATGACCCTTAAATAAGAACCCCTCATGCAAATAATATTGATCTTTGCTACCCTTAGACACACATGCAGCAAATATATCACAAAAATCAGAATCACATGCATAAAGTTCTTTCATGAATGAAAATCCAAGTAATCTAGCATCCAAGAGAGTTAAGAGAGTGTACCTCCGGGAGAGTGCATCAGCCACCACAATACCACATTGTCTTTACCCTTCTTATGCTTGATAACATAAGGGAAAGACTCAAAGAATTCTACCCACTTAGCATGTCTTTTGTTGAGCTTGCTTTGCCCCTTTAAGTACTTCAATGCTTCATGGTCAGAATGGATCACAAATTCTTTGGGCAACAAGTAGTGTTGCCACACCTTAAGGACACGAACAAGAGCCAATAATTCATTATCATAGGTGGGATAATTCAGCTCAGCCCCATATAGCTTCTCACTAAAATATGCTATTGGCTTGCCCTCTTGCATGAGCACACCTCCTAGGCTTATGCCCGACGCATCACATTCTATTTCAAATGTCTTATTAAAGTTTGGCAATGATAGAAGTGGTGCGTGTGTGAGCTTAGACTTAAGAGTGGCAAAGGCCTCTTCTTGGTTAACTCGGTGAGGAGCGTGGCCAAAGTACTAAAGTCCCTCACAAAGTGGCGGTAGAAGCCAGCCAAGCCTAAGAATTTGCGGACTTGAGTAATAGTTGTAGGTGTAGGCCATTCATGAATAGCCTTCACCTTCTCCTCATCAACTCTCAAGCCCTCTTTGCACACCACATAGCCAAGAAATACCACATGATCTGAGCAAAAGTGGCAATTCTTGTAGATGGCATACATCTTCTCTTTCCATAGGACCTCCCTAAGGTGCCTAACATGCTAATGAAGATCATGGTTGTACACTAAGATATCATCAAAGTATACAACCACAAACTTACCAAGAAATGGCCTTACACTAGTGGAAAAAACACTTGTTGAGGCGCCCTTTTAGAGGCGGGCCTATAACAAAACGCCTCAATAACGTCCTATGCAATCAGTTTTTCAGGTTTTTGAGGCGGATAATTATTTTATACGCCTCAAAAAATTCTATTGAGGCGGGCAAAAATTTATACGCCTCAAAAAGTTTCCGAAAAATTATTCCCGCTAAAGTATTAGAGGCGGGCCGATTAAAGGCCCGCCTCTAATGGTAAGTAATTGAGGCGGGCGAAAATGCCCGCCTCTATTAAGTTTTGTTGAGGCGGGCCTCCATAAGCCCGCCTCAACAAACGTATGCAATATAGGCGGGCATTAGGAGGCCCGCCTCTATTGCCTCTTTCTCGGCCATAACGTTGGACTTATAGAGGCGGGCATAAATAGGCCCGCCTCTATAAGTCTACCCTAATATACTTAATTAAAACATTCAGCTTCTCCGCGCGCGCTTCGTTCACCAGAACATTCACCTCTTCGCTTCGTTCAGACTTCGTCTCCTCTCCTCTCGCCGAGCACTCGGTTTCACCAGAACTCCGACTTCCTCACCCGATTCCTCTGGTGGGTAAGCGTTTCTTTAATATGCGTTTCTCTGTATTGTGTTTAAAACTTGTACGAATTTGTTTATTTTTGTGTTTAAAGGTCGTGCATTGAAGGTGTTTGATGAAATGCCCCTATGAATATGCGTTTGTCTAAGCAGATTTTTTGATGAAATGCCCCTACGAATATGCAAATCCTAATGTACTGATTTCTAATTTGTGTATTTTGTGTTTAAAGCTTGTACGAATTTGTGTATTTTGGTCAACTTGCTCGTGCATTGAAGGTGTTTGATGAAATGCCCCTATGAATATGCGTTTTTCTAATATGCGTTTCTCTATATTTTCTGTCTCATAATCTATGTATTATACTGTATTGAAGATGTAATATATTAGAGGATCACATTTTTACGGTTTATTTAATTAGGGAAATTACATTCTGTAGGTTGATAAAGGCATTGTCTTGAAGGCTCGATATTGGGTCAAGGTAATACTTCTAACCTAATTCCTTAGGCCCTTGGCGGGATAGAATTCATAATCTAGGCCCTTGGCGGGATAGTTGAGTTTGTATTTTTTCTTGCTTAGTTGCTTATTATTATTATCTATTTAGGCCCTTGGCGGGATAGAATTCATAATTTAGGCCCTTGGCGGGATAGTTATTAGAAATGATATTAAATCTTCCTTGTTTTGCATTTATTACTAGAAATGAGTCGTCCTTGGATGTACGGTGACCATACTACGACAGAATACTTGAGTGGGGTTGAGGAGTTCATTAGATGTGCTTTAGCACACCAACGGAGTACGAAAGCCGAAAAAATCTATTGTCCATGCCGTGATTATAAGAATATAAGGCGGTTAGATGGTATTGATGAGATTGAGGATCATTTATTTCGTCGTGGTTTCAAACAAGATTACCATATTTGGTTTTGGCATGGTGAGAAAATACTTGATCGTCCAAGTTCTAGTGTCAATGAGTTTGATGTTCGGGTAGACACTGATGATAGTGATGATGATATTGCTGAGAATAATGAGATGGATGATGATGATGACCAAAAAGATGATGAAATAAATGGGATGATGGATGGGGTGAGAGATCACTTGAACGAACGACCTCAGATGTTCGAACAGGTATCAAAGGCTGCAGAGACTCCCTTGTATCCCGGGTGTACAAAATTTAGCAAGTTAGAGGCTGTGTCAATACTTTACAACTTGAAATGTGCTTCTGGTTGGACTGATGGAAGTTTCAACACCTTATTGGAATGGTTAGGTGAATTTTTACCAGAAGGCAATGACATGCCTATCTCTACTTATTATGCCAGGAAATTGATGTGTCCCTTAGGCTTAGAGGCCGTCAAGATAGATGCTTGCCCAAATGATTGTATGCTTTACAGAAATGAACATGAAAATTTGAATGAGTGTCCAAAGTGCGGTGCATCTCGTTACAAGCGTAAAGGGGTAAATTCGGCTAAGAGGGGGCCAGCAACTAAGGTTATGTGGTATCTTCCGATAATACCTAGGTTTCAGCGTTTGTTTTCGATAAAGAAGGAAGCCAAAAATCTGAGGTGGCATGCGGAAGGGAGAAAGAAAGATGGACTCCTTAGACATCCATTCTCCTCAATGGAGAAATATTGATAAGAAATATTCTAAATTTGGTGATGAGATTAGGAATCTGAGACTTGCTTTGTGTACAGATGGTGTGAATCCGTATGGCACTCTAAGCAACCAACATAGCACATGGCCGGTTCTTCTAGCGATTTATAATCTTCCTCCATGGTTGTGTATGAAGCGCAAGTATATCATGTTATCACTCCTCATCTCCGGGCCTAAGCAACCTGGGAATGACATAGATGTGTATCTGGCTCCACTTGTTGATGATTTGAAATTATTGTGGAATGAAGGTGTTCCAATGTTCGATGCATACACCAACTCAAACTTTACCTTGCGAGCTATGGTTTTTTGTACCATAAATGATTTTCCGGCATATGGAAACTTGTCTGGGTACAAAACCAAAGGAGAACAAGCATGCCCTATATGTGAAGAAGATATGAAACCCGCCTACTTGAAAAATTACAGGAAAAATGTGTATCTAGGGTACCGGAAGTTCCTTAGTCGATATCACCCTTACCGTAAAAAGAAGAAGGAGTTCAATGGGTACACCGATGAAGGAGTAGCTCGTACACCTTTGACAGGATCACATGTTTATGGACGGATTAAAAATGTTGACACCAAATACGGCAAGGGCTTCAAGTCCGTCTCTGCAAAGGGTGTTTTATGGAAGAAAGTGTCTATACTATGGGATCTTCCTTATTGGCAAGATTTGTCGGTTAGGCATTGTCTCGATGTGATGCACATTGAAAAAAATGTTTGTGATGCTATAATTGGGACTTTGCTGAATATACCCGGAAAGACGAAAGACAATCAGAAAGTTCGTTTTGATATGAAAGAGAGGAATATTCGACCAGATTTGTGGTCCGTTGTAAAACTGGATGGTAAAAAGACTTTTCTACCTCCGGCCTGTTACACAATGTCAAGAAAGGAGAAAAATGTGTTTTGTGAGTGCTTACATGGCATTAAGGTTCCATCGGGATATTCGTCAAATGTAAAACGTCTAGTTTCTCTTTCGGACCTTCGGTTGATTGGTATGAAGTCTCATGATTGCCATGTATTGATTAATGTTTTCTTGCCGATCGCACTTCGTGGGATATTGCCGAAACATGTGAGACATGTTATAACAAAACTGTGCGTGTTTTTCAGTTCCATATGTGCTAAGGTTATTGATCCGGAAATATTGGATGCTCTCCACGTTGATATTGTTGAAACTTTGTGTCGATTTGAAATGTACTTTCCGCCGTCTTTCTTTGACATAATGGTGCACTTGATTGTTCATTTGGTTTGAGAAATCAAGTTATGTGGTCCGGTGTATTTAAGATGGATGTATCCTTTTGAGAGATTTTTTGGCAGTTTAAAGGACAAAGTAAAGAATCGGGCGAATCCAGAGGGTAGTATCATTCGTGGAGTCCTTCATGAAGAGATATCTCAATACGCAGCTGAGTTTTTGTCAAGGCTTCATCCAATAGGTCTTCCAAAATCTCGTCATGCAGGGAGGCTTGAAGGAGAGGGAGTAATTGGTAAAAATGTGATATCTCCTCCATCTGAAAGGAAGATTAAGGCACATCTTTGTGTGTTGCAGCATCTTACAGAGGTCAATCCTTACATAGAAAAGCATTGCCTTGAATTGCAACACAATAATCCAAAATTGAATGAAAGAGCTTTGATGAGGGAACATAATCGCACATTTGTTGATTGGTTTAAGAAGGAAGTTGTTGAGGAACTTAGGAAAGAACGTGACGTTTCTGATACGGTGAAGTGGTTATCTCGAGGTCCTCGACTATGTGTTCGGTCTTACGAAGGGTATGATATCAATGGGTTCACATTCTACACTAGAAGACAAGATGAAAAGAGTGTGGTGCAGAATAGTGGAGTGAAGGTTGTTGCAGCATCTAGGGTCTATGCGAGCGCTAAGGACAAAAGACCGGTTGATGCGACACAATCGTATTATGGTGTTATCGAAGAAATATGGGAGCTTGATTATAACAATTTTACAATCCCTGTTTTCCGGTGCAAGTGGGTGAACAACACTAACGGGGTGAAGCAAGATGAAATTTATCCGGGTTTGACATTGGTAAACTTTGACCGATTAAGTGATAGTGATGAGCCATTCATCCTAGCATCACAAGCTAAGCAGATTTTTTATGTGGTAGACAATGTTGATCCTAGATGGCGTGCAGTTGCCCAAGGTAAAAGACATATTCTGGGTATTGATGATGTTGTGGATGAAGAAGAGTATGACGAGTATGACGACACACCCTTGTTATCAACTGTTGTTCAACCATTACCCGAGGAGGAAGATGCAAATACTACTAATCACATCCGTACGGATCATAGGGAGGGAATATGGGTTACAAATCACAAATGAATAAGATGAGGTAATTTATTTACAAATCACAAATGAATAAGATGAGATTTTTTATGTGGTAGACAATGTTTATTTTTATATGTACTCATATGTTTTTTTTTATATGTACTCATGAAATCATGATCTAGTTTTTTGTGTATGAGCATTTCCGGTAACATTGTCTTCCTTGGATTTTTAATTATAGCTTGTTCTCTCATCTTAGGAAGTTCATTTTCATGTGACAATGCAGGAAGGCTCCGAGGCATTTCCGGTAACATTGGGGCTACCTGCTGCCACTAGACGTTGTTCGTGAGCAATGGGCACATTATTTTACATCGAAGTATTTATTATCGGATTGAACTTGTTTGTACTTGTCCTGTATACTGTTGTTGAGAATCTGACTGTACTCTGGTGAAATCTGTTATATTATTCTGTGAATGAAATCGATCTGTTGTGTTGATGTATATTATTATGCAAATCTGTGTGTATGGTATTTCAACAATTCGAGCCTGACTCGGCCGAGCACTCGGCCGAGTTCTGGGTCGAGTTAGGCTCGAATTGTTGAAATACAATCAACCGAGCCTGACTCGGCCCATGACTCGGCCGAGTACTCGGCCGAGTCAGGTTCGAATTGTTGAGGCTTTTAGAGGCGGGCCTATGGAGGCCCGCCTCTAAAAGACACTTGTTGAGGCGGGCCTCCGTAGGCCCGCCTCAACAAGTGCACTACGACCGAGCACTTTTAGAGGCGGGCCTATGGAGGCCCGCCTCTAAAAGCCACTTGTAGAGGCGTATATAGCCCGCCTCAAAAAGCTTCCCTACTTGTTGTAGCCCCCTCAGTTGCGGCGATCGGTGTTCGCCGCAATAAGTGTCAAAAGGCCTGCCTCTAAAAGGGTTTTTTCCACTAGTGTTAGGACATGGTTCATGAGCCTCATAAAAGTGCTAGGGGCATTAGTGAGACCAAAAGGCATTACCATCCATTCATACATCCCATACTTAGTTTTGAAGACTGTTTTCCACTCATCACCTTCTTTCATGCGAATCTGATGGTAACCACTCTTAAGGTCTATCTTGGAGAACACACTTGCCCCATGCAACTAATCAAGCATGTCATCTAGCCTAGAAATAGGACGACGATACTTGATAGTGATGTTGTTGATTGCACGACAATCAACACACATTCTCCAAGAGCCATCCTTCTTAGGAACTAGGATGACGGGGACTGCGGAAGGGCTAAGGCTTTCCCTCACATAGCCCTTGTCAAGCAAGTCTTGCACTTGACGTTGCAGCTTCTTTGTCTCTTCGAGGTTGGCCCTATAGGTAGCCCGATTAGGTAGTGTTTCCCTCGATATAAAGTCAATTTGATGCTCAATGCCTCTTCCCGACAACAGTCCACTAGGAACTTCCTCTTGAAAGAGGTCATCATACTCAAGCAAAAGTTGAGCAATGGTTGTGGGGAATTCTTCAAGTTCAGGAGAGGAGAGCAAGGTGTTCTTATAGATGAGTAAAATACACACCTCACCCCCTTTGAGAGCTTGAACAACTTCCTTTGGCTTAGCTAAGAGCATATGATTAGAAGCACCCCCTTTACTTTCAATGACCAGCTTTTTGCCCTTAGCTTGCTCTTTGTTTTGTAAGGCTTTCCTTTGCTCCCTATCCACATGGTCAGCCATAATCTCGTGGGGAGCTAAAGGGTGTAGGGTGATTCTCTTGCCATTCATCAAGAAAGAATACTCATTAGTCACCCCTTGATGAATGACACCCCTATCAAATTACCATGGTCTACCTAGGAGGAGATGGCATGCAGTCATGGGTAAGACATCACACACAACTTTATCCTCATATCCCCTATAGCAAACTGAATAATGGTTTGGTCCTTGACCTTAAGAGGAGTGTTGGAATTCAGCCAACATAATGTGTAGGGTTGAGGGTGGGGAGTGGTAGATAGATTGAATCTACTTACCACTTCTTGTTCAATGATGTTGCAACATGACCCACCATCAACAATGACACTACACACTTTCCCCTTAATGGTGCACCTTGTGTGAAAGATCGTTTCACGTTGATTAGGCACACTAGGACTCTCCGAGGCAATTAAGGCTTTTTTGACCACAAAGCACTTACCCTCGGTTGCCACCACTTGCAATTCCTCTACCAAATCTTCCTCTTCAACAACCTCTTCTTGACACTCATCCTCAGACGCATAGTCCCCTAGAGTGTTAATAAGAACTTGCCCTTTTGAGGGGTAGTCCTTGGTAAAGTGCCCTCTTCCAAGACACTTAAAGCACTTGAGATCTCTAGCTCGGTTCTCCCCCTCCTTTCGTTGGGGTTGAGATTGAGGTGGAGCGTCTCTATTAGGCTGACTTTGTGGGTCATACCTAGGCTTAAGGCGTCTTGGTGTGGCTTGTGAACCATTACCACTAGCTGAAGTCCAAGGTCGTGAATTAGCCACTTGAGGGCGCCTTTGAGGAAGGTTCTTAAATACATGTATAGTGTAATGAAGAACCTCTTCAATAGGCGTCCCACGCACAAAGTCCTTAGGTCTTTATATAATTTCATCCGGGGTCTTACTCCCTTGTCTTAATTGCTCAAGTTTAGCATGGACTCTTTCAACATAGTTATTCGGCACAAACCAGTTTCTCAAGGCATTTTTCAACTCTTCCCAAGTTGAAATTTGAGGATAGCCCTTAAAATTATTTTCCTCTTTATCCTCAAGCCACCAATGATAAGCAAAATCTACAAACTTAATGGAAGCAATAGCTACTCTTTGTGCATCAGAGTAGTTATAAAACTCAAAAATCTGTTCAGTTGTTTGCTCCCAATCTAAGTAAGTTTCTACCTCACATGTACTTCCAAATGGCTAAACTTCAAGCTTGATGCCATGGTGGTGTGGTCGGCCTTGGTGCTCGCCAAAGTCATCTTCAAAAGCCACCCTTTGAGCTTGGTAGGGCAGCCTTGGCGCTTGGAAGTTGCCACGGCCAAAGCCTCGGCCCGACATGTTCCTCCTCGGCAACAAGGGAGGCACGGGATTCCTTGGAGGGTAGTAATCATGTTGAGCTTGTTGATGTCCTCTTGCTCCCAAATCTGCATGGTTAGTCCACAAGGGAGGAAAAGTAGAAGCTCCGAAAGTCACAAGGAACTCAGAATTCATACCTTGGCCTTCTCTAGTTGTGGACACAAGTGGCACGTGGGAGGAGGTGGTGTCATGAATGGACAGCCGTGAGAGCTCTTGGGAAAAGGCTCCAGAAACGCCTCCTTCTACATGGTGGGAGTTGGATGGGCCTCCTAGATCTTGAGCTCCACTCAGCCGCAAACCACCTTGGGATTGCTCCCACTTGGCCTCCATATTCCTCATGAAGGCAGCTTGATGTTCCCTCAATGCTTGAATATTTTGGCAGACCCTTTCATCTGTTTCATCCTTGGTGGTTTGGATGGCTTGGAGAAGGGTTTCCATGGTGATGGGGGAGCCGACTGGAGTGCCTTCATTGGCGGGTCCTTTGTTTCTATCTTGAGCGTCCATTTGGATAACCTTGACGATAATACTCAACAAACAACAGCCAAGCACAATAGTCCCCAAAGAACACAAGACTTATCAATGGAACCTAAGCTAGTAAGAGCTTTAAAACTTTATTCAAAAGTCAAGACTTTCAGCCAAGCAAGCAACCCATGTAGGATGGGCTTAGGGTTCCTAGACTCAACTCAAAGACCAAAGAAACAAGCAAACACACCACAAATGAACCTGTAGTACTTGTGCAAAAACTAGGTCAAGCAACGTCAAAGAAGCAACTAAACTCACCTGCACTTACAATGATCACACTTGTTGCATTACCAACTATATTTCCAAGTCCAATTCAGTCAAACTCAAACTTGTTCAATTTTGTTGAATCACTTTTTCTAAGGCCTTCCCTTTTGTTAGTAGGCCGGGTATTTCTGATTTCAACCACTTTTCCTTGAATAGCATCTCTTTTTATTTTGACTAATGACGTCCAAATGCAGATTAAAAATCAACAAAAACTTCTAAAGTGCACATGGAGCCTTTCCCGTTACTCTAACGTTGAAGTTTCAGTTATGCACAAGTAACTAGCACATCCAATCATGGAATGCAGCCAAACGGCTCTCTAAAATTTAAAAAAGGCACGTGCACACTTATCTAGAAGGTATGAACAATTTTGAATCAGCCAACCAACCAGAAATTGAAATAGGCATGGGCAACAACATTCAAATCAGCCAACATCAACTTAGCTGAGATTTTCCTAGATTCAAGGATCTGGCACAACCACTTGATTCTCCTCAACCACACGCCTCTCTCTCAGTTTTTTGGAAGCCACAATTGACTCAAACAACACTAAACAACAAGGAAAGATGCAAGACACAAAAGAGATGCTAGGCAAGATGCAAGACACACAATCAAACGTAAACAACAAGAACAACATTTTTCAGTTTTAGGGCTTGAATCCTAGGCTTGCAAAACTGAAATTCTAGAGTCTTTAAACCAAAGTTTTGAGCGTTACCTTACTTAGCTCTGATACCACGTGATATGCGCAGGGATCTAAGGTGACTTAGTGCAAGGTAAGTGCTCGTTTCAGCCCCGGTTGACAAGGCTCTCATTATTGTGACCAATGGAGAACGATCTAGCTTTTGATGATGATGGGGACGTTGAGGATGCAATGGTGATGGAAATGGCGTGAACAATGGAGGGATAAGTATTCCCCTTGGCTGGATGCAACTCACCAACAAAGGAAAACAAGGGCTGGTTGTCTTGAGATCTAACTCACTCAAGATCAATCAACAATGCTTGATGTAACTCACAAGCAAGGAGAGGATGAGAATGTCATTCTCAGCCAAAAGAGAGAGTTTCTAAGAGATGATAATTGTATTTCTTAATCTGATTAAATGTGTTCTACATGAAATGAACAGCTACTGCCTTGTATAGGCAAAACAAAAGAAAAATCCCTAAGGGGAAACAAAGGTTGTGGCCCATCAAGGCCCATTAAGCCTTACAAAAGATAAAACCTAAAATTTGATGGAAAATAACTAAACCAATGTCTAAATATTTCATAAACTCCCATAAAATAAACAAGCCCGGACGCGCCATGAGAAGATTGATGGGCTCAAGAGGAGCTAGGCTTGGAGCTCCGAGGCTTGTGAGTCTCTTCTTAAGCTCTTGATGGAGTTGCTTGGATCGGACCTCGTGATTGAGCCAAGAGGAAGCTCTTCATCTTGATCTTGGCTTGGAGGCGTTTCTTGGACACTTGAGCCATCATGGTCGTCTAGGCTCTCTTGGTTCTCTTGATGGGACTTGGTTACATCATTTCCTGCCTTAAGTTTTGGTCTCTCTTTATGCAGTTGTTGTAGATATTACTCTTGTTTGTCTCTTTGTATTACTCTTGGAAAGCTTACCATCTTTTGTCTATCCTATTGTATTGCTAGCTTACCAGCCAACTTATTATATGTTTTTTTATAAGGTAAAAATTAGACTGAAAACTACAAAAAAATAGTTTCTCAGTCTATAGCATCCTTGCGGATGAGAACTAAAAGTTCTTGATTGGTTTGAATATCTACCAAGGAACTCCGTTGGCCCACCTTCGCAATACAGTCAGCCACATCGTTTGTTTCTCGAAAGACATGACATATCCGCACTGTAGAGAAAAGTTGTAGAACACAAAGGATATTAGAAATCAGAATTTCAATATCCCAAGGACAGTGTCAGATCTTATTCCGGACATTAAGAATAGTGTGGTTGTCACATTCTACTTCAATGTTGTTGAGTCCTAATTCATAAGCCTTAACCGGAGCATTCCTAACCGCTAAGGTTTCTGTTCTCAGGGGGGTTGAGATGCTACATTTGTCACCAAATAGGAATACATATTCACCTTTATTGTTTCAGAATATGAATCCGTAACTAGATTCTCCATTAGTCTTGGTTGATCCATCAATATTAATTTTTATGACTCTGTCCAGTGATTTTTTCCATTTCTTATTTGGTCGTCTACTTTTGTTATTGTTTTCCTTATATTGTTAGTTCAGTTAGGCAATCCGGGTTCCAAGTCTTCGTTTTTTTCCAATAATTGAGTTTTTTAAATATAAAGTGGCACGTCCTTAATAATGTCATTATCGTTATTTGTCCTTCCAAAGCTTTGATGGTTTCTATAAAACCAAATTCCCTACCAAGAGATCGCTAATTCCACAAATTGCGATCGATCAGTTTTGTTTCAGATTTCCTCCATTATTCCGTTTGTTTTTTATTCCCTATATTTAAAGATATGATAATTCTGTATGTTTGGTTATTAATCTTTTCTATTGTTTTCATGGTATGGTTACACTGGAATAATAAATGGTTAGAGTCTTCGGTTTGTGCATTACAACGAACACAACCCTATAAGAGTGCTACTCCTTTTTCGGCTAGTCCTGCTTTAGTGGGTAGCCCATTTTTTTATAATTTTCCTATAGAAAATTTTTAATCTTAGGATAAGTGTCCAACTTCCAAATTCAGGAAGAGTCATAGGCTGTATATCTTTTATTTGTGATGATCATATACATGACATAATTTGTAGAGAACCAGCCATTTTTACTGGCTTCCCAATACAATCTATCATGTATGTTATTAAAAGGCATATGTATTGATGTGATTTGTTTAGATAGGTCTAGTGGCAGAGCTTGTTCAATCATATCCTTATTCCATGTATTGTTTGGTAGAATAAAATCCGCTACTGTTGCATTTTTGTTCATAAATGGTTGTATGTTAATTATGTCACACAAGGGGACATGTGACATCCATTTATCAGTCTAGAATTTAATTGTTCTGCCATTTCCCACTTGCCAAATAAGTCATTTCTCAAATTCGTCCATAATTTCAATCATTCTGGACCAATGCCATGAACAACTACCTTTTTTTCTCATATTGTAGGATACGTTATGCTTTGAGATATTTTTCGGTTATAAATTTCACCCAATAATTTATTGGGTCAGCCAAGATTTTCCATAATAGTTTAAATTGTAAAGCTTTGTTCATATCCTTAGATTTTCTCAATCCGAGTCCTCCTTGTTGCGTTGGTTTACATATATTTTCTTATCCTATAAGTGGTTTAAATGAGGAGTCTTTATTCCAGAAAAAAGATGTATTGATCTCATCCAGTTCATTGTGAGTTTGTGTTGGTAACATACAACTTTGCATACGGAAATTAGGTCTTGATACAAGGTTTGCTTTTATTAATGTTGTTCTACCTGCTTGTGATAATGAATTTGCTTTTCATTTGGTTAACTGTTGTTATGTGCTGACTAATAGATCAACAAAGGTGTTCATATTTACTCTACCATTACTAATAGGGAAACCTAGATATTTTTCAAGAGAAATCATGTTTATGATTGTAAGAATTCCTTGAATACCCTATTTTTTTGTTAGTTATTTTTTCCGTAACTTGAAAAGCATATTTATGAAAGTTTATTTTTTGTCCAGATATTTTGCATCATTCATCTATAGTATCCTTAATTTCCTTACAATTTTCATGTTTTGCTTTTGAGAATATTATAATATCATATGCGAATGCAAAGAAAGAGATTCGAGTTCCATGTCTAGATATTTGAAACCCAATATGGTTTCGAGGTCTGTTAGATTCTCTTTGTAATTTTCGAGCTAGGATTTCAGATCCAAGTATAAAAAGAAAAGGTGAGAGGGGATCGCCTTATCGAAGTCCTCTGCTTGGTTTGAAAAGTTCCGTAGGGCCATTATTAACTAGCATCAAGAAAGAGACAGTCGTGATACATTCTTTAATCCATTTGACGAATTTTTCATGGAATCCAAATTTCTCCATTATTTTAATAATGAAATTCTATTCAATTCTGTCATAAGCTTTTTCCATATCTAGTTTTAAAGCTATAAATCTTTGGGTTCCTTTTTTCGATTTAAATGAGTGGAAAATGTCACGACCTATTAAGATATTGTCTTGAATTGCTAGGTTAGCAACAAAGGCGCCCTGCAAAGGGTGAATTGATTTTTCTAAAGTTCTTTTTAGCCTGGTTGTTTAAATTTTTGATATAATTTTATAGATTGTGGAGCACAGACTTATAGATCTGTAGTGGTTTGTCGAGTTTGGATTGTCGCATTTTGTTATTAAAGATATAAACGAATGGTTGACTTGTTTGGGTAATCTACCCGATAGAAAGAAACTTTGCACTGCTTGGATAACATAAGGGCCTACAATGTCCTAATATTTTTGATAGAATTCTGCTGTCATACCATCTAGACCGGGGGATTTGTCCGAGCCAATATCAAACACAACCTTTTTGATCTCTTCATTCGAAACGTTTTTTGTTAGTTCTACATTATCCTCTGTTGATATTTCTGATTGAATTAATTCTAGATTTTCCCGGAGTGTACAATCATTCGTTTCTTCACTTTTAAATCTTTTAATGAAATCAATTCTAATCTCGTTTCTAATATTTTTTTTCTCCAATTATGCTAGTACCTTCTTGGGTTTTGATTCCCTTTATAATTTTCCTATTTCTTTTTCCACTCGCTATTTTATGAAAATAGTTAACATTTGTATTGTTAAACATAATATGTTTTACTTTAGCTCGTTGATTCCAAAAAATCTTTCAAAAATTTAGGAGTTTGTTTTTGAATTAGTCTATTTTGTTTTTGGATAAGATTATTGTTTGAGTTGATACAAATATCTCTTTGGATGTCAGATAATTTTTTTTCTATATTTTGAAGCTAGGTAAAAACATTTCCAAATGTGCTTTTATTCCATATTTTTTTCTTGTTTTTTGAGTAGTTTTGTTTTGGATACCATATCATACAATCTAGATCCATGATAACATGTCATCCAAGCTTATTTGACTATGTTTCTAAATTCCCTTCTGGTCATCCATTTTTTTTTTCAAATTTGTAAGTTTGGTTTTTGAATGGTGTAGAAGACATTATTAGTTCAATGGATATTGGGCAATGATCTGAACTAGTAAAAGCATAATTTTTGGTATAGATATCTAGGTACCATTGCAAGATCTGATGTTGTACCAGCACCCTATCTAATTTTTCATAAATATTATCGATTTTTGTTTTGTTTTTCCTCCATGTAAAGGTGTTTCCTTGTACTGGTACATCCATCAATTCACGTTCGTTTTTAAAGTGTCTTAATCTGGCAAACTTTGTAATCGGTGGAATTGATCCACCCACCTTTTCACTTGGATCTTGTATTTTGTTTAGATCGCCCATGATAATACATGGAAAGGAACTGTTTTTGACAAACGAGATAATACCTTCCCAGAAACATTTTTTTCCAAATTTATACGGGGGTGCATATGTAAGAATCAACATGATTTTAATGTTTGTGCAAATATTTGTATACTTGAGACTAACAAATCTTGGGTTGATGTTGTCTATTTTCAATATTTCATTTGTGAGTTGATACGTTTTCCACATGACACAAATACCACCCGAAAACCCTGTAGCCGGGACAAAATGAAAATGGTCAAACCCTGCCTTTTTCCATATTTTTTCATTTGGTTCTTTATTTGTTCTTGTTTCAAATAATGCTAATAATTGGATTCATTCTATTTTAAAGAAGGATTCAATATCCATCCAAAGAGTTTTTTACCAATCCCCGTACAATTCTAGGTTGTAATCTTCACAAAAACTAATGAAGTCGTAGCCATTTGTCCTAAGACGGGTATGGATCTTGTTCCTTAATTCATAGTATTGATATACATAGCATGTATATGCCTTAGGGGAGTCGCTGGGGATAATTTGTTCAACACTCTGTTTTGATTGTAACTTATCTCTTCTGTTGTTATGAAGAGACCAAATTTTGGTTTTCTCACCTGTAGTGCGTATGATCTCAATAAACATAATTAAGATATCACTAACATGTGTTATATTTGTTACCATTTGGTCAGAGTGTTTCGCATCACTTTGCTTATGAATCATCCGGCCAGAATGATTCACAAGAATAATAAGACGAAACAGAATTGATTTCCTCTTTGTATAAATACAAGGAGTATTGCCCTTCAAAGGGTATAGTTCATTAATTGTAGGTACAAAGATGATCTGGGTAACACCCAAAATTATTTGTAATGGTTAAGTGTGAAATTGTAATAAAATTGTTCAATAACCACACATAGTTCAGAGCTAGATTGTTCTTGGAGTTGAAACTCCATAAAGGTTTGTTCATGGGGTAAGGGTTTGTTTTTTATTTTTTTTCCCTGTGCCATTATGGTTCTTTGAGCTTGTTGATGTCTCCTTTGTTGATAGTCTTGTAATGTCTAATTGTCCAGTCAACTGTATCCTAGAAAAACAACCAGCAAAAAAAAACATGTATAGTAGCACATAAACCAATTCATAGATTGATGATAGTTTCTTGTATTAATATAGAAATAAGACAGGTAAAATCTTATTTCCAATCTTTTTCTGAATTTTGTCATTTTTCCACAAATATATAGGATCCATTTATAAATTAAAAGAAACATGTATCATGAAGATGAGACTCCAGACAAGTTTGTTCATGGGGTAAGGGTTCGTTTTGTTGTGTATTTTCCTCAAACAGGGTTGTTCTGTAAGCTTGTATAGGTCTTCCATTCCAGTTATCTTGTCCAATATTCTGGCACAATCACAAGTTTCCTGGAAAGAAAACCAATGTGCAAAGTTCTTGTTAGAAATTTTGTAAAGTTGTAATTCTAGAAAGGAAAGACATATTACCTTTGAGTAGCAATGTTCCAAAGAGTATATGTTACCATTGTTGACCAGATAGTCAATCTAAAATTTCAAGGGATAATACAGCAAAAAGAAAACAAATTTCCATCTGTTGCTATGTTTTGCATTTTTAACTGTCTTGAAATTATAGTCTAAAGTAGAGAGATTACTACAGAGCAACACCAAACCAGGTTTGGAATATTCATTGTCATCAGGCACTTCAGCAAGTCTCAACTTAACCTTGCAAATCATAGGACAGAGATTGTCGGTCTCAAGCTTGGAAACATAGTTGGGGTTGATCACAATAAGAGGGGTCACCTCATTGGTTTTCATGACAATATTCATAGTGAAATTTAAATGATCACCAAAATGCAGGAAAACAAACAAATGATGATAAGCAAAGTCAAAATGAGCAAGGTGATTATTTGGTAATACAAAGTGTTAGGAGGATCTATAATAGGGGGCATAAGGGAGTGTACATAGAAAAGTTGTTAAGGTTCGCATTAAGAGAGTCAGAATCAGATCCAGGTTCAGAGTAGATAATCTCCACCATGGTTAGTCTCCCATAAGAGTTATGACAGAATAAGGCACAATAAATAGAAAGATTCATTTCCAGAGAAGTGGTCAAATTGAGATGAATAAGGATAAAGTGGTGAAATTTCTCGGTTTTGCTAGGGAGAAAAACAATGAGAAGGGTGAAATTCATATAAAAGTGATTCAGAGAAGCTTGCGAAGGCAAGATTGAATTAGATCTGGAATTTTTGTCATGGAGGTCAAGGGTTTGGAGGCAGCGGCGAAGGCAGGCTGCGGGAGCATTTTTCAGATGTAGGTTTTCCATTGTTTTAATATGTTTTCTTGTTTACCCTCGAAAAAATATCTCCATTTTTTATCTTTTTCTTTCAATTTATTATTCCTTTATTAAATGATTTATTTTTAGAAGTTTTTATCAAACTCTACCGAATCCAAACAGTAGGAATTTTCTTTTTGGAATAATTATCAAAGGGGCTTTTGGGTATATATCATCCTTAAAAGTAGAAAGTGTGAACCGTTGGATGGGGGATCACTGATTCACATTTAAACAAGTAAAAGAGGGGTGAACGTATCACTTTTTCATTTAGAGTGACAATTTTGTAATTATCAGCAAAAACAAAGGGCATTTCATTAAAGTAAAAAGAACCCTCTATCATCTCCATCTAAGCGTTGAATGAGCGAGAGTTCAGCCCCCATTCAATCCAAAGAGACAAACCCCAGAAATCTTCAATCCTTCTTCTCAAATCGGTTGATCAATCGAAGTTATCAAGCCTGGTTCTCGCAAAATCGAAGATTGAATCCTGTTTGCTTAAATCTCGTTCACTCGATGAGATTTCTTCTTTATTCAAGCCATGGCGAACAACAAGGAGCTTTCATCAAAGACCAGTTCAACAACAACAAGGTAATGAATTATTCGGATATCTCCATTCTGATGTTGGATTGGATTTGCTCATCTATGTGCTGAATTTTTGGTTTGTTGGGATGAAGTTGGTCGATTGATGACTTGTCATTTGTCTCTGTTGTGTGCTGAATTTTGGCATGTTTAGATGTTACATTTGCTTCTTCTTTTATTGAACTTGAGATTCTACTGTCGTTTTCATTTTCACAAATTGGTTGTCATTTGCTTGGGTCGTGTAGTCCGCGATATTCATATTTAGTATCGTAATGTTCATGTATAGTACCTTAAAGTTCATATTTTGTGCACTATCGAAAATACAGGGTTTGTGTGTTACATGTCCAAATAATTGATTTGTCATAGCCTATTAGCTCAAATGGTAGAGCAATATGTTTGTACTCATGAATGTGGGTTCGAATTCCTCATAGGCTACATATTGTGCTTGTGAAAAGTCTCAGTTCAAGTTGGGTTCACGTGTATCATGTTCAAGTTCATATATATTCCCTTAAAGTTCATATATATTGTATTGAAAATATTTGTGTGTATTTTCCATTCTCTGTGTAGCCTAGGCTTATCCGTCGTGTGTAAATGTTCACATATAGTCCTGTAATTAATGTTCATATAATAATACTTTGAGTACATTTGTGTTTTAGGTTTATTTTTCCTTGGTTCATAGAAACACCAGGGTTCATATGATACAACCTAATATTCATATATAGTAATCTAATGTTCATACTTATTCATATCAATTCACCATACCCAATTCCCACCCCCTATTGTTCATATGTTACATGTCAATGTTCATATATAGTCATCTAAGGTTCATACTTATTATGAAAAGTTGATATTGTTTTCCATACTATAGGAACAATAGATACGTATGAGCTCAATTAACATGTCAATCTTGATATATAGTAATTTAAGGTTATACTAATTCTTTTGACAACTTCATCTTCTTTTCTATACTTCTTGCACCTTATAAATAAATTAAGGCTTCATATATAGTCATATAAAATTCATATATAATTACGTCGAGGTTCATATGAAGCCTATTGTGGTTCATGTCAATTTTTTGCCTTTTTCATGACTTTATCATATTCTTCATGTCAAATGTGTACAAAAATGTGAAATAACAATATGAGTTATCTACCATAGGGGCCTTTCATTGCATTTCAACCATGTCCCACTCACAACAACTCTCTTAGACATTTCATCAAACGGTTTGCGGGCTTGTCTCAACTCATCTACCTAATTAAAATCATATTTTCTAAATTTGAGAATACTGGTGTGTTACATGTCCAAATAAAACAAAGATCAATCACAAAGCAAAAATGCAATTCAATTTCAAAATGCTTAAAAGCAATTCAAAACCCACATCCATGGCGTTTTTTGAACGAAGAAATAAAAAGTAATCTAAACAAATGAAAACTATTTATGGAATAATTCGATTTCGATTATAAATCTTCGATATCCACCATGGAGGAATCAATAAAGACGAAAATGATTCACGAATCATGGAGAAAAGCCATGGAGAACGTCAGGGACGATTGGAGAACAAAGATCCGAATTGGGGGAGAAAGCCATAGATGTCAAATTAAAAAAATACCCCAAATAAGTTAAAAGCTTAAAACAAGCGAGTTGAATATGAGCCGTAGATAAAGTTCGATCTAACACCCCAAAATGAAAATTGTACGGATCCCAAATCATTATTATTATCATATGAAACCTAGCAAATCCTTAATTGTAGATTTGAGTCTCACAATCTAGGTTATTAGGATCGGGAGTTTAAGAGGTGTTGGGGAATGCATAATTGGGTAGTAAAATTCTATATATTATAACATACGCACTATGCAGGTTTTTGTAAATAGTATGCAGTTTTTTAAATGTTGAAAATTACAAATACGGCCCCGTCAGTGTTGTATGTGCAATACACAAATCCACAGACGCGTTGGATGTGCAAACTACAAATGCATAGACACTACCAATGTGTAAATCAGGAAAACATAGACAATGTTGACATGCAAAAAAAACCACACACATCATCTGGTGATATGTTATTCAAATAAGCACATGAACTGTACATGAGCAAAGCCCACATGCTCATCAACCTTGTCTAAGCAAACCATCAACCCACAGTAGGTTTTGACGTGTATGGGTTAAATCGATTTATTTTTAAATATGTTCATGTAGGCTATTTATCTTGTTCGTACAACAGTTAAAAACGTATCAGGTTGTGTAATACCCACACCACATTGGGCCGGCCCATCACAGGGCTGCAGCCCATATACCCCAACCCTTCCTTGGGGGCTCCACCTATAACAGTGCAGCACAATTGGTAATAAGAGAGCGTTGGACTTCTTGTTAAAGCGGGAGGTCTCGAGTTCGAGACTCACGAACAACCTCTTGGTAATGGCTGCCTGTTATAGGTGGAGCCCCCAAGGAAGGGTTGGGGTGTATGGGCTGCAGTCCTGTGATGGGCCGGCCCAATATGGTGTGTGTATTACATAAAAGTACACTTTGAATGAGAGGGGTTCCGACCTCATCGGGCCAGCCATTTCTCTATCCATGGGCCGCAGCCCATGTACCCCAACCAAATCCCCATGACTGGGAGGTTGTTCGTGAGTCTCGAACACGAGACTGCCCATGGATAGAGAAATGGCTGGCCCGATAAGGTCGGAGCCCCTCTCATTCAAAGTGTACTTTTATGTAATACCTCAGCCACTTGGGCCGGCCCATCACAGGGCTGCATTCCATACACCCCAACCCTTCACTAGTAGCTCCAAGCCCAAGGCCCGGCTATTTCTAGTAGGTTGTTGGTGAGTCTCGAACATGAGACCTCACCCTTTAACAAGCAGCCGAAGCATCACTTGTCACCAATTGCGCTGCAGCGCAATTGGTGACAAGTAAAGGGTTGGGGTGTATGGGCTGCAGCCCTGTGATGGGCCGGCCCAAGTGGCTGAGGTATTAAAGGTTGTGTAATAAATGATAGTCATTATTAAACCTAACATTGTATGGAAATTACAATTTATAATAGACCGAACGAAAAAAGTGATGTATGACAGCTTTATTTATTCTTAATCCCATAAACCCTAATATCACAAAAAAACTTAGAAATCGGGAATAACCGACTCTTCAAATCTTCATGTTATTAAAGGGTCATTGGAAACAATGTCAAGCAATAGTGATAGAAGCACGATGGGTGAACTACATAGTATACATCACATGGTATATATATATCGATATAAAAGTATGAATGTCAAGTATTTATTGGTTTAATCACTTCAAATGAAGTGGTAAAAAGCTCGTGCGTTTCATCTAAGGGTATTTGAAAAGCAAATTCACATGTGCTGTGCATATTGGTTTTGCACATCAAGAATGTCCGTTCATGTTGGTTTTCCACATCACGTGTATGTGCATGTTGGTTTTGCACTGATTGAACCATAAATTTTATAAATCTATTCTTTTCAAAATGAAAACAAAAGAATTAAAATTAAATTATGTTCTTCTTATATATGAACTTATGTGCATATATATGAGATCACACGCAATATTATAAAAAAAAGGAGGGAGAAGTGGTTAACTAATAACTGTTGGGTCTCACTCTTAATGGACTCTCAAAAAAAGCGGCCCAGTGGTTGAAGTGATCTTTCCGTTTTGAAGCGACCAGTGATTAGACGACAAGTAAAGATCACGGCAATGACATGATCGGAGACGTTACTAAAACCCAGATCATGGGGGTTGATATATCCTTCCATATAGTAGTTACAACCCACGTAATCAAACCATAAATATCATAAGATCATGGCAATCTGGCAATAAAAGCTAGTGAGCAAAGATCACAGAGGCCAAACGGCTGGTTTAGCTAGATCTTTGGGAAATTAAATGTGTATATAAAGGGGTTAGAGATCATTGTAAAAGAGAGACGAATTTGACATAATACATACGACGACACTCCTACTTGTGTTCATCAGATTTCTCAAGCTCAAACCCTTGTTTCAGCGTTGAAGCGTCCGACGACTGAATCTTTTGATTCGAACAAGCTCTCGTTCAGGGTAGATAAGCTTGTCTTTGCATCTTTGTAATCTTATTTAGTCTTAATCTTTGTTTGATTTGGATCATTCAAATGTAATCAAAATTGTTGTTGTCTAATTGCCCTTCCTAAAGCGATTCAGGTCAGGTCGATCTTTTTGCCACAAAACAATTTGGCGCCCACCGTGGGGCATCTAGCCAATCGGCGATCCAATCATCAATTCGAGACTCATCCCATCATGACTGGCTCCAGAAACCCCATGGTCCCCGTCGAAGATCTAGCCCAGGAAAACGTTCAAATCGAAAATCAGGGAGAAAACGCCAACGCCCAGTCAGTTGCAGATTCACAAATACAAGAACTTGCAAAAGCCATGAACGTCCTTCAAGAAGAACTAGTCCAACAGCGTACCAGGATCAAAACGCTAAGTGCTCAATCTGAGTCCGAAATCACTCGACTAACCCGTGAAAATGAGTTTCTAAGATCGCAAGTACAATCGTCCATATCAATCCCCAGAGGCTCAAGACGTGTGGTGAACACGGAAGGATTATCCACACGACTCGATCTGAATGGAGTGGACATGACACCCACAGTGGAGACCAATGCTTCCTAGCACACTGGTATGTTTCAGACCCATCCGGTCACTCTCGTCACGACTAACTTGCCAAACTCTGTAGCCGAGCCTCTCGGGGCTCGAGCAATCCATCCATAAGCGACGACTCCGGCCGACCTCCAGACCCTCATACAGCAAGCCGTTAATGAACATATGAAGACTCTAGACGACCGTATCGCACGAATCTTGGGAGTTCCCCAATCAGTCGTAAGAGAAGAAATCGACGAATATGAAGACTCGCCTTTCGTAGAGGCGATTGCACGCGTCGAGATTCCTAAAAAGTTCCACGTTCCCAACATTCCCAACTATGACGGGACCGGGGACCCCGACGATCATGTCTCAATTTATAAGCAAAAAATAATGACTATCTCGATCCCAAAAGAAAACCGCGAGGCAGTCATGTGCAAAAGCTTTGGCACGTCCCTTGTGGGACCTACACTAACCTGGCTTATGCATTTGCCACAGGGTTCCATCGCCTCCTTCGCCGACTTGGTCAATTTGTTCAAAGTACAATTCGCTAACAGTCGACGATTAGAAAAGCAGTCAAGCAACCTGTATAGGGTCGTGCAAAGGTATGGCGAACCCCTAAGAGATTATCTTAACAGGTACAACAAAGAGAAGGTCGTGATCCTGCATTGTGACGTTCCAACATCGATCGAAGCGTTTCGCCGGGGCCTGGTCAGGGGCAGTGAACTCTATCGCGAATTGACCAAATACCCATGCCGAAGCTTTGAAGACGTGCAAGGAAAAACCATGGAACAAGTCAGACTCGAGGAAGACGAGGAACCCTCCAAGGCAAACAAGAGTCCTGATCGAGTCGACCGAAGGGCACCTTTAGATTATCGACGCGATCGACGACACCAACCGTACCCTAAGGGACTAAGCGACCCCAATCAGGTAAACAACTTATATGACAGGAACCAGGATTGGAAAAACAACACCGCTCTCCCTCCGAAGCTTCACTCTTACAACTTCAACATATCCGTATCGGAGCTCGTAAAAAGTTTCGACAAATATGAAAAGGAAGTAAAGTGGCCTCGGAAGAACGACAAATCAGACGCCAAGAAGGACATGAATCGATGGTGCAAATTCCACGGAGACCATGGACACTCGACAAACGAATGCATAGCCCTTCGCAAAGAAGTTGCTAGGCTCCTCGCACAGGGGCTACTACGCAACGTCATCTCAGATAGGGCAAAAGCGACCCTCGATCGAAGGGAACAGGTAAAATCTGACAGACCATCCTCTCCGGTTCCCACTAAAATTGTTAATACTATTTCAGGAGGGTCAGACGTATGTGGAAACACATACTCGGCCGCCAAAAGACATGCTCGAGAAAGCAAAGGCAACAAGCCGATCCAGACGGAGACAAGACCATCGCAAATCTCCGACGCTCCCGCCATCACCTTCGACGACTCGAAAGTTCAAGAGTTAGGCGACCACCACGACGGTTTGGTAATCTCTCTTTCAATTAGCAACTACCTTATCCGTCGTGTTCTAATCGACACAGGTAGATCCACCAACTTGTTAACACTAGACACCTTAAAGGGTATGGGTTTAAGCGAGGATGACTTAACCAGAAATTCTACCCCGCTGGTCGGATTCAGCGGGGACGTAAAGTATACTCAAGGCGATATCGTGTTAACGACGTACGCCGGTGGAATCAATCAACATGTAAAGTTTTTGATACTCAACTGCTCGTCGCCATACAATGCGATCCTTGGTAGACCCTGGATCCACGCCATGAAAGTTATACCTTCCACTTACCATCAGACAATAAAGTTCCCTACTAAATGGGGGGTATAGGAAATCAAAGGTGACCAGCGGGCTGCCAAGGAGTGCTACGTCGCTTCAATGAAAGGGGCAGTCGACAAGTCTTCCGCATAGCAATCACAGTATGGCGAAGGAACCACACGATACGTCGAACCAGAAATGGAACAACTCGACGAGATCGTGTTGGATCCTTCAAAGCCAACACAAATAGTCAAGGTCGAGTCAGATCTAAACGATTCGACCAGGGCAGATTTAATTGAATGTAGATCCCACGTACCCTCCAGTCACTGACTGTTTTATGATCCAACACTGACTGTTTTGCTTGGTCACACGAAGACATGGTGGGAATCTCCCCAGATATTACTACTCACAAATTGAATGTAGATCCCACGTACCCTCCAGTCAAGCAAAAAACAAGAAAGTTCGCACCAAAACGTAACAAGATTGTAGACGATGAGGTAAAAAACCTACTTGAGACAGGTAAAATAAGGGAAGTCAAGTACCCCGACTGGTTAGCAAACGTCGTCGTGGTTCAAAAGAAGAATGAGAAATGGAGAGTATGCATCGACTTCACAGACCTAAACAAGGCATGTCCAAAATATTCTTTCCCATTACCACAAATCGATGCCATGGTCACGCGACAACGGGACACGAAATGCTAACATTCATGGATGCGTTCAGCGGATACAACCAAATTCTCATGGACCCTGACGACTAAGAAAAGACAACTTTCATAACAAGCCAAGGTACGTACTGCTACAAAGTAATGCCTTTTGGACTAAAAATGCAAATGTTCAAAGTCCAGATCGGAGATACCATGAAAGTTTACATCGACGACATGCTCGTCAAGTCCAAAGCAGTAAGAGACCACATCGAACACCTGAAGGAAGCTTTCGAGGTACTGAAAAGATATAGCATGAAATTAAACCCAACTAAATGCTCTTTCGGAGTGTCTTCAGGAAAAAAATTGGGTTACATGGTCACTCAAAGAGGGATCGAAGCCAATCCGGACCAGATCAAGGCCATCGTCAACCTTAGATCCCCCCGATGCGTCAAGGACGTCCAGAAATTGACAAGACGGATAGCGGCATTAAACAGATTCATATCCAAGTCCTTAGATAAATGCAAGCTCTTCTACGAAGCCTTGTGTTAGGAAACGGAACTCTGGAACTTAGGTTCCCCTGAGAGTTCCTTTCCTCAGTTTCTCTACTTTTGACGATGACAAATATTATGATACTAATGTTTTATCTCAAAGGTGTGTTTTAAGGAACCACAGGAATATACCGAAGGCAAGAAAGCCAAACAGGACAAGGGAACCAAAGGAACAAGACAGATGAAGGAAACCAGAGGAACCCAGGTGTGCCCAGAAACTGAGAAATCTGGGGACACACAACCTCGGACAAAAGGTGTTAAAATCGACTTGTCCGAAGCTTGCAAAAGACTGCCAATACCCAGAGAAAAACAACAACATACCCAGAAACGCTCAACCTCGGACAGAGAAGGTGAAAGCGACAGGACATAGAGACGTCGATGTCCAGAAGACAGTTCCCAAGCGGCTAGCTTGTTCAACCTCGGACGAAAGTATTTGGACAACGACATAGCAAGGCTCATCTGAGGTAGTTGACCAACCAAGAGAGATTCTGAGCTTCTTAGGTTGTTTTCACATGCCAAGAACAACGTGGATCAAGGAGAACCACTCATCCTAGGGCAAGCTCAATCTGTGGGAACCCAGAGAGGATCGAGCTGTGAAGAATCCTCTATAAAAGGAAGACTAATCCAAGGGTTATCTTCAAGCACTGAAACACGACTCACACTCATTAGCAAATATCTAGTGTGAACCTCCAAACAAGATCATCAAAGCAAACCGAGATCAAGAAGAACCAGTCAAGGAAGAAGAGCTGAGTGCTAAGTTCCTGTGACTGTAAGTGATAGTTCCTAGGTGCGAAAGTCTGTTTCTTGGATTGATTATTGATTGTATTAAGTTATCTAGGATTGTCTAACTGTGTGTAAGGCAAAGTGTTAGGAAACGGAACTCTGGAACTTCAGTTCCCCTGAGAGTTCCTTTCCTCAGTTTCTCTACTTTTGAAGATGACAAATATTATGATATTAATGTTTTATCTCAAAGATGTGCTTTAAGGAACCACAGGAATATACCGAAGGCAAGAAAGCCAAACAGGACAAAAGAACCAAAGGAACAAGACAGAGGAAGGAACCCAGGTGTGCCCAGAAACGTAGCATGCGAGGTTGCGATTCTCGAGAAATCTGGGAACACCAAACCTCGGACAAAAGGAGGTGAAAGCGACTTGAGAGAAGCTTCCAAAAGCATGCCACCATCCAAGAGAAAAACTCCGAGATGCCTAGAACAATGAACCTCGGACAGAGAAAGGTGAAAGCGACAGGACATGGAACCTGTCGCTGTCCAGAAGACAGTTCCCAAGTGCCTAGATTGTTGAACCTCGGAAGAAGGAAGCTGGAGAACGACTTGGCTGAAGAGGTTGACTAACCTAGAAGGATTCTGAGCTGCCTAGGTTGTTTGCACATGACAAGAACAACATGGACCAAGGAGAACCACTTATCCTAGGGCAAGCTCAATTTGTGGGAATCCAGAGAGGATTAAGCTGCGAAGAATCCTCTATAAAAGGAAGACTAACTCAAGAGTTATCTTCAAGCATTTACAATAGAATCACACTCCATAGCAAACATCAAAGTGTGAAGCTTCAAACAAGATCATCAAAGCAAACCGAGATCAAGAGGAACCAGTCAAGGAATAGAAGAGCTGAGTGCTAAGTTTTTGTGACTGTAAGTGATAGTTCCTAGATGCGAAGGTCTATTTCTTGGATTCATTATTGATTGTGTTAAGTTATCTACGATTGCCTAACTGTGTGTAAGGCAAAGAAATTGTGTGTTTGTTCCTAGGATAAGTTGTAACCAAAAGAGATAAGAAATCAAGAAGTAGACCTTGAAATCCTTTCAAAAGAAAGGTAGTGGTTTTTATCCTGGATTGCTAGTTGGAAATCAAAGGTTTCCACCATAAGGAACTTGTCATTTGTTTGATTGTTTATTTCCGCTGCGAAGGGAACTTAGAATCGATATTCTGAGTTCCTTAAGTTATTATCTAACAATCACGATCCTACAATTGGTATCAGAGCAGGAAAAGCTCTAGATCTTTGTTAAGTTTGTAGATCATGTCTCAACCAAGCAAGTTTGAGCTCGGAATCTCCACCAACAAGCCACATCTCCGAAAGAAAGGAGAATAAACATGGTGGGAAAAGTGCATGGAAAGCCACATCAAGACCAACGACTACCAATGCTTGAGGATAGTCGAAAATGGAGATGGCTATGTCGATCTTACCATGAAGGAAGAAGATTGGAAACCAGAACACTGTGTGTTAGGAAATGGAACTCTGGAACTTCGGTTCCCCTGAGAGTTCCTTTCCTCAGTTTCTCTACTTTTGAAGATGACAAATATTATGATACTAATGTTTTATCTCAAAGATGTGTTTTAAGGAACCACAGGAATATACCGAAGGCAGGAAAGCCAAACAAAACAAGGGAACCAAAGGAACAAGACAGCTGGAGGAATCTAGAGGAACCCAGGTGTGCCCAGAAATGGAGCTTGTGACATTACGATTCCCGAGAAATCTGGGGATACACAACCTCAGACAAAAGATGTCGAAAACGACTTTTTGAAGCTTCCAAAAGTCTGCCAAGGTCCAAGAGCTAAAGAACAAGAAGCCTAGAGAACCTCTACCTCGGACAGAGACGATGAAAGCGACAGCACATGAAGACATCGCTGTCCAACAGACGGTTCCCAAACGGCCAGCTTACTCAACCTCGGACGAAAGCGTTTTGACAACGACTCCACAAGGCTCGTCTGAGGTAGTTGACCAACCAAGAGAGATTCTGATCTGCCTAGGTTGTTTGCACATGCCAAGAACAACGTGGATCAAGGAGAACCACTAATCCTAGGGCAAGCTCAATCCGTGGGAACCAAGAGAGGATCGAGCTGCGAAGAATCCTCTATAAAAGGAAGACTAACCCAAGGGTTATCTTCAAGCACCAAAACAAGAACTCACACTCATTAGCAAATATCTAGTGTGAACCTCCAAACAAAGATTATCAAAGCAAACCAAGATCAAGAGGAACCAGTCAAGGAAGAAGAGCTGTGTGCTAAGTTCCTGTGACTGTAAGTAATAGTTCCTAGGTGCGAAAGTCTGTTTCTTGGATTGATTATTGATTGTGTTAAGTTATCTAGGATTGTCTAACTGTGTGTAAGGCAAAGGAACTGTGTGTTCGTTCCTAGGATAAGCTATAACCAAAAGAGATAAGAAATCAAGAAGTAGACTTTGAAATCCTTTCGAAAGAAAGGTAGTGGTTTTTATCCTGGATTGCTAGTTGGCAATCAAAGGTTTCCACTATAAGGAACTTGTCATTTGTTTGATTGTTTATCTTCCGCTGCGAAAGGAACTGAGAATCGTTATTCTAAGTTCCTTAATCTTTTATCTAACAATCACGATCCTACAATTGGTATCAGAGCAGGAAAAGCTCTAGATCTTTGATTAGTTTGCAGATCATGTCTCAACCAAGCAAGTTTGAGCTCAGAATCTCCACCAATAAGCCACATCTCCGAAAGAAAGGAGAAGAAACATGGTGGGAAAAGTGCATGGAAAGCCACATCAAGACCAACGACTATCAATGCTGGAGGATAGTCGAAAATGGAGATGGCTATGTCGACCTCACCATGAAGGAAGAAGATTGGAAACCAGAACACTATGTTATCATGGAGAAGAATGCCAAGGCTAGGCAGTTCATCCGCAATGGATTGGACAGAGAGGACATGGACAAGGTCATAGGTATCAAAACGGCCAAGGAGATGTGGAAAGCTCTAAAGGAGATGCATGAAGGAAGTGAGGAACTGAAGTAAAGCAGAAAGTTTGCTTTGGAAGGAGAATACCACACCTTCAAAATGATGGAAACTGAGATCATCTCAGAGTACTACTCTCGCTTCAACAGATTAATTGGAAAGTTGACGGCGGCGGGAGTTGATCTTGATGAAGTCTCCAAGTCCTTGGTGATTATCAATGGACTCAACTCCAAGTTCACCCTTCTCAAGGGAATCATGAAGAACACTCCAGGCATCCAATCCCTTTCCTTGACCCAAGTCATAGGGAAACTGGAAGTTGAAGAAGGAGAGCACACTAAAGCCAATGCCGATAAGAAACAGAAAAGAATCGCTCTCAAGATCTCCAAAGCCTTCTCTAGGCTCGAGGTGGAGGAAGAGAACTCAGACCTTGAAGAAGAGGAGGACGAACTAACAGCCCTCTTCACAAAGAACATCAAAAAATTCTTTGTAAATGGAAGGTTCCAAAAGGGCAGTTCCTCTCACAATGGACCAAGAAGAGATCTCAAGGAAGTCTCCTGTTACGAGTGCAAGGAGAAGGGACACTACGCTAAGAACTGTCCCAACAAAGAAGAGTCCAAGGAAGAGGAAAGACCTCAAAGAAAGAAGGCTCTCGTAGCATCATAGGGAGAAGACTCAGATGAGGAACTGGATCTGAGTGGTTTCTCTGGAGGGAGATGTCTCATGGAAAAAGGAGACTCAAGTGACTCAGAAGACCTTGAGGTAACTTCTGACAATCTCTTAAAATCCTTAGTTGATTGTGATAAGAAACAACTTCTTAAGATCATAAAAAAACTAGGAAAGGAAACCAGTTCCCTTCAACAGAAACTAGATGACTGTGAAGATGAAATTGCTTGCTTGACTATCGAGAATTCTGTTTGGAGTAAGAAACTTGATGAAACTGAGAAAGACCTAGCTGAAACTCACTCCAAACTCATTGATATTAGAAATGTACATGCTAGTCACCTTAAAATTTGCAAATCTTGTAATGAAACTAGCATAGACTCTGTCAAAGTTCCCTTGTATGCTAACCCACCTGGAAATGACATGCTTCAATCCATAATTGATAGGTTAGACATTCTCACTGATTCCATTAATGAAAAAACGATAAATCAAACTGTTTTTGTGAGACAACGACATGGAATAGGATATGTCAATAATAAAGGGAACAATGATGCTGAAGAAGAAAAGGCTAGGCGGGAACTTGTTGAGATGAATGAGAACCTCAGTATTGCTCTGGCCACTTCTCGTGATAGGAATCAATTCCTATCAGAGAAGATCATGGTCCTTGAGAACAAGGCTGAGGTTGCCAAACGTCTCAATGAAGGTTCTCAAAGTCCTAAGAAGGAACCAAAGGGAAAAGAAAAGATGGTTCCTGAAAACCAATGGTTCACCAATTCCTTTGCTCACAAAAGATATATTGACATGGCCCATAGCAAGGTTAGAAACAATGTTAATTTTAACAAAAGGAAAACTGAAAAACCTTTTAGGCCAGGAAAAGGAAAATATGGACATGTTGTTTACAATCGTTTGTGTACCTACTGTGGTAAGAATGGTCATTACAACACTGATTGTGCTGAGAAAAGGAACTTTGAAAAGGAGAAAAGTACTCATTACCATGAAAGGAACCAGTTCCCTGGTCATTCACAGACTCGCAATGCTAATTCCCCCAGTAAAGCCAAGCTTCGTTGGGTTCAGAAATCTTAGTTCCCTTGTGTGCAGAAAGAAGAGAGGCAACCCCAACTATGGTACATTGACAGTGGTTGCTCATGCCATATGACCGGAAAAAGAAATCAAATGACCTCTCTTCAACCTCTCCAAGGAGGGAACATATCCTTTGGAGACAAAAGCAAAGGGAAAATCTGTGGAATAGGAACTGTGAAACTCAACGATCACATTCAGGTAAACAAAGTTCACCTTGTTGATAGTCTTGGTTTTGATCTAATAAGTGTGTCACAACTGTGTGATCAATGAGACAATGAATTCAGATTTAGATCAAACCAATGCTCAGTTCTTGACTCATCGGGACAAATCATCCTAAAAGGAAAGAGATTCAACAATGTTTACATTGTTGATCCATCCTTCGTCCCCAAGGAGAAACTGTGTCTCTAAACCGTGAATGACCAAGATGAGTTGTGGCACCAACGCTTCGGTCATGCTAGTACCAAGTTGATTCAAAAGCTACACTCAAAGGAACTAGTCAGAGGATTGCCAAAGCTGAGTGGCGCATCTAAGGAACCATGCTCTGACTGTGTAAAAGAAAAACAGGCTCGTAGTTCCTTCAAATCCAAAAACATGGTAAGCACCTCAAGGCCTCTTGAGCTCATCCACATGGATCTTTGTGAACCCATGAGAGTTCAAAGCCTAGGAGGGAACAAGTATATTTTTGTTATTGTCGATGACTTCTCTCGCTTTACTTGGACCATTTTCATTAAATCTAAAAGTGAAGTCATTGATCGCTTTAAAGATCTGGTTCCCTTGTTAGAAAAATCCCTTGATTGTTCACTTAATGCTATTCGGTCTGACCATGGTACCGAATTCGAAAATGGAGAATTTCTAACCTTTTGCAGTGAGCATGTCATTGATCACAACTTCTCTGCACCATACACTCCTCAACAGAATGGAATAGTAGAGAGAAAGAATAGGACCTTGGAAGACATGGCTCGAACTATGTTGATCTCAAGTGGACTCTCCCAATCCTTTTGGGCTGAGGCGATCAACACAACATGCTACATCATCAATAGAGCCATGCTTCGCCCTATCACAGAGAAGACACCCTATGAACTCCTAAGAGGAAGAGTTCCCAACATTTCTCATCTAAGGGTGTTCGGATGCAAGTGCTTTGTGCACAACAATGGGAAGGACAATCTTGGCAAGTTCGACCCAAGAAGTGATGAAGGAATCTTCATTGGATATGCCTCAGGCAGCAAGGCATACAAGGTCTTCAACAAAAGGACTAAAAATGTAGAAGAAATTGTTCATGTTATTTTTAATGAAAAATCACTTGGAAAGATTGTGCAGAACACCACCAGTCCCTTTGAAGATCCGTTTCCCAAGTCATCCCAAGAAGATCCAGATAAAGATGTCACTTCTCCCAGTTCCTGCCCTGCTGAACGTAACCCTCCAATGGCTTCTCCACCAGTTCCAATGGATAATGAACAACAATCTATTTCTGGGAACCATGAGCATGACGACAACATCTGTGGAGACCTCAATGATTCATCTTCCCACATGTTCTTCAATGGAGAAGGTGACCCCAACCAGGAAGCTGAATGCTCAACTCAAAATGTCTCCACATCAAATACTTTGGCTTCCAACAGAGAAAGAAGAGTCGTCAAGCCTCCAGTCAGGTACGAACATCTAACTTTCTTTGTCTTTAATGCCTTTTTGTCTATTGTGGAACCAAAGAACATAGGTGAGGCACTGAAGGATGCAGACTGGATCCAAGCCATGCAAGAAGAGCTTCATCAATTTGAAAGGAACAAAGTCTGGCATCTGGTTCCTCGCCCCAAGGATAAGCACATCATAGGAACCAGATGGGTTTTCAGAAACAAGCTAGATGATACAGGAGCTGTGATAAGGAACAAAGCAAGACTTGTGGCTCAAGGATACAATCAACAAGAAGGAATTGACTATGATGAAACCTATGCTCCAGTGGCAAGGATCGAAGCAATAAGGTTGTTGATTGCCTTCGCATCTCACAAAGGGTTCAAGTTGTTCCAAATGGATGTGAAAACAGCCTTCCTCAATGGAATTCTTCAAGAAGAAGTCTATGTCAAGCAACCTCCTGGTTTCGAAGACGACGATCATCCAGATCATGTCTACTTTCTAGACAAGGCACTCTATGGCCTCAAGCAAGCTCCCAGAGCTTGGTATGATCGTCTTGCCCAGTTCCTACTCTCAAATGGCTACAGGCGTGGAGTTATTGATAAGACTCTCTTCATCCTAGAAGAAGAAGGTAACATCTTAGTGGTTTAAATCTATGTCGATGATATCATTTTTGGTTCCACTAACCTGTCCCTTGTAGACAAGTTCAAAGACTTGATGAGCAGTGAATTTGAAATGAGTTTAATTAGGGAACTCACATTCTTCCTCGGATTACAAATCACTCAAAAGGAAGATGGTATTCAAATCCACCAACAGAATTATGTCAGGGAACTACTGAAGAAGTTCAAAATGGATTCATGCAAGCCTCTCTCCACTCCCATATCCACCATTGCCCATCTGGATAAGGACCACTCGAGTCCTCTAATGGAGGAGAAGCTCTATAGAGGTATGATAGGCTCACTCATGTACTTAACCGCTAGTCGACCAGACATTGTCTTTGCTGTTGGCTTATGTGCTAGGTTCCAATCTTGTCCGAGATAAACCCACTTGGCTGCTGTAAAAAGAATACTTCGATATCTCAAGGGAACTGACGATCTCTGCATTTGGTACCCCAAAGAATGTCCCTTTGAGCTCATGGGTTTCACTGATGCTGATTATGCCGGATACTTGGTGGATAGGAAGAGCACTTCTAGAATGGCACAGTTCCTAGGCCCTTGCCTCGTGTCATGGGGATCAAAGAAACAAGTTTCAGTCTCTCTCTCCACCACAAAATCCGAGTACATTGTAGTTGCCTCTTGTTGTTCCCAACTTCTCTGGCTAAAGCAACAACTCGCGGACTTTGGTATGTCTTATGGCCCTCTCACTATTCTTTGTGACAACACTAGTGCCATAAACATTTCTAAGAATCCTGTGCATCATACTAGGACCAAGCATATTGACATTAGACATCATTTTCTTAGAGATCATGTTGAGAAGGGAAACATCATTATGAAATTTTGTAGAACTGAAGATCAAATTGCAGATATATTCACCAAGGCATTGAATAGAGTTCCTTTTGAGAACCTTAGATTGGAACTAGGAATGATTCCCATTACTCAGTAGTGACCTTAGTTCTGAGAATTATTTCCAAGTTCCCCTGATTGACTAGTTTAAGATATTTAACTTGTTGAGTCTTGATGTCCTTGTGTTATATCTTTTGCTACAAACCCTTCGTGTCATAATGGTTTCTTATAAAGGCTTAGATAAATTTTTCTGGTTCGTTTCCTTTTGATTATCATTATTTCTCAACTCCTCATTGTTCAAATTTCTTTGATGGCCCAAAAGTCACAATCTGATCATATTTCTAACCCAACATTATAAGCTGAAATGATGATTGTGTACTAAGACCTACCCTTGCCTCATTGCTCAATTTAATTCTCTATGATCCATCTCTAAACCTTCTCTGAGAATTATTGTGCAATGCGATAAATAGCCTACCCTGATTCCTTGTATGGAAACATACTATTTTTGGTTCCTTTGTCTCCACCCATACCAAAGGTTCCCATACATTCCTCTAGCTCGCTGAAAATGTCGCCAGAAAGGAACCAGATCACCGCGTCTCTCCAACGGCTCGCTTGGCTCTCCCAGACGCTATTTATGGCATATTGGCAGGGATAAGCCACATCTTATCAGTGGCAGACCTCCCTCTTCTCTGAAGGGTCAATTTTTGAATTTAAATTAGCCGTTCCAAAAAGGCTGCAACTCTCTTCAATGCTTCGGATTTGCCTTGATCTTCTCAACGGCTGGATTTGCTTCAATGGTCACCTCAGCTCTTGGCCATCCCAGATCTTCAACGCCCTTAAAGAGGTGCTCAGTTGCTCCGAGTTGATCACACAAGCTCTCCATCTCTCTGATCACACAAGCTCTTCACACAGCAATCCTCTTAGCTCCTCTCAAATGGCCAACCCTAACCCAATCGTTGTTATGGACGAAGAGGAGGCTGCTTTTCTTCAAGCATTTCGCGAAAAGAAGGCTAAAGCCTCTTCCTCCAAGCCTGTTTCTCCCTCCACCTCTCAAAAATCCCTCCCCAAAGAGAACCCTGTGGCGAAACCGGCAGAGAAACCAGAAGAGAAGCTTGATGAACCACCAAAGGCTAAGGAAAAGGTGGAAGAGGAACCAACCATGCCCAAAGAAGAGGAGCAAGCCATCACTTTGGCTTCAGAATCAGTCACAAAATCAGTTTCTGAAGGCGGGTCGCATGATTCCTCTCCGGATAAATCCCTTCAAGAGATCCTTAGCTCCGAGCCTTCCCCGATCAGCCTCAAATCCAAAACTTCCAACCCAGGCCCCTCTGTCGCCACAAGAATGCAACAGAGGAAGAGAAGCTCCCAAGCCATTGTTCCCTATGAAACCAAATCCACAAAAAAGGCCAAACCCTCCACCCTCTCTGTCTCCTCCTCCTTCTCCAAAAGGAAGATCCTAAAACCTCTCATTATCGGCAGAGAATTCTGGACCCAGGCGTTAGAAGAAGAGGATGAGGAACTCTATGGAGAAGCTTTGGATGAGTTCCACTCTCTGTTGCAGTTCCAAGGGTGGGATGAGATGTTGTGCGAGCCCTTCTCTGCTTCCGACGAGGTTGTCCGGATGTTTTACCAGTCCATGGAGTTTGTACCCCAGAAAGAGAACTCTCCCTGTCACGACGCCATTCTCATATGGAAGGGAACCAGCTTTCCCCTGCCCGCCAATCTAATCGCGTCTGCTCTAGGGATTGAGTCGAGGTCTGGGTTTGGCATTCTGCCTCAGAAGAAGGGATGGCCCAAGGGAAAGGGCTTCAAGTCCAAAGGAGCAATCGTCAAGAAAAGTTTTGATGGCGCATCCCCCTCATCTTTGGAGACGAAGGATCTCTCCATCGCAAACCGGCTACTGCATTTTTGGATCACTCGCAACTTGGTTCCCAGGCAAGAGCACAGGAATGAAGTCCTCATCACCGACGCCATCTACATGGACAAAGTGCTCTCCGGCGTTCAGTTAGATCTTCCCCGTATTGTGCTGGCTCACATGCAATTTTGTGCATCCCATGACTCCCACGCTTTAGCCTTTCCTCACATCATCAAAAGGCTACTCTCCAACCTCAATCAGTACCCAGAAGACTTCCCCGAGACTGCCTACAGCAAATGTCTTACAATGCACACAGTTCGGAAGCTGAAATCTAAGGAACAACAACCCAACCCTGCTAAAACAGAAGAAATCCCGCCTAAGGAAAAGGCGAGTTCCCCGGGCCGTTCTAGTTCCCACCCTCAGCAACCCCCCTCTTCAGACTCCTCTGTGATCCTCCTTGCTTTGGATCGTATTGAAAAAGCTATCTTGGAAGGCTCGACTGCCAACACGGTCGCCATCCATGATCAAGTAAGAGAATTGGGGCGTATCAGTTCTGCTGTCGAGAGTCTGGTGGAAGTTCTGCAGAAAGACTAGTAAGGTGCAATCAGTGCTCATCAGGCCACGGGCCAAAATGTAGGAACCGACGACAAGGATGCAGAAGAGGAGGCCGCTACTACGCCATAGGAACGCTTGTTCTAGGTTCCCAGTGCTGCAACGCCACATCGAGCTAGTAGTTTCCCTTAGGATCCTACTCCCCTCTTCTATCCCTTTTGTTGTCTTTCTTAAGATTGTTGTTGTTGCCTTTGTAGTCTTTGTGTTGTTATCTTTTGTTGTCTGTAGTTTTTTTTTTTTGGATGTTGTGTGTCTTTGAACAATGATCAGTGAAGCTTTAATGTTTACCCTTAGTTTCGTTCCCATGATCGATTTGTCTTTGCCTTAAGTTCTCATTATGCCTTTTATGGGTTTGATGCAATCACATATTCACTCCGATATCATGTTCTTAACTTATACTTAATCTTTTCGATGATGTCAAAAGGGGGAAGAAAAGGATAGGAACCTTGAACTTTGGAGACTACTGAATTAATAGGAACTCTGAACTAGTTCTATTTCTAAGGGGGAATTTGAAATAAACTTGTTCACGTGCTTTGGGGGGAATTTGCAACCATTGAATGTTCTATCACTAATCTATAATGTTGTAAATCCCGTTATCTCAATATGGTCTCATGAATTTCATGTTCCTATTATGTTGTCAGGTTCTTATATTTGTCATCATCAAAAAGGGGGAAATTGTTAGGAAACGGAACTCTGGAACTTCGGTTCCCCTGAGAGTTCTTTCCTCAGTTTCTCTACTTTTGAAGATGACAAATATTATGATACTAATGTTTTATCTCAAAGATGTGTTTTAAGGAACCATAGGAATATACCGAAGGCAGAAAAGCCAAACAGAATAAGGGAACCAAAGGAACAAGACAGCTGAAGGAATCCAGAGGAACCCAGGTGTGCCCAGAAATGGAGCTTGCGACATTACGATTCCCGAGAAATCTGGGGATACACAACCTCGGACAAAAGATGTCGAAAACGACTTGTTGAAGCTTCCAAAAGTCTGCCAAGGTCCAAGAGCTAAAGAACAAGAAGCCTAGAGAACCTCTACCTCGGACAGAGACGATGAAAGCGACAGCACATGAAGACGTCGCTGTCCAACAGACGGTTCCCAAACGGCCAGCTTACTCAACCTCGGACGAAAGCATTTTGACAACGACTCCACAAGGCTCGTCTGAGGTAGTTGACCAACCAAGAGAGATTCTGATCTGCCTAGGTTGTTTGCACATGATAAGAACAACGTGGATCAAGGAGAACCACTAATCCTAGGGCAAGCTCAATCCGTGGGAACCAAAAGAGGATCGAGCTGCGAAGAATCCTCTATAAAAGGAAGACTACCCCAAGGGTTATCTTCAAGCACCAAAACAAGAACTCATACTCATTAGCAAATATCTAGTGTGAACCTCCAAACAAAGATCATCAAAGCAAACCAAGATCAAGAGGAACCAGTCAAGGAAGAAAAGTTGAGTGCTAAGTTCATGTGACTGTAAGTAATAGTTCCTAGGTGCGAAAGTCTGTTTCTTGGATTGATTATTGATTGTGTTAAGTTATCTAGGATTGTCTAACTGTGTGTAAGGCAAACGAACTGTGTGTTCATTCCTAGGATAAGCTATAACCAAAAGAGATAAGAAATCAAGAAGTAGACTTTGAAATCCTTTCGAAAGAAAGGTAGTGGTTTTTATCCTGGATTGCTAGTTGGCCATCAAAGGTTTCCACTATAAGGAACTTGTCATTTGTTTGATTGTTTATCTTCCGCTGTGAAAGGAACTGAGAATCATTATTCTGTGTTCCTTAAGCTTTTATCTAACAATCACGATCCTACACTATGTCATCATGGAGAAGAATGCCAAGGCCAGGCAGTTCATCCTCAATGGATTGGACAGAGAAGACATGTACAAGGTCATAGGCATCAAGACGGCGAAGGAGATGTGGAAATCTCTCAAGGAGATGCATGAAGGAAGTGATGAACTAAAGCAAAGCAGAAAGTTTGCTTTGGAAGGAGAATACCACACCTTCAAAATGATGGAAACTGAGACCATCTCAGAGTACTACTCCCGCTTCAACAGATTGATTGGAAAGCTAATAGCGGCGGGAGTTGAACTTGATGAAGTTTCCAAGTCCCTGGTGGTCATCAATGGACTCAACTCCAAGTTCACCCTTCTCAAGGGAATCATGAAGAACACTCCAGGCATCTAATCCCTTTCCTTGACTCAAGTCATAGGGAAACTGGAGGTTGAAGAAGGAGAGCACACCAAAGCCAATGCCGACAAGAAACTGGAGAAAGGAATTGCCCTCAAGATCTCCAAAGCCTTCTCTAGGCTCGAGATGGAGCAAGAGAACTCAGACCTGGAAGAAGAGGATGACGAACTAACAACCCTCTTCTCAAAGAACATCAAAAAATTCTTTGTGAAGGGAAGGTTCCAAAAGGGCAGTTCCTCCCACAGTGGACCAAGAAGAGATCTCAAGGAAGTCTCTTGTTACGAGTGCAAAGAAAAGGGACACTACGCTAAGAATTGTCCCAACAAGGAAGACTCCAAGGAAGAAGAAAGACCTCAGAGAAAGAAGGCTCTCGTAGCCTCATGGGGAGAAGACTCAGATGAGGAACTGGATCTGAGTGGCTTCTCTGGAGGAAGATGTCTCATGGCAAAAGGAAATTCAAGCGACTCAGAAGAACTTGAGGTAACTTCTGACGATCTCCTAAAAACTCTAGTTGAATGTGATAAGAAGCAATTGATTAAAATTATTAGGAAACTTGGAAAAGAGAATAGTTCCCTTCAGGAAAGACTAGATGAATGTGAAGAAGAAATTTCATGCTTAGCTACTGAAAATTCTGTTTGGAGCAAGAAACTTGATGAAACTGAAAAATTGCTTGCTAGTTCCTCTAGAAAGTGTGATTCATATACTGCTCTTGAAAAGGAACTAGCACAACTTAAAGATTCTACAAGCATGTCTTACGTTTCCCATGTTTCATGTGATAATTGTACTGCTCTTGAAAATGAACTAGCACATCTTAAAGATTTTGCAAGCATGTCTAGTGTTTCCCATGTTTCATGTGATGATTGTGTTGTTCTTGAAAAGGAACTTAAGCATACTAAGAATTATCAGAGTTCCCTTACTCCAGAAAATGATTTGCTTGTTGAGATCATAGATAAGCTTGATGTGTTGACTACTTCTATCAATGAAAAAACTGTCAATCAAACTGTGTTTGTTAAGCAAAGATATGGTATTGGTTATCCGGGAAAGGAAGATTCTGAGGATTCATGCTCTGCTGAAAATGAGAAGCTAAGAAGGGAACTGGTTGAGAAAAATGAAACTCTTAATTTCGCTCTTCAAACTTCTCGTGATAAAAATCAGTTTCTGGAAGAGAAGGTAAAGGTTCTTGAGAAGAAGCCTAAAGGTAAACAAACCTGGTTTGATGGACAGAACGCTCATAAAATGTACGTCAATCAAGCTCAGAGAACTAGAGGTAAGGGAATTGACTTCCAGCAGAGGAAATGTGACAAACCTTTTTGTCCCGGTAAAGGAAAATATGGTCATGTTAAGTATAATCGTGTTTGCTGGCATTGTGGCAAAAAATGATCATTATATTCATGATTGTATTCATAAGAAAAGGCAAATTGAAGAAAGTCATAGGAAAATGAACTTGGATGTTGAGATTAGTGGTCATGTGTATTACTCAACTAACTTGCAGGTGTAAAGGAACTCTCATTACCATAAACCCAAAAAAGCCAAGCGTGTCTGGGTGCGTAAGTCTTAATTGTATTGCAGGTTGAAGTGAGATGCCTAGTTCCCTACAGAATGCAAATTGATGATTGGGACGCAGAATTGAAGTTTTGATCTAGCTCATCTCACTTCAAAGGAATAACAAGGGAAATATGTCCTTTGTTAAATAAAGATTTGTATGAAGAAGCAGAAAACAATAAAGGGAACTCCAAACGCTAATGAAAATTATGGAGGATCACATGGTGTTGACGTTAGTTCCCAATGATAATATCAATGGAACTACAAGTATCAGAAGTCAATGATTCAAGGGAAACTGAGGTAAATAAGGAAATTTGTCACCTCAACTGCTTATAGTTCCCAAGTCCTATTATTTGGATCATCTCGGTGGTCAAGGGGGAATTAAGGAACCCGGTTTGATGTTAAGGGGGAATATGCAATTCACTAATGATTATTCTACATCTAGTTATGTTCTGCTTTTCCTCATATATCATTCATGCCTATTTTAGATATGCCAGGTTCTACATGTTTGTCATCATCAAAAATGGGGAAATTGTTAGGAAGTGGACTTTTGGGAACTCCAGTTCCCTACCTGGTTCTCTTTCTCAGTTTTCCTAGTTTTGACGATGACAAACACTTTGCTACTAATAATTCCACATGTGTAGTTGAGCAGGGAACTCGGGTTCGTGGAAAGGAAGTGGACTTTTGGATATGCTCACCTTGAATAGAACCTTAGAGGACATGGCTCGAACTATGCTCATCTCAAGTGGACTCTCTCAATCACTCTTGGCTGAGGCAATCAACACAGCTTGCTACATCATCAACCGAGCCATGCTTCGGCCAATCACAGAGAAGACTCCCTATGAACTCCTAAGAGGAAGAGTTCCCAACATTTCACATTTGAGGGTGTTCGGATGCAAGTGCTTTGTGCATAACAATGGGAGGGACAATCTTGGCAAGTTCGATCCAAGGAGTGATGAAGGGATCTTCATTGGATATGCCTCCGGGAGCAAGGCATACAAAGGTAGAAGAAAGTGTTCATGTTATCTTTAATGAAAAATCACTTGGTAGAATTGTGCAGAACACTACCACTCCCTTTGAAGACCCGTTTCCCAAGTCATCTCAAGAAGATCCAGATGAAGATGACACTCCACCCAGTTCCTTCCCTGCTGCACAGAATCCCCCACTAGCTCCTCCACCAGTTCCCATGGATAATCAACAACAATCCATTTCTGGGAACCATGAACTTGAAGACAACATCTGTGGAGACATCAACGATTCATCCTCTCACATGATCTTCAATGGAGAAGGTGATCCCAACCAGGAAGCTGCAGCTGAAGCTGAATGCTCAACTCAAAATGTCTCCACATCAAATGCTCTAGCTCCCAATAGAGAAAGAAGAATCATCAAGCCTCCAGTCAGGTTCGAACATCTAACCTTCTTTGCCTTCAATGCCTTTCTGTCTATTGTGGAACCAAAGAACATAGGTGAGGCACTGAAGGACGCGGACTGGATCCAAGCTATGCAAGAAGAGCTTCATCAGTTTGAAAGGAACAAAGTATGGCATCTAGTTCCTCATCCCAAAATATAAACACATCATAGGAACCAGATGGGTTTTCATAAACAAGCTGGATGATACAGGAGCTGTGATAAGGAAAAAAGCAAGACTTGTTGCTCAAGGATACAATCAACAAGAAGGCATTGACTATGATGAAACCTATGCTCCAGTGGCAAGGATTGAAGCAATAAGGTTATTGATTGCTTTCGCATCACACAAAGGGTTCAAATTGTTCCAAATGGATGTAAAGACGGCCTTCCTAAATGGAATTCTTCAAGAAGAAGTCTATGTCAAACAACCACCTAGTTTTGAAGACTATGATCATCCAGACCATGTCTACTTCTTAGACAAAGCACTGTACGGCCTCAAGCAAGCTCCCAGAGCTTGGTATGATCGACTTGCCCAGTTCATACTCTCAAATGGCTACAGGCGTGGAGTTATTGACAAAACTCTCTTTATCCTAGAAGAAAAAGGTAACATCTTAGTGGTTCAAATTTATGTAGATGATATTATTTTTGGTTCCACTGACCTGTCCCTTGTAGACAAGTTCAAAGACTTGATGAGCAGTGAATTCGAAATGAGCTTAATTGGGGAACTCACCTTCTTCCTCGGATTACAAATTACTCAAAAGGAAGATGGCATTCAAATTCACCAACAGAAGTATGTTAGGGAACTACTAAAGAAGTTCAAAATGGATTCATGCAAGCCTCTCTCCACTCCCATTTCCACCATTGCCCATTTGGATAAGGACCATTCGAGTCCTCTAGTGGAGGAGAAGCTCTATAGAGGTATGATAGGCTCACTCATGTACCTAACCGCTAGTCGACCAGACATTGTCTTTGTTTTTGGCTTGTGTGCTAGGTTCCAATCTTGTCCAAGAGAAACCCACTTGGCTGCTGTGAAGAGAATACTTTGATATCTCAAGGGAACTGACTCTGTCTGCATTTGGTACCCCAAAGAATGTCCCTTTGAGCTGATGGGTTTCACTGATGCTGATTATGCTGGATACTTGGTGGATAGGAAGAGCACCTCTGGAATGGCACAGTTCCTAGGCCCTTGCCTTGTGTCATGGGGATCAAAGAAACAAGTCTCAGTCTCTCTCTCCACCACAGAATCCGAGTACATTGCAGCTGCCTCCTGCTGTTCCCAACTTCTCTGGCTAAAGCAACAACTCGCGGACTTTGGTATGTCTTATGGTCCCCTCACTATTCTTTGTGATAACACAAGTGCTATAAACATTTCAAAGAATCATGTGCATCATACTAGGACCAGCATATAGACATAAGACATCATTTTCTTAGAGATCATGTTGAGAAGGAAAACATCATTATGAAATTTTGTAGAACTGAAGATCAAATTGCAGATATATTCACCAAAGCCTTGAATAGAGTTCCCTTCGAGAACCTTAGATTAGAACTGGGAATGATTCCTATAAACTAGCAGTTCCTTTAGTTTAAAGTTTCTCTCCAGTTCCCTTGATTGACTAGTTCAGAACTCTTTACTTGTCTTTATCTTGGAATCTTTGTGTCATTTCTCTTGCGTTAGACCCTCATATTCATAATGGTTTCTCAAAAGGCTTTGACAAATTTTTCTAGTTCTTCTCCTTGGTTGTTCATCTCTTATTAAAATTCAATCATTGTTCAAGTTTCTTTGTTGGCCCAAAAGTCACAATCTGATCATCTTTCTAACCCAACAATACAAGCCGAAATGATGATTGTGTACTATGACCCTCCCTTGCCTCATTACATAATCTATTTCCCTATGATCATCTTCTTAACCCTCTCTGGGAACTAGTGTGTAATGCGATAAATGGCCTTCCCCGATTTCTTTTATGGGAACGTACTTTCAGGTCCTATGTTTTAAAACCCACATCAAAGGTTCCCATATATCCCTCTAGCAGACTGAAAATTTCGCCAGAAAGGAACTAGGATGGGCTACCCCTTAAACGGCTAGTAAGAGAATTGCTCATCCCAAGACAGTATTTATGGCAAATCTCACAGCGTCAGAGACGTCTTCTCAGCCTTGAACAGTTGCCATTTTTGAGCATCTAATCTTTGAATTTGTGACCGTTGCAAAGGCGCAAAAGCTTCAAGAAAATTAGCCGTTTCAACTCTTCAGAGTTTCCAGAAATATCTCCAATGGCTTGATTCTCAACGGCTCCAAAATTGCTCAAGGGTTATTTAAGGTTTCCTGTTTGATTGAGCCGAGCACTCTGTTCTCTCACGCCTTCTCTCAATCTCATGTTCACCCGTCTCTCTCAAAACACAAAGCTCCTCAAATGGCCAAGAAAAACCTCAATCTTAACCTTGCTCAATTGGAGGTAATCAGGCCGATAAGATGACAACAGGCCAAGATAAAGGAACTGCAGAAAAGAAGGAAACTGAAGAGGAGGCCACTACGCTGCCATAGGAACGTCTCTCCTAGTTCCCAGTGCTATAACATCACAGTTTGCTAGTAGTTCCCTAACGTCTCTCCTAGTTCCCTTTTCTATCCTTTTTTGTCTATGTCAAGCTGTTTGTGATCTTTTGTTTCTTTTTCCACTATGCATCTCTGGATAATATACTTGACTTTAATGATTAATGAACTCCTTTGGCAATGTTTCTAATGCATCATTTGTCTTTTCCTTAAGTTTCTATTATGGTCACTGTCATGGGTTTAATGCAAATTGTTTATTTCACATTGATATCCTATACTTGATAAGTAACTTGATCTTTTCGATGATGTCAAAAGGGGGAAGAATGGATAGGAACCTTGAACTATTGGAACTACTGGACCTATAGGAAATCTGAACCCGTTCTATTTCTGAGGGGGAACTTGAATAACTTAGTTCATCTGCTTAGGGGGAATTTGCAACTATTGAATGTTCTATCCTTATATTTGTCATCATCAAAAATGGGGAAATTATTAGGAAACGGAACTCTGGAACTTCAGTTCCCCTGAGAGTTCCTTTCCTCGGTTTCTCTACTTTTGAAGATGACAAATATTATGATACTAATGTTTTATCTCAAAGATGTGCTTTAAGGAACCACAGGAATATACCGAAGGCAAGAAAACCAAACAGGACAAAAGAACCAAAGGAACAAGACAGAGGAAGGAACCTAGAGGAACCCAGGTGTGCCCAGAAATGTAGCATGCGAGGTTGCGATTCTCGAGAAATCTGGGAACACCAAACCTCGGACAAAAGGAGGTGAAAGCGACTTGAGAGAAGCTTCCAAAAGCTTGCCACCATCCAAGAGCAAAACTCCAAGATGCCTAGAACAATGAACCTCAGACAGAGAAAGGTGAAAGCGATAGGACATGGAACCTGTCGCTGTCCAGAAGACAGTTCCCAAGTGCCCAGATTGTTGAACCTCGAAAGAAGGAAGCTGGAGAACGACTTGGCTGAAGAGGTTGACTAACATAGAAGGATTCTGAGCTGCCTAGGTTGTTTGCACATGCCAAGAACAACATGGACCAAGGAGAACCACTTATCCTAGGGCAAGCTCAATCTGTGGGAACCCAGAGAGGATTAAGCTGCGAAGAATCCTCTATAAAAGGAAGACTAACTCAAGAGTTATCTTCAAGCATTCACAATAGAATCACACTCCATAGCAAACATCAAAGTGTGAAGCTTCAAACAAGATCATCAAAGCAAACCGAGATCAAGAGGAACCAGTCAAGGAATAGAAGAGTTGAGTGCTAAGTTCATGTGACTGTAAGTGATAGTTCCTAGATGCGAAGGTCTGTTTCTTGGATTGATTATTGATTGTGTTAAGTTATCTACGATTGCCTAACTGTGTGTAAGGCAAAGAAACTGTGTGTTTGTTCCTAGGATAAGCTGTAACCAAAAGAGATAAGAAATCAAGAAGTAGACCTTGAAATCATTTCGGAAGAAAGGTAGTGGTTTTTATCCTGGATTGCTAGTTGGCAATCAAAGGTTTCCACTATAAGGAACTTGTCATTTGCTTGATTGTTTATTTCCGCTGCGAAGGGAACTTAGAATCGATATTCTGAGTTCCTTAAGTTATTATCTAACAATCACGATCCTACACAAAGGAACTGTGTGTTCGTTCCTAGGATAAGCTGTAACCAAAAGAGATAAGAAATCAAGAAGTAGACTTTGAAATCCTTTCGAAAGAAAGGTAGTGGTTTTTATCCTGGATTGCTAGTTGGCAATCAAAGGTTTCCACTATAAGGAACTGGTCATTTGTTTGATTGTTTATTTCCGATGCGAAAGGAACTGAGAATTGATATTCTGAGTTCCTTAAGTGTTTATCTAACAATCACGATCCTACACCTTGAAAAAGAACAAATCATTCAACTGGACGGCAGCAAACGAGCAAGCCTTCCAGGACCTAAAGACATATCTGGCAAGTCCAATACTACTGGCTAAGCCAAAGGACGACGAGCCGTTACCACTATATCTGGCCGTCTCAGATTCAGCCATCAGCGCAGTCCTGACGAGAGAAGAAGATGGCAAGCAGTTACCAGTGTACTATGTAAGTCGTTCCTTGCTTCCCGCCGAAACCAGGTACACGTCACTTGAGAAATTAGTCTTGGCATTGATTATGGCATCAAACAAGTTACGACCCTATTTCGAATCACATGCTATTATTGTGAGAACTAACCATCCCATGAAAGCAATCATGAGGAAACCAGAATTTACAGGACGAATGGCTAAATGGGCCATACATCTCAGCGGATTCGACATCGAGTATGAGCCAAGGACAGCAATCAAATCTGAAGCTTTAGCCGACTTTGTGGCCGATTTCAGCCCGACACTAGAACAAGAAGCCACGAAGGAGGTTGAACAGTTGAAAATAAAAGAAGACAAGGGCACCTGGCAACTCCATACAGATGGAGCATCGAACATGAGAGGAGTCGATCTAGGTGTCGTACTAAAATCACCACAAGGGGACCATATAGCCCAAGCTGTGAGATGCGAATGGGACGCGACCAACAATGAAGCAGAATATGAAGCCCTCGTATTCGGATTAACACTCGCACACGATCTCGCAATTCTGAGCATAGAGGTGACATGCGACTCTCTTTTAATCGTCAACCAAGTACAAGGTTCGTACGCTGCCAAAGACGACAGAATGATGGCATATCTAGATATCGTCAAAAAGTTGGCAAGCAAATTTCAAAACTTCACCATCCGACAAGTCCCACACGACCTCAACACACAAGCCGACGCCCTAGCAAACCTTGGATCTACCTTACATCCTAACGACTTCCGCAACATTCCATTAGCAGATATCACCACACCATCCGTCCCCAAAACCTTCAAGACACCTAATCCAGATGACATTCAGACAATGGATGAGCTACCCCTAGAAGAAGTCGTCTCAACAGAGGTAGGCGACCATACAGAAGAAGACTTGGTGGGCGACCAAGATGATTGGACCACCCCCTACGTCAAGTGGCTTAGAGATGGAACTCTCCCAGCAAACAAAACAGAAGCTAAAAGACTCAAGGTACAAGTCGTAACCTTTGATTTAAAAGATAACGTGTTGTTCAAACGATCTGTTACAGGCCTATACCTACGTTGCCTCGAAACAACCGAGGTACCACGCGTCTTATAATCCCTACACGACGGAGAATACAGGAACCATACTGGAGGACGTAGCCTATCTGGAAATGCTCTTAGGACAGGTTACTACTGGCCCACAATGAATAAAGACGCGACAAATTACGTCAGAAAATGCGACGCCTGCCAACGACACGCACCTGTCACGCATCAGCCATCGGAGATGCTCCATCTGACTCTAGCCCCTGGCCCTTCATGCGATGGGGGATGGACATCATCGGAAAATTGCCACCAGCGTCAGGACAACGCGTCTTCTTCCTGGCCATGACTGACTATTTTTCTAAATGGATAGAGGCTGAAGCATATCGAGAGGTAAAAGAAAAACACGTCATCAATTCATAAAACGTAATATTCTATGCAGATTTGGCGTCCCTTCAGAAATCGTATGCGACAATGGCTCCCAATTCATCGGTAGCAAGACACGATCCTTTTATAAACAGTGGAACATCACATTAGTCACGTCCACACCAAGATACCCACAATCCAATGGTCAAGTAGAGTCCAACAATAAGATCATCATCAACAATCTCAAAAAACGCCTCACAGGGGCAAAAGGCAAATGGGCCGACGAGCTTCCTTAAATATTATGGTCCGATAGGACGATGCCAAAAAATGCAACAGGACAAAGACCTTTTTCGCTAGTCTATGGAAGCGAAGCAGTCATCCCCACTGAGCTACTCGTCCCAACTGCCAGATACAGACTCCAAACTCCTAAACAAAACGACGTCGAGTTGGCTCACAACCTCGACACCTTCAACGAGACCAAAGAGAAAACCAGGATCTGAATGGTCCAGTACCAACAACAAGTCGCCCGGAGCTACAACAAGAACGTCCGAGTTAAAGTCTTCAATTTAAGAGACTGGGTCATAAGGAAAACATTCCAAAACACCAGAGACCCAACCGACGGAAAGCTAGCACCCCAATGGGAAGGACCTTACCTCATCAAAGAAGTCATCGGACAAGGAGCATATAGATTTGAAATAAAGGATGGACAACCAATCCCCAGAAGTTGGAACGCGATCCACTTAAAGTTGTATCATTTCTGAACTCTTTTCCTTTTTACATTTCTTACATCTATTCAATTATATTCATTAGGATTCCGATCACTGACTTAAGCATCGGAGGGCCGTTGGGTCACCCCCCAACGGTCGCCCCAAGACCTTTCTTTTGTGTACTCTTAACGAAATCTGAATAGGAACGAGAGGCCTCGAAGACAAACTTGACATTCAAGAGGTTATCCTTACTATACATAAAACAACGCTTACAACATACAAATCGATCGATACACAAGGATTGGAGGAACAAAACGAAATGCTCCATTTTACAAGGGCTTGTCCTATCCCAAGTACTCGTCCTTATCATACATTACAAACTACTCTTCCCTGGACAAACGAAAAGCATGCTACAACTAACATTTACAACTACAGGTCGTTACGACCACACATTTTGCATCTCGGCCAAGGCGCGAAATGACAAAATCCACCTACAAAAACAAAACGCGCAAGACAATTGCAAAACAAACACAAGGTATGTCGCAACAACCAAAGCGTTTACAAAATACGCGACCCGCGGTGGTAGACGGGTCGCCAAAACATTGTCCATCCCACCTCCACGATGGGCATAACATACTACCTAGAACATTTAGAGTAAAACGTTCACAAACACCAGAAGAAAACAATGTCATTTGTTAAAACAAGATCAAGACTCGCCTGACCTCTCATCGACTTCTGTAGGGACGACATCTTGGCCCTCGGTCGCCTCAGGAAGCCCCTTCAACACATCTCCAACAGCTTCCTCGACCGCCACGGGAACAACCTCCTCTCCTTGTTCATCCTCACCAAGTCCCATCAACTTGAACAGCTCATTACCAGGGTTGTCACTAGGGTACAAAAGATCCATGTTCGCCCTCACATCCTCAATCTTCCAAGACGAATGGTGATAGCAACATGCATGTGAGACTTAATCAAAGACCTCCAAGGAAAAGGCTCAAGCAAAGGGTGAAGTCTTGTGCAAGTTCGGAATTGAACTGTCGATTTGGTTCTGGACAGTCTTCGATAAAACGGCCATAACTATGGCTAGAAAATTGATCTCGTGATGATTCAAGATGCGTTGGAAGGATGATTCAAAGATCTACAACTTCATAGTTTACGTCGGATCAAGATTCCAACAAGAAGATGGTCAAAACCGAGTTTTACTGAGAGCTGTGCCAAGAACTCGACCCAGAACTCGGCCGAGTTCTGGGCCGAGTTATCAACCCCGGCCGAGTCCTTGCAACATTGAAGAACTCGGCCCAGAACTCGACCGAGTTCTGGACCGAGTTGTCGACCAAATGGCCGTGCCCAACCGAGTTGCTGCTACAGTGAAGAACTCGGCCCAGGACTCGACCGAGTTCTGGACCGAGTTGTCGGCGATTTTTCACCTCTGTTCGAGTGCGTTTACAGACAACAACTCGGCCCAGAACTCGGCCGAGTTCTGGACCGAGTCGCGGCCCACGTCAGCGTTTTTGCTTCGTCGTCTCTTCGTTTGCTGAACAATTTTAATATTATTTTATGTTATTTTATTTAACCTATTTAAACACTTGAAACCCTAGTTTGTATTCTTTACGTTGGATTTTAGTTTACAAGTTGAGTTCGCTCCTTAGAAGTTGAGTACGCTCCTTCCTTGAATCCTAACGTCAACCCTTCGATCTCCGGATCAACCTATCCCCGCAGTCGACGCTACGACACCCAAAGGCTTGTCTCTTCAAGTCTTTTATCCCCGCAGTCGACGCTACGACACCCAAAGGCTTGTCTCTTCAAGTCTTTTATCCCCGCAGTCGACGCTACGACACCCAAAGGCTTGTCTCTTCAAGTCTTATATCCCCGCAGTCGACGCTACGACACCCGATTCAGTGTTCACTGTTCACGCATCAACTGGCATCAGAGTCTATCCAAGCTAAGTTTATTTCGTCTCTCTAATTGTGATTCCTTGCAATTTTCCGCTTACAAACCCTAGAAATTTTTTTTTTCTCCCCAATCACCGGAATCACCACCACCGTACCCTACCACCACCGTTCCCCACCACCGCCGACCACCCCACCACCACCGTTTGCCACCACCACCGATCACCACCACCACCGTCCGCCGCCATCTCTCACCCTCTCGACTGAACCCTAATTCCCTTCGGTTTTGGTTACTTGTTCCCCAATCCTACAACCTACCCTCTAGCAACTCTTATTTCCATATTTGCATATTTGATTTCCTTGTTACTTGTTAATCAAGTTTTGCTTCATCTTTGGATTAATTGCTCGATTAGTTGTTTGATTTTCATCCCTCATAGTTGCTTGTCTCTTCTTTCTTTTCCTGCACTTGCTTGTGTGGTTCTTTTCTTGCTTGCTTCACAATCATAGCAACACAAAACAAACACATCAAGGTTTGACCGTATAAACAAAAATAAACATACTATTCTCACCTTCCATCAAACAAGAAAAAGGTTTGGGAAGACGGAAGCCCATAAAATCAAAAAAAAAAAAAAACAAGGGCAGAGAACGCCTCATACGGTCATCCCCCATCTTCTCATCTTTCATGTCTCTATGCAACTCTCATTAAAAAGGGCAAATAAAAATTTTCAACTCTCTTGTGATTAATTCTGAGACACTTGATTTGATTTGCTTGCACTTGGAAATTTTGTGTGTTGTTTGGGACTTGATTTGCTAATTCTTGCCTTGTTGCCTTACGTTCAAGCCTCTCCCTCCTCACGAGCAACCCAAATTAGTACGCCCAGCGGAAAATTTCTTGGGTCACTTTTGAGACAAGGACTTGGCTTGGACTTGTTTCTTTTGCTTGGTGCAACTTACTTCTTGTGGTGTATGCTGCGTATAGGTTCTATGGACGTGCCGACCACACGCACTTCTCGTTCTATGGGCAACCGCAGCCCTGGACCCATCTTCGTGGACTCCACGTCTGAGCACATCGACTCCCTTCACGCTGAGATTGACAACTTGAACGTTTCCAATGCTGAGCAAGCTGCTGAAATCGCTCACCTTCGTCGGGCCTTGAGCACCTTGACGCTACCCACCGCTGATCCCTTGCTGAATCCTATGGCCTCCACAAGCCAGCCACGAGACCGCAAGGGGAAGGGTGTTTTGTCTACTCCGCAGGATCGCCTTCGTTCGCAAATTGCAGGATACCCCACCAAGCGTGGCGACTCTCGCGTCCGGTACAACCCCACCTTTGCTCAGGGGGAGGACGACTACACGTCGGATCACTCACGTCGTAGTGTTCGTGTTTCCAAGGATCCCCTCCCGTATGTCAACACCAAGAACCGACGGACCCGCGGTCGGCAACACGACCGGTATGACGATTCCGAGTCCGAGCGTGATGATGATGCTGATGATCGTCGCTCAGACCACTCCCGGGACAGCCTTGATGATCACGAGGCATATGAGATGGAACGCCACGAGGAGTTGCGCCCTACGCGACGCGGCTACCGCCGCCACTCGCGAGACCGGCATCGCCCGAGTCCCGGTCGGCAAGGCCCACGGCGCCCTGACATTAAGGTAAAACTCCCTACCTTTTCGGGTGAATTTGATCCTCTTAAATTTCTTGATTGGCAGCAGTCTATGGAGTATGTTTTGAACCACTACCAATACCCGGATGAGGAACGGGTTGCTACCGCCGCTCTACACTTCGACGGCGCCGCCAAGGCCTGGTGGCATCGCTTCTGCGCTGACCGTGTGCATTACCGCGAGCCTCCAATCACTTCTTGGCGCCAGCTTATGCGGATCATGCGGAAGAAGTATGTCCCCGAGGACTTTACTTCTGAAATGCGCCTTAAGATACAACTCGCTTCTCAAGGTAATCGCTCCCCCATTGACTTCTATGCTGAACTTGAAGAGTTGTCCCATAAGGCAGGTATCCATCACACTGACGAGGACTTTCGGAGTATGTTCCTTCGTGGCCTGCATGAGCCAATTCGCAACCAACTCAGGGTGCTTAATATTCCGGATCTCCAAAAGTGCGCTCATACGGCACAAGAGATATGGACACAAGCTCAAGCGGCTAAGCGAGCATCTTGGTCCCGCACCAATTCCAGGTATGCCCCCTCTAACTCGTCTGGTTCCTTTCCCTCTAATATGCGCCCCTCTTCGCAGTCCGCCCCCGCGATTGCACCACCGGCGCCGGTCACTCGGCCGAGCAACACCTCGGCGCGCGTCAACGAGCCATCGCAGCGGCGTGCACCGCCCTCAGATGAACGGACGCGTGACAAGGTCTGTTATAAGTGCCAAGGGCATGGCCACGTACAACGGGACTGCCCCAACAACAAGCGAGTCCTCTTCTCAGCCCTCACCGGATACGAGTCCTTTGATGATGACACCCCGGACAGCCCTCCAGTGTTTGATTCGTACGACCAGGACGAGGAAGCGGAGAAGTTGGATGGGTATATTTGCAGCCCTATGGACGCTCAAGGCAACGTGCCCCTTAGCCTGGTCACTCGCCGTGTTCTTACTGCCAAAGAAGGTACCTTACTTGACCAACGTGAAAATTTATTTCATACTAAATGTGCGGTCCAGGGTGCTTCTTTGAGTGTCATTATAGATGGTGGAAGTTGTTGCAATATCATCAATGAGAAGGTGATCACGCACTTCAAGTTCGACACAACTCCACATCCCCAGCCTTATAGCCTACAATGGATCTCCGAGGGTGATGACTCCAATGTTGTTAAGCGTCAGTGCACTATCAATTTCAGCATTGGCCATTACAAGGATTCTGTGCTTTGTGACGTCGTTCCCATGGATGCCACCCATCTTCTCTTAGGGCGTCCTTGGCAATTCGACAAGCGTGCCCTTCATGATGGTTTTCTCAACAACTACGTCTTCATGCACAATGGGAGGAAGGTGACATTGCTTCCTATGAGCCCTCAGGAGATTATGCAGGATCACGTCGAAAGGAACCGCGTCAAGGCCCTTGAACAAGCCAAGGAGAAGGCCGGCCGTGACACCCCCCAAAAATCAGCACCCAAGGCTGGCATCCAAGGCTCATGCGAGAACCGACTTCTCTTAGCTCGGTCCCGGGATGTCTCTCCAATAATTCAGGGACGTCTTCCTTGCTTTTTACCTTTTCCTTTCGCGTGTCTTTTAACTGTTACAGATCATGTTGATTTACCCCCTACCGTGACTTCTCTTTTGCAGGACTTTGGGGATGTGCTACCCGAGGGATTGACCCCTATACTCGATGCCTATGGTGCACATTCTACGTTCAACGTCGCTGATCTTTCTCCTTATACGCCTCCTGCTTCTGACGACGAGGACGAAGCGGGGACGCTTCGCAGCCAAGAAGGGGAGATTGATAGCAACATGCATGTGAGACTTAATCAAAGACCTCCAAGGAAAAGGCTCAAGCAAAGGGTGAAGTCTTGTGCAAGTTCGGAATTGAACTGTCGATTTGGTTCTGGACAGTCTTCGGTAAAACGGCCATAACTATGGCTAGAAAATTGATCTCGTGATGATTCAAGATGCGTTGGAAGGCTGATTCAAAGATCTACAACTTCATAGTTTACGTCGGATCAAGATTCCAACAAGAAGATGGTCAAACCTTTCGATCTTGACTCCTCAAGCTAGGTTGAATCTTCTCCTCCGTAGCCAAAGTGATGGCTTTCCTAGGGTTAAAGAGATAACCCTTTCTAACGCGTCAAAGAGATGACGAAGAGGTCAAATAGATGACCTTAATTACCGAAGAGACGGTGAACGATTTGCTCGAAGCGACGAGCTACGGGATAGGTTGATCCGGAGATCGAAGGGTTGACGTTAGGATTCAAGGAAGGAGCGTACTCAACTTCTAAGGAGCGAACTCAACTTGTAAACTAAAATCCAACGTAAAGAATACAAACTAGGGTTTCAAGTGTTTAAATAGGTTAAATAAAATAACATAAAATAATATTAAAATTGTTCAGCAAACGAAGAGACGACGAAGCGAAAACGCTGACGTGGGCCGCGATGGTGGTGATTCCGGTGATTGGGGAGAAAAATAATAATATTAAAGACAACAACTCGAACAGAGGCGATTTTTCGCCTCTGTTCGAGTGCGTTTACAGACAACAACTCGAACAGAGGCGAAAAATCGCCGACAACTCGGTCCAGAACTCGGTCGAGTCCTGGGCCGAGTTCTTCACTGTAGCAGCAACTCGGTTGGGCACGGCCATTTGGTCGACAACTCGGTCCAGAACTCGGTCGAGTTCTGGGCCGAGTTCTTCAATGTTGCAAGGACTCGGCCGGGGTTGATAACTCGGCCCAGAACTCGGCCGAGTTCTGGGTCGAGTTCTTGGCACAGCTCTCAGTAAAACTCGGTTTTGACCATCTTCTTGTTGGAATCTTGATCCGACGTAAACTATGAAGTTGTAGATCTTTGAATCATCCTTCCAACGCATCTTGAATCATCACGAGATCAATTTTCTAGCCATAGTTATGGCCGTTTTACCGAAGACTGTCCAGAACCAAATCGACAGTTCAATTCCGAACTTGCACAAGACTTCACCCTTTGCTTGAGCCTTTTCCTTGGAGGTCTTTGATTAAGTCTCACATGCATGTTGCTATCAAATGGGCCCCTAGGGCATACTCCTCCATCATCTCAATATGGGACTTAAGGTAGAAACACGTCCCAACATCGGTGGTGACCTGAGTGTCCTTCAAACGGACATCTTCAATGCTACTCTCAAGCTCCCCAAAACGGGTTTGCGACTCGACCAACTTCTTCCCAATCTCCGCCAGTTTCTTCTCGGCCGATGCCTGCTTGCTCTCGGTCGCCTTAACGCGCCCACTAGCCACCTTCAACTGGCCCTCAACCTCGGCTATCCTCCTATCAGCGATGTTGCTCAATTCTTGCACATTGGAAAACGCGACAAGCGAATACTGAAGGGCCTGTGAACGACAAAACATGTAAAAAACATTGAGGATATGTACATTGGCATAAACACTTCATACAAAACTTTTTTTTACTTACTCGCCAGGCGGTCGCCCCGGCCTCATCAACGCAATCGATGGGATGCAAGTCACCAATCTCCTTCTTGGCCTCAGGGTCCAGAGTATGAAGCAACTTCTCCAAATCTCTCTTCTTCACCATGACTACTGAAAGTTCTAGGGCACCAGACGCCTTCCTCTTCGCCCCTAAAGTTTTAGATGACGGCGAGTCTAAAGCGATGATCCTGGCTGATGAAAGAGCCTTGGCTTCAAACTTAGCCGATGAGGACGCTTTCGCCGCCAACAGATTTTGGTCCAAAAGACTCTTTCCGGACAGACGAGCACTCGACCTCGCACCCCGGGATACTGTTAGGCAAGTACAAATGTATAAGCATATGGTCACTCCAAAGACCACCCACATGCATACCTGAAGGAACGAACATGTGCCTTTAGTGACAGAAATGGACGGAGTCACCATGCTCGAAGGAAGGGTTAAAAAATTCACGTTCTTGAACGATCTATCGGCCTCTGAAAGAGCAAGCAGAAGCTCAGTAACCGCGGAAAAGTCAGAATCCGTCTTCTCCTCTGGACTTGGCACTGAAAAAAGAAACACGTAAGCACCAATTAACAAGACATCAAAACGTAAAGATTTCATAGACTAACACGATACCTGACGTCCTCCAAACGTCGCGTAAGAAAGAGCAGTCGAATCCCCCCTCAAGCGACTTCTTTTCAACAAAGAAAAATCGTGACCTTCATCCACGATCATTCACATTAAGGTTTAAAGCGATTGACTTCCTATATGGCCTAAGGCGCAATTGAAAGCGATAAGAACCCCGACTACTCAGATAATACGAATACTAGAGAGCATCAAAGTCAAAATTGATTTCAACACTAGACACCAAAAGGTCGATTACCCTAAGAAGATGCCATGCATGCGGCATCACCTGGCATGGGGCAAGGTTAAGGACAGACAAGAAATTCCTCACCAGACTCGAGAAGGGAAAAGAGTGGCCTATTCTGAAGGAATATTCAAAGAAGCAGACCCATCCGTCGCGACACCAGTCAGCCCGTTCTTGTGGTAAGGGGAGACAAGCCACCGTCTCAGAAGGAAATTGACCCACTTCTAAAATCACATCCAACTCCGATTGGGTTAGGGTTCCGGCCAGGGAATCTTCCGAGCTGAGGAGATTCGAGGGGGGGAACTCGTTATCTTTCCCACCGACACCAGAAGATGAAGCTCTAGACTTCTTTGATCTCGAAAATGACATGGTGCAAGAAGAACGGTAAGAAATTCGAAAAAAGTTCTTACCTTTGAAACAAAAAACCTTTCATGAGCAAGAAAGAGGATGGTGAAAAGAAAGGGAAGTGACTGCCATTTATGGGAAAACTGCCCACCTGCGGTCAAACCTATCAGCCAATAAGAAGGCAACACGTCATCGATCCACTGCAGCAAATCGGCAGACAAAAGATCACGTCTAGGAAAAGCACGAGAAGAAGAAATCCAACCGCCCCTCAACTGCTATCTCCGGCCCGGTTCGATTCCTTGGGGCAATTGTTGGGTCTCACTCTTAATGGACTCTCAAAGGAAGCGGCCCAGTGGTTGAAGTGATCTTCTATTTTGAAGAGACCAGTGAAGCAAAGATCACGGCAACGACATGATCAGAGACGTTACTAAAATCCAGATCATGGGGGTTGATATATCCTTCCATATAGCAGTTACAAGCCACGTAATCAAACCATAAATATCACAAGATCATGGCAATCTGGCAATAAAAGCTAGTGAGCGAAGATCACGGAGGCCAAACGGCTAGTTTAGCTAGATCTTTGGGAAATTAAATGTGTATATAAAGGGGTTAGAGATCATTGTAAAAGAGAGACGAATTTGACATAATACATACGACGACACTCCCTACTTGTGTTCATCAGATTTCTCAAGCTCGAACCCTTGTTTCAGCGTTGAAGCGTCCGATGACTGAATCCTTTGATTCGACCAAGCTCTCGTTCAGGGGAGATAAGCTTGTCTCTGCATCTTTGTAATCTTATTTAGTCTTAATCTTTGTTTGATTTGGATCATTCAGATATAATCAAAACTATTGTTGTCTAGTTGCCCTTCCTAAGGCGATTCAGGTCAGGTCGATCTTTTCGCCCCAAAACAATAACTATCCTTTCTTGCGGTTTTGTTAGCAGATGATCGTTAGTTAACATTAACTGACATCATTGCTCCCACTATAAAGGGATGGGAAGGTACGAACAAGATTTTTTTAGTCCTCTGCGTGTACCTGTGTGTACCAGTAGAACAAGAACAAAGTTGAACATCAAAAGAGACAAGAAAATCTAGCCTATACGTACAACAGATCAAGTCTTTGAACTACTGTAAGTATTTGGGCATAGGCTTGTAGGGTCTATCTCCCCATTCTTTCAAATTCTTTTTACAAAGTTTAAGTAGTAAAAAGAAACATCAGATTGTACAATATACATGGGATGATGGCATCACATGTCATTGATCTTATCCTAGTTAGTCTCTTACGGCCTTTTTACCATGTTAATGGTTATCAAACTGAATTTGGTACCCATTCATTGATTTAAAACATGTAAAGCATAATCGGTGATGGGGTTAATTTATACATTTTCCCTTGTTACTAATGGGTCTGTTGAGTTGTTTGTTCTAGAAGGAGAAAGACCAATTGCACCATGAAGTGGAGGGCTTGAAAGTATATACTTTCGCCATCCAAAAATATTTATGTGTTAGGCTTGAAAGTATCTACTTTTGCCATCGCAATGGAATTGTAGTCGGTTTGAAAGTATCTACTTTCGTCACTACATAAAGATCATATGGTTAAATACCATTTGGTTTTGGCACATGGGATTGAGAATGGTCCAAATTTGCATTTAAATTGATAGTCGGCTTGAAAATATCCACTTTTGCCACCGCTCAAATCTGTAGTAAGATTGAAAGCATCTGCTTTCGCCTCTACCTTCAATTATGTAACAAAGGGACACAATTCAGTTTGATAAAAAACGAATTTAAAAAGAAAAGAAAATTGTTGTACTAATTCAACAAAATTGAATGGATCGGACCTATGAGAATTGTTGACTCCATTGACAAAATTTGCAGCATCTCGTCTATGAACAGATATAGCAATTGTATAGAAATATATGTATGGATAGATGCTGTTTCTTGCTTTAGAAAAAGAAATTGAATAGGATGAGAAATAAAGAAGGGAACTCAAGGACAAGATTAATTGAAGACTCAAGAGATGAGTAGACCGTCTTTCAATGTGGCATAAATTCATCAATTTAAAACAAAATCAATGGTTAAAGTCAATATATAGGAGGATCCTATTTTAACTTAAAAACCAGTTAAATTTGTATATGTACTCTTCAAATTAGACTAGTACATGTTACAATTGCCATAATTAAGTTTAAGGGATTTCATGGGCTGAAGAAAAGATAATGCCCAAATCCAAATCATGTTTTTAATAAAAGCTATGTAATACTGAGTCATAACGGGACAATTGACATGCAGAAGCTTTCATAAGGCGAATTGTCCGTTTAAGTAATTTGACATGGTTGACAAATGAAAATGGTTAACTATGTATTCGAGGCCCATATATTTTAAGTCGTGTGGCCCTTTAAGCCCTAGCCTGTCAAACATACGTGTACGGTATGGGATTAACAAATTATAAGGACAAAATTACAATCATTTTAAAAATTACGTATGATTTGATCATTCTTAAGAGGGTACGTAGGAAACTCAATATAAAGCAATCGCTTATCGAGTTCAATCATAACTCTAAACTAAAATCAAAGATTCACAAAAAATGCGCTTTTAGAACTACCTATGAATTTATTTCACCACATATATATAGCTGGATACGTAGGAAATTTGACATAAGATATAAATGTGTCAGTTTCAGTCACAAACCATATTAACTCTTTTAATCATATATTAATAGTGAAAAGGTTAGACAATCTTCCTAGAAGGTGGGTTTGATCTTATTCACAATGTACAAATGATAGTTTGATCGAGTCTAGGCAACCCTTCCTAGAAGGTGGGTTTAGACTTGTTTCTTTGATGTACGGAAAATAAAATACTCTGAACTACATAAGGCTTGATTCTCTTTAAAGAGATACGTAGGCAACCCATTAAAATTTGGGTGCAGCCCAAATCATCAAAATCATTCAAGTTTTGTTTGTATCTATATTACTTTTAATCAAAAGAGTCAAAAGAGAGGGTCGAACTAAAATAAAAATAATTAAAATGTGTTTTGCAATTTTGTGTATATTTTTGCTCAACATATTTTTGGCACGCCCACTAGGACCCTTTCTTTCTTTTCATCTTTAAGTAATATCGATACTAATACTTGTGTTCTTTTGTTGAAAGAAAATGGCTCTAAAAGCAACAGTGAGCTCCCAGCGACTTTCGTCGTCAATGGGTGTCGATGGATCAAGAAGCGATCCTTTGAGGTGCACTTTAACATCACTATGGACTCAATTTTTGCTGAGATCCCACTTGAGAACCCTTTCGATGTTTTCCCCCAGAGGAGACCGTTGCCAAGGGATGAAAGCCAACGACCAATGTCACGGGTGCCAACAAGACGGGCACAAAGCCCAAATATGTCAAGGTTGACCACTCATCAAGGAACAAGCCCAACGCCTACCATGGTACTAGCGGCAAGGTTCCATGTGTGAGTCTCATCAAGCCCGTAGTGGATGCTCATTGCAAGCCCATTATTCGTGTCATCAAGATTAGTAATGGGCTCGTGAACCCTCTGACTCAACCAAACCCCAAGACCAACAAAGTAACCAAGACTAGAAGGAGAAGGAGTCGTAAGAATGGGTCCAAGAGGGGTGGGTCACTTTGCCGATTAGCGAACTCTACAACATTGGACTTGGCCAAGAAAACCCTAAGTGAGGCGTCTCGTGATCTATCGATGTAGAGGGAACCAACTAGTGTCCCTCAAACTAGTACCCCGACCCATATTTATGTAAGGTCAATACCTATTTATATAGGAGGGGTTGAGGAAGTTAACATGACTTCTTACACCGAAGAGGTTCCCCTAAAGGCCTCTAAGGTTAAGATAATCAAGGCTGCAAAGCCTAAGAAGGTTCAGGAGGACCAACCAGTTACTCAAGTCCCAACAAAGAAGAAAGGTCCTTTGAAAGCAACGAGTTCGACTTCGCGCTCGGTGGGGTCCCAAATCTATACTGGGGCCATAACCAGGTCAAAGGCTAGAAACCCATCTTATGCAAGCATGGTTTCTCAATCACCCTCTCCACCACCTCCTGCCACGTCAAACCTAGAAGGTTTGGTGGAAGAGACTATGGGTTCTCCGCTATATGGGGACCTTGATACCCTTTTTCAAGAGAAGGAATTTTCGCCTATGGATACTAAGTCAAAGGTTGTTATTGTCTTGCAAGACGAGATGGAAAGCATGCCGGTGTTAGCTACCGATACCTCTAGTGTTGAAGAGCAACTCCGAGAGTTGCAAAGACAACTAAGTGAAAGAGATGCTCAAATAGCATCACTCGTGGCCCAAGTATCTAATCAAAGTCACGAGAGTAGGAATGACCAGACTGGGACAAGTGATGATGTCCCGAGTGGTAGTTCGGTTGTCACTCCACAAGAAATCCGAGAGATGATAGCTCGAGGAATTAGGGAGTTCCAAGCATCTCATAATCCACCTATTGTGGGGTACCGAAAGCCGTATCCTACACATTATGATTCGTTTCATTTCCTGTCGGGATATCAAAGGCCGAATTTTGACAAATTTGATGATATCCATGGATCGCCTCATGAGCATCTTGCTCATTTTTACTCTACATGTGGCGAGACTGCTCTAAGTGATGTATTGCTCATTAGGCAGTTTGTCCAGTCCTTAAAGGGATCGACGTTTACTTGGTACACACAACTCCAACCAGGGTCGGTCCAGACATGGGATGATCTTCAAAGGGCATTCTTTTCCCAATTTGTGAGTTCAAAGGCCAAGGTCTCCATCATGGACCTCGCTAATGCATGTCAAAGGTCAAATGAGTTTGCGAATGACTTCATTGCGAGATGGAGAAGTATGAGGTTGCAATGTCCTGAGAAGTTAAGTGAACAGGCGTGTGTACAAATGTGCACAAATAATCTTCTTCCCGAGTTAGCGGTGCATGTTAGAAGTGCCAAACCAACATCCTTTGATGCTCTAGTATTGAAGGCTTGTAATGTTGAGCGCCAACTCGCAAGGCGTAAAGCTAGCTCTAGCCGCCCTCAACATAATGAGACTAAGAGGGATGAGGGGGGAAATCGCAAAGGAAGGGAGAGACTATGGCGACCTTTATTAAGCCTAATAGAAAATCCTCTACCGAAAGCAATCTTAAAGCTCAGGAAAGAGGAAAAGCTAAGGAACCATTGAGGAAGCTTACTCTTGAAGAGAGGAAGCAAAAAAAATATCCCTTTGATGATGATGATGTTCGAGGAATATTTGAGGAATTGATGGCTGCCAAGATTTTAACCCTTCTAGAGCCAAAGAGGACTAAGGAGGTTGGCAAGAAGGACGATCCGAAATATTGTCCATACCATCGATTGATTAGTCATCCAATTTAGAATTGTTATGTCCTTAAGGATATAATAGAAAGGATGGTTAATAAAGGAGAGATCGAGATCGAGGGAGTGTCCTCTAAAGCTCCCACGGCCTCGTCAAATACAATATCAACAGTGGATGTCTAGGAGTTTGAGACACCAATAGAGGCTGTTGAAATGAAGGTGTTCCCACTGTTTCATTACCTCCAATGGATGTACCCATGCAATTTCGGGTAGATGATGAAGTTCGCATTGTATGGGCATATCCCGATATGCCTAGAGCCGGACCTTCACAACCAACATTGTATGAAGTAATGATGTACTTAGATGTCGAGGAATTGTTTCCAGATGACAATAAGGAAGAAGATAATGATGAATGTGGGTGGATGACTTGTTCAAGAAAGAAAAAGCCTCCACAAACAATTACTCGAAGCTTAGGTCTTCCAAGATATAGAAGGATTGGTAGGAAGCCAGAGAAGAAGAGAAACAAGAAGAAAAAGAAGTCTACCAAGAAAGAGAAGAAACAAGGCGTGGACTCTGAAGAAGAATACATTCCGCCAAATCGAATACTGTTCCTTGAAGAATTTTGTCCCCAAGGATTTGTTGGAGGATAGTTCTTCAAATGATGAACAGTTTTGGGGTGAAGAAGTCGTCCAATGTTGCGTGGCCTCATGTGTTGATATGTGCGAGGAAGATCAATCAGAGGTTGATGCGGTTGCTCTTCGTTCTAGACGTCAACTTTTGCCCCCAAAGGCAAAATCAAAAGAAAAGGAGTTAGTCCCTGGTGTTCACAAGTGACGGGTTTTGATGAGCATTTTGATGAAGAAGCCACGAAGTCACCTAGGAAAAATAAAGAAGTCCATACAAGGACAAGAAAAGACTCCGTTCCTCAAGTATCACCATCAAGTTGCAAAGCTCCTCCTAAAGAGCAAGTTAGATATGACATCGTTAGGAACTTGAAATGCATTCTTGCGCGGCTAAGTGTTTATGATTCTTTGCAAATGTCAAATGATTTAAGGAGAGCTCTCATCCAAGCTCTTACAAACCCTAATGAATACAAATACCAAGTCGACCCCATTGAAGTCAATGAAGTGTCATTGTCTCCACCAGTTCAATGTGCTTCGTGTATGGCCTGCATAACATTATCTGACGAAGATCTTCAGTTAGGAGAAGAACATCATAACATGCCATTATACGTAACTGGGATGATTGGAGACACAAAGGTTAGCCGGATCTTACTTGATTGTGGATTAGTGGTAAATCTCATTCCTTTGAAAACCTTGCGAGCAATTGGGTTGAGCCCAAGCCATTTGTCCCCTACGTTGCTCATAATTCAATGCTTTAATCAAGTTGGCCAGAGAGCCATGGGCACCATTGCTTTGAAGGTGGTGTTAGATGATCTTTACAAAGATGCATTATTGCATGTCATTGATGCCAATACCTCTTACAATGCCCTACTTGGGCACCCATGGCTACATGCTAGCAAATCTATCGTTTCCAGGCTTCATCAATGCTTGAAGTACACCGGTGATAGTGGAAATGAAAGGACTATCCGAGGAGATCCTTACCCTTTTTGTGGGGAAAATGTCAACTACGCTGATGTTAAGTTCTACAAGTCAATTAGTTTTGATCCTAACATATCCCTGAATAAGATCAGGGGCAAGGATAAATCTTAGAGAAATGAGGTGATCCCAAAAGTTGCTCAATCACCAAGTACATCCCTCAGAAGAGCAAAGGAACAAGGTGCGCGACATAAGGTCTTGTTCAAATATACTCCGAAATATAAGAGGAAGGTCAATCAAAAACCGCTAATCTCTATGGTGGGTGATGTACTCCCTCATAACAAGTTATACTTGTCCTCTTCGGAAAATTGACCAGTCGATTCCAAAGAAAACATTGGTCATCCATAGATTTTTTTGGGACAACAAGAGTGAAATAAGAGAGTGGTATTGAGAGGTGAAAGCTCTAATCACTCTTTTGAAGCCTTGTCCTCGAAAACGCATAAGAAGTGGAAAATCAATGTGCAAAAGTTAAAACCCCATTTCAAGAGAAAAACTACACGAGAACCTCTCAACGAGGACGTTTATAACAATCTATGCGTCTCTCAAGAAGGAGGGCTCTTGGTTGCAAATGTTGTAGAGCCTGAAGTATTGACGCTAGAAGAGAAAAATATGTTTTTGGAGGATAGTATGATAACACCTCGAGTGTCAGTAATTGAGAGGTTTGATACGACCCCCATTCAGGAGGGAATCTCGTGTGTCTGTGTTCCAAATGCTTGAAAAAGATGACTCTAGAGAAAAGAAAGTCTGAGCCAAAAGGAATAAGAAATGGAAGCTCAAGAAAAAGAAAAATGTTAGATTTCTTATGAAGAGAATGGAGGATCTCACCGTTGCTGATGCTGAAGAGGTAAACATGGTATTTGTCTTTAATGAGGAAGATCCCCAAAATCAAGAGTCCTCTCAGGTGACTATGAAAGCTTCACAAGATTTCATTAACACAGTTCAACCCACACCGCCAGAAATGGAAGACGGGGGTCAACCTACATTTGATGAACTTCAAGAGGTCAACTTGGGCACTGTTGAGGACCCAAAACCCGTTTTTATTAATGCTTCACTAACAGATGGTGAAAATGTGGCATACGAGTAACTGTTTAGAGAGTATGTCAGGCCTGGATCCAAGGTTGTTGTTCATAAATTGGCCATCTCTTATCAGAAAAAACCAGTGAAGCAAGCACAAAGAAGATTTCATCTTGAGCTCGTTGTTCGAATCAATGCTGAGGTGAATAAGCTCATTGAGGCGGGATTCATTCGTGAGGTTCAATATCCAGTCTGGTTGGCCAACATTGTTCCTGTGAAAAAGAAAAATGGCTAGCTCCGCATTTGTGTGGATTTTAGGGATTTAAATGAAGCATGCCCTAAAGATGAATTCCCACTACCCATCACTGAACTCTTGGTTGATGCCACTACAGGTTTCCAAGCCTTTTCCTTTATGGATGGTTTCTCCGGTTATAATCAAATCAAGATGGACCCAGAGGATAAGGAGTTGACCGCCTTTCGAACGCCCCAAGGCACATATTGTTATACAGTGATGCCTTTCGGTTTGAAAAACGCCGGGGCAACCTACCAAAGAGCCATGACAGTTATATTCCATGATTTACTTCACAATACCATTGAGTGCTACGTGGATGACTTAGTGGTCAGAACAAAAGAAATAGAAGATCACCTAAATGATCTTCGGAAAATTTTTGAGAGATTGCGCAAACACCAACTCAAGATGAATCCTCTTAAATGTGTGTTTGGTGTAACTCCGGGTAAATTTCTTGGTTTTGTTGTGCGAGGCCGAGGAATAGAATTTGACCCCGATAAAATCAAAGCAATTGTCCAAATTCCTCCTCCAAGGAACCTCCGCGAGCTTCGTGGATTACAAGGAAAACTTGCTTACATCCGACGGTTCATTTCAAATTTGACGGGGAGGTGTCAACCATTTCTACTGTTGATGAAAAAGGACTCACCATTTATATGGGATCAATAATGCCAGAATGCTCTTGATAGCATCAAGCAGTACTTGATGAATCCACCAATCCTAATGGCGCTAGTGTAAGGAAGGCCTTTGATCTTGTACACAACGACCCTTGAACAGTCATTGGAAGCTATGTTGGCTCAAAACAATGAAAAGAAAATGTTTTGTACTACATAAGTCAAACGTTGGTGGGGGCAGAACACAATTATTCTCCCATGGAGAAGATCTACCTAGCATTGTTATTTGCCGTTCAGAAATTACGACATTACCTACTATCGCACCAAATCACTTTGGTCTCTAAGGCCGATCCTTTAAGGTATATCTTGTCAAAGGCTGTATTGTCAAGAAGGTTTGCAAAATGGGCTATGCTTTTAGCACCCTTTGACATCAAATTTGTATCGCAAAAAGCGGTAAAAAGGCAAGTTATTGTTGATTTCCTAGCTGCTCACCCAAGCCTGGATAATGAGGAGTTGTCAGATGACCTTCCTGATGAAGAAGCGTTCATAGTGGAAGAAAAACCATGGTAATTATATTTTGATGGTGCAACAAGAAGGAATGGCGCTGGAGTTGGTATTGTCTTTATCACACCCTCCAGCGGATTGGTGCCTTATTCCTTCTCCCTTTTGGAGACTTGCACAAATAATGTGGCAGAATATGAGACACTTATCATCGGTCTCAAGATAGCTCTCGAAATGCATATCGACTCTTTGAGGGTGTTTGGTGATTCTTAATTAGTCATCAAACACATATATGGTGAATACGAGGTTAAAACCTCATACTTGATCCCTTTATGCCAAAGGGCAAGAGAACTCATGAACCAATTTGATGATACATAAATCGTTCATGTGGCCAGGTCTGAGAATGATAAAACCGATGCTTTGGCTAAATCAACAACATCATTAACGCTACTTGCTGAAAGAGAAGTTCAAGTCACGGTTGGCGACCGTCATGTTTTAGCATCGTCTTTTGACCGACTTGAGCCAGTCGAAGAGGTGAACATCGTTTCTGTTTATGAAATTGATGAGGATCCCGATTAGCGACAACCACTTATTGAGTATCTTCGACATGGAATCCTACCTGAGGATGCAAAAAAGAAAGTGGATATAAAACGACGAGCACCAAGGTTCTTGTTGAGAAGTGATACTTTGTATCGAAGGGCCTTTGATGGAATGCTACTCAAGTGCTTGTCAAAGGAAGAAAGCAAGCATATCCTGAATGTAACTCATGCTGGGATGTGTGAGGCACATCAAGGTGGTCCAAAACTAGCCGATCAAATCAAACGACTAGGATATTATTGGCCGACCATGGTAAAAGATGCAATGAAGTTTGCTAAGGCATGTCATGCTTGTCCAATTCATGGTGACTTCATTCATCAACTGCCCCAACTTCTTCACCGGTCTGTCTTGTCATGGCCATTTAATGCATGGGGTCTCGATGTTGTGGGCCCTATAAAACCATCTTCTTCTCGAGGTCACCAATACATATTGGTACGCCTTATAATTTAGTCTTCGGGTCTAAAGTTTTCATGCCTCTAGAGGTGCAATTACCTTCTCTCAGAGTTGCAGTGCAACTAATCCATATGAAAGTGTTAAGATTCGCTTAGCCGAGTTAGAAGCATCGGATGAGCACAGGCTAGCGACATAGCAAAAACTGGAAATCTATCAAGCCCAAGTCGTTGGGGCATTTAATAAGTGAGTTAAATTTTGTTGGTTTTCGGTTGGTGATTTGGTGCTTACTATACGGAGGCCGACTGTCATAAATCGAAAGGCACATTGAAAATTTGAGCCAAAATGGGAGGGTCCTTATGTATATCCTTGTGTGAATGGAAAATTTGTGAAAAAAATCTTTACTTAAATCCATTGTATGCAAATTATAGTGGGGATAATTTGAGCAACCCTTCCTAGAAGGTGGGTTCAAGTTGTACCTATGATGCGTATGAGGAACGTTAAAGTAAATATATGTTGCACGAACATGATAGTTGGATTAAATTCGGGCAACCCTTCCTAGAAGGTGGGTTTGAATCGAGTCTTCTGATGCGAGTTAATTAAACTTAAAAAAGAAAATTAATAATTAAATTGTCCAAATGAACTACGAATGCCTTGATCCCTCAGAAAGAGGGTACGTAGGTAGTCTGGCTAATCAAACATGTTAGATGCATCCCCAAAAACTAATAAAATATCATTTGTCCTCTTTAATTACATGCATTCTCAACATACGAGCCATTTGAAATATAAAATGTGCAAAATAAGTTTGAGATTGCAACAACTCCACTAAAGGAAACATTCATTCGAGTGGACAATAAAATGAAAAGGTTCTTGATAACATGATCAAAGGAGATAAACATGAATCTAATGCAAGTTAAGTCAAATGCCTAAATCGGCGTACAATAAAACAATAACTTAATGAGAAGAAGCAAAAACAACTATTTCAATAATTAGGCCTTGGATGTGTTGCTTCTTTAAATTGAGGTCATCGACTTGGTCTTGCCCTGCTTGTTCTAGTTCATCCTTGAGCCGCTGCACATTCTGTTCATCCTCTTGAATGGAGTTTTGAAGTTGACTACTGTCCATTGTTAGCCTGGCCTTGTCAGCCTCAAGAGCAATCTCCATTTGAAGAATCTTTTCTTTTAATGCTATGAGTTCCTTCTCTCTTTCCTCTAAATGCAGAGCTCTTTGAAAACAAATTAGGGAATTGGTCCTGCTTTGATGTAAGCATTGAAGACAAAACTATCATATACATGATCATAATTAACTTCTTCTCCATCGTCCCCAGGTGCTCTTTGTTCTCCAACTTTGCCATACAAATTCATGGTGGGTTCCTGAAATGTAGAAATATTGTGTAAGTCAGTCTTACTTCATTAAAGACTAATATACAAATAAGACACAAAAAAGGTGCGAACTTTGAACATGTTCGATAGCTCACATGTACAAAGTTCGGGGATAACTGTTTGAATCATAAATTTTCTAAATTTTTTTTTTAAAAGAAAACAAGAGAATTAAAATTAAATTATGTTCTTCTTATATATGAATTGATGTGCATATATATGAGATCACACACAATATTATAAAAAAAGGAGGGAGAAGTGGTTAACTAATAACTACCCTTTCTTGCGGTTTTGTTAGCAGTTGATCGTTAGTTAACATTAACTGACATCATTTTTTTTATGAGGAAAGAATTAGACTGGTCTTAGTTGCGATGCAAAGACCAACCTAGAGCATCCTTGCGGATGAGAACCCGAAGTTCTGAATCAAGATTTAGGTTAGACACAAGTGGTGAAAAGCTAAGTTTAGCAATGCGATCAGCAACACGGTTCACCTCCCGAAAAATGTGTCTAAAACGAACCTCCTGGAAGGAATGGATGGCTACAAGAATGTCAGCAACAACCATTTCAATCTCCCAGGGACAATCCTAAATGCCCTTAATAGCATTTATAAGGCAAAGATTGTCTCCCTCAATTTGAAGTTTTTGAATGTTTAGGATCTTGGCATGATTAATGCTATTTTTTAAGGTTAGTGCTTCAGTCATGAGAATGTTATTGTACCCACTTTGTTTTCTTTCCATGTGGATTACTTCGGCTTTGTCATTTCTAATAATGAAACCAGTACATGCTTCACCATTGGCTGGTTTGGATCCATCAAAATTGATTTTGTAAAAGTTATGAATTGGTTTTTCCCATTTTAGGAATTTTAATTTCCTAATTTGTTGTGGTTTCCTCTTTATTTGGGGCAATGCATCAATATCGGAATTTATAGTGTTATTCCAATTTTTAATTAGTGTGGTGATATATTGCGAGAGATCCTTAATTCTAATACTAGGATCAGAATTAAAGATGAGTTGATTTCTGTTAATCCAAAGACCCCACCAAGTAGTGATGAGGCGTATGAATTCTTGTTTACTGAGGAGAGAGGTTAGTTCAACCAAAATGTCCCTTGTTTTCTGACTATGGTTTCAATTTTCGGATTTTGTTGTTTGATGTGTTTGAGCGTGAAGGAACATTGTGTGAGAAAGTGGATAAGGTCTTCAAGAGGGTTATCGCAGGAATCACAAGCAAGGGGAACAGGAACATGTTTCATGGCTAATCTTTGTTTGGTGGGTAGACCATCATGACAGATTTTCCAAATAAAGTTTTGTATCTTTGGGTAAGTGTCTAGTTTCCAAATCCAGGCCAAGTTGTTATTGGAGGGTGTTTATTGTTTAGTGATTAGTTCAAATGCCGATTTTGTAGTGAACCAACCATTTTTGCTGGGGGCCAATACAGTCTATCATGGATAGAGTGTATTGGGATTAGTATGTCAAGGATTTTGTTAACAGCAGTTGAATTGAGAATTTCTTGTAGTTTGGTATGATTCCATGTTTTATCACTGTTGATGAATTCATTTACTTTAATTTTAGTGTTGATAGTTGTATGTGGTAGGGCGTTATTTCTAAGATTAATATCTGATATCCAGTTGTCAGTCCAGAAATTAATGGAGTTTCCATCTCCGACAAACCATTGGAGGCCAGAATTGAATTCCTTTCTTTGTTTGAGTAGTTATGACCATTGCCAATAGTGATTTTCTTTTTTACTGTAATGGAGAATATTGATATCTTTGAGATATTTTTCAGTGATGATTTTGACCCATATATTGTTTGGCTCAGCCAGGATTTTCCATAGGAGTTTCATCTGTAATGCTTTGTTCATATCTTGTGTCTTTCTTATGCCATTACCTCCATTTTCTTTGTTTTTGCATATTTTATCCCAGTCTATTAAGGGTTTATAAGATTGATCCTTATTCCAGAAGAACGTTCTATTAAGAGTATCAAGGTCTTTGTGGATGTAGGATGGTAGCATGAAACTTTGCATAATGTAATTTGGTTTAGCCGCCAGGTTAGATTTAATCAAGGCTGTTTTACCTTCTTATGAGAGTGAATTTGCTTTCCATTTTGTGAGTTGCTTAGTGGTTGACAAAATGGTATCCTTAAAAGTGTCTTGGTTTACTTTTCCATTGATAATAGGACACCCTAAGTATTTTTCGAGGGATGTCGTACTTGGGATACTAAGTACCGATTGTATGATGTTTTTTGTGTTAGTAGAAGTGTTATTGATAGTTTGGAAGGCTGATTTGTGGTAGTTGACAGACTGTCCTGAAATGGAACAGTATTCTTCGATGATAGTCTTAATTTTAGAGCATGCCGATTGGTTAGCTTTGCCAAAGATGAGGATATCATCAGCAACAGATAAAAAGGGAATATTGGTCCCTCTTCTAGAGATTTGGAAGCCCAATTGGTTATTGCTACAGTTGCTTTCGTTTTGAAGTTTTCTTGCTAGTATTTCAGCTCCTAGTATGAAAAGGAAGGGTGATAAAGGGTCGCCTTGACGCAGACCTCTTTGGGGGTAAAAAACATCAGTTGGTCCGTTATTGACAAGCACTGAGAAGGAGACTGTTTCAATGCATTCTTTGATCCACCCTATGAAACGAGTGGCAAATCCAAATTTTTCTAGGACTTTGAGAATAAAATCTCATTCAATCTTGTCGTATGCTTTTTCCATGTCGAGTTGGATTGCTACCCATTCCTCCTTTCCTTTCTTGGACCGAAAAGAATGGAAAATATCATGAGCTATAAGGATATTGTCATGTATTGCCCGGTTTGCTACAAAAGCACCTTGTAAGGGGTGAATTAATTTATTTAGAATAGGTTTCATTCTATCGGTCATGATTTTGGAGATTACTTTATAGATAGTGGAGCATAAACTGATGGGTCTATAGTGGTTAGTAGAGTTTGGGTTTTCACATTTTGGAATAAGGGTGATAAAGGTGTGGTTTATTTGTGTAAGGAGTTTTCCGGAGTGAAAGAAGCTTTTAACAGCTTTAATGACCATAGGCCCTACAATATTCCAGTATTTTTGGTAGAATAAAGCAGACATCCCATCAGGACCTAGGGATTTGTTGCTGCCAATTCCGAAAATTGCTTTTTTAATTTCCTCATTTGTGACGGGTTGGGTAAGTGCTACGTTATCTTGGTTAGTGATCTCACTGTTTATGTTTGTGAGGTATTGTGTGAGAATATTATTGTCTATGTTGCTTTTCTTAAATCTTCTTTCAAACTCTGATCTAATTTCGTTACAAATGTTTTCCAGCCCAATTATGATGGTACCTTCATTAGTGCGGATTTCTCTAATTATTTTCCGATTCCGTCTACCTATAGCAATGCGGTGGAAGTAATTAGAATTGGCATCAATTAATTTTATATGTTTTGTGTTAGCACGTTGACTCCAATACTTTTTGTGGAAAGAAAGAAGGTTTTCCTTTTTCGATATTAATATGTTTTGTTTAGTTATGAGGTTTTGTGATGGGTTGGTAATTATTTCTTTTTGGATAGAGGTTAATGATTCCTCCACTTCTTTAAGTTGTTTAAATATATTTCCAAATGTTGTTTTATTCCAATGTTTAGCACTTACTTTAAGTGTATAGGTCTTTTTGATGAGGTTAAACATGTGAGAACCCCTCGTGTTGATACGCCAGGCCTGTCTCACAATGTTTTCAAAGTCTTTTCGACATGTCCAGATTTTCTCAAATCTAAAGGGTTGAGCTTTGATATGAGATTGATTTTCTAATATAACAGATATGGGGCAATGATCCGAAGTTGTAAATGCATGATTTTTTGTAAAGATGCATGGGAACCATTGTAAAATTTGGTCATGAACCAGGGTTCTATCTAGTTTTGAATATTGATTGTCAATCTCCGTTCTGTTTTTTCTCCAGGTGAAATACCCACCTTGGGTTGGAATATCAATGAGATCGCATTTATTTTTAAAATTCATTAGTCTAAGAAATTTTGATGGTGGGAGATGAGCACCACCGATCTTTTCAGTATTATTTTGTATTTCGTTGAGGTCTCCAATTAGAATACATGGAAGATTTGTCTGTAAGACGAAGTTTGCTAGCCTAGACCAGAAGTGATCTTTCTCATTTTCTCTTGGGGGAGCGTAAATGAAGATCATCAAGATACAAATTGCTTTGTCCAATATTTTGTATTTAATCGCAATAAAGTGGGGATCTATATGAGAAAGTCACCTGAAAATCCTACTGCTGGTGAGAAATGAAAGTTATCAAAACCAGTTTTCCTCCAAAGAAGTTGTTGTGGTTCTTTGTTTGTTCTAGTTTCAACTAAAGCCATAATTTGTATTTTCTCAATTTTACAAAAGGACTCGATGTCAGTCTAGAGGTTTTTACGCCCAATGCCTCTACAATTTCAAAGGCTTATCTTCATTTAAACACTTTGGGATTGTTTTGCAAGTAAGTTGGTCTTGCTATTTTATAGGGGTGATGATATAGTACTACAGTTAGGGGTTCAATTTTAGTAGGATAAGAAGCACTGCTTTTGGGGCCAAGGAGATTTGGTAAGTTTATCAAGTTTGGGTTCATAGAGGGTAAGCTGAAGTGTGACCAAGTCCATAGGGGCTATATGAGGAGATACTTTACGAGTGGTATGTTTCTGTGCAAGTTGAAATTGAGCAGGTCTATAGGATTTGTGCTGAGAAATGAGTTGCCATGCATGCCACTGAGTGTGGTGGACTCCCTTTAGGGTCTGTTTTATGATTTCCTGGGTAAATACAGGCCAGAAGTAGAGAACCCATCTGATTCATACTAGGTTACAATATAATATTGCATCAATTTGGTAGTAGTAAGGTAGGGAGTTAATATTGTACGAGTTGATGAGTTTAATACAAAGTTTTGGAAACACAAATTTACAAAGGTTTGCCGTAATGGAATTTGTTGATCTAGCAACTACATCCCTTAAGCAATTAGGAGAGTAGGCAGCTGAATCTGAAAGTACTTGTGGATAGTGTTGTGCATATGATGCATTGATTTTGTTGATAACAACACAATTTTTGGTAGGGGTTGATGCTTGTGAAGCAGTTACATTGCTGGTTATAGAACATAGGATCGCAAGGAAATTATTAATTCCTTTATACATATGATATGACGGTTGGAGTATATGTTTTGTGAAACACTCAAAACCCGAGAATAAAGATTTTGCATACTTAGATATGAAAAATAGTTCACAGTGATCAGGACACAGAATCAAATAGTGATGGGTAACTACATTAATCATACCCAGGATTTCCTTTGGAGAATTCAAAAATTGAAAACTTGGCATTCCCCAAATAGAGATCTCAGTGTAATGAACTGTCAGAGTTGCTTCATCTCTTGTTGCGAAAATAACAGGTTCCAGATCCTGCGAGAGGAGAAGGTAGGCTATATTAGAGTATCTTTTGAGCAGATAGAAAACAGTAAAAATGTACATGATGTAATCAAGGAAGTGATTCCATTCATTTCTTTGTGGGGAAGGAAGGGAATCCTACAGGGGCCTCTAGAAGTTTGTTGAGGGAAGAAGCTGCAAAAGCACAATAATATCAGAAGTAGGGTCAATTAGCATAGGATATATAAGATTAAACAATGTGTTAGACATAAATTATCAAGGATAAGTGTAGTATGGTATGCTGAATATGTTAAGGTGTAGATATAAATTTTTGATAGTAATAGTCGAGAGTCATAGACCTAACAACAAGGATTATATGAATTCAGTGCATGAAAGGGACTAAAGCAAGTACATGGACAGATAGGATCATGAGAGTAACTGATGAGGGATAGGATCGTTGTATGCTCAATATCAAGGAAGTTTCGCTCGGGTTGATGCATCCCCTAAAGCTTGGAAAACTCCTTGGAAGTTCGGTGGATGGTTGATGTGTTTTGGAGGCAGAATTGGTGGAGTATTTTTGTGATTTTTGGAGAATAGGAATTCTGGAAAATGAAAGGGATAGGTGACCTTCTCCAAGGTGGATATGACACACCACAAAGGATAGGGACAAGGCTCAAGTGGTTTGGGATATTACGCACCCAAAGAACACAAGAACAAGCTCGATGTGACTCACGAACTTGGAGGAAATTCTGGAGAGATATTTCCGACTGAAAACTGAATGTTACTTGATGTTTTTTGATTGATTTATTGGGGAAAGGAAGAGTTTGCAGCCCATTCATTGTATTGAGGAGAGAGATTAGCCCCTTCATTTCATGCATAAAATGCACTTATTAAATGATCAATATCATCTATATTTGATGGCCTCACGTTGGTGCTCCTTGGTCTTCTTCGGCATTGAATTAGATGACACAATTTCTGGCAAGAGTTGGACTGTCGGCAGGGACTGGGCTTTATGGGCCTGTTCAGGGCTGATTTCATAGAAGCAATTGTCATAAGAGTTGTATCCATTTCTCTTAGCTTTCCAATGACTACTCATGGACCTCCATTGGACATTCGTAGCTCCCAATATAGCCAAAATACTGAGGAGGTGTTGGAGGGACAGATTCAGTGATTTTGTCACCATCCAACATATGAGCACTTCTTTTGATTCATGTTTTTGCTCTTCTTGAAATATAATTCCACCCATATTCATATCAGTAACAACAAGTGGTCAACTCATACAAGTGATTATCTCTAATAGTGTAGCATTTAGCAGGAAAGGAAATCCAGAACATCAGCCAGTAGTCAATCTGTTTTTGAAGCAGTAGAAGATTTTTTGACAGTAGGATGTTGAGTCCTGCAGAAATGGTTGTTTTTTGACAGAGTTGGATACTTTTAGCAATTTCCTCACCCATTACAAACTGGAAAGCAAAGCTATCATTTGTGGGGTGTGATCCCTTAGAATTTTTGTATGAAATACCATCATCCAGAGATGGTGAATTTATGTTGAGAACAACAGTGGGGGTGTTTGATGTATTTGCTTGTGAAGCATTCATCAAAATGGTTTCAGAACATATAGGTTTGGAGTAAAATTTAATGCCTTTATCCATAGCAAAGGAAAGCAAGTTCAGATAATGATGAGAGAAAGCAAACACACCAGACGTCCAGTTCACCACACAAAGGGAGTCAAGCCGATAAAGCAACATGTTATACTTCAGATCTAAGCATTTGGTAATGAGGGAAAAATTGATAAAGCAGTAAGAGCAACTGATAAGCATAGTTTGATATAGGAGAGTGTAATTAACTTAGAAGAGTAACAAAGGGCCAGAGATGTTACTAGAGAGCACCTCACTTTAAATACATGATCCATCTTGGACGAAAGGGTGTGGATCTGACCCCTGCACCTAGAGAAGCCATCGGATAGTGCCAAAGAATTCCAGAACCAAGGAGACCCAGGTAGGTTGGTTGGGATCGAAGCAAGCGATGCCAAACAAAGCCAGCAAACCGGAAAATAGAGACAAGATCCATGCCTGGAGGTTGAATCAAACCATGAACCAGTGAAAGAGAGATGGACGAGACGAGGCCGCCTCCCAAACCAGAAAGAGTAATTAAATCGCAAATACAAGAAGATGTATGAGGTTCCTTTATAGAGAGCGGCTAAGCAGGTCTGAAACACGAGCACAAGTGGAGGATCGAAGCTTCCAAAATGGAAATGTTCACGCGAACTTCCAAGAAGGAGAAAAGCCCAGATTAAGAGGGTAGGGGAGATTGCAACGATGGATCTGAAGCCAAAGTTTATTTCCTTGGGGCGAGATTGATCAGGGTAAGGAGCTGAATGTTGGAGACGTCGGAATTTAGGGTTTGAGAAAGGAGGTAGAGTTTGGGAGAGAAAGTTGGGTTCACCAGTCATGTTTTTGGGTTTTGTATCGGTTCTTCTATATTAACTGACATCATTACTCCCACTATAAAGGGATGGGAAGGTTGAACATCAAAAGAGAGAAGAAAATCTAACCTATACGTACAACCTATCAAGTCTTTGAACTACTGTAAGTACTTGGTTATAGGCTTGTAGGGTCTATCTCCCCCTTCTTTCAAAATCTTTTTACAAAGTTTAAGTAGTAAAAAGAAAAATCAGATTGTACAATATACATGGGATGATGGCATCACATGTCATTGATCTTATCCTAGTTAGTCTTTTACGGCATTTTTACCATGTTAATGGTTATCAGATTGAATTTGGTTACCCATTCAATGATTTAAAACATGTAAAGCATGATGAAAAAGTAAGAGGAGCTTTCCTCTCGGTTAGGAAAGCTCTATTTCCCTCCTCGGTGAGGGTTTTATTCCCTCCTTCGGTGAGGGTTCTTTTACCATTTGCCAATCCGCTTTGCCGTCTGTGCTTCGTCGTCGTTGCATGTCTTCCGTTCTCCAGTTGGTCCTCTATTTTGTCGTGCTTCTTTTGGTCTGCTTCTGTTGCTGCGGGTTTGGGGGTCCGGTCTCTTCCCTCGGCGCCGCCAGCTTCTGTTGGTGTGCTTTCCGCCCCTCCACCTGTCTGTGCACGAAGTTCTCCGATCTGGTTGTTGTTGGTTTGGGCGTCGATGGTCATCTTCTTCAGCGTTGCTCCGTGATGCGGTGTTCTTCCTTTTGCGGGGTTTTGCTCATTTTCAATCTCCTGCCCATTCCAATCCTTCCTTTTCACTTTCCTTTTGTCTTGACTTTGGTTATGTTGTTTGATTTTAGTTCGATTACACTTGTGCACAGTTGTTTGCTTTGTCTTGTGTTTGTTGTTTTTATTTTGATGCTAGCAATTTTCCTGCTTGTAAGGCCGGTTATGGCTTCCCTTGATTTTTCTAATCGATCATTGACTGTGGTAGGGAGTAAATCTTTAAAACCTAGCACAATCATCGATCCCTTAGTTTCAAGAGTTGTTCCCTGAAGTCTTCTTTTGCTAGTATTTGGTGCTTTATGTATTTTGCTTTTTGTTGCTCTCCTTAGTCCCTCCTTGCCTTGTTTAGCAATGGTAGTTTACTTTCTTTACTCTCAAATGCCAAGTTCTTTGGCTTGTAACAGGTTCTCATTTATCTTTAATAATAGTCTATGTTTTCTATCAAAATAAAAAAAAAACATGTAAAGCATAATCGGTGAGGGGGTTAATTTATACATTTTCCCTTGTTACTAATGGGTCAGTTGAGTTGTTTGTTCTAGCAAGAGAAAGACAATTGCACAATGAAGTGGAGGGCTTGAAAGTATCTATTTTTGCCATCCAAAAATAAGTATGTGCTAAGCTTAAAAGTATCTACTTTCGCCATCGCAACGGACTTGTAGTCGGTTTGAAAGTATCTACTTTTGCTACTACATAAAGATCATGGTTAAATACCACATAGGTTTTGGCACTTGATATTGAGAATGGTCCAAATTTGCATTTAAATTGGTAGTTGGCTTGAAAGTATCCACTTTCGCCACCGCCTAAAATTCGTAGTAGGATTGAAAGCATCTGATTTCGTCTCTACCTTCGATTATGTAACTAAGGGACATAATTCAGTTTGATAAAAAAAAAGGATTTAAAAAGAAAAGAAAATTGTTGTACTAATTCAACAAAAAAAAATTATTACAGCGAACTTATAGGACCCATCTAACCCGATGGCAATCCTAAATCATTCAAATGGATGATCTTTACAAACTTGGAATCGAAAAAATCAAAATTAGAGTTCAGATATAAGAACTCATATCTAGTCTCATGTAATGGAGAACGGGATGGTTGTCTTGTTGAGGAAAGTAGAAGTCGTTAGAATTTATGGAGGACAGATGGTGGCAGAGAGTGGAGAGCAAGGAAGTTGGCCGCACAATTTGCCTCGCGGAAGATGTGGTGTACCTAAGAAGAAACGAAGGACGATAATAGCGCAATAATATCATGTATAATTGTATGAATTTCCCAAGGTATTTTCCAGATGCCTCTAATGGAATTAATAATTACTAAGTTATCACCCTCAACAATGAGGTGAGGGATATTAAGTCTGGCCGCTTCCTGAATACCAGAAAGAGCAGCAAGGGCTTCAGTTCGTAGGACTGATGTGGCTGGAATGGTGTGGTTATGAAAACAAATTAGTTTAACATGTTCGTTGCGAAGTAAATGTCCGATGTGGCTCGTGCCATCACGGCGCTTTGATCCATCGAAGTTCACTTTATACCAATGTGGAGGTGGTTTCTTCCAAGTTCGATTGGAAGGGCGCATTCTATTTCGTCTAAAAATATGTGTTGTAGGTGGTGAGTTTAGTGTTAATCAGTCTTGGTAATAGAAAAATCCCTTGGTAGTTGGGCATTGGGAGGGAGAAATGTTCTAAGGTTCAAAAATTTTAGTGTTTCGATAATTCCAAATAGACCACCACAAAAAGAGGAGGGGAACAGGGTGGGAGTTCGATTGACGAAATAGATCAAAATTATGAACGAAGTTATTAGAAGAAGGAATTGAGAAGGATATATTCAATTTAGATTCTAATGTGTGTATCATGAATAAAGTGTAGGGACACTTGAAAAAAAGATGGTTGCGGTCTTCAGTGTGGAATGAACATAGGGAACATGGGGATGGGACGATGGAATAATAACGATTGAGTCGGTCAGAGGTAGGTAGTGCATCTACCAAACATTTCCACAAGAAGTTTTGGATTTTAGGGGGTAGTTATAATTTCCAAAGCCAAAGAAGAGACTCTGTTTGGGGAACCGTTGTAACATATTGCGTGATTTTACGAGAAGATTTGACAAAGAAAGATCCGTCAGAATTAGGAGTCCAAACCAAACGGTCAACAATGTCTAATTGGGGAATATGAACTGCCAGTATGTTTGTAACAATATGTGAAGGTAATACTGATTGCAGTGTAGGGAAGCCCCATTGTGAGTTAGGTGTAATGAAAGCAGAGACTGTGATTACGGGGTCAGTGTTGTTGTTATAATAAGGGAATAAGACATAGCCAGGGATCCAGGAATCAGACCAGAATTTAGCCGTGCGTCCATTACCAATTTTCCATCCGAGTCTGGTCCTGAATTCTGATTGGAGGTGGAGTAGCCGAGAGAATTGCCAAGATTGCTTAGGTTTTGTGCGGTAGGTAAATAGATCAGAGGAACGAAGATATTTCTGATGTATGATTTGACACCAAAGATTGTCAGGCTCTGTTAGTAATTTCCATAGAAGTTTCATCTACAATGATTTATTTAGATCTGCTGCCTTATGGAGACCAAGGCCGCCTGCAGATTTTGGTTTACAGATCGAATCCCAACTAATTAAAGGTCGGTAGGTAGTGTTAGTTTTATTTCAAAAGAAATCCCTAAGAATTTTGTCAATGGCATTGCAAATTCCGACTGGGAGCAGAAAGCTTTGCATTAGATAGTTAACAGTGGAGAGCATATTAGATTGGATTAATACTAGTCTACCTGCTTAGGATAATGAATTAGCTTTCCATTTTGAAAGTTGTTTTTAAGCCGTTGGAGATAAGAGTCAATTTTTTTTTCTTAACTCGACCACGAACTATTGGAATACCCAGATATTGTTCCAGTGAAGTGGTAATAGGTATATTTAGTAAAGAAGCTAATGCGTTGGTTTGGGTAGTAGATATGTTGGATGATGTTTGGAGAGAACTTTTATGAAAGTTAACATATAGGCCCGAGGTGAGACTGAATTTATGGAGTATATCTTTAATGTAAAGGATGTTATGGGTAGTAGCATTAGCAAAAATAAGAGTGTCATCAGCAAATGATAGAAAGGGGATGCAAGTTCCATTTCTAGTAAGCTGGATGCCGACTTTCTGTTGTGGTCGATAAGCTTCTTTTGTCAGGGTTCAGGAAAGAAATTCCACAGCAATGATGAAAATATAAGGTATTATTGGATCACCTTGTCGAAGGCCGCATGTAGGGTAGAATATTGTGCCCGGTTCATTATTAACCAGAACGGAAAAAGAAGGAGATTTAATACATGTCATTAGAAGGTGAATCCAATTTCCGAAGAAACCAAATTTGCTCAGAATTTGTTGTATAAAGTTCCAATTCAATTTGTCATAAGCCTTTTCCATATCTAGTTTTATAGTCATCCAACCTTTTTTAGCTTTCTTTTTTTAGTGAAAGGAATAAAATATTTCATGAGCAACTAAAATGTTATCCTGAATACATCGATCTGAAATGAAAGCTCCTTGAAGGGGGCTAATAAGTTTGGGCAGGATAGTCTTTAATCTGTTGGCCATAATTTTTGTGATTATCTTATAAACAGTATTGCAAAGACTAATAGGTCGGTAGTGGTTAATAGTTAAAGGGTTATCTTGTTTGGGAATAAGAGTGATAAAACAATGAGCACATTCTTTTAATAATTGACCAGAGTGGAAGTAAGCTTGGATTGCGGATATCAATGATTTACCGACATATGGCCAATAAGTTTGGCAAAATTCTGCAGGAAAGCCATCTGGTCCTGGGGTTTTACGATGTGGTAGGTTGAACACCGTCGTTCGAATTTCAGAAGCAGAGGGTATGGCAGAGAGGAAGGAGTTCTCGTCAGGAGTGACTAGGGATGGGATAATCTCAAGATCGTCTGTAGATAATGGATGGGCTACATGTGGTTGGAAACAGGATTGAAGTTCTGTCGTAATTGCTCGTTGAATATCCGAATGGTCATGGAAAGTAGAACCATCCCTTGCTTGTAACGTTTTGATTTGTTGTTTGTAAGTACGAATTTTAGCTATGGATTGAAAATAAGAAGTGTTTCTATGCATATTGGAAATATGAATAGATTTGGCTCGTTGTTTCCAGAATAGGTGTTGGAACTCAAGAAGCTTATTATATTTAAGCAGATGTGTTTGATATCTACGGAAAATGTGTTGATTGTTATTAGATTGGATTAAAGAGGATTGTAATTGTGCAAGGGTAATTTCTGAAATTTTTAATTGTTCATAATTGTTTTGATTCTTCGATTTGTACCAGGATTTGGAATAAGTTTTAAGAAGTTTCTGTTTTTTATAAAATTTGAACATAAAGGACCCCGTGTGTTTGTAGTTCCAAACTTTTTGAACTAATCTCTTGTAAGAAGGATCAGCAGTCCAAGCTGGCTCAAAACGAAAGGGATATTTCCGAATATGCTCATGTTGCCCCAGATTTACAGTAATTAGGCAATGATCTGAAGTAGTGAAGGGATGTTGGTGGACATTAATGGAAGTGAAAGTTGTGAAAATTAGTGGGTGAATAAGAAGACGATCTAAACGTTCATATGTGGTGTCGTGTGTGGAAGATGATTTTCGCCAGGTGAAGGGAAACCCCGAGAAAGGCGTATTTTCTAAACCGAAATCTGAGATGAAGTTGTTGAGTCGGTTGAAACGGTGATCCGCAGGCGGAACACCGCCGTATTTGTCGTCGGGGGTGAGGATATCATTTAGGTCTCCAAGAATCATCGTTGGAAGGTTATGTGAGGTTATTATCGAACCTACCTTATTCCAATATTCGGTTTTCCTATCTTCACGACTGGGAGCATAAAGGAATAAAATCAGGAATTCTAATTGGTGGTGAGAGCAGTGAAGTGCGAGGATGTTAAAGTCATTGAATATAATTGAAGCAGTCCTTGTATGTGGGGAGTCTTTCATGAGAAGCCAAATTCCTCCCCTAGCACCAAGAGCGGGGCATAACGAAATTGAACTGTTTGGTGAGGTGATAATGGAACTTACTAATATCATAAGGGTAAGATAAATCAAAGAGGTTAATCGGTAATTGAGTAAATGTTTTGAATGGTGACAATATGTTGTATTGTTATTTGCTGTAAATGAAGATTTAAGCATACAAGACGTGTACAAATTTGTTGACATGTGAGTACATGTAGATGTTAAAATTAACAGGAAAGTGATAGTGTTTGTAATACAAGTGATATGGAGCATAGCTTTGTCATAAAATATGTCATATTGAAGGTCATAATTATGGATCAACCCCAAAGGGCTGGGCCGAGGCCCATCTGTGGGAAGTAAAACAGAGAGAGAGGAGTGAAGCCGTAAATTACAAGAAAAACAGAGTCGAATTTCCAAAAGCACAGTTAGAACCAAAACCCTAATTTTGCATTGAAATAGGAGGTAATGGAGAAAGGAGATCGAATAGAAACGAAATGATGGAGAGAGAGTTTTATTGTGGTATGAGTAAATGGATATTTGCAGTATAAGATACACAGAGGAGAAGAGGGAGTTAGAGATGAAGTTAAAAGAGGAGTATGACGTGGATGAGATACAACTACAGAGATCTGCAGAGAGAGAGAGGGAAGAAGAGGAAATTTAATTTCCAAGTCCAGAAACTGTGAGGAAGCATAAAAGATTTGAGGGGCGGAGGTAAAGGATTTAAGCAGATGAAGAAACAAGGAGGTGGAGAGGAAGGGGCGTAATGGATTTGTAGAGGGGAAAGAAAATTGGGACAGGTGTCGCATGTAGAGGTGAGAGTATTGATGGAGTAGTATATAAGGGCAAGACACGTAATATAAACTATAAAGTTGATGGTTAGGTGGCAAGTTCTGGAAAATATGAAACCGAAGAGGGCAACGTAGGGGAGTGGAGGAGGGAGAGCTGAAAGGAAAGATGCTGAATGAGTAAATGCTGGGATTTGTATTGCAGACATGGGGGATGTAGCTTAATTGAATCAGTTGAGGGGAGGAACAAAGATTCTCATAACTTTCCAAGAAAATGTTTTGAAACCATGTATTGCAATAAATGAAAATTTTAATATTGGTAAAAATTCGATATTGTTGTTCATGATTAATTTCATAGTTGGGTTGATTATAAAGGAGAAGTAATTTGGAGCAGGTATGAAAGAAGTTAATAAGACCACTCACACACTTCAAATTTAATACAGTGAAATAATTGCATGGAGCCACAGAAAAAGTAGTTCGATTAGCATAAGCAGGAGAAGTATAGTAATTTGAACTTTGAAGACTATGATTATCAGTAAGTTTGATTTCATGATTATTTTCATATTTAAGGTCATGGAGGATTTCATAGATAAATTTGAGAAAGAAATTATATAGAGAGAAAGGGGAATACATAATATACCAGCAGCAGCATAGTAAGGAAATTGCAGGAACAAGAAAAAAAAAAAAAAAAAAAAAAGGAGAAGAGAGAAGGGCTCTAACCTCTCACTAGGAAATTGCCAAACCTCTAGATTTTTCAGAAGTAACTCATTTCTTCTTCTTGTTGAGAATAATATCTCACTGTTATCTTTATTTAGGTGAAAGAAAAAGAGCCTAATTCAACAAAATTGAATGGACAAAATTTGTAACATCTCGTCTATGAACAAAAATAGCAACTGTATTGAAATATATGTATGGATAGATGATGTTTCTTGCTTTAGAAAAAGAAATTGAATAGGGTGAGAAATAAAGAAGGGAATTCAAAGACAACATTAATTGAAGACTCAAGAGATGAGTAGACCGTCTCTCAATGTGGCATAACTTCATCAGTTTAAAACAAAATCAATGGTTAAAGTCAATGTATAGGTGGATCCTATTTTAACTTAAAAACCGGTTAAATTCGTATATGTACTCTTCAAATTAGACTAGTACATGTTACAATTGCCATAATTAAGTTTAAAGGGATTTCATGGGCTGAAGAAAAGATAATGCCCAAATCCAAATTATGCTTTTAATAAAAGCCATGTAATATTGAGTCATAATGGGACAATTGCCGTGCAGAAGCTTTCATAAGGCGAATTGTCTGTTTGAGTAAATTGACATGGTTGACAAATGAAAATGGTTAACTATGTATTCGAGGCCCATATATTTTAAGTCGTGTGACCCTTTAAGCCCTAGCATGTCAAACATATGTGTACGGTATGGGATTAACAAATTGTAAGGACAAAATTACAATCATTTTAAGAACTACGAATGGGGAATGATTTGATCCTTCCTAAGAAGGTACTAGGAAACTCGATACAAAACAATCGCTTATCGAGTTCAATCATAACTCTAAACTAAAATCAAAGATTCATAAAACTTGTGCTATTAGAACTACGTATGACTTGATTTCACCACATATATATAGGTGGATATGTAGGAAATTTGACATAAGATATAAATGTGTCAGATTCAGTCACAAACCATATTAACTCTTTTAATCATATATTAATAGTGAAAAGGTTAGACAACCCTTCCTAGAAGGTGGGTTTGATCTTATTCACAATGTACAAATGATAATTTGATCGAGTCTAGACAACCCTTTCTAGAAGGTGGGTTTAGACTTGTTTCTTTAATGTACGGAAAATAAAATACTCTGAACTACGTAAGGCTTGATTCTCTTTAACGAGATACGTAGACAACCCGTTAAAATTCGGGTGCAGCCTAAATCATCAAAATCATTCAAGTTTTGTTTGTATCTATATTACTTTTAATCAAAAGAGTCAAAAGAGAGGGTCGAACTAAAATAAAAATAATTAAAATGTATTTTGTAATTTTGTGTATATTTTTGCTCAACATGCACATCAGACTTATCCTTGCATATTGGTTTTGCACATCAAGTCCGTCTGTGCTTGTTCAACATGCACATCAAGCCCGTCTATGCGTGTTTAACATGGAGACAAGAAAGCGTGGAGACGAAAGAGCTCTAAAAAGATAGAACAAGTTTTGAGCTAGTATTGTAATTATTAAAAAAATAAAAATTACATATTAATATAGTAAATATCGTAAAGGCATATGTAGTAGAGGTTGCAAACCGGACGGTACACAACTTGGTTTTGGAAGATATGGCACTAAAAGTTGTAGAGCCGGTCGTCTTTCAAATCTAGCCATTGAAGCAGCGTGTCGTGTTATAATCGGACAATTCAATCATGCTATGAGCAGACAATTCCGAAAAAATAGTAAGATATGGGTAAGAGTTTTCCCGAATATCCCTATTACCGGAAAACCTACGGAAGTTAGAATGGGAAGAGGAAAAGGAAATCCTATAACAGCACAGTATGACCCTATTATAAGCCCTCGTTTGGTTCGTGCTACACTTCCCAGGAAGTTGAACTTTCCCAGGAAATACATTTATTTCCTGTGTTTGGTTCAAAGATAAAACGTGAGAATTTACTTTCCAGAAAGTTGTAATTCCTCCAAATCAAAGGAATTGCACTTACCTTGAAGAGGTAGGTAAGATCTACTTCATGCGTTTTTAAATAAAAATATTATTACTTCCTATGTTAATATAAAAAACAATAATTTTGAACCAAACATGATTTCGCAATTTCCAGCAATTTACAATTCCTAGGAAATAGCTAAATTCCTAATAACTTAATTTTCCACGCTCAACCAAACAAGGGGGTAAATATAAGTATGTATCGACAAAATAACATGTTGTATGTCCTTACGTTTAATGTAAAAGCATTACAAAATACGAGGTATTAGGTAAGTAACAATCTTATAAAGATATAAGGAATCAATAATTAATAAAAATTGAGACGTAAAACTTGAACATATTTATAATCTGTAGCTATAAAAATGTTTATCTTTTTACCTTTTGAAGTGTCGTGATCTTATGAAACATGAATATGTTTTAAAATTTTAAATGTATATATAGGGGCTGATTGGGTATGAACGGGATTAAAAGTGAAAACGTATAAACAAATTTCAGCAAATCAAATAAAACGACACGACTAAATTCTATCTGTAAAGTTCGCGTACATAATTCGCTGGGTGCGCTTACAGTTTTGTGCACCAAGTTATACTAATTTGTGCACCGAAGTCTATTTAAATGTACACCAGAATTATATTGAATTTTGCATTAGTATTTTGTTTAAATTATGTGCATCGATTTGTAAGATTATGTATATTCGTGAAAAGGTATGGGCTGAGATTATATTTTTATTAAAATGGTCATGTAATTATCACATGTTTCATTCAATATGTTATTTTTGTTTTGAAATGGAAGTTAAAAACACAAGAATCATTGTAATTTAAAATATGCATCAAATATGTAAGAGTGTGTGGTGCACAAACACATGGCATGTAGTGCACATAATAAACAAAAATGTGGTGCATATATTAACATAAATATTGTGCACAAACACATGAAATATGATGCACATAATAGCATAATTGTGATGCGCATACACATGAAAAATGCGATGCACAAATATAGAAAAATATGATCCACAAACACATGAAATGTGGTGTGTATACTCATGAAATATAGTGCACATATTAACATAATGTTGTGCACAAGCAAACGAAAAATACGATGCACAAATATGGAAAAATGTGATGCACAAATACATGAAATATGGTGCACATAATAACATAATTGTGGTGCACATATACATAACATGTGGTGCACATGATAACATAATTCATATACTAGCGCACATTTTTTTGACTCTATGCACGTGTATTTGTAACATGGTGCATAAACTTACGTCGGTGCACAATTATTTGTAACTCTATGCACATTTATCTGCAACATGGTGAACATCTATTTATGACATGGTGCACATCCATCTTAGTGTACAAACAAATAAAAAATGTGATGCACAAATATAAAAAAATATGATGCACAAACATATGAAATATGGTACATAATAACATAATTGTGTTGCACAAACACATGAAAAATGTAATGCACAAACACATAAAATGTGGTGCATATTTATTTATGAATGATGCACATCCATCAAAGTGCTAAAACATATGAAAAACACGATGCACAAATATAGAAAAATACGATGCACAAATATATGAAATGTGGTGCACATAATAACAAAATTGTGGTGCACCAACACATGAAATGTGGACATAATAGAATAATTATTATGCTAGTGCACATTTATTATTTTAACTCTATGCACATGTATTTGTAACATAGTGCACAAACTTACGCTGATGCACAATTATTTGTAACTCCATGCATATTTAATTGTAATATTATGCACATTTATTTATGACACGGTGCACATCTATCTCATTGCACAATTATTTATAATATGATGCACATTTATTTATAATATGGTGCACATTCTTACATCGATGCACATTTATTTGTAACATAGTGTACATTTATTTATAACATGATGTACATTTATTTATAACATGGTGTATATTCATCTCACTGCACATTTATTTATATGCATATCTATTTGTATCATGGTTAGGGATGTCAATGAGGTGGGGATTCCCCTCTATAGGGGCAGAGATGTGGATTTCAGATGGGGACGAAGGTGGGGATGGGGCAAAAAACACATCCTACGTGGGGATGGGGACGGGGACGGGAATAGAGCCCCCACCCCACTCCCCGCCCCGTCCCTGTCCCCGCTAGGGATCCCCACGAGTATCTCCATTGTTAATTCTCGTGGTATCGTCCATTGAGTTTCCCACGGGATTACCCATTGAATATCCCCATTTGGAAACTCGATGAGATTTTCCATGAGAAATTTTCATGGGTGAAGTCGGGAGCTTGCGGTATTTTTTTTCATATTTGTAATTTATAATTAGTAATTGATTTTTTTTTGAAAAATGGTGTAATAGACATTTATAAGTATTAGTACGCATGTACTATGAAATTTTAGGGACTTGATTTTTATTGAATCCAACTCACGTATTATATTGTTGTATTTTGTTTGACAATGTAGATTAATTGGAGAATCATAATAGGAAAACAAGTAAGAAAAATTTCGTGGGGGTTAAATGGGGATTTATGGGGAACTTGTTTGACTATAAGTGGAGAAATCGCATGAATCTCCACGGAAAGACCCGAAACAAATGTTAATTGAGAAAAATTAACGGGGATGGGGAATCCCCGACGGGGACAGGGATTTGGTGGGGACAGGGACAACTTTAGCATCCCACGTGGGGATGGAACGGGGACATGGAGTGCTTTTCTAAACGGGGATAGGGACGGGGATACTACTCCCTACCCCGAACCCGCCCCATTGACATGCCTAAACATGGTGCACATTCAAAAGTGGGGCACAATTAAATGTAAATGGGGTGCATGATGTGAACGACCCTCGAAACGCCGTTGCAAGATAGGATCTTTAAAGAGATAGTCTTTTCATGTAGAGAACTGGACCAAAGTGATGGTCTTCACATGTCCAAAGTGATGGACAAATACGATCAAAGAGATGATCAAGACATTCACCAGAGGAACGTTGGATAAATGCTCGAAGCGACGAGCTATGGGGTAGTTTCGATCCTGGGGATCGTAGGGTTTGATGTTAGGATTCAAGGAAGGAGATAACTCAACTTAACAACTCAAATCAACATAATCTTATTAATGACATAAGTAGTGTTTATATAACACAATTTCATGGCCTATTGTAACACCCCCAAAACTTAACCCTTTTGGAAAGGTATTACCGCCAGTGACCCCAGTGTTCCTTACCGAGATCACCCAAGGCTTTACCGTTAAAATACAATTTATGAAATACAAATGATACATAATGATCAAAGCATTCAATCCCAAATATAACATTGTCAAGGAAACAGAGTTACGGGATTACAACCAAATCCCGAATAGGCCAACACAGAGTTTAAACCAAAAACAGCGGAAGTCTTATAAAGTACATTACAACCAAAGCCATTGTCCAAAAGATCTCAACCTGATTAAAGAAATAATTAAAACGTTCAAAAACCACCGCCGACTCCATAGTCCTTCTAATCTTCTGAGCTACTTTCTATCTGATGTGCCGAATCGAACGGATGACACCAGCCCACATGCAGAGAACAAAGTTCGTGGGTTTGCCTACTTGAATAGACTAGCAAGGGTACAAAGCAGAATGGTTCGAAGCAGTCGTATTAGGTTAGACTCATCGCTTCTCGAATAATAATCGATGACGATAGTCAACCATCATACTCCTACTGGAATAAACAAGAGGTATGCACAAGAGAAGATTCTGGAAGACTGAATCTTCACAGACATCGACTCGAAAGAAGACTCCAACGGAAATGAGTCTTTAAGGAAATATGACAAATCTGGAATGTTACAGAATCATACAACAATGATTTAAAAGTTGACTGAGATGCTTCGGTTCACGACCAACCTCATCGCATACAGCGAATCCAGATTGGAAAGAGAACGTACTATAATCAAAGTCGAGACGAGTTTTCCTAGTTGCACTATAACTTAGCTGCACTACTCGCCCAAGGCTTATTAATTATGTGCGTCAGAGTAGCACTTATCTGATTTATGTTTCAAAAACACTCACCACGTTTATTAGACTTTTACACGTGTACCCCATCATTGGGACGACACATCTTAGTATACGTTTCGTCGAGAGTGACGTATATCGGAAGGTTTGTGACACCAGCTAAGTGTCTTGTCTCTACACACTTGTGAAAGAGACCGATCATGATCTTAGAATAGTACCAGATGGAGACGAGCCACCCCGATACCCGATTATAAAGAAACGACTGGACAGAGTCCGAGTAACGTTCCTATCTAACAGTGCTAACTAAACAGTTACAACACAATAACAGTTACAGGATAAATCCACATAAAGGCCCGAAAGGCAATCACAGATAATAGCGTTGTTCTAATAGATATACAACCTATTAAATGATTTTCAAAACAGTTTATCAAAACCGTTTCCAGACAAACAGAGTATTCATTCCAAATTAATTACTCAGATAAACTACTGATAATTAATGTAAATATGGAACGAACGAGCAAGAGCGAACCGCCACTTGCCTTAATCCACAGAATAGCCTAACGAAGACAATTGGATTCCGGGCTCGACACGGGTATAGCTCCGACAGAACAACAACCTTCGAGTCGACCCATAAAAGGAACCCTAAGTTAGATCCGACATAACCGCAGTACGAATCTAAAAACGACGAAGGAAAACGAAAGGAAAGACGCCACGACCACAACCAACCAAGCCAAATCCACGAAGGCATTCTGGGCACTGGCGGCGGTCGTTGTTCTTGGCGGCGGTCGCCGCAGTTCATCATGGTGGGCGCCGTGAAGAACACGGCGGTCGCCGTGAAGAACTCAGACGACAGAATGGCGAGAAAACTCACCCCAAATCACGATCGACTCGGCCTCCTTCGACTTGTTTGGGTTCTGACCTCCAAAGGCAACCATAAGCTTCTCGAAGGGCTACTGGAACAACACCAAAGGCCACCGTCGAAAGCTTCAGAATTCCGGCGAGAGGCACAAACTCCGGCGAGAGGAAGATTTGAGGATTTCAGCTTGATTTGTGCATGAATCTGATCACAATCCTCTTCCTTTTATAGCCACAGATCATGTGGACACCGCGATGGTCTAAACGAGACGTGGCGAGGCTAAATCGGCGCCTTGTCAGACGTCTCCGGCGACCAACGGATAATGACCCTTGGGTAATCACGGCGGGCGCAGCAATTTTGCCTACGGCGGGCACGCGGCGGGCGCCGTAATTACGGCGGTCGCCGTTCTTCGGGTCTTCGCGCCCAGCTGGAAGGCGAGGGCACTGTTGCCTCGAGCCTTTCGCGGCGGTCGCCGCCTTACCTACGACGGTCGCCGCCTTACCTACGACGGTCGCCGCCATTGTGGCGTTGCCCTTCTCAGCTTTTGGATGACAACAACTTTAACCCGGGATAAAAATTATCGTACGCGAACGCGTATTAAAATCCAAGGCATGTTGTCTGTATATTATTTCACTGAGAAAAATATTACAGACACAGAGCACATTACAGAATGTCTCAAACTCTCTGTATTAAATCCGACGTACACAACGGGTACTCGGGAAAATTCCAAAATTCCCAAAATAACCTTATAAAAATACGGGGTATCACACCTATAGCCTTGCAAAAGAAGAAAACTATCTAATGCGAAAGATAAGGAAATTAGATAAAAGATAAGATCTTGCTAAGGAAGCAATTAGAAAACCAAACAATCTTGGATCATAATTCTTCTTATCTAATCCTAAAGAAATAATAAACTAAATAAAAATGATGGAAATAATAAAAATCAAACAAGGAAAAATGGATTAAACTATATCTAATAGAACCTAATTAAGGAAAGTGAATAATTCCCGTTAGAAATTGCATAGCTCTCAGTAAAACTCGATTTTGACCATCGTCTTGTTGGAATCTTGATTCGACGTAAACTATGAAGTTGTAGATCTTTGAATCAGATTTCCAACGCATCTTGAATCATCTCGAGAACAATTTTCTAGCCACAGTTATGGCCGTTTTACCGAAGACTATCCAGAACCAAACGAGAAGTACCAATTTCGAACTTGCACAAGACTTCACCCTTTGCTTGAGTCTCTTCCTTGTAGGCCTTTGATTAGTTCTCCCATGCATGTTGCTATCAGTGCACTAACTGGTCAGCGGTCGATCAATGTCGGTCAAGGGTCAGTCAACATTGGTCAATGGACAATCAACGCTGGTCAGCGGTGGTCAACGCCGGAGATCGGTAGGTCAATGTGGGGGATGAATTGTGCAACAATATAGTATAAAAATGTGCACCAATATAGTTGTGCACCACATTACACAATTAATGTGCACTACTTATTCTTATACACCACATCGCACAAAATTGTGCACATCCATGCGCACGTTCGTACGGAAATGACCCTGCACACCAAGACACAATTTCTATATATATATATATATCAATTTTATACTTAAACAATATTATACATTAGTTATTTTATTGGACCGTGATCAAAAGTAAAATCGGGACCGCATAGAAGATTCCACACTCTTATATTTTGATCAATGTATCGAATGTAACACCCCCGACTTATGTCGGTAATGCCACACGCCAATGACCTCAGACTCTAAGTCCAAAGCCACCCTAGGCTTTAATCTGGCCAATTATATTTAAATACAATCATAATAGAGAGTAAATAGCGAAAGACTTGTATAAAGGAACTCAATCTTTTATTAAAATTCCTCTCGTAAATTGAGAATGATAGTTTACAAATGATATTGAAATTACAGCAGAAGACTTTACATAAATTCTAATTACATGACTAGGTTACCTAACACTTATATCTACATTAATTAGAAAAGTAAATCTTATACTTAAAACAAACTCGAAAGTTCTTTGAAAACTAAACCTCAACCGCAAGCCTTCTTCTCCGTCTCGTTACTCCTAAACATCCTGAGACATGTCGACTAATGTGCCGTATAGAACGGATGACACTAGCCAACCATGCAAGAAAAAATAGTGGTTGGTTAGTCTAATGAAAGACTAAGCAAGGGTACAAACAGAATGGTTCTTGTGGTTGTATCCAGTTACTATCATTTTCTCTCGAGTGAAAGCCGATAGACAATATATATAACTAAAATACTTCCACTGAAACGAAGGATGGACAAAAGAGATATGCACCAAGAGAATACCCGAAATGAATGTGGGTATTATGGGAAGAAGATATGATTTGTTTGGAAACTTTTTAAATTACACACAACATATATATAACCCCATTGAATAATTGGGCCCGACCAACCTCACCGCATAGTGCGAATCCAAATTGGAAAGACGACCTGCTTAAGCTAGAGCACGAGTGGTTTCTAAGTTGTACTTCTCGCTCAAAGTTTATTAATTATGTTGATATGAATATGGGTGGAATTATATTTCAAGAAGAGCAAAAACATGAATCAAAAGAAGTGCTCCGATATTGGATGGTGACAAAATCGCTGAATCTGTCCCTCCGACACCTCCTCAGTATTTTGGCTATATTGGGAGCTACGAATGTCCAATGGAGGTCAATGAGTAGTCATTGGAAAGCTAAGAGAAATGGCTACTACTCTTATGACAATTGCTTCTTTGAAATCAGCCCCGAACATGCCCATAAAGCCCAGTCTCTGTCGACAGTCCAACTCTTGCCAGAAATTGTGTCATCTAATTCAATGCCGAAGAAGACCAAGGAGCACCAATGTGAGGCCATCAAATATAGATAATATTGATCATTTAATAAGTGCATTTTTTGCATGAAATGAAGGGGCTAATCTCTCTCCTCAATACTGAAATACCCCAAATAAGTGATAATGGCATAAGTGGTAAATTAATTAAGGTTTTGTTTATAAAGGGAGAAAGGGGAATTTGGGGATTTTTTTATTCCAAAAATTTCGGTTGTCTCTCTCCCGGGTGAGTCTTCAGCCGAGCAGCCAGCCCTTCTCCTCCGACGAGCTGTTCTTCTCCGGTGCCCAGCCGAGCTGTCTTCTCCGGCGAGCTGGACCGCGCCGCCGTTGTGCTTCCTCCTTCCCTGCAGCCGTGCTGATTCGTTGATGTGCTGTCGTCACGGTTGCTTCCGCCTTGCTGTGGTTGTTCGTGCTGGTTGTGCAGCTGCTTCCGATGGCTTTGGGTGGTGTTTCCGGGGCTGAGTTGTGGTCAACGAAGAGGTAAGAATGGTGTATGGTTTGTACAAATTTTCGGACTGAATATCTTGCTGAAATTTTTTATATGTTTGAATTGATGTTGAGTGTGTTGTTCGAATTGATATTGTTGTGAGAAGCTGCGTGATCTGTGCAGAAATTCAGTGGATTAGGAGCTGAATTTCGTGGGCTTTGGGGGTTGAATTGTGTGTGTGGATTTGCTGAATTTTTGGAAGGTATTATTAGGGTTTAAATTGGGGGTTTGTTGGTAGTGGATTTGTATGAGTTAATTAATGCCAGGGATTTGCTCGGATTGATTTCGCAGGTTCGTTCGAGTGGTTTGGAGACCTCTGGGGTCGTTGTGGTTCGACTTGAGGCAAGAGGATCCTTGCCTAACTTATATATATTTTTAATTGATTTATGCTTAGCTTATGTCATAATTAAATTATGGTTGCTTGAGCTATTTTAAATTGGTTTGAATTGACTATAATTGCTTGGTTGTGATGTGTGGTAATATGTGTTGGTGTGTGATGATGTGTTGATATGTGGTGATATGTGTTGATATGTGGTGAAATGTGTTGATGTGTGATGATGTGTGATGAGGTGTGTTAAGGTGTGATTATGTGTTTGTGATTGTTGTTGATAGTGTCTGTTGACACGTGTGTGTGTGTTGGCTTGAGTGTGAGTGTCTGTTGACACGTGTATGTGTATTGGATTGAATGTGTGTGTGTGGTGGATTGTATGTGTGTGTTGGATTGAATGTGTGAGTGTGTGTGTTGGATTGTATGTGTATGTGAAAATGTGTTAGCCTTTGTCGTATGTGATATTTGATTGATTGTCGTATATGATTTTATTTGATTGGTATCGGTGTGGTGGTGGAATGTTGTTCGATGGTGAAATTCCTTATATGTGAGGGCCTCGGTGGGTGTGAACCTCGATGGTCAGGAGGTAAATGGTGAAATTCCTTATATGTGAGGGCCTCGGTGGGTGTGAACCCCGATGGTCAGGAGGTAAATGGTGAAATTCCTTATATGTGAGGGCCTCGGTGGGTGTGAACCCCGATGGTCAGGAGGTAAATGGTGAAATTCCTTATATGTGAGGGCATCGGTGGGTGTGAACCCCGATGGTCAGGAGGCGAATGGTGAAAGTCCTTATATGTGAGGGCCTCGGTGGGTATGAACCCCCGATGGTCGGAAGGTCGGAAATAGTGATGAAGAAGGAGGAGATATTGTGTGATTGTTATGTGTACCTTACTTGGTTGATTTGATTGGATTGTGTGATTGTCATGTGTACCTTCCTTGGTTGGATTGGTCGGATTGTGTGATTGTTATGTGTACCTTCTTTGGTTGATTTGGTCGGATTGTGTGACGGTTATGTGTTGATATTGGTTTTATACTGATTAAGTGGTTTTGTGTTGAATAGTGGTTGTGTGCTTGAATATTGGTTGTGTGTGTGATTATTGGTTGTGTGTTGATTATTGGTTGTGTGCTCGGTTATGAGTTGTGTACTTGAATATTGGTTGTATGCTTAGTTAGTGGTTTTGTTTTCGAATATTGGTGGGATGTTTAATTATCGGTTTTGTGTTAGACTTTGGTCGCCGGTTGGTTACGTTGATTGATTAGGAAGGTTGGTTCCCATCTGGAGGGTGTGGGTTAACATGGTTTGAAGTTGAATGCACGAGTTGAGTTTGATGTATGAGTTGTAGTCTAGGGTGACGAATCGGCGGCACCAGAAGGGTGGCTGGCCTGGATCGTTATCATGGTTATGATTGTATTATGTGATGATTATCTCGTTGATGCTTATGTGTTTGTTGATGTGAAGGTTCATTGAATTTGTTGTGTTAAGTACAGTAGTGAGTTCTGTATTATTGGTTAACTTTGGTTGTAAGTCAGTAATAAGAGATTGTGTATGTGCATGGAGTTGGATTGGAGGTATTAGTATTGAAGAGGAAGTTGGATTGGATCGTTTTATTCGTTTATGCTTGTGATGAGTTTGAGGATGGATTGATTGAGGTTAGTATAGTGAAGAGTTGGATAAGGATGTGTAATGAATGGTATGTGATAGTGGGTGTATATGTTTTGACGTGTGGTTGGCATTGGTTGGTTGATATGATTAAGTATAGTTATGATATTATATATTGTATAGCGTGTTATGCGATTGTTATTGGTTGAATTGATGATATTATATGATTGTATATTGTTTGAAACTGTTTTGGCTCGGCTATTCTTGCCATAGTCTTTCAAAAGACTGACCAACCTCGATTTACGTGCCGTGGTTGGCTGGGGTATCGGGTCCCCCAGTCAATCAGGCTTTGCAGATTTAGCGCCAGCAAGGAGGGTCATGATCACCGTCGGTTTAGAGTCGAGGGCTCTACTCTTTTGGTTATTGGTTTGTAAAGTGCTGTATTTTCTGTATGTTAGGTTTGATTGTGGTTTCAAACTCCGGGCAGGTTGTTTTCCGCTGTGCCGTTTTTGGTATATATTATATATGGGTTAGGTTTTGCTTAAATTTTTATTTCACCCGCCTTATAATCCTTCGGGATTATGGCACTGTAGCACCACTGGCCCGGGGGTGTTACAAACACAATGAATGGGCTACAAACTCTTCCTCTCCCCAAGGAATCAAGACAAGGCTATGTGAATAGTTTCTAGTTTCTTTATTGTCTTCTATTTATACCTTATGTTCTCTACCATTGTAGGCACGTCTAATATGAATTGAATCAAGCCTTAAACTGAGTGTTTTGTCAAGAGAATGTCTCCAATTCTTCTTGTTTGCTCGTGAGTAAGATCGAGTGTGCTCGTGCGTAATATCGAGCATGGATAAACTTCTTTGAGTGAGTCATATCTCTAATTTGTTTGTCCTTGTCAAGGCTTGAGTGGTGATTCATATCCACGATATCCTTGTCCACTTATCCCTTTCAATTTCCAGCAAAGAAACCCTTACAAAAACGGATCCAAGATCCAACCAAAAAAAGCCCCGAAATCATCATTTTCAAGCACCGATCGTCTTTGTTGTCTTGTGATCGATTGAAGGCCGAAACTTCCTTGATACTGAGCATGTAACGATCCTATTTCTCATCATTTGGTATCAGAGCTACCTTCAAGGAATTTTCAGAAGGAATCATGTCAAGTCAAAGAGACAACATGGTAAACGCCGTTGATTAAATCCGACAAATGTTCCGAGAGGAAAGCGCAAGGTTTTTTCAAGAGCAAGAGCGCAAATTGTCTAAGCTGAATGAGCACAACAATAACTTTTGGAGGAATATTGAGAAGCAATTGATCCAACTAATTGATGATTCAAAAGTTCAAGCCATTCAAGACGAGTCACCAAAGGGGGCTACAACAAGGCTTGTCGAAGAACCTCTACAAATGGAGAAGCCGCTCAATGGTGATGAATCGCCAATGGAAGAATTGTGTGTGAGTTACATGACCAAAGATGTTGAAGAGGAGCCAAGACTGAAAGTTGTTGAAGAGGAGCCAGAACTGAAAGAAGATGAGGCAAAGTGCCTTTTTCAACAACCACTTGTCAAAATCGTCACCATGGAGGGAAAAAAAGGTAGTTCATCTCTTCTAACTCTTGATGTGCATGTGGATTCGAGGACGAATCCTCTTAAAGAAGGAGATGATGATATGAATATGGGTGGAATTATATTTCAAGAAGAGCAAAAACATGAATCAAAAGAAGTGCTCCGAGATTGGATGGTGACAAAATCGCTGAATCTTTCTATCCGACACCTCCTCAGTATTTTGGCTATATTGGGAGCTACGAATGTCCAATGGATGTCAATGAGTACTCATTGGAAAGCTAAGAGAAATGGATACAACTCTTATGACAATTTCTTCTTTGAAATCAGCCCCGAACAGGCCCATAAAGCCCAGTCTCTTCCGACAGTCCAACTCTTGCCAGAAATTGTGTCATCTAATTCAATGCCGAAGAAGACCAAGGAGCACCAACGTGAGGCCATCAAATATAGATGATATTGATCATTTAATAAGTGCATTTTATGCATGAAATGAAGGGGCTAATCTCTCTCCTCAATACAATGAATGGGCTGCAAACTCTTCCTCTCCCCAAGGAATCAGGACAAGGCTATGTGAAGAGTTTCTAGTTTCTTTATTGTCTTCTATTTATACCTTATGTTCTCTACCATTGTAGGCACGTCTAATATGAATTGAATCAAGCCTTAAACTGAATGTTTTGTCAAGAGAATGACTCCAATTCTTCTTGTTTGCTCGTGAGTAAGATCGAGTGTGCTCGTGTGTAATATCGAGCATGGATAAACTTCTTTGAGTGAGTCATATCTCTAATTTGTTTGTCCTTGTTCAAGGCTTGAGTGGTGAGTCATATCCACGATATCCTTGTCCACTTATCCCTTTCAATTTCTAGCAAAGAAACCCTTACAAAAACGGATCCAAGATCCAACCAAAAAAAGCCCTGAAATCATCATTTTCAAGCACCGATCGTCTTTGTTGTCTTGTGATCGATTGAAGGCTGAAACTTCCTTGATACTAAGCATTTAACGATCCTATTTCTCATCATATGTGCTCGCAGCACTTATCTTATTTAATTTCACCACACCACAATTATTCTTTAACTCTTAACACAATCTCGAATAATACGAGAACCACACATGACAACATTACATCCAACCCAATCGCACTAGCAATGTGCTTAAACACCTCTTATCCTTAATGGATGGATAAGAAGCAATGGTCATGACCTTAAAAGTATTAAGGAATTATTCCGACTAATACCGAATTATACAGAAATCATTATGTCTCGCAAGACCATAATATTCCTGACACACACGACTATTAAAGTCTACACTTAATGACTATAAAGTCCACACATAACACACAAAGTCCACACGATAATACAATAATCATATATACCTATATATAACTATATATATTAATAATAACTAACAACCTAGATACAAAATTATTTAAAGCACACAAGTGTTCCCAAACATTACTTAGGTTTTAGAAATTACTCATTTAATTAAAAATTAATTTTAATATTAACTGTCGGTCAAAAGAATAACTGAAATGACAAGAACGAACCACCATTTGCCTTAGATCACAAAGCAAATTGGCTCGCTGCTTCAACCCCGTTCCAGAAGCAAATCCAAGACGTGCCCAAATCACACACAATAATAAATTATAATTAGATAATTTATTCAATATTGAATTTTGAAGGGTATATGTCTCAATTTGAAATTGATTAAATTTATCTCTAAATAATTCAATTTCTCTAGGCTTATCGGTAAAACGATTATTTATACGATTGAAAATACATTAGTCGTATATTATAAATAATCATATTATAAATAAATTGATCCAATAACTTATTTAAAAACCCAATAATTTCGCACTCAACATATTATCTAGATGAAGAGTCATAATTACCCATTCATATTACAAGATAATATTCCACAAATCCTAGTTTAATTTTATTTATTCCAAATAAAATTAATTTTGCCAAACATAATTCTTAACTAATCTAGATTAATGTATTTAGCCAAGATTAGTAAAAAATCTAAGCCAAAATCCCAATATCAAACACGGCCGAGGCTTACCCGGAAATTCGTTTGGACACTTGCCGGAGATCGGGGAAATTCGCTTCCTTCAGATCACCACCGGGTCTGGGGTTATAGGGATTTGAAGAGGAATCCTTGATGGTTCTAGGGATACCACCAATTGAAAAAGCGAAGCTAGGAAGAGAGGTAATTTGTGTTGCAATGTCACGGTTTTCACCTTAGGGTTCTTGAGCTCGGAGGCGAAAATTGGGTGCCGAAACCACAACAATTGAAGCCCTATATATGAGGATTTGATATATCTCTAAATAACCTACAGATTAATATAACATTTGGCCCAAAACGATCCCGAATCGGATCCAATTTGGCCAATTTCTTGCACGACACGAACAAGATCTTTTCTTTCCTTTTGGGTGAAATTCGATCTTGTTTGGGGATAACTCATCCCGATTTCAAGTGGCTATTACTTGTCTTGATCATGTATAAAATCCCATCATTTAATTGTAACAGTAAAGCTCGGATTTGGGCCAAAATCGGGCATGGCCGAGAGCTTCATGTTGAACGTTTTTTTCGGGTTGTTCGACTTTAACTTAGAAATTCAAACAATTTGGGTTGTTTTAATTCACAATTTTAGGGGAATTAGATTCGTAATAGGCTAAGCTTTAAGTCCACGGATTCGTTTGGAGAAAACGCTCGAAATTTTGGCTTGATTCCGCCATGGGAGAGCTTGAAGCTTCACGTGAAAATGGTGGCTATTGGCTGGGAAGAAGACTGCTATTTTTTTGAGTATTTATACACGCCCCCCCTATTTTGGCTTAATTGCACATTTTGCTCAACTTTCTTACGTTGTGGCAAAAATGTCCTTATTTTAACTTTTAAAATTTACAAAATTTACCCAAACTTATTTATTTTAATATTCTGAGTTGATAATATTATTTTCACCTAAAATTAAAGTATAGAAAATTTTAACTTAGGTTAAAATTATGCTTAAGTTATTATTCTTATAATTTTAACCATACTTAACCCATTTTAACACTTTGTTAATTTGGTTCAAGCATTTCTAAGTTAAAATTTCTAAGTTGATTTAAACTATACTTAACATAAGGTTAATCATAATTTAGATCATTCATAATTGATAACATCCTTAGGGTATTTATTATTTTATCCCCTTATGGATAAATATAATAATTTGTATGACCTTTATTATTATTTAAAATTCTAAAACTACATTTATTATTATACTTATTTATTTATTTCTACATCAAACTATTATATCCCATTTGATAATTTGTATAAAATTATCTTAACCTATCTTTTGATTCAAAGTTAATGAAAATTTAAATTACTCCTCTAAAAGAAATAAAATAAATTTCATAACTTTTATTTTTTTCAAATTAAAATTACTATTTTACCCTTCTAATTTAAGTGGGATATTATATCGAAGTCTTCTAATATAGGTTCGATTGACAAAACACTCAATAAACTTATGATGTATCTATACTAGTACATTACCATCTTGTCAATCGATCACCTTACTAGGCGATGTTAATTGTATATGTTTGATTTAATGTTAGGCATCAATATTATATATATATGTTTTATTTAGTGTTTTTCACAATTGTAGCTTATCTTGATATCTTAAGGGAAACAATCGCAATGCCGTTACTGCTACTACAATCGTTGTCACTATGGTTTAGTTCAACAAACATGCATGTCTTAAAACATACAACCTGGTATACGCAATAACATCCATTTTATACATGTTTAGGACATGCATTTATATTATAGTTTATGCTTTTTCATGTTTATTATCATACATTTTTAGTTGTTGCATCATTTTTCTTAGTATAGATGTCTACACTAGTTTATTTCGTATTTTCTAGTGATACAAAGGATATTGGAGGAGCCAAGAGGGGCCAAGGCCAGAAAAACAACAGCCGTGCACTGGTCCAAGTGAAGATGCACAACCAGTTAGTAGTCCGTGCACTTGAGTGCATGGACCGTGCACGTGTATCAGTTAAGTCGCACAGTTTGTTTGCAGTTCGTGCACTTGACTGCACGGACATGTAGCAGACCGTGAAGGCGCGTTTTTTGGCCCAATCCTATTTATACATTTTTATATACTTTGAATTCTAAGGGGCTTTTTGGGGACCTATCTTCCATCTTTGACATCACCGTTCTAGCCCTAGTGTGTTTTTGGATTTTCTTTTGAAGCTTTTTGCACGATTGGAGATTGTTTCCCTAGATCTGATCAAGTATTTTTTTTTCTTATCTAGTTGAATGATTTACTTTGTTCTTATAATGTTTTTGATTGTAATCTCCAAGCATGTCAATCTGGCTAATTTCATATTTCTAGGGTTTGGGTGATCCCAACAATGTGTAGGTAGACTTGAATATGATATTTTCATGAATTGAACCTTGAAACTTTGTTTGATTCAATTCTAAAGTTCTTAATACAATTGATGAAAGTTGATTAGATTTCTATTAGGTTTGAGACCGATAGGAGATAACCTTAATAGATAACTCAAATAGGGTATGAAACCGACAAGAGATTATTCTTATCAGACTACTAGGATATGAACTTGAGTGTTATTCATGAGATAACAACTTAATTACTCTTGTGGAATATTAAGCTATCATAGAAACCCTAGGTTTGTCTAGACTTAGTAGAACGCGATAACGAATGTTGATTCAGTTTATCCCTAGATTCTAAGTGCCAAAAGGATCTAGATTTGATTAGCTCTACGCGACAACAATTGTTAGTTAGAATTTAGGCATGTCTATTATTATCTGACGTGAGTTAGTAGATACATTAGACAACATACCTTCAAATAAGTTCAAGCAATTTTCAGATAGATATTTAGTAAGTTTACCAAGACATTATTGTGAAGATCCTTAGTCTTAGAAGCTTTCCTCCATTGATTTACAATCATATTTTGCATATTTTGTTTAATTCTTCTTAGTCATGGTTCGACAAAACTCACTCTTTACGGCATAGCTTACCAGTTCTAGTTACAATTGACACTATGTAGTCCTCGTGACAATGATACTTAAAAAATCTACTATATATATACTAAAGCAGAATACCCTCTGCGCCATGTGGCACCCCCAGAATGAGCCCGAGTTTTACGCTATCACGTGGCGTCACGATATTGAATTGGACACGTGTCAGCCTATCGTTTTTTTAGATTTATTTTAAAAATAAAAAAATTTACACTAATAGCATCCTACACTTACCATACCAATATTATTTACAATCAAATCTTTCCAAAATGTACAACAAAATATTCCGTATCATATCTTTCTTAAGCACTAAAACAAATCTGCAATATTTTACTATCTTCTTTCCAATATTGACCACAAAATATTAAAAATACAATAACATGTGCTTTGGAAACTAAGTGATTTGTTTCCAAAAATGTACCACCTTATTATTATTTTATATGTTCTATCGATTTACAACTATTTTCTATAATTAATTCTTTTCAAAATGTACCACCATATTATTATTTTATATGTTTTATTATTATAATTCAAATACAAAAAGGTTATACATACATCAACATACTTACGAAAAATTAAGGTTGATATAAAAAAATTACCAAATTTTCTACAAAATATTTTATTTGAAAAATGATGAGTATCATTCACTTTCATATTAAAATTATAGGCAATTATATAAGTTGTGATATATATCGATTTACTAATATATATAATACCATACCAAAAGTATCAATGTATAATAGTAAAGCAATTCCTTAAAATGCCACATATCACTTCGACATTTAAAAGTTTCGCCTAAACTTTCAAATAATGATATCATGCCACATCAATACCACCTCACATATTATTTATATTTTAGTTATATATTAATATTGATAATATTATTGTTCGGAAAAGTTTATATATGTGTTGACATATTCTTTTAAAAAAAGATTAATATAACAAAATTATCATAAATTTTACATTATATTTTTACATGACATATTCAGAGTATGCCATTATGAAATTTAAACTTTAGGCAACTATATACATTTATGATATGTATAGATTTACATGTAATCTACTATATATATACTAAATCACAATCCTTCTAAGCCACGTGGCATCCTCCTATTTAACTTACCCATTCTTATGCCACATGACATCTTGTCATTGTTTCCGTCACATGGCATTTTATCTATTTTCGTTTTAAAAAAAAAATCAATATAATCACTATTTCGAATAATACAAGATCTTCAAAAATCTTTAATCTTATATAAATGATTATTCTATTACCGAAACTAATGGGTCAAGATCTGCAATGATAAAGATAACATTTTGCTTCCAAATAAAACATCCATACACTATACCAAAATTAAACAGAAAATAATAAAGGCAACTTAATTTCAAAAATCTACAATCACCCTTCTTTCCAAAATTTAATCTACTATATGTACTAAACCACAACCCTTCTAACCCACATGACATCCTCCTATTAAACTCGTCCCTTCTTATGTCACATGACATTTTATCGATTTTTGTTTTTTTAAAATAAATATAATAAATATTTCGGGTAATACAAGATCTACAAAAATCTTTATTCATATATATAGGATTATTCTATTATCAAAACTAAAAAGTCAAGATCTGCTATGATAAAGGCAGCATTTTGCTTCCAAATTAAACATCCGTATACTATACCAAAATTAAACAAAAAATAATAAAGACAACTTTCAAAAATCTACAATCACACTTTTTTCCAAAATTTAATCTACTACATATCTACCAAACCACAACTACTCTAAGCCATATGGCATCCTCCTACTAAGCTCATCCCTTCTTATACAACATGACATCCTGTCATTGTTTCTACCACATGACATTTTATCCATTTTAGTTTTGTTAAAAATCAATATTATTAATATTTCGGGTAATACAAGATCTGCAGAAATCTTTATTCTTATATATAGGGTCATTCTATTGCCAAATTAAAGGGTCAAGATCTGCAATGATAAAGACAACATTTTGATTCCAAATTAGGCATCCGTACACTATACCAAAATTAAACATAAAATAATAAGACAATTTTCAAAAATCTACAATCACCCTTCTTTCCAAAATTTAATCTACTATATATCTACTAAACCACAATCCTTAAGTCGTATGACATCCTTCTATTAAACTCACCCTTTCTTAGACCACATAGCATCTTGTCATTGTTTTTGTCACATAGCATTTTATGCATTTTCACTTTTTTTATTTTAAAAATCAATATAATCAATATATCGGGTAATACAAGATGTGCATAAATCTTTATTCTTATATATAGGATTATTCTATTACCAAAACTAAAGGGTCAAGATCTGAAATAATAAATGCAACATTTTACTTCCAAATTAAACGTTCGTACACTATACCAAAATTAAATAGAAAATAATAAAGACAACTTTGAAAAATCTACAATCACCCTTCTTTCCAAAATTTAATCTACTATATATCTACTAAACCACAATCCCTCCAAGCCACATGGCATCCTCTTATTAAACTCACCATTTCTTAGGCCATATGGCATCGTGTCATTGTTTTATTCACATGGCATTTTATGCATTTTTTTAAATCAATATAATTAATATTTCAGGTAGTATAAGATATGCATAAATCTTCTTATATATAGGATTATTCTATTACCAAAATTAAAGGGTCAAGATCTGCAATGATAAAGGCAACCTTTTCCTTCCAAATTAAACGTCTATACACTATACAAAATTAAACAGAAAATAATAAAGGCAATTTCAAAAATCTACAATTACCATTCTTTCCAAAATTTAATCTACTATATATCTATTAAACCACAATACCTCTAAGCCACATGACATCCTCCTATTTAACGCATACCCTCTTATGTCACATGACATCCTGTCATTGTTTCTGCCACATGACATTTTATCCATTTTTGGAATTTTTTTTAAAATCATTATAATCAATATTTCGGGTAATGAAGATCTACATAAATCTTTATTCTTATATTTAGGATTATTCTATTATCAAAACTAAAGGGTCAAGATCTACAATGATAAGGCAACATTTTCCTTCCAAATTAAACATTTGTACACTATACCAAAAATAAACAGAAAATAATAAAGACAACTTTCAAAAATCTGCAATCACTCTTCTTTCCAAAATTTAATCTACTATATATCTACTAAACCACAACCCCTCTAAACCATATGACATCCTCCTATTAAACTCACCCCTTCTTATGCCACATGACATCTTGTCATTGTTTCTACCACATGGCATTTTATTCATTTTCGGTTTCTAGAACAATGAAGGGAGTTAGAGTGTGGTCTTTCCTTGCGCCCACGCGTATCACGTATATTAAGCGGCAACTAACCATGACTTTTTTTAAAATCAATATAATTAATATTTCGAGTAATACAAGATCTGTAGAAATCTTTATTCTTATATACAAGATTATTCTATTACCAAAATTAAAGGTCAAGATCTGCAATGATAAATGCAACATTTTGTTTCCAAATTAATCATCCATACACTATACCAAAATTAAACAAAAAATAATAAAGACAACTTTCAAAAATCTACAATCACCCTTCTTTCCAAAATTTAACACAAAATACATCCGTATTGAATTTTGCTTAGAAAATAGCAGTAAAATAGATTTTGCTTCCAAAATATCAACAAGTCAACAATACATCCGTACTATACTGAAAAGTTTATTTGCTCCGAAAATCTGCAATCACCCATCTTTGCAATTGCAAGATCTGCAATGATAAATGCAACATTTTGCTTCCAAATTAAACATCTGTATACTATACCAAAATTACTTTTTTTTTTCTCTTTCATTGTTAGTTTCGGTTGATTGATAGTTTATAATTCCACAAACTAAACAAAATCTGTAATTACATAAACTCCTACAATAGAGGTTCAATTATCCTTTCATCCTTAATCATCCCAATCCAAATTCTGAATTTACAAGCATGAAAGGATATGTCATGAACTACACCAATCCAAATTCTGAATTTTAGTTGATCAAGTAGTTTTTTTCTCTATTGTTTTTTTTTTCTATATTGTTTTCTTAACATAATGTTTCTCTACTGATTTTTTTATATATTTTTTCCAGTTATTGTTGTTTTAATGGAATGTTTCTCTACTGATTTTTTTACTGTTTATACTCTTGATTCAATTAGTCTATTTTTAAATTAACATTCATTTACTTTTATAATTAACAGTCACTACTCACTACCTATATATTTCTATATCAATTAAGTATATAATTTTTATATACTATTTTTTAAAAATATTAAAAGAAATAAACAAATTCCGTGCAAGGCATGTGTACTACACTAGTTACAACTAATCTCATACGCTTGTGAGTAGATTTTGGTCCTATCAATACAACACTAAACTCCTTCATATTTGAAGTCCTCTTTGGTAATGGATTACCAAACTCCATATTTGAAGTTGAAGGAAAAGTGTCCTTTAATCAAGGCACAATTACCAAATATGGAATATGACAATTAATGGAGATTTACAATCCGGGAATTTTAGGGGTCGTAGTGCTTTGCTAGAAGCCAACTACGATCAATGGGCTTAATCGGGTTAGGCCCATGGCTATAATAACCGGGTCCTATGAGGTCACACACATAGAGTTATCGGGCTGGATCAAACCGAACCGAAAGCCCATGTGGGACATGAATTTCGGTCCATTGGCTTTAATTGGGATATTGGCTTTTATTATTAATGGGTAAAAGTTACCATTCATAATTACTGGATAAGGAGATATCTTATTAGAAGATATATGGAAACAATATAAAGATATTGTATCCATAACAAAAGATAATATACAATATTATATGTTGATGAGATCACACGCACATATTGAGATAGATATCTCTGACGGTCTCCAATATATATACACGTACAGGATATTGAAAAGATTAGATCTTTACAAGTCCAATTTGAGCATACGGCCGAATTCCCAAATACAAGCCACTTCGTTCGTTTGTCCTTCGTTCGTCGTTCTAGCATACGAGATCAAAGGTGATCCAGATTCCAGACTCGTGTGGACCAATTAGAGAAGTCACACTTGGGGCTTTCGATCTCCGCTGAAATCCTGCAGGAACGTTTCAGACTCACATCAAACGGTATGTAACTCTAACTCCTAAATGATCCGTATCAATTCATGCATGAGATCCTTGTTAGATGTAAGGAAATAGTTTCCTGCAATTCCGCTTATACGCATCTAAATTCCCTTCAGTGGTATCAGAGCCTCTTGCATAAATTGATAGGATCAAGATATTAAAAGAGTTAATTTTGATGTTTGTCTTGATTCAAATTAAGTGGTAAATTGATATATAGGTTAATTTGCATGATTAAAATTATGATTTTAATTGATTGGATTAGTAAAGTTGAAGAAATTTATGAACAAATATGCATGTAAAATAATCTACCCATACTTGATTCATGTGATTTAATTATGCAAGAGATATGATTTTTTGACATATTTAAATTATTGGATGAAAATTTGATTTTCATCATATGGATCAACTACCCAAATTTTATTTTTGTTAAATTCTAGATTTTTCTATAAAATTGTTCATCAGATGAATTAATCAAATTCTGTGATTCAGACGGATTTGTTTAAAAGTTAACGCACTTGACTTAATTGCATATGATGTCCGAACTTGTTTTTTTCATGATATATCATATACGATTTTAAATTGTTGGGTTTGTAGTAACGGGTTGTTCCGGGTTTGACTCGGATGCGACTCGGTCCGGTTGGGTAGATTTGGCGTTTTAGGATAATTTCCTAAACTATAAGATAAGATCTTATTTATTTAATTGGATAATATTTGATATCATCTAAATTATATAATTTCCTAAAATTGTTAGGATAGTTTCCCACTAGATTTAGATAAGGATATTTGATATCTTATCTTGTCGATGCATATCTTATCCAATAATGCATTTTAATAATTAATTATGATTAATTCTATATATTACATTTAATTTGAATTAAGAATTTGATATTAAATTATTTATATCATGAGATGATTTATTTAATTTAATATTGTTTTTATTTAAATTGGTTATTATTATTAATTAGATTAATATTATTGATAATATTCGATATTATTATTGCATGCATATTTTATAATATTGTGATATTATTGTTTGCATGAGGTGACTAGTATGGCCCACATCTTAGGATAGAAAATACGATCTGCGTATCGTTATGTATTTTTGTACACGATCTGCGAATCTTATGTATTTTTGTAATTTTTAATTTCAGTAATTAGATTATTAGAAATTTTGTATTACGAGAAGATCACAAGAAGACCAAGAAATCCATGAAGGGTACCAAGGATGGAGATCCATGGAGAGAAGACCCATGAAGATTAGATCTTTGTTTTTTGGTTTTAGGGGCCATACTAGGATCACATTTAATTATTGCATTTTGAATGCTTCATTATTTTAAGCTTTGCATGATTGTTTACTTATGCTATTTTTTTCACTAGTAAATAGACAACCATTGCATGCTTAAGTCCCTAAAAGAATATTGAGATAATGCCTTCCCATGTCATAACCCATGATGCCCTAGGAATAAGTTGGATAGGTTTTACCAAAGCAAGGTGTCCTTCTTTGACCTTGGGATAGTGAGGGTAGATCTATATAAGGGATTCATAAACCTTGATATGGTTATACTCAACAAGAGACCTAAAGGCAAAGTTTTGGATCTTGAGGCATAAGGATGAGTCCACATAGGATGTGGTCCATCAACCAAGAATTATAAAGAGTTATAATTAGTAAATGGATACTTACCTAGATCACATGAGACTTAGGGCAGTGCCAAAGTACGCTAAGATCTTATCTGAAATAAGATCTTGGAATCATTTTATTCACTGGGGACAAACTTATTTGAATAAAATGTGCATTTGCTTAATTTTTGAAGCATGTTTAAAATTTAAGCTTTTGCATGTCAAGCATAAACTTATCTGCATGTTACTTCCTTTTGTAGCAATCATGTCTGGTAGCGATTTGAAATTCACCCTGCGGTCAATTGTTGACAAAAACAAGCTCAACGGTACAAACTATATCGATTGGGAAAGGAACTTGAGAATTGTTCTCAGATCCGAAGGACGTGAGGACGTTCTGGAAACACCCATCCCTGTCCTGACCGATGCTTCCACTGATGAGGAGAAAGCAAAGGAAAATGAGATAAGAGCTAAGTCGGTGCCTGTCACCTGCCTGATGCTCGCTGCCATGGAACCAGACCTTCAAAATAGGTTTGAACGCATGGATGCTCATACAATCATGGCTAACCTAAAAGTGTTGTTTCAGGAACAAGCTAGGATTGAGAGGTATGAGACTCACAATGCCATACTTGAGAGGAAATTGGAGAAAGGGAAGCCAGTGAGCAACCATGTATTTGACATGATTGGTCTCTTTGAGCAGATGGCTCAATTGGGCTTTCCTTACAATGATGAGTTGGCCACTGATATCATCTTGCACTCCCTGCATGATGGATTTGCTCAATTCAGATTGAACTACCATATGCATGGGATATGCAAGACCCTCAATGAGCTCCATGGAATGCTCAAGACAGCTGAGCAGAACATCATGGTTGAACCTAAGAAGGAAGTTCTCATGGTCAACAAAGGGAAAGGGTTCAAGAAGGCGGCCAATGGGAAGCACAAACAGCACCAAGGGAAGGGCAAGCCAGTTGCTCAACCCAAGACGACTAAGAAGTCTAAGGTACCTGCTGATCATGAGTGCTTCTACTGCAAGGCCAAGGGACACTGGAAGAGAAACTGTCCCAAATACCTGGAAGACAAGAAGAATGGGACTATGAATCCCACTTCAGGTATTAATGTTATTGAAATCTTAACAACCACTGCCACTACTTGGGTATTAGATACCGGATGTTGTGCTCACATTACTTCGAATGTGCAGGGGCTAAGAAGTAGGAGGCAAGTGGAGAAGGGAGAGATAGACCTACGTGTTGCAAACAAGGCAACTGTTGTTGCGCTTGCTGTAGGAGTCTATGACTTAGTTTTACCTTCTGGTTTGATTTTAGAACTTAATAACTGTTATTACGTTCCTGAAATTTCTAAGAACCTTGTTTCGTTTTCGGTTTTGGATTCTGAGGGCTATGATTTTATTATTAAGAACAATTGTTTTTCTATTTATAAGAATGGTATTTTCTATGTCCGAGCACCCTTGAGTAATGGACTCTATGTGGTTGAACTTAAATCTAAAATCTATAACATTGATACAAAGAAGCAAAAGACGAATGACATGAGTGAAGCCTATTTGTGGCATTGTCGCTTAGGTCACATTGGCTTGAACCGCATGAAGAAACTCCATAAAGATGGAATGCTGAAATCAATTGATTGTGAATCATTTGACACATGTGAGTCATGCCTAATGGGTAAGATGACAATGTCACCTTTCACTGGGAAAAGTGAAAGAGCTACTGAGCTATTGGCACTCATACATACAGATGTATGTGGACCAATGAGCACAAAAGCTAGAGGAGGCTATAGATACTTCATAACGTTTACTGATGATTTAAGTAGATATGGGTATATTTACTTAATGAGTCATAAATCTGAAGCCTTTGAAAAGTTCAAGGAGTTTCAGAATGAAGTAGAAACTCAGACTAGGAAGAAGATTAAAGCCCTTCGATCTGATCGTGGTGGTGAATATCTAAGCCAGGAATTCGATCATCATTTAAGACGTTGTGGGATAGTCACACAACTGACCCCACCAAGTACACCTCAACTAAATGGTGTGTCTGAAAGGAGAAACATGACCTTGTTGGACATGGTCAAGTCAATGATGAGTTTTGCTAGCCTTCCAACATCCTTCTGGGGATACGCCCTCACAACCGATGCGTTCACACTAAACAGAACCCCGTCTAGGACTGTAGACAAGACACCATATGAGATATGAACTGAAAGAGTTCCAAGCTTGTCCTTCATGAAGATCTGGGGGTGTGAAGCTTATGTAAAATGTTTACTGTCAGATAAGCTTGCACCCAGATCAGATAAATGCTTCTTCATAGGATATCCCAAAGAAACCAAGGGATACTACTTCTACAACCCTACTAAGCACAAAGTGTTTGTTGCAAGGATAGTGCCTTCTTGGAAAGAGAATTCATTTCCAAGAAGTCAAGTGGGAGAAATGTTCATCTTGAAGAAGTTCAAGAAGAGCAACAAACCCAATAACAAACTGACATAGATGATGTCGATGAGGAGATATCGGTACCTGGAGACGTACATTCCCAAGAGGAAGCTATCCAGGAATCGGCACCAGCACCTCAAGAACCAAATGAGGAACCACAAACAGTTGTGGAAAATGCTCCAGTTGTTGAACCCACACGTAGATCAAACAGGCCGAGGATACAACCAAGGCGATATGATGATTTCGTCTTAAATGTAAGCCTTGACGTCCTGCTTTTAGAAAGCGGAGAGCCTGAAACCTATAAGCAAGCAATGACGGGTCCAGACTCTGAGAAATGGCTGCAAGCCATGCATTCTGAAATGGATTCCATGTCTGAGAATCAAGTATGGGACTTGATAGATTTGCCAGATGGGATAAAACCCATATGATGCAAATGGGTTTTTAAACTCAAAATAGACAAGGATGAAAATGTATCTGTTTACAAGGCAAGGTTGGTTGCTAAAGGTTTTAAACAGATTCATGGTCAAGACTATGAAGAGACATTTGCACCGGTCGTAATGATCAGATCCATCAGAATACTCTTAGCCATTGCCGCTTATTATGATTATGAGATTTGGCAAATGGATGTCAAAACGCTTTTCTAAATGGATATTTAGAAGAGGATGTGTACATGACACAACCTGAGGGTTTTGAGGATCCAGCAGGAGCTAAGAAAGTATGCAAGCTTAAGAAGTCTATCTATGGACTTAAGCAAGCATCTCGGAGCTGGAATATTTGCTTTGATGAAGCTGTCAAAGAGTTTGACTTCATTAGATGCAAAGAAGAACCTTGTGTTTACAAAAAGTTTAGTGGGAGTAAAGTGGTCTTCTTAGTCTTGTATGTGGATGACATACTACTCATTGGAAATAACATTCCGATGCTAGAGTCCGTTAAGGGATGGCTGAAGAAATGTTTTTCAATGAAAGACCTAGGAGAAGCAGAGTACATATTGGGGATCAAGATCCATAGAGATAGATCTAAGAAGCTGATTGGACTAAGTCAGGGAACTTATATAGATAAGATTCTTGACAGGTTCAAGATGCAGGATTCCAAGAAGGGATTCCTACCCATGTAGCATGGCATACATCTCAGCAAGAAGCAGTGTCCGAGCACACCTGCTGAGCTAGAGAAGATGAGCAAGGTCCCTTATGCCTCGGCTATAGGATCCATCATGTATGCTATGATATGTACTCGCCCAGATGTTGCATTTGCTCTCAACATGTGCAGCAGATACTAATCGAGTCCAGGAGAGGCACACTGGTGTGCAGCCAAGAACATCCTGAAGTACTTAAGAAGAACAAGGGATGATTTCTTGGTATATGGGGGTGATGACGAGTTGATCGCACGAGGCTACACTGATGCAAGCTTCCAGACAGACCGGGATGGCTATGAGTCACAGTCAGGATATGTCTTTATCCTGAACGGGGGAGCTGTGAGCTGGAAGAGCTCCAAGCAGGACACAGTGGCAGATTCTACAACAGAGGCAGAGTATATTGCCGCTTCTGAAGCGGCGAAGGAGGCAGTCTGGATTAGGCAGTTCCTTGATGAGCTCGGTGTTGTTCCTAGTGTATCAAAGGCAATTGACGTTTATTGTGACAACAATGGCGCGGTTGCCCAAGCTAAGGAACCAAGCTCAAGCTCCAAATCCAGACATGTGCTGCGGAAGTACCACCTCATTCGACACATCGTTGAAAGGGGTGACGTGAAGATGTGCAAGGTGCACACGGACGACAACATTGCAGATCCACTGACCAAGCCCATGCCTAGGCCCAAGCATGATAGTCACACTAGGGCCAAGGGATTCAAACACATTGGAGAATGAATTTGAGATTGTATTGTCTTACATTATGAACTTTGCTTTATGTATGACATACATGTTTTATGCTTGATTATATGATATATGATTATTCATTTTTGCTTGGAATTGAATAAAATGTCCAAATAATTCATGATTCGCAAATGGGCTCATCATAAGTGTTGTGGTGAATGAAACCCCATTAAGTGAACTGAAGTCATGAGTTACTTAAGGTCCATGGTCTTAGTCATTAACTTGGACATAAATGACTACTGTTAAAGACCACATTGTAAGTTGACTGATAGCGCCACGTTTCATGGGCTATAGGGACATTGAGATGTCTAGTCGATTACATAGATATGTATGGATGATACGTATGGGACTGACCTACCTTAAAGGTTTTCATAAAAGATTTGAAGAATCTGTAAGTTGAACCATAACTGGTGGATTCCTTATACATGAGCATGATATGGTTTTGCTTGATGAATGATATGTCTTTGACGCTGTCAAATGTTGACCGTAACAGGCAGTTATAAAGGCAGTGATTAGGATTGCCAGAAATTGAGTGGGAGCCGTAGTCATGCAAGATTGAAGAAGTCCTCCTGCTTCATGTATACTGTGATGCATGAACAGGAATGGTGTCTCGGCCACTTGAAGAGCGAGAACTGAAAAATGCATGGCCATGCTCGGATGGATTATGTGTAATCATCCGTTATTTGACAGTTCAAACTCGGAGTTCAAGAAACATTTGATAAGAGATATGAATGTCACCATATCATCAAATAAGACACTAAGCGACAAAGGAATTTTGCATTGCACACTTGTTTCAAGGACAAGTGGGAGATTGAAGGAATAGTGTCCTTTAATCAAGGCACGATTACCAAATATAGAATATGACAATTAATGGAGATTTACAATCCGGGAATTTTAGGGGTCGTAGTGCTTTGCTAGAAGCCAACTACGATCAATGGGCTTAATCGGGTTAGGCCCATGGCTATAATAACCGGATCCTATGAGGTCACACACATAGAGTTATCGGGTTGGATCAAACCGAACCGAAAGCCCATGTGGGACATGAATTTCGGTCCATTGGCTTTAATTGGGATATTGACTTTTATTATTAATGGGTAAAAGTTACCATTCATAATTACCGGATAAGGAGATATCTTATTAGAAGATATATGGAAATGATATAAAGATATTGTATCCATAACAAAAGATAATATACAATATTATATGTTGATGAGATCACACACACATATTGAGATAGATATCTCTGATGGTCTCCAATATATATACACGTACAGGAGATTGAAAAGATTAGATCTTTACAAGTCCAATTTGAGCATACGGCCGAATTCCCAAATACAAGCCACTTCGTTCGTTTGTCCTTCGTTCGTCGTTCTAGCAGACGAGATCAAAGGCGATCCAGATTCCAGACTCGTATGGACCAATTAGAGAAGTCACACTTGGGGCTTTCGATCTCCACTGAAATCCTGCAGAAACGTTTCAGACTCACATCAAACGGTATGTAACTCTAACTCCTAAATGATCCGTATCAATTCATACATGAGATCCTTGTTAGATGTAAAGAAATAGTTTCCTGCAATTCCGCTTATACGCATCTAAATTCCCTTCAGAAGTCTTGTTTGGTAATGAACTACATCATTATCATACAGCTTGTTATGTGCTATGATACCATTAATGTTTGGTAATATACCACTAAACATTGTTTACTTCTCGATTTCCTCCAAGTCACCTTTTACGAATTTGACCCAAACAGGTATCTATTACGTATCCAGTAATGCATTCTATTTCTTCCCGTCGACGTTTCATAAGTTGACAATTAATCTAACATGCCCCCAAAATGCATTACTAGGCAGTAGGCATCTAATTTTCTCTCCCGATCTCTTTTTTTCTAGTATTATCAATGTGAGCTAGGGAAATATTTTATATAGTTATGATCAGTTATATATGTTATATATGGATCTATAACTCTCTTTAATATTTTCAATAAAATGCATCAATTTTTAAATTTGAACCAAATATGTTTTTTTTCCTTCTAATTTCCAAGAGTTTTCATTCTTGATAAAACACTCTCTTGAACTAATTACTTTTCATGAATTTAAATTCTCATGTCCGAATAAACTAGGAGCGACTGACACAACATTTTGCAATTTTTTTTTTGTTTTGTAGGGAAACAAAATAAAGTTCACATTTCATTCAAGATCCATCTTGCCATAATCGAACATTTATAAGTTTAATGTTTTGTAATAGTTGAATATATAATCTAATACATTATAGAAATAACATACCTTATCAACCTTCTCTTCAGAAAAAAAGAAGAAAGGATAAGGATAATAATACGTAGATATATATTGGACCAAATGGAAAAGGATGGTTAAATATAAGCATGAAAATATTAGGGCGATTTTGGTAAATGACTCTTTAAGCGGATGAAATTAAAATAATAACCTTTAAAATAATGATGACACTAAAGTGTCATCAGGGACCGGCTATTGAATGTCGTTGATCGTTATTGACCAACAATCAACGACTAAAGTGTTACCGGAAGTGATATCAACGTGATGACACTTTGAAAGTGTTGAAAGTGTCATCAGGTTGATGACATTTTCGAGCGGAAGACGCATAGGGATCAATAAGCAAAATTAAAAACATAGGAAGACAAGTAACATAATAAATAATTCTAAAGGGATAATGAGCCAAAAGGTACGATTGTATTATATTGTAAAAATGTGTATCATGCAATGTTGTTAAAATCGGGATTCTTGGATCGGATCGTAAGAGGGGTGCAGAATCGGATCGTAAAATCGGATCGTAGGATCGTAAGATCCTACCGAATCAATAAATTATAGCAATTCTAATTTAAGTATGTTATATATTACTCATATGTAAGGTTATATAAAAAAACATTCTTATTAACCATCGATTGTCGCATATTATCATCCATAAACGATAAATGTATTAATAATTACATCATAACAACAACAAAGCCGAGTATAAAGTAGTAATGTTAGAGTGATTACATCTCAAAACAATAAAGTGATGTAGGAATAGGAGAGTCTCACAATTAATCCAAATATTGTCTTCACCAACGAACACATCATCTGACGTAATATAAATATCATATTTATTTACGCCATCATTTTCATTGGATCTAACACTTCATTCTCTTGATTAATAAACTATGAAATCTTAAAGGCTTGATAAATTAATAAAAGCAAATTAAATTAGTATTAGTTGGAAGATCTATGATCCAAAATTATCCATTATAGAGAATGTTCAAACACTTAGTAAGATATATTTCACATAAAACCTAAGCAACTAGTAACTCATTTAGATATACTATCAACAAAATATTAGAAATACGTTATTAATGTTCATAATTAACTATGTGATGTAATATTATTAAAAACTATGAAATGTTTTGACAAATAAAAACTATGTGATGTAAGATTACATGAAAAACTATGTAATATAAGATTATTTTAAATATTATGTGATGCAAAACTTAAACACTTTATGAATAAGAAATAATTTAAAAAAATATATTACGTATATCCTCATCATTTTAATCCCTTCCAAGAACATTGAAAAATCCCTCACTGGTGGAAAGAAAGAGGGTTTTTTACATCAATAAGCAATCATCTGCACATTAGGACGAACCAATTTCAACTTTTTTAAGTTTTTTTTGCTTAAAATTGATAAAAATATGTTAATGGGCTAAATAATGTCTTAGTGAGTCCAATAATCTATCAATAAGATGGGAAAATTGTCCCAAGTTCATTGAACAACCCAAAACTTGAGAAATTTAAGCAAAAAATAAGTTTCCCTAGGATCTTACGATTCTACGTAGAATCTCGATTCTACCGATTCTAATGATCCTATTACGATCCTAATACGACTCTACCACGTACGACTATTTCCATACGATTTGAGTCGTTTTGTATGTTTTGGATCGTAGAATCGTACGATTCTACGACTCGGATCGCGATTTTAACAACATTGGTATCATGTGTACATATATTTTGTATTATGTGTGTACGTATCATTTATATTGAAAATGTGTACATTTGTTTTGTATTGTACATATGTATCATTTTATTAGAAATGTGTGTTAATTTATCTTGTACGATATATCTATCTATTTTATATTATCTTTTCATCATTTTCATACCTAGAAATTTATTTTGTACTATGTGTGCATCGTTTTCACGTTCGCTTATAAGCACTCGTTCTCATCGGTATTAGACCCATATATTTTATGTGAATATGTTGATATACTTTTGTTATGTTGTCTCTAGTTTCCTACATACCGTGTTCAATTTCTCTCATTCGTTCATTCAATTCTTCACTCATTTCATTAGTTTTATTATACAAATCTAAGTTGTGATATTAATCTTACAAGTAATTCCATATCTTGTTTTTCAGCTTAGGATCTACTTTTGACTAAATATATATTCACCCTGGAGTTACATGAATATTGACACATTATTTCAAATTCAATTAGTTCAGTTAGGTATCCTAAACAAACTAGTTCAATTAGGTGGCCGCGTTTTTCTTGCCAATAATAAATAACACATGTGGCTTCATCTCTCTCGTGTGGTAATAGGTCATTATCTTCCAAACTATAACGTTTAGTGTCATCTAAGATTGCCAAATCGATCTCTTCCATATTCGTTAATTACATGATAACGGTGAATGATCATGACCATAACAGCAATAGTCCTCAATTTATATCAGAGATATATGGGTCAATTATCGGAAACCACCCGTTGAAAGGGCCATATTGCCCAAAACACCCCTTTAATACGATATTACCGAAAACCACCCGAGTATCATGCTCCGTTAACGAAACGCCACCCCATCCCAGGAATCGTAAAAAATCCGTCAACGCGCGTGTATTGGCGAGTGGACGCGCTCAGAGGGCCATAAATTCCCTTTTTCTTTTTTCTTCTTATTTTATTTCTTTTGGGTTAAATTTTGGGGTTAATTTTTTTGGGTAAAAATTCAAACCCGATCTTTCTTCTCTCTCGATTCAGATAACCCTAACTAATCGATTGAGACTGAAGATCTCTCTTCTCTCTCGATTCTCTGGGGTGATTTGTAGTTGATTTCAAGTGGAGCTGAAGATTTTGAGCAATTGGATGATCTGGTGAAGTCGGGGGAAAAATTTATCGGGGCAAAATTGGGGAGTGGATGAACTGGTGAAGTGGAGCGATTTCCTCTGAAGGTAAACAAAGGGGATGAACTGGTGAAGGCTACGAGGCTATTTCCAGTGTAGTGGAGCTTACCAGTGAAATCGACGGGCTATTTCCAAGTAAGTATTTGAATCCCTAATTTCTCTTTGAATACAGTTGATTTGGAATTGGAAATAGGAATTGGGCAATTTAGGGTTTAGGTTTTCACGAGAAGAAAACTGTGTGACATGTGAATCCTCTATTCATGTGAATTTACCCCTTTACTTATCTGTCTTGTTTTCCATTTGTTGTCACTGTATTCATGAAAGATTCTCTAATCTGTAAAGGTCCAGTATGTGGACAAAAATTATTGCAAGTGGGGACATTGGTTTAGGGTCATGTGAACATTTTGTATTCATTGACTGAAATGCATCTCATTAAGTGTGCAAATTGTTGCCTTATTTTTATTGTTGCCTTATTCTATGGTTGTTCACTGAATTAGGCCAATATTTATTATTGTGCTAGTGGCAGATATGAGCATTCATTTTAGACTTCTATATGATGGCTCCTTTTACAAGTCAAAGCAGAATGCAGTGTTATACAAAAAAGGCAAAGTCCATTACTATAGAAATGTCGATCCTAATATGGTGTCTAAAGTAGTCTTGGAAAGTATGTTCAAGGAAGATGTTGGTTTGAACCACATTAAAGAGATGTGGTTCTCAGAGGCTGGTTTGACTCTTGACAAAGGCCTTAAGTTATTAGATAATGATAGGATTGTGATGGAAATGGTTAGCTCTGTTGGGAATGACAATCTTATGCATTTGTATATTGTCCAAGGTGATGAGCTTAGTCCAACTGACTTGAGAAACCAAGGCCCAATATCTGAGCCCATTTGTGAATCTATGGTGACTGAAACCCAAACACCTTCTGTGGTGAAGGATAAGCCTGTGACTGAGGCCCAAACACCTTCTGTGGTCAAGGATAAGCATGTGACTGAGACCCAAAAACCATATGTGGTGAAGGATAAGCCTGTGACTAGGAGTAGAAAGAGTGCAACCCTAAAAACTCCTCAACCTAACACCAAAAAACCTCCTGCAACCAAAATCCCAGATCCTGTAGTTGAGGGAGATGAAAATTCCGAGGGAGACTCTATTTCAGAGAGAGATTTAGATTCAGATACAAATGATGTTGTTGGGGATGAGAGTTCTTCCTCAGATAGTGATTTTAAATTCTCTGAAAGTGAAGATGAAGATGGTGATTTGTTTGAAGAAAATGTAGATCCAGATGCTTCTCAGTTACAATTGGGGTTAAGTGATGGTTGCTTCAACCTTGATGGTGGTGATGATGAATTGCATGATGATACATCTGTAGATGATTCAAATGATTTGAAGAGTGTCAGTGATTCTGATGGTACTACAAAGCAAAGGTATCCAGAGTTTAATCCTCTTGTTGACTTCAAGAAAAAAATTGTTTTCAAGACTGGCATGATTTTTTCTTCCAATGATGTATTCAGAAAAGCTTTAAGACAATACTCCATAGAAAATGGTAGTGATTATTACTATCTCCACAATGACAGGACTAAGATATCTGCTTACTGTAAAAACAAATGTGATTGTAGTATGAAACATTCTAGGAAAAAGTGTGTGTGTAAGAAAGTATTTTGTGGTTTCAAAGCCTGTGCCAGGAAAATGGGCTCTGATGGCAGTTTCCAGTTGAAATCATGGAATGGAAAGCATGAATGTGGATGGCAGCATGAAAACACTAAATTGACATCTCAATGGCTAGTTGAGAGGTACTTGGAGCACTATAGGGATGATCCTAGCTGGAAACTTTCTGCATTTATTAATGCTGTGAAAAGGGATCATAATGTTCATATCTCATACAATCAAGCATGGAAAGGAAGGCTTAGAGCAATGCTGATGACACAAGGGGATGCTAAGGCACAATATGGCAGGGTGTGGGATTATGCAACAACTTTGAGAAGGTGGAATCTTGGCACATCTAGCTTTGTGAAGGTTGGTTTAGACAATCCAGAGAAACCTCTTTTTGAGAGGCTATATGTGTGCTTTGATGCTTGTAAGCAGGGTTTTATAAAAGGTTGTAGACCAATAGTAGGCCTTGATGGCTGCCATCTGAAGGGTGCATACACTGGTCAAGCGTTGGTGGCAGTATGGAAGGATGTGAATGACAATATATATCCCATTGCCTTTGCTGTTGTAGAAGTAGAGAGGAAGGACACTTGGATTTGGTTCTTAGACATTTTAATGAGGGACATTGGAGAAAGCAACCCTACATTCATGTCTGACGGACAAAAGGTAAAGATCAATTTGCTATCATTCCTTATGTTTATAAGCCTACACTAACATGTACTTATTTATGTAGGGATTAATAGAGGCATTGAATCAAGTTGTTCCCATGGCTGAGACAAGAGTTTGTGTGAGACATCTTTACAATAACTTCAAGTCTAGATGGCCAGGAAAGGCATTCAAAGATGCAATATGGGCAGCTGCAAGGGCCTGCAATGAACCAGAGTTTTTGGATGTTATAGATGAGGTGAGGAAATTAGATGAAGGGGCATATAAATACTTGATTGATTCAAATCCAAAAACCTGGTCAAGACATGGTTTCAAGCATGACACCAAGTCTGATATGCTTCTTAACAATGTCTGTGAGAGCTTTAATGCATATATTTTACCTATAAGAGAGAAGCCTTTGCTGTCCATGTGTGAATGGATTAGGAGGCAGCTAATGAAAAGATTTGTTGCTAAGAGTGAAGGAATGACAAAGTATGAGGGAAAATTCACACCAAAGGCAAAGAAGAAGATAGAGTTGGCCAATGAAGAAGGTACTAGGAATTGTGTTCCTTGGTGGGGTGGAGGAGATAGGTTTGAGGTTGATCACTTAGGGAGGACCTATGTTGTTGACTTGGGGTTAAAAAGTTATGGTTGCAATAAGTGGGATCTCACTGGTATCCCTTGTCCTCATGCTATGTGTTGCATCATAAAGGATATGCGTAATATAGATGAGTTTGTGCATAAATGTTACACTAAGGAGGCCTACTTATTGGCTTACAAGGAGATGATCAACCCAATGCCAGGAGAATCTCAGTTGGAGAGGACTAGTCACCCTCACCCAGAACCACCAAAATTCATAGTGCAACCTGGAAGGCCAAGGAAAAACAGAAGAAGAGAGCCTGGATAAGATGTACCAAGTAAGACCAAGAAAATCAGAATAGTGGGGCATACCAAGTGCTCTAACTGTGGGCAAAATGGACATTACAAGAACAAGTGCACCAATGCAAGAAAAGGTCCTGATCCACCTAGGCCCCCTAATCGTGGAGGAAGGCCCAACAATCCAAACACAGTTCCAATTGGTTCTCAAAAGAGGAAATATACCAAAAAGGTCTTCCACTCTATTTTTCTTAATTAATTGTGTCCTTGCTATTCAGTTGCTAACTTTTACAGTGTGATAGGTCCCCCAAAATCAAGGTGGTTGTCAAGGTGTTACTCAAGGTGGCAATCAAGGGGTTAGTCAAGATGTGTATGAAGGTGGCAGTCAAGGTGTCTTTGGAGGTGGCAGTCAAAGGAGTGAAGGAGGCAATCATGGTGGATATCAAGGCAGTCAAGGTGGATACTTTTCAGGTGGCAGTGAAGGTGGAAGCAATGTACAAGCTAGCTATAATATGGTAAGGGTTTCTTGTGGTTGTAATAAGATTGTGCATTCATAAGGTTAGTTGTAAGTGTGTACCGATATCCACAATAGTACCTCTACACATGTTCATGACACAACCAGAATGGTGGATTATTTGACACCATGGTTACCCAAATGTCTTCGGCTTCTTATCAAAAATCTTACCAGGTATTGTCCCTTCCACTCTTCACTGAATTTTTGTTTTAAAGCACTTGTTTAATTTGGGTCAGCTAATGTGCCCTACTTACAAATTTTTTTTCTTCTTATCATGTATCTTCTCAGAGTACACAATCTCCTATGACTCAAGGTGTATGCAGTCAGACCAACCCCAGTCCCAGTGAACCCTCAAGAACAAACAAGCCATATCTCCCTGCCAGACCTCCCAGGAAAAAAGTGGTTGCTTTAAAAAATGAATTGAACAAAATAATCAAACGTTCACCTAGGCAGACATCTAAGGGTTAGCTGAAGGTTCAAAGTCTGCTGGATGTAATTTGGTTATGTTTGAGATATATTTTGTTTCTGTTAAACGACCAAAGTTGGGTACTTTTCAACCTCTTACCCAAACTTAAAGGCATGTATGATGTTGGGTGCTATAATATGTATTTAAGGTCTTCTAGGTACTTGGATGATATGCATCAATGCAGGATGTTGTTTAGATATCAAGTTGTTGGTTGAATTAAAGGCGTGTATGTTGTTCAGAACCATCAAGTTTGTGCTACTTGATCCACCTGACAATGTAATGAAGGATATTATGTGTGACTTTTCTAGCAAACTCTGAAGGCATGTATGTTGAGTTACCAAGTTTATGTTGGATATAAGTGCATCAATAGCAATACCAAGTTCAGTTTTACCAAGTGGATCAATATCAAAATTCAGTTACCAAGTTGGCATGAGTGAACTTCTTTTAAGTGACTTAAGCTAGCACCTCATGCCTAGAGTTTCCAAATGCCATTGTGAACATCATGTCCACCCCCTTGTCTGTTGGATAGCAAGTTTACACAGGCGCAGTTCCAATCATTCAATAAACCAAATATAAGGCAAACACCAACCAAATGCCACATGAAGATAATACCCTTACATTGTCATTCATATCAAGTTTAGTTACCAAATGCTACATGAAGATAATACCAACACCAACCACAATACCTTCCTACTTTGCCCACATCACAACAACATTTACAAACATGAAAAATACCATAAAGCAAAGCGCTATTAGACCCCAACTATGATCATGCTCCTTCAGTTTCTTTATAATTGCATCAGACTCCAATTTATATGTGTAACATCCCAGGCCAAGCTACCCCAGCCACCAAGCCGCCCAGCCACCCAACGGTGCCGGCGCCGGTACTGGTGCCGCCTGGTTATCCAAGGGCATGCAGCCCACACACCCAACCCTTCCCCCATTTAAATGGGTAGGTTGTTGCCCACGGGGATCGAACCCGGGACCTTTAGATACAAGGGCAATGCCTTACCACTTGTATCACCAATTGCGCTGCAGCACAATTGGTGATACAAGTGGTAAGGCATTGCCCTTGTATCTAAAGGTCCCGGGTTCGATCCCCGTGGGCAATAACCTACCCATTTAAATGGGGGAAGGGTTGGGTGTGTGGGCTGCATGCCCTTGGACATCCAGGAGGCACCAGTACCGGCGCCGGCACCGTTGGGTGGCTGGGCGGCTTGGTGGCTGGGGTAGCTTGGCCTGGGATGTTACAAAAAAGTACACTTTTATGTGAGTGCTCAAGCCACGGGCCTAACCCAACATGAGACACTCGCATGAGCCGTAACCCATGTACCCCAACCCATCCCTGGTAGGCTATTCCAAATTAAATGGAAGCCATTTCCCAAGAGGTTGTTGGTGAGTCTCGAACACGAGACCTCCACCCTTTATCTCCTCCTCGCAAGGAGTGGATACCAATTGTGCTTTTTTGTAACATCCCAGGCCAAGCTACCCCAGCCACCAAGCCGCCCAGCCACCCAACGGTTTCGGCGCCGGTACTGGTGCCTCCTGGATGTCCAAGGGCATGCAGCCCACACACCCAACCCTTCCCCCATTTAAATGGGTAGGTTATTGCCCACGGGGATCGAACCCGGGACCTTTAGATACAAGGGCAATGCCTTACCACTTGTATCACCAATTGCGCTGCAGCACAATTGGTGATACAAGTGGTAAGGCATTGCCCTTGTATCTAAAGGTCCCGGGTTCGATCCCCGTGGGCAACAACCTACCCATTTAAATGGGGGAAGGGTTGGGTGTGTGGGCTGCATGCCCTTGGACATCCAGGCGGCACCAGTACCGGCGCCGACACCGTTGGGTGGCTGGGCGGCTTGGTGGCTGGGGTAGCTTGGCCTGGGATGTTACAAAAAAGTATACTTTATGTTGGTGCCTGACCTTGCCGACTACGGGCCTGACAGACACCCCGGCACTGCCATCCTTAACAGGCCTGCAGGCCGTGTACCCCAACCCCTCGCTGGCCCAAATTAAATGGCGTCCAACATGTTGTTGGTGAGAGTCGAACACGCGACCTCTCCACCCTTTATCAAGCGCCTAAGCACCTTGATACCAATTGTGCTGCAGCACAATTGCTATCCACTCCTTGCGAGGAGGGGATAAAGGGTAGAGGTCTCGTGTTCGAGACTCACCAACAATCTCTTGGGAAATGGCTTCCATTTAATTTGGAGTAGCCTACCAGGGATGGGTTGGGGTACATGGGTTGCGGCTCATGCGAGTGTCTCATGTTGGGCTAGGCCCGTGGCTTGAGCACTCACATAAAAGTGTACTTTTTTGTAATACCCACACCACATTGGGCCGACCCATCACAGGGCTGCAGCCCATACACCCCAACCCATCCTTGGTAGCTCCTCCTAATTAATTAGAAAGCTATTTCCAAGAGGTTGTTCGTGAGGCTCGAACTCGAGACCTCCCGCTTTAACAAGAAATCCAACGCCCTCTTGTTACCAATTGTGCTGCATTAGGAGGAGCTACCAAGGATGGGTTGGGGTGTATGGGCTGCAACCCTGTGATGGGTCGGCCCAATGTGGTGTGGGTATTACAATATGCCTCCTTCTCAAGCTTCATGAGTCTAGTGGATTCTTGTAGCTTCAAATTTTCTACTTCCAACTTCTTTTTCTCTTTAACCAGCTTCTTGATAACATACATAACTCTTTCACTGTATTCCTCATCCCTCCACATAAAAAAATTGCATTTGTTGTTTGATCCATACTGTAGGATCGTGATTGTTAGATAAATAACTAAGGAACTAAGAATACCAATTCTCAGTTCCCTTCGCAGCGGAAATAAACAATCAAATACAAATGAACGAGTTCCTTATAGTGGAAACCTTTGATTGCCAACTAGCAATCCAGGATAAAAACCACTACCTTTCTTTCGAAAGGATTTCAAGGTCTACTTCTTGATTTCTTATCTCTTTGGTTACAGATTATCCTAGGAACAAACACACAGTTTCTTTGCCTTACACACAGTTAGACAATCCTAGATAACTTAACACAAATTATAATCAATCCAAGAAGCAATCCTTAGCACCAAGGAACTAACTCACTTACAGTCACATGAACTAGCACTCAACTCTCGGGTTCCTTGACTGGTTCCTTCTGATCTTAGTTTGCGTTGATGATCTTGTTTGAGAGTTCACACTTTAATGTTTGCTATGGAGTGTGATTCTTGTTTTTGTGCTTGAAGATAACAACAAAGCTTATCTTTCTTATATAGTGGATTCTCGAGGTTGGATCTTCTCTTGGTTCCCACAGATCAAGCTTGCCCTAGGATGTGTGGTAATCCTTGATTCACGCTGTCTTTGACATGTACCAACAACCTAGGCAGCTCAGAATCCACTTTGGTTGGTCAACTGCTTCAGCCAAGTCTGCCAAGTCGTTGTCCAACTCCTTTCGTCCGAGGTTCAACAATCTGGACGCTTGGGAACTGTCCTCTGGATGGTGACAACTTTATGATAGGTCGCTTTCAACAACCTTTGTCCGAGGTTCGGCATTCTAGGCATCTTGGAGTTTTGCTTTGGATGGTGACAGACTTTTGGAAGCTTTGCTCAAGTCGCGTTCACCATCTTTTGTCCGAGGTTCGGTGTTCCCAGATTTATCGGGAAAAGCAAAGTCGCATGTTGCATTTCTGGGCACACCTGGGTTCCTTTGGCTTGCTTGTTTGGTTTCTTTATCTTGTTTGGCTTCCATGGTTACAACAACTGTCCTGTGGTTCCTCTAAACACATCTTTGAGATAAAACATTAGTATCAAAATATTTGTCATCGTCAAAAGTAGAGAAACTGAGGAAAGAAACTCTCAGGGGAATCGAAGTTCTAGAGTTCCGTTTCCTAACAATTTCCCCCTTTTTGATGATGACAAATATAAGGAACCTGGCAACATAATAAGGACATGAAATTCATGAGAACAGTTGAGCTAAGAGATTTACAACTTTATAAAATAATGAAAGAACATTCAATAGTTGCAAATTCCCCCTAAGCAAATGAACAAAGTTATTCAAGTTCCCCCTTAGAAATAGAACGAGTTCAGAGTTCCTATGAGTCCAGTAGTTTCCAAAAGTTCAAGGTTCCTATCCAATCTTCCCCCTTTTGACATCATCGAAAAGATCAATTAACTTATCAAGGAACGAATATCAAAGGGAAATAAACACTTGCGCTAAACCCATGACAGAAACCATAAGAGAAACTTAAGGCAGAGACAAAAAATACATTAGAAACGTAGCCAAAGAAGTTCATTAGTCATTAAAGCTGAATGCATTGTCCAGACACATAGTAGAGAGAGTTACAAAAGATCACAAATAAACTTGGAGATAGACAAAAGAGAGGATAGGAGAAGGGAGTAGGATCCTAAGGAACTACTAGCACACTGTGGCGTCATAGCGCTGGGAACTAAGAAAGACGTTCCTATGGCATGTCAGTGGCCTCCTCTTCATCATCCTTCTTGTCGTCAGTTCCTTCATCCTGGCTTGTGGCCTGATTTGCTCCAGTTGCATCCTCCCAGGTTTTCTGAAGCACCTCCACCAGACTGGAAATAACAACTCTAGTTTTCCCCAGTTCATTTACTTGATCACGGAGGGCAACTGATATAGCATGGGAACCGTCCGTGATAGCTTTTTCAATATGACCCAGAGAAGTTAGGATCGCAGAGGAGTCTTGAATGGGGTAGAGCGGTGACAGAGAGCTTGGGGAGGCTTGGGAACTGGCCTTTTCCTTAGGCGGATCAGCTTGTGTTTCAGAGGGAGCGGCCTGGTGATCTTTGGTTTTGAGTTTTCTTACTGTGGTGATGGTGAGGAACTTGTTGTAGGCGGTTTCAGGGAAGTCATCAGGATATTGGTTGAGCATGGAGAGAAGTTGTTTGATGAGGTGAGGGAAGGGCAGGGCATGGGATTCATGAGACTTACAGAACTGCATATGGGCCAACACTATCCGGGGGAGATCAACTTGGTCACGAGACAAAATCTTATCCATGAGAATTGAATCAGTGATGAGAACCGTGGCTCTGTGCTCCTACCTGGGAACCAAATTTCTGATGAGCCAGAAGTGCAACAGCTTGTTGGAGATGGAGAGTCCCTTAGTTTGCAGGCTCTTTGGAGTGTCGCCATCATAGAGCTTGGTTACCACCTCAGTCTTGGTTTTGTAGCCTTTTCCTTTGGGCCATGTCTTCTTTTGGTGCAAAATGTCAAAGCCTGACCTGTGCTCAATCCCTAGAGCGGAGGCAATGATGCTGGGGGGCAGAGGATACATAGTTCCTTCCATTGAATGATGGCCTCGTTGCAGGGAGAGTTTTCTTTGGCTAGCACAAAGGTCATGGACTAGTAGAAGAGGCACACGACTTCTTCGGAGACTGAGAAGGGTTCCACCAAGATCTGGTCCCATCCTTGGTATTGGAGCAGAGAGTGAAACTCACTGAGGGCTTCACCGAATTGATCTTCATCTTCGTCCTCTAGGGTTTGGGTCTAGAACTCCTTTCCGATAATGAGAGGCTTGAGTATCTTCCTCTTAGAGAAGGAGGAAGACACTTGTCCCAGAGAGGAGGAGGAAAGGGTGGCGGATTTGGGCTTTTTTGAGGCAGGATTGTAAGGAACCAAGGCCTGGGAACTGCATTTGCGAAGTTTGAGCCTTGTGGCAACTGAGGGAGCAGGGTTAGAGGTAGGTTTGGAATTAAGGCTTGCAGGCGACGGCTCTGAGCTGTGGATCTCCTAGGTGTCCTTGTCCGGAGAGGAGTCGTGGGAGCCTCCTTCTGAGACGGTGTGGGTAGCAGATGCAGACACAGGAGGGAGTTCCTTTACTTTCTCATCAGCTTGCTGGGCTATTGGGTTTTGAGAGGGGGTAACATCAATGGATTTCGAGGATGAGGCTGCTTTCTTTTCTCTGAAAGCTTTGAGGAGTGCAGTTTCTTCCTCATCCTGAACAAGATTAGGGTTAGGGTTTTTGTCGGCCATTTGAGAAGCTGGAGTTTTTTTAGAGGAGAGAAACAGAAAGGGAGCAATTGAGAGAAGGGGAGAGCTGGAGAGTAGCAAGGCAGAGTGCTTGGTTCAATCAACAAGAGCCCTTTAATAATCGTTGAGTGTTGTTGGTGCCGTTGGAGAAATCAAGCCATTGAGAGAGATTCTGGGGATTCTGAACCATTGAAACGGCTCTAAGGATTTGCAGCCTTTCTGAATTTGAACGGTCACAGATTCAAAAACTCAACCACTCAAGAATGGAAACTGTTCACAGCTGAGATGACACTTCTGACGCTGGAAGATTTGCCATAAATGCCGTCTTGGGAGGAGCAATTCTCTTACTAGCCGTTTAGAGGGTAGTTCATCCTAGTTCCTTTCTGGCGATTTTTTAAGTGTGCTAGAGGGGTATATGGGAACCTTTGATGTGGGGTTTTAAAACATAGGACCTGAAAGTACGTTCCCATAAAAGAAATCGGGGAAGGCCATTTATCGCATTACACAATAATTCCCAGAGAGGGTTAAGAGATGGATCATCGAGAATTGAATTGTGCAACGAGGCAAGGGAGGGTCATAGTACACAATCATCATTTTGGCTTGTATTGATGGGTTAGAATATGATTAGATTGTGACTTTTGGGCCAACAAAGAACCTCGAACAATGAGTGAGGTATAATGAACAATGAAGACTCAAGGACACGAACTAATAAAATTTATCAAAGCCTTTTGAGTAACCATTATGGAGATGAGGGTCTATTGTAAAAGATATAACACAAAGATTTCAAGACTGAACAAGTAAAAGATCTAAACTAGTCAATCAATTGAACTGGAAAGAAACCTTTAAACTAAAGTCACTGCTAGGTTATAGGAATCATTCCCAGTTCTAATCTAAGGTTCTCGAAGGGAACTCTATTCAAGGCTTTGGTGAATATATCTGCAACCTGATCTTCAGTTTTACAAAATTTCATAATGATGTTCCCTTTTTCAACATGATCTCTAAGAAAATGATGCCTGGTATCTATATGCTTGGTCTTAGTATGATGCACAGAAATGTTTATAGCATTGGTGTTATCACAAACAATGGTAAGAGGACCATAAGACATACCGAAATCCGCAAGTTGTTGCTTTAGCCATAAGAGTTGGGAACAGCAAGATGCGGCTGCAATGTACTCAAATTCTGTGGTGGAGAGGGAGACTGAGATTTGTTTCTTTGAGCCCCATGACACAAGGCAAGGGCCTAGGAACTGTGCCATTCCAGAGGTACTCTTCCTATCCACCAAGTATCCAGCATAATCAGCATCGGTGAAACCTATCAGCTCAAAGGGACACTCTTTGGGGTATCAAATGCAGAGTGAATCAATTCCCTTGAGATATCGGAGTATCCTCTTCACAACAGCTAAGTGTGTTTCTCTTGGACAAGATTGAAACCTAGCACACAAGCCAACAACAAACACAATGTCTGGGCGACTAGCGGTTAGATACATGAGAGAACCGATCATACCTCTATAGAGTTTCTCTTCCACAAGAGGACTCGAATGATCCTTGTCCAAATGAGCAATGGTGGAGATAGGGGTTGAGAGAGGCTTGCATGAATCCATTTTGAACTTTTTCAGCAGTTCCCTGACATACTTCTGTTAGTGAATTTGTATACCATCTTTCTTTTGAGTGATTTGCAATCCGAGGAAGAAAGTGAGTTCCCCTATTAGGCTCATTTCAAATTCACTACTCATCAAGTCTTTGAACTTATCTACAAGGGACAGGTTAGTGGAACAAAAAATGATATCATCAACATAAATTTGAACCACTAAGATGTTACCTTCTTCTTCTAGGATAAAGAGAGTTTTGTCAATAACTCCATGCCTGTAGCCATTTGAGAGTAGGAACTGGGCGAGACGATCATACCAAGCTCTAGGGGCTTGCTTGAGACCATACAAGGCTTTGTCTAGGAAATAGACATAGTCTGGATGATCACTATCTTCAAAACCGGGTGGTTGCTTGACATACACTTCCTCTTGAAGAATGCCATTGAGGAAGGCGGTCTTTACATCCATTTGGAATAGTTTGAAACCCTTGTGTGATGCGAAGGCAATCAACAGCCTTATTGCTTCAATCCTTGCCATGCTCACTGCAAAAGGTTAGAAATTCTCCATTTTTGAACTCGGTACCATGGTCAGAACGGATAGAATTGATGGAACAGTCGAGAGACTTTTCTAACATGGGAACCAGATCCTTAAAACGTCCAATGACTTCACTTTTAGATTTTATGAATATTGTCCAAGTAAAACGAGAGAAGTCATCGACGAGAACAAAGATATACCTGTTTCCTCCTAGGCTTTGAACTCTCATGGGTCCACAAAGGTCCATGTGAATGAGTTCAAGGGGCCTTGAGGAGCTTACCATATTTTTGGATTTAAAGGAACTCCGAGCTTGTTTACCTCTTACACAGTCTGAGCATGGTTCCTCAGATTTGCCACTTAACTTTGGGAGGCCCCTGACTAGCTCCTTTGAGTGTAGTTTTTGGATCAATTTGGTGCTAGCATGACCAAGACGTTGATGCCACAAGTCCGTTTGATCATTCACAGTTGAGAGACAGAGTTTCTCCTTGAGAACGAAGGATGGGTCAACAACATACACGTTGTTGAGCCTTTTACCTTTTAAGATGATTTGTCTCGAGGAGTCAAGGACAATGCATTCATTTGATTTGAATCTGACTTCATTGTCTCCTTGATCACACAGCTGTGACACACTAATTAGATCAAAGGCAAGATTATCAACAAGGTGGACTTTATTTACCTTAATATGGTCATTGAGTTTCACAGTTCCTATTCCACAAATTTCCCCTTTGCTTTTGTCTACAAAGGAGATGTTCCCTCCTTGGATGGGTTAAAGAGTGGTCATTTGATTTCTTCTTCCGGTCATATGGCATGAGCAACCACTATCAATGTACCATAGTCGAGGTTGCCTCTCTTCTTTATGCACACAAGGGAACTAAGACTTTTTAACCCAGTGAAGCTTGGCTTTACTGGGGGAATTAGCATTGCGAGTCTGTGAATGACCAAGGAACTGGTTCCTATCATGGTAATAAGCTCTTTTCTCATTTTCAAAGTTCCTTTTCTTAGGACAATCAGTGTTGTAATGACCATTCTTTCCACAATAGTAACACAAGCGATTGTAAGCAACATGTCCATATTTTCCCTTTCCGGGCCTAAAAGGTTTCTCAGTTTTTCTTTTGTTGAAATCAACATTGTTTCTAACCTTACCGTGAGCCATGTCCACATACCTTTTGTGAGCAAAGGAATTAGTGAACCACTTGTCTTTAGGGAAAGCTTTCTCCTTTCCCTTAGGTTCCCTCTTTGGACTTTGAGAACTTTCATTGAGACGCTTGGCAACCTCAGCCTTGTTCTCAAGAACCATGATCTTCTCTAATAGGAATTGATTCCTATCTCGAGAAGTGGCAAGAGCAGTACTGAGGTTCTTGATAGGTGCTATTTCATACACCTTCACTAGCAATTATTAGCATTATTTGGAGAGATTTTGGATGAGTTTTGGTGCTAAGTCTGCAATCCGGATGTTTTGGAGAGAAGTGAAGAAATCCAAGGTTTTGCAGCTTAGATGGAGCATGAGGATGGATGGAGCTGCTAGAACATCTATGGAGAAGACTACCAACACTTGGTAGGATTGAAGAGCAGCAGAAGCAGAGAAGAAGAGAGTTGGAGAAATGAGCTCACCGCCCCGCGTCAGAAGTACCGCGGCCCGGAGGTGACTCTCATTGAAGATGAAGCCCGCGCCAGAGGATGCCACCGCCCAGCGGTGGAAGTTCGACGCCTCGCGGTGGAAATCACTGCCCCGCGGTGGCTGTGCTTAATGACCTCGTGCCAGAGACGATTTAATTTCCTTTTATGTTTGATACTTTATTTTATTATTATTCTGTTTCCTTTAATTTTAGCTTTAGTTTAACCTAGTTTGTTAAGACTATTTAAGCCTCTTTTCTAGGTTAAGAGAGGGGAGACTTATCATCACTTGATTGCTTCCATTTTCAGACGTTATTTTTCTATAGAGTTTTTCATCCCCTTTGATGGAGAACTAACTTCACCCTTGTTCTGCTAGACGATTGAAGCAGTATAGTTGATGTGTTTGTGAGATTTCTATTCCTTGTTCTTATCCTTATAAGTGTTGGATTGATTCTCTTGGTTATATTGATATTGATTTCTTGTTGTTCTTCTTAGCCTGATCAACTAGGTTGAATGCTTTTCATCAATTGCTAGGATTGCATATAGGGGTTCCGAGTGCATATCTAGTGGCAAACACAATTGTGCGTATAGGGGTTCCGAGCGTACAATTGTGAGTGAGAATCAGTTGCATGTTAAGTAGGGGAGTGAGTACTTGTACGTCTTTCTACTTGCATGTATCCTATATCCTTGTGCGCATTGCTATTGCTGTGTTGGTGCTAAGGTACTCTGACAACTGTGAGAATCAGTGGTACTTTATCATTGGCATAGTAATAAGTCTATCGACAACTGTGAGAATCGATAGTACTTAAGATCAGGGTGGGAATGACTATAAGGATAATTACAGAACTTGGACGAAATAGATTTCAGTGATCGAACTTTGTCTCTGTACTGTGGATTTCGCTCTAGTGGAACTATTTTTCCCTCATTATATTTCCTAAACTCAATTCAATTCATTTGCTTTGTTTGCTCTGTTCTCTTGATAACTAAACCCCCGTTTGTGTTATTTGTCATTCACGGTTGCATACTACATCAAACCTTCTCTGTGGGATCGACCCTTACTCGTCTGCTATACTTCTGTTTAGTGGGTTTGTTAGGATAATTTACTTTGATAAGACTAATCAACGACATTTGCTTGTGCATCTTTTAGCTACCGTCAAATTTGGCGCCGTTGCCGGGGAAGGCTTTTGTTTGTTGTGTGTTTTCGTGATTGATTTTTGGTGGAGACCTATCTTATGGTCGACACCCGTAGTACTGACCCTATTCTAGCTTCTTTCGATCCAGAGGTTGACAGATCTTTCCTTAGGAACCTGCGCAATCAAAGGGAAGACGGAGAAGAAGGAATAGAGACAGTCGAAACCATCGAGACAGAAATCGTTGAGACTGCCAATACCCCAGCCGTTGCAATGGCTGAAACTGGAACCCTGAGAGAGCTTACTGAGCCGAATATAGGGGCACGACCCCTAGCTGTCATCATCCCTGCGCTAGGAGAAGGGGTGAACTTTGAATTGAAGTCGGGAGTTGTTGCTTATCTCCCTAAATTCCACGGGCTGAGTGAAGAGGATCCGATCTCTCACCTGGGCAAGTTCCACAACATCTGTATGACGATGAAGCCCAGGAATGTGACGGAAGACCAGATCAAGATGAGAGCTTTTGGTTTCTCCCTACTCGATTCTGCGAGCGATTGGTATTACCACCTGCCGCTAGGAACCATAGATACATGGACTAAACTGCACAAAGCGTTCCTGGACAAGTACTTTCCCACGAAGAAGGCGAATGCTTTGAAAAAGGCAATTGCCAACATTGAGCAGGCTGGTGATGAGATGTTGTATGATTATCTAGAGAGGTACAAGAGGCTCTGTTCCAGCTGCCCATTCCATGGATATGCCAAGCAGGACCTTGTCCTTTATCTACACAACGGTCTGCTGGACCAAGAGATGAGAATGGTTGATGCTGCATGCGGTGGAAGTATTCTGAACCTGACACCGGATGAGGCTATGGAGAGACTCCAGGAGATGAGTGAGAGTACCAAGAGCTTCGGGAAGACGTACCAGAGAAAGGCGATCAATGCTGTGACCCCTGCTGGACCAAGCCCGGTGTTGACTGACTTGGCCGAGCTGAAAGAGTTGGTGCTGAGGATGGCGAAGCAGAATGCCCCTCAATAAGTTAAAGCGTGTGGACTTTGCTCTAACCAGTCCCACCATACCGATACCTGTCCCCAGCTGTAAGAGGAAGGTGTTGCTGAAGTAAACGCTGTAGGAGGTTACGGACCCCCTAGACCACAATATGGTAGACAGTCGAGATTACGGGATTGATTTCCCTGTTCGATTTTCATAGTTTATTTTTGGTTATTATTATATTATTTTATTTCCTTGTAAGTTGGGGTTTGTGATCTTGGGCTTTAGGTTAACTCTATTTAACCTAATTCCTACAGCCTCCATTCACCATTAGATTAGATTTCAAGTTACAATTCTCCTTCGGGAGACTTAGTTCGTTTCATTCTGCCTCCAGGGTTCCAACCCATGGAGAACTAAACACCTTTATTTCGCTAGACAATTAAAGCATTGGAATGGATTGGTTGTGAGATTTCTATTCCTTGTTCTATATCTTATAAGTGTTGGTTTGATTCTCTTGGTTATATTGTCTATTGATTTATGTTGGTTTATCTAGAGTTGCTAACTAGGCTTATCGACATCTATCATAGTGCTAGGATTGCATATAGGGGTTCCGAGTGCATATCTAGTGGCAAACACAATTGTGCGTATAGGGGTTCCGAGCGTACAATTATGAGTGAGAATCAGTTGCATGTTAAGTAGGGGAGTGAGTACTTGTACGTCTTTCTACTTGCATGTATCCTATATCCTTGTGTGCATTGCTATTGCTTTGTTGGTGGTAATGTACCCCGGTCTGGTACCGCGTGACAGGCGTGACTGATGTATTTTACCATTGGCATAGTAATAAGTCTATTGACAACTGTGAGAATCATTAGTACTTAAGATCAGGATGGGAACAACTATAAGATTGTGAAAAGAACTTGGATTTAATAGATTTCAGTGATCAACCTGTTTCCTTTGCAGTGTGGATATTTGTCTAGTGGAATACTCACACGCATCATTCTTATTCTTTCTCTAAAGCTTGCATCTTTGTTACTTTGCTTGATAATCAAAACCCCCCTTCCTTTGTTACTTCGCATGTTCATAAACACATAGATAGATCACTTCCTCCCTGTGGATTCGACCCTTGCTTGCCTCTACTACTTGTTTAGGTTTGTTTAGGATTTTATTTGTTTAGGTGTCATGACGACAACGCCTATCAGTGGCTTTCCATGCACTTTTCCCACCATGTTTCTTCTCCCTTCTTTCGGAGATGTGGCTTGTTGGTGGAGATTCCGAGCTCAAACTTGCTTGGCTGAGACATGATCTGTAAACTTAACAAAGATCTAGAGCTTTTTCTGCTCTGATACCAATTGTAGGATCGTGATTATTAGATAAATAACTAAGGAACTAAGAATACCAATTCTCAGTTCCCTTCGCAGCGGAAATAAACAATCAAATACAAATGAACGAGTTCCTTATAGTGGAAACCTTTGATTGCCAACTAGCAATCCAGGATAAAAACCACTACCTTTCTTTCGAAAGGATTTCAAGGTCTACTTCTTGATTTCTTATCTCTTTGGTTACAGATTATCCTAGGAACAAACACACAGTTTCTTTGCCTTACACACAGTTAGACAATCCTAGATAACTTAACACAAATTATAATAAATCCAAGAAGCAATCCTTAGCACTAAGGAACTAACTCACTTACAGTCACAGGAACTAGCACTCAGCTCTCGGGTTCCTTGACTGGTTCCTTCTGATCTCAGTTTGCGTTGATGATCTTGTTTGAGAGTTCACACTTTAATGTTTGCTATGGAGTGTGATTCTTGTTTTTGTGCTTGAAGATAACAGCAGAGCTTATCTTTCTTATATAGTGGATTCTCGAGGTTGGATCTTCTCTTGGTTCCCACAGATCAAGCTTGCCCTAGGATGTGTGGTAATCCTTGATTCACGCTGTCTTTGACATGTACCAACAACCTAGGCAGCTCAGAATCCACTTTGGTTGGTCAACTGCTTCAGCCAAGTCTGCTAAGTCATTGTCCAACTCCTTTCCTCCGAGGTTCAACAATCTGGATGCTTGGGAACTGTCCTTTGGATGGTGACAGCTTTATGATAGGTCGCTTTCAACAACCTTTGTCCGAGGTTTGGCATTCTAGGCATCTTGGAGTTTTGCTCTGGATGATGACAGACTTTTGGAAGCTTTGCTCAAGTCGCTTTCACCATCTTTTGTCCGAGGTTCGGTGTTCCCAGATTTCTCGGGAAAAGCAAAGTCGTGTGTTGTATTTCTGGGCACACCTGGGTTCCTTTGGCTTGCTTGTTTGGTTTCTTTATCTTGTTTGGCTTCCATGGTTCCAACAACTGTCCTGTGGTTCCTCTAAACACATCTTTGAGATAAAACATTAGTATCAAAATATTTGTCATCGTCAAAAGTAGAGAAACTGAGGAAAGGAACTCTCAGGGGAACCGAAGTTCCAGAGTTCCATTTCCTAACACATACAGACGACAACCACAAAACCTTCTGCCATAATTGAGCTCTGTATGTGCAGTTGATTTCTTAACCAAAAGGCCACAAAAACAAACCCTTTGTTGTGAGTTTGTGGATGTAGAACTTGTGTTTTACATTGTTAACCTGCATCATAACAAATTTCTCCAATCTCAAAATCATTTCACTCACTCAGAACACATCCAAAGTGCAATAATGTGACCCTAACATGTTCAATAACAACACATAGCTCATCATATTCACCTAACTTGTTCATTAACTTGTTCAATAATAACACATAGCTCACCAACCAAAATACCTTCCTACTTTGCCCATCTAACCTATTCTAAAAAAGGGTCAATTGGTTCATTAACTTGTTCAATAACAACACAGAGCTCAATTATAACTGTAAGCTAACAGTCAAACTCAACCTCATATTGGTTCAATTGGTTTTGTTTCAATAACAATCAAACTTGTTCAATAACCTACATCATATGAAATCAAACTAACTGTAATGCCAATGCAATTCAGAAACAATGTCAGTCAAACATGTTCAATAACCCTAAAATCTAACCCATAATGCCAATCAAATACGCAACTTCGCACCACCCTAACCCTAAAATCTTACCCTAATTCCAATCATATTACTTCGCCCCTAAAATCAATCTCTAACCCTAATGCCAATCAAAATCAAATTCGCTCACAACTGCAAATCTCCTAAATCCAATCAAATTCGCAACTGCGAACCCTAATTCCAAAAATACTTACAGATGATGCCAAATGCTTTTCGCTTAACAGCTCCAAATGCTTCACCCCCTTCTCCAACTTCGTCGAAATTGCTCCAATTACATGAAAATGAGGAATTGTGTGACCGAACTTGCGTGAATCAATCGTCGAAACTGGCTGGAAATTTTGAGGAAAAGGGTCGAATAACTTGTTCAATAAAGAGTAAACGATATTAAAGGGAAAATTTAAAAGAAATAAGCGCGTCCATACATGCGCGTTGACGGATTTTTGACGGTTCCTGGGATGGGGTGGCGTTTCATTAACGGAGCATGATACTCGGGTGGTTTTCGATAATATCGCATTAAAGGGGTGGTTTTGGGCAATATGGCCCTTTCAACGGGTGGTTTCCGGTAATTGACCCGAGATATATTTCATCTTTTCAATATATATATATACAAAAGCACTCTGAATGATTTGAATATATAAGAATAAAATATGCTGAATAAAGTTGCTTAATAAACAATAAGCAATTGGCTGCGACTTCATATATAAATTGGAAAATGGCCAATTGCATAATTTGCATGTGTTCTTAGCCAGCTGTTATGATTATTGACATTTTTTTTATAGAAGCAAAAAATATTATTAAGAGCAAATAGCAGACCACTTACACGCCAGACTAGCTGGCAAAAGCGAAGCATGAGGATACAATACCATAGCTCCTGAGGGCAAGGAAAGCCCAAACTGAGCAATGGAATGAGCAAAAGAGTTAAAAGACCTAGGAACAAACTTTAAATTACAGACAGAAAACTGAGAAAACAACCTTTGAATAGTAGATACAAACTGACCAAAATTAGTCCTAGGAGGCGAACAAACTGAGTTGCAGGTGTCCACAAGACGTTTGCATTTGGAGAAGATGCAAATCTTAGAGATCCCAAAATCGAGAGCAAACTGAAGGCCCTAAAGAATAGCTGAAGCTTCAAGTGATTCAATGGTTGTGGAAGGTTTTAACGACTTACTCCCAGCCACAAATACTGAATCAACAGAGCTAGTAATAATGAAACCCACAACACCTAAACCATTAGGAGAGTAGCTAGCATCACAAAAGAGATTGTGGCCATCAATAGCCAGAGGAGGAGCATAGGAGGGGCAGCTAACTGAGGAAGAGACGACCCCTCGACGATCAAAACCTGGAAATATAGTAGAGCAAGGAAGATAAGATAAAACCATACGTTGCAAGTCCAAAGGGCTCCAGTTTGTAGAAGAAAAGGTTCTAGAGTTGCGATTCCACCAGAGGACCCAAATACCTGTATCCCAAAGTGCTTGATCATTGGAAGAACTTGTTGTCACAATAAATTCCCACCAGTCACACATAGAAGAGGGCTTAACTGAAAGAATATTGTAAAACTATGGGAAGAGTCTCCAGAAATTAGTAGCAAAGTGGCAATTCTAGAGTATGTGAATAACAGATTCTGCTTTCTTTTCATAGCAAGTGCAAAGTTTAGAGAAGGAAACCTTTCTGAATTTCAGAACTTGAAGACAAGGCACGAAATTCTTAATGGCCTTCCATAGAAAGAGCCTTACCTTTGGGATAGCATTTAAGTCCCAAATTTCCCTCCATAGTAAGGATTCATTAGAAGGATCTGAATGAGATGGACCAGCTGATCAGTGCTATTTTATAGTGCATATCTAGGGATTATTACCAGGTTTGAGGCGCCATTTGGTTGGATTTAGAGCACAATTGGATATTATGGAGTTAGAGCGGAGAAGTGTTGTTTTGGTGGTCTGGAGGAGCTGATTGGAGACATCCCGAGGAAGAGGAGTTGACCACTTGAGGAGACGATGAAGATCCATGAAGAAAAACACGAGAGAAGGCGAGAGTAGAAGAACAAGGTGCTGAATTCAATTGATTCGTTCTCTTTACTCAGATGTCAAAATGGAGTGATTCAAATTCGAGGAGTTAGCTCTTGAAGTCTACTGCAAGTCCTCAAAATATGAGCGCGATCCGAGTTGGGAATCAAAAGTTATGGCATTGTTACGAAAGTGTCACCGAGGCAAAAAAGGCCCTGCACGGTTAGCTGCACGGTTTGCTAACCATGCAGGATGGTCGAGAGCAAACCGCGACCGCGGCCGATCGCGGCCACACACGGGAGACAGCCCGTGGAGATTTCTGAACTTTTGTTTTCTTTTTCCTTTTCTTTTTTTTCTTTATTTTATTTAATTCGAATATTATATTTTATTTCCTTGTAGATGAGGTTTGTGATCTTGGGCTTTAGGTTAACTTTATTTAACCTAATTTCCATAGCCTCCATTCATCATTTTCGGATCACGTTAGACCTAGTTTTTCATTCAGTATTGTTTTTCCCTTTTCTTAGTTTAGTTCTTTGTTTTGTTTTGTGTTTTTTGGCTAGACAATTGAAGCCTTGGTTTGAATTTGATATTGAGATTATTCCTTTACTCTTTCTATGATTGTATTAATTCTCTCTCGTGCTTAATCTCATTGATCATATATCGATTCCCCTTGATTTGTTGATTAAGACATCAATTAGATTGTTAATAGTAGTTCCCTCTAGTCTGACAACCTAGAGAAATTAGTATTATGCTATTGGTTCCCCTTTTCTATACAACCTGTTGAGATTGTTATTGATCATACTACTAAGGATTAGAGGATACTGGTTGAGAATCTAAATCCCTTAGTTTGTGTAGAGAATTAATTGCATGCAATTGTATGACTGGTTGCTACACTTGCATGTACCTATCTATTCCTGAATTCATTGCTGCTGTTAGATTCAATCTAGAAGGTCTTCTAGGTTATTTGATAGTTAGGGTTATCAGGATTGGTTGGACTGGTAACTAATTCAGAACAGGGATTAGGACATTCATGAGTATTGAGGACTAGGAGTAATCAATGATCGATCAACCAAACTAAAGGTGGATATTTGTCTAGCCAAGCTTTCTATATTTTATTTATCGTTTTCTTAGTTAGTTTCATTCAAAACCCCCCTTTGTCTTTGTTATCAATTGGTGAATGATTTTGCAAACATGAAATATAACTTGATTCTCTGTGGGATTCGACCCTTGCTTACTAGACTACATCAGTTAGGTTTGTTTAGGATTATTTTGTTTAGGTGTCACGACAACGCCTTATCACCAGCTGACATTGCAGTAGAGGATCTGATGAAGTGATATGCAGATCGCACTGTGAAGGAGCCATCATGAGAGAAGAATCATCTTCTAATATCAGCAGTTGATGGAGAAACAAGATGCAAGTTCTGAACCAAATCCAAGTCAATAGAAGAAATCCTACTCTGAAGAATATCCCATTTCCAGTCATTGATACTCCAGTCGAAGAAGTCAGCAACAAGCAAATGTTCTTTAGACTGAATAGGTGGAGAGATGAGGCTGAAAGAGTGGGGGCGAGGGATCCATTTGTCATTCCAAAATCTAACAGATTTTCCATTTCCAAGTTCCCAGAAACAACCATTTTGAATCACCCTGATACCTTGAAACAAACTGTGCCAAACAAAGCTTGGGTTAGAGCCTAGGAATGCTTGAGTGATGATCCCGTGAGGAAAGTATCTAGCCTTAAGAGTAAGGCCTGCAAGAGAGTTTGGGTGCTCCATGAATCGCCAAATTTGCTTTGTAAGTAATGCAAGATTGAAAGCCTCAAAGTCTCGAAATCCCATGCCATCCATGTTTTTGGGAATGCAAAGATGTTTCCATTTTGACCAGTGAATCTTAGAATGCTCTTGAGATCCCCACCAGAATTTTGCAAAAATAGTATCAAGTTCCTGTCAAATGGAGATAGGTAGCTTAAAACAGCTCATAATATAGGATGGAATCGATTGCAAGATACTTTTGATGATAACTTCTCGGCCAACTTGAGAAACAAAATCATCCTTCCAACCTTTAGCTTTTTTCATGACTCTGTCTGTGAGATCCTGAAAAACCATTTTCTTTGATCTACCAACAACCGTAGGTAGACCCAAATATTTGTCATGAGAACTGACCTCACCAAAGCCAAATAAATGGATCAATGAATCCTTGATTGCACTATGAAGGTTTGGGCTGAAGGAGATAGAGGACTTCTGAATGTTCACTTTCTGTCCAGTACTAGATTCAAATATGTTCAGTAACCCTACAATCCTAGAAGCCTCCTGCATATTAGCTCGAGCAAAGATCAGGCAATCATCTGCAAATAGGAGATGAGATATGGCTGGAGCAGTTCTAGCAACCTTAAGTCCATGAGTTTCTCCAGAAGCCGAAGAGGTCTTAAGAATACTGGAAAGGCCTTCCATAAGGAGAAGAAATAGATAAGGAGAGAGTGGATCTCCTTGTCTAAGACCTCTCGAGGGAGCAAAAGATTCTGTTGGAGATCCATTAAGGAGGATAGAGAATGAGGTTGAGCTGATGCACTTGAGCACTAAAGCAATCCAAGAAGAATGGAAATGCATATGGGTCATAACATGCTTGATAAAATGCCACTCAACCCGGTCAAAAGCCTTTGCCATGTCAAGCTTGATAGCCATGAAGCCCCTTTTACCCGTCTTCTTCTTCTTAATGTAATGAAAGAACTCGACAGCTATAACTGCATTGTCAATAATGGATCATCCAGAGATGAAAGCACTCTGATTTTCACTAATGGAATCAGAAATAAGCCCCTTCATTCTATTGGCAATGCACTTGGAGATGAGCTTATAAGCAAGTTGCACAAGCTTATTGGACGAAGATCAGTCATCTGAACATGCTGACTTTTTTTGGAATAAGGGCTAAGAAAGTGTGATTAAGTTGGGGAGGCAAATCACCACCATTAAGAACACTTAGAGCACAATAAATGACATCATTACCAATCATGTTCCAGTGTTGCTTGTAGAATAATGCTTATTATTATTCCTTCTCTTTCTGTTATTAGCCTTGTTGTGGAAATACCTTGTATTTCTGTCTCTAGAAGATAGTTCATTAGCACAAGCTCTCTGATGCCACATAGTTTCTTGTTGAGATATCAGTTTGTCCTCTGAGATCTTTAAGTTGTAGAGAACATCTGCATTAGAGAGTGTGCAGTTGTGGGTAGAGAGCTCATATATCTGAGATTGGATGGATTTTAGTTTCATATCTACATTGCCAAAAGAAACACGATTCCAGGATTGAAGAGCATTCTTAGTTACATCAAGATGTTAAAGAAGATCTACAGAGGTTGTAGATTGCCAAGAATCACTGACAAGTTGATGATATCCTGGATTTGATAACCACATTGCCTCGAAACGAAAGGGTTTGGTTATACTGCTACTTGCTGAAGGTGAATTTCTGGATAGAACTACTGAAATAGGAGCATGGTCCGAGCCCCAGTATCCAAGATTGGAAAGTATTGATTGAGGAAAGTTGCAAAGCCAAGTATCTGTAGCAAAACCTCTATCAAGTTTTTCTTGGATGAGTGCAGTATCCTTTCTACCATTAGTCCAGGTAAAAGGTCCCCCTTCCCAGGAAAGTTGACGAAGACCAGTGGTGTCCAAAGCAAGTTGGAAATCATATATAGCAGAAGGAAATATAGTTGATCCACCTTCTTTATCAGAAGCATACAAAATTTGGTTAAAATCACCCAAGCAAACCCAATTGTGACCAGCAGTAAGGGAAAGATGACACAGAAGATCCCAAGATTGATGCTTGTTACACGCCTCTGGCCAAACATAGAAGAAACAACAATTCCAGGAACTGAAAAGGATACAATCTTCAAAGTTTACAAAAATGTGATGATTAGTAGAAGATAGAATCGACAGGTGGGCATCCTTACTCCATAATAGAGCAAGACCACCACCTCTACCATGGTTGTTGGATGCAAAAAAAAAAAGATAAAAACCAAGCTTAACTGCTATATTAGACATATGGTTCCTAGTAGATTTAGTTTCCATAAGAAATATTACATCGGGAAGCTGTTGTCTGACCAACTTAGCCAATCTGGAAACTGCACGGGGTCTTCCCATACCCCTGCAGTTAAAGCTAATAATTTGCATTGCTTTCGGCAGAAAGAGGATTCCTCCTCTTTCGCCGATATAAAAGTGTTTGAAACACTGCTTTGGATTGAAATGGGGACATCAACCAGTTTACTCTTTTTTGATTTTGGAGGGGAGGAGGTTGATTATTGACAAGTTAATGGTAACTGCTAAGTAGCAACTACCAGGAATTAGCAGAACATTTTGTATATAATAATAGACGCGAGATCATATACGAACCCGGTTTATAGTGCGAAATACGAAGCCATTACAATTCTCCGTTCTGCTTCAATCGGATGGCGCACGTGGCATGTATTTTTTATTTATTTTTTCCTTAGAAAACCACAAAAAATATTTGGCCTAGTGGTTTAGGAGTATGTGGGGAATGAGAGATCTTGGGTTCAACTCCCCCCAACAACACACTCTTTTGCTTTTTTTTTTTTTTTCTAGTTCTTTTTTTCACTTTTCTTTTAATTCAGAAATCACAAATAATTCTAAATAATCACAAATATTCTTGAATTGTTTTAAGATAAATTTGGGAGGTAGGAAACATTATCATATATGAACATTAGAGGACAATATATGAACATCGACACATAACGACCTAGTAAAAAGAATTTCAAACATGCATACATGTGCATGTTACATATGAACCTTAAAGAACAAATATATGAACATGTGCATGTTACATATGAACCTCAAAGACCAAGTAAAAAATTTCAAACATGTTACATATGAACCTCAAAGACCAAGTAAAAATAATTGAAATTTGTAAATTTGAACCATGAGGTTCATATGTAACATGTACATGTTCATATATTTGAAATTCTTTTTACTTGTCTTTTTGTGTTGATGTTCATATATTTTAATCTAATGTTCATATATGATAACGTCAAGGTTCATAAAATTAGAGGTTCATATGTTATTTGTTGATGTTCATATATTGTCATATAATATTCATAGAGTTTGGATCATATGCGGAGCACTCTTCCCGTGCGGACGTGCGGAGCATGCACTTTTGGGTCTTATTTGTGCACTTTAACGTAGGGATGGCAACGGGGCGGGGATTCCCCGTTCCCCGCGGGGATTCCCCACCACGGGGACGGGGACGGGGATTTTAAACGGGGATGGGGGGAAAATTAAATCCCCGTGCGGGGACGGGGACGGGGTTGGGGAGAGGGGTCCCCGCCCCATCCCCCGCCCCACCCCCGTCCCCGTCGGGGAACCCCGCCCCCATCCCCACCGGGGAACCCCGCCCCCGTCCCCGTCGGGGAGTCCCGCCCCCGTCCCCGCCGGGGAGCCCCGCCCCCGTCCCCGCCGGGGAGCCCCGCCCCCGTCCCCGCCGGGGAGCCCCGTCCCCGTCGGGGAGCCCCGCTGGAAAATTGCCAAAACCCTTGTACCCTAAGTTAGGGTACAAGGGTTTATAAATCAGTATTGATCAAGTGCTATGTATATAAATCAGTTATATTAAGCCTTTATCAAGTCCTAAATCCTTATAAAAATGTTGTTATGACTTTATCAATTATATTAAGCCTTTATACATAATAATGTATATAAATCAGTATTGATCAAGTGATATAATAGTGTATATTTAATAATATATATGGTAAAAATCAAAATTTTCAAGTGATATAATAAGGTATATGGTAAAATAATTTTTACAATGAAAAAGTATACGTATAAGATCACCACAAATTTTGACACTAAACGGGGATGGGGAATATAACACTAAACGGGGACGGATTCGGGGCTAGAAATTCCCCGTCGGGGAATTTATATGGGGAAAATTTACGGGGACGGGGATTCCCCAACGGGTATGGGGACGGGGCGGGGACGGGGACGGGGCCAAATTTTTAACTACAACGGGGACGGGGACGGGGATGGGGAATATAACACTAAACGGGGATGGAGACGGGGAGGGTACTCCCCGCCCCGAACCCGCCCCATTGCCATCCCTACTTTAACGTCTTATTTGTGCACTTTTTCACGTAAATTTGTGCTAAAAAAATGTAACGATTTTGAGAAAATTCATTAAAAATATGTGTTTAACTATTATTAATTAACGAATAAGTGAATGTGTTTGGGTGATTAATGAAAAAAAGAAAGGAAAAAGGAAATTACTTGGGTAATAAATGAGAAAGAGAAAGGAAAAAGGGAAGAATGAAAAATAAAAATAAGAGTGTTGGGACTTGAACACTAGACCTGATGATATTATCCAAGAGTCCCTACCATTTGTGCTAGGCATTACATACATACATACATACATACATACATACATACATACATACATACATACATACATACATACATACATACATACATACATACATACATACATACATACATACATACATACATACATACATACATACATACATACATACATACATACATACATACATACATACATACATACATACATACATACATACATACATACATACATACATACATACATACATACATACATACATACATACATAGTATGTAAACTACATGCTTAGTATGTAAATGCGCATCTTTAACATGTAAATGTACATATATATAAAAAATGCATGTTTATTAAAAGTGCATGTTTTATATGCTAAAGTACATGTGTTAACTAAAGTGTATGGTTAGGATGCTTAAATGCATATTCAATATAAAAAAAGGAAAAAAATAAATTAGGTAAAAAAATCGGGAAAAAAGTTCAAAACAAAAAACCGGGGACAAATTTAAAAAAATTCTGATAAAAATAATAATCATAATTAAGTGTGTCGTATTTACGATTTTGTCACTCCTTGTCTTTTAATTCTAGCTATCCATCTCATAGGTATAATAGTCATCATCGATCCCCACTATTCACCCTAACCCCCGTCCTAATATAATCCAAACTAATATAACTAACACTGAAAGCTTATTTTTAATTAATATAAAAATCTAAAATAACACTTAATAATCTATTGCAAAAAACCCCGCAAATAACTCATACTAAAAAACAAGAAAAAAATCACCAAATATAATCCTAACTTTCACTAATAGACAAAAAATAATACAAACTTTTAACCCATGAACCAAAACTAATACTATAACTTTGGAATACCGGCTAATTCGACAACATGTACTCGAGGTCTTTTCGTAGTTGGACGTGATAAGTAATTCTTATTTGTACAAGATCTCTTATTAGGTGTCATTTTGTCATCAAATTTCATTTGTGTTATCTTTGTTTCATGAGTTGAAAATTAGGATTATTTTTTATTGAGTTGGAAGTTGGGATTATGTTTGGTCTGCTAGTGAAAGTTGGGATTATTTTTTCATATTTTTTTTCCAAAAAAAGAAACCTTTTGCCTTGTTTGTTTTTGTTACAAGACAAACATTAGGCTTCCTTTCTAGTAAAGACGATATAAAAATAGTATATAGCTATAGTATATAACTATACGATATAACCATAGTATATAACTATTCGTTAGAACCATAATATATAATTATAGTATATAACTATACGATATAAAATTTGTATATAACCATAGTACGTTAGAACCATAATATATAATTATAGTATAACTATACGATATAACCATGGTATATAACTATACGATATAACCATAGTATATATATAACTATACGATATAACAATAGTATATAACTATACGATATAACCATAGTATATAATTATACGATATAACAATAATATATAGCTATAGTATATATAACTATACGATATAACCATAGTATATAACTATTCGTTAGAACCATAATATATAATTATAGTATATAACTATACGATATAAAATTTGTATATAACCATAGTACGTTAGAACCATAATATATAATTATAGTATATAACTATACGATATAACCATGATATATAACTACAGTATATATATAACTATACGATATAACAATAGTATATAACTATACGATATAACCATAGTATATAATTATACGATATACAATAGTATATAGCTATAGTATATATAACTATACGATATAACCATAGTATATAACTATTCGTTAGAACCATAATATATAATTATAGTATATAATTATACGATATAACCATAGTATATAACTATACGATATAACCATAGTATATAATTATACGATATAACAATAGTATATAGCTATAGTATATATAAGTATACGATATAGCCATAGTATATAACTATTCGTTAGAACCATAATATATAATTATAGTATATAACTATACGATATAAAATTTGTATATAACCATAGTACGTTAGAACCATAATATATAATTATAGTATATTATTATACTATATAACCATGGTATATAACTATAGTATATAAATGAACGATATAGCAATAATATATATATATAACTATACGATATAACAATATTATATAACTATACGATATAACCATAGTATATAATTATATGATATAACAATAGTATATAGCTATAGTATATATAACTATACGATATAACAATAGTGTATAACTATACGATATAACCATAATATATAATTATACGATCTAACAATAGTATATAGCTATAGTATATAAATGAACGATATAGCAATAGTATATAACTATACAATATAACAATAGTATATAACAATACGATATAACAATAGCATATAGCTATAGTATATAACTATACGATATAATCATACTATATAACTATTTGTTACAACCATAATATATAATTATAGTATATAACTATACGATATAACCATAGTATATAACTATACGATATAACAAAAATGTGTAACTATAGTATGTAAGTAATAAGTTCATAATACTTAACTATAATACAAAACTATAGTATATAAGTAATAAATTCATAATACTTAACCATAATGTTTAACTATAATATATAAGTAATAAGTACGTAATACTTAATTATAATGCATAACTATACTTTATAACTAATATATTTTGTAATACTTAACTATAATACGTAACTATAGTATATAAGTAATAAGTTCATAATACTTAACTATAGTATATAAGTAATAAGTTCGTAATACTTAACCATAATGTGTAACTAAGTAATAAGTACATAATACTTAATTATAATGCATAACTATACTTTATAACTAATATATTTTGTAATACTTAACTATAATGCATAACTATAGTATATAAGTAATAAGTTCATAATGTTTAACTAGGGCTATTCAAATCTGGATCGGACCGAAAAACTGGACCGGACCGGTGAAAATACGGTCCGGTCTCCGGTCCAGATAATTTCCTTAATCCGGTTCCGGTCCGGTCCAAATCCGGAAAAAAACCCGTCCGGACCAGTGGATCGGAATTTTTAATTTAATTTATATGTTTTTATATGTTTTTTTTTGGAGATTTATATGTATTGTTTTATAGATATTTTTCTTAATTTAATAAGTTAGGAGTATATATGTTTTTTAGATATTTTTTTTATAGATTTTAAATAAGAATTGATTTTTTTTTTTTAAAATAAAATCCGGTCTAAACCGGTCTAGGACCGGACCGGACTTTTGGAAAAATCCGGTCCGGTCCGGACCGGATGAACACCCCTATGTTTAACTATAGTATATAAGTAATAAGTTCGTAATACATAAGTAATAAGTTCATACTTATTACTTAATACTTAACTATAGTATATAAGTAATAAGTTCATAATACTTAACTATAATACATAAGTTCATAATACACATTATAGTTAAGTATTACAAAATATTTTACTTAATACTATAGTTTCTAAAATTTTTATTCTCGTTTTTTGGCTTTTTGGAAGGGAAAACGATATCCGTTTTGGATGAATTTTATATGTACGGACTCGTATTAAAATTTTATACAAAATTATAGTAGAAAAATGCAGAAAATACCAAAAATTTTCACTACAATGCGCTATATGCTGGGCACCAAATTGTAAAAAAAATGGGTAGGAAGGCTTCATTTTTTGGGCTTTTGGAGAGGCAAACGATGTCCGTTTTGGACGAATTTTATATGTACGGACTCGTATTGAAATTCTCTACATGATTATGGAAAAAAAGTGCAATTTTGAAAAAAATGTTTTTTTTTAAACACAACGACGTAGCGTTTAAAACTTAATCGGCTCGATTAAACCGAGTCCATTTTAAACGCTACGACGTAGCGTTTAACTCCGACCTGGTTTAATCAAGCCGATTTCGTTTCTTTTTTTAATCTCAATAAATCCAAAAAAAACAAAAAAACTCTCACGCCATATAATAGCGTTTAAAAAAAAAGTTAAACGCTACCTCGTAGCGTTTAACTTGCGGTGCGAAAACAAAAAAGAGCAGTGCAAAACCGAACCCCCTATAAATTTGGCTTCAACCGATGCAATTTCATCATCCAATTTCGAGAAAAACAACTCGACTGCTATGTTTTCTTTCGCTTTTGTAAATGGCATTTTCCGATGCCATTTCTCGAGCTCTTCCACTACCAACCACATCTAAAGATATTTTGCAACGCCATGTGTCCATAGCCACTGACCTTGCTCAATTTTGACATTGTTTGAGCGACCAACGAGCCACCTAAAGTGGGCTCGATCAATACGGTTTTTTGGAAATCTGCTCCGACATCCTCTATTTTCATTAGCACTTTCTGGCCACAACAAACCACTTCCGACTCCAACGTCAAGCCCTGGTGAAAGTTTGTGTTGCAAAGAATCCAACTCCACCGGCCCCGTCCCGCATCGTCGTAATTTGGTCCTCAAATGAGCCACTTGAAATCGACTGGTCACTTGCTCTGTTTTGGGCGTCGTTAAGCCCAATTAGCCTATCCACTTGAAATTCAACCCGAGATCTATCGAGCGGTATAATTTCTACCCATTTCGTATCGTTATTTTAATAAACGAATTATATAATTAAACATAAACTAATTTATGTTTTAATTTTGTCGGTACATTATGGGTCGTGAATCAATCAAGAAATGAAACCTCGATGCTGAATTCGTGGAAGCCGACATTCTCGCTAATTAATCATTGGTAGTCGTCTCGTCTAGATTCATCAATCAAGAAGTGGTGGTTCGCTCTTGTCATTTCAGTAATTCTTTGACCGATAATTAATATTGAAATTAATTGTTAATTAATTGGGTAATTTCTAAAATCTAATTAATGTTTGAGAACACTTGTATGTATTAAATAATTATGTATCTAGGTTGATAGTTATTATTGATATATATATATTTATATATAGGCAGATATGATTAATGTTGTTATCATCATAATGACGGTATTGAGTGTGGACTTTATGTGTTATGTGTGGACTTTATAGTCATTAAGTGTGGACTTTTATATTCGAGTGTGTTAGAGATATTATGGCGTTGCAAGACATAAAGATCTCTTTATAACTTGGTATTAGTTGGAATAATTCCCTAATACTTTTAAGGAAATTACCATTGCTTCTTATCCACCCGTAAATGATAAGAGGTGTTTAAGCACCTTGCTAGTGCAATTGGGTTGGACGTAACGTCGCCCTGTGTTGTTCTCGTTTTATTCGAGACTGTGTTAAAAGCTTTAAGAATAATTATGGTGTGGTGAAATTAAATAAGATAAGTGATGCGAGCACATAATTAATAAACTTCGAGCGAGAAACACAACTTGGAAACCGCTCGTGCTCTAGCTTTCTTTTCAATCTGGATTCGCATTATGCGGTTGTTGGACCCAATTATTCAACGAAGTTTTATATATGTTGTGTGTTGATTTAAAACATTCCCAATTATAGTAACTAGATATGACCACATAGAACCTCACATAAAATACCCTTTCTTAGTCTTTCATTAGACTAACCAACCACTACTTTTCCTTGCATGGTTGGCTGGTGTCATTCGTCCCATACATCACATCAGCTGACTTGCCTCAGGTTGTCTAGACGTAACAAGACGGAGAAGAAGGCTTGTAGTTGAAGTTTAGCTTTGAAGTATTTTCAAGGTTGTCTGAATGTAAGATTTAATTTTTCCTAATTAATGTAATAGGTGAAAGTGTTAGATAATATAGTCATGTAATTAGGATTTATTTAAGGTCTTCCGTTGTAATTTCAATATCGTTTTGTAAAACTTATCTCCTCAATTTATGAGGGGAATATTAGTAAAGATTCGATATTTATTTCAAAAGTCTTTCACTACTCTTGTATTATTAAATGTTTATTTATTTTACGCATAAATTGTTTGGCTTAAGCCTTGGCTGGCTTTTGACATTAAAGTCTGAGGTTACATGCGTGTGGCACTACCAGCATAAATCAGGGGTGTTACATGGACAAAGAATTTGCCTTCCATTTCGCCAACTGTTTTTTTTAGACTTAAAATGGAATAATCATTTATGTTTTTTTTAACACGGCCTCAAACAATATGGATAGACTTAGTTTTTTGAATGTTCAAAACAACAGCAAAAGAGGCCGCTTGATGTGATGTAATATTGCTGGAAGATTCAAAAGTAAATTTAGGTTAATTTATGGCTAAGCCTGATTTATTGGTGAAATTGTCTAGTATTGATTTCATATGTAACGTGTTAGTTTAAGAGACATTACCAAGAATCAATATATCATCATTGAAATTAATAAAAGAAATACATGTTCCACTTTTTGTTAATTAAATTCCAATTTTATGTTAGGTTGTAATGATTTGAAAAATAGCACTTTGACTAAGAATTAAATGACAATAGTAAATATAAAGGGAGCTATAGGATCACCTTGTTGTATAACACAGGAGGGGAAAAACAAATTGCTTGGTCCATTATTAACTAAGTCAAAGAATGATGTGGATGTTATACATGCCATCCTAGGTTAACTCATCCATTGTCAAATCCAAATTTAAGAAGGGCTTGTCTAATGAAATTCCAATCTAGTTTATCATATGTTTTTTCCATATCTAGTTTAAGGCCCATCTATCCATGTTTCCTTTCTTTTAATTGTGAAAAAATGGAATATTTCGTGTGCAATTACAATGTTATCTTGTATAATTCTTCCCTCGACAAATGCTCCTTGTAATAGACTAACTAAGTGGGGAACAAAGAGTGCCTGTTAGCCAATATTTTGTTGTAATCTTATACATAGTGTTACAAAGGCTAATTGGTCTATAGTGATTAATTTTTATTGGCTTGTCTACTTTAGGAGTTAGAGTAATGAAAGATTGAGCACATTCTGTAAGTAATTGTCTTGAGTGAACAAAGGATTGGACTATAGATATAACCGAGTTTCCAACGATATTCCAATATTTGTGATAAAACTCAACGGGATATCCATCAGCGCCATGTGTTTTGTCAGAAGACAAATCGAAGACTACTTGCTTAATTTGAAAAGAAGATGGCTAATTAAGTAGCATTACATTATCTGCTTGTTTGACAAGATGTGGAATCACAACTAGGTCAGTTTGGGTTGTTGCGCTGGGATGAAGAGGTTGGAATATGTTTTTAAGTTCTTTAAAAATAGCATGTTGGATACTGGAATAATCATATAGAACCCACCCATCATGGGTTTGAAAGGACACAATCTTTTGTTTGTATGAACATATTTTTGTAGTAGTTTGAAAGTATCGAGTGTTTCTATCCGAATTTTGTAAATATGTAGTTTTAGCACGTTGTTTCCAATATTTATTTTAAAAATAAAGAAACTTATTATACTTTAGAAGATGTCATTTATATTTAGACGAAAGTTCAAAGTTTGTTACCTCATGTAGATACTGTGTTTGTAGTTCTTGGAGTTTCAACTCCGTATTCTTCAGTTGCTCAAAGTTATTATTCATTTTACTACATGACCAACATTTTGAGGAGCTTTTGTTTCATATAAATTTTGAACATAAAATATCCCTTGTGTTGGTAACTCCGTACGTACTTTTTTAACAAGATTAGTGTAGTCAAGGTTCAAGGTCCATCCATTTTTAAATCTAATGGGAATTTTCTGAAAGACATTAGAGTATCCAAGTGATAGAGTTATTAGACAGTGATCAGATGTAGTAAATGGATGATGATGAATGATCAAATTATTATATGTATGAGCAATATATAGATGAATGATAACTTTGTCCAAATGTTCAAAGATATTGATGTTGCCAATTGAAGATTTTCTCTAGGTAAATGAGAAACCTGTAAATTTTATGTCAAGCAAACCAAATTCAGTGAAGTCATTTAGGCGATAAAACCAAGAAAAGTTAGAAGAGATGCCACCCAATTAGTCTTCAAGGTTAAGTATCTCATTAAAATCACCCATTAACAAAAAGAAGGTTGTAATGGGAAATAATTGTTCCAATGCTTAACCAATAGTCATGTTTGAGTTCATCACGAGATGGAAAATAAAGAAAAATGATTAGGAAATGGATGTTGTTGTCGTGAAGTTCAATGAAAATAACATTAGAGGCATTATGCAAAATGTTTATGTAAGGCAAGAATTGGAGTTGCTAAAAACTAACCACAAGCCAACACGGGAGCCTTGAGATGAGGAAACCGTAATTGTCTTAAAACCAAACTTATTATAAAACTTTGAATCTGGTATAATGTTGGATTTCGTTACAGAGAGACATAATCGATTTTTACATATCATAAATCCGATTTCAGTCTAAAAAAATTGGGTATTTAACGTCACAAGTATTCCAATAGCCGATCTTCATGCTGAATTATGGAAATTAGAGTAAGTTATTTTTTTTGAAAAAATAGTGAAGTATGTGGTAAAGGTTATTAATTTGTAGTCTTTTGTGAGGAGATTATAATTATAGAACTGTTTGTTTACATTATGAGATATAAAGGGAGTCAACTATAACATTAACTTCTCCATAGACGTGTCAGGATTGTGTTGACCAGTCCCTCTTCAAAAAGTCTTAATTTTCTGAAATTAGGCTAAGAGGTTACAATGATCCATATGTTTGGCAACAATTTGAACCACCGACTATGAGTTTGTTTCGAGGCAAATCATCTTGTACCAAACCATCCCAAGAAGGCTTCAAACCCTGCACAACTGTATTGATACATGGGAAACTCCTTCAACACATTTGATGTTGTTGGTCTCGTCTTGAAGACAAGATTTGACTCATTTTGCTTCTCAAACTCAAACAAGAACTCAATGAAAGAACAAGAACTCCAAATATGAATTAACCAAACAATTCTCAAGAACGATAGTGTTTTCGATGAAAAACACACAAGCACCTAACAGATGCTTATGTATTCAAATCTGCCTCCTAAAGAAAAATGAACGCTTCTTAAATAACAAAACTATGGTTTTGTAGGCCAACCAAAGAGAGACTAATTCAGAAAGGATAATCTAGCAATAACTTTGACAACTGAAAATGCTCCTGATCCCCTATCACCCTCACCAAAACCCTAACTCCAAACTTGGCCCCGTAACCCTAACTCCAACCTTGGTGAATCCTAATCTTCATCCTCTGACTTGCCTTTACAAATTTTGGTTCTTGTTGGCTATTTCAGCCTTGGAAGTGTTCATGAGTTCGTCCCAAAATTTGTCAATTCGAAACTCTTCTCTAGTTCACCTGAAAATCGAAGTCAAGACTTCGATGGCGAGATGGGGCTTGTGTGTGGAGGCGTCGGTTAATGGCTATTTTGGTTTCCTCCATGGACTAAGGAGATGAAGGCAGTTGATGGGTGAAGTTGTGGCCGCGAGACTCGGTTGACGACGGGTTTTGTGCCCACCTTGGAGTTCTCAAGTTACTTGTTGGTGTTCCTTCTATCTCTTCCTTCTTTTCACGATGGTTGGTTGCTATACTAGATGAAATCCTTGAGCATTTGTCTGTGCCATTTTGTGCAACTCCTTTTTAAACCAATATGTTATACAGGAAATCAAAGGATACTCATGCCCTTATATCAACATTTGGACAATCAAACCCAATGAAACATGAAAATTATGATCCATGAAAACCAAAAAATGTTTGAATACATTCTTTGGGCAACACATTCTAAAACTATATTTGAGGACTGCCAATCGATCTTTTTAAAATCGAAGTTTGATAATACGCACTTTTAAAACATGTTTGAATGGAAAATAATGGAGAATAACCTCATCTTCGTCATCATGGGGGACATAAAAGAAATTACCAATTGTAGAAACAAATTTGACTTTTGCAGCAATCTGTTGATTCGTTGATTCAAGCTTGGGTGTCAATACTTCTCAGCAATTGTGGAGCTAATCTAAGGTGGAGATCGAGTTGTTCCAGTGCTGATCATGGTGGCATTCAAGGCTCTTAAAGATCCATCATTTAGGTGGGGGAAACGTCATGGTAGTCTAGTTTGCACTTCCTCATGATTGGTCCTATCTAACCCGTTTTATCATGGCACTACGTTTGTTAGTGCTTTACTCACTGATATACTTAGCTCATTTAGGCTTTTTAATTGCTTTGTTGTATTTTTCCTTGCTTATTTGTTTTTGTTTTTCCTAAAGTAAGTCCATCCGATTGCCAATTTTTCGGCCTCTCGATTTACCAGACATTTATATGTTGGGTAAATTGAACTCTTACCTTATAAAAAAAACTAGGATACTTACATAAAATCCCTAAAGGGTAAAAATGTAAAAAGGGTCATAAAAATAATATAGTAAAATGTTCAAAAAAACAACCCTCGCATGGTCTATGTAGTCAAAATGCACGGACAACAACGAAAGCAAAAGACAACGCACGACCCATGCGCCAGACCGCACAGAGGGCAACTAGCACGTGCAAGTGATGATGCACGGAGGGCAACAACTTCTAGATACAAGTGCACGGTTCATGCGTTGTGCCACACAGACATGGTCTGGAGCGTGCAATTAACGTTGTCTACACATAATGCATTACACGGGCTGTGCGTTTTATGCAGGGTTTGTAGACTCGTCATGTATGAGAAGAGTGACGATTCTTGGCTCACGGGGCTCGTGTATGGTGGCGGCAAAGCGTCACATGAGTTTGGTCGTTGCCTCCTTGATCTTCATAGCTCAAGCCTTTGTGATAGGACTTCGAGTTGGTATCCGAATCACGTCCCCGGCGTCGTTCATAGTCATTGTGGGGAGGGAGTCATCATTTCCCCCTTCTCAAACCTGGATTCTCCTCGATTAGTCATCGGAGAAGTCATCGACAATATAGGAAGACAAGTCAGTGACATTGTAGGTGGAATGGACGCCATAATCGCCGGGAAGCTCAAGGTGGTAAGCGTTGTCCCTAATGCGTTGTAGAACCCGAAATGGGCCATCTCCTCGGGCAACAAGCTTGGACTTGTGCTTGTTGGTTCCAAATATCATATTCTTCCTGCCCTTGTCAGCTTAACGCTTCTTTTACTCGTAGGCCTGAGCAAATAAGGGCCGATCCGCCCGTCCCGCCAATCCCGCCCGCATAAACGAGAGGATCTGGAAAAGATATTCAGCCCATACGGGCCAGTGAGCATGGCCCTCCTGTTTATGTGGGCGGCACATGGACAGTGGTACTGATCCATTTAGCCTAGATAGGCTACTCGGACAGCCCGTATTAATATTTGAATATATATCTATATATAAAATTTTATATTACGAAATATAAATACCCCTAGATATGTAAAAAAATTATATTAATTAGAGTGACAGACTAAACATTGATTCCCCTTCTCTTCCATGCTATAGATGTTGATGAGATGGACGGACAAGATTTATGCTCTAGTGAAACAACCTGCTAGAGTGAAACATCTCAATGATTCTAGTACATTAGATGTTGATGAGATGGACATACAAGATTTAATGGAGGGAGGTACAAAATAATTTGAATATAAGGCACACACTAAATTAGCTCATTTTATGGAATTCATTTCCCTCAATTTACTCCCTCTCTCTCCACCCACCGATTCACTTTCCCCATTTTCATCGTCTCTCGCTTTCTCCTTCCAAAAACCATTCATTGTCTCTCTCTCTCTCTCTCTCTCTCTCTCTCTCTCTCTCTCTATCTCTCTCTCTCTCTATCTATCTCTCTCTCTCTCTCTAGAAAATTCTTCCACTTCCATTGAAGCAAATGTTCAAGCATTGATTTTCTCCGTCATTCTCTCTCGAAAAACCATTCGTCAATCGCTTTCTCTCGGAAATCCTTCTCATCACCGACGGTTTCTTCCACTTCTCACAAGGTAAACACATCTCGTTTTTTTTTTAACTTTTTGTTTCGATTTTGGGTGTTTTGTTGTTCTAATGATTCTAGGGTTTTGAATGAGATGACAATATCACATTGTAGATTACTATATGATATTCATCTTTTTTTTAAAATTGATATTCATTGTATTCTACTTGATATATATGCACTACATCCGGTGTTGTTATCCTGAAATTTTCGACAGTGGAGGTTTCATGCTCTGAGTAGTTTATATTCAAATTTTACGATGTCATATTCACTATAATGGTGTTGATATTCATGTTGTTCATTTTGGTGTTGTTTGTACTGTTTGCAATTGATATTCAAATTGTTTAATGTGATATTCATACAAATGCTTTTGATATTTATGTTAGATGTACGTTTCATGCTCTGAGTAGTTGATATTCAAATTTTATGATGTGATATTCACTATGATGTTGTTGATATTCATGTTGGATCAATTTTATAATGTGATATTCATACAAATGCTTATGATTTTTCGTTCATACAATTACTCCTTCCTAAACAATGACTGCTTTCGCACTATTCGTTCTCCCGCAATCGATTCCCCTCTATTCGTCATTGAATTTTTTATTATGTATTTTTTTGAATTTTTTATGTACTAATCTTATTTTGTTAATTATTAATGGTCTTTTTACAGAGAAGATCGATTGACAGTTGAGATCTACAACCCTAAATTGATTGTGTCGGAGCTCTGCCGTTTGACACGACAACTCCCTTGTTAATCGTCATAAATCGAAGGACCGAAAAAAGTAGAGTAAAATAGGATATTCATGATATCAGATACGATATTCACGATATTGGATGGTGATATTCGTGTAATTAGGTGATGATATTAATGTAATTGGGTGGTGATCGATATTCATGATTTGGGCGGTGATATTCATGTAACCGAGTGTGATATTCATGTAGCCAAGTATGATATTCATATACATATTCAAGAGTGTGATTTTCATTTAAATGATATTCGTTGTTCACTACTGAGATATTCAAAACTACATAAACGATATTCTTGAATAATACAAGTGTATTCATGAATATCAATACTGAAGACATGAATATCAAACACAAAAGCATAATTATTACACAAGATAATATATACCACTACAGAATATTATGAATATGTCCACACAAAACTTGAATATCAATACATGAGAGCATGAATATCCATGTACAACGGAGGAACATGGTTATGAAGAAAACTATTGAGATATTCAAAACTACATAAACGATATTCATGACTAATACACAGTGTATGCATGGATATCAATACTAGAGTGATGCATATCAAATACAACGATGTGAATATCATTTACAGAGACATGAATATCAATATGTAGCTTTTGGATGAGTTTTCACATGTGGCTATGGTGGAATTGAAGGATATGGACAAATCTTCTAAAGAGAAATTTAAGGAATGTGATTTGATTTGGTTTCTCTCTCTTCAATATTCAATTCTTTTTTAGCATGTAAAAATTAAAAGCATAATTAAATCTTCCCCCATATCCGTAACTGTCTTATTTGAGCATGATCTTGTGCATGTAACCACACCCTACCTATTATATATCTCATTAATCCATACGTCCATTACCTCTCATCCAACGTCCTAGATTTGTCCACTTGTTTTACCACAACACTCGTTTTACCTGAGCGCTATATACATATATATATATATATATGTAAGTTTGAACTTTTTGTATGTAGAAGTTAGTAAAAATATGACAAATCTGTAATAGAAGTGTAGTTTTATCAACTATTTAATTTTAAGCTAAGGTAAATATAAAATATGCTTTACTTAATTTTGTAATTTAAGAAAAAGATTCGGGTCCCACCGGCTACCCGGGTTTGGAAGTCCAGGCGAATCCAGACACTCTTTGTAGCCGAATTTTGGCTCGGATCTGGCCTGGATAAAAGAGCTTGATTAGTTACCTCTGTTTGGTCACCAGTTTGAGGCTGACAAGAAGTATAAAATAATACTTTAGTCTCTAACTTAGACCGCAAGGTCTTTCAAAAGCAACTGAAAAATTTAGCATCAAGATTAGAAACAATAGTGCAAGGAACTCCTACAATCTAACTATCTCTCTAAAGAAAAGGTCAACTACATGCATTGTATCACCAGTCTTAAGACATGCTATGAAATGACCCATCTTAGAACATCTATCAACAACAACAAACATCGAATCCATCCCCTTTTTACTCCAAGAAAATCCCACAATGAAGTCCATAGATATGTCCTCCCATGAGGATATAGGAATAGGAAGAGGAGTATACAATCCATGGGGATTCAACCTCGACTTAACTTTCAAACAAGGCATACAAGAATTGCAAAAACGCAACACATAATTACTCATCTTAGGCCAAAAGAAGTGTTCATGTAAAGCATGCAAAGTCTTAGTAACCCTAAATGTCCTTCAAGGCCTCTTTCATGGGCCTTCCACACTAACAACCTACATATAGATGAGCTAGGAATGCATAATTTTCCAGATTTAAACAAATAGCCATCATCTAAATAAAAGTTGTTCAAGGTTCCTTTAGTCGTGCAATGATCAGAGATAGTGTTGAAGAGCACATACAACTCCTTAATTAAAGCAAAACCAAGTAACTAACATCCATTTGGTTCAAGAGGACATACATGCGAGAAAGGGCATCATCTACAACATTCTTCTTTCCCTTCTTATATTTAACGATGTATGGAAACGTGTCCATAAACTATACCCATCTGGCATGTCGCATTCCATGATTCTTTTGGCCCTTCAATTATTATAGTTCCTCGTGGTCCAAGTGGATAACGAACTCCCTGGGCCAAATATTATGTTGCTAGGTTTTCAATACCCGAATGAGAGCATAGAACTCTTTGTCATAAGTGAGATAGCTCAACTCGGTTCCACTCAGCTTCTCGCTAAAATAATTGATGGGAGTTCCCTCTTGGAGAAGGACCCCTCTTATCCTAATCCTCGACGCATCGCACTCCACCTCAAAGGTCTTTGTGAAGTCCGAAAGTTGAAGTAAGAAGGTGTAGCAAAGATGGAATTTGAGGGTGGTGACGGTATCCTCGTGTGACTTCTTCCAGACAAACGGTGTTTTCTTCTTGGTGAGCTCGGTCATGGGGCTGCAATTGTGCTAAAATCTTGTACAAAACGCCCATAGAAGCCAGCTAGACCAAGGAAAGAGCGCACCATGGTTGGAGTAGGCTAATGGGTTATAGTCATACTTGTATGGCCTTTATCATCTCTTCGTCCACCTTGAGTCCATCCTTGCACACAACAAAAGCAAGAAAAATAGTAGATTTCGAGCAAAAAGTGCCCTTCTTAAGGTTAGCATAGAGTTTCTCCTTACGAAGACAATCCAAAACATCCCTAAGGCGGTCTACATGTTATATATCCTATAGTTTTACTATATACAAGAATATCATCAACGTAGACAACAAATTTCCTTAAGTAAGCCCTTAAAACATGATTCATTAATCTTGGAAAAGTGCTAGAGCGTTAATGAGAGCCAAAGGCATCACTAACCACTCATAAAGGTCATGCTTACTTTAAATTTTGTCTTCCATTCATTACCCTTTTTTCATGCGAATTTGATGATTCCAAATTTTAAGATCTATCTTTGAAAACAAGGTAGCATCATGCAATTCATCCAACATATCATCAAGTCTAGGTATAGGGTGAATATACTTAACTGTAATTTGGTTGATCGCCTTACAATAAACACACATCCTCCACGTGCCATCCTTCTTTGGCACCAAAATGACTAGAACATCGTCGGGGCTTAGGCTTTCTCTAACATAGCCTTTGTCCATTTACTCTTGGCTTTGTCTTTGAAGCTCCTTTTGATATAAATCACCCCGTTAGAAGTAACTTATCATTTGTGTCAAATTTGTCATCAAATCAAGCACCTTTTGTGGAACACTGAAAACGTGATTTCACGTTAATTGGATAAGTAGGCAACCAACGTGATGGCGCCTAGGATAGATTGATGAAGAATACTCGTGGAACTTCTTAGAAACATAGAGCACGTGAGTGCTTGAACTCGATCGATAGTAACTTGGAGTAAGCCAATGGTTTAGATAAGGAGAAAACCTCAACTTGAAAATAAACCTTAAACTATACTTACTTTTATTTATGAAATAGCAAGAGTATTTATAACATAATTATGTGATTAATGCTTACAAAGGAAGCATATTAAACTATATTATGCTAAAGATACGGAAACTAGAAAAGATGAGAAACTTGCAAAAGAAAGAGATGATGTAACCAAACAAGCTTGGTCGGCCTAGTTCTTCGATCTAATGCTAATAATCATAAAGCATACTAATAATTGTGGAATTAAGTAAAAACATAATAAATAGCAAACTATAAGATAAGATAGATCTAGGTAAATAAGGAAAGTGAACAATTCCCCTTGGAAAGAGTCCTATCTTTTGTAAAACTAAATTTGGAGCCTCCTTCGGTTAGAGTTTTGATTCGACGTAAACAAAAAAGTTGTAGATCATTTAATCAGCTTTGAATGCATCTTGAATCATATCGAGATCAATAATCCAACCAAAGTTATGGTCGTTTTACCAAAGACTGTCCATAACTTGACGAGAACTAAAAACTTCAAAATTTCTTACAAACGTTCCTTTGCTTAAGCCTCTTCATTTGAGGCCTTTGAGTTGTCAAAGTTATCATCACCTTAGTCTTGTCCGGGCTTGCTCCATAGGCTTTGCATTTGGGGAGAGATGTGTCAGGTACAAAATCAATCTGATGATCAATCCCTCTCACCGGTGGATGACCATTTGGAAAGTTTTGTGCAAGAAAATCATCATAAACATCCAAAATAAGTTGAATCGCCCTGGGTAAATGCACAAAATACTCAAAGATAAATAACAATCTTTGTAAACAAGAAGTAAACAATATGTTCTGCCCCGCTCGAGCTACGTCTCGGCCTCGTGCAAGAATGACCCGGTTCTTGCACTTTCCCAAGATTGGGACGAGCGACTATGTGGAGGAGGAAGAGGGTGGCGCTAGAGGGTGTTTGGTGGAGGCAGCAGTGGCGACGCGGTCTTCCAATGCTTGAGCTTGGGCACACCCAACTGCTCCTGTAAAACTTGTTAAGGGGTCATTGGAGCAAGTCTAACACTCTTACCATTATGAACAAAAGAGAAACAATTAGTGAAACTATCATGTATGACACGACATTCATATTGCCAAGGTCTACATAAAAGAATATGTCAAGCCATAGAACTATAGAAGTAACATGACATGTAAACATATCGTGATAAGGACCCGTGCAAAATTCTACTTTGACTTGTTTATTAACCCAAATGTTACCTCTACCTTCACTTAACCATTAGAGTTGGTAAGGTTGTGGGTAGGGCTCCTTCTTCAACATAAGGTTTGTGCTCCGCACTAGGAAGGACCGTCTTTAACAAGGTGAAGGGCAGTCATGATCATTCTTCCATGGAGATCTCGGCCAAGCACTCAAATGATGGTGTTTAATGTGTTTTAGGGAAAGCAAAAGATATAACTCACCTTGATGAATCAAAGAGAGTTTGGGATAGGCAACTCGATTCTCTTTGGATATAACGCACCTTGAAGAATTGAGAAGAAGGATAAACAACTTGAACCTCTTAGGATATAACTCACCCAAGGAATTCAAGAAGAGGCTAATCAAGTGTAGATGTGACTCACTACCCTCAATCAACCTTGCCAAAGATATGACTCACCAAGGCCATCAGATGATCATCTAGATATGACTCACTAGATGAAACAAATCATTGAAGATACACGAGGTTGCTCTCAAGCATTCTTTTTCATTCCAAACTTGTCTAAGTTATAAAAGAGGCAAAACAAGCCTTAAATAGGCTACAAAAGAAATTAAAATAAAATCAACTAATTCTAGCACTAACTCTACCCACTAACTTATCCACTACTCTGGACCACTAGCTAATCCACTAACTTGTCCACTACTCTAGACCCACTACTCTAATTTATAGAATTAAAATTAAAACCTGAAAATAAACAACTTACAAGAAATAACATAAAACAACATAAAACACGTCAATGGGCGGCTTCATCTTCACTCCTTGGGTGCCGGCCTTGTCAAGGTCCTTGAGGTGACCCAGGGTCACATCATCCTCCCCTCCTTTAAGAAGATTCGACCCCGAATCTTCATAGTCTTTTGTTGTGATGCACAAGGCATGGGGAGTGGTAGAAGGCAGACGGTTGGAGTTTGTTGGAGAAGATCTTGGGAGATCTTGTGGAGATCTTTGGTAACCGCCGGCCCACCCACTAATAACCAAATAAAAGAAATCTGGTTGCTAGTGGGCTGGATTGTGGAAGTTGAGGAGTTAGTGGGGGTGGTGGATGGCCGTTTTGGAGAGGTGATGGCCGAGGTAGAGGTTGGCGGCTTGGTGGCTTCTCACGCCCACTGCCTGACTCTTCACGCCTTCTTTGGAGCTTCTCACGTCTTGGAGCACCAAAGGAAAGCTTCTTGATGCCTCTACTACCCTTGCTCCAAAGCAAGATTCCCCAACATCGTCCAAGCCAAGGAAAGCTCAAACAACCTCTTTTCTTGCCAAAATCTGAAGTTGACAAGCAAATGAAGATCCATTCGCCTCGAACCGCTCTGATACCAAATGTTGTGCTCCACACTAGGAAGGACCGTCTTTAACAAGGTGAAGGGAAGCCACGATCATTCTTCCATGGAGATCTCAGCCAATCACTCAAATGATGGTGTTTAATGTGTTTTAGGGAGAGGAAAATATATAACTCACCTTGATGAATCAAGGAGAGTTTGGGATAGGCAACTCGATTCTCTTTGGATATAACGCACCTTAAAGAATTGAGAAAAAGGATAAGCAACTTGAACCTCTTAGGATATAACTCACCCAAGGAATTCAAGAAGAGGCTAATCAAGTATAGATGTGACTCACTATCCTCAATCAACCTTGCCAAGGATATGACTCACCAAGGCCATGAGATGATCATCTAGATATGACTCACTAGATGAAACAAATCATTGAAGATACAAGAGGTTGCTCTCAAGCATTCTTTTTCATTCCAAACTTGTATGTCCCCATTACAAGTGCAAGGCAACCTTTTTAAACTGCCAAAGAAAACCGAATTGAAGCCCACTAATTGGCCACTAACTTAGCCACTATGTTGGCCACTACTTGGCTATTGTTTTAGGGAAATAAACACTAAAAAAACACCTAAAATCTGATCCTAAGAATATGGCATTTACTAAAAAATAGGGATCTTCAAATCTTCAAGAATCCATAAGATCTTCCCAAATAAAGCTAGGGAATCCGTAGCTTCCAAGAAGCATATCTTTCGCCCCTGAACTCCAACGGGCCTGGATTTTGGACAGGTCCAAGATAAGCAAGAACTGAATCGTCTCCAAACATCAGCCCAATCCGCTGAGTGGTGTGTCTGTTCCGCCTTGTTTACTCCACGAAAAGAAACGTCAACATCTCCTGGCTCATAAATCCGTTGGACCCGAAATTTGGAAATTTTGTAGTTAAGACCAGGGTCCCAAACATATACAAAAACCAGACCAAGTGGCTGGACCAATTGAGAATGCCACCTTTCCCTAGTTCGGGTCATCAGTATTATCGGCGTTGCTAGGGGAAGCCGCGACACGCATATGGTTTGCTTCTTGATGTGAGCCAGGCACACATCATCGTTCTCAATTGGTCTAGCCACTTGGTCTGATTTTTGGATATGTTTGGTGATGAGTCACAATACTTGACCACCAAGACGTCGGCGCATCAATGCCACGACACTCAAGCATCGACAATGCTTCGATTCCAAGGCATCTATGTACACGTTGTGATACGCCATATTTTTGTAAGCTATTTCTGGAGTTCCGGGATTTTTCCCGAGTACCCGTTATGTACGTCGGATTTAATTCAGAAAGTTAGAGACATTCTGTAATGTGCTCTGTATCTGTAATATTTTTCTCAGTGAAATAAAATACAGACGACGTGCTTTGGATTTTAATACTCGTTCGCGTACGATAATTTTATCCCGGGTTAATATCGTTTTCGTCTAAGAGCTGAGGAGGCGGCAAAGCCACAGGGGAGGCGACCGCCGCATTTATGGCGGCGCCCGCCGTCGCCAGGCTCGAGGAGCAGGCTGGGTCTTCTCCTAGCTGGGGACGCCAGGCCTATTGCGGCGCCCGCCGTCATCGTTATCCGGAGGTCCTTGCCCGAAGGTCGCCGGCGTGGCTCTAGCAGCGCCGGAGTAGCTCGTCGTAGAGCCATCATGGTGTTTCTTGGCATTTGGCTATAAAAGGAGGTGTTTGGGAGGGGTTTTTGAGCACAATCCGTAGCCCAAGCTCTCCCAAATTCTTGCCTCACCGGAGTTGTGCCTCGCCGGATTTCTGAAGCTTTCGCCGGAGGTCGTTTGGTGGTGTTTCCAGAGTGCCTTTGTGAAGTTTTTGGTAGCCTTGGAGGTTAGAAACCAAAGCAAGTCGAAGGAGGCCGAGTCGCTCGTGTTTTGGGTGAGTTTTCTCGCCGCTTCTGTCGTTTGAGTTCTTCACGGCGCCCGCCGTGATGAACTGTGGCGACCGCCGCCAAGAACGGCGACCACCGCCAAGAACGGCGACCGCCGCCAGAGTCCAGAATGCCTCTTTGGCTTTTGGCTTTGGTGGTTGTCGTTGTGGCGTCGTTCCTTTCATTTTCTTTCGTCGTTTTTAGATTCGTACTGTGGTTATGTCGGATCTAACTTAGGGTTCCTTTTATGGGTCGACTCGAAGGTTGTTGTGCTGTCAGAGCTATACCCGTGTCGAGCCCGGTATCCCGTCGTTGTCGTTAGGCTTGTTTCTATTCTGCGGATTAAGGCAAGTGGCGGTTCGCTCTTGCTCATCGTTTCCATATTTACATTGATTATTAGTTTTTTCAATTGATTAATTAATTTGGAACGATTATTACTGTGTTCTTCTGGAAGTGATTTATAAACTGTTTTGAAATCATATAATAGGTTGTATATCTGTTACAACAGCGCTATTATCTGTGATCGCCTTTCGGGCCTTTATGTGGATTTATTTTGTAACTGTGATTGTGCTGTATCTGTGTGGTTAGCACTGTTAGTTAGGAATGTACTTGGACTTCGTCCGGTCGTTTATTTATAATCTGGTATCGGGGTGGCTCGTCTCTACCTGGTACTATTCTAAGATTATGATCGGTCTCTTTCACAAGTGTATAGAGGCTGGACACTTAGCTGGTGTCACAAACCTTTCGGTGTGCGTCACTCTCGACGAAACGTATACTAAGATGTGTCGTCCCAATGGTGGGGTACACATGTAAAAGTCTAATAACGTGATGTGTGTTTGAAATATAAATCAGATAAGTGCTACTCGACGCACATAATAAATAAACCTTCGGCGAGGTTGGTCGTGAACCGAAGCATCTCAGTAAGCTTTTAAATCATTGTTGTATGATTCTTTAAACTTTCCAGATTTGTCATAATTCCTTAAAGACTCACTTCCGTTGGAGTCTTCCTTTGAGTTGATTTCTGTAATGATTCAGTCTTCCAGAATCTTCTCTTGTGCATACCTCTTGTTATTATTCCGTAGAAGTATGAAGGTTGATTATCGTTATCGGTTATCATTCGAGAAACGATAAGGCTAACCTAATACAACTACATCGAACCTTCTGCTTTGTACCCTTGCTAGTCTATTCAAGTAGACTAACCCACGAACTTTGTTCTCTGCATGTGGGCTGGTGTAATCCGTTCGATTCAGCACATCAGATAGAAAGTAGCTCAGAAGAATAGAAGGACTATGAAGTCGACGGTGGTTTTCGAATGTTTAAGTTATTTCGTTAATCAGGTTGAGATCTTTTGGACAATGACTTTGGTTGTAATGTGTTTTGTAAGACTTCCGCTGTACCCTACTTTATAAGACTTCCGCTGTATTTAGTTTAAACTCTGTGTTAGCCTATTCGGGATTGGGTTGTAATCCCGTGACTCATGTTTCCTTGACAATGTTATGTTTTGGAATTGAATGCTTTGATCATTATGTATCATTTGTATTTCATAAATTGTATTTAAATTGTAAAGCCTTGGGTGATCTCGGTAAGGAACACCGGGGTCACTGGCGGTAATACCTTTCCAAAAGGGTTAAGTTTTGGGGGTGTTACAGTTGTAGTATCAGAGCCAAAGGTTTTAAAACGGGTTTGGGATTTTTATATCATTTATCCGTTTTTGAAAATACTTTAAAATGGCTCGAAATTTTCAAAGTAAAAAGACTTTCAAAACACCGTTCATAGTCGTGTCTTCTATATAGTCTGATGTAGTAAGCTTGCTTCTATGTCTATAAAGACTAACTCTTTCCTCGTTATCCGGTAGGATGGGTGCGTGCTTTTCTCTTTATAGGGGGTCGGAGGACGCCAAGACGGACCCGCCGTCTCCAGGCAGGCTAGATTTTCCGATCCCTCAGTGATGTTTCGAGGCTGGAGGCCCAAGTAGCCCGCCCAAAGACATCAAGTATGTGATTCCCGAGTCTGTTGTCCTTACGCATATGGATGCAGTGGTCACTATAGCTGCACCTGTAGAGCCACTTAGGGAGGAAGCAGTGCAGGAAGTGGATGAGTCGTCTAGATATGCCTTAGGAAATTACGATGACAATTACCAGATCGAGATTGATCCCGAGGATGAGGATCCCATCGAAGATGATCCTGAAGAGGTCCCCGAGATGGACCTGGAAGAGCAGAGCCAGGAGCCAGACAACTTGAGGCACTTGCTGGTGGACAGTCAAGAGTCGGGGGAGCAGTTTATTCCCCCCAGTCCAGAACTATCACCAGTGCCGGCTTATGCACTCATGACTGATGCTGATTGGGAGGCACTGTACACTGAGCACAGTATTGGGAGGAGTGGCCCAACCATGATCTACGAGGACTATCCGCCTACTCCGCCTCGGAGGATGAGGAGATCAGAGGCTGAGTTGAGAGAGATCCTTCGCCAGAGCGAAATGAGCTCTCATATGGAGCAGCAGCAGCAGATGGATCAGGCGATCGCTAGCGCTCAGAGGAGGGCTAGGATAGGAGGACCTCTTTCGGACGATCCTTTCTTTTCCACGACTGAGGTTGGGTCTGAGTCACCAGAGCCATGTGACCCAGGACCGAGCAGGGTGCGAAACCCATCGCCAGAGCTCGATGGTGAGCCTAGTCCGAAGAGACCTTGCACGAGCAGCCAGTCTTATAGGAGACGTTTTGGAACGCCTTGATGAGGATTGGCGTTGCCTATCGTAGTAGTTTCCTTTCTTAGTATTCCAGTTTATACTTTGTGTAATATTTCAGTATTGCGGCAAGTACTCTATGAAACACTTTTATCTTCGAGCAATTTTTGTCCTAACGCTCGGATGATAGACTTATGTGTAGCTTGTGTAACAGTTCCAGTTCATCTATAAATACCTAGTTGATCTATTCTGAGTAATTTTACTACATTAAGCATGTTTGAATTATATTAATGTATAAATAACTTGGAATTTGATCAGTAAACAGATGGTGAACACAAGGAACACGGTTCGAGCTGGTGTTGGGACTAGTCCGGGTCCCAGGCCAATCATAAGAGATGTTGGCCAAGGTGAGCATGTATCTGAATCCCATAATCAATCCAGGGGCAATGATCAGGATCAGAGTAATGCACCAGTGGTGTTTGATGCTGCAGTAGTGGAGACAATTCGAGGAATTGTCATGCAAGCTATCGCTGATGCTATGCGACCAAATGTGCCACAGGCACAAGGCGTGCCGATTCCCCCACCGGTTCCTAGATTTGAGGAGCCAAGAAACCATGATGTCTAGGAGAATACAGTCAGGACTAGGGACAACTATGGTCGTGCTCTGAAGACCATCAGTTCTATGAGGCCTGACAGCTACAACGGAAAAGGGGAGCCAGTCAAGGTGACCCATTGGTTCTCTCACATGGAATGGCTGTTCCGTAATGTGGACTGTACTGAGGCTGAAAAGGTCCACATAGCTTCTCTGCAGCTGAAAGAGGATGCTAGTGAATGGTGGGAGGGTACAGGCTTAGCTGATAGCCCTGTATTGACCTGGTCGATGTTTAAGACCAAAATGATTGACCGTTTCTTCTCTCGTGCTATGAGAGAGGAGAAACACAAGGAGTTTCTGTACCCCAAGACCGATGGAATGAAGGTAGCTGAGCTGGCAACCAAGTTCAATCATCTTCTGCAGTACGCCCCAGCTGAGATAACCAGTGAGGCACAAAAGATCTGGTACTTCCACGAGTGGATGAGTCCAGATATCAAGCCGTTGATGGTGCACCACACATGCTCTACTCTGGAGTAGTATATGGATGTTGCCTACAAGCTGGAAGTGACTCTGTAGGAGTCAACAAAGAGACGCATCCGACAGAGGTCGATGCAGAATCAGAATCAGGGTGGTGGATTCAAGCGACCTGTGCCACCGTCTAGCTTTGCCAAGTCTGGCCGAGCAAAGACGGACATGACTCACGAAGGGTCAACGCAGCAGTCCAGTCAGAGCATAAGTTCAGTTTAGTGTTATAACTGTGGTGTTGCTGGGCACAAGAGCAATGAGTGTCAGAAGGAGAAGAGATCGTGCTTTGGGTGTGGACGTGATGGTCATCTGCAGAAGTTCTGCAAGCAGGGGAAGCAGAAGGGAGTAGAGTCGCAGCAAGGGTCAGTTCATCAGAGCAATCGACCTAGGTTCAAGCCTGTCGAGACTCCTAGCCCGTCCGTTCAGACGACTGCTCAGAACAGGGGAAAGGCCCCAGCTGTTTCTGGAAGTCAGGGTCAACGCTTGTACGAGATGCGTGAAGCAGATGGACTCAATGCTCCGACTGCTCAAGGTACTTTATACCTTCACTCTACTTCCGTATGCATTCTGTTTGATTCTGGTGCTACGCATTCCTTTATTTCGAATAGCTGCGTTAGCAAGTTAGACTTAGTGTGCAACGATTCGTGTGACCCTTTCGTCATTAGTCTTCCTAATGGAGAACGTTTGGTGGGAACCAAGCATCTGTCCGACTTTCCGATTACCATTCAGGGTAAGGAGTTCGAGGCAGATCTGATCTGTATAGCCATGGCACCATACGACATCATTCTTGGTATGGATTGGCTGACACGTCACAAGGCGGTGATCGACTTCAGTTCAAGAACAGTGACGGTGACGTCTAAGGGCCAGTTCGTGTGCAAGTTCAAGGGCCGGAATGACGCTGATAACAGCAAGCTGATCAATGCGATGGCTGCGTTTAAGCTACTACGACAAGGTTGTGTCGGGTACCTCTGCTACTTGGATTCGCCCGCGAAAGATGGACCTGTGATTCTTGATATTCCGGTGGTCAGAGAGTTCTCGGATGTCTTTCCAGAGGAGGTTCCTGGATTACCTCCGAACCGTGATGTGGAGTTTTCCATTGATCTTGAGCCTGGTACTCACCAATCTCTAAGGCACCGTATTGGATGGCTCCTGCAGAGATGCAAGAGTTGAAGAGTCAACTTGAAGATCTTCTCGACAAGGGTTATATCAGGCCGAGTGCATCGCCGTGGGGTGCTCCGGTTTTGTTTGTCAAAAAGAAGGACGGATCGTTTCGACTTTGCATCGACTATCGAGAGTTGAACAAAGTGACGATCAAGAACAAATACCCATTGCCAAGGATTGACGACCTGTTGGACCAGTTGCAGGGAGCAAAGGTTTTCTCCAAGATCGACCTGAGATCTGGATATCATCAACTCAGAATTCGTGAGCAGGACATTCCTAGAACTGTGTTTAGGACCAGATATGGTCATTACGAGTTCGTAGTGATGCCTTTTGGGCTTACAAATGCTCCAGCTGTCTTTATGGATCTGATGAATCGATGTTTTCACCAGTACTTGGACAAGTTCGTAGTGGTCTTCATAGACGACATTCTGATCTACTCTCCGAGTGAAGAAGTCCACGAGGAACATCTGCGGATTGCTTTGTCAGTTCTTAGACAACATCAGCTTTATGCTAAACTGTCCAAGTGTGAATTCTGGTTGAAGGAGGTGGCTTTCTTAGGCCACGTGATCAATAAGAATGGGGTTATGGTTGATCCCCAGAAGATCGAAGCTGTGGCAAATTGGACACAGCCCCAGAACGTGAAGGAGGTGCGCATCTTTCTTGGGCTTGCCGGGTATTATAGACGATTCGTGGAGGGGTTTTCGAAGACCGCTCTACCTATGACCAATCTACTCCGCAAGGTTCACAAGAAGTTTGTCTGGAATGACAAGTGCGAGGCCAATTTCCAGGAGTTGAAGCGACGGCTGACCTTGGCACCCGTGTTAGCACTCCCAGAGGGGAACGCCGATTATGTGGTCTATAGTGATGCTTCAAAGTGTGGTCTTGGTTGTGTTTTAATGCAGAAGGGCAGAGTCATTGCTTATGCATCCAGGCAACTCAAGACGTACGAAGAAAACTATCCGACACATGATCTTGAGCTAGCAACGGTTGTCTTTGCACTGAAGATTTGGAGGCATTACCTCTACGGTATAAGATGCCAAATCTTCACTGACCACAAAAGTCTCAAGTATATATTTACTCAAAAGGAGCTGAATATGAGACAACGCCGCTGGCTAGAGTTGCTCAAGGACTACGACATCGAGTTGTTGTACCATCCGGGCAAGGCTAATGTGGTAGCTGATGCACTGAGCTGGAAGACAACGCACGAGAGGGTAGTTGCTTTACTTACTGCTCAAACCAAGCTGAACCGAGAGTCATGCGACATTGAAGTTCTGTATGATCAGCGTAGATGTTTCCTGAGTATGCTGAAAATTCAGGCTACACTGCTGGATCAGATCAAGGAAAAGCAAGTTGATGACATCGTCTTGGTGAAGCTAAGCAGCGAAGTGATGGATGTGAAAGCTCCCAGTTTTGTGATTCAGGATGACGGATCACTTTGGTTTCAAGACCGAATCTGTGTGCCAGACGTAGAAGGCCTTCGTCAGTTGGTGATGAGAGAAGCTCATTCATCTGCTTATTCTGTGCATCCTGGTTCTAGCAAGATGTACAAGGATCTCAGGAAGAAGTTTTGGTGGCCAAACATGAAGTGGGACGTGGCAGACTTCGTGGCAAAGTGCTTGACTTGCCAGAAGGCCAAGATTGAACACCGCAGGCCAGGTGGTGAGTTGCTACCTCTCCCTGTGCTAGAAGGAAAATGGCAGGACACTGCCATGGACTTCGTCACGGGGCTACCGAAGACTCGAAGTCAGAAAGATGCTATCTGGGTAATTGTGGATCGGCTTACGAAGAGTGCTCATTTCCTAGCCATTAAGACCACTTGGGAAGCCCAGAAGTTAGCAGAGGTTTACCAGAAAGAGATTGTCCGTTTACATGGTATCCCTAAAACCATCGTATCGGATCGAGATGGCCGTTTCATGTCAAGGTTTTGGCAAGAACTTCATAAGGCTATGGGGATCGAGTTAAGGTTCAGCACATCGTTTCATCCTCAGAGAGATGGCCAGTCTGAAAGGACCATCCAGACTCTGGAGGATATGCTTAGAGCTTGTGTACTCGATCGTCCGACTAGCTGGGAGGACAACTTGAGTCTGATTGAGTTCACCTACAACAACAGATGGCGTGCTACGATCAAGATGGCTCCGTTCGAAGCTTTGTATGGTCGCCGATGTAGATCTCCGATTTGTTGGGACGATAATGCCGACAAGATTCTGCTTGGGCCAGAGTTAGTCGAGAGGACAGCTTCTGACATTGCCTTGATTCGACAAAGGATGTTGACCGCTCAGAGTCGACAAAAGTCGTATGCAAACAAGAAGCGTAGGAATGTCGAGTTCGAGGTCGGTGACAAGGTGTTTGTCAAGGTATCGCCCTCGAAGGGAGTTTTCAGGTTTGGTAAGCGTGGGAAGCTTAACCCTCGCTACGTGGGACCATTCGAGATTCTGGATAGAGTGGGATCTCTAGCGTACCGCTTGGCGTTGCCGCCATCGGCTCATCCAGTGCATAATGTGTTCCACATCTCTTTGCTCATGAAGTATGTGCTAGATGAGTCTCATGTGCTGAGTTGTGAGGACATCGAGATTCAAGCTAATGGTACTTATGAGGAGATGCCCGTGCGCATTTTGGAGCGTCGTGAGAAGCAGCTGCGTAGCAAGATCGTACCGTTGGTACGGATTCAGTGGTCCAAGTCTGGATCGGAGGAAGTTACTTGGGAAACGTGGGAAACCGAGTCAGATATGCTCAGGCGTTTTCCCGAGTTATTCTCAACCTAAGTTTCGGGGTCGAAACTTCTTTTAAGGGGGAGGAGATGTGATATCCCGTATTTTTGTAAGCTATTTCTGGAGTTCCGAGATTTTTCCCGAGTACCCGTTATGTACGTCGGATTTAATTCAGAAAGTTGGAGACATTCTGTAATGTGCTCTCTATCTGTAATATTTTTCTCAGTGAAATAAAATACAGACGACGTGCTTTGGATTTTAATACTCGTTCGCGTACGATAATTTTATCCCGGGTTAATATCGTTTTCGTCTAAGAGCTGAGGAGGCGGAAAAGCCACAGGGGCGGCGACCGCCGCATTTATGGCAGCGCCCGCCGTCGCCGGGCTCGAGGAGCAGGCTGGGTCTTCTCCAAGCTGGGGACGCCAGGCCTACTGCGGCGCCCGCCGCATTTATGGCGGCACCCACCGTCGTCATTGTCCGGAGGTCCTTGCCCGAAGGTCGCCGGCGTGGCTCTGGCAGCGCCGAAGTAGCTCGTCGTAGAGCCATCATGGTGTTTCCTGGCATTTGGCTATAAAAGGAGGTGTTTGGGAGGGGTTTTTTAGCTCAATCCGCAGCCCAAGCTCTCCCAAATTCTTGCCTCACCGGAGTTGTGCCTCGCCGGATTTCTGAAGCTTTCGTCGGAGGTCGTTTGGTGGTGTTTCCAGAGTGCCTTTGTGAAGCTTTTGGTAGCCTTGGAGGTTAGAAACCAAAGCAAGTCGAAGGAGGCCGAGTCGCTCGTGTTTTGGGTGAGTTTTCTTGCCGCTTCTGTCGTCTGAGTTCTTCACGGCGACCGCCACGTTCTTCATGGCGCCCGCCGTGATGAACTGCGGTGACCGCCGCCAAGAACGACGACCGCCGCTAGAGCCCAGAATGCCTCTTTGGCTTTTGGCTTTGGTGGTCGTCGTTGTGGCGTCGTTCCTTTCGTTTTCTTTCGTCGTTTTTAGATTCGTATTGTGGTTATGTCGTATCTAACTTAGGGTTCCTTTTATGGGTCGACTCGAAGGTCGTTGTGCTGTCAGAGCTATACCCGTGTCGAGCCCGGAATCCCGTCGTTGTCGTTAGGCTTTTTCTATTCTATGGATTAAGGCAAGTGGCGGTTCGCTCTTGCTCATCGTTTCCATATTTGCATTGATTATCAGTTATTTCAATTGATTAATTAATTTGGAACGATTATTACTGTGTTCTTCTGGAAGTGATTTATAAACTATTTTGAAATCATATAATAGGTTGTATATTTGTTAGAACAGCGCTATTATCTGTGATCGCCTTTCGGGCCTTTATGTGGATTTATTCTGTAACTGTGATTGTGTTGTATCTGTGTGGTTAGCACTGTTAGTTAGGAATGTACTCAAACTTCATCCGGTCGTTTCTTTATAATCTGGTATCGGGGTGGCTCGTCTCCACCTGGTACTATTCTAAGATCATGATCGGTCTCTTTCACAAGTGTGTAGAGGCAGGACACTTAGCTGGTGTCACAAACCTTCCGGTGTGCATCACTCTCGACGAAACGTATACTAAGATGTGTCGTCCCAATGGTGGGGTACACATGTAAAAGTCTAATAACGTGATGTGTGTTTGAAATATAAATCAGATAAGTGCTACTCGACGCACATAATAAATAAACCTTCGGCGAGTAGTGCATCTAAGTTATAGTGCAGCTAGGAAAACTCGTCTCGACTTTGATCATAGTACGTTCTCTTTCCAATCTGGATTCGCTGTATGCGGTGAGGTTGGTCGTGAACCGAAGCATCTCAGTCAGCTTTTAAATCATTGTTGTATGATTCTTTAAACTTTCCAGATTTGTCATAATTCCTTAAAGACTCACTTCCGTTGGAGTCTTCCTTTGAGTTGATTTCTGTAATGATTCAGTCTTCCAGAATCTTCTCTTGTGCATACCTCTTGTTATTATTCCGTAGAAGTATGAAGTTTGATTATCGTTATCGGTTATCATTCGAGAAACGATAAGGCTAACCTAATACAACTACATCGAACCTTCTGCTTTGTACCCTTGCTAGTCTATTCAAGTAGACTAACCCACGAACTTTGTTCTCTGCATGTGGGCTGGTGTCATCCGTTCGATTCGGCACATCAGATAGAAAGTAGCTCAGAAGAATAGAAGGACTATGGAGTCGACGATGGTTTTCGAATGTTTAAGTTATTTCGTTAATCAGGTTGAGATCTTTTGGACAATGACTTTGGTTGTAATGTGTTTTATAAGACTTCCGCTGTACCCTACTTTATAAGACTTCCGCTGTATTTGGTTTAAACTTTGTGTTAGCCTATTCGGGATTGGGTTGTAATCCCGTAACTCATGTTTCCTTGACAATGTTATGTTTTGGAATTGAATGCTTTGATCATTATGTATCATTTGTATTTCATAAATTGTATTTAAATGGTAAAGCCTTGGGTGATCTCAGTAAGGAATACTGGGGTCACTGGCGGTAATACCTTTCCAAAATGGTTAAGTTTTGGGGGTGTTACACACGTCTATATCCAAGCCTTATAGCTTTTATCCCCTTTCCCCTTTTGTTAATTATGCATGTATTTGTCTTTCTATGTTGGGCGTGTGGACCCATTTGCATATGGGCTCCTAGCCCACCAAAACCCTTGTCTATTTAAGCCACTCTTGGCTTCCTTTGTTGGGTAGTTGAAGAATAGAGAATTGGAACATTACCTTGGGTAGAGGAATCCTCCCCTAAGGTATCCAATTAATTTCTATCAACTCAAACTCTCTCAAATACTCTTCTCTTCTCAATCTCTCACGAACTCACACTTAAATCATCAACAAGCTTGTTTTACTTCATCTCGGTCAAGGAACCCCAAGGAGGGATTCCTTGGCACTTGCCGGCGCCTTCCACCGTCCAAGCTCCGGCCAGCCACTACTCCATCCGACGTCTCCTCCCCTTGGCTGCCCTCTTGAGCTCTCAAGGACCCTTGGAGGCCGAACCATCACAAGAAGAAGGGAGTCTCCACTTAGCTTGGCCTAGATCTAGCTTCTTGGGAAGAAAAGTCTCACCTTTAGAGGCTTGATTCTCATCAATTGGTATCAAGAGCCAAAGGACTAAGCTAAGCCCTGCCCTCTTGAGCTCTCAAGGACCCTTAGAGGCCGAACCATCACAAGAAGAAGGGAGTTGTTGTTGACATATGGAACAATGCTTCCTCAAGGGTTGGAGTTAAAATAGGAGGAGGATGGCAGCCTTGGAGAGATTTGTGGAGGGGGTTGAGTGGTTGAGTTGTTAGAGAGATCTTGTGGGGATTTGGCATAACCGCACAAGCCTCTTGCACAATTCAAGGGGTTCGGTTGGGGCTGCTTCATGGGTGTGTGGAATGGTGGAGGCAGCCGTGGATTGAAGGGAGAAAAATTAGGGGTGGGCGGTTGAGTTTGTTGGGAGGAGATCTTGAAAGATCTTGTGGGGATTTGGTGGGAGAATCTCTAACCGCTCAGCCTTTTCTTTCTCTCTCTTTGGTGGGTTTTTTTTTGTTTTCAAAAACCAACAAAATAAATACCAATTCAGTTGGTTATGAACAAGGTTGGGATGTGGGGCCATTGATGGAGGTAGTGGACGGTGGTGGTGGCTGAATGTGGTGGTGGTTTAGGAAGTTAGATGGTGGTGGTTAGAAGGGGTGGTGGTTTGGGAGGGTTAAGGGCTGACTTACCGTTCCACCTTGGGCGCCCTCCTTGGATTGCAGTAGCGTCGGCGCAACTTCAAGGAATGCTGCCCTTCACGCCCACAAGATGAACCAACACACTTCACCACCAAGGAACAATGAAACCGACCACTTTTCTGGCCCAAAACAAAAGTAGACGCGCCAATGAGGATCCCTTTGCCTTGAACCGCTCTGATACCAAATAATGTGCTCAAGCACATGCCAGGATCTTTTCCCAAGCAAGGTGAAGGGCGCTAAGATTTTGGTTCAGGAACATCTCGGCTAGGCTCTCAAAAGATGACATTTTGATTTGTTTTTGAGTGTGTTTGGGGAGATCTTGTGAATAGCTTGATGGAGGCTGATTTAAAAAGGAAAAAGATATAACTCTTCAAGAAGAGAATCAAGAAGAGTTTGAGATAGGAAACTTATGATCCTTGGATGCAACTCACCAAGAAACACGAGAAGAGATTGATTGACAATGGATGTAACACACCAAGATCAAACAATCTTCTTTGGATATAACACACCAAAGACTGTTTTGGATGCAACTCACCAAAACAAGAACAAAAGCATTCAAGGATATAACACACCAAGAAACCATCATCCAAGTGAAGCTCAAAGACAAGAATAATATGTTTTTCTCTCCATTCAAGCTTAATGAATTACAATGCAAGGAAACCTATAAATAGGTTGCAAAAGAAATTAAAGAAAAACACAAAATAACAAGCCCTACTTGGCCCACTAACTAGGCCCTATTTCTAACCACTAGTTGGTTAATTTTTAGGGAAATAAAATGCTGAAAATCACAAATAAATCTAATCCTAAGCAACTCATAAAAACACATAAAATACATCATTGGGACGTCTTGACAAAGTCCTTGAGGTGGCCCATGGTCACAAGATAAGATATTATATAATAGTTTCTCCAAAATTATATTTTATAACATATATTTTTATTATGTAAGAAGTAATCTAATGTAATTTATAATTTAAACTAAAATTATACTAAAAATATTTTTGGGTGAAATAGTTAAAAGAAATATAAAAGGGAAACAATTGTTATATCTATAAATAGATTTCCCATAGTTTAGTTTGAGATATTATTTAAGCTAAATTTAATAGCTTTCGAAGTTTATAACCTATTCAATAATTATTATCGGCAAAAAATAAATAATAAAAAGCATTTGAATAAAAATAGTAAATATAATCAAATTATGGGTGCATAGTAAAATGTTGTAAGAAGACAAACAAAAATTGAAAGAAGCTAATATGTAAATGTGCGGATTCGATCCTACATCATCCACGTCCATGTCCTTGTGTTTTACCATCTGAGCAAGGTTCTTTTATTGTACTTTTAAACCACTCGTTTATATATATTTTATTGAACTTATTGGATACACATATAAGTAGTTGGGCCAGGGGATAGGGGTCATTGGACCCCCTATCTCGGCCTCTGGCTGTAGTTGGCGCCCTCGATCTTATAGCAAGTACGAAAGTGTGCTTCTCATTGTGTAGGCGATGGGGCCTCTTGAATCATTAGCACACGTTATGTCACAAGATTAATGAGGCGCTCAACTAGGTATACAATATAGAGGCTCAGATCAACGGGCTCCTCCTAGGTAGTCTCCATGGAAGGTGATGTAGTGGCATCCTCCTCTCCATCATCCTCTAACTCATAAGTGTCATATTGCGTGAGAAGCACCTTCTTTTGGTTGGGCAATCACAAGCAATGTCACCTTGCCCTTGACACTTGTAGCATTGTTTATCACGGATCATCTTCTTGGTGGAAGTGGCAATGGTGTGACGTGTAGGGGAGCCAACTGGAGGTGGAGTATGGGATATGTTTGTAATACCCTTATCATTCTGGGATGGTGTATGCGAAGAACAATTAGGAGAAAACAAAGAAGAAGGAGAAGATCGAGTTAGAACAATACCTTCTTTGATTTGGATAGGCCTTCTTTCGCTAAAGTTGGTTGTGAATCAACTCTGCCTTGTGCACCATGGTGGGTACATCCTCAATGTCTTGGACCTCAAGAATATCACGGATGTTCAAATGATGCCTCCTAAAAATGCATCTTTTAGGGCTTCTTAGCCAGGGTCGATACCAGTCTTGTACATCAAGTCTTCCAACTCATTGAAGAACTTAATTGGGGAGTGATTTCCCTGGAGGCAGGTGGACACTCTATTCTGCATGAGTTTCATGTAATTAGGAGGGACATAGAGCTTCCTCATGAGATACTCAGAGTTGGAACCAAGTCTTAACGAGGGAAAGAAAATGATAGGCTCGCTCTTCAAAAGTGTGGTACATAAAGCACGGGCATAACTAGTGAAGTGGATGGTTACCAGTTAGACTTTCTCATGCTACGGGTAGTTGCAAAGGCCAAGGGAATCCCGTGTTGTACTCCCATTATATGTAGGCCACAAAGTCAAACCTACAAAAGGCTTAATTGTAATCTTAATATCACCGCGAGGAGCATTACCTTGGCGACCTTGTGGGAGTTGGTTGTTAAATCCGGCGATCTCATCACCTGGTTCTGGATCACCATAATACTCCTTCCGTTCACTTTTTTTGTCCTTTTAGAGTTGTACACATATATTAAGAAAGCCATTGAATATGTTTTGAAAATACAAATTTGTACTCAATTTAAACATCTACCACCCTTTTGAACCAATAGATGAAGAGAAAATAATTAAAATTACCAAGTTTAATACAACTTTTTCTGATTTGTATGTGATAAATTGCCTTGAAATCCTATAAGGACAAATATTTATGAACAAATTTTAAAGGCTAGAAGGACATACAAAAGTGAACGAAGGGAGTAGTTGTCAAAGTCCGGGTTCCATTGTGGTTGTTGCTCATGATGAGGCATATCATCAAAAGCTTCAAAACGAGGAACGGTTGCATGCAGAGAAGGGGAGTGAGGCTTCATCAAGGGAACCGACAATTAAGTTAGTGTAATTTTGTCGGCGACACTGGTTCCTGTTGTGGTGGGGTGGCAAGCACCAAGATGGGTTGTTGGATCATGCTGTACACTATTGAAGTAGTGTGACCGGGGATAAGAGTGTGTGCCATCTTGGCGCAAACTCTCAGCAATTTGGTTGATAGACTAATTGGACTTGGTAATCTTAATCATGATCAATTGTCGCTCAAACCTCATACTAACAATGACGCTCTCTTGAATGAAGAGTTTGGTTGACTCACTTAGGCCACTATCATCCTCATGAATTGCCTTGTCCTTAGACATGGTACCTAGACATCAAAAAAATGAAAAGAAGCAGTATATAGTAATAGAACAAACTACCAACCAAAGGCGATCCTTGAATGTAGGAGTAAACGTCGAATTTCAGCAAATAAGAAGACCCTAAAGGGGCTCCTAATGGTTGTCCACAAACACAAATAAGAAACAAGGGCTAACGAAATCAATGTAGTCAGAGGGAAACATCAATAGAATGTCTATTGGCAACAAGAGCATGTAATTGTTACAACTTCCTAGAAACGTTCATTCAATACAACAACTAATCTCAAGAGGTTGAACTGGCATGAAAGTAAGCTGGCCAAATTGCAATAAGTGAAAGAGTTAAACAAGAAGCAAACTCTACTATATTTTTTGTAGAAGTCTTGACTCACTTTGTAACTAACTTTTTTATATGGAAGTCTTGGCTTCCTTTGTAGTTGATTTTTTTTGTAATGAGAGATGCCAAAGAACAATGGAAGTTGTGCTAAAAGTCACCTATTGATGTAGGTGAAGCAAGCAAGTCTAAGAAAGTAATGCAAAACTAACAACTAGATTATCTCAATCAACTAGTAGTATAATCAATTGAAACATTTCAAGAAGAAAGAAGTAACAACACATACACTTGAAACTATCAAGACAATTCCAAAAATAAGGGTTAGAGATAGGGTTCCTAAAAATAGGAAAATATGGTAACTGTGTAAAACTAGGACCGACAATAGAGAAGGGGTGTGCGTGGATGTGGGTGGACTGGTGGCGGGGTAACAGTGGAGGGCGGCGGTTGGTGGTGTGGCAGAGTAGTGAGGCGGCTAGAGTTGCGATGGGTGGTGGTGGTGGGTGGCGGTTTTTGTGGTAGTGTTGAAACGAAGAACAACTACAATATAACTTAAATGCTGAAAATAAATAAATTACAACTTGCAAAATAAAGGAAAATTTTGCCTTGAGATTTTGGAAATCTAATACCACTTGATAACTGGCAAACTCCTTAACCACATTTGATGTTGTTGCTCCCATCTTGATTACAATATCTGGCTTCCTTTGCTTCTCAAATTCGAACAAGAACTCAATGAACGAACAAGAACTCCAAATATGAATTAACCAAACAATTTTCAAGAATATTAGCATTTTGGATGAGAAACACACAAGCACCTAGCTATATACTTATGTCTTCAAATATGCCTCCTAATAATAAATGAATGCTTCTTATATAACAAAACTAGGGTTCTAACATAAAATTCTTAAAGTCTAAAAACGTAAAAAGCCTCATAAAATAATCCCATTAAAAAGTTCAGGAAAACCTCACTCGCGTGGTCCGTGCAGTCGAAATGCATATACCATTATGGAAAACAGAAGACAACGCATGATTCGTGTGCCGGACTGCACGACGGGCAACTAGATCGTGCAAGTGATGATGCACGGAAGGTAACAACTTCTAGAGAAAACTGCACGGTATGTGCGTTGAGGCGCACAAACACGATCTGTATCGTGCAGTTGACGTTATCTTTATATAATGCATTGCACGGGCCGTGAGTTTGATGCACGGTCCATGCACGTGGCATGTATGAGCAAAGTGACAAGTCTTGACTCTTAGGGCTCGTCTATGGTGGTGGCCAAGCGTCGGCTGAGTCAGGTCGTTGCCTCATTGATCTTCTTAGCTTGAGCCCTTGTGATAGGACCTTGAGTTTGTAACAACCGCGATTTATGTCGGAAATGCCACACACTAAACCTCATACGTTAATGTCCAAAATCACCCCAGGCTTAGTTCTACAAGAAAATATTAACTTACAACAAAAGACTTTAAATAAACCCCATAACTTGACTATGTTATCTAATATTTTTGCCTATTACATTAATTATGAAAATTAAACTCTATATTCAAAACAACTTTGAAATGTACTTCAAAACTAAACTTCAACACATGGTAACGTTATGTACAACCCAATTTCACTAGCCAGATGCTTAAACACCATTTATCTTTAACGGATGGATAAGAAGTAGTGATCATGACCTTAAAAGTATTAGATAATTATTCCGACTAATATCGAGTTATAAGAGATCATTCTACCTCACAAGGTCATGATCTTAACGAGTATAAAGTCCACAGTTCAACACATAAAGTCCACAACCAATATTGCCATTAATGCGACTCAAAATTCTACAAGCGTAATATTATAATAATATATACAACTACAAATAGAGTTAATATATAGCCTTTAATTTCACACAATGTTCCCAAACAATAAATTAGGTTTTCAAAATTACGCAATTAATTAACAACAAATCTTAATTTTTGGTCAAAAGAATAACTGAAATGACAAGAACAAACCACCACTTTCCTTATTTGCGAAGAACATACGAACACAACATGCACACGTCGACCACCACGAATCCCTTTTTAGCACACCACGCTCACGCACAGACGAAAATCATAGTGATGGATGTTGAACCATCAAGTGCGCGATACTAAGGCAACACTACGTTGTTAAGCGTCAGCGCTCCACCCACCCTCACAAAACCAAACGAGGTTTCATGGTATCAACCAACATAACCTTAAATCATACTACATTCTAAGAATTGAAATAACTGAAAGAGCTAAAGCTGAACAATAATGAACTCCAAAACATACATGACTACTGAGCTTCGTCTCTTACCCTATGAGAGATAACACTGAAGATTGATGGGGAACTGGAAGAATCACAAATTCCTACAATTTCGCTTTTGTAGGGACGTCAAAAGGACTAGGCTTGCCGTAGGGAAGAATTTCCAAATTTGTAGAGTTTTGATTTTGTGGACCCGCCAAATGGGCTAGGTCCGTCGATAGCGAAACATCTTACAAATTATGAACTTTGGATGAATGGTAGAGAATGTTTGGAACTCTATTTATAATGGTCTCTCCAACCCTTTTTTCCCTATGTCCAATGTGAGATATATTTTTTTTAAAATTTCTATGATGAGCAATGTGGGATAGGAAGTGTTTAATACATCATATTAGCACATAATTTCAATCCACCTCGTTGGAATCAAGTGTTGATACAAATTAAAGAGTTGTAGGTCTCCGAATATAGTTTCCAATGCGTCTTGAATTGTCAAAAACCAAACTTTGTAGAGAAAGTTATGCCCGCTCTACGAAGATTCATGGAAAACAACATTCTGCGGGAATCCCAAGAAAAATTCTTAGCTTAATTTCTGTTGGTCAATCATTAATCAAAACACTCCAAAACTTGTCACTTTGATTTATTTCTTTCATATCCTAACTCCAAGTTTGTTTGAATAAGTCTTGAAGATCTACATAAGTGTTTTTAGCTCATGTACACCACACACAGAGTCTAAGTTACCAGATCACTCCCACAGACTCCAAATGATCTTACCCGATTAAAGATCAACTTTCCTTTTTTTTAAACATACTAGAGAAATAGTTACTATTTATAATAAGCCCTCCTTCATAAACCTTACAACTTATAGTAGTTTTTTTTATTTTATATTTTAGCAATTGAAATTCTCAAGAATTTACTTTTTAATCCCATTTTTTAATTTTTTAATTAAATATCCTTTATAGATATTTGAAACTTTTAAGGTTATTACAAAGTTGACAATTTAAATCATGTTCTTAATATTCTCCGTAGTCATCGTTGGACGGGAGTTATCATATACATCTTAGAATCAAATAACCTCATTTCCGAGAATATTTCATACTAGTGGGTTTGACTGTGGACACTAAATGTTTGGACAAATCCACTTGTGAGATACCCACAACGGAGCGTCTTAATAGGCACTACTCAAGGGTTCCATCTCATTATGTCCTCTGTAATTTACCTACAGAGGACACTAACCATCTATTTTTTTGATGTCCGTTCACTTCTACATCTGTTCAACTACTTCAAAACCTTATTGGTCTTACTTTTAATTTTAATGTCACTAATGATTTCTATACTAATATGGAGCTCTTCCACTCCACAAACCGAGATATTATACCTATAATTTTCCTTTGGTGGCATATCTGGAAATATCAAAATGCTTTAATTTTTCGACAAGCTCCTATTCAAATTCAGCAAACTGTTAACCGTGTGTATATCTCCTACAAAGACTGGATTGCAAGCTTGTCACAACAACATCACTCGACTATCAATAAAAGAAAACACTCCAGTTATTTTTCCCAATGGCGAAAACCTCATCCTAACTGCATAAAATTAAACTTTGACGCATCCGTTAAACGAAACGGTTCTACACATATCGGATATGTTTTCCAAAACCACTCCGGTGAGGTGGTCTTCTTAGACCATAGGCAGATCCTCTGCTCATCACCTATTAAAGTTGAAGCGCTTTCCGCTCTCGAATGCCTCCGTAGGGCTATTTTGCAAGGTTTTACGCGGATAGTTCTTGAAGGAGATAATCTCTCTGTCATTAATTCTATTAGTGGAATTTGGAAAATCTCTTGGGAAATTTCAACCATAATTCAATACATTCGCTCATTATTATATGGTTTGGATTATTTTCAGGTTCATCACTGCTATCAAGAATCCAATAAAGCCGTTGACTTCCTGGCTAATTCGAACATCTCGCCTACTATCCAACGCAACGCTATTTTGGACTACTTGCTGCCTCAACATGATTACACACAGTTGCAACGATCTCAGATTCAATTTCTATATTCGAGCTCTAGTATTTCTTCATCTTGTAAATCTTTTGTAAAAATCATCTGTTGTGATGATTTGTGTATGTCTTCTGGTTTGTAAGGATATCTTATGTTTGCCTGTAAAAAAAAATCCACTTGTGAGATGTTAGAGATTATCCAAATTGGCAATTGGCATATGTCAATTCAGTGGTAGGTTTGGACTCTGGACATATCCTTTACTCCTTTGCTACTCTAATATGTTTTTTTAAGAGAATATATTTTTATAAAATAAGAATTGAATTGGTATAATAATTTGTTTACGATCATTTTATAATATCTTTTCGGATGTGAAAAAACAATTTAATTTGTTATGATTTCTTTTAATAACTATGAGTGGATAAGAAACGTAATTATGTTAGCCATATGATTATTCTCAAGAAAGACGTGATAAATCCAAAATATTTAAAAAATATTTTAATAAAAATTATATATTACAACTAAAGATATCGATTTCCCAAAGAAAAATCTGAATTCCTCTAACCAAATTAATCACAACTCTGCCTCGGTTACGAATTTGTCTACTCTAATACTTTTGAGGGGATAAAATAGCCTAGTTAATATGTCAGATTTTTTTATAAAGGCAAAATTAGGATTCTTTCAACCAGAAATGCGATCCTAAATCATCCGAGTGGTTGATCTTTACAAAGAGAGTACCAAAATTATCGAAAATAGAGTTCAAACTAGTGAACTCATATCTACTAGAAGAAGAGGATCTGTAGTAGTAGCTGAAGTAAGAGGAGAAAGATGACGCTTGAAGACTTGAAGAGCATAAAAGGGAATGGGATGAGTAGCAAGAAAATCAGCAGCACGATTGGCCTCCCTAAAGCCGTGGTATACCTAAAAGAAAGAGAAAGAAGAAAATAAATCAGTAATATCATTAATAGTGCTGTGAATTTCCCTGGGTACTTTCCAAATGGTCCTGATAGAGTTAATGACTACAAGATTATCTCCTTCAATAACTAAATGTTGAACCTGGCGTTGAGCAGCATGTTGAATACCAGAGAGTGTAGCTAGAGCCTCCGCTTTTAGGGCAAAAGTATAAGGGATATGCTCATGATGGAAGGCTAGGACTTTACCGTAGTGGTCACGTAGGAGATACCCCAAATGAGTGGAGTCTTCCTGTTTCATGGATCAATCAAAATTAAGTTTGATCCAATTTGGAGGAGGTTTCTTCCAGGTTTGATTTATGGAGCATAGACGGTTGTGCTTGATAGGTACAGAATTGACATATTTAGTGGAAATGGTTCAATCCTTTAAGTGCATGAAGGCTTGTTGCGCCGGACAAGTTTGCAAGCTAGATGTGATCTTGAATATTAAGATTATTCCTATGGTTCCAAAGAGACCACCAGAGAAAAAGTAGAGGTATGATGTATGTATTAGAGTGTCTAAAGTTCTCAAAATTGGATAGGAAGTCAGGTGTGAACTGAAGAGAAAAAGAAACCTGCAACTTATTTTCTAGTTTAGAGATCATCTGTTGAGTAAAGGGGCAGGTGAAAAAGAGATGATTCTGGTCTTCATTGTTATGGGAGCAAAGACTACACGATGCAGGTACTCGAGAAAAGTGTCTATTAAGTCTTTCAATAGTAGGTAAAGCATAAAACAAAGACTTCCAAAGGAAGTTTTGTATTTCCGGTGGAATTCTTAACTTCCAAAGCCAAGAGAAGGAGGTAGCAGTGGGATGCGGGAAATGAGATTGGAAAATAGCACGAGTTGATTTAACGGAGAAGTTACCGTCGAAAATCATTTTCTATACGATACGATCTTCCAAAAGGAAAGAATGAAAATGAATCTTAAGAATTTTCTCAAGTATAAACGGTGGTAAAAGTTGTTGAAGTTGATGAACATTCCATTGATTCGAGTTTGTAATGAAAGAAGATACTGTTATATTAACCGGAGTATAGTGATTGTAGTAGGGGAGTAAAGTACCTTCAGGGAGCCAAGTGTCAGTCCAGAATTTGATAGTTTTGCCATTTCCAAGTTCCCAGCAGAGCCCACTGCGAAATATATCACGGAGATGTAAAAGTCGCGAGAATTTCCATGATTGTTTAGGCTTAGTTTTATAAGAGAAAAGGTCAGTGGAACGAAGATATGTTTCAACAATTATGCGACACCACAAAGATTCCTGACAAGTCAATAATATCCATAGTAATTTTAAGTTGTAATGCTTTGTTCATATCAGAAGTTTTATACAAACCAAGGCCACCAGCAGATTTTGGTTTGCAGATACTATCCTAACTAATGAGAGCATGATAATTAGGTTAAAATTTATTCCAGAATTTTTTTTGTTTATCTTATTAATGTCATTATAGACAGATTGAGGAAGTAAAAAACTTTGCATAAGGTAATTTACTTTGGATAATAAATTGGATTGAATGAGGTTAAGACGTCCAGCTTGAGATAGTGAATTGGCTTTCCACCGCGACAATTGTTTTCGAAGAGAATTCAATGAATAATCAAAAATTTCCTTTTTAACACGGCCTCGAACTATGGGAATACCAAGATATTTTTCCATAGCAATAGTAACCTAAATATTGAGGATGGCCGCAAGTGACTGTTGTTGGGATGTAGATAAGTTGGAAGAAGTCTGAAATGAAACCAGAAGTAGAACTGAAATCTCGAAGGAGCTATTGAATATATAACATATTTGTTTGTGTTGCATTTGCAAATATGAGAGTATCATCAGGAAAAGTAAGGGAGGGGATACAAGTGCCGTTACGAGTCAATTTAATACCAGCCTTAGGATCGCTTTGCGGTGACTGAATTGTAAGAGTTCTGGAGAGAAATTCCATAGCAATGATAAAAATAAATGGAGTAATAAGGTCGCCTTGTCGGAGGCCACATGTAGGATAAAAAAGAGAACCATGTTCATTGTTAACAAGGACAGAAAATGAAGTAGATGTAATACAGGTCATAAGTAATTTAACCCATTGATGAGAGAATCCAAATTTTAGGAGTATTGCCATAATAAAATTCCAATTAAGTTTATCATAAGCTTTTTCCATGTCTAGTTTCAAGGTCATCCAGCCTTTCTTGCCTTTTGATTTTATATGAAATGAATGAAACATTTCATAGGCAAGTAGGATGTTATATTGAATAGAACGACCTTCCATAAAGGCTCCTTGAGATGGACTAATAATCTTAGGCAATACAGATTTAAGTCTATTTGCCATGATTTTGGTGATGATTTTATAAGTTGTATTGCATAAACTAATTGGACGGTAGTGATTGATAGTAAGAGGGTTATCATTTTTAGGGATCGGAGCAATAAAAGGAATGCGCACATTCTTTGAGAAGTTGTCTAGAGTGAAAAAATGCCTAAATGGCATGGATTAATGATTGTCCCACAAAAGGCCAATAATGTTGATAGAATTAAGCTAGATAACCATCAGGACCAGGCGTTTTGTTCAGAGGTAGTTTGAAGACCACTTGTTTGATTTCAGTAGGAGTTGGAGAAGTAAGCAAGCAAAGGTTATCATAAGAGGTTAGAAGTGTAGGAATAATATGTAAGTCCATAGATATTCCTGGTTGTGATGTCGGAGCTATGAAACGAGATTGGAGTTCTTGAGAAATCATCTTTTGAATAAGGTTATGGTCATGGAAAATGCAGCCATCTTGAGTTTGAAATGAAGTTATTCTTTGTCTGTAAGTTTTTATTTTTGCCAGAGAATGAAAATATTTAGTATTTTTATCAGTGTTAGAGAGGTGAATTGTTTTGGCTCGTTGTTTCCAAAATAAGTGTTGAAATTCGAGTAATTTATTCTATTTTAAGAGGTGCCTTCGATAAAGTTCAAAAATTCATGGATTGCAATTAGATTGCAGTAGTTGAAGTTGTAATTCATATAGTTTATGCTCAGTAGTTTTGAGTTGCTCAAAGTTGTTATGATTTTTTGATTTGGACCAGGATTTAGAGTAAGCTTTCAATAATTTTTGTTTCATATAAAGTTTTTTTTTGAAAGGATATAAAGTTTAAACATGAACAAACCTGCAAGCTTTTATTTCCAAATTCGATGGACAAGTGACTTATAGGTTGAATCTATGGTCCATGCCGTTTCAAAACGAAAGGGGAATTTTCGGAAAGGTTGCAAATGACCTAAAGGGGTAGTAATGAGACAATGATAAAATGTAGTGTAAGGATGATGTTGGACAATAATAGAGGGGAAAATAATGGTGAAGATTGGATGTAATAAAATATGATCTAATCGTTCATAAGTCGTGTTAGAAGTTAAGGGTGATTTTCTACAAGTAAAAGGAAAACCAGAGTAAATAGTGTCAATCAGTCCAAAATCTGACATAAAATTATTTAGCATAGTAAAGCGGTAAGTGGCAAGTAATAGACCTCCATGCTTATCAGAAGGATATAGGATGTCATTAAGATCACCAATAATCATAACTGGAAGGTTAAAGGTGATAATCAAATTTCCAACGTGTTCCCAGTAATCAGATTTCGCTGCTTCTCTACTAGGAGCATATAGAAACAAAAGGAGAAAAGTTAGATCTTTATGAGAAACTTGCAAAAGTATGATATTAGAGTCATTGAATAGTAAAACAAGGGATTGTAGAATTGGGAAATTGTTTAAAAGGAGCCATAGTCCTCCTTTTGATCCCGAGGCAGGAGATGTGACTACAGATTTGAATCCTAGTTTATCAAAAAAAGTCGAACTTGGTAAATTATTAGTTTTTGTTTCAGCTAAACATAACATATCAGGTTGGTTATGACGTTTCATAAAGGCGATTTTTGTCTAAAAGTAGGGTCGATGTACCCCTCGACAATTCCAATATCCGATTTTCATATAAAATTTATTTTTATTGAAGTAAGAAGTTGTCGTAGTTGATAGTGGTTATGGTTTTATGCCTGGTTGAATACATCATCAACTAAAGCCAGTTTTAGAAGTTGAACGATTTCATAGAAAAGGATCTGTGTACTATGAAGAACTAGTTGTAGATTTGAATGACTGAGAGTGGTTTCATAAAAGGGAATATAAATAAAATAACAAGTACGAGGCAAATTATAGTGTGCAAAAAGATAATGAACGAGTAATTGAAGTTTGAAATTGTCAATATGTCTTTGGAGTAAACCCCAAAGGTATTTATAAAAAGTAAAGATACTTATGTCATGGATTAGATGTAGAGTAGAGTTTGTCATATATGTGTCATAGTTATAGTTCTTGAACCAAAACTAGTGAAGGAGCCATGAAATGGGCCAAGGCCCAACATGATGTATCCATACAGCAAACAAAAACAACCAAAAAAATAATATGTCAGATTTTGTATCCTCGGTTTTTCGTGTCCTTTTTTTATTATTAATTTCTTGTAGTTTCTACATGGTTTATTTTAGGGTAGATCATATCCGATTCTGGACCAAACACGACTAAGATCGCAAAGACGTTCATTTTACAAATTAAAATGACAGTTGACAATGATATGTGTTGTATAAATGTCAAGAAAATGTATATGCTAATTCTAATGTCATGTGTGTGTTATATCCCATGGTTTTATCATGTACACAACTACACGTACAAAATATAAATTACAAACATATATATAGCAGATATTAGTTTACAATAATGGAATAAGGTAAGCATGATATCCTATGACCATGAGATCGTGAGTTTAATTTTTTTCTTTGGTGCTGTAACGGCCTAAATATCTCTTATGAATAAAAAAATGGTACAAGGTCTTACTTTGTCCGGCACGGCCTAATCTATTTTGATAATCGGTTCTTTGTATCTTATTGTAAAATTTTATTTATATTTCCAAATTTTCCATATGATAGAACTGGACTAGATTTTTGTAAAGCAATTCGTCTTCTTACTTTTTATATATTTTTATGTTTTAAAAAACGTAGAATTTACCCACAAAATTAAATCAACTCATAATAAAGTGAACACATCATATGATGGGAGTATGCATTCTTAATTTCATATACTTAAAAGATAGAACTCAACTCATGTAGTTTTATGATTTAGAGTTCTAGACCGAACTAAGTCATTTTCGGCGGCCAAGATGTCGGGGTCGAGTTTGCACAAGATTGTTGTTGATGTAGTAAAAAAACACATGATGAGGGAAGAGATCGTTGTGGATATCAATATCATGCCTATTGTTTTGGGGCGAAAAGATCGGACGACCTAAATCGTCTTAGACGGGGTAACTAGTCAATCGGGTGATAGAAAACAATTCAAACCAAGCCAAAAATAGATAAACACAGAATAAATGTATAATAGCGCGATGATTTTATTAGATGTCGTGTTGACCAGACTGAATCGTGATACAACTTATCGTAATAAAACCAGAGATCGAGTGAGACTCGACCGATGACTTGTGAGTGACGACCAGCAGGGGTCAGGCGTAGGCAGCCGTTAGAGAGCTAGATGGAGAGCGAGAGTGCTATTCTGGTGAGTTGTTTTCTTTTCGAACGCTTGTCCTGTGTGTAATCGTGTAGTCTTCTTCTTATCTTCCTCGTCGTCCCAATATGGTAAGTCTTTTACTCTTGTGACCGTTTATGCTTCGGCCGAATATTCCATCTTCAATGCTCGGAGTGATGGTGAAGATTGCGCCATTAAATCTCTGCATTTATGGTGGTTTGAAGGCAGTGGCCTTTGCGTGATCTAGCATTTAATGCTTGGCGAGATCCTCGCGATCCTGTCGGAAGGCATTCGACCAGAGACGTCTCGTCGGATCCTCTGGGCTCTCTTCTTCGATCTTCCGATTGGCAATGGGCTTGGGTTTGACCGATTTGACCCATCTTCTCTGGAGAATCCAGGCCCAAAAATAGCCCCAAGTTGCTATGGGCTTACGGTTTAGGCAAGTTGACCGGAATCCGTGGCAACTTCTCTAGGCGCGATCTCCACCTTCCAATTTGGCGCGTTTTGCTCAGGGCTACGTGGCGCGTGATCGAGGCATGATGCGACGCCTCTGCAGGCCTTCACTTCCCTCCATAAATTCGTAGCATAAGGAATCGATTACTCTTCATCATCTTCCTTTGCAAGTTTCTGGTAAGCCTCTTGGTTTCTCTTGCCATAGCTTTCTGATTTCTCTTAGACGTAGCTCTTCGATCCTCTTCTTTCCCCATTCTCGAAATGGTTTCTCTTGAGGCTTCTGAGTCGTCGAAGACTCTCTCCGATTCTCTTGAAGGCGAAACTCCTCCTCGTTTTATTTTGAAGGAGTCGGATGCGTTGGTTAGCACTATGTCCCAGGCGGAACTGGATCAGGTGCTCCAAGTCGGAGGTTTTCCGCCAGAGACGGTTGCCAGGCTGCCTCACCCAGACGAGAGGGCCGATGCTCGCTATGAGGGATGGGTTTGCTTCTACTCTTACCCGTTTAGAATAGGGCATAGGTTTCCTTCCCCCCCCCCCCTTGTCAGGGACTTCTTAGCTATGTTGGCGCTGGCGCCATGTCAAGTAATGCCTCAGGCGTGGAGAGTACTTAGGGTTTTAGACCTTGTGAATGTTCAAACTGGGGCTGATTTTGACTTCGACGCCCTGTGGTACAACTACTTCATAGGATCGAAGAGTTCCTGTCGCGTTCAGTTGCGTGTCCGACCTGGTCGAAAGCCCTTGGTGCAGAGCCCTGATGTTAACGACCGCGGATGGGGGTCGAAGTTCTTTTTCGTCGAACGCTCTTCTCTGGAGAAGGAGGGAGAATGTCTGTTTTTGTTGACGGAGTGGCGAGTCGATAGTATGTACTTGTCTTTTCTTTCGTGTATTTGTGTGTCTTAACTCTTGCTTTAACTTTTCTTTTTTGTAGTCCCCGAACCAGAGGATCTAGAAGTGAGTAGCCGATCAGAGGGCTTGTCAAAGATTGTGCTTGAGATTCCCGCGTCTGAAAGGAAATTTGTGAACGTCAACTTGCTGGCGACGACTCCTGCCTCACAAGAAGATATGTCGAATGTTTCTTCATCTCGTGCGAAAGGTAGACTTTCGGCTTTAGGAGTCTTTTTATTGTTTTTCACTTTGTCGTGTACTTTAGGATTTCTCCTTTTTTGTTGTCCTGTCGTGTCAGGTTCCCCTGGTGGTCGGTCGAGTGCTCGCCTGAGGGTGGCGTCGGGAAAAAGCTTGATTGAGCAAAGGAAAGCGGCAGCCAAGGCGGCGTCGAGCAAACCGGCTCTGATTGACCTGACGACTACGGTTAAAGCTGGATCTAAGAGAAAAGCGAGCGCTCGTCCTGATGATGTCAAGGCGGAGGACGTCCCTAAGAAGAAAGGTGCGACCGCCGAAAGGGTCGGCAAGATCGGTGCCGCAAGGCCGTCGATCATTGATCGTTTTCGCGCTCAAGACCCGACTTTGAAGTCGGAAGTTAAGGACGTCTCCCCTTTGGACTGCATTGGTGAAGCGGGCAGTTCCGCGTGGAGGGTGTGTTGCCCTTTGTTTTGTGCGTTTTTGTATTTCTTTTGTTCGACTGTGTTTTCTGATTCGCGTATTTGTGTTGTCGTATGCCTTTTTGTCAGGCTTTTCAATACTTCTTGGAAGCTTACTCCGGTGTCCAGGCGATGCTTGTCAAGGATGAGGACAGGGCTGCTAGGTCAGAGTCCGTCCTTGCCTCTTTAAGGACCAAGCTGGAGGGAGCGGAGAGTCGCTGTCGTGAGACTGAGCGTCGTCTCACCAGGGAGCGGAAGAGCTGTCAAGGGGAGCTGGTCGCATGTCAGAGGGAGTTTGAAGAGTGTAGGGCAGGCATTGAGGAGGAAGTGAAGCGGGCTCGGATTGCCGACAGTTAGATTGCTGGTGACGTTGGGGCCTTCTACGCGGTGAAATCGCGCATCGAGATGATTGAAGAGTTCAACGAGGGCAAGCATGAGCTCTGGGACCTGAAGGCGGAGAAGGAGACTTTGGACTCCATGTTTCCAAAGGGCGATCCTGGTCAGGAGCTGTTCTGCTTAGCCGGCGTCGGAGAAGAGGTTGTGGATGAAGATGCCGATGAGGACGAAGCTTATTCTGGCGATGCTAAGCCGACCGACGAGATAGCCCCATTGGAGCCAGTCCCTGCCGAAGGTAACGTTGTTGTTCCCGATGCTTGACTTTGTTTGTCCCACTTGTGTGTGGGTTTAGACATTTGGTGCCTTTGGATAGTGTATGTTTTGGCGACCCGTCTACCATCGTGGGTCGCAAAATATTTCTGTTTGATGAAGTCCTACAGATGTGTAGGCAGACAATGTGGTTTGGCGACCCGTCCACCATCGCGGGTCGCATATTTATAAAAATGCTTTTTATTTTGCTACAAATGCGTTTTTTACATGTAGAATTGCATGCTAGTTTGTTTCGTACATGTTCGTCGAACTTTTGAGGAAGTTGTCGATGACGTTTAATATGTCGTGTATGTCGGTTTCACCCGTGTGCTCCGTCGAGTGGGGTTTCACCGTGTGTATGTATGTAGAGCAGGCCTGCGATGTGTTTGTGTATGTGTTAGTCATGACATTATGCCGATGAGGTAAGCAATATATAATAAGGTGTTTGTTCCTTATATTTAATTACGTGAATGTAATAAGGTGTTGTACCTTATGTTTTGTATAAGGCAGGCGGTGTGCTGACGTGCCTGTGTTGTCATCTCCCCGTAATCCGATCGATCGTGTAATGTAAGCGCTATATGCGGATGACAGGATCCATTTGCGGACGACTGGGTCCATTTGCGGACGACGGGGTCCAATGTAAATGTTGTTCTGCATTTGTGTTTTTGTAAGGAGGAAATCCTCGCTTAGTGTCAGATGATGACATGTAAAAGAAAGTAGCGATGTATATGCGATGGAATGTGATATGTATGCGACGGATGGCAATGTATATGCGATAGCATGCGATATATATGTGACATATGGCAATGTATATATGATAGCATGCGATAGGTAGCCATGTATATGCGATGTATAGAGTTTTGCGTGATGTTTTTACCTTATCGGTTCAGAAATGGTATAGCTTGAGATGTGCTGCGTTCCAACTCCTCGGGATTGGTTGTCCGTCTTTGTCTTATAACTGATACGCTCCTTGTCCGACCACTTCGGTGATCAAGTAAGGTCCTTCCCATTGTGGTGCTAGCTTTCCGTCAAATGGGTTCTTGGTGTTCTGGAATGTTTTCCTTAGGACCCAGTCTCCGACCTTGAATGCCTTAATTCGAACGTTCTTGTTGTAGCTCCTTGCGACTTGTTGTTGGAACCTGACCATCCTGATTCGGGCTTTCTCTCTGATCTCGTCCGCTGTGTCCAGATTGTGTGCTAGTTCGACGTCGTTTTGTTCAATTGTCTGAAGGTTGCAGCAAGCATTCAGAACCAGTAAGTCAGCCGGGATGACTGCCTCACTCCCATAGACGAGAGAGAAAGGCGATTGCCCGGTCGCATTCTCTGGAGTAGTCCTATCGGACCAGAGAATAAGTGGGAGTTCGTCTGCCCATTTGCCTTTAGCCCCGGTGAGGCATTTCTTGAGGTTGTTGATAATGATCTTATTGCTGGATTCGGCTTGTCCGTTGGATTGTGGATACCGAGGTGTGGATGTGACTAACTTGATGTTCCATTGGTCGCAGAAGGCTCTAGTCTTATGACTGATGAACTGGGAACCGTTGTCGCACACGATTTCTGATGGGACGTCAAATCTGCACAAGATATTGCGTTTTATGAATGAAATGACGTGTTGATCCTTTACCTCTCTGTAGGCTTCGGCTTCGATCCATTTAGAGAAGTAGTCCGTCATGGCAAGCAAGAAAACTCTTTGACCCGACGCGGGGGGAAGCTTTTCGACGATGTCCATTCCCCATCACATGAAGGGCCATGGAGCCAGGGTCGGATGGAGGAGCTCTAAAGGCTGATGATGGACGGGTGCATGCCGCTGGCAGGCGTCGCACTTCTTGGTGTATTTCATGGCGTCTTGGTTCATTGTTGGCCAATCGTACCCGTTTCGGAGGGCTTTTCCTAAGAGGCTTCATCCGCCGGTGTGGTTGCCACACTCTCCTTCGTGTAATGATTGTAAGATACGTCCGACTTCTGGAGTCTTAAGGCATCGTAGGAGTAGCCCTGTAACAGATCTTTTGTACAAGATATTGTCAATGATATCGTAAGAGAGTGCTTGTACCTTGAGCCTTTTTGCTTCTATCTTGTCATCGGGTAGAATGCCGTCTTTTAACCACCTGATGTAAGGTAGCATCCAGTCGTCATCGGCGTCGATGATGTCCTCTTCGGGTCGGTCGCCTATTTCCATGGAGATGAGTTCTTCAAGTGATGTTGTTAACTCGACGGATGTCCTTGGGACGACTGGCATCATGATGTGGGCGAATGGTATATGTGGAAATTCTTTCGGGTCTAGGACAGATCCTAGATTGGCGAGTGCGTCAGCTTGGGAGTTAAGGTCCCTGGGTACCTGTCGGATGTTGAATGTCTGGAATTGTCCGATTAGTTTCATGGCTAACTCCAGGTAGGCTACCATTCTGGTATCCTTGGCGTTGTACGACCCTTGTATCTGGTTTACGACCTACAGGGAGTCGCAGACGACTTCGATCTCTCGGACCCCTAGATCGCAAGCCAGGATGAGTCCGAATATGAGTGCTTCGTATTCAGCTTCGTTGTTAGTAGCATCCCACTCACATCTGACGGCTTGAGCTATCTTGTCCCCTTGTGGTGATTTCAGCACGACCCCAAGCCCCGATCCTCTGGCGTTTGATGCCCCATCTGTGTGGAGCTCCCATGTACCTGTCTCGTCTATCGCGAGTAGTTGTGTCGCTTCTTTAGCGGCTTCTTGCTCTAGGGTCGGACTGAAATCGGCCACAAAGTCGGCTAAGGCTTGTGACTTGATCGCCGTCCTACGCTCGTACTCGATGTCGTAACCACTGAGGTGTATGGCCCTTTTGGTCATTCGTCCTGTGAACTCGGGTTTCCTTATGATAGCTCTCATGGGATGATTAGTGCGAACAGTAATAGTATGGGATTCAAAATATGGTTTGAGTTTATTTGAAGCCATTACCAATGATAGTACGAGCTTTTCAAGTGACGAATACCTTGTTTCGACTGATAATAGCGTCCGACTGACGTAGTATATTGATGACTGTTTGCCCTCCTCCTCTCTGACCAGTACAGCGCTTACGGCCGACTCTGACACTGCAAGATAAATAAATAAGGGCTCATCGCCTTTAGGTTTGGTCAGTAACGTGGGACTGGCCAGGTATTCTTTGAGGTTCTGAAATGTTGTTTCGTGTTCTTCCGTCCATTGAAATGATTTTTTCTTCTTGAGTGCGTCGTGGAAGGGTTTGCACTTGTCGGATGATTTGGAGATGAATCTGTTCAGAGCTGCTATCCGACCTGTGAGCTTCTGTACGTCTTTGACACATCGGGGGGATCGAAGATTGATGAGAGCCTTGATCTATTCTGGGCTGGCTTCTACTCCTCTTTGTGTCACCATGTAACCTAAGAACTTCCCTGACGACACTCCAAAAGAGCAATTAGTAGGGTTTAGTCTCATGTTGTACCTTTTGAGCACCTCAAAGCTGTCGCGTAGGTGGTCTATGTGATCTTCTTTCTTTTTGGATTTGACCAACATGTCGTCTATATAGACTTCCATCGTGTCTCTGATTTGGTCTTTGAACATTTTGTTGACTAGTCCTTGATACGTAGCCCCTGCATTTTTTAGACCAAATGGCATTACTTTATAACAATAGATACCTTGACTGGTGATGAACGCTGTTTTTTCTTGATCGTCGGGATCCATGAGGATCTGATTGTAGCCGCTGAAAGCGTCCATGAAAGTGAGCATTTCGTGCCCTGCCGTGGCGTCGACCATGGCGTCAATATGGGGTAGAGGAAACGAGTCCTTGGGACAAGCCTTGTTGAGGTCTGTGAAGTCGATGCAGACTCTTCACTTGCCGTTCTTCTTCTGGACTACGACCACGTTGGCTAGCCATTCGGGATAGTGGACTTCTCTGATTTTTCGTGTTTCCAGTAAGCTTTTGACTTCGTCGTCGACTATTTTGTTCCGCTCGGGGGCGAACTTCCTGCGTTTTTGCTTGACAGGGGGATGAGATGGGTCTACATTTAATTTATGAGTAATAACGTTTGGAGATATTTCGATCATATCCTCATGCGACCATGCAAAACAGTCGGCATTGACCCTGACGAAGTCAAGGAGTTGTCATCTGGTCGAGTCGTCCAAGTCTGACCCGACCCTTACCATTTGGTTTGGCTTTGAAGGATCTAGTGCGATCTCGTCGAGTTTTTCCATTTCTGGTTCGGCGTATCGACTAGGTCCTTCGCCGTTCTGTGATTGCTATGCGGTCTTGTGTTTGACTGCGTTCTTCATGGAAGCGACGTAGCATTCCTTTGCGGTCCTTTGATCTCCTTTGATTTCTTGGACCCCCCATTCAGTGGGGAATTTGATGATACGTCGAAGGTACTGCCTTCATAGCGTGTATCCATGGCCTGTCAAGAATACAATTATAGGGAGACGGACAGTCTAGGACTAAGAATTTCACCTGTTGGTTGACTCCTCCAGCGTATGTGGTTAGAATGATTTCACCAGTCGTATGCTTAACCTCGCCGCTGAACCCGACCAGTGGGGTCGACTTTCAGTCAAACCCATTTCTTTAAGAGCATCAAGGGTCAAGAGATTTGTCGAGCTCCCTGTATCGATTAGTATTCTCCGTATTAAGCAATTTCCAATGGACAAAGAGATTACCAGACCGTCGTGGTGACCATCCGACCCGTCGGAGTCGGACTCGTCGAAAGTGACCATCGGAAGGTCGGAAGTTCTCCTCGGCTTGAATTCCGACGCTTCGGGCTTGTCGCCCTTGCTTTCTCTGGCGTGTCGCTTGGCCGCGGAGTACGTGTTCCCACATATGTCCGATCCTCCTGAAATGGTATTGACAATTTTTGTATGGATAGGAGATGGGGGTTTGTTTTGTTTTACCTGATCTCGGCATTCCATGGTAGCCTTTGCCCGCTCCGAGATTACGTCACGTAGGAACCCTTGTGAGAGCAGCCTAGCGACCTCCTTTCGTAGGGCGATGCACTCGTCGGTCGAATGACCGTGGTCGCCGTGGAATTCGCACCATCGACTCGTGTCCTTCTTGATATCCGGTCGGTCGCTCTTTCGGGGCCATCTTACGTCTTTTCCATACTTGTCGAAACTCTTGACGAGCTCTAACACGGAAATGTTGAAGTTATAAGATTGGACCCTAGGAGGCAACGCAGAACCGTCTCTCCATTCCTGTGACCTGTCTTGGAAAGAGTTTACCTGATTTGGTTCGTTTCGAGTACGATAATAGGGATGTGGACGTCTGTCTCAATGGTTATCGGAGGAATGTTTTCGATCTGATGGATCGGGTCCGCGTGAGGCTTTACGCGATTCACGGTCCTCTTCCAATCTTACCTCGGCCATAGTTTTGGCCTGGATGTCTTCAAAGCTTTTGCATGGGTACTTGGTAATCTCGTCGTAGAGATTGTTATCTTTGACCAAGCCTTGTCGGAAGGCTTCGATAGACGTTGTGACGTCGTAGTGGGGGATTCTCACTTTCTCTTTGTTGTACCTGTTGAGATAATTCCGGAGAGGTTCATTATACCTTTGTGTGACTCGGTAGAGGTCACTCGATTATTTCTCATGCTTCCGACTACTGGCGAACTGACTCTTAAAAGAGTTAACCAGATTCGCGAATGATGCGATCGTTCCCTGAGGCAAACGCATAAACCAAGTTAGTGCGGGGCCCACGAGGGTCGTGCCAAAGCTTTTGCACATGACAGCCTCGCGGCTCTCCCTTGAAACAGATGCAGCCATTAGTTTTTGTTTATAGAGAGAGATATGGTCATCTGGATCGGTGGTGCCGTCGAATGTCGCCATGTTGGGGAGATGGAACTTCTTGGGGATCTCGACCCTTGCGATTTCTTCGACGAATGGGGATTCTTCAAATCCGTCGGACACTTCTCTCTCGATCGGTTGCGGGACTCCTGGGAGCATGTTGAAGCGATCGTCGATCGTCTTCATATGTCGGTCGAGCGCTTGCTGGAAAAGAGCCATGACATCTGGCGGATTGGCAACCTGTGTTTCGTCGATTCGGGCCCCGGCAGACCCGATCGGTGTAGAAAATGTGACATGGTTAGTCGAAAATGGACTAGCGAAAGGAGTTCGAGACGTACCCTCAGTGTGTCCGGGACGTCGTACGCTTAGAGGCGTTGGTTCGATACTGTCCATGTTGAGGCGTGTTCGGATGCCGCCGTGGATGGGCGCGTTCCTAGATCCTGAAGCCACTGATTGTACCTGCGACTTAAGAGACTCATTCTCACAGATTAGTTGCGTAATCTCGGCTTCGGATTGGGTTGACAAAGCGGCTAGGGCTTCGGTTTTCTGACATTGTTGGGCTAGTTCCTCTTGAAGGGCGGCCATTTTTTGAGAGAGTTCTTGGAACTGGGTTGGGGTAGGATTTTTGGTTGGGTTTTCTGTAGTTTGGGTTTCGTCTACGAGACGTAGTTCTTGATTGTCAGTAGGAGGGTCAATAGTCATGGTTGGAAGGTTTCGGAAGGGTGATCGGCAAGTTGCCCCACGGTGGGCGCCAAATTGTTTTGGGGCGAAAAGATCGGACGACCTAAATCGCCTTAGACGGGGTAACTAGTCGATTGGGTGATAGAAAACAATCCAAACCAAGCCAAAAATAGATAAACACAGAATAAATGTATAATAGCGTGATGATTTTATTAGATGTCGTGTTGACCAGACTGAATCGTGATACAACTTATCGTAATAAAACCAGAGATCGAGTGGGACTCGACCGATGACTTGTGAGTGACGACCGGCAGGGGTCAGGCGTAGGCAGCCGTTAGAGAGCTAGATGGAGAGCGAGAGTGCTATTCTGGTGAGTTGTTTTCTTTTCGAACGCTTGTCCTGTGTGTAATCGTGTAGTCTTCTTCTTATCTTCCTCGTCGTCCCAATATGGTAAGTCTTTTACTCTTGTGACCGTTTATGCTTCGGCCGAATATTCCATCTTCAATGCTCGGAGTGATGGTGAAGATTGCGCCATTAAATCTCTGCGTTTATGGTGGTTTGAAGGCAGTGGCCGTTGCGTGATCTAGCATTTAATGCTTGGCGAGATCCTCGCGATCCTGTCGGAAGGCATTCGACCAGAGACGTCTCGTCGGATCCTCTGGGCTCTGTTCTTCGATCTTCCGATTGGCAATGGGCTTGGGCTCGACCGATTTGACCCATCTTCTCTGGAGAATCCAGGCCCAACACCTATCATCATCATTTGGGTGGGAAGTAACCAGATAACAAGTAAATGTGGTTGTGACTTAAGATCTTAGAGATCATGAGGGAGGATTTGAGGGGGATGACTACAGTCAAGGCTCTTCCGATTCTCTTCATGGTCATGTAACAACATTTTTTTATTGTTTTTCCATTTTTTAAACTTCATGCGACATCGATGTTGATGATGGTATCTTCGCTACAAGTCGTGACAAACGTTGCATGGGCCTTGGGCTTCATCGACGACATTGATGGCATCTCGTCACACATGCTTTTGGCGTGCTCTCGCATCCTTTAGTTGCATGGATGCTGATGATGGCGTCAATGATGTCCATTGCATCCATGTCATCCCAACATTCATTAGGTTCAGGATGATGATGAATTTCATGATTGATTCTCATTATTTCCTTCGTTCCGACATCGGTATCATCGGTGATAATGATGACAACCTCCATGATTTTCGCCCATTTTCTCTTTACGATACCTGCAAAATCCCAAGGGGATGGACCCATGAGAGAACCCTCAACAAAAGCAAAGTCAGTTCGGGCCTTCGACATGATGAAAATATGTGAAAAGAAAGTATATGAAAAGATGAAGTGCTTGGTAGATGATGAATCTACAGTGATGCTTGGGCCGATCACGATGAATGAACAACATGAATAATCCATGATGAAGTCGAAGAAGTTGCATGACCCATGAAGAAGTGAAGAACATGAAGAATCCATGATGAAATTGAAGAACTTGAAGCATAACCCATGAAGAAGTGAAGAACTTGAAGCACAATCCATGAAAAAGGGAAGAACTTGAAGCATAATCCCACTCTTTGATCCTTGAAATCTCCCACAAAAACCCTTTTTCACTCCTCTAATCCGAGAAGAAAAAGAAGAGCCCCGTGTGATGGTTTTCCCTTTTCCATTTATAGTGAAGAGGAAGCTGAGCCCATGTGGATCACAATGATAAGCTAGGTGCGTAGGGGAATGGGACGGATCTTCCTTTTTTGAGATTTGCGAGATCAGGTTACTATTCATCATACTTGATGATATTCGAGTCACATGAACATTAATTCTCTTCTTGTACGAACACGCCACGACCCGAATTTTCTTCGTCTCTCCCACATGATCATCTTTGACTCAATTTTGATGAACGACATCCGCTTCATCGTCATGTCATTTTGTCATCGTGTTCCACGATGAACTTAATGGTTGAGATCACTATTTTTAAGAGGTCTTTGTTTGTGATCATCCGGTATCATTGTGTTTTTGTATTCCTCTTCTCTTTCCTTGCAACAATTGTGATTGTTCATTAATGGTCTTGATAGCCGCTTTATAATCATTACTTGTCAAGAGATGACCACCTTGTAGGGGTTTTACTCATGGAATTCTTGATAATGGCCATGTGTCAAACATTGATTTTGACATCTTCAGACATCCTCATGCTTTAGGACAAGTTTGCTCTTGTGAATCAATTTTGATAGGTGGCGGGGATCTCTTAGGAAAAGCTTTGTTGATGATCTTGTTTTTCTAGTCCTTGTCGGTGTGAGGCATGTGGTGATTATAATTATCGTCTTTTCCTGATACTGGCATTGAAAAATTTGTCATTTCACAAAAGGAGGCATTGATGATTGTTAGAGTGGTGCATGGTGAACTTTTTCCTCATTGCTAGATAAATGTCTAATTAATGATCATAAAGGAAGACCCACTATTGTTGATGATCCTTATGGCATTAACTCCTTCTAGGCATGATCCTTTGACTTATTGAGGGATATTGGCCTTCACTAGATGAGAATATTTTATAAACGTTTTCATGAGCATATATTTGTTTTGTGGATGAGTTCGCCTCGTAATGATGGTGGTTGAGTGGATGCATGCAAAGGGCATGTTGATTTCTTCATGTGGCATTGCGAGCCATAAAGTGATTCTCTAGAATGCATCAAGATGGAGGTGGTTGTGTTCATAATAACGACAAGTATGTCCTCACCAAGCTACGTGATGGTGATGATAGTGTTCTTTATACGAGGGAAAGATCTCACCAAGCGATAGCAAAAGACCCAAGCACATCGTAGATTTTGCTTTACATAGTAATGGTGGCAATATAATTCCATTACAGAACAATTGGATCTCACCGGACGGCAACCTGGGCCTCAAGACGTCTTGGATCTCGCTATACATGATGACTATGGCAACACAAGCCTCAAAGGCAAGTGAATCTCATCGGGCGGCAACACGAGTCCAAGGGCATCTTGGACCTCGCTAGACATGATGATGGTGGCAATACAAGCCTCAAAGGCAAGTGGACTCATCTAGCAGCAACACGAGCCCCAAGGGCATCGTGGACCTCGCTTTACATGATGACAGTGGCAGCACAAGCCTAATAGGCAATTGGATCTCACCGTGCGGCAACACGAGCCCCAAGGGCATCGTGGACCTCGCTATACATGATGATTGTGGCAACACAAGCCTCAATGGCATGTGGATCTCATCGGGCTGCATCACGAGCCCCAAGGCATCATGGACCTCGCTTTACATGATGACGGTGACAACACAAGCCTCAACGATAAGTGGATCTCACCGGTTGGCAACACGAGCCCTAAGGGCATTGTAGACCTCGCTTTACATGATGACGGTGGAAACACAAGCCTCAATGGCAAGTGGATCTCACCGGGTGGAAACACGAGCCTTACGGCATTGTGGATCTCGCAAACAAGATGATGGAGGCAACATCAGCTTCAAGGGTTATGGATCTCACCATGTGGCATCATGAGCCTTTCGACGTCGTGGATCTCGCTAACAAGATGATGGTGGAAACATCAACCACAAGGTCTGATGGATCTCAGCATGTGGTATCATGAGTCTTACGACATCGTGGATCTTGCTAACAAAATAAGGGTGTCAACACTAGCCTCAACGGCCGATGGATCTCACTAAGCTGAATCACGAGCCTTACGACATCGTGGATCTCACTAACAAAATGATGGTGGAAATACCAACTTCAATGGTCGATGGTTCTCACCATGCATCATCATAAGTCTTTCAGCATCGTGGATCTTGCTAACAAGATTATGGTGGCAACACCAGCCTCAAGGGCTGATGGATCTCAACAAGCGGAATCACAAGCCTTACGACATCGTGGACCTCGCTTAATTGTCCTTGAGCATCGTTTTCCCCTTTTGAAGTTTAGACAAATAGAGTTGTAGCTCTTTCATTCATTAAGAGAGAATCTTACATATATTTTATTGGACACATCTTCAAGGATAATATATCTTTTTCCTTGTCGAGCTTCATGTTGCTCTATCTTTGATTTTTCCAAGTTGATGCCTTGTCGTGGTTTTTGATGCTTTGCATAAATTCAATGTTGTCAAAGATGCTATGCGCGATTTTTCATGATGTCTTTACTCCAAATCTTTTGAAGATCGCTTGGTGTGATCTTCAATGGTTCGCTCCAGCATGATCGGTATCCAAACGGTTTCACCGTGGTCTGCAATGATGAACTTCATAAAAAAATGCTCTTCAAGTTGCTCCACCATGGTCTTCAGGGATGAAGTTCATCAAAAACGCGCTTTTGGTTTCTCCACCATGGTCTTCAATGATGAACTTCATCAAGAACTCTCTTTGGGTTGCTCCACCATGGTCTTCAGGGATGAGCTTCAAAAACGCTCTTCGGGTTGCTCCACCATGGTCTTCAATGATGGTAGTCCAAGCTCTAACTTGTCGGGGTTGATTAATTCCTCTAGCCCTTTTTTCCTTCATGCTCATCCATGATGAAAGATAATTGAGCTTGTGATTGCGTCTTAGCCGGGAAAACAAGTTCACACAAACAACGCCAATGAAGATTTCAAAGATTGTGATGGAGGATTTAAGGGGGGTGATAGGACCCACAAAGGCTCTCTTGATCCCCTTCATAGTCTTGTGACAACATTATTGGTTGTTTCCACATTTTATTGACTTCATGCGGCGTCGATGGTGATGATGGTATCTTTTCTAGAAGTCATGGTACATGTTTTTAGGGCCTTGGGCCTCATCGACGACATTGGAGGCGTCTCATCACACGTCTATTTCACTTGCTCTCGTGTCCTTTACATGAACAGATGACGATGATGGCATCGATGAGGTGCATTGCGTCCATTCACTCCATGTCGTCCCATCGTTCATTAGGTTAATGATGATGATGGACTTATTGATTTGCTCCCATTCATTCCTTCGTATTGGTAGTCATTGGGATCATTGGTTATGATGATGACGACCTCCACGATTTACGCCCATTCTCTCTTTATGATACCTGCAAAAATCCCAAGGGGGTTGATGATGTGAAACAAGAAGGCTTGAAGGCCTTGCTTCACCGAAAAGGGCTCGATCGTAGCACAAGCTTGCTCCTTTCTTCTCCTTGGCACCAAGGTCAGTTCTTGAGCTCTTCTTGGTGTCCCTTTAAAGGTGGAAGTGCGTGGTGATGGAGGTGAAGTCGATTGAGTTGTGAAACTGAAGCAAAGAGATGTGTTTGAGTTGTTGGGAGGTTTTTGAATGAGACAATGCCAAGGAAACCTCAAGGAGGTTCCTTGGCTGAGATTGGAGAGATTTAGAACCAAGAACAAGATGTTATTGAGTGAAAATGCTACTTGATTGAATGAAGACTTTGAACAAGATAGATCTAAAGTTTGTGGCTTTAGATGGAGAGCTTAAACCGGGGAGGTCCACCTCAACCCTTGAAGGAGGACCACCTCAACTTCTTTGCAAGCTTTAGCTCTCAATCTTCACCAAATGAAAAAGGAAGCCAAGAGTTGGCTTAAATAGCTAGGGTTTCTAATGGGCTAAGGTTCCACCTACAAGAGGCCCAACTCACCCACTTTAGGAAATGTAAAGACTTAAAATGAAGCTACTAAAAATAGTACAACAAGGATAGAGGCCGCGTTTCTAGAAGCGGCACTTGACATGGTCGACGCCTTGAGTGTCTTGGCATTGGAGGCGTCGATGCCTTGGATGTTGTTGGGCTCAGAAAAATCAGATGTCCACCAAGCCGGCCCAGGTAGAGAAACGAGTTAGGCCACGATCTGGAAAAAAAAGAGACGTTGAAGCGGTTGAGTGAATTTCGGACGTCTGGAGCAACAACCCGACGAATCCCGAGAATTTCGGACTCCAACGGATTTGTTAGTTCGATTATGTAGATCACTTATAAAAAGGAGGATTCTTATTATTGTAAGGACACAATCATTATCATCAATAACAGCTATCCTTCATTGTTTACTTGCTCTATTACAACTACGCTCTGAGTTCGATTCTTACTTCTATATTTAAAGCGACCGACGCTTAAAGCATCTGATCCGATCGATCTCTCATTCGAGGGAGATAAGCTTACTTTTGTGCCTATTTAATCTTATTCTGTCTAGCTCTCTATTTGATTTGGATCTACTAGATATAATCTGATCTTATTTGTCTAGTTGCCCTCCTTAAGGCGATTTAGGTCAGTTAGATCTTTTCGCCCCAAAACAATTTGGCGCCCACCGTGGGGCATCTAGCCAATCAACGATCCAACCCACATCCAATCATGGTTGATTCCGGGAATCCCATGACCGCCACTGAAGATCAAGTCCAAGCCGACACCCTAGTCGCAAACCAAGCAGAGGACGTCAATGCCCAACCGATCGCGAACCCGCAAATACAAGAGCTCGCAAAGGCCATGAGCGTCCTCCAAGAAGAACTAGCCCAGCAATGCGCTAGAACTGAAGCACTAAGTACCCAATCTGAATCAGAAATCACTCGACTAACTCGTGAAAATGAATTGTTGAAGTCTCAGGTACATTCGGTCGCGTCAAACCCTGGAAGTTCAAGACGCAGAGTCAACACTGAAGGATTATCCACCCGACTCGAGATGGACGGGATAGATGCGATTCCAGCAACGGCAACTCATGCCTCCCTACCTCCTGGTATATTTCAAACTCCCCAAGTCACTTTCACTACGACTAACGTGCCAAATCTTGTAGTCGGGCCCCCAGAAGCTCGAGTAATACTTTCACAGGTAACGGCTCCGGCCGACATCCAGACCCTCATACAACAAGCCATCAACGAGCACATCAAGGCTTTGAACGATCGTATCGCGCGAATCCCGGGAGTCCCCCAACCGATCGAGAAAGAACCGATCGATGGATACGAAGACTCACCTTTCACGAAAGTGATCGCGCGCATCGAGATCCCTAAAAAGTTCCATGTCCCCAACATGCCCAATTATGATGGGACTGGGGACCCAGATGATCACGTTTCAATTTATAAGCAGAAGTTAATGACTATTTCGATCCCAAGAGGGAACCGTGAGGCAGTCATGTGTAAAAGTTTTAGCACGACCCTCACGGGACCTGCAATAACTTGGCTTATGCACTTGCCACAGGGATCCATCGCTTCCTTTGCCGACCTGATCAACTCGTTCAAAATTCAATTCGCTAGCAGTCGAAGATTAGAAAAACAATCAAGCGACCTATACATGATCGTGCAATGGTATGGCGAACCTCTAAGAGACTATCTTAACAGGTACAACAAGGAGAAGGTCGCGATCCCACATTGCGATATCCCGACATCAATCGAAGCGTTTCGCCGGGGCTTGGTCAGGGGCAATGAACTCTACTGTGAACTGACCAAGTATCCATGTCGAAGCTTCGAAGATGTTCAAGCCAAGACCATGGCACAAGTAAGGCTCGAAGAAGATGAAGAACCCTTCAAAGCAAACAAGAGTCCCGATCGAGTCGACCAAAAAACCTCTTCGGATTACCGACGCGATCGACGACATCAGCCATATCCCAAGGGACGGAATGATCCTGGTCAGGTAAACAATTCTTGTGACAGGAACCAAGATTGGCGAAACAACTCCGCTCTCCCTCCGAAGCTCCACTCTTACAACTTCAATATATCCATATCAGAACTCGTAAAGAGTTTCGACAAATATGGGAAAGAAGTAAGATGGCCTCGGAAGAGCGACAAACCAGACGCCAAGAAGGACATGAATCGGTGGTGCGAGTTCCATGGAGACCACGGACACTCGACGGACGAGTGCATAGCCCTCCGCAAATAAGTCGCAAGACTCCTCGCACAGGGACTATTGCGCGACATTATTTCAGACAGGGCCAAAGCGACCCTCGATCGAAGGGACCAAGTATCATCGGACAAACCATCTTCTCCAGTTCCTACTAAAATTGTTAACACCATTTCAGGAGGATCATATGTATGTGGAAACACATACTCAGCCGCCAAGAGGCACGCTCGAGAGAGCAAGGGCGACAGACCCATCCCAGCAGAAACAAGATAACCATGAATCTCTGACGCTCCATCCATTACCTTCGACGATTCGGAGGCTCAAGAATTAGGCGACCATCACGACGGTCTGGTAATCTCACTATCAATTAGTAACTGCCTTATTCGCCGTGTACTAATTGATACAGGCAGTTCCACCAATTTGTTAACATTGGACGCCTTAAAAGGCATGGGTTTAAGCGAGGACAACTTAACCAGAAACTCCACCCCTTTAGTCGGGTTCAGTGGAGAAGTTAAGTATACCCAGGGCGAAATCGTGTTAACAACATATGCAGGTGGAGTCAACCAACAGGTAAAGTTCCTAATTCTCGACTGTCCGTCCCCATATAATGCAATCCTTGGCATGCTTTGGATTCACGCCATGAAAGTTGTACCTTCCACTTACCACCAGACAATAAAATTTCCTACTAAGTGGGGGGTACAGGAAATAAAAGGCGACCAACGGGCTGCTAAGGAATGCTACGTTACCTCGATGAAAGGGGCAGTCGACAAATCCTCCGCATAGCAATCACAGTACGCCGAAGGGGCCACACGATACGTCGAGCCAGAAATGGAACAACTCGACGAAATCGCTCTGGATCCTTCAGAGCCAACACAGACGGTAAGGGTCGGGTCAGACCTAAAAGACTCGACCAGAGCAGATCTAATCTCATTTTTACGATCTCATTCTAACTGTTTTTCTTGGTCACATGAAGACATGATGGGGATCTCCCCGAATATTATTACTCACAAACTGAATGTAGATCCCACGCATCCTCTCGTCAAACGAAAGAGAAGAAAATTCGCACCAGAGCGCAACAAGATCGTAGACGACGAGGTAAAAAATCTACTTGAAGCAGGCAAAATAAAAGAAGTTAAATACCCAGATTGGCTAGCAAACGTCGTGGTGGTTCAGAAGAAGAACGGGCAATGGAGAGTATGCATCGATTTCACAGACTTAAATAAAGCATGTCCAAAAGACTCCTTCCCCCTGCCACATATCGACGCTATGGTCGACGCGACTGCGGGACACGAAATGTTAACATTCATGGACGCGTTTAGTGGCTACAATCAAATTCTCATGGATCCTGGCGATCAAGAAAAAATGGCCTTCATAACAAGCCAAGGTACGTATTGTTACAAAGTAATATCGTTCGGACTAAAGAATGCAGGGGCCACATACCAAAGACTAGTGAACAAAATGTTCAAAGATCAAATTGGAGACACAATGGAAGTCTATATCGACGATATGCTCGTCAAATCCAAAAAAGCAGGGGATCACATCGAACACCTAAAGGAAGCCTTCGAGATACTAGAAAGGTACAATATGAAATTGAACCCGACTAAGTGTTCTTTTGGAGTGTCTTCAGGAAAACATTTAGGGTACATGGTCACTCAAAGAGGGATAGAAGCTAGTCCCGATCAAATCAAGGCCATCGTCAACCTCAGATCCCCTCGATGCGTCAAAGACGTCCAGAAATTAACAGGACGGATAGCAGCATTGAATAGATTCATATCCAAGTCGTCGGATAAATGCAAGCTCTTCTACGAAGCCTTGAAGAAAAATAAATCATTCGACTGGACAACTACACACGAACAGGCCTTCCAAGATCTGAAAGCATATTTAGCAAACCCACTCCTACTAGCTAAACCAAGAGACAACGAACCACTGCCACTATATGTAGCAGTGTCGGAATCATCCGTCAGCGCGGTCCTCACAAGGGAAGAAGATGGCAAACAATCACCCGTCTACTATGTAAGTCGTTCGCTGCTCCTAGCGGAAACAAGGTACACATCACTCGAAAAATTAGTCCTAGCATTGGTTATGGCCTCAAATAAATTACGACCCTATTTCGAATCACATGCTATTATTGTGAGAACTAACCATCCCATGAAAGCAATCATGAGGAAACCAAAATTTACAGGACGAATGGCCAAGTGGGCCATACATCTCAGCGGATTCGACATCGAGTACGAACCAAGGACAACAATCAAATCTCAAGCTTTAGCCGACTTTGTGGTCGATTTCAGCCCGACACTAGAACAAGAAGCCACAAAAGAAGCCGAACAACTAAAAGTCAAAGACGACCAAGGCACATGGCAACTCCACACAGATGGGGCCTCAAACGTAAGAGGATTTGGCCTAGGTGTCGTGCTAAAATCACCACAAGGGGACCATATAGCCCAAGCCGTGAGATGCGAATGGGACGCGACCAACAACAAAGCAGAATATGAAGCTCTCATGTTCGGACTCACCCTGGCACATGACCTCGCAATCCCAAGCATAGAGGTAACATGCGACTCCTAGCCCAAGCCGTGAGATGCGAATGGGATGCGACCAACAACGAAGCAGAATATAAAGCTCTCGTGTTCGGACTCACCCTGGCACATGACCTCGCAATCCCAAGCATAGAGGTAACATGTGACTCCCTCTTAACTGTCAACCAGGTACAAGGATCATACGCTGCCAAAGACGACAGAATGATTGCATATCTAGACATTGTCAAAAAGCTGGCAAGCAAATTCCAGAGTTTCACTATCATTTACGACACAAAGCGCTTACAATATTCAAAATCGATCGATACGCAGGGAATAGAGGAAACAAACACGAAAACATCATCTTACGCAACGACTTGTCATGTTCAAGGTACTCGTCCTTGCTACCTAATACAAACTACTCTTCCCTAACACATAAAGCATGCTACACTAACGACTACAATCTATAGGTCGCTTCGACCAAACGACCTGCCTTACGGTCAAAACGCAATCGACAAGTTCAACCTGCAATAAAATACGCAAACACAAAGGTACGCAACAAGTACAAGAATAACTTACAAAATACGCGACCTGCGATGGTAGACGGGTCGCCAAAACATTATCCATCCCATTCCTACAATGGGGCACCAAATGTCACGACAAAAGCATTTAAAAACAGTCAGAATGTTTTAAAGACATACAACACAAGCTTGACGCATACTAAGATTCATCCGATTTCTCCTTGGTTTGTGTTGGGCCTAGCATCCCCTGAGAAGATGGATCGAACAAATCAAGCCCAAGCCCACGACGGATCGGAAGAACAAGGAAAAAGACCAGAGGAGGCGACGACGCTTCTCCAGTCGAACGCCCTCCGACAAGATCGCGGAGATCCCGCCAAAGCATTAAATGCCAGGATTGATCAACGGCCACAACATTTACACAGCACCATAATAAGCAACAATTAAATGGCAGAATCTCCGTAATCAAATCCGGGCGTTGAAGATAAGGATGGAATAAAAATGTAAACGGTCAGAGGCATGAAAAACTTACCATATATGGACGAGAAGAAGAGAAAGAGAAGGGAGAGAGGACTACGACGGAGATCCAATCGTTCTCACTCAGAAAAAAGAACACAACAACATACTCGCTCTCAGCTTAGCTTTCGGATATTCATCCTAGTCTATTCTCCACCGGTGGCAACCTTGAAGTCGCCGGTCGAGTACAACACGACCCATTGTCTTACTACGATAAGTTGTACCTTGATTCGATCCGATTAATACAATATTTAATAATATCATCTTATTAATCTACATTTACTCTTTACTTGTCTATTATCTGTTTGGTTTGGATTGTTTCCTATCACCCGATCGACTAGTTACCCCGTCTAAGGCGATTTAGGTCGTCCGATCTTTTCGTCCCAAAACAATTTGGCGCCCACCGTGGGGCAACTTGCCGATCACCCTTCCGAAACTTTCCAACCATGACTATTGACCCACCTACCAACTCTGAAGAACCACGTCTCAAAGACGAAACCCAAACCGCAGGGAACACAACCGAAAATCCTACTTCAACCCAGTTCCAAGAACTTTCCCAGAAAATGGCCACCCTACAAGAGGAACTAGCCCAGCAACGCCAAAAGACCGAAGCCCTAGCCGTTTTGTCAACCCAATCTAAAGCCGAGATCGCACAACTAACCCGTTAAAATGAGTCTCTTAAGTCACAGGTACAATCAATGGCTTCGGGATCTAGGAGTATGCCCATCCACAACAACGTCCGAACACGCCTCGACATGGACAACGTCGAGCCAACGCCCATGGGCGTGCGACGATCCGGATACGCAGAGGGTACATCTCGAACTCCTACTGCCCATCCGTTTTCGACTAACCATGTCACTTTTTCCACACTGATCGGGTCGGCAGGGGCCCGAATCGACGAACCACATGTTACCAATCCACCAGACGTCCTGGCTCTCTTCCAGCAGACGCTCGACCAACACATGAAGACGATCGACGATCGCTTCAACAGGCTTCCAGGAGTCCCGCAGCCAATCGAGAGGGAAGCGACCGACGGATTCGAAGAATCCCCGTTCATTGAAGAAATCGCCAGGGTCGAGATCCCCGAGAAGTTTCATCTTCCCAGCATGGCGACATTCGACAGCACCAGCGACCCAGATGACCATATTTCTATATATAAACAAAAATTAATGGCTACATATGTTTCAAGGGAGAACCGCAAGGCCGTCATGTGCAAAAGCTTTGGCACGACCCTCGTAGGTTCCGCACTAACTTGGTTTATGTGTTTGCCTCAGGGAACGATTGCATCGTTTGCGGATCTGGTCAACTCTTTCAAAAGTCAATTCGCCAGTAGTCGGAGGCTCGAAAAGCAGTCGAGTGACCTCTACCGAGTCACACAAAGGTATACCGAACCTCTCAGGAATTATCTCAATAGGTACAATAAGGAGAAAGTGGTGATCCCCCACTGCGACGTCACAACCTCCATCGAAGCCTTCAGACAAGGACTGATCAAAGACAGTAACCTTTACGACGAGATTACCAAGTACCCATGCAAAAGCTTCGAAGATGTCCAGGCCAAGACCATGGCCGAGGTAAGATTGGAAGAGGACCGTGAGTCACGTAAATCCTCACGCGGATCTGATCCATCCGATCGAAAAAATCCCTCCGACAATCGTCGAGACAGGCGTCCTCATCCCTATTCTCGTAATCGAAATGAACCAAATCAGGTAAACTCTTTCCAAGACATGTCACAAGATTGGAGAGACGGTCCGGCGTTGCCTCCTAGAGTCCAGTCTTATAACTTTAACGTTTCCGTGTCGGAGCTCGTCAAGAGTTTCGACAAATATGGAAAAGAGGTAAGATGGCCCCGAAAGAGCGACCGACCGGACGTCAAGAAGGACATGAGCCGATGGTGCGAATTCCATGGCGACCACAGGCATTCGACCGACGAGTGCATCGCCTTGCGAAAGGAAGTCGCTAGGTTGCTCTCACAGGGGCTCCTGTGCGACATAATCTCGGAATGGGCAAGAGCTACCATGGAACGACGAGACCAGGTAAAACAGAACAAACCCCCATCTCCCATTCATACAAAAATTGTCAACACTATTTCAGGTGGATCGGACATATGTGGAAACACATACTCCGCGGCTAAGCGGCACGCCAAGGAAAGCAAGGGCGACAAGCCCGAATCATCAGAATTCAAGCTAAGGAAGACTTCCAACCTTCCGACGGTCACATTCGACGAGTCCGACTCTGACGGATCGGATAGGCACCACGATGGTCTGGTAATCTCTTTATCCATTGGTAATTGCTTAATACGGAGAGTACTAATCGATACATGGAGTTCGACCAACCTCTTGACGCTCTTAAAGAAATGGGTCTAACTGAGAACGACCTTATCAAGAAGTCGACCCCACTGGTCGGGTTTAGTGATGAGGTCAAGCATACGACTGGCAAAATCATTCTAACCACATACGCTAGAGGAATCAACCAACAGGTGAAATTCTTAGTCCTAGATTGTCCGTCTCCCTATAATTGTATTCTTGGCAGGCCATGGATACACGCTATGAAGGCAGTACCTTCAACATATCATCAAGTCATCAAATTCTCCACTGAATGGGGAGTCTAAGAAATCAAAGGAGATCAAAGGACCGCTAAGGAGTGCTACGTCGCTTCTATGAAGAGCGCAGTCAAACACAAGACCGCATAGCAACCACAGAGCGGCGAAGGACCTAGTCGGTATGTCGAACCAGAAATGGAAAAACTCGACGAGATCGCACTAGATCCTTCAAAGCCAGACCAAACGGTAAGGGTCGGGTCGGACTTGGACGACTCGACCAGACAACAACTCCTTGACTTTCTCAGGACCAATGTCGACTGCTTTGCATGGTCGCATGAGGATATGGTCGGAATATCTCCAAACATTATTACTCATAAATTAAATGTGGATCCATCTCATCCTCCTGTCAAGCAAAAACGCAAGAAGTTCGCCCCCGAGCGGAACAAGATAATCAACGACGAAGTCAAAAGCTTATTGGAAACAGGAAAAATAAGAGAGGTCCACTACCCTGAATGGCTAGCCAACGTGGTCGTAGTCCAGAAGAAGAATGGCAAATGGAGAGTCTGCATCGACTTCACAGATCTCAACAAAGCTTGTCCCAAGGACTCATTCCCACTACCCCACATCGATGCCATGGTCGACGCCACAGTAGGGCACGAAATGCTTACTTTCATGGACGCTTTCAGCGGCTACAATCAAATCCTCATGGAACCCGACGATCAGGAAAAAACAGCATTTGTCACTAGCCAAGGTATCTACTGTTACAAAGTAATGCCTTTTGGCCTAAAAAATGCAGGGGCTACCTATCAGCGACTAGTCAAAAAAATGTTCAAAGATCAAATCGGATACACGATGGAAGTCTACATAGACGACATGTTGGTCAAGTCCAACAAAAAGGAAGATCACATAAACCATCTACGCGACAGCTTCGAGGAGCTCAAAAGGTACAACATGAAACTAAACCCTACTAAATGCTCCTTCGAAGTGTCGTCAGGAAAATTCTTGGGGTACATGGTGACACAAAGAGGAATAGAAGCCAGCCCAGAATAGATCAAGGCTCTCATCAACCTTCGATCCCCCCGATGCATCAAAGACGTACAGAAACTTACAGGTCGGATAGCAGCTCTGAACAGATTCATCTCTAAATCGTCCGACAAGTGCAAACCCTTCCACAACACTCTCAAGAAGAACAAATCCTTTCAATGGACGGGAGAACACGAAGCAGCGTTCCAGAACTTGAAAGAGTACCTGGCCAGTCCCTTGTTGCTGACCAAACCTAAAGGCCACGAGCCCTTATTTCTATATCTTATAGTGTTAGAATCAGCCGTAAGCGCAGTATTGGTCAAAGAAGAAGATGGCAAGCAATCACCAATATACTACGTCAATCGGACGCTGCTGCCAGCCGAAATGAGGTATTCGTCACTTGAAAAGCCCGTTCTATCATTGGTAATGGCTTCGAACAAACTCAAACCATATTTCGAATTCCATACTATTACTGTTCGCACTAATCATCCCATGAGAGCTATCATGAGGAAACCTGAGTTCATAGGACGAATGACTAAATTGGCTATACACCTTAGCGGTTACGACATCGAATACGAGCCTAGGACAGCGATCAAGTCGCAAGCCTTAGCCGACTTTATGGCCGATTTTAGTCCGACCCTAGAGCAAGAAGCCACAAGAGAAGCGACACAACTACTCGCCATGAATGAAACAGGCACATAGGAGCTCCACACAGATGGAGCGTCAAACGCCATAGGATCGGGGCTAGGGGTCGTACTAAAATCGCCGCAAGGGGACAAGATAGCTCAGGCCGTCAGATGTGAGTGGGACGCAACTAACAACGAAGCTGAGTATGAAGCACTCATATTCGGACTCGCCCTGGCTCGCAACCTAGGAGTCCGAGAGATCGAAGTCGTTTACGACTCCCTACTGGTCGTAAACCAGATACAAGGATCGTACAGTGCTAAAGACGTGAGGATGATAGCCTACCTGGAGGTAGCCAAGAAGCTGATCGGACAATTCCAAACATTCAACATCAGACAGGTACCTAGGGATCTTAACTCCCAAGCCGATGCACTTGCCAATCTAGGATCCGTCCTAGACCCGAAGGAATTTCCACACATACCATTGGCCCACATCATGACGCCAGCCGTCCCAAGGACATCCGTCGAGTCAACGACACCTCTTGAAGAACTCGTCGCCATGGAGGTCGACGACCAACCAAAAAAAGACATTGTCGACAATAATGACGATTGGATGCTACCTTACAACAGATGGTTGAAAGACGACATCTTGCCCGACGACAAAACAGAAACCAAAAGGCTCAAGGTACAAGCACTCTCTTACGATATCATAGATAACATCTTGTACAAAAGATCTATCACAGGGCTACTCCTACGATGCCTCAAGACTCCAGAAGTCGAACGCATCTTACAATCGCTACATGAAAGAGAGTGTGGCAATCATACCGGCGGACGAAGCCTCTCAGGGAAAGCCCTACAAAACGGGTACTACTGGCCTATGATGAAAAAAGACGCTATGGAGTACACCAAGAAGTGCGACGCCTGTCAGCGGCATGCACCCATCCATCACCAACCCTCAGAGCTCCTCCATCCAACTCTGGCTCCATGGCCCTTCATGAGATGGGGAATGGACATTGTCGGAAAACTCCCTCCCGCGTCGGGTCAAAGAGTTTTCTTCCTTGCCATGATGAACTACTTCTCGAAATGGATCGAAGCCGAAGCCTACAAAGAGGTAAAAGATCAAAACGTCATTTCATTCATAAAACGCAATATCTTGTGCATATTTGGCGTTCCATCAGAAATCGTGTGCGACAACGGCTCCCAATTCATCAGTCATAAGACTCGAGCCTTTTGTGACCAATGGAACATCAAGTTGGTCACATCCACACCTCGGTATCCACAATCCAACGGACAAGCCGAATCCAGCAACAAGATCATTATCAACAACCTCAAGAAATGCCTCACTGGGGCTAAGGGCAAATGGGCAGACGAACTCCTACTCATTCTCTGGTCCGACAGGACTACTCCAAAGAATGCGACCGGGCAATCACCTTTCTCCCTCGTCTACGGGAGTGAAGCGGTCATCCCGGCTGAGTTACTGGTTCCGACCGCTCGTTGCAACCTTCAGACAAACGAGCAAAACGACAACGAACTAGCACACAACCTGGAAACAGCGGACGAGATCAGAGAGAGAGCCCGAATCAGGATGGTCAGATTCCAACAACAAGTCGCAAGGAGCTACAACAAGAACGTCTGGATCAAAGCATTCAAGGTCGGAGATTGGGTCCTCAGGAAAACCTTCCAGAACACCAAGAATCCATCCGACGGAAAGCTAGCACCACAATGGGAAGGACCTTACTTAATCGCCGAAGTGGTCGGACAAGGAACATATCAGTTAGAGGAAAAAGATGGACAACCGATCCCGAGAAGTTGGAACGTAGCACATCTAAAGCTATACCATTTCTGAACCGATAAGGTAAAAACATCACACAATTTCATACATCGCTTACTATCACGTATACATAGCTTACTACCACATATACATCGCTTACTATCGCATATACATCACTATCTTCTTTTACATGTTATCATCTTACACTAAGCGAGGACTTCCTCCTTACAAAACACAAATGCAGAACAGCATTGACATATACACCGAATCCAGTCATCCGCAAAAAGCGCTTACATTACACTACACGATCGATCGGAACACGGGGAGATGACAACACAGGCACGTCGGCACACCACATGCCTTACATAAAACATAAGGTTCGACACCTTATTACATTCACGCAATAGAAACATATTGCTTACCTCCCCGGCATAAAATCATGACTAACACATACACAAACATTTACAGGCCTGTCTTACACACATACATACGGGGAGCCCCACTCGACGGAGCACATGGGCGAAACCGACACACCAAACACAAAAACGTCATCGACAATTCCCTCGGATGTTTGACGACATGTACGAAACAAGCAAACGTACGATTTTATATGTAAAGACAAGTTGCATTAAATAAAAGTACTAGCATTTTTATACAAATACGCGACCCGCGATGGTGGACGGGTCGCCAAAATATATTATCTGCCTACACATCCGTAGGACTTCATCAAACATTCACTTAAAACATTCTGCGACCCGCGATGGTGGACGGATCGCCAAAAATACCAAATGTCTAAACCCACATACAAGTGGGACAATAAGTCAAACTATGCAAGGAAAACAGATCAAGCGTCAGGGACAACGGCGTTACCTTCGATAGGGGTTGGCTCCAGAGAGGCTACGTAGCCTCTCTGGAGCTCGTCCTCGTCAGCACCCTCATCCACGGCCTCATCTCCGACGCCAGCCAAGCGAAACAGCTCCTGACCAGGGTTGCCCTTTGGGAACAGGGAGTCCAAGGTCTCCTTCTCTGCCTTCAAGTCCCAGAGCTCATGTTTGCCTTCGCCGAACTCCTCGATCATTTCGACACGTGACTTCAGCGCGTAAAAAGCACCAACGTCACCAGCGATCTGGCCATCGGTAATCCGAGCCCGCTTCACCTCCTCCTCAATGCCTGATCGGCTCTCCTCGAACTCTTTTCGGTTTGCGACCAACTCCTCTTGACAGCCCTTCAGCTCCCTAGTAAGGCGACGTTCAATCTCACGACTATGACTCTCCGCTCCCTCCAATTTGGTCCTCAAAGAGGCAAGGTAGGACTCTATCCTAGCAGCCCTTTCCTCAGCCTTGACAACCATCGCCTTAACACCAGAGTATGCCCCCAAGAGGTACTGGAAGGACTGAAGGGAGAACACATAATCAGAGATCAGAAAACTTAGCAAAACACAAGAAAGAAAACGGCACGGAACAGGGACGACTCACCTTCCACGCAGAGCACCCTGCTTCACCAATGCAATCAAGAGGAGAGACGTCATCAACCTCCGACTTCAGAGTCGGGTCCTGAGCGTAAAAAAGGTCAGCGATCGATTGTCCGACTGCGCCAATCTTGCCGATCCCTTCGGCGGTCGCCTCTTTCTTCTTAGGGATCTCCTCTACCTTGACATATTCAGAGGGAGCGCTCACCTTCCTCTTGGAGTCAACTTTGACTGGAGCAGTCGGACCCACCGGAGCTGGTTTGCTTGATGCAGCTTTGGCCGCCGCCTTTCTTTGTTCAATCAAACCCTTCCCAGACACTACTTTCAGACGAGCACTCGCTCGACCACCAGGGGAAACTGACACGACAAACAGAAAAGGAGAAAATCCTAAAGCACACGACGAAATGAAAAACAGTAAAGAAGGACTCCCAGGGTCGAGAATCTACCTTTTGCACGAGATGATGAGACGTTCGACATGTCGTCGTGAGAAGCAGGAGTCGTCGACAGCAGGTTGACGTTCACAAACTTTATTTCAGACGCAGGAACTCCAAGAACAACCTTTGACAAACCTTTCGACCGGCTACTCGCCTCCAGGTCTTCTGGTTCAGGAACTACAAAAAAGAAAAGTTAAAACAAAGAGTTAAAACACATAAAACGAGTGAAGAAAAAAGCAAACACATACTCTCAACTCGCCACTCCGTCAATAAGAACGAACACTCTCCCCCCTTCTCCAGAGAAGAACGCTCGACAAAGAAGAACTTCGACCCCCATCCGCGGTCGTTGACATCGAGATTCTGCACCAAAGGCTTCCGACCATGTCGGATACGTAACTGAACGCGAGAGGAACTCTTCGACCCAAGGAAGTAGTTGTACCACAAAGCATCAAAATCGAAATCGGCCCCAGATCGGACATTTACAAGGTCCAAGACCCTGAGAACCCTCCATGCCTGCGGCATCACTTGACATGCCGCCAACGCCAAAGTAGCTAAGAAGTCCCTAACAAGGAGAGAGAAAGGAAATTTGTGCCCTATTCGAAACGGGTATGCATAAAAACAAATCCATCCTTCATAACGCGCATCGGCCCTCTCGTCTGGGTGAGGCAGCCTGGCGATCGTCTCCGGCGGAAAACCTCCGACTTGAAGAATTTGATCCAACTCCGCTAGGAACAGAGTGCTTGTCAGAGCGTCCGATTCTTTCAGAATGAAGAGGGGAGAAGCTTCGCCCTCGCGCGAGTCAGAAAGAGACTTCGACGACTCAGAGCTCTCACTGGAAACCATCTCGAGAATGGAAAGAGAACGGAAATGGAAAGCTATGGCGAGAGAAACAGAGAAACTTACCAAAAGAAGCCTGCAAAAGAAGATAAGGGTGAAGTCGAATCGCTTCCTTATGCTCTGAATTTATGGAGGGAAGCAAAGACTTGCAGAGATGTCGCATCGTGCCCCGATCACACGCCACATAACCCTAGACAACCGTGCCAAAAAAGGATGGTAGAGATCGTGTCTAGAGAAGTTGCCACGGATTCCGCTTTACTTGCATAAACCGAAAGCCCAAGGCAACTTAGGGCTATTGTTGGGCCTAGCATCCCCTGGGAAGATGGATCGAAGAAATCAAGCCCAAGGCCACGACAGATCGGAAGAACAAGGAAAAAGCCCAGAGGAGGCGACGGCGCTTCTCCAGTCGAACGCCCTCCGACAAGATCGCGGAGATCCCGCCAAAGCATTAAATGCCAGGATTGATCAACGGCCATAACATTTACACAGCACCATAATAAGCAGCAATTAAATGGCAGAATCTTCGTAATCAAATCCGGGCGTTGAAGATAAGGATGGATTAAAAATGTAAACGGTCAGAGGCATGAAAAACTTACCATATATGGACGAGAAGAAGAGAAAGAGAAGGGAGAGAGGACTACGACGGAGATCCAATCGTTCTCACTCAGAAAAAAGAACACAACAACATACTCGCTCTCAGCTTAGCTTTCGAATATTCATCCTAGTCTATTCTCCACCGGTGGCAACCTTGAAGTCGTCGGTCGAGTACAACACGACCCATTATCTTACTACGATAAGTTGTACCTTGATTCGATCTGATTAATACAATATCTAATAATATCATCTTATTAATCTACATTTACTCTTTGCTTGTCTATTATCTGTTTGGTTTGGATTGTTTCCTATCACCCGATCGACTAGTTACCCCGTCTAAGGCGATTTAGGTCGTCCGATCTTTTCGTCCCAAAACAGTTTGCACAGGATCAGCCACCTTGTCAACCATCGCCTCGGGGAGAGCCTTCGAGATATCTTCGACCTTCTCAGTCTCCTCGACCGCCTCGGAGTCGGCGTCATCTTTCTGGTCATCTTCCCACATCTCCAAGTCGGCTAACTTGAAAAGCTCCTCACCAGGATTGCCATCCGGATACAAGAGGTCTAGGTTGGCTCTCTCCCCTTCAACACTCCAATCCACGTGAGTGCCAGCAGCAAACTCCTCCATCATCTCAATACGGGACTTCAAGCAGTAGTGGGTCCCTACGTCGCCAGCTGTTCGAGCGTCCTTCTCACGACGCTTCTCCGCTTCCTCGACTTGAGACTAGAGCTCCTCCTTGACCAATGCCAGCTCTTTCTCAATAGCTTTCACACGATCCTTGGCAGCTTTCGCTTGGCTTTCTGCCTGCACGATTCGCCTATCAGACTTGTCGCTCAAATCATGTATGGTGCAGTAAGCGACCATCGAATATTAAAAGGCTTGTACCTCACACAATGAGAAGATCGATGTCAAAACTAAGCAGAAAGAGAAATATATATATATATGTGTACACATTTGGAAACTTTTACTTCTCACCTTCCAGGCACCAACAGCAGCCTCGTCCATATAGTCGATGGGGGAGAGAATGCCAATTTCTTTCCTAGCCTCCGAATCCACAAAACGAATCAAATCACTTGTCGACCTCTCCTTCAACATCCCTGGTGGCGCGTCTAAAGCGACGGACGCCTTCCTCTTCGCACCCGACGTCTTGGACGATGGAGAATCCAAAGTAATTATCCCTGCAGACGGTCGAGTCTTGACAATAGCTTTCGACGAAAACGCCCTAGTAGTTGACAACTTTTGTTCCAACAAACCCTTTCCCAACAGACGCGCGCTAGAACGACTGCCGCGAGACGCTGACAAAATAGCACAACACCATAAGAATACGAAAACTCCGAAGACCAACCACATGCATACCTGAAGGAATGAGCAAGTGCCTTTAGAAACAGATGCAGAAGGAGTTGACATCTCCACAAAGTCAGGTACTAAAAAAATGATATTCTTGAAACGCCTTTCTGACTCAGGAAGCTTGATTAAGGCCTTGGTCACTGCTCCAAAATCTTCGGGTTCCCCTAGGTCTGGCACTGCAACAAAGAACATGTAAGCAGAAATTTAGAAGATTCCCAACAAGGGAAAAATCAAAGGAAACACGATACTTGTCTTCCTCTAATCCGTGAGTAAAAAAGAACAATCAACGCCTCTTTCAAGCGACGCGCGTTCCACAAAGAAGAAACGGGTTCTCCACCCCCAATCATTGACATCTAAATTCAAAGCTAAAGGCTTTCTCTCATGACGAAGGCACAATTGAAACCTAGAAGAGCCTCGGCTACTCAAATAGTACGAGTACCATAAAGCGTCATAATCAAAGTCAAACTTGACACCGGCAACGACAAGATCAACTACTCTAAGTAAATGCTAGGTATGAGGCATGACTTGATAGGGGGCAAGTCCCATGACCGAAAGGAAATTCCTGACCAAGTTGGAAAACGAAAACGAGTGTCCAATTCTGAAAGGATATTCGAAAAAACAAACCCAGTCCCTATGAAACCAATCGGCTCGCTCATGAGGAAGAGGAAGGCGAGCCACAGTTCCCATCGGAAATTGGCCGATTTTAAGGATTTTATCAGTTCAATCTGGGTTAGAGTTCCACTCACAGAATCGGAGTCGCTAAGAAGCCCTAAGGGGATGAAAGCACTTTCATCTTCGGAAGGATTACCGGGCACTATTCTACTTCTAGAACTCGAAAACGCCATGGGAACAAAGGAAGAAGAAAAGTGAAAATTCGAAGAAAAAAAAGAGAAGTTACCTTGAGGGCGACGTGGAGTTCTGTGACGATAGGCTAATCGATTAGGGGTATTTAACGCAGTAAACCGCCTTTCCTTGTGGTCAAAACAATGGGCCATTCACGAAATGCCACGTTGGTTTGCGGTTTGCAGGGAAATCAGAAGAAGATCGCGTCATCGAACTAAGTCCAAACCGTCCCTTCGAGAGAAGCCTTTTCATTTTCTCAGGCCCAATATGGCCTTAGGGCAATTGTTGGGCTCAGAAAAATCAGATGTCCACCAAGCCGGCCCAGGTAGAAAAACGAGTTGGGCCACGATCTGGAGAAAAAGAGACGTTGAAGCGGTTGAGTGAATTTCGGATGTATAGAGTAACAACCTGACGAATCCCGAGAATTTCGGACTCCAACGGATTTGTTAGTTCGATTATGTAGATCACTTATAAAAAAGAGGATTCTTATTATTGTAAGGACACAATCATTATCATCAATAACAGCTATCGTTCATTGTTTACTTGCTCTATTACAACTATGCTCTGAGTTTAAATCTTACTACTATATTTAAAGCGACCGACGCTTAAAGCATCCGATCCGATCGATCTCTCATTCGAGGGAGATAAGCTTACTTTTGTGCCTATTTAATCTTATTCTGTCTAGCTCTCTATTTGATTTGGATCTATTAGATATAATCTGATCTTATTTGTCTAGTTGCCCTCCTTAAGGCGATTTAGGTCGGTTAGATCTTTTCGCCCCAAAACAGATGTCATGGCCTTGGTTAGAGCCACGCCTTGGAACTTGGTGGTGATGCACAAGGATTGGCGTGGCCGGGCACAAGTGATGCCAAGGCCATTGTCCGGGCACAAGTGAGTGGTGAGGCACAAGGTTGGAATCCATCATTCTTCCCTTCTTGAGGTAGAATTGTCCTCAATTCTCCATTGGGAACCGGGGGCACATAAGGGCCGAAGAGGACGGCCAATGTGAGAGCGGGGTGGGCGTCGTAGTCCTTGGGGAACTTCGCCATATAAGCATCATCGGCCAACCACTTGATCACTTGGAAGGCGTCATGGTCGTATGGACGAGGCTTGGAGCGGCGTCGGGCTGGAATCCATGCAAACGGTGGGGGCATGTTCACCAATGTCCTAGGACAAGCAAACTAAACAAGCAAAGGGAAGGTCAACCAACAGTGTGATGGGGCCCTAAGGATGGCTCTAAGCAAGGCATCGGGGTGGGGGAGGCTACTAGTGTCAAAGATAAGGCTCTTCCCAAATTTCAGCCACAAAATCTTCCAAAAATGACCCACAAAGCTAGGATCCCAAGTCAACACAATAGCACGAGGGATTCCATGTAAGAGTACCACGGGGTCAAAGTAAGGGTATCTAGCGCGGGTGCAAGGTGTGTAGTGCCACAAGGAATGCCATGATCCATCATAGGGGGTGGTCGCCTAACACCCAAATGGAATCCCTCCCCTTCTTAAGCATGGGCAATCCGGTTAGAAGGACTATGGCTAAGTCTTCCCAAGGGGTGGATGGGAGAGATAGATGTGTGTGAGGATCGAGAGGGTAGGACCTAGGCAAAAGCGGAGCAAGTGTAGGCCAAAAGACATAATCCTCAAACGTTGCCATGTGTGTTGTATTCCCAAACTCTCTACGGGTCTCATGGTCATCCTTAATCAACAAGTTCCTAGAGGATGCCCTAAGGACACAATGCTCACCCGCTCGGATAAGGAAACTATCATTCCAATAATAGCTTGCAAGGTCATCCAAAGTGGAACACTCGGCTAGGGTAGGGCTAGAGGAGGGGGGTCATGAGCATGTAAAGATATAGTAAGTGAAAACTCCAAAATGTGATCATGACAAAGAGAAGGAAGCATATACCTCCTAGACAAGATGTCGGCAATATTGTCTTGGCTCTTCTTGTGCTTGACACCAAAAGGCCAAGTCTCCATAAGCTCCATCACACGCACATGGCGCCGGCCAATGTGGGCGTCGATCTTCAAGTGGACAAGAGCTTCATAATGAGTTTGGAGGGAGAGCTCCATGGGTGGTGAAGTAATGAGGCGCCGGCCTCCTTGGTAATGGGGCAATGGTGAGGCCCCGAGTGGTAAGATTGGTGTCGGCCAAGGCGGGAACAAGGCGCATACTTTTTCCGGTGGTGCATCCATGGGGCGCCGGCCTCCGTGGGGGTGGGTCGATGGGGAGGCGCTAATAGGCGACAAGGGACCACTCGCGGCGATGGGCGGTGTCCAGCCAAGTCGTGGTTGAGTCCAGGGTGCGACCAGCCAAGTGGGCAACAAGGCACCGCCCTCCTCCGGCGGCATAGAAATGGGGTGTCGGCCTACCTGGGGGTGGGGCAATGGAGAGGTGTGAATGGGTGTGACAAGGCCGGAAACCGGTGTCATTTTCCTGTCAGAGAAATCCTAATTCACCTACTAAAGAGTATAGCAAGCAAGTCAGGGTCGATCCCACAGGGAGTCGGTTATCTGTATGCAATTAATGTGTGACTAACAAGTAGCAAGGGGGGTTTTAGAATATTCGCAGAGTAATAGAGATGCAAGCTTTAAAAGAAGAAGAAATATGATGAGGTGAAGTATTCCACTAGACAAATATCCACACTGCAGATGAAACAGGTTGATCACTGATAACTATTGTTCCAAGTTCTTTTCACAATCTTATAGTTGTTCCCATCCTAATCTTAAGTACTACCAATTCTCATAGTTGTTGATAGACTTATCACGATATCAATGGAAGAAAACCTTACCACTAACAAAGCAATAGCGATGCACACAAGGATATAGGATACATGCAAATAGAAGAAAACCTTACTACTTAACATGCAAATAATTCTCTCTCATAATTGCGCACTCGTATTCCACTATATGCAACAATTGTGTTTGCCACTAGGTAAGCACTCGTATTCCACTATATGCAAACCCTAGCACTATGATAGATATCGATAAACCTAGTTAGCAACTCTAGATAAATCAATACAAACCAATAGACACTATGCTCAAAAACCAACTTTATAAGATATAGAACAAGGAATAGAAATCTCACAACCAGTTCATTGCAATGCTTCAATTATCTAGCGAAACAAAGGTGTTTAGTTCTCCATTTGTTCAAACCCTAGACCTGGAATGAATAAAGAGAGAGAACGTCCGTCCTCTTCTCTAAAACTAGAAAAACTCTTAAATAGGTTCAGAAAAGATAAGCTAAACCTAGAAAATAAAAATAAGGAAATAAAATAATAGAAAGTAGAATATCCGAAAATGCTAAAATCGGAAACAAATAAACGTTGGCCGCGAGGCGTCAACCTCCACCGCGGGGCGGTGAGTTCCACCGTGGGACGGTGGCTTCGCTGTGTCGCCTTCTCTCAGATCCACCGCCGGGTCGCGGTGGCTTGTGGCGCGGGGCGGCAAAGACCGCTTCTTCAGTTCTTCATCTTCTTCTCTCTTGTACTACCAAGTTGTAAATTCTATGATATCTTCACTTCTTAACTCTTCTTCTGGATTACAGACTTAGCCTAAATCTATACCGAAACTCCATCTAAATCATGTCAATAATAACTAGTTAAGGTGCCTGAAATGACACCTATCAAATTCCCCCACACTTAGACCTTTACTCGTCCCGAGTAAATCAAAACTAATCATACTCCAATCATCAAACACTAAGGCCTCAGGAAGTGCGAGCAAACATGATACCAGTGACTACAACAACTCAACAATCAGCTCCAGACAACCAAAACAAGTGATGCGAGAAAAATCTATTCCTAACTCATGTCTAGCTCCTTATCGCTCCAGAGTGACCTACCCGAACTCCTTATATCACCTCTGCTTATGACGCCAGCCTCCAGAATGATCCTAAAATCACTCTTTTTTCTTTACGCTCATCTTGCCTAGGCGCCCTCTCGGGTTTTCACCTAGCCACTCATTTCATTTTGCTAGACATTTCACATGTACTCACATCACTCCAGTCCACTTTTGCACCGGTCTATACCAGTCGGACTACCTGCTTATTACCTGAACCGCCCTTTTGGGTTTTCAGCTCATCCTAGGGTTTTGATTGCCTTTTTCAAATATTTTTGGCTTTTTTTTCTTTTTTTTTTGAAAACAAATGCTCGAATCTGAAATGCAAATACGAATTGCATAAACAAACTATGTAAAATAACTATGATAAGCAGCAAGTCTAAATCCCTCCCCCACACTTGAAACACACATTGTCCTCAATGTAGAGACGAAGACAGAACGAAATAGGGGAGAAGGAAAATAAACTCACTGGAAATGTGGATATGGTGGATAGCCCGGCGGAGGTGGGTACCGCCCAAAATAATGCTCCTGTATGTACGCCTCAACTGAACTCAACCGGCTCATAATATCACTCTCAATATCTGTCTGCAATGTCTGAAGGCGAGTCAGCATCCCCTCATTTGCAGCGTGTTGACGCAGTGTGAAAGCATCAAAACGAGAAAACACCTCATCCCAAGGAATCTCAGAAGTCGATGCCGAGGAGGAGGCAGCAACATACGCAGGGGCAGCAACCTGGAGACTATCCTCAGAATCGGAAGGAATGACCCCAATGTTAGATGGAATGAACCACTGCGTGAAATCCGGCGGGTAGGTAAAGGGGCGAGGAAGCCGCAGCACGTGACCTCCATAAGAACACCAAAGGAATTGCTCCGGTGAGTTGTTCAACATACCACACCGTCGCAGACATGGCATGTCGTAGCGAACAGGCATGATCGGCTGAGGAATAGTGTCAGTCTGCACTCTGGCGGCCGCAACCAAAGTGATCAGACCACCCTGAACAATATCTCGCGCGCCCATACCAAAATCCAACAAGGAGTCTCCTCATCCAAAGGGTCGAGCATCGGAGAGAACAAACCAAGACGCTTCAGAGAAATCTTCTTATCCTCCGCACTCCCACAAAATGACCGCACCAGCACAGAATGAATTAAGCGTAGACAGGGGTGCACGAGCTTGTTACTGGTTTCCTTCCCTTTCTGATAAGCAGACATTCCCGTAGCGGTAATCCAGAATTCTTTAGTGTCCGCCTCATCGGGTCCCTTCTTCCACCCAGCAGTAGGTGGTCTAGACACTCCCAGAACCTCCCTGACTTCCTCAACTGACATCTCATAAGCCCGTCCCTCATACTTGAATTTTTTACCCGTAAGTACCTTGCGCTCTTCACCATTAATAGTGCGTCTCTCATGGTATCTTGACATGGTGGCGATAAATTGGTAACAAAGTTCGGGGAACGCAGGGGCACACTTGTCCAGGAAGCCCCCCAATCCCAACTTATCCAAACACAGCTGGACCATTTCTAACATACCCAATTCGGCCAAGGTACCCTTATCAAAGAATCAAGGTGGGAGCACAGTCCTCTATGCAACCACATCATAAGCTTTGTTTTCCTCCACAGTCATGCCAACCTTCCTAGCTCTCGGCATAATGAAAGTATTGGAACACTCGGAATCAAAGAGCTAGGCAAAGAGGACTTATAAACCAAAGACGGGGGTTCACCCAGGGTTCACCGCGGGGCGGTATGCTCCACCGCGGGGCGGCGACAAAGACCAGTTACTCCACTGAAGGCGGCCGTCGGGTCGCGGTAAGGACTGCCGCGGGGCGGAGACTGTTCAACCTTCTTCTCCAAATCAAAATTCTCGACTCGCGCAAGGCGGTGAAACTCCAACGCGAGGCGGCGACTGTATGATCAACTCTATCTCGACCTCCGACGAGTCTAGACAAAGCCCAACTTCCTCCAATCACACCTCCAAAACTTCACAACACATCCCTGCAACTAATAAACACCACGGGGTGGTCGGACAAGTGGAATGTGGCAGCTTGGGTATGGGAATCTGAAATTGGGTTCAAGGATCTTCCACAAGCAAAGCTTAGAACAAGGGGGAGGTGGGGATTTGAGGTTTTGGGTTGAGGACGTGAGAGGTGAAAGAAGGGTGCGGCAGAAAGAGAGGGGGAGAAAGGAAAGGGTGAGGAGGTTAGGGTTTGGAGGGAGTGTTTAAAGGGTAATTGATGCGTGAGGATCGGGATGAAGCCTTCGGTGCGAGGAAGTCCACAAGAGCCAAAGGAATTAGGCGAGACAACACCAAACCGGCAAGGGGAATCGTCTGTATTCAGATGGATGGTTCTATCTGTTCCGGGCTCCGAATTGAGCGATTCCAAATCCCAGTGGTAGATCCGGAAGTCTAGATGAAAGCCTCAAAATTTGAGAGTGAACCGATCTAGGAATCAGAAGATATAGCGAATCTACTGAGGTGTCGCAGATGGTTTCCGCAAGGAACTTGGCTCCGGTGAGAGGAAGTTTGAGGGCAGATTGGAAGCACGTCTTGGGCTGGTTCTTTGTATGATCTTGGGGTGATTCAAGGGTGGTTTTTAGGGCAAGATTTGAGGCGGAGAGATAGGGTAAAAGTCGAAGGGATATGGACTTACAAGGGTTGGATATGACGCACCGCACCTTGTAAGAACTAGTGAAGAACTCGCCTTGGATATGACGCACCAAAGGAGGCCTTGCACGAAGGTTGATATGACTCACAACCTGGGTTTTCAAGCTATCTAGATGATGGAAGAAACACTAAAATTCTGCAGAAAACTCCATTGAAAAATGAGAGAGAAAACAACGTTTTTGGTTCAAGTTTTTGCTTTATGAAAACAAGGGCCGGCTACCCCCTTATAAACCCAACCCCTAATGCTCGCGTTTAACCATCACATAGCCAATAACTAAGGTAGAAAATGTCATGAAGACCCACACAAAATCGGCATTGAATGCCTCTTCAAAATAAGCCCCACATGGCTTAAGGAATCCTTGCGCCTTGGTCCGGTTGTTGCACCAAAGCACACATGGCCTTCTCTTCCACTAGGCTCGGAGATCCCATGGTCATCAAGCCAGCTTGGAGTCCCTCTTGCAAGGCTCGAGCCCGAGCCCGAGTGATTCGACCCGGAAAGACCCGAGCACCGGCCTCTCTTGCGCCAACATTAGGTGTGCGGCACTTTCTTGCTTCAACTCCTCATTCAAAGGCATTCTTGTGCTCAATATCTCCTAGAGGACCAGTGGAGTCATCCCCCAAAAGATGCCTCGGAGAGTTGTGAGAATCGTTGGGCCAACTTCCATGCCCTAGCTCGGATGCCCTAGGCGTGGCGGCGTCGGCGCTTGAGTCTTCATGGCTTGAATGGCTTGAGTCTTGTTCATGATGCGACGTAGTCACATCATCCTCCCCTCCTTCAAAAGGATTCGTCCTCGAATCTGAGTGCACTTCAAGAAATAGGTTTAGAGTACACAAAACTGCACAAAGAAAAACAAGGAAGTGAGGGACCAAGAAGTTCTTAGAGAATAAAGGACATGTGTACGTACACATCTTTAGATCTAGTGAATGCCCATGGAGGAATTTCCATGTACAAGTGTTGCCCAATTTCAGCCTAAAGATATGCTTAAGTATAGAACATGAAATGCATATGACATACTTGGCAACAAATGCAAAGCATATTACAACATTTTTCTCATGCAACAAGAATTGTGAATGAGAACAATGATGCACGCATGAATGCCTAGTTCTACTTGAAGTAACTGGATGGCACAAAGGCAAGGACTTGTACACATGATTATCAAGAACTAAAGGCATCCAACAAGTCATGATTTGACCAAGAGAACTATGGTGTATGCATGAATATCTAGTTCGACTTCTACATGCAAGAACGAATGTCAGCACATGCAATCCTCTACCCTTTTCTATATTCTCATTTTCAATCAAGGATAAAGGAATTGACAAAGTAGGAACAAGTGTTACTCCCCTGAGATTAGGCGTCATTGGGATGTCTTTCTCTTCATGGTCAAAAGTGCTATTGAGTTCAGAAGGCTTATCATCCTTGTCGTCAACATCTTCTTGGAGTAGGAACGTCAAACATGAAGGAACCATAGATGTTGCATCCATCCATGGAGTAGCCACAGAGTTGAGTGAACTACGGGCAATGATGGATGGACGTTTGCCTTTCATAGATGAAAGAGATGGTTCTTCAACTTCCTTCTTTTCTTTTGGCTTTAGCTAATTTTCAATGAGAAAAGAAGGCTGACATGATTCGGCTATAAGTGGAGGTTCTTCCTTCAACTCCCCATCACCAAAGGATGACTTCACAACTTGCAAGGGTTCAACACAAGGACTCCTAGGAACCATAGGTGTGGGTGGAGCGACTTTCCTCACTTCAGCTGGCCTTGAAAACTCAACATAGGAAGCTTGAACCTTTGGCTGAACTCTCATGGATTCAGTTTTGGCCATCCAATCCAAGCATTCATCCCCGTTGGAAGATCCTGCAAATGGTTGCACATGGAGTTTAACACCATGGTGTTGCTCCCTCCCTTGTGGCCTTTCTTCATGGTAGGTCGGGGGAACATGTCGTTGGGGAGGCATTGGAGGCCGCATAGGTGCACGGGCTTGAGGTCCCCTCATCGCCATTTGTGGAGGGAAAAGATTGGCGGTGGGCGTAGGTGTAACTTGAGATTGCCCATATGAGTCATAGCCTCCAACTCCATAACCTGGAAGGTTAGTAGCACCAATAGGGATATTATTAGGAAATGAGGCAAACTCATTGAACATACTTACCCCCGAGGTTGCTACAAATGGTGGTGCTTCGTACGCCGCATATCCTCCTTGTGGCGCCAAAGACACTCTCAGCGCATGAGAAGAGGATGCTTCCTCCCGGACTTGCACATGGTCCACATTATTAGTCGCGGACCCAATGAATTCTCTTGAAACTGGTGGCACAACATGGCCATGGCTTGGAGGACGGTTAACAATCAATTGTTGCAATTGCTCGGCGGTATCCTCTTGTTTGCGCTCCACACTTTCCAGCCGTGCATTAATAGCTAGCAAGGCTTGTTGATTGCCGAGCAAGGCTTGTTGAATGTCTTGCAAGGTCACTTCCGGGGGTGGAGATACACGCCCTTGTGTAGATGTGTCAAGGTCCTTCCCGGCTCGGTGATCGTCCACCATCCTAGACAAAGCAAACAACCAAGCACCAAAAGCAACAACACAAAACCAAGCAAGATATAGTATACCAAGCCAAACAAGATAGCCCCAAAACTGACCTAAAACTCAAATCACAACAAGATGCAAGTGAATGTAGGTCACGGCTAGGAAAGGGTTTGGCTAGGCCAACAAAGACTAGCTAGCTTGCCCGGACCTATGTCTAGGAAGCTACAAAGTACGCACTTGATTTTGAAAACTCTTTTTCACTTAAAAAAAACTGAATTGGCTCTTAGGTTGGCTCACTTTTTTCTATGGCCTCTCCTATTTAGGCCGGGTTTTTCTTGAGCACCTTTTTTTTTCAAGAGCAAACACAAGCCGGATGAGCTCACTTTTTTCTATGGTCTCTCCTGTTTAGACCGGGTTTTTCTTGAGCATTTTTTTTAAACAAGTAGAGACAAGCAAAGGCAAGTCACAATGAGCATGCAACAAAACAAAACAAAACAAAACAAAACAAAGAGAATCAACCAAGGCAACCGTTCCCGTATCCAAACCACAAGACTAGGCAAGCATTACTAGTCAAGATTGCATAAAATGCAAGGGTGGTCCAGGGGATACAAGGCTCGGTTTATGGGCTCAAAATGTTCTGTTTTAATGTGTTTTAAAGCAGCCAAAGGTCAGTCACAAATGCACTAAATTCGGGCAAGTGAAAGTGCACAAGGAAACCGAATAATTCAATGCACAAGACCTTTCATCAAACCACAACTCCTAATCTTTTATGACTGCATTAACCCTTCATCTCCACTCAGAAATATGCAGAAATCAAACCCAAAAATTTGCAGAAAAATGTCCAAGAACAAGACACAATACGCATGGACAACAAGGCCAACAACAATTCGGCTAGCACTTCACTTGCACTATTGTAACTTGAAATTCTAAGCCAAGTTTAGTACATACCTCACGTGGCTCTGATACCACATGATGCATGAGGATCGGGATGAAGCCTTCAGTGCGAGGAAGTCCACAAGAGCCAAAGGAATTAGGCGAGACAACACCAAACCGGCAAGGGGAATCGTCTGTATTCAGATGGATGGTTCTATCTGTTACGGGCTCCGAATTGAGCGATTCCAAATCCCAGTGGTATATCCGGAAGTCTAGATGAAAGCCTCAAAATTTGAGAGTGAACCTATCTAGGAATCAGACGATATAGCGAATCTACTGAGGTGTCGCAGATGGTTTCCGCAAGGAACTTGGCTCCGGCGAGAGGAAGTTTGAGGGCAGATTGGAAGCACGTCTTGGGCTGGTTCTTTGTATGATCTTGGGGTGATTCAAGGGTGGTTTTTAGGGCAAGATTTGAGGCGGAGAGATAGGGTAAAAGTCGAAGGGATATGGACTTACAAGGGTTGGATATGACGCACCGCACCTTGTAAGAACTAGTGAAGAACTCGCCTTGGATATGACGCACCAAAGGAGGCCTTGCACGAAGGTTGATATGAATCAAAACCTGGGTTTTCAAGCTATCTAGATGATGGAAGAAACACTAAAATTCTGCAGAAAACTCCATTGAAAAATGAGAGAGAAAACAACGTTTTTGGTTCAAGTTTTTGCTTTATGAAAACAAGGGCCGGCTACCCCCTTATAAACCCAACCCCTAATGCTCGAGTTTAACCATCACATAGCCAATAACTAAGGTAGAAAATGTCATGAAGACCCACACAAAATCAGCATTGAATGCCTCTTCAAAACAAGCCCCACATGGCTTAAGGAATCATTGCGCCTTGGTCCGGTTGTTGCACCAAAGCACACATGGCCTTCTCTTCCACTAGGCTCGGAGATCCCATGGTCATCAAGCCAGCTTGGAGTCCCTCTTGCAAGGCTCGAGCCCGAGCCCGAGTGATTCGACCCGGAAAGACCCGAGCACCGGCCTCTATTGCGCCAACATTAGGTGTGCGGCACTTTCTTGCTTCAACTCCTGATTCAAAGGCATTCTTGTGCTCAATATCTCCTAGAGGACCAGTGGAGTCATCCCCCAAAAGATGCCTCGGAGAGTTGTGAGAATCGTTGGGCCAACTTCCATGCCCTAGCTCGGATGCCCTAGGCGTGGTGGCGTCGGCGCTTGAGTCTTCATGGCTTGAATGGCTTGAGTCTTGTTCATGATGCGACGTAGTCACATCAGTAATGGGGGTAAATACCAGGTACCGGACCGCGGGACGATCCAAAGAACACCATCAAATCCTTCGTATCCAACTTGGAAAATGTTTTTGAAAACAAAACCGTTTTTTTTTTTCCAGAGTTGAGTGAAAATACCCAAGCCTCACCGCGGGGCGGTGTAGTGTGCCGCGGGGCGGTCGTGGGTTTCCTGGAGAGTTAGACTTGCCTCCATTTACTTTCGTACCTGACACGTTAGTAGCAGGCGGACGAAACAAAGCAAAAGAACTACGAAAAAGTCTAAGGAAAGAAAATCAAAAGAAGAGAAAAAAAAAATTACCTCGGGTTGCCTCCCGATCAGCGCCTTGGTTAACGTCGTTGGCTCGACGTAGGCTGTGGCCTATCAGTTTTTAGCTTCAGGGACTTCAAAACTCACTTCATCAACTCGGTTCGGGTTGAAGCCTTCATGGTAAGGCTTTAATCTTTGGCCATTCACTTTGAAAATGTTGTTTGTCGTGGGGTTAATCAATCCAATGGCGCCATGGGGGTGTACTTCAGCAATTTCATAAGGACTCGTCCACTTGGATTTCAGCTTCCCAGTAAAAAGCTTAAGTCAAGATTGAAATAGGAGGACCTTATCCCCTGGCTTGAAATCTCTTCTCAAGATGTGCTTGTCATGACACTACTTGGTCTTCGCCTTATAGCTAACAGAGTTCTCATAAGACTCAAGGCGCAATTCCTCTAGTTCTTGTAGCTGCAGCTTCCGGAAATCTCCCACTTCATCCAGTTGCATGTTGCATTTCTTTATTGCCCACCACGCTTTATGTTCGAGCTCTACAGGGAGGTGGCATGCTTTTCCGAATACTAACCGGAAAGGAGACATTCCTATTGGAGTTTTGAAAGTTGTGCGGTATGCCCACAGTGCATCATTAAGTTTAGAACTCCAATCCTTCTGATTAGCTGCAACCATTTTCTCCAGGATAGATTTAATCACTCTATTGGAATTTTTGGCCTGCCCATTAGTTTGAGGATGATAGGCCATGGAGACTCTTTGGGTGACATGATACTCATTCAGCAGGGCAGTCACTGTCTTGTTGCAGAAATGGGTTCCCCAATCACTAATTAAAGCTTTGGGCATCCCAAATCTTGAGAAAATGTTCTCCTTAAGAAAACCTGCCACAATTTTAGAATCATCAGTCCTGGTGGCTTTCGCTTCCACCCACTTGGAAACGTAGTCCACCGCAAGCAATATATAGAGATTCCCTTGAGATCCAGGGTAGGGTCCCATAAAGTCAATGCCCCAAACATCAAAGACCTCGCAAAAGATTAGTGATGATTGCGGCATCTCATTCCTCCTGGAGATCTTTCCAACCCTTTGGCATCGGTCACAGGATTTACAAAAGGCGTAAGCATCCCGAAAGATGTGTGGCCAATAAAATCCTGCATCCAATACTTTCCTAGCAGTCTTATTTGCTCCAAAATGACCCCCACATGCATGAGAATGACAAAAGTTAAGGACAGATTATACCTCATTGTCCGGAAGACATCAGCGCATTACCTGATCGACACAATGTTTCCATAGGTAAGGATCATCCCAAACATAGTGACGGGCTTCTCTTCGTACCTTCGTCTTTTGAGCTCTAGTGTAATCCGGGGGTAGTTCCTCTCGAACCAAATAGTTCACGATATCTGTGTACCATGGTCTGAAAGAGCAGAGTCCGAAGAAGGTCTCGGCTATGTGAGGAGGGGGTTCAGAGGTACTTATAAAGCAAAGTGTGAGTCCGGAGATGTTGCCGCGGGGCAGTGTTGTCGACGCGGGCCACGGTGAGATTTCCTGGTTCTCTGTTGAACCTGCCACCGGGTCGCGGTGGATATTGCCGCGGGGCGGTGGACCCTTAAGTTCCACACTGGCTACAGATCGCCGGGTCGCGGTGGGCATTACCCGAATTTCCTGTGATCATAAAGAGTGTGTCATCTGGAAAAGTTCCGTGAATGGGGCTCTGTGCTCCGGGCTTATCTTCCTCATGTACGAGCCTACTCAGGTGATCAGCTACTAGGTTCTCTGCTCCCTTTTTATCTCGTATCTCAATATCAAATTCAGTGAGCAGGAGAACCCATCGGATTAATCTTGGCTTTGCTTCCTTCTTCGTCATTAGGTAACGAAGGGCAACATGATCTGTGTAGATGATCACCTTCACTCCCGAAAGATATTGCCTGAATTTTTCCACGGCAAAGACAACCGCCAGCATTTCCTTCTCAGTGGTGGAGTAGTTCCTCTGAGCTCCATTCAGAGTCATGAAGGCATAATGAATCACATGGGAGGCACGTCCCACTTTCTGGCCTAGAACCTCTCCAACCGCATAGTCGCTGGCTTCACACATGATCTCAAACGGGCGAGACCAGTCAGGTGCCTGAATGATAGGTGCACTTGTCAGGCGTTCTCTTAAGCAAACAAACGCCTTCTTGCACTCGTCGATGAACTCATAGGTCACCTCTTTCTTCAATATCTCGCATAGGGGTGAAGAGATCTTAGAAAAGTCCTTGATAAATCTTCGGTAAAAACCTGCATGACCTAAAAAGGAACGCACTTCACGCACATTAGTAGGATAAGGCAAAGACTGAATTACATCAATCTTCGCCTTATCGACCTCAATACCCCTAGCAGAGACAATATGGCCGAGCACTATACCTTGTTCTACCATAAAATGACACTTTTCAAAATTCAAAACCAAATTGGTTTCAACACATCTTTTAAGTACAAGTGTCAAATGGTTCAAACATGAATCAAAGCTAGTCCCATGCAATGTGAAGTCATCCATGAATACCTTAATAAATTTCTCAACATATTCAGAGAATATACTAACCATATATCGTTGAAATGTACCGGGTGCGTTACACAAACCGAATGGCATTCTGCGGTATGCAAAAGTGCCAAAGGGGCATGTAAATGTGGTTTTCTCTTGGTCCTCTGGTGCTATAGCCACCTGAAAGTATCCTGAATACCCATCTAGAAAACAGTAATAGGGCCGTCCAGCAAGGCGTTCTATCATTTGATCAATAAAAGGTAGGGGAAAATGGTCTTTTCGAGTTACCGCATTCAGATTACGGTAGTCAATGCACACCCTCCATCCTGTAGTGGTCCTTGTAGGAACCAAATCCCCATGTTGATTTTCTACTATACTGATGCCTCCTTTCTTAGGGACAACCTGGGTCGGACTTACCCATTGGCTATCGGAAATAGGGAAGATCATATCAGCTTTGAGGAGTTTCAGCACCTCCTTCTTGACCACTTCCATCATTGGAGGATTGAGTCTTCTCTGTGGCTGCCTGGATGGCTTGGCTCCATCTTCAAGTAAAATTCTATGCATACAAGTCGAGAGACTTATCCTTTTTATGTCTGCAATGGTCCATCCAATTGCAGTCTTGTACTCCCTGAGCATGCCTAACAGCTTTATTTCTTGGTCTTCAGAAAGCTTACTAGACACAATGACTGGCAGAGTGTCGTTGGCTCCAAGAAAGGCGTACTTGAGGTGATCTGGCAACGGCTTCAATTCAATCTCGGGGGCCTGTACAACAGAGGGAACAAGCTTCTCGCTTGGATTTAGTAAATTGGGGCCAACGCCCAAAGGATCTATAGGAAACTTACCATACGCATCCATCTGAGCTATGATTTCCTGCATGTTAGATGGTAAAGAGTATTCCTCATGGGACAAATCCAAATTATTCTCAACAATGGACATCAACTCATCAGGACTAGATATATCAAATACATCATGTGCAATAGAGTCAATCACATCAATGGAGCATAAGGAGTGGTCTTCATTGGGGTGTTTCATAGCTTCATATATGTTATATTCCACCTTCTCCCTATCAAATTCCATAGAAAGTGTCCCACTTTGTAAATCAAGTTTAGTCTTAGCAGTTTTCAAAAATGGTCTACCTAACAGAATAAGAGTTGCCTTTTTATCCGTTTCCATATCTAAAACAAAAAAATCTGCAGTGAAAATCAATTTATCAACCATAACAAGAACATCCTCTACTACTCCTCTAGGGTAGACACTAGACCTATCAGCTAATTGAATTACAATTCATATTTCCTGCAGAGGTCCAAGTCCAAGAGATTCATAGAGGGAATAGGGCAAAACATTAATGGAGGCACCAAGATCAAGCATAGCTCTTTCAAATTTAGTGTCACCAATAATACAAGGAATGCTCCACATACCTGGATCGCCGCATTTCTTTGGCATACGCCTCTGGAATACAGCGGACACGCGTTCGCTGACCTTAACTTTTTCCTTGCCCTTCAGCTTCTGATTTCTCTTGATGGTGCATAGCTCCTTTAAAAACTTAGCGTACCTAGGTACACTCTTTACAAGCTTGAGGAGGGGGATGTTAACCTCACACTTACTGAAGGTGTCGAAAAGATCCTTGTCGTCGATTACTCTCATTTCCTTTAGTGCCTCCGGAAAGGGGGCAGGGGGCTTTTCAGAACCAAGAGGAGAAAAATTTGGACGAACATAGGAGTCCTTTTCTTCATCATGATCAAGATTTGGGCTCGTACCGCGGGGCGGTGGATTCACCGCGGGGCGGTGGATTCACCGCGGGGCGGTGCTCTTGGCCGCGGGGCAGTGGTATTGACTCAGGACAACTGGGAGATGCCGCCGGGTCGCGGTGGGTGTCGCCGCGGGGCGGTGGAACTTGCCTATCGTCAATTTATGCCCTGTCATCCTTTTCAGCAGTAGGAGCGACTTGCAATTCCTTGCCACTTTGGAGTGTCACCGCATTTACACTTTCTTCTGCGGCCCTTTTGTCCAACCTAGTGACCACATCTGATAAATGAACCACTGTCTCCTTCATGCTCTTGATGTTGGCCGCAGTTGTTTGTACATGAGTTGTGAAGTGCATTGTTAAGGCCTTGATCAAGTCTTCAGCTGAAGGGGAGCTACTAGCTTGGGGAGCAGCTGGTGGCTCATCAAAGTGAAGTTGTGGTGGTGGTTGTAGCTGTTATTGATCAGGTCGAGGTCTAATAGGCCCGTAACCTCCAGCAGCGTATACTTCAGCAGTAGTGGCTACCTGAAGTTGGGGACAAGCGTTGGTGTTGTGAAATGGGTCAACGCAAATTCCACAAGCATTGTGCTGTTGGGGTGCTTCTTTTGTACTCATCTTTACAATAACCTCTTTCAATGAAGCAATTTCTTGCATTAGATGTGCATCATTGGAGTTGACAGCATTATTAACTCCTCTGGTCGTTAGGGCTTCATCAAAATCTCTTGTGCTCTCAGCCATATCATGGAGTTTAATCATGGCTGCATCAGGGGTCATTTTCAAGATACTACCACCACAAGTAGCATCTTGATTCTTTTTTCATCATCCAGCAGCCCATTGTAAACATAGAGTACTAGAGCTTTCTTGTCAAAACCATGGAACGGGCAACTAGAGAAAAGTCGTTTGAACCGCTCACAATAGTCATAAAGGGTCTCCTCTTCTCCTTGTTCAATACTGGCAATCGCCCTTTTCAAGGCATTCGCCATCTTGGTTGGGAAATATTGTGCGAGGAAGGCCTTATGTAGCTTAGCCCATGAATCTATGCTTCCGCCAGGCAGATGATAATACCAGTCCTCAGCATCGTCCTTAAGAGTGAACCCGAAGGCTCTCATTTTAATCTAATCTTCAGTGACGTTGGCTGGTTTAATGCTCATAATGACGTTGTGGAATTTACCCAAGTGAACAATGGGATCCTCTCCACTTCATCCATGGTATCTCGGGAGCAACCGTATCACTTCTGTTCTGAGCTCAAATGTCACACCATCCGTAAGGGGTGGAATGATTACAGCCAATGGCTGCTGTATTAGATCTGGCGCAGTCAACTGTCGGAGTGTCTGAGCCATTCGTACCTGTCTCTATATCAACTTCAACAAGTAACGAATCAGTACCAAAGGTGCGGACCGTAAGATAGATCCACACCGGAGTCAATCACAAATAATCACAAACAGAGTATTTGACTCCCCGGCAACGGCGCCAAATTTGACAAGGCCGGAAATCGGTGTCATTTTCCTGTCAAAGAAATCCGAATTCACCTACTAAAGAGTATAGCAAGCAAGTCAGGGTCGATCTCACAGGGAGTCGGTTATCTGTATGCAATTAACATGTGACTAACAAGTAGCAAGGGGGGTTTTAGAATATTCGCAGAGTAATAGAGATGCAAGCTTTAAAAGAAGAAGAAATATGATGAGGTGAAGTATTCCACTAGACAAATATCCACACTGTAGATGAAACGGGTTGATCACTAATAACTATTGTTTCAAGTTCTTTTCACAATCTTATAGTTGTTCCCATCCTGATCTTAAATACTACCAATTCTCACAGTTGTTGATAGACTTATCACGATATCAATGGAAGAAAACCTTACCACTAACAAAGCAATAGCGATGCACACAAGGATATAGGATACATGCAAATAGAAGAAAACCTTACTACTTAACATGTAAATAATTCTCTCTCACAATTGCGCACTCGTATTCCACTATATGCAACAATTGTGTTTGCCACTAGGTAAGCACTCGTATTCCACTATATGCAAACCCTAGCACTATGATAGATATCGATAAACCTAGTTAGCAACTCTAGATAAATCAATACAAACCAATAGACACTATGCTCAAGAGAATTAAACCAACTTTATAAGATATAGAACAAGGAATAGAAATCTCACAACCAATTCATTGCAATGCTTCAATTGTCTAGCGAAACAAAGGTGTTTAGTTCTTCATTCGTTCAAACCCTAGACCTGGAATGAATAAAGAGAGAGAACGTCCGTCCTCTTCTCTAAAACTAGAAAAACTCTTAAATAGGTTCAGAAAAGATAAGCTAAACCTAGCAAATAAAAATAAGGAAATAAAATAATATAAAGTAGAATATCCGAAAATGCTAAAATCGGAAACAAATAAACGCTGGCCGCGAGGCGTCGACCTCCACCGCGGGGCGGTGGCTTCGCTGTGTCGCCTTCTCTGAGATCCACCGCCGGGTCGTGGTGGCTTGTGGCGCGGGGCGGCAAAGACCGCTTCTTCAGTTCTTCATCTTCTTCTCTCTTGTACTACCAAGTGATGGAACCTTCCTCCATGAATCCTGAGCAGATCTTCTCCTCCATCTTCTCCATCCTTCATTAAGCTGTAAATCCTATGATATCTTCACTTCTTAACTCTTCTTCTGGATTATAGACTTAGCCTAAATCTATACCGAAACTCCATCTAAATCATGTCAATAATCACTAGTTAAGGTGCCTGAAATGGCACCTATCAGGGTGACAAGGGCGCCGACCAAAGTGGCAACGCGGCTCCGCTCTCTTTGGTGGTGATGCAAGAGTGCGGCAATGGAGCGGCGCCAAGAAGCAACACGGCGTTGGCCAAGTCGGTGACAAGGCGATGTCCTCCTCTGGTGGCGCGGCAATGGGATGACGGCCTCCATGTGTTTGGGGCGATGGAGAGGCATCAAGAGGCAACATGGGCACTGACCAAGACGGGAGCAAGGCGTCGTCCTTCTCTGGTGGCGTCGTCCTTCTCCAGTGGCACGTAAATGGGGCGCTGGCATCCTTTAGGGTGGGGCAATGAGGAGGTGCTAAGAGGCGACAAGGGCACCGACCAATGTGGCAACACGGCACCGCCCTCCTTTGTGGTGAGGCAAGGGTGCGGCACCAAGGGGGAAGGGGAGGCCGTGCCGGTGGGGAGCACGCCTGGTGATGGTTGACTTTCGATAGCTGCGAGGGGTACATGGGTGGCGTGTGCCTCCTTGGCTGCGGTGTCGTGGCTGCAGCTCATCGCGGCTTCTCGAGCTGCGATGGCGCGGTGTGGAGAAGGACCTCCATACAAGGGCATGAGATCATGGGCGGGGTTTCGCGTGCACCGGCCCGGCAGCGTCCGAGCGTGGTAAGGCCAATGTGGCTCTTCCATGGGGACTCACCTAGCACAAGCAATATGCAAAGCAAGTAAAAAGTTCCACGCAATCACAACAATCATACGAAGAGAAGATGAATATCGTCGGCCTAAGACAATCAAACAAATGCAAGAACCAAGAACAAAGGGTCAACAAGAAACAATAACAACAATTCAAGGAGGGAAACAATCCTATAAGTGGGCGGCTAAGGTGAGCTAGCCAAGCATGTGATCAAGGGCCACAAAGTCAAAGTAAGCAAGCAACTAAGGCAAATGATCAAAGCAAGCATGGATAGATCATGAAAAGCGACTCCAAGCAAACTTATAAAGATTTTAAACAAGGTGGAACAACACATGCAAGTCAAGAATGAGATGGATGTAGAGCAAGGTGATGTGTGGCAAAGGGGAAGAACATGGAGGGTGGGCACAATGAACCTTGGTGCCAAGTGAAAGGTGCTTCTCCAAGTCTTGCAACAAACTTTGCTTTGCTCTTTTTTTTCTTACTTCTTTTTTTTTTACTTGGGAAGCAATCCGAAAATTACAATAGGGAGGCAACCAAGGTGAGTTTGGAAGACTTAGAACTTACTCTTTATGTGAGCAAGCTCTTGTTTTGACTTAGGAAAAGAGAGAGAAGACTTTGCCACAAAAAGACTTACCTTTCCATCCAAATTACCACAAGACAAACACAAAACCCCACACAAGCTAAGAAAAGTAAAGCAAGCTAGGAGTTACCCAAAATGACTCTAGACATGTTTACTTTTGACCAAATGAAATGTTGGCTTTGCCACTTTGGTAGAGATCACATGCAAAGGCTAAGGGAATGGGTCAATGGAGTTGTCTTCAAGCTTTGGCAAGGCAGCTTGTACGGTTGGGTGGTGTTGGATCGTTAGAGTTACGTCTGAGGGAACAAAAGTTGTGTTCCCACAGAAGGCACAGCGGATTTAAATAGCAAGAAAGATAACAGACGAACTCACGATATATAGTGAAAACCGTGATTGGCAAAACTAGCTTCTCAAGGAAAAACCACTACCTTCAAGCTTCCGCTTGAGAGGATTTTGAAGCGTCTACTTGTCTTATTGATTTCTTGTTCGATTACACTTGTATCCTGGATTTCAACCTCTAGACTTCCCACCTAGATTTGAAACCTCTTCTACAACGATGAATCGAACTCAACCCTCAAAGACTTACAAACACTTCACTCTCTTTTTCTTCTCAACTGAACGCTCTCAGTTCTTCTTTTTCCTCGTCGTGGTTACATAGAAATGAATCCCACATTCCCATATAAATACAACTCGACCAAACCCTAATCATAACAAGATAATCCTATCTTCCTAAACTTGTTAACAAGATGATATTAATTGATTTGAAGAATATTATCTTAACAACCGATATTATCTAAGGAAATAATTCCTAAGATAATATTAACGGATTAAGATAAGATTCTTATCTCTCCAAATATATTATCTTAGGAAAGTTTTCCTAAGATAACACATTCGGATTCTCTCTCCAAATCTTCTTTTCGGCGATATCCTTCCAGCCGAAATCCTATCCTTTGACCGCGTGATTCTCCGTGATTTGTTTCCATAATCGTCACGCTGGATTTCTTCCTTCCATTCGCAGCTTTGATCTTGTTCGTCACTATTGTTCCTTAAGAGGTAACAAAGCACATGAACAGAGCTTTGTTCCCTCTGCGATCCTTTGCTGCAATGGTTCCCTGAGATAACTGTCTTTGTTCCTGAAATACTTAGTACCCAGATTAGTTGAATGTTTGTTACCATCAAAACCTAAAGAATTCAACAAATTCCCCCTTTTTGATGGTGACAAACACCCTTGACAATAAAGCATACATGTATGAGATAAAAACAGTTATGGAGAGAAAGTCTTCCCACTAAGGCAGTATTAGTTCCCCCTCAACTCAGCAACATATGAAACCATGTTCTGTTCCCCCTTAACCAAAGCTACCTGTCATTTTCCCCCTTTTGGCATCATCAAAAACATAAGTAAAGAGATAGAGAGAAAAAGACCACAGCAGGATAAGCAAAACAACCCCTTTTGCATTAGATTGAAACGCACAAACATAGACTGCATGTAAAGACAACTACAAAATAAGCAAAGATAACACATATGATCAACATGCCAATCATTGCAAACACATGAAACAGAAGCAAAGAAAAGCAAAGTAGTAGGGGAAGATGTGTTGGGAACAAAAGAGGGATTGGTTAGCCAGAGAAAGACGAATCAAGCACCACTGGTGCCTGTAGAGGGAGCTGAAATATGAATAGCAATTTAGGCATTCACTTACTCCGTAAGACGCCTTTGTTGTTCTGCCAACAGAGATATTGCGCGAGATAAACTTTTCACGGTCCTTCCTCAAATCAGATTCCACCTTTTGTTCCCCCTCAGAGTCTGCACCTTCAGACTCTTCTACCTCCACACCAGCTTCCATATCACGTCTAACCTTGACCCAACCAACACTTTCTTGTAACACAAACTGCTTCTTGTGTAGCTTACTAGCATCCAACCGCCGATAGAAGAAAGATTCATTTGTCCCCTCTTTGTGTTCCCTGTGGTATTCCATTTTTTTTATTTTTTTTATTTTTGAAACAACACACGGGAGTAACATGACAACTTTGCAGAGAACGCCATAGATAGGAGGGGAGAAAACACAAGAATCCTTTTTCATATCTTTTCAAGTATTGAGGATAATGATCCCAATCTTCTTCTTTCCTTCTTTTACCAAAGATCACAGCCAATAAGATATCTTCCAAAAATAGATCTTGTAAAAGATTCTGTCCAAATCCATCAAAGCCCACAAAATCTCAAGCGCAACAACCATCACGCAACCACCACATCACCTTTTATGCACGAACACTTCTCAGGCAGTTGCAAGCCATCATTATACATCATACCTGTCAAATCCCAGCCACAGACCACAGAGGCGACAATTCGTATTCTCGACTTTCCAAAAAAAATAGAGGAGTGTGATGCGGGGGTAATGTTACCAGAGAGGGTACAAAGAACATCACACATAAACATATACGAGAATTTTTAATAATGTTTAATCATGAATAAGAGGCTCCCAGATGTGGATGATTAGAGGGGCTCATAGGAAGCATCAAGCATGATGGCTAAGGTAAGTTGTAGAGTCAACAATCATTTGGGCTTATAATGAGGGATCAATGCATCAAGTTGACTCTTTTAGGCCGAAAGAAAGGTGAATCATGTATTAACAAGATAGCATAGAGAATCATGCATGCAATTTTGCACATTAGTGAAGTATTAGCATGAGTCTAAGCAAGGCGTTCAACAAATGATCAAGAGAATGAATACAGATCAAGACATGATGATTAACCTTTCACACTTTACCATGTAATTTAGTCAATCATTGAGGGAACACACGATAGACATAAGGTTAAGGGAACAAACCAGGCTCCGTATGAAACTGAATGTAGAGTTACCCAATTAGTGCCCTAATGAGAAAATTGGCGTTCTTATTCTTTGTTCCACGAAATTCTTTGGATGCCAATCTTTCTCTGCATAGTGATGCCTTATCTCGATGTACATGGTACCTGAGTGTACAAACACGGAACACTTCAGTCATTAAGTCCTTATCCACATATCCATTTCTTTTACCTATGTCACCAGGCCTTTGAGTCTCAAACATTCCTGCAGAAGTGAGGTGAGACTTGCTTTGTTCCCTGTCAGGTAACTGAACTTAATACGAGTGAAATACCGGGAACTTTCCTCACTTTATCCTGCACAGAAAGAGTTAGTTCTTGCGAACCCAGACAAGCTTATGCTTTCTGGGTGTGGGAGCAACATATTTGATTTCTGGAGGTTTAGCATTCATTTTCTCCCTAGTGGTTCGAGCAAGTTCCTCATTGTGTTTCTTCAGGAGGCACTCTTGTTTATAGTGACCAGAGTGCCCACAATACCAACATACTCTTTGACACTTTAGATCAACATACTTTCTCTGTCCAGGCCAAATTGTTTTGTTAGTAATCCTTGAATGAAAATCAATATTTTTAGACTTATCGCTTTGAGATTGCTTCAACCAGATGGCATGAGCCTTCTGTCCATGGTACCAAGCATTTCCATCCTCAGTCGAGTTTGAACAGTTTTTGCCTTTGTTCCCTCCGGAGGAACTTTCCCCTTTTTCTTTTACAGATTGCTTTCCTTCGACTTTAGAGCCTTTTTGCTTGGTGCCATCAACAGGAAGTTTTGGTTGATAGCCAATCCCAAAGCGAGGTACTTTCTTTGACTCAGTCTTCTTTTCATTCTTGGATGCAACAAAGACAATACCTTTTGGCTTGTCCTTTTGTTCCTCACTGAGTTTGGTTAGATCACTAGACAGTTTTGCATTTCCAAGTTTTAACACTCAAGTGAGGAGACAGAGGACTCAAGAGACGTAATCTTCTTAGCGAGCTTAGGACATTCGACACATGAACTTGAAGGAAAAGATGAACCTTTCTCAAGCTCGAGCACTTTGTCTGCCCAACCCTGATTTTCTTCGATCAAACTTGAGATCGATTCATCCTTTTCTTCAATTTGCTCACCGAAAAGACTATTCTCATGAACAAGTTTCTTAATAAAAGATATCAAGCTTTCTTTTGATTTACTTTTCAAGCTTGAGATGAGTTCAGATTCACTTACCTCAGTTCCCTGTATGCCGCCTTTTGATTTGTCATGGTCTTCTATGGCCATCAAGCAGAGATCCCTAGAGCGTGACGAATCTTCATCATCTGAGTCGGAATCACCCCACGTTACGAACATTGCTTGCTTCCCTTCACGAACCTGAGGGTGACCAGCCTTTTTCTTAAAGCAGTTATTGGCAAAATGTCCCTTGTGTTGGCAGTGGTAACAAACGACATTCTTCATGTCTCTGTTCCCTTCGGAGGAACTCTATATGCCCTTGTTTTGAGACCATATTTTCTTCATAGCTCTAGTGATGAGAGTCACATCTTCATCACCGTCCTCATCTTCGTCTTCAACTTGAGATAGGTCAAAGGCACGTTCAACCTTCAAGGCAATGCTTTGAGCCTTCTCTTCTCCCTTTTTGTTCATCTTGTGGTTGTATACAGAGGCGTTGCTTTTAAGCTTGGCAACAACCTCTTCCATGGTGAGAGACTTGTTGTCAGTTTGGGAGTACAGAGCGAGAGCAATTGCGTCCCACTGAGAGTTGAGGCCTTGCATAAAGTGATGAGTGAGCTTCCAGTCTGGCATCTCTTCATCAAGGAACTCCAATTGACCTACGATCCCCTGGAACCTGGAGTAGAACTCTTGAATGTGCTCATCCTCTCCTTGAGAAATTTGATCGTACTCCTTCATCAAGGAAAGAATTCTGTTTTTCTTGACATCTTCATTTCCATGATGGAGACGTCTTAGAGCTTCCCAAATCTCCTTGGCGGTTTTGTAGCCGATGATTTTCTTGAGATCCGTGGGGAGAAGGGCCATGTGAAGGATCTTCTTGGCTCTGCAATTCTTCTCCAGCTTCTTCCAGTCTCCATCGGTGTAGTCGATCTTTGGCTTAGGCTTTGTAGTGTCCTTTTCATTTGGGATAGCCATGGGGCCAACCTCGATGATTCTCCATATCTGTCCATCGAGGGAACAAATATGGGATTCGATTTGCTCAACCCACCAGTCATACTCACCGGCCTTCAGAATTGGTGGCTTCCAAAATGAATCACCGATTGCATTGCTTGACGATGACATCTTTCCTGCAAATTCTGTAACGAAAACAATCTAGAGCACCAGGCTCTGATACCAATTGTTGGATCGTTAGAGTTACGTCTGAGGGAACAAAAGCTTTGTTCTCACAGAAGGCACAGCGGATTTAAATATCAAGAAAGATAACAGACGAACTCACGATATATAGTGGAAACCCTAATTGGCAAAACTAGCTTCTCAAGGAAAAACCACTACCTTCAAGCTTCCGCTTGAGAGGATTTTGAAGCGTCTACTTGTCTTATTGATTTCTTGTTCGATTACACTTGTATCCTGGACTTCAACCTCTAGACTTCCCACCTAGATTTGAAACATCTTCTACAACGATGAATCGAACTCAACCCTCAAAGACTTATAAACACTTCACTCTCTTTTTCTTCTCAACTGAACGCTCTCAGTTCTTCTTTTTCCTCGTCGTGGTTACATAGAAATGAATCCCACATTCCCATATAAATACAACTCGACCAAACCCTAATCATAACAAGATAATCCTATCTTCCTAAACTTGGTAACAAGATGATATTAATTGATTTGAAGAATATTATCTTAACAACCGATATTATCTAAGGAAATAATTCCTAAGATAACATTAACGGATTAAGATAAGATTCTTCTCTCTCCAAATATATTATCTTAGGAAAGTTTTCCTAAGATAACACATTCGGATTCTCTCTCGAAATCTTCTTTTCGGCGAGATCCTTCCAGCCGAAATCCTATCCTTTGACCGTGTGATTCTCCGTGATTTGTTTCCATAATCGTCACACTGGATTTCTTCCTTCCATTCGCAGCTTTGATCTTGTTCGTCACTATTGTTCCTTGAGAGGTAACAAAGCACATGAACAGAGCTTTGTTCCCTCTGCGATCCTTTGCTGCAATGGTTCCCTGAGATAACTGTCTTTGTTCCTGAAACACTTAGTACCCAGATTAGTTGAATGTTTGTTACCATAAAAACCTAAAGAATTCAACACCAACTCACCCACTTTAGGACATGTAAAGACTTAAAATGAAGCTACTAAAAATAGTAAAACAAGGACAGAGGCCGTGTTTCTAGAAGCGACACTTGACATGGTCGACGCCTTGAGTGTCTTGGCATTGGAGGCGTCGATGCCTTGTATGTCATGGCCTTGGTGAGAGCCACGCCTTGGAACTTGGTAGCGAGGCACAAGGATTGGCACGGCCGGGCACAAGCGATGCCAAGGCCATTGTCCGGGCACAAGTGAGTGGCGAGGCACAAGGTTGGAATCCATCAGTTGACCCTTGGGAGCACCCTCAATGAAAGCAAAGTCAATTGGGGCCTTCGACATGATGAAAATATGTAAAAAGGAAGTGTTCAAAGAGATGAAGTGCTTGGTAGATGATGAATCTATGGTGATGCTTGGGCCGATCGCGATGAATGAAGAATCCATGATGAAGTGGAAGAACTTGCATAACCCATGAAGAAGTGAAGAACGTTAAGAATCCATGATAAAATTGAAGAACATGAAGCATAACCCATGAAAAATTGAAGAACTTGAAGCATAACCCATGAAGAGGTGAAGAGCTTGTAGCATAATCCATGAAGAAGTGAAGAACTCGAAGCATAATCCATGAAGAAGTGAAGAACTTGAAGCATACAAAAACCCTTTTTCACTCCTCCAATCCAAGAAGAAGAAGAAGATAAAGAAGAAGAGCCCCCATTTGATGGTGTTTCCATTGCCTTTTATAGTGAAAAGGAAGCTAAGCCCACGTGAATCACAATGATGAGCTAGGTGCATAGGGGAATGGGGCGGATCGTCCTTTCCCTGAAATTTGAGAGATCAGGTTACTGTTAATCGTAATTGATGATCTTCCAATCACATCACCATTAATGCTCTTCATGTACGAACATGTCACGGTGGATTTGGCTTGTACGAACATGCCAAGACCTGAATTTTCTTCATCCTCTCCCACGTGATCATCTTTGACTCAATGTTGATGAACGACATTCTCTCCATCACTATGTCCTTTTCCATCTTGTAATCTTGTCATCGTGTTGACGAACTTGGTGACTGATATCACAATTTTTTAGAGGTCTTTGTGGAAGATTAAGATGTATCATTGTGTTTTCATGTTCCTTTTTTCTTTCCTTGCAATAATTGTAATTGTTTGTTGGTAGTCTGGATAGCCGCTTTATAGTTGTTACTTGTCAAGAGATGAGCGATTTGCAGAGGTTTTACATGTGACATTCTCGGTAGCGACCACGTGTGAGGCCTCAATTTTGACATCCTTAATGACCATCAATCGGATAACGTTACTAATTTATTGTTTAAATACTTTTTGTGTATGTAACTTGTAGCATTAATGTGTGTACATGGGCGAAGCCACGTGGAGAGCTAGGGAGGTTGTCGTCCCAGCTCCCTCTTGGCAAACTCCTTAGGCCGTGTCGATTTTGTCCATTCGAATTTTTAAATTTTTTAATATAAGATAAGACAAAGAAAATACCATAAGGAGAGTATATGGGTTTAGTGATTTTTGTGTTATAACTTGTGTAAAAAGGTATTAATAAGTCTTGGGTTTAATTCCTATCGATTCTTTCCTTTTATTATTTCTATATTTTTTTATTGTTATTACAAGAAAATTGAAAATCTTATATCATTTAAATATTTTTTTAGAAAATACAAAAAATATGTATGGTATAGATTGGTCTAATTTCAAAAAAACTTGAAAGTCTTGAGTACAGATCATATTGAGTATGAGTTTGAAATATTTTGTTTAAATTAAGTTTTTGATTAATTAATTAGATTGATGAAATTTTGAACATTAATTAAATATTTTAATTTGTTTTTGTTTGAAATGAGTTGTTTTATTTGTTTATACTTAGGAATATAGATAAATATGTTATTCGGAGTAAGAAAAAGCCAATTTTAAATAACGAGTCTTAAAATGTTGATATAAGTGTGGATGGACCAAATAAGCAAATTTTTTGCTCCGCCACTGTGTGTATCTTTCTTATTTCAAATTTCAATATCTGAATCAACTTGGAAAACATATATCATTTGCTAAATGGCCCCATTCATGTCGCACGACTGATGGCCTTCGACCAGCCCTCGCGCCTCAAGGATTGCGCTCCCATCGCGCCCTCATTGTCGCGCTACTAGCGCGCCCCCTGTGACACACCATGAGCGCGCTCGCAGTGGTGCTGATGGATGCTAGGATCAAGGTTGACTCAGTGCAAGGAATACCCTCTGAAGACTCCTTACGGCAAGGCTGTGGAAATGGTGGCAAGCGGCCGACACGAGAAGCTCCGATGACTTTGACAAGGCTTCCTCAAGGCAAATCCGTGAGGAATGCTAGGAGACACTTTAGGAAGGTTGATGATGGCGGTGGATGATATAACAAGGCGAGATGCGGCTGCGAGAGACGATGGCCGACGCTAGAGGCTCGAAACACTCACTTGCGGCGACGGCAAGGCAATTGGAGGTGAGGCGGTCGGCGTGGATGATGGATTTGCTGGATAGGCACCGTCCTTGACTGGATTTGACACACCAACAAGGCAGACGAAATTGTTGGCTTCCTAGAGATGCGACTCACTCAAGGAAATCAACAAAGAAGGCTTCGATTCGACTCACGAATCAAGGAAGGAAAGAGAGCTTTTGGCTGATGAAAATAAATGTATTCTTGATCAAATTCAACGTTGTTTTTACAAATGAAAGAGTGGCTGCCTTGTAAAGGCCAAAAACCAAAAAGAAAATACTAAAGAAAATACAAGGTGCGGCCCATTAAGGCCCATAAAGCCTTACAAAGGCAAACCCGAAATTAAATGTAAAACCAACTAAACCAATGTCTAAAAATGTCATAAACCACCATAAAATGAACAAGACATAAATCATGCGTTCGGACGCGCCATGAGAAGGTTGATGGGCTCATCATCTCGATCTTGGCTTGGAAGCTCTTCTTGAACATTTGAAGCACTTGAGCCATCAATTGAGCCTTTATAGACGTCTAGGCTTCTTTGGCTCACTTGATGGGACCCAGGTCACATCATCCTCACCCCCTTCAAAAGGATTCGTCCTCAAATCCGAATGCGCTTCTAGAAAGAGTCTTAACTCACTTGACGCTGCACAAACGCAAACTATGGAAGTGAGGTATCAAGAAATACATAAGAAAGAAGGAAATGTGATAGCAAACCTACTTGGATCTATAGAATGTCCATGAATGAACCTCCATGCACAAGTATTGCCCAATTTCTTTCTAAATATGTGTTTAATGATGGAACATGATATACACATGACATATTTATCTATAAAAGTAATGCATTGAACAAGATATCTAGCATGCAACACGAATTGAGAATGAGAGCTATGATGCACATATGTGTGTCTAGTTCTACATGCAAAAACAGAATTTATCACATGAGATTCTCTACCCCTAGAAAAATATTCATATTCAATCAAAAGGGGGGGGGGGAATAAGAAAAGTAGAGACAAGTGATACTTCCCTTAGATGAGTCTTCTCCTTTCCATGGCCAAAATCTGTTTCCTCGGAAGGCTTAACATCCATGGCATCGACCTCTTCTTTGAGTGAGAATGGTAAGTACGAGGGAACCATATGTATTGCATCCATCCATGGAGTAGCCAAAGAATTTAGTGAGCTACGCGCAATGGTGGGTCGATGCTTGCTCCGTGTAGGCGAAGGAGATATTTCTACAATGTCCTCCTGTTTTGCCTTTTGTTCAAGCTCCTCTCCATTGGCCATTGACAAAGGAGGTTCAGTAGCAAGAACATCCTCTTCTTCAACCAAGTCCTTGGCCAAAACGCCCCCTTCTTGAACCGCCAAAGTCTCTTTCTTGGCATCAAGAACCTTAGGCGGATCCTCTCTGGCCTCTTTAACGTGAGAAGTGTGGCTAGCACAAGGACTAATCTAGATGTCCTCATCCTTACAAGCAACAACCAAGACTTCACTCTCAAAGGACCCTTCGTCTTTGTAAGTGCGGTATTGGCCAGGACAAATATCGGCTAAGTGGCCTCTCCCTTCACACATGACACACACGATGTCACGTGCTCTAACCCGAGGCGATGGAGGCACTCTTTCTCTTCTCTGGGGTGTGATATCATGTGATTTAGGTGATGGAGGCTCCCTTAGGCTGCACATAATGGTTAGCAGAATAATAGTGAGAGTTGTAAAAATAGGGATTAGACTCGTACCTCATGTATGGGTTAGATTCTGGATGAGTATGTTGTCGAGCCTCCCTATATGAAGCTCCATAGGCCTGATAGTACAAGAATTCCCTTTGGGACATGCGGCCTATGCTAGAAATCTCCATTAGTTCTTGTCTCGGGACTCCATTGGTGATATCCTTGACAATGAAACTGAACAAGCAACAGGAACACAAGGCGTAACAATAGAACCTAAGCTAGTAAGAGCTTAAAACCTTGATTCAAGAATCAAGACATTTAGCCAAGCAAGCAACATATATAGGGTAGGCTTAGGGTTCCTAGACTCAATTGAAAAGCAAAAGACACAAGCAAACACACCACAAATGAATCTGAAGTTCTTGTGCAAAAACTAAGTCAAGCAACGTCAAAGAAGCTACTAAACTCACTTGCACTTATAATGAACACACTTGTTGCAATGTCTCTTAATTACACACGTCCAAATCAGTTTTGAGCACACTTTGGTTTGATTTTGTTGAATCACGTTTTCTAAGGCCTTCCCTTTTGTTACTAGGCCGGGTAGTTCTGAATGTAACCACTTTTTCAATCAATGCAATTTGTCTCCTTTGTTTCCTTTTTGTTGACTTTAGAAGACTACAACTGAATTGAATTGCAACACAAAAATTTAAAATGCACAAGGAGCATTTCTCGTATCTCTAACGTTGATTTTTCAGTTTTAAGCACAAGAACTACCAATTCAATTATAGAGTGCATCCAAACGACCCCTAAAACTAAAATAAAAGGCGTTGTCGTCGTGACACCTAAACAAATAAAATAATCCTAACAAACCTAAACAAGTAGTAGAGGCAAGCAAGGGTCGAATCCACAGGGAGGAAGTAATCAATCTATGTGTCTATAAGCATGCAAAGTAACAGGAAAAGGGGGGTTTTGGTTATCAAGCGGAGCAAAGCAAACAAGTTTGGTTTATGAGAAAATATGAATGGGGAAAGTAGTTCCACTAGAACGAGATCCACAATACAGAGATGCAAGTTGATCATAGAAATCTATTCAATCCAAGTTCTTTAACTATTCTTATGGTTGTTCCCACCCTGATCTTAAGTACTACCGATTCTCACAGTTGTCGATAGACTTATTACTATGCCAATGATAAAGCACAACTGATTCTCACAGTTGTCAGTGTACTTTATCACCAACACAGCAATAGCAATGCACACAAGGATATAGGATACATGCAAGTAGAAAGATGTACAAGTACTCACTCCCCTACTTAACATGCAATGATTCTCACTCACAATTGTACGCTCGGAACCCCTATACGCACAAACGTGTTTGCCACTAGATATGCACTCGGAACCCCTATATGCAATCCTAGCAATATGATAGATATCGATAAACCTAGTTAGCAACTCTAGATAAACCAACATAAATCAATAGACAATTTAACCAAAAGAATCAATCCAACACATATAAGAATAAGAACAAGGAATAGAAATCTCACAACATAATCAACTGTATTGCTTCAAACGTCTAGCAGAACAAAAGTGTTTAGCTCTCCATGGGTAGGAAACCCCGGAGGCAAAACGAAACTACGAACTAGAAGATTATTCGATTGATAGGGAATGGAGGCTGTGGGAATTAGGTTAAATAGAGTTAACCTAAAGCCCAAGATCACAAACCCCAACTTACAAGGAAATAAAATAATAATAAAATAATAGGAAAGTAAATAAACGGAACATGGAAATTAATCCCGCAATCACGCTCGGCATCGTCCCCTCGCGGCAGCTGCTTCTCGCGCAAGCATCAGCAAATCTCGGCCCAACATAAGCAGCAGCAAAACGGCCCAATAAATGCAGCGCTCGGCCCATCTCCAATTCAAACAACTCGCTGACGTCACCTGACATCATCTTCCGCATCAATCCGCGCTTTCAATTCTTCGGCTTCTTCACGCACGCCATTCTCTCCTTCGTGGGCTTGTCTCCTCAGCTTCTTCATGGGCTTTCTATCTTCGCTTGGGCCTAATTCATTTCATTTGGGCCCAGCTTCTATTTAATTCAAGCCAGCAATCACCACGCGGCATTATAATTGATTTACTTTGCCTCTCGTGGCTGCGAGGCGCCAGCTCCCACCGCGGGGCGGTGATTTCTACTGCGGGGCGGTAATTTCTCTGAGACCCATCGCTGGGTCGCGGTGGCTATGGCACGGGGCGTCAATTTCTGCCCTCTCCAATGTGGTTCCTTCATAGATTTTTCTCGTCTCCTCAGGTGGTCAACTCCTCTTCCTCTGGATATCTCTAATTAGTTCATCCAGACCACCAAAACTACACTTCTCCACTTTAACTCCATAATCTCCAATTGTGCATAAAATCCAACTAAATGGCGCCTCAAACCTGGTAATAATCCTTAGATAAGTGGTACAAAATAGCACTTATCAACGGCCAACACAATTTAAGGACTAGGAGTGAAAAGAACCAGCCAACATCTAATTCAAAATTCAAATTGGGTGTGGAAATCAACAAGAAAATCAGCCATAACAACTTGGTTTAGATATCCCTAAATTATAGGATTCTGATGCAACAACTTGACTCTCATCTTCCACACGTCTCTCTCTAATTTTTGGCAGCCACAAGACTCCTAAAACACTACCAATAACTCGGCCAACATAGGACAACAATGGAAGACACAAATCAAGATGCAAAAAGACACACTAGACGCAACAACAACAACACAACAAGACGCAAGACTCTAGGCTAGACGTTCTTTTTAGTTATGGTGACCTAAAGTTCGTCTCCCACACTCCTAAACAACATGAATAGATGTAAGACAAATCAGGACAAAGGCAACGTGATGCAAGACACAAGGACACACAAAGACGCAACACAAAACACAAACACAAGACAAACGATTCTAGGGTTCAACCTAAGCTTGCAAATATGAAATTCTAATGTCTTTGAATCAAGATTTCGAGTGTTACCTTATGTAGCTCTGATACCACATGATGGATGCTAGGATCAAGGTTGACTCGGTGCAAGGAATGCCCTCCGAAGACTGCCTACGGCAAGGCTGCGGCAATGGTGGCAAGCGGCCGACGCGAGAGGCTCTGATGACTTTGACAAGGCTTCCTCAAGGCAAATCCGTGGGGAATGCTAGGAGATGCCTTAGGAAGGTTGATGATGGTGGTGGATGATAGGGACAAGGCGAGATGTAGTTACGGGAGACGATGGCCGGCGCTAGAGGCTCAAAAGACTCTCCTGCGGCGACGGCAAGGCAGTTCGAGGTGAGGCGGCCGGCGTGAATGATGGATTTGCTGGATAGGCACCGTCCTTGACTGGATTTGACACACCAACAAGGTAGGCGAGATCGTTGGCTTCCTAGAGATGCGACTCACTTAAGGAAATCAACAAAGAAGGCTTCGATTTGACTCACGAAGCAAGGAAGGAAAGAGAGCTTTTGGCTGATGAAAATAACTGTATTCTTGATCAAATTCAACGTTGTTTTTACAAATGAAAGAGTGGCTGCCTTGTAAAGGCCAAAAACCAAAAAGAAAATACAAGTTATGGCCCATTAAGGCCCATAAAGCCTTACAAAGGCAAACCTGAAATTTAATGTAAAACCAACTAAACCAATATCTAAAAATGTCATAAACCACCATAAAATGAACAAGACATAAATCACGTACTCGGACGCGCCATGAGAAGGTTGATGGGCTCATCATCTCGATCTTGGCTTGGAATCTCTTCTTGAACATTTGAAGCACTTGAGCCTTTATAGACGTCTAGGCTTCTTTGGCTCACTTGATGGGACCCAGGGTCACATCAGGTGTGCCCTCGCGTTGCACTCCCGAGTGTCACGTGCTTATCACTTTTCCTTTACTTTGTTATTGTCTTGTTTTTTATGTTGGGGGTGTTGTCCACTTGTAGTGGACCATGCCCATTATTTAAGCACTCTATGTGCTCCCTTTCAATGTTAGTGATCGGAGGAGTAGTCGTCGTATCCCCAATCAAAAGTAAATCCTAAAATCCTCACTAAACAAAGTATAGTAAGCAAGTCAGGGTCGATCCGACAGAGAAGGAAGGAATTCAATGGTGGTAGCATGCAATGTCACAAAGGGGGGTTGTATGGTTGGTTGGTCACAAACGAAACAAACAAAGCAAAGTAGAATGGATGAAATATCAATAGAGAAAAACACTTAGCCAAGTAATGTCCACATAAGTCATTCAAAGGTTGTTCAGAGATTAAGTCCTATCTTCCTATTCGGTTATTCTTGTCCCGATCTTATGTAAATTCAGAGGGAAACCTTCCACAAAGAACCCTTACCAATGAATAACCCTAGTGCCACTAAAGGTTCAACCCAAAGGCAACAATGTATATAAGAATTAACCAGGATACACAGAACGCTCGCTCAGATGCATTTACCATGTAATTATATCTCCCTACAATAGAACAATTTCAACCAGAGCATGTAAATTATAGTTGCTACAGCAGAATAGGACGTTAGCCCAACAGTTTCCTAATCCTAGCAATATGAAAATCACCAATAACAACTAGTTGCGTGGGCTAGTGCAATTAATGAAATCCAATGGAATAAGCTTAGAAGAGATAATATAACTCAATAGGAATAAATAGATAGGAACAAAACCTCACAACCAGATGAATAAACTCATGCTTCCATTACCGGACTAAGCCAAAGAGGCTTAGCTCCTCATAGACATGGTGAAAACTTCAAAGGAAAAGAATACAACGATGAATGAAAATTGCAACAAAAAGTGTGGAAGATTTCAACCCTAATGCTAAAAGAAAGTATTTATAGGGCTCTAACAAAATGACCTAGCCCATTAAGAAACTAACTAAATTAAAAATAAGAAAAAGGGAAAAAGAAATCTAAAAAGATAAGCTCAGGAAAAAACGCAGCTTTCGGCGCTGATGACCCGCGATCGCGGCCCAAGACCCGCGATCGCGGTTAATGCTCGATTTTCAGCTTCTGCACCACTTTCGTAAAAACTTAATAACTTTTGATTCCCAACTCGGATTGCGCTCATATTTTGGGGGCTTGTAGTATACTTCAAGATCTAACTCCTCATATTTTGGGGACTTGTAGTATACTTCAGTACATTGTTCTTCTACTCTTGTGTGGACTCTCTCCTTGGTTCTTCTTCGTCTCCTCAGTGGTCAACTTCTCTTCCTCTGGATATCTTCAATTTGCTTCTCCAGACCACCAAATCCACACTTCTCCTCTCTAACTCCATACTCCTTGGTGGCTCCATATCCCGAATCTTCAAATGTACTCCAATAAGCTCAAAACACCACCAAAACACCAATCTTTGCCCCCAAATACCATGCACATGAATGTGTCTAAATCTACCCTAATGGCACCAATAAAACCCTCTAATAACTCTTAGTTAAGCCCTATAAAGTAGTGTTTATCAGTTAGGTTTAGTCAAAGGCTTAGTTGTGTAAAGTTGAGGTCTTCCTCCCCTAAACCCCTAGGCCTGACCCTAGTGGTTTAGCTCTATTGCTCTCACTCAATCTCTCACTCACTCAATCTCTCCCGCTCCATAGGCCTCACGCCCCCATCGCTCCAGCGCTCAGATGCCCCATGTCTAAGCCCAGTCGACGTCAGTGTCGTCGCGCTCCAGTGGAGCACCTCGCACAGATAACCTAACTTTGAGGTTATCTAGTCGTCGCGCCTCATAAGCTCACTTTGACGTTATTTCCTTGTTGTGCTCCAGGGAAGCTCCCAAGAAAAACGTCCAACCAAGAAGGAGTAAAAGAGAGGTTTTGCTTGCGTCACGGTATGAGCTAATACACTCGAGGCGCGTCCTCACCGAGGCGTTTCGCATCAACGAACATCCAAATAACCTATGAATAACATGATATTTCAATTAATATGAATACAATGCACCGTAATTAGACTTGTCAATCGGGTCGGTCAAGTCGAGCTCGGTTTCGATCATTTCGGATTCGGGTTATGGCAGGTCAGGTCAATTCGGGTAACATGTCAAACTGAGTTAGGTCATTAAAGGTTAGTGTGCGGTTCGGATTGACCAATAGGTCAAGAGCGTCATTTTAATCACTATTAATATATTATTAATTCGTTAAAAACTAATTGAAATATGTCAAAATAAATTGTAATCAATTAACAAATCATATTTAATTTTAATGTATAACATATAACTTATAAATTCATGAATTACAAAAATTATATAAGTACTGTTGGGCCTCATTCTTAACGGACCTCCACTAGAGCGGCCCATTAGACGAAGAAGCATTTCCTTCTAGAAGGATCGTTTGATTGGACAACGAACGAAGATCTCAGCCTCAACGGATATGAGGAGTTATTGAGTCCCAGATTGTATGGATTAACATGTCGGCCCACACGGCAGTTACAACCAAATTGATTTGATAATAAATATCGTAGGATCGTGGCCATCTGGTAATAAAACCCGACGAACTCCGAAGATCACGGACGACAACGGCTAGTCTAGCTGATCTTTGGAAATTAAGTGTGTATATATTAGATGATTTAGGATCATTGTAGGGGGGAGGATGATCCTTACTGAACACAAACTATTATCTACTACTCTCTTGCTTACTCTCACCATTGTTCTCTAGCTCAGATCTTCATTTCAGTATTGAAGCAACCGACGATTAGATCATTTGATTCGACCAGTCTCTTATTCGAAGGGGATAAGCTTACCTTTGCATCTATATAATCTTATTTCGTCTAGATCTTTGTTTGATTTGGATCATTTAGATATAATCGATATTATTATTGTCTAGTTGCCCTTCTTAAGGCGATTCAGGTCGGTTTGATCTTTTCGCCCCAAAACAATTTGGTGCCCACCGTGGGGCATCTAGCCAATCAAACGATCCTATCATCAATCAAACTCTCATCCCATCATGACCGGCACAGGAAACCCCGTGGTCCTCGTCGAAGATCCAGCCCAAGGCAACGTCCAAATCGCAAATCAGGCAGAGGACGTCAGCGCCCAACCAGTCGCGGATTCACAAATACAAGAACTCGCAAGAGCCATGAGCGTCCTTCAAGAGGAACTGGCTCAACAGCATACCAGAACCGAAACGCTAAGTGCTCAATCTGAATCTGAAATCGCTCGACTAACCCGTGAAAATGAGTTTCTAAGGTCGCATGTACACTCGGCCATATCGGTTCCCAGAGGCTCAAGACGCGTGGTCAACACGAAAGGACTATCCATACGACTCGACCTGGATGGAGCGGACACAACACTCGCAGTGGCGACCAATGCTTCCCAGCCTGCTGGTATGTTTTAGACCCCTCCAGTCACTTTCGTTACGACTAACATGCCAAATTCTGTAACCGAGCCTCCCGAAGCTCGAGCGACCCATCCACAAGTGACGGCTACGGTCGACCTCCAGGCCCTCATACAGCAAGCTATCAACAAATATATGAAGGCTTTAGATGACCGCATCGCACGGATCCCGGGAGTTCCCCAACCAATCGAGAAGGAGGCAATCGACGGATACAAAGACTCGCCTTTCGTAGAGGCGATCGCACGCGTCGAAATTCTAAAAAAGTTCCATGTTCCCAACATGCCCAACTACGACGGGACTGGGGACCCCTACGATCACATCTCAATTTACAAGCAAAAACTAATGATTATTTCGATTCCAAGAGGGAACCGCAAGGCAGTCATGTGCAAAAGCTTTGGCACGGCCCTCGCGGGACCTGCACTAACATGGCTTATGCATTTACCGCAGGGTTCCATTGCTTCCTTCACCGACTTGATCAATTCATTCAAAATTCAATTTGCCAGCAGTCGACGATTAGAGAAACAATCAAGCAATCTGTATAGGATCGTACAAAGGTGTGGTGAACCTCTAAAAGACTATCTTAACAGGTACAACAAAGAAAAGGTCGCGATCCCGCATTCCGATGTTCCCACGTCGATCGAAGTGTTCTGTCGGGGTTTGATCAGGGGTAGTGAACTCTACCGCGAACTGACCAAATATTTGTGCCGAAGCTTTAAAGACGTACAAGCCAAAACCATGGCACAAGTCAGACTCGAAGAAGACGAGGAGCCCTCCAAAGCAAACAAAAGCCCCAGTCGAGTCGATCGATGAGCATCCTCAGATCATCGACGTGATCGACGACACCAACCTTATCCTAAGGGGCGGAGCGACCCCGGTCAGGTAAACAACTCTTATGACAGGAACCAGGATTGGAGTAACAACCCCGCACTTCCTCCGAAGCTTCACTCTTACAACTTCAACATCTCCGTATCGGAACTCGTAAAGAGTTTGGACAGATATGGAAAAGAGGTAAGGTGGCCCCGGAAGAGCGACAAACCAGATGCAAAGAAAGACATGATCCGGTGGTGTGAGTTCCACGGGGACCACGGGCACTCAATGGACGAATGCATAGCTCTCCGTAAGGAAGTTGCAAGACTCCTTGCACAGGGGCTGTTACGCAACGTCATCTCCGAAAAAGCCAAAACGACCCTCGATCGAAGGGACCAGGTAACATCTGATAAGCCATCTTCTCTGGTTCCTACTAAAATTGTTAACACCATTTCAGGAGGGCCGGATGTGTGTGGAAACACATACTCGGCCGCCAAAAGATACGGGCAGAGACAAGATAGTCACAAATCGCCAATGCCCCCGCTATTACTTTCAATGACTCGGAAGCCCAAGAGTTAGGCGACCACCACGACGGTTTGGTAATTTCTCTTTCGATTAGCAACTGTCTTATCCGTCGTGTTTTAATCGATACAGGTAGCTCCACCAACTTGTTGACACTCGACGCCTTGAAGGGTATGGGTTTAAGCGAGGACGACTTAATCAGAAACTCTACCCCGCTGGTCGGATTCAGCAAGGAAGTTAAATATACCCAAGGCGAGATCGTGTTGACGACATACGCTGGTGGAGTCAACCAACAGGTAAAGTTCTTAATACTCGACTGCCCATCCCCATACAATGCAATCCTTGGCAGGCCCTGGATCCACGCCATGAAAGTTGTACCTTCCACTTACCACCAGACAATAAAATTCCCTACTAAGTGGAGGGTACAGGAAATAAGGGGCGACCAGCGGGCTGCTAAGGAATGTTACGTCACTTCAATGAAAGGGGCAGTCGACAAGTCTTCCGCATAGCAATCACAGTGTGGCGAAGGAACCACGCGATACATCAAACCAGAAATGGAACAACTCGACGAGATCGCGCTGGATCCTTCAAAGCCAACACAGACGGTAAAAGTCGGATCGGATCTAAACGATTCGACTAGATCATATTTAATTTCCTTTTTACGGTCCAACTCTAATTGCTTTACCTGGTCACACGAAGACATGGTGACGATCTCCCCAGATATTATTACTCACAAATTAAATGTAGATCCCACATGTCCTCCGGTCAAACAAAAAAGGAGAAAGTTCATACCAGAGTGTAACAAAATTGTAGACGACGAGGTCAAAAATTTACTCGAGACATGTAAAATAAGAGAAGTCAAGTACCCCGACTGGCTAGCAAACGTCGTTGTGGTTCAAAAAAGAATGGGAAATGGAGAGTATGCATCGACTTCACAGACCTAAATAAGGCATATCCAAAAGACTCCTTCCCATTACCACATATCGACGCCATGGTTGACGCGACCGCCGGACACGAAATGCTAACATTCATGGATGCGTTCAGTGGATATAACCAAATTCTCATGGACCCCGACGACCAAGAAAATACAGCCTTCATAACAAGCCAAGGTACGTACTGCTACAAAGTAATGCCTTTTGGATTAAAAAACGCAGGGGCCACATATCAGAGGTTGGTGAACAAAATGTTCAAGTACCAGATCGGAGACACCATGGAAGTTTACATCGATGACATGCTCGTCAAATCCAAAGCGGCAAGGGATCACATCGAACACCTGAAAGAAGCATTCGAGGTATTGAAAAGAGATAACATGAAACTTAACCCGACTAAATGCTCTTTCGGAGTGTCTTCAGGAAAAAATTTGGGATACATGGTGACACAAAGAGGGATAGAAGTCAGTCCAGACTAGATCAAGGCTATCGTCAACCTTAGGTCCCCCCGATGTGTCAAGGATGTCCAGAAGTTGATAGGACGGATAGCGGCATTGAACAAATTCATATCAAAGTCTTCGGATAAATGCAAGCTCTTCTACGAAGCCCTTAAAAAGAATAAGTCATTCGACTGGACAGCAGCACACGAACAAGCCTTCCAAGACTTAAAGACGTATCTGGCAAGTCCACTCCTGCTAGCTAAACCAAAAGACGACGAGCCATTACCACTGTATCTAGTCGTATCAGAATCGGCCGTCAATGCAGTCTTGACGAGAGAAGAAGACGGTAAACAATCATCGGTCTACTATGTAAGTCGTTCCCTACTTTCTGCCGAGACAAGGTACACGTCACTTGAAAAATTAGTCTTGGCACTAGTTATTGCCTCAAACAAGTTAAGACCCTATTTCGAATCACATGCTATTATTGTGAGGACTAACCATCCCATGAAAGCCGTCATGAGGAAACCGGAATTTACATGACGAATGGATAATTGGGCTATACACCTTAGCGGATTCGACATTGAGTACGAGCCAATGACGGCGATCAAATCTCAAGCTTTAGCCGACTTTGTGGCCGATTTCAGCCCTACACTGGAACAAGAATCCATGAAAGAGGTCGAACAGCTAAAAGTTGAGAAGGATATGGGCATATGGCAACTCCATACAGACGGAGCGTCGAACGTAAGAGGAGTCGGGCTAGGTGTCGTACTAAAATCGCCACAAGGGGACCACATAGCCCAAGCTGTGAGATGCGAGTGGGATGCAACCAACAATGAAGCAGAATATGAAGCCCTCGTATTTGGATTAACACTCGCGCACGATCTCGCAATCCTAAGCATAGAGGTGACATGTGATTCTCTCCTGATCGTCAACCAAGTGCAAGGTTCGTACGCCGCTAAAGACGACAGGATGATGGCATATCTGGATATCGTCAAAAAATTGGCAAGCAAATTCCAAAACTTCACCATCCGACAAGTCCCGCGCGACCTCAATACACAAGTCGACGCTCTAGCAAATCTTGGCTCCGCCCTACATCCCAACGACTTCTACAACATCCCGTTGGCACATATCACCATGTCGGCCGTCCCTAAAATCTTCAAAACAGCTAATCCAAACGACATTCAAACGATGGATGAATTACCCTTAGAAGAAGTCGTCTCAGCAGAAGTGGGCGACCATACAGAAGAAGACTTGGTAGGTGACCAAGATGATTGAACTACGCCCTACATCAAGTGGCTCAAAGATGGAACAATCCTAACAGACAAGACAAAAGCCAAAAGACTTAAGGTACAAGCCGTAACTTTTGATCTAATAGATAATGTTCTATTCAAACGATCTGTCACAGGCTAATAACTACGCTGCCTCAAAAAAGTCAAAGTACAACGCGTCCTACAATCCTTACACGACGGAGAATGTGGAAATCACACCGGAGGACGCATCTTGTCCGGCAAAGCTCTTAAGATGGGTTACTATTGGCCTACGATGAACAAGGACGCGATCGACTACGTCAGAAAATGCGACGCCTGCCAAAGGCACGCGCCCATCACTCACCAGCCATCAGAGATGCTTCATCCAACTCTAGCACCCTGGCCTTTCATGCGATGGGGAATGGACATCGTCGGGAAACTACCACCAGCATCAGGACAACACGTCTTCTTCTTGGCCATGACCGATTATTTATTTAAATGGATAGAAGCCGAAGCATATCGAGAGGTAAAAGAAAAGCATGTCATCTCATTCATAAAACGTAATATTCTATGCAGATTTGGCGTCCCTTTAAAAATCGTATGCGACAATGGCTCCCAATTCATCGGTAGCAAGACGCGATCTTTCTGCAAACAATGGAACATCACACTAGTCACGTCCATGCCAAGATACCCACAATCCAATGGTCAAGCAGAATCCAGCAATAAAATCATCATCAACAATCTCAAAAAACGTCTCACATGGGCAAAAGGCAATTGGGCCGACGAGCTCCCCTTGATACTATGGTCTAACAGGACGACACCAAAAAATGCAACAGGACAGAGCCCCTTCTCACTAGTCTACGGGAGCGAGGCGGTCATCCCCACTGAACTACTCGTCCCAACTGCCAGATATGGACTTCAAACCCCAGAACAAAACGACATCGAATTAGCTCACAATCTCGACACCATAAACGAGACCAGAGAGAGCCAGAATTCGAATGGTCCAATACCAGCAACAAGTCACCTGGAGCTATAACAAAAACGTCAGAGCTAAAGTCTTCAAGTTAGGAGACTGGGTCCTAAGGAAAACGTTCCAGAACACCAGAGATCCAACCGACGGGAAACTGTCACCTCAATAGGAAGGGCCTTACCTCATCAAAGAAGTCGTCGGACAAGGAGCATGCCGACTAGAAACCAAAGACGGATAGCCAATTCCTAGAAGTTGGAATGCGACCCACTTAAAGTTGTATCATTTCCAAACCTTTCTTTCATTCACATTTTCTATACATCTATTCGATTACACTTGTTTGAATTACGTCACTGACTTAAGCATCGGAGGGCCGTTGGGTCACCCCCCAACGGTCGCCCCAAGACCTTTCCTATTTGTATTCTTAACACAATTTGACCAGGAACGAGAGGCCTCGAAGACAAACATGGCATTCAAACTCAAAAGGATATCCTTACTATATACAAAACAACGCTTACAACACACAAATCGATCGACACACGAGGAGTAGAGAAACGACATACTACAAACTATTTACAAGACTTGTCCTGTCAAAGGTACTCGTCTTTACCCTATATTACATACGACTCCTCCCCGGATAGACAAAGCATGCTATATTAACATTTATAATTATAGGTCGTCACGACCGAACATTTCGCGTTAACGGCCAAGGCGCGATTGACAAAGTCCACCTACAAAAAAGCACACAAGAAAAACACAAGGTACGCAACAAATGCTAAAGTGTTTACAAAATACGCGACCCACGATGGTGGACGGGTCGCCAAAACATTATCCATCCCATTGCCATGATGGGGCACAATACACTGTCTAAACGTTTAAAGCAAAAGGTTCACGACACCAAAAGAAACATTGTCGTTTATCGAACAAAGCTAGGACTCGCCTGACCTCTCATTAACTTCCGCAGGAACGGCATCTTGACCCTTGGTCGCCTCATGAAGTTCCTTAGATACATCCCCGATGTCTCCTTCAACCGCCTCAGGGTCGGCATCTTCCCTCTGTTCGCCTTCTCCAAGGCCCATCAACTTGAACAACTCATTGCCAGGATTACCGCAGGGGTACAAAAGATCCATATTTGCCCTCGCGTCCTCAATCTTCCAAGTTGAATGAGCCCCCACAGCATACTCCTTCATCATTTCAATGCGAGACTTGAGGTAGAAATACGTCCTGACATCGGTGGCAACATGTGCATCCTTCACACGAACCTCTTCAACACTACCCTCAAGCTCCACGAGCCGGGCTTGCGCCTCCGCCAGCTTCTTTTCGGCCAGTGCTTGCTTGCTCTCGTCGGCCTTGACGCGCCCACTGGAAACCTTTAGTTGACCCTCAACCTCGGCTACCCGTATATTGGCTCGGTCGCTCAAGTCTTACACGTTGGAAAACACGACGATTGAGTATTGGAGAGCATGCAAACAACAAAACATGTAAAAATACATAAGTAATAAAACAAAAAAGCGTGTATTAGCAGAAAACTTCATACAAGATCTATCTTTACTTACTCGCCAAGCGGTCGCTCCGGCCTCGTCGATACAATCAATAGGGTGCAAGCCACCGATCTCCTTCTTGGCCTTCGGGTCCAAATTATGGAGCAACTCTACCAAATCTCTGCCCCTCTGTAATAACCCTCAATTTTAGTAGGGGTATTTGTATAATTTTCAACTCTCGTTTTGTAAGCAAGACATGTTAGGCATAATCTGTAATCGGGTAAGATAATTTTGAGTCCAAAAATATAATTTGATAACTTAGACTCTTTGTGTTTGATGTGAATGAGCTAAAAACATTTGTGGATATCTTTAACATTTATCCAAACAAGCCCTAGTTAGTATTGGAATGAAATAAATCAAAGTGACGGATAAAAACTAGGTGTTTTGATTAATGATGGACCAATTTGATTTAAGTTTAGAATTTTCGTAGGCAATCCCGCAGGAATATTTGTGTTCAAGGCAGCTTCAACGGGCATATCGTTTTCCACAAATCTCAGATTTCGATGATTCAAGATGCATTCGAAACTAGACTCGGAGATCTACAATTCTCTAGTTTGCATGGAGACGTAATTCCAATAGTAAGTGGTTCGAAATTATCCACCAATATGGGTCGATAAACCGTTTTATCCCACATTGCTCAACTTATAAAGATTGGTAAAACTCTCATCCCACATCTGAAAGAGAGAAGAAGGAGGGTTGGGGAAACAACTATATATACATGTCTAGACACTCTCCACCATTCATCCAAAGTTAATAATTTGTAAGATGTTTCGCTATCGGCGCACCCTGTCTTTTGTCGGGTCCACAAAAGCGAAACACTTCAAATTTGAAAAGTATTCGCTACGGCAGGCCCAATCTTTTTGACGGGCCCACAACTGCGAAATAGTTTAATTTTTGGGACTCCTCTTACATTTCCTCATCAATCTCAGCGTTATCTCTTCTAGGGTGGGATATGAAGCTTGGTGTCCTCTTCATAGTCGTAAGTTTCTGAGTTTATTACTTTCCAGCTTAGTTCTTTCAGTTATTTCAATTCTTAGAGCATAGTTTAATTTAGGGTAATGTTGGTCTTATACCGCAAAACCTTAATTGGTTTCATGAGGATTGGTGGAGCATTGGCATTGCCTCGACGCTCAACAAACCAAGCTTTGTCTTGGTCTAGCGCGCATGATGGCCAACCGTCATCACTAGGGTGGTTGATTATGATGTGAGCGTCGTGTGTTTAGAAGGGATCCATGGTGGTCGACGCATGCATGGTGTATACGTATGATCTTCAAAAGGCAAGTAGCGGTTCACTCTTGCTATGTTATTCTATATTTTTCTTAATTGGCAATTAATCTATTGTCTTAATTAAGTTGGGATAATAATCTTCTTAATTGTCGTTTGGGAACTTGTGTATGTTAAATAATGTGATTAACTGAACCTTATTATTAGGTTGTATAATATGCTAGCTACGACCCTTATATATATATTATTATTATAGGGTGCTAGTTATAATTGGTGTGGACTTGTTGTGCATTGGTGTTGACATATAAATGCTAGTTTAGCACGAGTATTTGTAGGAGTTCCTCTACCCAGAGACTGAAGGACTAAAAGTGTCTGAGTTGGTGGCAAAGTTCAATCATTTGCTACATTATGCTGGTTCGGACGTGCATTTAGAAGAACAAAAGATCTGGTACTTCCATGGATGGATGAATCCAGAAATCAAACCTCTGATGGTGCATCACGGTTGCTCTACCTTGGAGTAGTATGTGGATGCGGCCTACAGAATATAGGTCACGCTGGAGGAATCCGCCCGAAAGCGGGAGGAACAGAATAAGGTGAAGGGTGGGCAACAAGACCGGAAGGCTAATACCTTCAAGCGACCGACATCGCCCACCAAGTTTGAGAAGTCTGGTCGTGCTAAGACCGAGACGACTCAGTCTAACTCCGCCAAAGGTTTCGGTTGGAGTAGCGGTGTGATTCAGTGCCACAACTGTGGTGAAGCTGGGCATAAAAATTTTAATTGCCAAAAGGAGAAGCGGATATGTTATAATTGTAGGAAGGAAGGCCACATGCAAACGTACTGTAGGCAGAAGGGTCAAGGGCTAACACAATCATATCAGGCCTCAAACGTTGGCAGTAGGCAGAACCCAAAGCCGGAGGTGTCCGCTCCTGAGCAATCTGTTGCTCGTAATAAAGGCAAGGCGCCTATGGAATCTTCGGGTCAAAGACAACGACTCTTTGTGATACGTCACCCCGACGGGAAGTAAACCATGTACGAGTAGTGGTATTTTGTAAGGCTTTTTAAGAATAAGGAGCGATGGCTTGTGTCTATAGTCTCCATAGTTTAGTAATCTGTCGGTTCGACATTTTGTCAATTGTTTTAATGTAATGTTTCGAATAATAAAGAAGTGTTTTCTTGTTCCGAAAATTACTAAATTCGTTACTATTGCAAGTTGTTCGTGCATACGAAAATCCTTGAGTGCCAAAAGTAGTACATGTCACGAGTTGATAAAGACTTTTGGACTCATAAAGGACAGTGTTGGGTTGGGACATGTGTTGGTGTTCCCTACCTTGTTAGCGCTAGTTTCGAGAACGAAACTATTCGTAAGAACCCCTCTATTTTCTTGAAATAATGTCAAGTTGGGCATCGACATTATTTGTTCCCTTCGCTCGAATTCATGAGCATTGTCTCGAGAGGTTAATGTTGTAAGGATTCCTTGCTATAAGGACTTGGTGTGTGTGGTAATGCTCTATAGAGTTTGAGGTTATTCCTCATGTGCATACTCGGAGCATTAGATGGGGTAGTGAGCTAATATAAAGCTCAAAGTACTTAAGTGTGAGTGGTATAAATTATATACTTAAGTGAAGAAAATGTATAAGAGAGATATTTCATAAGGAGTTCGTTTTCTCTAAAATGATCATACTCTAATACGATCTTGTATAAACTTTAAAACCCAAGAGCTATGGTTATGGGGTTTATAAGGGAGTGTGCTCATTGTAGGACCAGTGGTTAAAGTTTTTGGAAAAGCTAAGTGTGTGAAATCATAAGTATTATTTTGGAAGACCTATTTGAGGTTTCGTTATGAGGCTTTCTTAAGGAAATGATATAATGATATGAGGAGTGTTAAGACAATTAAGTCTTGAGTAAATATTAAATTTCAGAAGCAAAAGTTTGCTTGATTTGAGATAATAAATTGTTTGAGGACGATTAAGTGTTTAAGGATTTATGGGTGAATAACAGACTCAGTCGGTAAAAGTTTGTTGTAACTTGGGTGGATTAAAAGTATGAGATAATGTAAGTGTATGGATTTTATCAAATGGACTTGATGAAAAAGTGATTTATGTCTACTAAGGTGATCTTATGACACGTGTTGAATGAACAAGGTGATTGATTATAATCGTGTTAAACGGATTGTTAGCATCATGTTTGAGGAAAACATGATGTTGTGCGGTTAATTGTAAAAAGGATTAAGGAACCTTAAAGGTCTTATGTTAGAGCTTGATTAATGGAAAGATTTTGGGTTAAGAAATGGCATAAGGGCCAAATCTAATTAAGGTGAATAATGAAATAGATGAGATACATATATAAGGAGTAAGACGATGTGATAATTGGGGGTACTAAGTTAGGTTATAAGGAGATAGGGTATGAACTTTGGGAGTCCTTTATAAAGAGAAAAGTTGAAAGAAAATGTGTGCCCTCAAGCTTAAGGTGTAATTAAGATCGTGTGGTGATTTTTGGAGACTATGATTATAAGGTAATCATGACCTTGTGAGTATATTAAGAGTTGGCACATGAGATAATATATGGAAGCAAGACATATGAGGAATGTCATGGTTGAGGAAACAGATCGACTTTCCTAGGATTAATTTTGAGTACGAGATAATCGAGGACACTAAACTCAAATGGAGAGGTTAATGTGGAAACCGATACCTCTACCTTGGTGGTGTTAGTTTCGGGGTCAAAACTATTTTTAAGGGGGTAGTAATGTAATAACCCTCAATTTCAATAGGGGTATTTGTGTAATTTTCAACTCTCATTTTATAAGCAATACGTGTTAGGCATAATCTGTAATCGGGTAAGATAATTTAGAGTCCAAAAATATAATTTGATAACTTAGACTCTTTGTGTTTGATGTGAACGAGCTAAAAACATTTGTGGATATCTTTAACATTTATCCAAACAAGCCCTAGTCAGTATTGGAATGAAATAAATCAAAGTGACGGATAAAAACTAGGTGTTTTGATTAATGATGGACCAATTTGATTTAAGTTTAGAATTTTTGTAGGCAATCCCGCAGGAATATTTGTGTTCAAGGCAGCTTTGTAGCACGGACATATCTTTTTCCACAAATCTCGGATTTCGATGATTCAAGATGCATTCGAAACTAGACTCGGAGATCTACAATTATCTAGTTTGCATGGAGACGTAATTCCAATAGTAAGTGGTTCGAAATTATCCACCAATATGGGTCGATAAACCGTTTTATCCCACATTGCTCATCTTAGAAAGATTGGTAAACTCTCATCCCACATCTGAAAGAGAGAAGAAGGAGGGTTGGAGAAACAAATATATATACATGTCTAGACACTCTCTACCATTCATCCAAAGTTAATAATTTGTAAGATGTTTCGTTATCGGCGGACCCTGTCTTTTGGTGGGTCCACAAAAGTGAAACACTTCAAATTTGAAAAGTATTCGCTACGGCAAGCCTAATCTTTTTGACGGGCCCACAACTGCGAAATAGTTTAATTTTTGGGACTCCTCTTATATTTCCTCATCAATCTCAGTGTTATCTCTTCTAGGGTGGGATATGAAGCTTGGTGTACTCTTCATAGTCGTAAGTTTATGAGTTTATTACTTTCCAGCTTAGTTCTTTCAGTTATTTCAATTCTTAGAGCATAGTTTAATTTAGGGTAATGTTGGTCTTATACCGCAAAACCTTAATTGGTTTCGTGAGGATTGGTGGAGCACTAGCATTGCCTCGACGCTTAACAAACCAAGCTTTGTCTTGGTCTAGCGCGCATGATGGCCAACCGTCATCACTAGGGTGATTGATTATGATGTGAGCGTCGTGTGTTTAGAAGGGATCCATGGTGGTCGACGCATGCATGGTGTATACGTATGATCTTCAAAAGGCAAGTAGCGGTTCACTCTTGCTATGTTATTCCATATTTTTCGTAATTGACAATTAATCTATTGTCTTAATTAAGTTAGGATAATAATCTTCTTAATTGTCGTTTGGGAACTTGTGTGTGTTAAATAATGTGATTAACTAAACCTTATTATTAGGTTGTATAATATGCTAGCTACGACCCTTATATATATTATTATTATAGGGTGCTAGTTATAATTGGTGTGGACTTGTTGTGCATTGGTGTTGACATATAAATGCTAGTTTAGCACGAGTATTCGTAGGAACGTTATGTACCTTGCGAGGTCTAGTCGTTTTGTTATAACTTTGTGTTATGAGGTTAAATGTCATAACGCTTTTGGTCATGACCTACCCCTATCCGAATATAGGTGATGGTGCACTTAGCTAGTGCCAACATTTGGGATTCATCCCAAAGATATCTCTCGTATCGAGATGATGTGAATTAAAAGTCTTAACGTGAATGTACATTTATGAAAGTAACCAAGATAAGTGCTTTTGCGCACATAATTAATATACCCTCGGGCGAGAAGTACAACGTGGATTGGTCGTGGACCCAAATAATCAAAGGTCGTGTTTATAAACTTGTGTGAAAAACTTAACATTCCCAAACAATCTTCATATTTTCCTATAAAACTCAATTTCGTTGGAGTCTTCTTTTCATTACATATCTTTTTCTATCATTCCGTGAAAGTTCCGGGTTATGTATCGTTCCTTCGGTTATTATTCGAGGGACAATGATAGTAAACGGTTACGATCACTAGAACCATTCTGCGTGTACCCTTGCATAGTCTTTCATTAGACTAACCAACCGGATTTTATTCCTTGCATGGTTGGCTGGTGTCATCCGTCCTATACGGCACATCAGTGGTTGGTCCCCGGCGATTTGAAGTAACCAATCGAAGAGAAGGCTTGCAGATGAAGTTTGCGTTTTAAGAAGTAATATTTCCAAGGCGTACATGTTTAATTTGAAATAAATGTAATACGTAGTCATGTAATTAGGACTATTTTAAAAGAGTCTTTCGCTATAATTTAAAAGTCTTCCGCTGTCACTATACTTTGATGTAAAACCGTCCTTCTCATTTTACGAGAGGAATCTTAATAAAAGGTTGAGTTTATTGATTTAATATGTCTTCCGCTGATTATTCTTTCGTTATTGAATATTTATGTATTTATTTAAGCTTAATTGTTCCGATTAAAGCCTAGGGTGACTTTGGACATTAACGTCTGAGGTCACTGGCGTGTGGCACTACCGACATAAGTTGGGGGTGTTACACCCTCATCATGCCCACCGGCAGCCCTGGGACACTAGTCATTTTCCTTTTCGCCCCTGAAGTTTTAGATGACGGTGAATCTAAGGCGACGACCCTAACTGATAAATGGGCTTTAGCTTCAACTTTCGCCGACGAAGAGGCTTTTGCCGCCAACAGCTTCTGATCCAAGAGACTCTTTCCGGACAAGCAAGTGCTCGACCTCGCGCCCCGAGATACTGTCAGGCAAGCACAAACAAATAAACATATGGTCACTCCAAAGACCACCCACACGCATACCTGAAGGAACGAACAAGTGCCTTTGGTGACGGAAGTGGACAGAGTCTCCATGCTCAGAGGGCTAAGGGTTAGACAATTCACGTTTATGAACGACTTGTCGGCCTCCGAAAAAGCAAGCAAAACTTCAGTAACCGCGGCGAAATTGGAATCCGTCTTCTCCTCTGGACTCGGCACTGAAAATAGACACACGTGAGCATAAGTTAACAAGACATTAAAACACAAAGCCTCAAAGGCTAATACGGTACCTGATGTCCTCCAGACGTCACGCAAGAAAGAGCAATCGAATCCCCTCTCAAGCGACTTCCTCTCAACGAAGAAAAATCGCGACCTCCATCTACGATCATTAACGTTGAGATTCAGAGCAATCGGTTCTCTATTTGGCCTAAGGCACAATTGAAAGCGGGAAGAGCCTCGACTATTTAAGTAATACGAATACCAGAGAGTATCGAAGTCGAAATCGACCTCGACACTGGATACCAAAAGATCGACTACCCTAAAGAGACGTCACACATATGGCATCACCTGACATGGGACAAGATTAAGAACAGACAAAAAGTTTCTCACCAAATACAAATAAATTAGATCAATAAAATAAATTCGATCGTGTTTTGACAGCTCCGATCATAATCCATCCAAAATTTGTGTTCGTGTGAAACATTGCCAGTAAATGTACCCTATGGTAAGGAGTATTATCTTTCTTTTGATTATTATTTTTCTAAAGGTTTTACTCCCTTTTATATAATTTATAAAAGTCGTACCTTTTTTTTAACTTCAACCCCAAGTTTACAACTATATACTAGTAATTTTATGCTGGTGGTCATGCACAAGATCCATATAACAAGGAAAGTTACACACATATCCTTGAACAAAAAAATCAAGGGCAGTATAGTAAATAAACACACTCTTGCAAATGCTTATTTAATTTGTCCGAATCTCAAATTCCATAGCCCAAATCTCTCCCTTCTTCCTCCTCCACTCTCTACAACAACTACGACTATTCTATTCCTCTGACCAGTTTACACACAGAGGACAAAATGGCTTCGGAGCTAATATACCGCGGCCATGAAGACGACGGCGGCCAGACATCCTCCGACGCCTACTCCCCGAAGCCCCACAAGCCCTGGCTCGCCGTCACCCGCCCGATCCGCTACCTCCTCCGCGAGCAGCGCCTCCTCTTCATCCTCCTAGGCGTCGCCATCGCCACGCTCTTCTTCTCCCTCATCCCTTCCTCCTCCTCCGCCATCCACCCCTCCTTCTTCGACCGCGAAGAGTCGTTCCTCTCGGCCGAGTCAACTCGCCTCACGACTCGCCCCCGATTCTCCTCCTCCTACCTCGGCGGCGGCGGAGGATTCGGATCGGTGAGCGGAAAGGTCCCTCTCGGCCTTAAGAGGAAGGGCCTCCGCGTCGTGGTGACCGGAGGGGCCGGGTTCGTCGGGTCGCACCTGGTGGATCGCCTAATCGCGAGGGGCGACAGCGTCATCGTCGTCGACAATTTCTTCACCGGCAGGAAGGAGAACGTGGCACACCATTTCAGAAACCCTAATTTCGAGCTCATCCGACACGACGTCGTTGAGCCCATCTTATTGGAAGTCGACCAGATCTACCATCTCGCCTGCCCCGCCTCTCCCGTCCACTACAAGCACAATCCTGTCAAAACCATCATATCCTTTTTTTTAGTTAATCAATTGATTTCGAATTTCTACTAGATTAATTTTGAATTTCGATGTTCAATTTTGGTTATGGCTTCCTTGACGACGCCGTTTCAGCGCACAAGACGAATGTGGTGGGAACTCTGAACATGCTGGGCTTGGCGAAGAGGGTGGGTGCGCGTTTCTTGCTAACGAGCACCAGCGAGGTGTACGGGGATCCCTTGGAGCACCCACAGAAGGAAACCTACTGGGGAAACGTCAACCCCATTGGTAATTTATTTCAAAAATTCTCCTTTTTCAATTTCAACGAACCCGTTCACTTGCGGGGGCTAAATTGCGCCTTTCTTCAGTTTCGATGGGCATTTAGTTTTCTTGATGCTTTTTGGCGTTTTTTGAGTTACGTGTCTTGTGGAGATCTGAGCAACGTGGGACATGGTGGTGTCAGCTGAGGCGCCAGGTGGGTGTATCTGGTGGAACTGAGTTAATCAACGCCCTAGATCTGGTCGGAAACGGTTCTAAATTACCGGGTTTTCAACCCGTTTTTCCCGGGTCCACTACTGTCACACTAAAAAATTACACAAAATAGGTGATATAGATAATAGATGAGATCAGGTTTGGAGTTTGGAGAGTTTATGGAAAAGTAATTGGGTTGGGGGAATGTCACTAACAAATACAGAGTATTATGATTTTAAAAATGAATAGCAACATTGTTTAACTGGGCCAATGGGTGGCTGACAGGTGTCAGAAGCTGCTACGACGAGGGAAAGCGTACGGCGGAGACGTTGACCATGGACTACCACCGCGGTGCAGGCGTTGAGGTTGGTGGCCGCCTTGAACTTTGTGTGACAATTAAGATGAGTTGGGGTTATCAACTTGATATGAATTGTGTTTGTATGGCGATGGGGTAGGTGAGGATCGCTAGGATATTCAACACCTATGGGCCACGTATGTGCATTGACGATGGCCGTGTCGTTAGCAACTTCGTTGCTCAGGTTATAACATCCTTACCGCGTCTCCTTGTTTCTAGTCTTCTGCTGCAATTCTGATTTGGGATTATGTTACAGGCTTTGAGGAAGGAACCAATGACGGTGTATGGCGATGGGAAGCAAACTAGGAGCTTCCAGTTTGTGTCTGATTTGGTAACGATGAACTCTTGTCCCACTTACTGTTGAACATAGCAATATAATCTGGCATTATTCGATCTGATGATCACTGCATGATATGTTTTGTAAATAATGAGATAATAATATTGGACAGGTTGAGGGGCTGATGCGTCTAATGGAAGGTGAACACGTTGGTCCTTTCAACCTTGGGAACCCTGGTGAATTCACCATGCTTGAACTCGCAAAGGTACTTTTTGCATAACTCTTGCTGATCAAGATGTCTCAAAGGGCAGATGCTGGCCTTGTAACAACTGGGCTCTCCTGCTGTACAGGTGGTGCAAGAAACGATTGACCCCAACGCAAAGATAGCGTTCAGGCCCAACACAGAGGACGACCCCCACAAGAGGAAGCCCGACATTTCAAAGGCCAAGGAGCTGCTCGGGTGGGAACCCAAGATCCCCCTCCGAAAGGGGCTTCCCAAGATGGTCTCTGATTTCAGGCAGCGCATCTTCGGAGACCACAAGGAAGGGAGCGGTTCGAGCTCCACCTCGCTCTGAGCTTGATTCCGACGCCAACATAGAGCGTGAATTCATTCGCTCGGATCGCTCTACTTCCCTAGAGACCAGCCCATTTCCCTCATCCTCTTGGTCTTCTGAATCGCTCTCTTTTAGTGTTCTTCTTTTTGAGCTGATGGCAAGGCATAGAGATGTAGATGCAGCAGGCATTGTTTGTTATATTTCGTATTATTATGAATTTCAAATAGATACACTACGCTTGTGGAGTAATAATTTGCGCGTATTCAACCCTGTAGCAATTACACACCTCCTAGTAGTCTCGTATTACTCTATTGGTTTTTTTAGGATCGTGATTGTTAGATAATAACTTAAGGAACTTAGAATATGGATTCTAAGTTCTCTTTGCAGCGGAAATAAACAATCAAACAAATGACAAGTTCCTTATAGTGGAAACCTTTGATTGTCAACTAGCAATCCAGGATAAAAACCACTACCTTTCTTTCGAAAGGATTTCAAGGTCTACTTCTTGATTTCTTATCTCTTTTGATTACAGCTTATCCTAGGAACAAACACACAGTTTCTTTGCCTTACACACAGTTAGGCAATCTTAGATAACTTAACACAATCAATAATTAATCCAAGAAACAGACCTTCGCACCTAGGAACTATCACTTACAATCACAGGAACTTAGCACTCAGCTCTTCTATTCCTTGACTGGTTCCTCTTGATCTCGGTTTGCTTTGATGATCTTGTTTGAAGGTTCACACTGGATATTTGCTAATGTGTGTGAGTCGTATTTCAGTGCTTGAAGATAACCCTTGAGTTAGTCTTCCTTTTATAGAGGATTCTTCGCAGCTTCTTCTTCTCTTGGTTCCCACAGATTGAGCTTGCCCTAGGATCAGTGGTTCTCCTTGGTCCACGTTGTTCTTGGCATGTGCAAACAACCTAGGCAGCTCAGAATCTCTTTTGGTTGGTCAACTACCTCAGACGAGTCTTGCTATGTCGTTGTCCAAATGCTTTCGTCCGAGGTTGAACAAGCTGGGCGTTTGGGAACTGTCTTCTGGACAGCGATATCTCTATGTCCTGTCACTTTCACCTTCTGTGTCCGAGGTTCAGTGTTTCTAGGTGTCTTGTTGTTTTGCTCTGGACATTGGCATGCTTTTGGAAGCTTCGGACAAGTCGTTTTCAACATCTTTTGTCCGAGGTTGTGTGTTCCCAGATTTCTCGGAAATCGCAACCTTGCATGCTACCTTTCTGGGCACACCTGGGTTCCTCTGGGTTCCTTCCTCTGTCTTGTTCCTTTGGTTCTTTTGTCATGTTTGGCTTTCTTGCCTTCGGTATATTCCTGTGGTTCCTTAAAGCACATCTTTGAGATAAAACATTAGTATCATAATATTTGTCATCTTCAAAAGTAGAGAAACTGAGGAAAGGAACTCTCAGGGGAACCGAGGTTCCAGAGTTCCGTTTCCTAACAATTTCCTCATTTTTGATGATGACAAATACAAGGAACCTGGCAACATAATAGGACTTGAATTTCATGAGACCATATTGAGATTAAGGGATTTACAACATTACGAATTAATGAGAGAACATTTAATGGTTGCAAATTCCCCCTAAGCAAGTGAACGAGTTTATTTCAAATTCCCCCTTAGAAGTAGAACTAGTTCAGAGTTCCTATTAGTCAAGTGGTTTCCAAAGTTCAAGGTTCCTATCCTTTTCTTCCCCCTTTTGACATCATCGAAAAGATTAAATACTAGTTAAGAACAGGATATCCAAGTGAATATGCAAACGCATCAATCCCATAACAGAAGCATAATGGAAACTTAGGGCAAAGACAAATTGATCATTGGAACGAAACCAAAAGATAGTCATTAAAGCTGAAAAACTGATCATTGTTCATAGACGGGTAAGACACACCATAAAACAACACAAACGAACAACTTAACAACAGTCGACACAAACAACAGTACAAGCAATCGTTAGGAAAGACGACATGGGGATAGAAGAGGGAAGTAGGATCCTAGGGGAAACTACTAGCACGCTGTGATATTACAGCACTGGGAACCAGAACAAGCGTTCCTATGGCAGAGCAGCGGCCTCCTCTTCATCAACTTTGGCCCGTGGCCTGATGAGCACCGATTGCATCTTCCCAATTCTTCTGAAGGACTTTCACCAGACTTATCACAGCTGAGCTCATTTTTTCCAACTCTTGTACTTGATCACGGAGGGCGACTGGGATGGCAGTCGAGCCTTCCATGATTGCTTTTTCAATACGATCCAAAGCAGAGAGGATCGCAGAGGAGTCTAAAGAGGGGTTGAGCTGTGGTCGGGAGCTTGAAGGGGCCTGGGAACTCACATTTTCCTTAGGCGGATTGGCTTGAGCGTCAGAAGGGTTGGGTTGTTGTTCCTTTGTCTTCAACTTCCGGACAGTGTGTAACACCCCGTAATTTTTAAGGGTATTTTGAATTATTTTTAAATTTTTCTTATGCCCGTTTTGCTAGACGGATTTAATTCAGTGAGTCTCGGACCTTCTCAAAAGGGGTCTGAGCTCTGTAAAACTTTCCGAGCATTATATAATACAGTTGAAGTGTTTTTGGGGTTAATGTAACGTTAATGTACGAATATATTTAACCCGGAGTTAAGAAATTTAATCCAAACCAAGTTCGGATAAGAGTTAATGAAGTCGGCCTTTAAACCGCGACTTGACGCGACCTGACGCGAGATGCCGCGACTAACCGCGACTCGCCACGATCGCGGTAATGCCAAGATCTGGGCAGAGTCGTCTTCCTCGCGTGGCGGTTACTGTAGCTCTGTTTTGGCTCAGTTTTGGGCAGGCCAAGTGGGCAGCCAACTTGCTCTTCGCCTTTGTCCCCTTGTTCCCCAAGTGGTGGCTCGGATTGGGGCTATAAAAGGAGGTGAAGACCGAAGCTTAAGCTCTCTTCTTCTTCCTTCTTCTTCTCCTCTGTTTTTCTCCATTAAAGCCGAGCTTGTGAGCTTCGTGTGTGGGAGATTTCGAGTGTCTCTTGAGTTGAGAAGGTGCTCTTGAGTGTTGTGAGAAGCTTTGAGGTGTTGGGAGATCGAACCATAGACAAATCGAAGGCAAACAAATCGGTTTGGGTAAGAAATTCTCCATGAAAGCTGTCGAGCTTTGCCACTGTCATGCCACACGAAAACCGCGACTGGCCGCGACTCGCCGCGATCGCGGTGAGGGCGTCCGAGTGTGTGTTTTGTGGTTTGGCTTTGGGCTTGGCTCGTTTCCTTTGATTTCTTCTTGTATTCTTTTAGATTCATATATAAGTGTATTGAATCTAACTTAGGGTCTTGTTATGGGCCATTTCTTAGGGATTTAATTAATATCCAAGATTTGCTCCAGTTTCAGATCCAGGAACTAGACGTTACTGAGCTTGATTCGAAGTTGTCGGATCTAAGGCAAGTGGCGGTTCGCTCTTGCTCATCATTCCATACTTTCATTAATTATCAATTGTTTGTTGTTAATTAATTTGGGATGATTCATCTGCTTAAGTTGGGAACAGTTTTGATAAATAATTTGATGAAAAGAAGTGTTGTTATAATAGGTTGTATATTGCTAGATACAGCGCTATTATGTTCATAATGGTTTTGTTGAAGATTTTAAAGGTGAACTTCATATAAAAAGATTATAATAGGTTGCATATACTGTTAGTGACAACGCTATTTTGATATATATATATAGATTGTTAGATCTATGATGTTGGTCTTGATGGCTTTGTTTTGATGTGATATATGACTGTGTTGAACTGTTTAGTTAGCACGAGTATTCGTAGGAACATTTACTGGGCCCAGGAGGTCCAGTCGTTTCTTGATAATTAAATGGAGAAAAGGGCATTGAGACCCTAATACCATTGGTGAGTCATGACTAGCCTCTATACTCGGGTATAGAGGTGGTGCACTTAGCTAGTGTCACATATATCTGGGGAGCAAATCTCGGGAGATGCTCCCAAGAGATCTCTCGTCTCGGGACGAGTTGATCATGATAAAAGCTTATAACGTGATGTGTGTGTGTGTTGACATTTAATAAGATACGTGCCATGAGTATGCACATAATTAAAATGCCTTGACCATAATAATAAAGTGCCGTATGAGTAAGCACTTATTTAAAATGTTTGGCGAGTAGTGCAGCTAGGCGCTAGTGCAGCTAGGAAAAGCTCGTCTTAGTTGTAGATCGCTCGTATGCTATACTTGTGTGATGTGGTTATGTGTGTTTGTTTGAGTTTTCCAACATTTGTCATATTTTCCTATAAGGCTCATTTCATTTGGAGTCTTCTTTTGGGATTGATTGCTGTGAGACTCGGTCTCCAGAATCTTCTCTTGTGCATACATCTTGTTATTCTAGTAGGAGTATGATGGTTGACTAGCGTACTCGGTTATTATTCGAGGGACGATGAGTCTAACCTAATACGACTGCTTCGAACCACTCTGCTTTGTACCCTTGCGTAGTCTTTCATTAGACTGACCAACCGTTATATTCCTTGCATGGTTGGCTGGTGTCATCCGTCCGATTCGGCACATCAGGTATGTTGCAGATCTAAGAAGGCTAGAGCGACTATGAGGATGGACGGTGTTTTGTTTTCGACAAGTTGTTTTGTCGCTTTGTATTTAAAAGTTTTCCGCTGTGCTATTTTGTCGTTTTGTTTAAAAGTATTTCGCTGTTGTATTTCTGATTAATTGGGTCGTTTTAGGAATCGTGTAATTCCGCGACCATGTGGTTTAATAAAAGTTATGATTTTAGTATTGTAACTGTGTTTTAAGTCAGTTATGACGTCGGAAAAGCCTGGGGTGACTTCGGGGTTTACGTCCGGGGTCATCGGCAGTAACACTTTCAAATGGGGTTAAATTTGGGGGTGTTACACAGTGGCCATGGTAAGGCACTTGCTATAGACTGTCTCAGGCAAATCATCTGGGTATTGGTGAAGGTTAGAGAGAATGGTCTTGATGATATGAGGGAAGGGTAGGACATGGGAGGCATGGGATGAACAGAACTGCATATGAGCCAACACAATGCGAGGGAGATCAATCTGGACACCAGAGAGCACCTTATCCATAAAAATGGCATCTGTGATGAGAACGTCGTTCCTGTGCTCCTGTTTGGGAACTAGATTACGGGTGATCCAGAAGTGTAACATCTTGTTTGTGATGGAGAGGTCCTTTGTCTCCAAAGATTGGGGGGAGGCGCCGTCGTAGATTTTCTTGACCACTGCTCTCTTGGATTTGTAGCCCTTTCCTTTGGGCCACCCCTTTTTCTGAGGGAGAATTCCAAATCCGGATCTAGACTCGATCCCTAGAGCGGACGCAATTAGGTTGGAGGACAGGGGATAGCTGGTTCCCTTCCATATGAGAATAGCGTCGTGACATGGAGAGTTCTCCTTTGCGGGCACAAACTCGATAGACTGGTAAAACAGGCGGACGACCTCATCAGAAGCAGAGAAGGGCTCAATCAACATCGCATCCCAGTCTTGATACTGCAACAGAGAATGGAACTCGTTCAGGGCTTCTCCAAATATTTCTTCATCTTCTTCTTCCAATTCTTGGGACCAGAACTCTTTGCCGATTATGAGAGGCTTGAGGATATTCCTTTTAGAGAAGAGAGAGGAGACCTGACCCAGGGAGGAAGAAGCAGAGATAGTGAGGGTTTTGGTTCTTTTGGATTGAGGATCATAGGGAACCAAGGCTTGGGAACTCCTTTTTCGTTGTTTTAGCCTGGTGGCAAAAGAGGGACCAGGATTTGAGAAGGGTTTAGATTTGAGGCTTGCTGGTGAGGTCTCAGGGCTAAGGATCTCTTGGATAGACTTGTCAGGGGAGGAGTCATGAGAACCACCTTCGGAGATGGATTTTGTAGCCGATTCTGAGGCAGGAGAGATTTCTTTCGCCTTCTCCTGTGCCTTTGGTGGCTCCTCAAGTTTCTCTTCAGGTTTCTCCACTGTTTGCTCCACATGTTTCTCTTCAGGTTGGGATTTTTGAGAGATGGTGGCAGAAATAGGCTTAGAAAAGGATGTTGCCTTCTTTTCTCTAAAGGCTCTGAGAAGAGCAGCCTCCTCCTCATCCTGGATAAGGTTAGGGTTTGGATCAGCAATTTTTGAGGAGCTAAGGATTTCTGTGTTTGAGAGAGATGGAGAAGCAGAAGATCAGAGAGATGGAGAGTTGTGGGAATGGCTTGGATCATCAGTGCAACTCTTTAAGGCGATGAGGGCTGAAGGGACCGTTGAAACAAATCTAGCTGTTGAGAAGATCGGGGAGAATCCGGAGCATTGAAGACTTATTGCAGCTTTTCTGAATGACCAACACATTTTCAAAACTTATCCATTCAGAGAAGAGGGGAGCCTGCCAACTGATAAGACCGGTCTGAGCTTCTGAGATTTGCCATAAATAACATCTGGGGAGAGCCATTCTAGCCGTTGGAAACACGTTTCATCCTGGTTCCTTTCTGGCGATATATTCAGCATGCTAGAGGGACGCATGGGAACCTTGAAGTGGGTTAAAACAATGGAACCAAGAACAATACGTTCCCATACAAGGAATCAGGGTAGGCCATTTATCGCATTGCACAGTAATTCTCAGAGGGGGTTTAGAGATGGATCATAGAGAATTAAATTGAGCAATGAGGCAGGGGAAGGTCTTATTACACAATCATCATTTCGGCTTATATAGTTGGGTTAGGAATATGATCAGATTGTGACTTTTGGGCTATCAAAGAAGCTTGAACAATGAGGAGTTGAAAGAATAATGAGGACCATAAAGAAACGAACCAGAAGAATTTATCTAAGCCCCCTTTTTTTTTGTTGAGAAACCATTATAAAAAATAGGGTTTGAAGCAAAAGATATAACATAAAGATATCAAGACTCAACAAGTTAAAAAAATCTGAAACTAGTCAATCAGGGGAACTGGAAAGAAGCCTTTAAACTAAGGCCACTACTAAGTTATAGGAATCATTCCCAGTTCCAATCTAAGGTTCTCGAAGGGAACTCTATTCAAGGCTTTGGTGAATATATTTGCAACCTGATCTTCAGTTCTATAAAATTTCATAATGATGTTTCATTTCTCAACATGATCTCTAAGAAAATGATGTCTTATATCTATATGCTTGGTCCTAGTGTGATGCACAGGATTCTTTGAAATGTTTATAGCACTGGTGTTATCACAAAGAATAGTGAGAGGACCATAAGACATACCAAAATCCGCGAGTTGTTGCTTTAGCCAGAGAAGTTGGGAACAGCAGGAGGCAGCTGCAATGTACTCGGATTCTGTGGTGGAGAGGGAGACTGAGACTTGTTTCTTTGATCCCCATGACACAAGGAAAAGGCCTAAGAACTGTGCCATTCCAGAGGTGCTCTTCCTATCCACCAAGTATCCAGCATAATCAGCATCAGTGAAACCCATTAGCTCAAAGGGACACTCTTTGGGGTACCAAATGCAGAGAGAGTCAGTTTCCTTGAGATAGCGAAGTATTCTCTTCACAGCAGCCAAGTGGGTTTCTCTTGGACAAGATTGGAACCTAGCACACAAGCCAACATCAAAAATAATGTCTGGTCGACTAGCAGTTAGGTACATGAGTGAGCCTATCATACCTCTATAGAGCTTCTCCTCGACTAGAGGACTCGAATGGTCCTTATCCAAATGGGCAATGGTGGATATGGGAGTGGAGAGAGGCTTGTATGAATCCATTTTGAACTTCTTCAGTAGTTCCCTGACATACTTCTGTTGGTGAATTTGTATGCCATCTTTCTTTTGAGTGATTTGTAATCCGAGGAAGAAAGTGAGTTCCCCTATTAGGCTCATTTCAAATTCACTGCTCATCAAGTCTTTGAACTTATCTACAAGGGACATGTTAGTGGAACCAAAAATAATATCATCAACATAAATTTGAACCACTAAGATGTTACCTTCTTCTTCTAGGATGAAGAGAGTCTTATCAATGACTCTACGCCTGTAGCCATTTGAGAGTAGGAACTGGGCAAGACGATCATACCAAGCTCTGGGAGCTTGCTTGAGGCCATAGAGTGCCTTATCTAGAAAGTAGACATGATCTGGATGATCGTCGTCTTCAAAACCAAGTGGTTGCTTGACATAGACTTCTTCTTGAAGAATTCCATTGAGGAAGGCCGTCTTTACATCCATTTGGAACAACTTGAACCCTTTGTGAGATGCGAAGGCAATCAACAATCTTATTGCTTCGATCCTTGCCACTGGAGCATAAGTTTCATCATAGTCGATGTCTTCTTGTTGATTGTATCCTTGAGCAACGAGTCTAGCTTTGTTCCTTATCACAGCTCCTGTATCATCTAGCTTGTTTCTGAAAACCCATCTAGTTCCTATGATGTGTTTATCCTTGGGGCGGGGAACTAGATGCCATACTTTGTTTTTTTTCAAACTGATGAAGCTCTTCTTACATAGCTCGGATCCAGTCCGCATCCTTCAGTGCCTCACCTATGTTCTTTGGTTCCACAATAGATAGAAAGGCATTGAAGGCAAAGAAGGTTAGATGTTCGAACCTGACTAGAGGCTTGATGACTCTTCTTTCTCTGTTAGGAGCTAGAGCATTTGATGTGGAGACATTCTGAGTTGAGCATTCAGCTTCCTGGTTGGGATCACCTTCTCCATTGAAGATCATGTGGGAAGATGAATCATTGAAGTCTCCACAGATGTTGTCGTCATGCTCCTGGTTCCCAGAGATGGATTGTTGTTCATTATCCATGGGAACTGGTGGAAGAGCCATTGGAGGGTTCCGAGCAGCAGGACAGGAACTGGGTGTAGTGACATCTTCATCTGGATCTTCTTGATATGACTTGGGAAACGGGTCTTCAAAGGAATTGGTGGTGTTCTGCACAATCTTTCCAATTGATTTTTCATTAAAAATAACATGAACACTTTCTTCTACCTTTTTAGTCCTTTTGTTGAAGACTTTTTACGCCTTGCTACCCGAGGCGTATCCAATGAAGATTCCTCTATCACTTCTTGGGTCGAATTTGCCAAGATTGTCCTTCCCATTGTTGTGCACAAAGCACTTGCATCCGAACACCCTCAGATGTAAGATGTTGGGAACTCTTCCTCTTAGGAGCTCATAGGGTGTCTTTTCTATGATTGGGCGAAGCATGGCTCGATTGATGATGTAGCAAGCTGTGTTGATCGCCTCAGCCCAAAATGATTGAGAGAGTCCACTTGAGATCAGCATAGTCCGAGCCATGTCTTCCAAAGTTCTGTTCTTCCTTTCCACTACTCCATTTTGTTGAGGAGTGTATGGTGCATAGAAGTTGTGATCAATTCCATGCTCACTGCAAAAGATTAGAAATTCTCCATTTATGAATTCGGTACCATGGTCAGACCGAATGGCATTGAGTGAACAATCAAGAGATTTTTCTAACAAAGGAACCAGATCTTTAAAGCGGTCAATAACTTCACTCTTAGATTTAATAAAGATGGTCCAAGTAAAGCGAGAGAAGTCATCGACAAGAACAAAGATATACCTGTTCCCTCCTAGGCTCTGAACTTTCATGGGTCCACACAGATCCATGTGGATGAGTTCAAGAGGCCTTGAGGTGCTTACCATGTTTTTGGACTTGAAGGAACTACGAGCCTGTTTCCCTTTTACACAGTCAGAGCACAGTTCCTTAGATGTGTCACTTAGCTTTGGCAGCCCTCTGACTAGCTCCTTTGAGTGTAGCTTTTGAATCAGCTTGGTGCTAGCATGACCGAGGCGTTGATGCCACAAATCAGCTTGGTCATTCACAATTGAGAGACAAAGTTTCTCCTTGGGAACAAAGGATGGATCAATTATGTAGACATTGTTGAATCTTTTCCCTTTTAGGATGATTTGTCCCGAGGAGTCAAGGACTGAACATTCGTTTGATCTGAATCTAACTTCATTGTCTCCTTGATCACACAGCTATGACACACTTATTAGGTCAAAACCAAGATTATCAACAATGTGAACTTTGTTTACCTGAATGTGATCGTTGAGTTTCACAGTTCCTATTCCACAGATTTTCCCTTTGCTTTTGTCTCCAAAGGATATGTTCCCTCCTTGGAGAGGTTGAAGAGAGGTCATTTGATTTCTTCTTCCAGTCATATGGCATAAGCAACCACTGTCGATGTACCATAGTTGAGGTTGTCTCTCTTCTTTCTGCACATAAGGGAACTAAGATTTCTGAACCCAGCGAAGCTTGGCTTTACTGGGGGGATTAACATTGTGAGTCTGTGAATAACCAGGGAACTGGTTCCTTTCATGGTAATGAGTACTTTTCTCCTTTTTAAAGTTCATTTTCTTAGCACAATCAGTGTTGTAATGACCATTCTTACCACAGTAGGTACACAAACGATTGTAAACAACATGTCCATATTTTCCTTTTCCTGGCCTAAAAGGTTTTTCATTTTTCCTTTTGTTAAAATCAACATTGTTTCTAACCTTGCTATGGGCCATGTCAATATATCTTTTGTGAGCAAAGGAATTGGTGAACCATTGGTTTTCAGGAACCATCTTTTCTTTTCCCTTAGGTTCCTTCTTAGGACTTTGAGAACTTTCATTTAGACGTTTGGCAACCTCAGCCTTGTTCTCAAGAACCATGATATTTTTTGATAGGAATTGATTCCTATCACGAGAAGTGGCAAGAGCAGTACTGAGGTTCTCATTCATCTCAACAAGTTCTCGCCTAGCCTTTTCATTTTCAGCATCATTGTTCCCTTTGTTGTTGACATATCCTATTCCATGACGTTGTCTTACAAAAACAGTTTGATTTATCGTTTTTTCATTAATAGAATCAGTGAGAATGTCCAATCTATCAATTATGGATTGAAGCATGTCATTTCCAGGTAAGTTAGCATGCACATTCCTAATATCAATGAGTTTGGAGTGAGTTTCAGCTAGGTCTTTCTCAGTTTCCTCAAGTTACTTACTCCAAACAGAATTCTCAACAGTCAAGCAAGCAATTTCATCTTCACAATCATCAAGTTTCTGTTGAAGGGAACTGGTTTCCTTTCCTAGTTTCTTTATGATCTTAAGAAGTTGTTTCTTATCACAGTCAACTAGGGATTTTAAGAGATCGTCAGAAGTTACCTCAAGGTCTTCTGAGTCGCTTGAGTCTCCTTTTGCCATGAGACATCTTCCTCCAGAGAATTCACTCAGATCCAGTTCATCATCTGAGTCTTCTCCACATAAGGCTACAAGAGCCTTCTTTCTTTGAGGTCTTTCTTCTTCCTTGGAGTCTTCCTTGTTGGGACAGTTCATAGCATAGTGTCCCTTTTCCTTGCACTCGTAACAGGAGACTTCCTTGAGATCCCTTCTGGATCCATTGTGGGAGGAACTGCCCTTTTGGAACCTTCCCTTCACAAAGAATTTTTTGATGTTCTTTGAGAAGAGGGCGGTTAGTTCGTCCTCTTCTTCTTCTTCCAGGTCTGAGTTCTCTTGTTCCATCTCGAGCCTGGAGAAGGCTTTGGAGATTTTAAGGGCGATTCCTTTCTCTAGTTTCTTGTCGGCATTGGCTTTGGTGTGCTCTCCTTCTTCAACTTCCAGTTTCCCTATGACTTGGGTCAAGGGAAGGGATTGGATGCCTGGAGTGTTCTTCATGATTCCCTTGAGAAGGGTGAACTTGGAGTTGAGTCCGTTGATGGCCACTAGGGACTTGGAAACTTCATCAAGGTCGACTCTCGCCGCTGTTAACTTTCCAATCAATCTGTTGAAGCGGGAGTAGTATTCTGAGATGGTCTCAGTTTCCATCATTTTGAAGGTGTGGTATTCTCCTTCCAAAGCAAATTTTCTGCTTTGCTTTAGTTCCTCACTTCCTTCATGCATCTCCTTGAGAGCTTTCCACATTTCCTTGGCCGTCTTGATGCTTATGACCTTGTCCATGTCCTCTATGTCCAATCCATTGAGGATGAACTGCCTGGCCTTGGCATTCTTCTCCATGATAACATAGTGTTCTGGTTTCCAATCTTCTTCCTTCATGGTGAGGTCAACATAGCCATCTCTATTTTCGACTATCCTCCAGCATTGGTAGTCGTTGGTTTTGATGTGGCTTTCCATGCACTTTTCCCACCATGTTTCTTCTCCTTTCTTTCGGATATGTGGCTTGTTGGTGGAGATTCCGAGCTCAAACTTGCTTGGTTGAGACATGATCTGCAAACTTAACAAAGATCTAGAGCTTTTCTTGCTCTGATACCAATTATAGGATCGTGATTGTTAGATAATAACTTAAGGAACTCAGAATATGGATTCTAAGTTCCCTTCGCAGCGGAAATAAACAATCAAACAAATGACAAGTTCCTTATAGTGGAAACCTTTGATTGCCAACTAGCAATCCAGGATAAAAACCACTACCTTTCTTTCGAAAGGATTTTAAGGTCTACTTCTTGATTTCTTATCTCTTTTGGTTACAGCTTATCCTAGGAACAAACACACAGTTTCTTTGCCTTACACACAGTTAGGCAATCCTAGATAACTTAACACAATCAATAATTAATCCAAGAAACAGACCTTCGCACCTAGGAACTATCACTTACAGTCACAGGAACTTAGCACTCAGCTCTTCTATTCCTTGACTGGTTCCTCTTGATCTCGGTTTGCTTTGATGATCTTGTTTGAAGGTTCACACTGGATATTTGCTAATGTGTGTGAGTCGTATTTCAGTGCTTGAAGATAACCCTTGAGTTAGTCTTCCTTTTATAGAGGATTCTTCGCAGCTTCTTCTTCTCTTGGTTCCCACAGATTGAGCTTGCCCTAGGATCAGTGGTTCTCCTTGGTTCACGTTGTTCTTGACATGTGCAAACAACCTAGGCAGCTCAGAATCTCTTTTGGTTGGTCAACTACCTCAGACGAGTCTTGCTATATCGTTGTCCAAATGCTTTCGTCCGAGGTTGAACAAGCTAGGCGTTTGGGAACTGTCTTTTGGACAACGATATCTCTATGTCCTGTCGCTTTCACCTTCTGTGTCCGAGGTTCAGTGTTTCTAGGTGTCTTGTTGTTTTGCTCTAGACATTGGCATGCTTTTAGAAGCTTCAGACAAGTCGTTTTCAACATCTTTTGTCCGAGGTTGTGTGTTCCCAGATTTCTCGGAAATCACAACCTTGCATGCTACCTTTCTGGGCGCACCTGGGTTCCTCTGGGTTCCTTCCTCTGTCTTGTTCCTTTGGTTCTTTTGTCCTGTTTGGCTTTCTTGCCTTCGGTATATTCCTGTGGTTCCTTAAAGCACATCTTTGAGATAAAACATTAGTATCATAATATTTGTCATCTTCAAAAGTAGAGAAACTGAGGAAAGGAACTCTCAGGGGAACCGAGGTTCCAGAGTTCCGTTTCCTAACAGTTTTTCTATTCTGGTACATAATCTCATCTTACACCTTTTCGTAAGACATTAAATTTAAAGTCATCTTTACAACAACAACAAACGACCCAGTATAGTCTCACCGACGGCAGGGTCTGGGGGGTCCAGATATACGCACCCATACCCCGAAGCAAATCGAGAGGGTGTTTCCCGATAGACCCAACCGAGGCTGACACACAAAGCATAAAATAACCAAAACAGTCCAAAAAAACACTCCAAACCAAAAAGCCAAAAATAGAACCAGGAAAGCGGGAACCAAGAGATAAGCTAAAACGTCAAAAATGCCCATCCTCCTGTCAAAATCAATCCTCTACCCTAATATTTTCCCTCCAAAGCTTTCTGTTCTGAGCCGTGTCCTCTGTCAATGTCAGGAGTGTCAGATCCTGCTTAATCACCTCTCTCCAACTCTTCTTCGGTCGACCTCTACCTCGACGAAACTCGCTGGACAATAATCTTTCACATCTACGCATTGGTGCATCAGGCTGCTTCCTCTGCACATATCCAAACCATCAGAGTCTAGATTCGCGCAACTTGTCTCTAACGTTTGCCACTCCAACCTTCTCTCTAATTGATTCATTCTGGATCCTGTCCAACCGGGTATGTCCGCACATCCAGCGTAGCATCCTCATCTCTGCCACTATCAGCTTTTGTTCTTGATCTTTTCTCGTCGGCCAACACTATGCACTGTACAATAACGCCGGCTTAAACTACCACCTTGTAGAACTTATCCTTTAGTTTGAGTGGCACTTACTTGTCGCATAAAACGCCTGACGCACCTCTCCATTTTTGCCAGCCCATCTGTAATTTGTGCTTAATATCTGCATCTATACCACCGTCGCTTTGTATAAAAGACCCCAACTACTTGAAAGTCTCCTTCTTCGGGACGACCTCCCCACCAAGTTGCACTTCTGCCCCAGTCACCTCGCATCCACCAAAGGTGAACTCAACATACTCTGTTTTAGTCCTATTCAATTTAAAGCCCTTGGACTCGAGCTTCTCCCTCCAAAGTTCCAGCTTACTGTTGACCCCATTTCTAGTCTCATCCACTAGCACAATGCCGTCTGCAAACAGCATGCACCAAGGTACCCCACCCTGTATCGTCCCTGATAGCCCATCCAACACTACAGTAAATAGGAACGGACTTGTAGGATCGTGATTGTTAGATTAAGAACAAGGGAACTGATAATACAGATTATAGTTCCCTTCGCAGCGGAAATAAACAATCAAATATAAATGAACAAGTTCCTTATAGTGGAAACCTTCAATTTCCAACTAGCCATTTAGGATAAAAACCACTACCTTTCTTTCGAAAGGATTTCAAGGTCTACTTCTTGATTTCTTATCACTTCGGTTACAGATTACTCTAGGAATAAACACACAGTTTCTTGGTCTTACACACAGTTAGACAATCCTAGATAAACTTAACAGCAAGTATAATCAATCCAAGAAACAGTCCTAGGCACTAAGGAACTAACTCACTTACAGTCACAGGAACTAGCACTCAGCTCTCAGATTCCTTGACTGGTCCCTCTTGATCTTGGTTTTGGTTGACGATCTATTTGAGAGCTCACACTATGATGTTTGCTATGAAGTGTGATTCTTGTTGTAGTGCTTGAAGATAAAAGCGGAGCTTATCTTCCTTATATAGTGGATCCTCGAGGTTGGATCTTCTCTTGGTTCCCACAGAGCAAGCTTGACCTAGGTTGTGTGGTAATCCTTGATTCACGCTGACTTAGACATGTACCAACAACCTAGGCAACTCGGAATCCACATTGGTTGGTCAACTGCTTCAGACAAGTCTGTCATGTCGTTGTCCAACTCCTTTCGTCTGAGGTTCAGCAACCTAGACACTTTGGAACTATCCTCTAGATGGTGATAGCCTTGTGTCACGTCGCTTTCAACAATCTTTGTCCGAGGTTCAGCGTTCTAGACTGTTAGGAAACGGAACTCTGGAACTTAGGTTCCCCTGAGAGTTCTGTTCCTCAGTTTCTCTACTTTTGAAGATGACAAATATTATGATACTAATGTTTTATCTCAAAGATGTGTTTTAAGGAACCACAGGAATATACCGAAGGCAGGAAAACCAAACAGAACAAGGGAACCAAAGGAACAAGACAGCTGAAGGAATCCAGAGGAACCCAGGTGTGCCCAGAAATGGAGCTTGCGACATTGCGATTCCCGAGAAATCTGGGAACACACAACCTCGGACAAAAGGTGTCAAAAACGACTTGTCCGAAGCTTCCAAAAGTCTTCCAAGGTCCAAGAGCTAAAGAACAAGATGCCTAGAGAACCTCTACCTCGGACAGAGACGATGAAAGCGACAGCACATGAAGACGTCGTTGTCCAGCAGACGGTTCCCAAGCGGCCAGCTTACTCAACCTCGGACGAAAGCGTTTTGACAACGACACCACAAGGCTCGTCTGAGGTAGTTGACCAACCAAGAGAGATTCTGAGCTGCCTATGTTGTTTGCACATGCCAAGAACAACGTGGATCAAGGAGAACCACCAATCCTAGGGCAAGCTCAATCCGTGGGAACCAAGAGAGGATCGAGCTGCGAAGAATCCTCTATAAAAGGAAGACTAACCCAAGGGTTATCTTCAAGCACCAAAACAAGAACTCACACTCATTAGCAAATATCTAGTGTGAACCTCCAAACAAAGATCATCAAAGCAAACCGAGATCAAGAGGAACCAGTCAAGGAAGAAGAGCTGAGTGCTAAGTTTCTGTGACTGTAAGTAATAGTTCCTAGGTGCAAAAGTCTGTTTCTTGGATTGATTATTGATTGTGTTAAGTTATCTAGGATTGTCTAACTGTGTGTAAGGCAAAGGAACTGTGTGTTCGTTCCTAGGATAAGCTGTAACCAAAAGAGATAAGAAATCAAGAAGTAGACTTTGAAATCCTTTCGAAAGAAAGGTAGTGGTTTTTATCCTGGATTGCTAGTTGGCAATCAAAGGTTTCCACTATAAGGAACTTGTCTTTTGCTTGATTGTTTATTTCCGCTGCGAAAGGAACTGAGAATCGTTATTCTGAGTTCTTTAAGTTTTATCTAACAATCACGATCCTACAATTGGTATCAGAGCAGGAAAAGCTCTAGATCTTTGATAAGTTTGCAGATCATGTCTCAACCAAGCAAGTTTGAGCTCGGAATCTCCACCAACAAGCCACATCTCCGAAAGAAAGGAGAAGAAATATGGTGGGAAAAGTGCATGGAAAGCCACATCAAGACCAACGACTATCAATGCTGGAGGATAGTCGAAAATGGAGATGGCTATGTCGACCTCACCATGAAGGAAGAAGATTGGAAACGAGAACACTATGTTATCATGGAGAAGAATGCCAAGGCCAGGCAGTTCATCCTCAATGGATTGGACAGAGAGGACATGGACAAGGTCATAGGAATCAAGACGGCCAAAGAGATGTGGAAAGCTCTCAAGGAGATGCATGAAGGAAGTGAGGAACTAAAGCAAAGCAGAAAGTTTGCTTTGGAAGGAGAATACCACACCTTCAAAATGATGGAAACTGAGACCATCTCAGAGTACTACTCTCGCTTCAACAGATTAATTGGAAAGTTGACGGCGGCGGGAGTTGATCTTGATGAAGTCTCCAAGTCCTTAGTGATCATCAATGGACTCAACTCCAAGTTCACCCTTCTCAAAGGAATCATGAAGAACACCCCAGGCATCCAATCCCTTCCCTTGACCCAAGTCATAGGGAAACTGGAAGTTGAAGAAGGAGAATACACTAAAGCCAATGCCGATAAGAAACTGGAGAAAGGAATCGCCCTTAAGATCTCCAAAGCTTTCTCAAAGCTTGAGATGGAATAAGAGAACTCAGACTTGGAAGAAGAGGAGGACGAGCTAACAGCCCTCTTCTCAAAGAATATCAAAAAATTCTTTGTGAATGGAAGGTTCCAAAAGGGCAGTTCCTCCTACAACGGACCCAGAAGGGATCTAAAGGAAGTCTCTTGTTACGAGTGCAAAGAGAAGGGACACTACGCTAAGAACTGTCCCAACAAGGAAGACTCCAAGGAAGAAGAAAAACCTCAGAGAAAGAAGGCTCTCGTAGCCTTATGGGGAGAAGACTCAGATGAGGAAATGGATCTGAGCGGCTTCTCTGGAGGAAGATGTCTCATGGCAAAAGGAGACGCAAGCGACTCAGAAGACCTTGAGGTAACTTCTAATGATCTCTTAAAATCCCTAGTTGATTGTGATAAGAAACAACTTCTTAATATCATAAAGAAACTAGGAAAGGAAACCAGTTCCCTTCAACAGAAACTTGATGATTGTGAAGATAAAATTGCATGCTTAACTGTTGAGAATTCTGTTTGGAGTAAGAAACTTGATGAAACTGGAAAAGACCTAGCTGAAACTCACTCCAAACTGATTGAAATTAGGAACGTGCATGCTAGTCACCTTAAAATCTGCAAATCTTGTGATGAAACTAGCATAGACTCTGTCACAGCTCCCTTGCATGCTAATTTACCTGGAAAAGACATGCTTCAATCCATAATTGATAGATTGGACATCCTCACTGATTCTATTAATGAAAAGACAATAAATCAAACTGTTTTTGTGAGACAACGCCATGGAATAGGATATGTCAACAACAAGGATAACAATGATGCTGAAGATGAAAAAGCTAGACGAGAACTTGTTGAGATGAATGAGAACCTCAGCATTGCTCTTGCCACCTCTCGTGACAGGAATCAGTTCCTATCAGAGAAGATCATGGTGCTTGAGAACAAGGCTGAGGTTGTCAAACATCTCAATGAAGGTTCTCAAAGCCCTAAGAGGGAACCAAAAGGAAAAGAAAAAATGACTCTTGAAAATCAATGGTTCACCAATTCTTTTGCTCACAAAAAGTATGTTGACATGGCCAACAGTAAGGTTAAAAACAATGTTGATTTCAACAAAATAAATGAAAAACCTTTTAGGCCAGGGAAAGGAAAGTATGGTCATGTTGTTTACAACCGCTTATGTACCTACTGTGGTAAGAATGGCCATTACAACACTAATTGTGCTAAGAAAAGGAACTTTAAAAGGGAGAAAAGTGCTTATCACCAGGAAAGGAACCAACTCCTTGATTATTCACAGACTCAAAATGCTAATCCCCCCAGTAAAGCCAAGCTTCGCTGGGTTCAGAAATCTTAGTTCCCTTATGTGCAGAAAGAAGAGAGGCAACCCCAACTATGGTACATTGACAGTGGTTGCTCATGCCATATGACCGGAAAAAGAAATCAAATGACCTCTCTTCAACCTCTCCAAGGAGGGAACATATCCTTTGGAGACAAAAGCAAAGGGAAAATCTGTGGAATAGGAACTGTGAAACTCAACGATCACATTCAGGTAAACAAAGTTCACCTTGTTGATAGTCTTGGTTTTGATCTAATAAGTGTGTCACAGCTGTGTGATCAAGGAGACAATGAAGTCAGATTTAGATCAAACGAATGCTCAGTTCTTGACTCCTCGGGACAAATCATCCTAAAAGGAAAGAGATTCAACAATGTTTACATTGTTGATCCATCCTTCATCCCCAAGGAGAAACTGTGTCTCTCAACCGTAAATGACCAAGCTTAGTTGTGGCACCAATGCCTCGGTCATGCTAGCACCAAGCTGATTCAAAAGCTACACTCAAAGGAACTAGTTAGAGGATTGCCAAAGCTGAGTGGCACATCTAAGGAACCATGCTCTGACTGTGTAAAAGGAAAACAGGCTCGTAGTTCCTTCAAATCCAAAAACATGGTAAGCACCTCAAGGCCTCTTGAGCTCATCCACATGGATCTTTGTGGACCCATGAGAGTTCAAAGCCTAGGAGGGAACAGGTATATTTTTGTTATTGTTGATGACTTCTCTCGCTTTACTTGGACCATTTTCATTAAATCTAAAAGTGAAGTCATTGATCGCTTTAAAGACCTGATTCCCTTTTTAGAAAAATCTCTTGATTGTTCACTTAATGCTATTCGGTCTGACCATGGTACCGAATTCGAAAATGGAGAATTTCTAACCTTTTGCAGTGAGCATGGCATTGATCACAACTTCTCTGTACCATACACTCCTCAACAGAATGGAGTAGTGGAGAGAAAGAATAGGACCTTGGAAGACATGGCTCGAACTGTACCATACACTCCTCAACAGAATGGAGTAGTGGAGAGAAAGAATAGGACCTTGGAAGACATGGCTCGAACTATGTTGATCTCAAGTGGACTCTCCCAATCCTTTTGGGCTGAGGTGATCAACACAGCATGCTACATCATCAATAGAGCCATGCTTCGCCCTATCACAGAGAAGACACCCTATGAACTCCTAAGAGGAAGAGTTCCCAACATTTCTCATCTAAGGGTGTTCGGATGCAAGTGCTTTGTGCACAACAATGGGAAGGACAATCTTGGCAAGTTCGACCCAAGAAGTGATGAAGGAATCTTCATTGGATATGCCTCAGGCAGCAAGGCATACAAGGTCTTCAACAAAATGACTAAAAAGGTAGAAGAAAGTGTTCATGTTATTTTTAATGAAAAATCACTTGGAAAGATTGTGCAGAACACCACCAGTTCCTTTGAAGATCTGTTTCCCAAGTCATCCCAAGAAGATCCAGATGAAGACGTCACTCCTCCCAGTTCCTGCCCTGCTGAACGGAACCCTCCAATGACTTCTCCACCAGTTCCAATGGATAATGAACAACAATCTATTTCTGGGAACCATGAGCATGACGACAACATCTGTGGAGACCTCAATGATTCATCTTCCCACATGTTCTTCAATGGAGAAGGTGATCCCAACCAGGAAACTGAATGCTCAACTCAGAATGTCTCCACATCAAATACTTTGGCTTCCAACAGAGAAAGAAGAGTCGCCAAGCCTCTAGTCAGGTACGAACATCTAACCTTCTTTGCCTTTAATGCCTTTTTGTCTATTGTGGAACCAAAGAACATAGGTGAGGCACTGAAGGATGCGGACTGGATCCAAGCCATGCAAGAAGAGCTTCATCAATTTGAAAGGAACAAAGTCTGGCATCTGGTTCCTCGCCCCAAGGATAAGCACATCATAGGAACCAGATGGGTTTTCAGAAACAAGCTAGATGATACAGGAGCTGTGATAAGGAACAAAGCAAGACTTGTGGCTCAAGGATACAATCAACAAGAAGGAATTGACTATGATGAAACCTATGCTCTAGTGGCAATGATCGAAGCGATAAGGTTGTTGATTGCCTTCGCATCTCACAAAGGGTTCAAGTTGTTCCAAATGGATGTGAAGACAGCCTTCCTCAATGGAATTCTTCAAGAAGAAGTCTATGTCAAGCAACCTCCTGGTTTCGAAGACGACGATCATCCAGATCATGTCTACTTTCTAGACAAGGCACTCTATGGCCTCAAGCAAGCTCCCAGAGCTTGGTATGATCGTCTTGCCCAGTTCCTACTCTCAAATGGCTACAGGTGTGGAGTTATTGATAAGACTCTCTTCATCCTAGAAGAAGAAAGTAACATCTTAGTGGTTCAAATCTATGTTGATGATATCATTTTTGGTTCCACTAACCTGTCCCTCGTAGACAAGTTCAAAGACTTGATGAGCAGTGAATTTGAAATGAGTTTAATTGGGGAACTCACATTCTTCCTCGGATTACAAATCACTCAAAAGGAAGATGATATTCAAATCCACCAACAGAAGTATGTCAGGGAACTACTGAAGAAGTTCAAAATGGATTCATGCAAGCCTCTCTCCACTCCCATATCCACCATTGCCCATCTGGATAAGGACCACTCGAGTCCTCTAGTGGAGGAGAAGCTCTATAGAGGTATGATAGGCTCACTTATGTACCTAACCGCTAGTCGACCAGACATTGTCTTTGCTGTTGGATTGTGTGCTAGGTTCCAATCTTGTCCGAGAGAAACCCACTTGGCTGTTGTAAAGAGAATACTTCGATATCTCAAGGGAACTGACGATCTCTGCATTTGGTACCCCAAAGAATGTCCCTTTGAGCTCATGGGTTTCACTGATACTGATTATGCTGGATATTTGGTTGATAGAAAGAGCACTTCTGGAATGGCACAGTTCCTAGGCCCTTGCCTTGTGTCATGGGGATCAAAGAAACAAGTTTCAGTCTCCCTCTCCACCACAGAATCCGAGTACATTGCAGCTGCCTCTTGTTGTTCCCAACTTCTCTGGCTAAAGCAACAACTCGCGGACTTTGGTATGTCTTATGGCCCTCTCACTATTCTTTGTGACAACACTAGTGCTATAAACATTTCTAAGAATCCTGTGCATCATACTAGGACTAAGCATATTGACATTAGACATCATTTTCTTAGAGATCATGTTGAGAAAGGAAATATCATTATGAAATTTTATAGAACTGAAGATCAAATTGCAGATATATTCACCAAGGCATTGAATAGAGTTCCTTTTGAGAACCTTAGATTGGAACTAGGAATGATTCCTATTACTCAGTAGTGACCTTAGTTCTGAGAATTCTTTCCAAGTTCCCCTGATTGACTAGTTTAAGATATTTAACTTGTTGAGTCTTGATGTCCTTGTGTTATATCTTTTGCTACAAACCCTTCTTGTCATAATGGTTTCTTATAAAGGCTTAGATAAATTTTTCTGGTTCGTTTCCTTTTGATTATCATTATTTCTCAACTCCTCATTGTTCAAATTTCTTTGATGGCCCAAAAGTCACAATCTGATCATATTTCTAACCCAACATTACAAGTTGAAATGATGATTGTGTACTAAGACCTACCCTTGCCTCATTGCTCAATTTAATTCTCTATGATCCATCTCTAAACCTTCTCTGAGAATTATTGTGCAATGCGATAAATAGCCTACCCTAATTCCTTGTATGGGAACGTACTGTTTTTGGTTCCTTTGTCTCCACCCACACCAAAGATTCCCATACATTCCTCTAGCTCGCTGAAAATGTCGCCAGAAAGGAACCAGAACATCGCGTCTCTCCAACGGCTCGCTTGGCTCTCCCAGACGCTATTTATGGCATATTGGCAGGGATAAGGCATGTCTCATCAGTGGCAGACCTCCCTCTTCTCGGAATGGGTCATATTTTGAATTTAAATTAGTCGTTCCAAAAAGCTGCAACTCTCTTCAATGCTTCGGATTTGCCTTGATCTTCTCAACGGCTGGATTTGCTTCAACGGTCACCTCAGCTCTTGGCCATCCCAGATCTTCAACGCCCTTAAAGAGGTGCTCAGTTGCTCTGAGTTGATCACACAAGCTCTCCATCTCTCTGATCTTCTACCTCTCTTTCTCTTCTCACAGCAATCCTCTTAGCTCCTCTCAAATGGCCAACCCTAACCCAATCGTTGTTATGGATGAAGAGGAAGCTGCTTTTCTTCAAGCATTTTGCGAAAAGAAGGCTAAAGCCTCCTCCTCCAAGCCTGTTTATGCCTCCACTTCTTCAAAATCCCTCCCCAAAGAAAACCCCATGGCGAAACCTATAGAGAAACCAGAAGAGAAGCTTGAGAAACCACCAAAGGATAAGGAAAAGGGGGAAGATGAACCAACCATGCCCAAAGAAGAGGAGCAAGCCATCACTTTGGCTTCAGAATCAGTCACAAAATCAGTTTCTGAAGACGGATCGCATGATTCCTCTCCGGATAAATCCCTTCAAGAGATCCTTAGCCCCGAGCCTTCCCCGATCAGCCTCAAATCCAAAACTTCCAACCCAGGCCCCTCTGTCGCCACAAGAATGCAACAGAGGAAGAGAAGCTCCCAAGCCATTGTTCCCTATGAAACCAAATCCACAAAAAGGGCCAAAACCACCACCCTCTATGTCTCCTCTTCCTTCTCCAAAAGGAAGATCCTAAAACCTCTCATTATCGGCAGAGAATTCTGGACCCAGGCGTTAGAAGAAGAGGATGAGAAACTCTATGGAGAAGCTTTGGATGAGTTCCACTCTATGTTGCAGTTCCAAGGGTGGGACGAGATACTGTGCGAGCCTTTCTCTGCTTCCGACGAGGTTGTCCGGATGTTTTACCAGTCCATGAAATTTGTACCCCAGAAGGAGAACTCTCCCTGTCACAATGCCATTCTCATATGGAAGGGAACCAGCTTTCCCCTGTCCGCCAATCTAATCGCGTCTGCTCTAGGGATTGAGTCGAGGTCTGGGTTCGGCATTCTGCCTCAGAAGAAGGGATGGCCCAAGGGAAAGGGCTTCAAGTCCAAAGGAGCAATCGTCAAGAAAATTTATGATGGCGCATCCCCCTCATCTTTGGAGACGAAGGATCTCTCCATCGCAAACCGGCTACTGCATTTTTGGATCACTCGCAACTTGGTTCCCAGGCAAGAGCACAGGAACAAAGTCCTCATCACCGACGCCATCTACATGGACAAAGTGCTCTCCGGCTTTCAGTTGGATCTTCCCCGTATTGTGCTGGCTCACATGCAATTCTGTGCATCCCATGACTCCCATGCTTTACCCTTCCCTCACATCATCAAGAAGCTACTCTCCAACCTCAATCAGTACCCAGAAGACGCACCCGAGACTGCCTACAGCAAATGTCTTACCATGCACACAGTTCGGAAGCTGAAATCTAAGGAACGACAACCCAACCCTGCTGAAACAGAAGAAATCCCGCCTAAGGAAAAGGCGAGTTACCAGGGCCGTTCTAGTTCCCACCCTCAGCAACCCCCCTCTTCAGACTCCTCTGCGATCCTCCTTGCGTTGAATCGTATTGAAAAAGCTATCTTGGAAGGCTCGACTGCCAACACGGTCGCCATCCATGATCAAGTAAGAGAGTTGGGGCGTATCAGTTCTGCTGTCGAGAGTCTGGTGGACGTTCTGCAGAAGGATTGGCAAGGTGCAATCAGTGCTCATCAGGCCGCGGGCCAAAATGTAGGAACCGACGACAAGGATGCAGAAGAATAGGCCGTTACTATGCCATAGGAACGCTTGTTCTAGGTTTCCAGTGCTGCAACGCCACAGCGAGCTAGTAGTTTCCCTTAGGATCCTACTCTCCTCTTCTATCCCTTTTGTTGTCTTTCTTAAGATTGCTTTTGTTGTCTTCCTTGCTATCTGTTGTTTGTCTTGTCGGTTGTTTGTTGTTTGCTTGTGGTATTTTGTGTGTTTGATCAATGATAAGTGAAGTTTTTAATGATTATCTTCAGTTTCGTTCCCATGATCATTTGTCTTCGCCTTAAGTTTTCATTATGACATTTTATGGGCTTGCTGCAATCGCATATTCACTCCGATATCATGTTCTTAACTTATACTTAATCTTTTCGATGATGTCAAAAGGGGGAAGAAAAGGATAGGAACCTTGAACTTTGGAGACTACTGAATTAATAGGAACTCTGAACTAGTTCTATTTCTAAGGGGGAATTTGAAATAAACTTGTTCACTTGCTTAGGGGGAATTTGCAACCATTGAATGTTCTATCACTAATCTGTAATGTTGTAAATCCCGTTATCTCAATATGGTCTCATAAGATTCAAAGTCCTATTATGCTGTCAGGTTTCTTGTATTTGTCATCATCAAAAAGGGGGAAATTGTTAGGAAACGGAACTCTGGAACTTAGGTTCCCCTGAGAGTTCCGTTCCTCAGTTTCTCTACTTTTGAAGATGACAAATATTATGATACTAATGTTTTATCTCAAAGATGTGTTTTAAGGAACCACAGGAATATACCGAAGGCAGAAAAACCAAACAGAACAAGGGAACCAAAGGAACAAGACAGCTGAAGGAATCCAGAGGAACCCAGGTGTGCCCAAAAATGGAGCTTACGACATTGCGATTCCCGAGAAATCTGGGAACACACAACCTCGGACAAAAGGTGTCGAAAACGACTTGTCCGAAGCTTCCAAAAGTCTGCCAAGGTCCAAGAGCTAAAGAACAAGATGCCTAGAGAACCTCTACCTCGGACAGAGACGATGAAAGCGACAGCACATGAAGACGTCGTTGTCCAGCAGACGGTTCCCAAGCGGACAACTTACTCAACCTCGGACGAAAGCGTTTTGACAACGACACCACAAGGCTCGTCTGAGGTAGTTGACCAACCAAGAGAGATTCTGAGCTGCCTAGGTTGTTTGCACATGCCAAGAACAACGTGGATCAAGGAGAACCACCAATCCTAGGGCAAGCTCAATCCGTGGGAACCAAGAGAGGATCGAGCTGCGAAGAATCCTCTATAAAAGGAAGACTAACCCAAGGGTTATCTTCAAGCACCAAAACAAGAACTCACACTCATTAGCAAATATCTAGTGTGAACCTCCAAACAAAGATCATCAAAGCAAACCGAGATCAAGAGGAACCAGTCAAGGAAGAAGAGCTGAGTGCTAAGTTCCTGTGACTGTAAGTAATAGTTCCTAGGTGCAAAAGTCTGTTTCTTGGATTGATTATTGATTGTGTTAAGTTATCTAGGATTGTCTAACTGTGTGTAAGGCAAAGGAACTGTGTGTTCGTTCCTAGGATAAGCTGTAACCAAAAGAGATAAGAAATCAAGAAGTAGACTTTGAAATCCTTTCGAAAGAAAGGTAGTGGTTTTTATCCTGGATTGCTAGTTGGCAATCAAAGGTTTCCACTATAAGGAACTTGTCTTTTGCTTGATTGTTTATTTCCGCTGCGAAAGGAACTGAGAATCGTTATTCTGAGTTCCTTAAGTTTTATCTAACAATCACGATCCTACATAGACATCTTGGAGCTTTCCTTTGGATGGTGGCAGACTTTTAGAAGCTTTGCTCAAGTCACTTTCACCATCTTTTGTCCGAGGTTCTGTGTTCCCGGCTTCATCGGGAAGAGCAAAGTCACGTGTTGCATTTCTGGGCACTTCTGGGTTCCTTTGGCTTGCTTGTTGGGTTTCTTTATCTTGTTTGGCTTCCATGGTTTCAACAACTGTCGTGTGGTTCCTTTAAACACATCTTTGAGATAAAACATTAGTATCAAAGTATTTGTCATCTTCAAAAGTAGAGAAACTGAGGAAAGGAACTCTCATGGGAACTGAGGTTCCTGAGTTCCATTTCCTAACAATTTCCCCCTTTTTGATGATGACAAATATAAGGAACCTGATAACATAATAAGGACATGAGATTCATGAGAACAGTTGAGCTAAGAGATTTACAACTTTATAAAAAAAATGAGAGAACATTCAATAGTTGCAAATTCCCCCTAAGCAAATGAACTAAGTTATTCGAGTTCCCCCTCAGAAGTGGAACGGGTTCAGATTTCATATAAGTTCATTAGTTCCAAGAGTTCAAGGTTCCTATCCATTCTTCCCCCTTTTGACATCATCGAAAAGATTAATTTACTTATCAAGTATAGGATATCAATGTGAAATAAACAATTACATTAAACCCATGACAGTCACCATAATAGAAACTTAAGGCAAAGACAAATGATGCATTAGAAACATTACCAAAAGAGTTCATTAATCATTAAGGTCAATACATTGTCCAAAGATGCATAGTGGAAAGAGGAACAAAAGATCACAAACAGCTTGACAAAGACAAAATAAGGATAGAAGAGGGGAGTAGGACCCTAGGGAACTATTAGCACACTGTGATGTTATAGCACTGGGAACTAGGAGAGACGTTCATATGGCAGCGTAGTGGCCTCCTCTTCAGTTTCCTTCATTTCTGCAGTTCCTTCACCTTGGCTTGTAGCCATCTCAGCGGCATGATCACCTCCAATTACAGCCTCCAAGGTATGTTGAATCACATCCACTAGACCAGATATAGCATTTCCAGTCTTTCCCATTTCAGTTACTTGATCACGGATGGCACCAGAGATAGCAGTGGTTCCTTCCGTGATGGCTTTTTCAATACGACCCAGTGAAGCTAGGATCGCATAGGAGTCTTGAACGGGGTAGAGCGGAGGCAAGGAGCTTGGAGTGGCTTGGGAACTTGCCTTTTCCTTAGGCAATTCCGCGTGCACATCAGAAGGAGCATCCAGATGATCTTTGGTTTTGAGCTTCTTGACAGTGGCCATGGTTAGGAACTTGCTGTAGGTTGTTTCCCTGAGGTCTGATGGGTACTGGCTAAGCATGGAGAGAAGATTTTTTATGAGGTGAGGGAAGGGCAAGGCATGGGATTCATGGGATTGACAGAACTGCATATGAGCTAACACTAGCTTGGGGAGATCAACTTGGTCACCAGATAAGATTTTATCCATAAGGATGGCATCGGTGATGAGAACTGTGGCTCGGTGCTCCTGCCTGGGAACCAAATTCCTTATGATCCAGAAGTGCAAGAGCTTATTGGACAAAGAAATCCCCTTACTAAGCAGATTCTTTGGATTGTCGCCATCATAGAGCTTGCTGACCACCTCAGTTTTGGTTTTGTACCCTTTGTCTTTGGGCCATGTCTTCTTTTGATGCAGAATGTCACAGCCGGACCTATGCTCAATCCCTAGAGCTGAGGCGATGATGCTTGGGGACAAGGGAAACATGGTTCCCTTCCATTGGAGGATGACATCATTACAGGGAGAGTTCTCCTTGGCTGGCACAAAGGTCATGTACTGATAGAAGAGACGCACCACTTTGTCGGAGACTGAGAAGGGTTCCACCAAGAGCTGGTCCCACCCTTGAAACTGGAGCAGAGAATGGAATTCATTGAGGGCTTCGCCGAATTGAGCTTCATCTTCTTCTTCTAGGGGTTGGGTCCAGAATTCCTCACCAATGATGAGGGGCTTGAGTATCTTCCTCTTAGCGAATGAGGAAGACACTTGCCTCAGAGTGGAGGTTATGGCTCTGGTGGACAAGGAAGACAGGACAACTGATTTGGCCTTTTTGGAGGGGGTCGGCTCTTTGGAGGAAGGGTTGTAGGGAACCAGGGCCTGGGAACTCCTCTTTCGGTGTTTGAGCCTGGTAGCAACTGAGGGAGCAACCTTGGATTTGGTGCTAACCGGCGAGGGGTCAGAGCTGTGAATCTCCATGGTTTCCTTGTCTAGAGAAGAGTCATGGGAACCGCCCTCAGAGACAGTATGAGTAGCTGATGCAGATCCATGGTGGAGTTCCTTTTCCACCTCTTCTGTATGCTTGGGTAAGGGTTCTTTTATGGGTGTGAGATCATGGGATTTGGAGGAAGAGGCTGCTTTCTTCTCTCTGAAGGCTCTTAGGAGGGCAGCTTCCTCCTCGTCTTGGGCAAGGTTAAGGTTGAGGTTTTTGTTGGCCATTGGAGGAGCTTTGTGTTTTGAGAGAAAAAGGTGAACAAGAGATTGAGATAAATCGAGAGAAAACAGAGTGCTCGGCTCAATCAAACAGGAGGCCCTAAATAACCCTTGAGCAAATTGTGGAGCCGATGAGAATCAAGCCGTTGGAGAGATTTCTGGGAACTCTGAAGAATTGAAACGACTAATTTTCTTGCAGCTTTTTTGCCTTTGCAACGGTCACAAATTCAAAGATCAAATGCTAAAAAATGGAAACTGTTCAAGACTGAGAAGACGTCTCTGACACTGTGAGATTTGCCATAAATACTGTCTTGGGAAGAGCGAGATTCTTACTAGCCGTTTGAAGAGCAGCCTGACCTAGTTCCTTTCTGGCGATTTTTCCAGTGTGCTAGAGGGATATATGGGAACCTTTGATGTGGGGTTTTAAGACATAGGACCTGAAAGTACGTTCCCATAAAATAAATCAGGGAATGTCATTTATCGCATCACACACTAATTCTCAGAGAGGGTTAAGAAGAGGATCATAGGGAATTAGATTGTGTAATGAGGCAAGGGAGGGTCATAGTACACAATCATCATTTCGGCTTGTATTGTTGGGTTAGAATATGATCAGATTGTGACTTTTGGGCCAACAAAGAAACTTGGACAATGATTGAATTTTAATAAAAAGGAACATCCAAGGAGAAGAACTAGAAAAATTTGTCAAAGCCTTTTGAGTAATCATTATGGATATGAGGGTCTAACGCAAGAGAAATAACACGAAGATTCCAAGACAAATACAAGTAAAAAGATCTGAACTAGTCAATCAAGGGAACTGAAGAGGAACTTTAAACTAAAGGAACTGTTAGTTTATAGGACTCATTCTCAGTTCTAATCTAAGGTTCTCGAAGGGAACTCTATTCAAGGCTTTGGTGAATATGTCTACAACCTGATCTTCAGTTCTACAAAATTTCATAATGATGTTCCCTTTCTCAACATGATCTCTAAGGAAATGATGCCTTATATCTATGTGTTTAGTCCTAGTATGATGCACAGGATTCTTAGAAATGTTTATAGCGCTGGTGTTATCACAAAGAATGGTAAGAGGACCATAAGACATACCGAAATTCGTGAGTTGTTGCTTTAGCCATAAGAGTTGGGAACAGCAAGAGGCGGCTGCAATGTATTCAGATTCTGTGGTGGAGAGGGAGACTGAGATTTGTTTCTTTGAGCCCCATGACACAAGGCAAGGGCCTAGGAACTGTGCCATTCCAGAAGTACTCTTCTTATCCACCAGGTATCCAGCATAATCAGCATCAGTGAAACCCATCAGCTCAAAGGGACACTCTTTGGGGTACCAAATGCAGAGCGAGTCAGTTCCCTTGAGATATCGGAATATCCTTTTCACAGCAGCTAAGTGTGTTTCTCTTGGACATGATTGAAACCTAGCACACAAGCAAACAACAAACACAATGTCTGGACGACTAGCTGTTAGATACATGAGAGAACCTATCATACCTCTATAGAGCTTTTTTTCCACAAGAGGACTTGAGTGATCTTTGTCCAAATGGGCGATGGTAGAGATGGGAGTGGAGAGAGGCTTGCAGGACTCCATTTTGAACTTTTTCAACAGTTCTCTGACATACTTTTGTTGGTGAATTTGTATGCCATCTTTCTTTTGGGATATTTGCAATCCGAGGAAGAAGGTGAGTTCCCCTATTAGACTCATTTCAAATTCACTGCTCATCAAGTCTTTGAACTTATCTACAAGGGACAGGTTAGTGGAACCAAAAATGATATCATCAACATAGATTTGAACCACTAAGATGTTACCTTCTTCTTCTAGAATGAAGAGAGTCTTGTCAATGATGCAACGCCTGTAACCATTGGAGAGTAGGAACTAGGCAAGACGATCATACCAAGCTCTAGGGGCTTGCTTGAGACCATACAAGGCTTTGTCTAGGAAATAGACATGGTCTGGATGATCACTATCTTCAAATCCAGGTGGTTGCTTGACATAGACTTCCTCTTGAAGAATGCCATTGAGGAAGGCGGTGATAAGCACTACTTTGTAGGGCTTAAGTAAGAGTCATTAGAGGGTTTATTGGTGTCATTCGGGTAAATTTAGACACATTCACGTGCATGGCGTTTGGGGGCGAATTTTGGTATTTTTGGAGGTGTTTGAGCTGTTTTGGAGATAATATGAGACACTGAGGAAGAAGCCACCAGTAAAAGACGCAAAGGAAGTGAAGAGAAGAGTAGAAGAACAGTGGGTTGAATTCAAATGGTTCGTTCTCTTTACTCAGATGTCCAAATGGAGTGATTCCAATTCGAGGAGTTAGATCTTGAAGTCTACTGCAAGTCCTCAAAATATGAGCGCAATCCGAGTTGGGAATCAAAAATTATGGCATTTTTACTGAAGTGTCGCAGATGTTGAAGGCCAATGAAGACTGCCGCACCCCACGGCATGAAGGCCACCGCACCCCGCAGTGGCAACGCACTGACGAGATTTATTTCCGAGTTTTTATTTCGTTCTATTTTATTTTCGAGACTTAGTTTCCTAGTTTGTTATTTTATTTTCTTTATTTCTGAATTATTACTTTAGTATTTAAGTTAGGTTTAAGACTCTTTTAGAGCATCATCTACTCTTTACCCTAGTTGCCACTTTTCATATTTTTCCTCTCACAAACCCTAATGGAGAACTAAACCTCCATTGTTGCACTTGACAGTTTGAAGCCAGCAATTGATTGGTTGTGAGTTTTCTACTCTTGTTCGTTTTCCTATCTAGTTGGATTAATTCTCTTGTGCTTGATTGTCTATTGGTTTATGTTGATTTATCTAGAGTAGCTACCTAGGTCTATTGATATCTTCCTGATTGCTAGGACTTGTGATTCCGGGTTTGGGTTGCATATCTAGTGGCAAGCACGATTTATATAAGCGGGTTGCGAGTGTTCATCGTGAGAGAGAGTTAATTGCATGCTTATAGTAACGGGTTGTTTCTATTGCATGTATCTTGTTGAATCCTTGTTTTATTGCTATTGCTTTATTGAGTCTTGAAGGTTTTCGGATTTGATTTAGTAATAAGTACTATTAGGGCTGGTAGAACTAATAGTTATCTAAGATCGGGATAAGAACAACTATAGGAAAGTTAAGAACTTGAGATTGATAGAATTCCGTGATCGACCATTCTCTTGTTGTGTGGATCTTTGTTAAGTGTGGCGCTTTTCCTCATCATATTCACAACCTTTACTTGCAAACTTGTTTACTTGCTTACTTGTTACTTTGTTTCGAGGTTTCTACAAACCCCCGCCCCCTAGTTCCTAGTTGGTGACGTCAATTACAAGAATAGATAACCTGACTCTCTGTGGGATCGACCCTGACTTACTTGCTATACTCTTTAGTAGGTACCTTAGGATTTCTTTGATAGGAATCACGACTTTAGCCCTGTCAGGAGGTCTTTACATCCATTTGGAATAGTTTGAAACCCTTGTGTGATGCGAAGGAAATCAACAACCTTATTGCTTCAATCCTTGCCACTGGAGCATAGGTTTCATCATAGTCGATTCCTTCTTGTTGATTGTATCCTTGAGCAACAAGCCTTGCTTTGTTCCTAATTACAGCTCCTGAGTCATCGAGCTTGTTTCTGAAAACTCATCTAGTTCCTATGATATGCTTATCCTTGGGGCGAGGAACTAGATGTCACACTTTGTTTCTTTCAAACTGATGAAGTTCTTCTTGCATGGCTTGGATCCAGTCTACATCCTTCAGTGCTTCACCTATGTTCTTTGGTTCCACAATAGATAAAAAGGCATTGAAAGCAAAGAAGATTAGATGTTCGAACCTGACGGGAGGCTTGATGATTCTTCTTTCTCTATTGGGGGCTAGAGCATTTGATGTAGAGGCATTTTGATTTGAACATTCAGCTTCAACTTCTATGTTGGGATCACCTTCTCCATTGAAGAATATGTGAGAGGATGAATCATTGATGTCTCCACAGGTATTATCTTCATGTTCATGGTTCCCAGAGATGGATTATTGTTGATTGTCCATGGGAACTGGTGGAGGAACTGGCGGAACAATTTGTGCAGCTGGGTAGGAACTGGGAGGTGTGATGTCTTCATCTGGATCTTCTTGAGGTGGCTTGGGAAATGGATCTTCAAAGGGACTAGTGGTGTTTTGCATATTTCTACCAAGTGATTTCTCATTAAAAACAACAAGGACACTTTCTTCTACCTTTTTAGTTCTTTTGTTGAAGACCTTGTATGCTTTGCTGCTTGAGGCATATCCAATGAAGATCTCTTCATCACTCCTTGGGTCGAATTTGCCAAGATTATCCTTTCCATTGTTATGCACAAAGCATTTGCATCCGAACACCCTAAGATGTGAAATGTTGGGAACTCTTCCTCTTAGAAGTTCATAGGGTGTCTTCTCTGTGATTGGGCGAAGCATAGCTCGATTGATGATGTAGCAGGCTGTGTTGATTGCCTCAGCCCAGAATGATTGAGAGAGTCCACTTGAGATGAGCATAGTTCGAGCCATGTCTTCTAAGGTTCTATTCTTCCTTTCCACTACTCCATTTTATTGAGGAGTGTATGGTGCAGAGAAGTTGTGATCAATGCCATGCTCACTGCAAAAGGTTAGAAATTCTCCATTTTCGAACTCAGTACCATGGTCAGAACGAATAGAATTGATGGAGCAATCGAGAGATTTTTCTAACATGGGAACCAGATCCTTAAATCATCCAATGACTTCACTCTTAGATTTTATGAAAATTGTCCAAGTGAAACGAGAGAAGTCATCGATAAGAACAAAGATATACCTGTTTCCTCCTAGGCTTTGAACTCTCATGGGTCCACAAAGGTCCATGTGGATGAGTTCAAGGGGCCTTGAGGAACTTACCATATTTTTGGATTTGAAGAAACTTCGAGCTTGTTTTCCTTTTACACAGTCTGAGCATAGTTCCGTAGATGTGACACTTATCTTTGGAAGGCCTCTGACTAGCTCCTTTGAGTGTAGCTTTTGGATCAATTTGGTGCTTGCATGACCAAGACGTTGATGCCACAAGTCCGTTTGATCATTCACAGTTGAGAGACAGAGTTTCTCCTTGGGAACAAATGATGGGTCAACAACATACACATTGTTGAACCTTTTACCTTTTAAGATGATTTGTCCCGAGGAGTCAAGGACAGTGCATTCATTTGATTTGAATCTAACTTCGTTGTCTCCTTGATCACACAACTGTGACACACTAATTAGATCAAAAGCAAGATTATCAACAAGGTGGACTTTGTTTACCTTAATGTGGTCATTGAGTTTCACAGTTCCTATTCCACAAATTTTCCCTTTGCTTTTGTCTCCAAAGGAGATGTTCCCTCCTTGGAGGGGTTGAAGAGAGGTCATTTGATTTCTTCTTCCGGTCATATGGCATGAGCAACCACTGTCAATGTACCATAGTTGAGGTTGCCTCTCTTCTTTCTGCACACAAGGAAACTAAGATTTCTGAACCTAGTGAAGCTTGGCTTTACTGGGGGGATTAGCATGTGAATTATCATTGCGAGTCTATGGATGACTAGGGAACTGGTTCCTTTCATGGTAGTAAGCTCTTTTCTCATTATCATAGTTCCTTTTCTTAGGACACTCAGTGTTGTAATGACCATTCTTGCTACAATAGTAACACAAACGATTGTAAACAACATGACCATATTTTCCTTTTCCTGGCCTAAAAGGTTTTTCAGTTTTTCTTTTATTGAAATCGACATTGTTTCTAACCTTACCATGAGCCATGTCCACGTACCTCTTGTGAGCAAAGGAATTAGTGAACCACTTATCTTTTGGAGATTCTTTCTCTTTTCCCTTAGGTTCCCTTTTTGGACTTTTAGAACTTTATTTGAGACGCTTGGCAACCTCAGCCTTGTTCTCAAGAACCATGATCTTCTCTAATAGGAATTGATTCCTATCTCGAGAAGTCGCAAGAGAAGTATTGAGGTTCTCATTCATCTCAACAAGTTCTTGTCTAACCTTTTCATTTTCAGCATCATCATTGATCTTGTTGTCAATGTATCCAACTCCATGACGTTGTTTCACAAAGATAGTTTGATTGATTGTTTTTTCATTTATAGAATCAGTGAGAATATCTAACCTATCAATAATAGATTGAAGCAAAGCATTTCCAGGTAGGTTATCATGCACATGAACTATAACAGATTCTATCTTAGATTCACTGCAAGATTGACAGATTTTAAGGGAACTATCATGCACATTCCTAAGTTCCATGAGTTTGGAGTGAGTTTCAGCGAGGTCATTCTCAGTTTCTTTAAGTTTCTTACTCCACATAGAGTTCTCAACAGTTAAACAAGCAATCTCATCTTCACAATCATCAAGTTTTTGTTGAAGAGCACTAGTTTCCTTCCCTAGATGTTTTATGATCTTTAGAAGTTGTTTCTTGTCACAATCAACTAGAGTTTTTAAGAAGTCATCAGAAGTTACCTCAAGGTCTTCTGAGTAACTTGGATCTCATTTTGCCATGAGACATTTTCCTCCAGAGAATCCACTCAGATTTAGTTTCTCATCTGAGTCATCTCCCCATGAGGCCACAAGAGCCTTCTTCCTTTGAGGTCTTTCATCTTCTTTGGAGTCTTCTTTGTTGGGACAGCTCTTAGCATAGCGCCCCTTTTCTTTGCACTCATAGCAAGAGACATCTTTGAGATCTCTCCTCAGTCCATTGTGAGATGAACTGCCCTTTTGGAACTTTCCCTTCACAAAGAATTTTTTGATGTTCTTTGTGAAGAGAGCTGTAAGTTCGTCCTCCTCATCTTCTAGGTCTGAGTTCTCCTGCTCCATTTCAAGCTTTGTGAAGGCTTTGGAGATTTTGAGGGCAATTCCTTTCTCCAGTTTCTTATCAGCATTGACCTTGGTGTGTTCTCCTTCTTCAACCTCCAGTTTCCCTATGATTTGAGTCAAGAGAAGAGATTGAATGCCTGGGGTGTTCTTCATGATTCCTTTGATGAGGGTGAACTTAGAGTTAAGTCCATTGATGACCACCAGTGATTTGGAGACTTCATCAAGGGTGACCTCAGCCGCTGTTAGCTTTCCAATGAGCATGTTGAAGCGAGAGTAATACTCAGAGATGGTTTCAGTTTCCATCATTTTGAATGTGTGGTATTCTCCTTCTAAAGCAAACTTTCGGCTTTGCTTTAGTTCTTCACTTCCTTCATGCATGTCCTTGAGTGCTTGCCACATCTCTTTCGCTGTCTTGATTCCTATGACTTTGTCCATATCTTCTCTATCCAGTCCATTGAGAATGAACTGTCTAGCTTTGGCGTTTTTTTCCATGATGACATAATGCTCAGGTTTCCAATCTTCTTCCTTTTGGTTGAGATCGACATAGCCATCTCCATTCTCGAATATCCTCCAACATTGGTAGTCATTGGTCTTTATGTGGCTTTCCATGCACTTGGCCCACCATGTTTCTTCTCCCTTCTTTCGGAGATGTGGTTTATTGGTGGAGATTCTAAGCTCAAACTTGATTGACTGAGACATCTTAGATCTGCAAACTTAAACAAAGATCTAGAGCTTTTCCTGCTCTGATACCAATTGTAGGATCGTGATTATTAGATTAAGAACAAGGGAACTGAGAATACAGATTACATTTCCCTTCGCAGCGGAAATAAACAATAAAATGTAAATGAACAAGTTCCTTATAGTGGAAACCTTCGATTTCCAACTAGCAATCTAGGATAAAAACCACTACCTTTCTTTCGAAAGGATTTCAAGGTCTACTTCTTGATTTCTTATCACTTCGGTTATAGATTACTCTAGGAACAAACACACAGTTTCTTTATCTTACACACAGTTAGACAATCCTAGATAAACTTAACAGCAAATATAATCAATCCAAGAAGCAGTCCTAGGCACTAAGGAACTAACTCACTTACAGTCACAAGAACTAGCACTCAGCTCTCAGATTCTTTGACTAGTTCCTCTTGATCTTGGTTTTGGTTGACGATCTGTTTGAGAGCTCACACTATGATGTTTGCTATGAAGTGTGATTCTTGTTGTAGTGCTTGAAGATAACAACGGAGCTTATCTTCCTTATATAGTGGATCCTCGAGGTTGGATCTTCTCTTGGTTCCCACAGAGCAAGCTTGACCTAGGTTGTGTGGTAATCCTTGATTCACGCTGACTTAGACATGTACCAACAACCTAGGCAACTCAGAATCCACATTGGTTGGTCAACTGCTTCAGACAAGTCTGTCATGTCGTTGTCCAAATCCTTTCGTCTGAGGTTCAGCAACCTAGACACTTTGGAACTATCCTCTGGATGGTGACAGCCTTGTGTCACATCGCTTTCAGCAACCTTTGTCCGAGGTTCAGCATTCTAGACATCTTGGAGCTTTCCTTTAGATGGTGGCAGACTTTTAGAAGCTTTGCTCAAGTCGCTTTCACCATCTTTTGTCCGAGGTTCTGTGTTCCCAGCTTTATCGGGAAGAGCAAAGTCACGTGTTGCATTTCTGGGCACTTTTGGGTTCCTTTGGCTTGCTTGTTTGGTTTCGTTATCTTGTTTGGCTTCCATGGTTTCAACAACTGTCGTGTGGTTCCTTTAAACACATCTTTGAGATAAAACATTAGTATCAAAGTATTTGTCATCTTCAAAAGTAGAGAAACTGAGGAAAGGAACTCTCATGGGAACTGAGATTCCTGAGTTCCATTTCCTAACAGGACTTAACACCAACCCTTGGTGCAGACCGACGTCGATCCGAAAGTATTATGTGTCTCCTCCTGGGGTACACACGCTGGTTAAAGCACCCTCGTACATGTCTTTTAGGATTCTAATATACGAGCTTGATACTTGCTTCGCTTCCAAGCACTCCCAAATTAGTTTTCTTGGCACTCTATCATACGCCTTCTCCAAGTCAACAAAGACCATATGTAAATTTCTCTTCCTTTCCCGATATGCCTCTATCAACCTCCTCAGTAAGTGAATGGCTTCAATAGTCGACCTCCCCGGCATAAAGCCAAATTGATTTTCGGACACACTTATAAGATTTATCAACCTTACCTCTACTATTCTCTCCCACACCTTCATTGTGTGACTAAGGAGTTTGATACCCCTATAATTATTGCACTGTTGCGCATCACCCTTGTTCTTATATAGCGGAATCAACTTGTTGAGCCTCCACTCCTCGGGCATTTTTGTTGTCCTGAAAATAACATTGAAGAGTGTCGTGAGCCAATCCAAGCCTTTTACCCCCAAGCACTTCCAAACCTCAACTAGGATCTCGTCTGGTCCTACTGCTCTCCTGCTCCTCATCCTACGGATTGTCTCTTTCACCTCCTCCTTTGAGATGCGTCTGCAGAAACTGTTTACGGTCCGACCTTCTGTATCCTGGTATTCTACGGGTGCATCGTGTTCGTCGTTTAGCAGTTTGGTAAAGTATTGTTTACATCTGTGCTTGATGTCCTGGTCGTCTACTAATACCCTTCCTTCTTCATCTTTAATACACATCACTGTGTCTAGATCTCTGCACTTCCTCTCTCTAGCCTTTGCTAACCGGTACACCAATCTTTCCTCACCCTTCTCGTCCAAAGCCTTGTACAAACTCTCGAACGCTCTCTCTTTGGCCCTAGCAACGGCTCTCTTAGCCTCCTTTTTAGCCGTCTTGTAGTCGGTTAACAAACTCGCCCTTTCAGCATCGTTGGTACTTCTCGTAAACTCCTTGTATGCCAACTGCTTGGTCTTTACCTTCCCTTTCACCTCTTTGTCCCACCAAGCTACACCTTGACCTTTACTAGAGTCCCTTCTGCCTTTAGCCACCCCTAACACCCCACACGCCGCCCTACGAATACACTCTTCCATTTTACTCCACATCTCGTTCGCACTATCCTTTGCTTGCCATGCTCCCTTAGCCTCTGCCTCTTCTTCAATCTTGTCACATAGCATTAATCCACTTGACTCTGACAATCACCACCACCTAATCCTAGACTGTGACATGCTGTTTCTCTTAGTCTTTTTTCCAGCTATCTCGAAATCCAGGATTAGGAGCCGATGTTGGGTTGTTAGTCCTCCATATGGGATAACCTTGCAATCTTTGCAGTTGCGCCTATCTTCTCTCCTAACCAAAAAGTAATCTATCTGGGTTCTACTAGTCGAGCTCTGAAAGGTCACCAAATGCTCATCTTTTTTGCGAAACCACGAGTTTGCAATAACACATCCAAAAGCCACAGAAAACTCTAACAGAGCCAGACCAATGTCATTTCTGTCGCCAAAACCTCCATGCACCTCATCGTATCCATCTATGTCCCTACCAATGTGTCCATTAAAATCACCACCCACAAAGAGTTGTTCTGTCCTCGGGATGCCTCCGATCATGACGTCTAAATCCTCCCAGAATCATCTCTTTTCTTCCTCATCCAAGCCCACATGTGGGGCGTATGCACTAATTACGTGGGTGCTGGTACCTCCCACCACAAGCTTGATTGCCATTAACCGGTCACTCTTGCGCTCAACCTGAACCACCCGGTCTCTATGCTCCCTGCTAACAATGATACCGGCACCCTTTCTTCTCTTACCTTCACCCGAATACCAAATCTTCCATCCGTCTATCTCCCGCACCTTGTTTCCCACCCATTTTGTCTCCTGGATGCACGCAAAGTCCACTCTATGCTGTTGGAGGATTTTTACTAACTCAATCGATTTTCCAGTAAACGAACCCACATTCCATGAACCCAATCTCAACGTAACAACTACTTTCTTCAAATGATCGACGTTGTTGCTACGACTAACACAAGGACATGGCCTAGCGCAAACACCCGGTAAAACCATCTCGGCCGACACCTACCAAGGAGACAACACAAACACACGCGGTATACCTGCCAATGCATACGAACAAAAACAAAGGCACACAAGAACAACTAGCATACACAAAGACAAAACCCTACGAATTAGAAAGAAAGCATAAACCACATAGCACTCTACGAGGAACACCTAGCAAACGGATTAAACTAAAAGGGCTGAAAAACGAAGGTTACCGTGCCCCGTAAAGGGGCTAAGAGTCGCCGCACGGGAAACCGCAGTCCGTGCCCATAAACTAGCAAGGCTAGGAAAACAGCGGGTCGGGGGATTAACACTGAAAAGGGGTTAGGCTGGTTTGGGGTCAGAGGGGGGGGGGGGGTTGCCCAGAAGCCCGAAGCAGCGGGTTGCTGGACCGAGAGGTTAAAGGGTCTGACGGGTAAGAAAGGCATGGGCGCCAAGGAGTGGGGGGGTTGTCGGGAGGAAGGGTGTCTACTGGTTAGGCTTTGGGGGGGGAGGGGGAGAGAGGCACAGAAGACCATCACTCTAGGGTTAGGCGCGAGAGAAGGGGGAAGATGGTGGTTCGATAGGTAGGGAGGGGGAGGGTCGGCGGGGCCGAAACGGTCGAGGTGGGTTAGGCGCAATGGTGGGCGGCGAAAGGCAGTTTTCTTGGCTTTTTGAAGTGGTTTTTGGAGGGATGAAATATAAACTCTAACAAGCAAAAAAAGGGAAAAATGCACTTAACTCAGCCTTTGAGCTCTGATATCAGTTGATGTGAATCAAGTCTCCAAGAGGAGCCTCTCTTCATGACTTGGGCTCGATCGTGGCTAGCAAGACAAGGCTTCTTCTCTCTGGGCTCCAAGTGAATCTTGTTGGATCCTTGATGGCTCGAACCAGGCAAAAGCAAGAAGAGATGTTCTTGAAGGCAGCCGAGAGGAACAAGGTCAAGGGAACCTCTAGAGGAGGTTTCTTGGTTGAATTTTCGTGAAGCAAGAACAAGGGAACGTTGTTTGAGCAAGAACTTTGTTTGATTGAGAGAAAGAGAAGAGACAAGATAGAGTTGGAGTTGGAAGATAGATTGGATAACTTGGGGAGGTATTCCTCAACCCAAATTGGATTTCCAATTCAATAATCTTCAACTAACTTACAAGAAACAACAAAAGAGGTTTAAATACTAGGACATTTCAGCCAACAAGGATTTGCCACTTATTGCCCTTGGGTTAAAGCCCATATGCAAATGGTCTTACACACCCAATAAGACAAGTCTAGAAACATAAGGCAAATACTAAGAATAACAAGAATAAGAGCCTAAGCTCGGATAGGCATGACATCGGGCACATCAAAGGAGGCGTCGATGTCCACGGTGCCATGGCATGTCATGGCGTCGACGCCCTTGATGTCATAGCGTCGAGGTGAGCAGCGGTCGGCCAAGTGATGGCATTGGTGAGTGTCCGGCCAAGGTGTCGATGGAGGTTGGCATCCATCAACTTTTGTACCTAGATGTTCATCACTTCATTATGCATACATGTTCATCTCGTTTCTCCTATACGTTCATCATTGTTCGCATGATGTTTTTGATGTTCATCACTTTTGTCCTTTGATGTTCATCACTTTCATGCTCATATGTTCACCACTTTTGTACCTAGATGCTCATCGTTTTTTATGCATCATTTGCTCATATACGCTCATCATTTTTATGCATCATATGCTCCTATACATTAATTATTTTTCACGTGAACATGTCTTAGATGTTCATCGCTTTTGTCCATAGATGTTCACCACTTTAGTACGTAGAAGCTTACCACATTAGTACCAGATGTTCATCACTTTTTTATGCATGCATGTTGATGTGACTATGGGTCACCTCAAGGACATGTCAAGACCGGTTCAATGAAGAGGAAGGCGCAACCAAGCTGCATGGCATCATGAGCTATTTAGGAAGATGATTGTGTTTTGTTCGTTTTGTTATTTGTTATTTTTGTAATTAATTAGGTAGTTACTAGTTAGTTGTTGTTAAGTTAGTGCTCTAATTTAGTGGCCTTAGTGCTCTAAGTTAGTGACTAGTTAGTGGAGCTATTTTTGTAATTTCTTTTAAATCATTGGCACCTATATAATGGCTGCCTTGCATTGTATTTAGGCAAGACTTTAATGGAGATATAAACCGAGTGTTTAGTGCATTTCAAGCCTCTTGGACGATGGTTTCCGAGGTGGTACCTATCCTCGAACCCTTAGTCTTGTTTCGGTGTGTCGTATCCGAAATACCCTTTGGTGTGTCATATCCGAAGGTGGTTGGGTGATCATGGTGTGTCGTATCCATGAGTGTTCAACCTTGTCTCAAGGTTCTTGGTGAGTCGCATCCAAGGGTCGAGAGATACTTATCCCAAACTCTTCATGAACCTCTTCATGAGAGTTATATCCATTTTCTGTTTTGAGTCAAATCTCCATCAAGCTAGTGTTTAGAGTCACAATGAAACACATCAAATATCCTATCTAAGAGAGCTTAGCCAAGAGATGGCCAAACCAAAATCTTGACGCCATTCGTCTTGTACTGAAAGAGATCCTGGCTTGTGCTTACGCACATCACATGTTCATCGATTTTCTCCTATACGTTCATCACTTTGGTTGTAAACATGTCTTAGATGTTCATCAATTTTGTACATATATGTTCACCATTTTTATATCCAGATGTTCATACATTTTATGCCTAGAAGTTTATCACGTTTTTATGTATTCATGTTTATCACTCTTACGCCTTAATGTCTATCACTTTACGCCTTAATGTTCATCACTCTCATACCTTAATGTGCATCAGTCTCATGCTTTAATGGGCATCACTTATTTAGACATATATGTGCATCACAAAAACATTAAAAAAATAAATCCTTTTACTTTAGATTTGATTTCATATTAAAGAATATCAATTTTGTGTCAAAACATGCAATGAATATCATGGTCATTTTAATAAGATTTGAGAATTTAGAAATCATAAACATAAAAACACTATAGAATTCTGTATTTTTTAGTTGTAAAGTGATAAATATTGCTTATATATTGTAAACACTATAGAATTATAGAGTGCGGTTCCGATGCGGAGCACTCTTCCCGTGCGGACGTGCGGACATGCACTATATGGCCTTATTTGTGCATTTTTGGGCCTTATTTGTGCACTTTTGCAAAAATTTTGAAAAATGCTTGGAAAAAAATTTGAAAAAGAATTTTTTTTTTTTTTTTTTTGAAAAAGTGCACAAATAAGACGTTAAAGTGCACAAATAAGACCCAAAAATACATGTTCCGCACGTCCACACGGGAAGAGTGTTCTGTATATGATCCAAACTCTAGAATTATATATTGTGATGAGCATTTGCAAACAAAATAATTAACATCTGTATTCACTAGTAATAATCACGAGCGTGAAAACGCCTCTAATGTATTTTTAATTTTTTTATAATTAATGATTTTCACTTAAACATTCCCATATACGTTAGATTATGACAAGTACAAATTTACGGGTGATTTTGTGCGATTTTGCCGAAAAATATTCGTACCGGTGTCAGTTTAACCGTAACAGAGGTCTCTGAAGCCTGTCTCTCCTCTGTTCTCTATTTCTCTGTGACGCCCAACTTCGTCCGCTTCCGTTACTGCTAACTACTGCCGCGCACTCTCTCTCCCCGGTGAGATTCTTCTTCTCTAATTAGATCTGAGTTCAACAAATTTCAATTTTCTTGCTTCTCTTACAAGATTTGATGCAATTGCGGTTTACTTTACTGGATCTGGAATAAATGAGAGCTTTGAGACCAGATCTAAGCTTCTATTCTACTCCTCTGATTTTTTAGGGTTTATCTTCCCCTAATTGCAGGATATCACGGAGAAGTAGGAGGAAGCTGAAGTTGCTGTAACTGTACAGCCAACGATGGTATAGCTTTTTCAACTATATCTTATCCCCTCCCTCTTCCTCTGTTCTCGCCATTTTTCATTCGGAACTTGCTATCTTTGCGGTATCAATACTGCTCGAAACTTCCGCCCAAAATTCGCTTGCTCGATAAATCGAAACATGAATACTGATCTATGCTATTAGAAATATTTTTCTTTTTAACGGGACAGTTTGATTGGAAACTATTTATTTTGATGAACTAGGTTTTACCTGAATCTTTGATCTAGGTAGAGCACAGCATGTGTAGGTCAAAACATGCTTCATTTGTAGTTTTTCTGATTATTATTGTGATGCTGTAACATTCCGGTTTCCTTCAGATTCATTTTGTGCTCCTGATCAATCGACAAGGAAAAGTGAGGTTGACGAAATGGTACTCACCTTATTCACAGAGTGAAAGATCAAAGGTATTGCTTCGAGTAGCCAGTGTAGCCATGATCTATCTTCCTTTTACCTGTTTTTCAAGGGGATTTCCTTGGCAGAGATGAGTGTTTCACCCCTAAATATCATCAAGCTGCTTTAACAGGAGCTTTCCCTTGCAAAAATAAGTTTGCTTTTCCATGTAACTGCATAATGTGCTGATAATTGTTTCTTTTATAGAAAATTCCCTGAATTTGTGAAACATGTGGTCTCTAGCCTACTCGTTTTTGGGTGTTTACTTGTATATATTTCGTTGCTCATCTTTGACTGAGCTATGTTACAATACCCATATGCATGGTTTTGTAGGTTATTAGGGAGCTTAGTGGGATGTTTCTCACCCGAGGGCCAAAGCTCTGCAATTTTGTGGAATGGAAAGGATTAAAAGTTGTTTATAAGAGGTACTGCTACAAATGAGTGTAGCCATGCCTCATATGAACACTTTTCTCTATATATATTTCATGCATAGATGCTGCAACCATGGTAAACTCCAGGAGACATGTTTCTTGAATCCTCTAACATAAGTTGCGCTGTTGCAACCAGTATGTCAGTGTAACTGTGTATAGTCAGAGAAACATGTCCAAAGATTTAGTCTGTTCATTCAAATAGTATCTTGAATCGTAATACTACCTTCAGAAGCTCATTCAATTCTTATGATGAATTTGGATGTTTCTCCATGTAGTTATTTTGATCTGGCACTGTCCTACTCCTACATGCATTAGCGAGGTTGAAAAAATGCGCCTAAGTATCTTTTCAAACACAAGTGCCACTTTTCTTGATTTGAAATGGAATAGTACATTATCATGAATGCTTTTGCAGTTTGATTAAGTTTCCTCGTGGTTTAATTTTTGTCCTTCTGTTTTAGTTGGATTTTATGAGCCTTTCCTTTTCCACTCTGCCATCCTCTTTTTCTGATTGATTGTAACAGTAATTTGATTATACTGAATGTGGTATGCCATATGCAGATATGCCAGTTTGTATTTTTGTATGTGCATTGATCAAGATGACAACGAGTTAGAGGTCCTTGAAATGATCCATTTCTTTGTTGAAATCTTGGATCGATACTTTGGCAGTGTGAGTTTCGTTGTGAATAAAAGTACAACTAGTGCAGCAGTTGGGTTTTTAATATCTGGTTGTAATGATTTTTTTTTCCTTCTTATCAGGTGTGTGAACTGGATCTTATCTTCAACTTTCACAAGGTATACATTACCATGATCTCTTATGAACAAGGAAAACCACCACAATACAGTAATTCGAGACAAATCTTAGATACCTTTATTGTATAGCTTCCATTGTGTTTCAATTCGATATCACATTTTTCTCCCTAGGCATTCTATATACTAGATGAAATCTTGATTGCGGGTGAACTACAAGAGACAAGCAAGAAGACAGTAGCACGACTGATCGCTGAGCAGGTATGATTAAACTGCATTGTCTGCAAATCTTGTCGAATCCATTCATCTTTTCACGAATTTTCCCCTTTTATGATGGGTACATTTAATTCCTTACAGGATTCACTGGTGGAGGCAGCAAAAGAGCAAGAAAGTTCAATAAGCAACATCATTGCACAGGCCACGAAGTAGAACTTCAATTGTTCAGCCACAAGTTTTCTTGCCAATCCCTTTTATTTGTGTGCAATTTGAGTTTTGTCAATATCCTCTATCAACACTTGTCAAATGCCTCTCGTCGCCTTTCAGCCAAGATTGTTTTTGTGAGCTGTCCATTGATCTATACACTTCAATATTGTACACCAGGAACAGTCTTAAACTTGTTACCCAATACAATTTTCTGTAGTCTCTTATTGGCTACTGCTGCTAAAGACCCTTCTGAATTCTAAGTCAGTAATGAATGAGTTCATTTGTTTCTGTACAATAGAAATTAAACTGAAAATTGTTCGCCAAAGAAACAAAGAGGTTATGTGACTAGTACAGATCTTTTACAGAAACAATCCAGGTGGGGTTCGATTCAGATAGAACCTCAGATTAGGCTTACTGACGACATGGCACCGACACAGAAAAACTGCGGTAAATATGGTGATATTTTTTGTCCCGATTTGTAATATTTAAGTGGGAAATTCCGGTTAGTATCCACGAGTTTAATGCTATTTATTTTTTACACAGAAAAACTGCGGTAAATATGGTGATATTTTTTGTCCCGATTTGTAATATTTAAGTGGGAAATTCCGGTTAGTATCCACGAGTTCAATGCTATTTATTTTTTAACACAGAAAAACTGCGGTAAATATGGTGATATTTTTTGTCCCGATTTGTAATATTTAAGTGGGAAATTCCGGTTAGTATCCACGAGTTTAATGCTATTTATTTTTTCGATTGGTGTCCCTAAGTTGAGATTTATTTGTTTCATAATCAAACTTTTCATAGTCGAACAGCCATGTCGGAAAAATAGAGGTTAAAAATGAATAGTTGTTGCGAAATTCAAATTGGGATGGCTCATATATAGAGCGATGAACACAATGATTGACTTAGTGCTTGTTTGGTTGAATGTGAAATGTGTAATTCCTAGGAAGTTACTTCATGTGAAATTAAAATATGGGAATTTAAATTCATAGGAATTGGTAAATTATGTTTGGATAAAATCTAAATCATGAGAAATATGGGAGAATAAAATCTTACTCACCCCTCCCTAGGTGATAGCACTTCCTATGTTTTGTAGGAATTGAAAATCCCATGAATTAAATATCTGTATTTTTCAAAATCAAAAAAGGCAAACAAACACATATATTTGATATAATTTTCCATGGTATTTTTAATCATGAGAATTTACTTCTCACACTTATATTTGATCAATTCGAACAAAAAAATATCGAATATGAAAAAGTTTAATTATAAAAGAACACAACACCACAAACAATGAAAAAAAATATGGTTAAATTTCCCTAAATTCCGGAACCAATTTAAATTTTCCTATTTAATTTTAACTCGAGTCAAAGAGAAAACTACTGAATGGCGTCGGCTTCGATATTATAACAGATAAACAAAAAGTGCAATTAATTGAATTCGTTCAATTTTACAAAAGGATTTAACATCCATCCAAAAAATTTTCTTTCCGATCCCACGGCAATTCCAGGTTGTGATCTTCATAAAAAATCAATAATAATTTTGCCCCATATCATAAGACACTTAGGGGACTTTGGGAGGGTTCTATTAGTACACTTGATATCTGTTGCTAAAGCAGTTTGAATGGAAACAATAAGAGGAGAACTCTTAATTTTCATACAAGCATGATGCAAAGACAGTATGTTTAGATGGCATTTGTTCATGGATCGAGATTGTATAATCTTGTCTCCAAAACAAAATTACTTAAGAAACAAGCCAAGATCTGGAACAAATGTACTTTTGACAATGTATTTACTCAATTACAAACTATAGAAAAATAACACTCTGAAATCCAAACTGAGATCTGTACTTGCCCTATAAATGATCTCATTAAAAAACAAATAAGAATCATAGAAAAAAAAGAAAAACTTATGTGTTTTCAGAAAAGTTACTGGAACCAAAGAGTTAAAGTCAAACACATCAAATTATTTGATACGAATGCTAGCTATTTTCACAAAATAGCAAGTGAAAGAAGAAATAGAAAAATCATAAAAGAAATTAAAACACAAGAAGGAACAAGTATTACTGGAGAAGAAAACATCAGAAATTAAATCAGAAATGATTTCTTTAAAAGATTCAGAAGTGAGAATATGAACCAGAGACTATTTCAGGAAAATCTTGAATTAATTCAATCTGAAATTTCTACAGAAGACAATTTAGAATTAATAAGAAACGTATCCAATGAAGAAATTAAGAAGGTTGTCTTTAACATTGGCTCGGATAAATCACCGGGGCCTGATGGTATGACAGCAGAATTCTACAAAAAATATTAGGATATTGTAGGTCCTTCTGTTATTCAAGCAGTTAAAAACTTTTTTCTTTCCGGGAAATTGCTCAAGCAAATAAATCACACATTCATCTCTTTGATCCCAAAATGTGACAATCCGAACTCTACTAATCACTATAGACCTATAAGTGTATGCTCTACAATTTATAAGATTATCTCGAAGATCATAACAACAAGACTTAAAGGAACCATGGAAAAAACTAATCCACCCCCTACAAGGTGTCTTTGTTGCAAACAGAGCCATTCAAAATAATATCTTGATTGCTCATGGAATCTTTCACTCATTTAAATCGAAAAAAGGAACTGAAGGCTTCATTGCCCTAAAATTAGATATGAAAAAAGCTTATGATAGAATTGAATGGAACTTCATCATTAAAATTATGGAAAAGTTTGGATTCCATGAAAAATTTATCAACTAGATAAAAGAATGCATCACACGGTATCTTTCTCGGTGCTTGTAAACAACAGACCCACGAAAATATTTAAACCATCAAGAAGACTTCAACATGGTGACCCCCTTTCGCCTTTCTTGTTTATTTTAGGATCTGAAATCCTTGTCAGAAAGCTCCAAAAAGCTTTAGAAAAACCTCGAAATCCTCTAGGATTTCAAATCACTCAACACGGAACACGAATTCCGTTTCTGACATTTGCGGACGACATTGTGATCTTCTCAAAAGCTAAACAGGAAAACTGCAAAGAAATCAAGGGCATTATTGATGAATACTGCAAAATCTCAGGACAAAAAATAAATTTTTATAAATCGGCTTTTCAAGTCACAAAAAAGGTTACAAACCAAAAGAAATTAGCAATACAAGGTACTCTTACAATCGCAAATATGATATATAACACCCCCAAATTTTAACCCATTTGGAAAGGTATTACCGCCAATGACCTCGGTTTTCACACCGAAGCCACCCCAGGCTTTACCATTGAAACACAATTCATAAAGAACAATTATGATACAAAATTACCATAACTTTCATTTAAAACATAGTCGCGGAATTTCAACACAATTCCAAATGCGACAAAATACAGAGTTATTACAATACAACGGAAGACTTAAAATAATTTACAAGAGTATTGACTTCAGTAGTCAACGCCCAAAGATCGTAGCCTGATTAAAACATTTTCAAATACCATTCATGTTCATAGTCGATCTAGCCTTCATGGGTTCTCGACTCATCTGATGTGCCGAATCGAACGGATGACACCAGCCAACCATGCAGAGAACAATTACGGTTGGTTAGTCTAATGAAAGACTACGCAAGGGTACAAAGCAGAGTGGTTCAAAGTAGTCGTATTAGGCTAGACTCATCGTTTCTCGAATTAAAACCGATGACGATAGTCAACCACCATACTCCTACTGGAATATATCAAGCAGCATGATCAAGAGAATATTCTGAAAGACCGAGTCTTACAGCAATCAACCCAAAAGAAGACTCCAATGAATTGAGTCTTATCGGAAAGCATGACAAATGTTGGGGAACATTAATTAATCATACAAGCGTTCAAAAACGACTTGATGTTTCGGTTCACGACCAACCTCACCGCCCCAGGGCGAATCCAGATTGGAAAGAGAACGTACTCTGATCAAAGTCAAGACGAGCTTTCCTAGCGTACTATTCCCTAGCTATACTACTCGTCTGAGGTTTATTAATTATGTGCTACGACGGCACTTATCTTATTTAATTCCAAAACGCGCATCACGTTATAGGCTTTTAAATATATGTTTCACCATGAGGGACATATATTGAGTATATGTTTCGCCATGAGGGACATATAGGACATATGTTTCGCCATAAGGGACATATTCCTGAATGGGACGAATCCCAAGATTTGTAGCATCAGTTAAGTGCCACCATCTCTATACCCGAGTATAGAGATCGGTCATGACCCACCAAATGGTTTTTGGGTTTATCACCCTTTGCACCATTAATCATTATTAAGAAACGACTGAAACTCGAATAGTCCATCGCTCCTACGAATACTCGTGCTAACTAAACAGTTCAACACAGTACTAATCATATCAAAGCCCTCCAGGCTAATATCGTAAATATATATCTATAATAGCGTTGTTCTAGCAGATATACAACCTATTATAATATCATATTTTAATCCATATTATTTATCAAAACTGTTCCCAACAAAACAGTAAATCATTCCAAATTAATTAACAATCAAACCATTGATAATTAATGGAAATATGGAATGATGAGCAAGAGCGAACCGCCACTTGCCTGGAATAGATTCGACGATGAATCTGGATGAGACAACTACCGAAAATATCTTTTCCAAGGATATGGCCTAAGCTTCAGATAGCTCCAACGGATTACGAGTCCACACGCGATCCATCGAATCACGTTCTAACTAACAAATTAATTAATTATCAATTAATTTGCCTGGACGAACTTAAGGAATTAAATTTAATAATTTTTTATGATTATAAATCATAAAAATATTTATTAAATTTTCCTAAAGAAAAATACGGATGAAAGGGAATCGAAATTATACCGCTCGTATAATTTCGGGTTAAATCTGGACTGGATTGAATTTGGGCTTTACGGCCCACTAAGAATTGATTAAGGGGGGTAGGACCCACACCCTTCTTCAACCTCCCAATTCACGAACAGATGCAACAACAACATCAGCCACCGAACGCAGCGATCGGCTCGCCGGGAAGAAGCTCCTCGCCGTCGGGCTGGTTCGCGTCGCCGGGAGCACAGCCACCAGCAGCAACCAGCAGCGGTGAAGCAACAGCAGCGTCGACGCCGGGAGGGAGCAGCAACGCGCAACGACGGCGGTTCGACAGCAGCGCAGCTCCTCCGACTCGGTGAACCGTAGACCTCGGCCACAACAGCGAACCTCAACAGTGGCCCGCAGCTCGCACAACCACAGCTCGCCGTCTCGTCGGATCCGGGTCGCCGGCGGGATGAACTACGGAGATGGCGAGGAAGAGAGACGACCGAGAGGAAGGAGAGATATCAGATTGGGTGCCCCTCAACCCCTTCCAGATTGGGCTCCTTAAATGGCTCCAACGAGGTCGGAAGAGGAAGGCGTGCCCGATCACCACATCGACAGCTGCCCCCGACAAGTTTTACACGCGGCGGCCGGAGAGAAACGAACGTGGGTGACGTGCAAAATTTTGGGGAAAGTTTTGATATGGGTTTTTAAACCCCGGAAATTATATGTTTGTATCCAAACAAATATTCTAAGTCCCGAAAATACATCGAATGTATTTTATACCACTCAAGGAATTATTTCGGATATCATGGATGTTACGGAAAATCCGAACTCCACTGAAAGTGAAATAATTAATTTGAACGAAGGTTGGGAAAATTACCCAAATATCCTTATTAAAAATTGAGGGATATTACATTACTATCCCTTTAAGAAAAGTTTCGACCCTGAAACTTGCATTAAACTAATGAGAAATCTGCTTCAACATCAACTTTACTATCTGAACTTAATATCCTTAATCATAACCGGCCCTTATGTCATATCTTTATCTCACAATCTTATCTCCTACAACATATCAGGTAATAATTCTTACTACCTCCACAAGATTATGTCTACCTTATAATAATGGTCTCCCAAAATTATCATAACGATATTAATGCACCTTAAATAGGAGAACACACATTTCTCCTCCAATCTGTTTATAGACAAACCCAAGGTTTACACATTAACTTCTTATAACTCATATATTAAATCTTAGTAACCTCAAATCATAACTTCCTTAATTCCTTAAAGATATCTCCCACAATTCCATTACTCATTATTATCGATTTTGGCCCTTATACCAAATTCCAACTTGGGATCCTTTCGGTAATGACTTAACTTATTCCTTTAATCACTTTATAACTTGAACTTTCAAGATTCCTTAACTTTCTTAATTCCCTTAATGGTACTTTATACAATTCCATTATTTATCTCAAAGTAAGACTGACCTTACGCCATCTCTAACTTAAAATTCTTACAAGAATAATTTAACACATCTCTTTAAACAATTTCTAACTTAACTCCTTTAAGATTCAAGAACAATCACAGTATCTTATTCCTACGTTCCTCGAAACGTATCACATAAGATACTACTCATATTTCCTCAAGAGAGTGATACCATAAGCCTTATAGATGACATACTCACAAGATGTCAATCCTTCACAATTCCCAAGAGTCCTAACTCTTCATCCTCTGGAAATTCCACTTATCGAGTCCAACGACTCGTACTGTCTTAAATGACTTATTTCTAATTTAAAATCCTCATATTCCTCACACAATCTACTATCCATCCAGGACTTAATCACATCATTTCCTTATTTTACCTCAAACGAATCTCAAATAGATCTCCCCAAAGGATACCTATGATTTCGTACACTTGGCTTTTCCAAAAGCTTTAACCATTGGTCCTACATGGGTCATACTTACTTATGAACCCGACCATCATAACTCCGGATTTCACAGTCTTACTCAAGATCGCAATAGGGGAAACGAGTTCTTATAGAACTTTTCCTCAATCAACTTATTCCTTCACAACACTTTATCCACACTAATGCCTACAGCATGATTCCACAACTAGACATTCCGGACTTTACACTAGTCCACCTCTATATACTTCTAGTGGAAAAAAAAATCTCAAGTACACAAGTGAGATATAACTCTTAATCTCATTAACTCCACATAACATATACCTCCAAACGCTAGGAATATGATGTCTCAAGAAGAAACAAATCTTTCCATAACTTCTCCCAATATCCTTATTTCCTAAAAGATACTCATAAATGAACACTTTAGACATCAGACTCTTCTAGCCTTGCCTTACGAGGTCTTCCTACGGGTTCTCATCGGAAGTTCCCTCCGGATCTTCCCTCGGATCTTCCCCCTCTCGAGGATCTTCCTCAGGGTTTTCCTCTGGATCTTCCTCCTTCTAAGGATCTTCCGCAGGATCTTCCTCCTCTCGAGGATCTTCCTCCGGATCTTCCTTCTTCTGAGGATCTTCCTCGGGATCTCCCCTAGGATTTTCCTCTCCTTGAGGATCTTCCTTAGGATTTTCCTCGGGATTTTCCTTAGAGTTCCCTTGGAAATCGCTTCCATTTAAACGTCGTTATTACAATATTTCGTTGGCCTACCTTAACGGCTCAACGAGTTCTACCCTAGGTTCATCCCACGAATTCTCATACGGAGGCAAATCCCGACTGCATCGAGCATTAATCCTTCGTATTCGTTTTCTCAACAATGAATGTCAACGACTATGACATCACACTTTAGACATCAAAACTCCTAAGAGTGATTCCTTAATTATCCCATATATCAATGTAATAAAATCACTTAGAATAGATCAACTTGGTAATTCTATAGATGAATTATGAACATAGAGCACAAGATTCATCTACACTAATCTCCCGAGCATTCACACCAATTTATTCGGAGATTACAGCACCAGGATATTAGTACTACCAACTCAGAAAGTACATACTTGATATCTTCGAGGGAACTACTAGGTCCTCCAACCTCGAAATATCTCTGAGAAACAGGGAAATCTAACATTACTAGAAATGATAGAATCATCTCGGCACCTTCCGAGTCCTTTCAAAAGAATAGACAAACACCTATGTCTTACAACAACAAGAAGAAATCAGTCTTTCTAGATATAGAGCTAACTCCCATACCTCTCATATCAGACTAAAGAAGGCACGACTATGAACGATATTTATTTCAAATTCGTTTGGAAGACATTTTCCAGTTCAAAACGGGAAATAGTTTTAGAAGGATAAAACCTTTCAAAATACCCAACCTGTTTTAAAAACAAACTTCAGCTCTGATACCAAATCTGTAACACCCCTAAATTTTAACCCATTTGGAAAGGTATTATCGCCAATAACCTCGGTTTCCACACCGAAACCACCCCAGGCTTTATCATTGAAACACAATTCATAAAGAACAATTATGATACAAAATTACCATAACTTTCATTTAAAACATAGTCGCGGAATTTCAACACAATTCCAAATGCGACAAAATACAGAGTTATTACAATACAGCGGAAGACTTAAAATAATTTACAAGAGTATTGACTTCAGTAGTCAACGCCCAAAGATCGTAGCCTGATTAAAACATTTTCAAATACCATTCATGTTCATAGTCGATCTAGCCTTCATGGGTCCTCGACTCATCTGATGTGCCGAATCGAACGGATGACACCAGCCAACCATGCAGAGAACAATTACGGTTGGTTAGTCTAATGAAAGACTACGCAAGGGTACAAAGCAGAGTGGTTCGAAGTAGTCGTATTAGGTTAGACTCATCGTTTCTCGAATTAAAACCGATGACGATAGTCAACCACCATACTCCTACTGGAATATATCAAGCAGCATGATCAAGAGAAGATTCTGAAAGACCGAGTCTTACAACAATCAACCCAAAAGAAGACTCCAATGAATTGAGTCTTATCGGAAAGCATGACAAATGTTGGGGAACATTAATTAATCATACAAGCGTTCAAAAACGACTTGATGTTTCGGTTCACGACCAACCTCACCGCCCCAGGGCGAATCTAGATTGGAAAGAGAACGTACTCTGATCAAAGTTAAGACGAGCTTTCCTAGCGTACTATTCCCTAGCTGTACTACTCATCTGAGGTTTATTAATTATGTGCTACGACGGCACTTATCTTATTTAATTCCAAAACGCGCATCACGTTATAGGCTTTTAAATATATGTTTCGCCATGAGGGACATATATTGAGTATATGTTTCGCCATGAGGGACATATAGGACATATGTTTCACCATGAGGGACATATTCCTGAATGGGACGAATCCCAAGATTTGTAGCATCAGTTAAGTGCCACCATCTCTATACCCGAGTATAGAGATCGGTCATGACCCACCAAATGGTTTTTGGGTTTATCACCCTTTGCACCATTAATCATTATTAAGAAACGACTGAAACTCGAATAGTCCATCGCTCCTACGAATACTCGTGCTAACTAAACAGTTCAACACAGTACTAATCATATCAAAGCCCTCTAGGCTAATATCATAAATATATATCTATAATAGCGTTGTTCTAGTGGATATACAACCTATTATAATATCATATTTTAATCCATATTATTTATCAAAACTGTTCCCAACAAAACAGTAAATCATTCCAAATTAATTAACAATCAAACCATTGATAATTAAGGGAAATATGGAATTATGAGCAAGAGCGAACCGCCACTTGCCTGGAATAGATTCGGCGATGAATCTGGATGAGACGACTACCGAAAATATCTTTTCCAAGGATATGGCCTAAGCTTCAGATAGCTCCAACGGATTACGAGTCCACACGCGATCCAACGAATCACGTTCTAACTAACAAATTAATTAATTATCAATTAATTTTCCTGGACGAACTTAAGAAATTAAATTTAATAAATTTTTATGATTATAAATCATAAAAATATTTATTAAATTTTCCTAAAGAAAAATACGGATGAAAGGGAATCGAAATTATACCGCTCGTATAATTTCGGGTTAAATCTGGACTGGATTGAATTTGGGCTTTACGGCCCACTAAGAATTGATTAAGGGGGGTAGGACCCACACCCTTCTTCAACCTCCCAATTCACGAACAGATGCAACAACAACATCAGCCACCGAACGCAGCGATCGGCTCGCCGGGAAGAAGCTCCTCGCCGCCGGGCTGGTTCGCGTCGCCGGGAGCACAGCCACCAGCAGCAACCAGCAGCGGTGAAGCAACAGCAGCGTCGACGCCGGGAAGGAGCAACAACGCGCAACGACGGCGGTTCGACAGCAGCGCAGCTCCTCCGACTCGGCGAACCGTAGACCTCGGCCACAGCAGCGAACCTCAGCAGTGGCCCGCAGCTCGCGCAACCACAGCTCGCCGTCTCGTCGGATCCGGGTCGCCGGCGGGATGAGCTACGGAGATGGCGAGGAAGAGAGACGACTGAGAGGAAGGAGAGATATCAGATTGGGTGCCCCTCGACCCCTTCCAGATTGGGCTCCTTAAATGGCTCCAACGAGGTCGGAAGAGGAAGGCGTGCCCGATCACCACATCGACAGCTGCCCCCGACAAGTTTTACACGCGGCGGCCGGAGAGAAACGAACGTGGGTGACGTGCAAAATTTTGGGGAAAGTTTTGATATGGGCTTTTAAACCCCGGAAATTATACGTTTAAATCCAAACAAATATTCTAAGTCCCGAAAATACATCGAATGTATTTTATACCACTCAAGGAATTATTTCGGATATCATGGATGTTACGGAAAATCCGAACTCCACTGAAAGTGAAATAATTAATTTGAACGAAGGTTGGAAAAATTATCCAAATATCCTTATTAAAAATTGAGGGATATTACATGATATCTCTCGAAAAATACCTTGGTTGCCCTATCATTAATGGTAGAGTCAACTCGAATACCTTTGCTGACCTTTTAATTAGCACCCAACATCAATTATCTAAATGGAAAGCAAACTCTCTTTCCCAAACAAGACGAACAACACTAATAAAAACCAATCTGGCATCAAGACCAAACTATCTTATGCAAAGTTTTATATTACCTACACACACACAATGAACTTGATAAGCTAAATAGATCTTTTTTTTTTTGGAACAAAGACAGCTCCTATAAATCTCTTATAGGCTGAAAAAAAATATGTAAACCAACACAACAAGGAGGTATTGGATTGAGAAAATCAAAGGACATGAATAAAGCCCTATAATTCAAATTACTATGGAAAATCTTAGCAGAACCGAATAACTATTGGGTTAGAGTTGTTACTGAAAAATACTTGAAAACAATCCATATATTTCATTACGAGAAAAAAAAAAGAAATTGCTCTTGGCAATGTGATAACATGCTTTTGTCGTGTGAAAAAACTGCTATGCAAAATATCCAAACAAACCCTAAACCGTAGTCCTAGGTAAGTAAAGGTCGAATCCACAGGGAGGCGAATTCTGTCTATGTATACAAATTATGTGTCAAAGCAAAAGTAACCAAAGGGGGGTTTTGTGAGTTTTAATTAATCTCAGCATGCAAAAGTAAACAAGGTAATAGTTGATGAAATCAGTAATGGGAAAAACACTTAGTCAAACAACATCCACTATCGTATGACAAGTTGATCCTATATACTCATTCAAAATCTCATGCAATGGTGATTCCAATTCCTTTTCAGATATAACTAATAGCACAATCAGATACTATTAGCACTAACTAATTAAACAACCCTGAAACTATCAAGATTCAGTTTAACAGCAGCCCTACGGATAGGAATATAGTTGGATACAACTCTAGCATAAAACAACCAGCTTTTATCCTAGAATGCAAATCAATTCTCTTCTGCATAAGACTAGCACAACCACATACTAATACGATGCAGTTGCTACTCTGAAATAGATATGCTCAACCAGTAACAATCTAGATCTAGCAATCAATCAATAACAATAAACCCTAGTTGCGTCCAAATAGAGATTATCAATATCAATCATAAGCAACTTAAGCAAGAGAAAGATAAAAACCATGCAATAGATTAAGAACGAGAATCTCACAACTTTATCGAAACGAAAGCTTCAGCGTCTGACTAAACCAGGGAGGCTTAGTTCTTCATAGTAAGGTACGTAGAAAAAAATTAGGGTTTCAAGAGATGATCCAAGATAGGCAAACAAGCCTTTTCTCAACCCTCCTATACTAAAGGAAATAAAATCTAAATTAACCTAAAACGAAAATAATAAAATAATAATAATTAAATAACCGAAAACAAGGAAATTAATCCCGTTCTCGGCCTTCGAATTCTCGCTCCAGCAGCTGCTCGGTCGGAATTGTGCAACTTCGGCCCACCTCAAGCAGCTCAAGCGGCGGCCCATCACGGCCCAACTCCAATTTGCCTTCGCTGATGTCGTGGATGACATCATCCCTCCAATTCTTCAATTCTCCAGCCAATTTCCGCTGCTTCACGCGTCTTCCACGTGGGCCACTTCTCTCTGCAGCAAAGCATCACCTCCAAGGCTTCTTCTCGGTGGAATCAGCACGGCCCAACTCCTCTCGGCCCAATTCCAATTTGCAATTCACCTGCACGTTGACGTCGTGGATGACATCACCCCATCTCTTCATTCCAGCTTCACTTCACGCCACACGGGAGGAGTTCTTCACGTGGCCTTTATTTCATCCAATTCGGCCCATCAATCACGTGGCATTTAATTAATTATCAAATTTCGCCCCCACACATCATGCACATGAATGTGTCTAAATCTACCCGAATGACACCAATAAAACCTCTAATGACTCTTACTTAAGCCCTACAAAATAGTGCTTATCACAATGATCCAAAATGATTGAACTCATGGAAGAGTTAAAATCTAGACTAATTTGGCAAGTTGGTAATGACAAAACAATCAAATTCTGAACGGATAATTGGGTCATGAATACCCCTTTATGTGATACCATAAACACACAATCAATCCTGAAAAAGGATGCCCTGGTAGCAGAGTTTATGCTGCCAAATAAAAACTGGAATAAGGATTTACTAGAACAATGTTTACCACATGATTTAGCCAAAAAAATAACCTCGATCCCAATACCCTTAAATGATATTCATGATAGAATGTACTGGAAAACAAGCAAGAATTGTTGGTTTTCTACGAATTCTGCTATGAAACTAATTAACAGAAATAAGAGATATACTGCATATGATTCTTCATGGATCTGGAAGATGGACACATATCCCAAAGTTAAAAATTTTGTCTGAAAAATAATGAAAAACGGACTCCCAACCAAAGCCAGATTAGCAGAAAAAGGGGTAGCAACCCCACCGGGTTGTATCCGTTGCAATGCTCAATTGGAGGATTTGAATCATCTCCTATTCCATTGTAACCATACTATAAAAACAATTGAGAAAATGAACTATCATACCTACGGTATCATTAGATCCCTAAACACAGGAAACAAAAAAATCAATGAAATGATTGATGAAATTCGACAAAAAAACGGATAGATCACAATTTATAGAATTAATGGTCTCTTGGTGGGAAATTTGATTTTATAGAAACCAACAAAGTTTTGGAAGAACAAATGATGATGCCGACTCTATAAAAGATGTATCAATTTATATTAAAAAATAAATTGAGAACTGGAATAAGACGAAAAGTTGGAACCCTGACTGCTTAGCAGAGAATAGACCAAAAACACACAGAATGAATAATCTCAGACGACCAATAAATAAATGGAAGAAACCACCGGACAAAATTATCAAAATCAATACAGATGGATCCACAAAAACTAATGGTGAATCTAGCTTTGGCTACATTTTCATGAACAACACGGGTGAACCAATCTTCCTCTTTGGGGATAAATGTGGTATCTCAACCCCTTTAAAAACGGAAACACTTGCAGTAAGAAATGCTCTGATAAAGACCTATGAATTAGGCATTACCGACATTCATCTTGAATGCGATAACCTTACTATTGTGAATGTTCTGAATCAAATCTGGTACTGTCCATGGGATATTGAAATGTTAATTTTTGATATCCTGTGTGTTTTACAATTTTTCTCTTCAGTGCAGATTTTTCATGTCTTCCGAGAAACAAACGTAGTGGCCGACTTCTTCGCTAAAAAGGTCCAGCTGAATTCCTTGAAAGATATTCGAGCTAATCTAGAATTTATAATTCTCATCCGTAAGGATGTTATAAATTGAGAAACTGAATGTGGTTTCCAGTCTAATTCTTACCTAATCAAAAATAAATTCTTACCTGATCAACAATAAAAATAAAAACAGATAAACAAAAAGGTGAAAAGAGAGATCGCCTACACAGTATTATTGGATGCTCGTGTTCTTCCCTCTCTTGTCTGACTCCTATGACACAGAAAAAGAACATCTCTTCGCATTATTCTTCCCATCGCTCTTACTCTCGTCATCCAACCACAACGTAAAGGCTTCATCGCCGGCGCCGGCGCCGGCGCCTCCGCGTTTCAGGCGACTGGTATGCACTGAATTCATTGGTTCTGAATTGGGTTTTACAGGAAGCCAAGACCCAAATCGAATGCAAGTGATTAGAGTGTTGGGATTAGATGAGTGCATATCTGTCAAATTTTGATTCGGGGGAGATTGGATTTTGAATTTGGATTGCTTGGATGTCCTGTTCAGCTCTTTGCTTCTATTGCAATTTGATATAGTCCGTTCCTCGGTTTTGGTTTTAGTTCAAACATTGCAAGGGGGATTTGTGGTGATTGCTTTAGTAGGGTGTTTAGTTTAATTTGTTTATATAATGAGGCTTTATTCTCCCTTTTCTGAAAACTGAAGTAAAGGTTGAAATTGCAACGGTGTAATCATTGCTGGATTCTAATGCTTATAGCTTGGGCTCTTCATTAAGAAGAGATATTTAACAAAATTGGTAATTACCCCTTGAGAGCTGACTGATGCGTGATGAACCTATGTCATCTATTTTAAGCTATTATATTCATGGTTTGAAGAATGTTGCGATAACCTTTCAGTTCATATTTTTCATCTGCAAGTGTGCTCTAATGTATGGCTGCATTTTTCTTGGCTTATGCAACATTCTTAGCTTTTTAATACCAGATACTTCTGGGATATTGTATCATTTTTTTTACATACATCATACATGTTATTCTTGTGCATTGTTAGGTATCCGGCAACCTGTCAATGTTGCTACATGATTGACTGCTGCCCTGTGCTTGAATGTTAGCCGGAAAAAAAAAGTACAATATGGCCTCACGGTATTTGCATGCGATGGAGGGTGGCGCACTGCGCAGCACCAGCTGTGAAAGCTATTTTCTCCTCAGTATAGAGACTTCACTGGGGGATGGTCTACGCACGTTCCTCTACTTATTAGGACTTGCGTACTGTTTCATTGGGTTATCAGCTATCACTGCTAGATTTTTCCGTTCCATGGAGAATATTGTTAAGCATACACGCAGAGTAGTGGTGACGGACCCTGAAACAAAAGCTCAAGCTGTTAAATATGAGAACGTATGGAATTTTACAATTGCAGATATCACCCTTCTGGCTTTTGGAACTAGCTTCCCCCAAATATGTTTATCTATCATTGATTCTATACAGAATATTGGAAGCCTTTATGCTGGAGGTTTGTATGACAAATTCCCTTTATACTGGAGTTTCACTGCTGAATTTCAAAGCGATATTCATAGCCTTTTTTTGGGATGGGGAAAAGAGAGGGGGTGGAGGACAGGGTGGATAAGGCATTCCTATACCTTCATCTTATTGTGATGCTTGGATCTATCAAAGGGGAGAAAAGGGATTCTTCCCATCTAGTTCACAAATTATACTTAAATCACCTGAGTTCTTCCTTCTAATTTTGCCTTTGCTTATGTAAACTTGATATATTAGGGTATTTTATTTGTCTTTATAAAAATAGCAAATTGATTGTCAAAATCTCAGAAGGGTGTACAATTTTTAAAAAATGTTTGAGGCTAAAGTCTAAATGGACAAGTTTGCAGTAGATTGTGTTCGTAGAAGACTTCAAATATGAGCATACTAACAAGTGCTGCCTTATTTAATGCGAATTATTATTTTTAAGAACTTCTTTTGCTACTGGGAACAAGAAATGCAAGTACATGATGTCCTGCAGCGTGATCGAAGTACAATCTAGTTCATTAAAAAAGGATACTTAATTATTTGGACTAGATAACACTTCTGATTTAATGTGAATCTTTGTATTACTGAGCAGGTCTGGGACCCGGAACACTTGTTGGTTCGGCTGCATTTGACCTCTTCCCTATCCACGCTGTCTGTGTAGTTGTCCCAAAAGCTGGAGAACTGAAAAAGATATCTGATATTGGAGTTTGGCTAGTGGAGCTCTTTTGGTCTTTTTGGGCTTATGTATGGTTGTATATAATCCTAAAGGTAGCCTGACTATGGATGAATAGGAGTGCTTGTAATCTGAAGTTATATAAAATAGTAGCAGTCATCATAAACTGATAGGATGTGGTGCTACTTTGTTATGCATTGATATATGGGCTGAGTAATTATTTGCCATTGCTGTTGCAAATATGTAACAAAATAGAAGTCAATAGCAGTTAGTTGAATCAAATCTTCTCCTTCAGATAGTATGGCTAATCCAACCAAGTCTCACTGAGTTACCTCTTGTGTATTTTTCTATGTCATCCTTTTCTCATGCCCATATGCGACAACATGTCTGTGTTTTTCTGTTAAGATGCTTGACCTTCTTGATTCTATATGTTTACCCTAAACGTAGAGTTGATAGAGAGAATGAGACTTCAGTAGTTCAGTGGGTATCCTTGATTAGCATATTAGATGCTGTAACTAGTCATATGTCAATTGCCTTAAATATGTTTCTTTTCATCATATATTAGTGTCTCTTCTGATGAGTAATATACTTTATGTTTTCAGGTCTGGACTCCAGATGTAATTACATTAGAGGAGTCACTTTTGACGGTATTGCAGTTTTTCTTGTTGCTGATTCATGCTTATGTTCAGGACAAGCGCTGGCCTTATTTGTCTCTTCCTTTGTAAGTGAATATTATTGTTTATTTTTAATCTTTCTTGTATATATGTTCTTGCATTCGGTTGCATCTTTCCATCTTCAGTTGTTTGAGATGTTTCTCTGCCTCTCAGTGTGAGGTCTGAGAGACCGTTGGAGTGGGTGCCGGAGGACAAATCATGTGAAGAAGAAACTGTGAAGGAGTATGCAGAAATAACCCAAATTGATGACATGGAAGAGAGGGGTGTTGTTGACATATTTTCTGTCCATTCACAAACTAGCACAGGTAATTAGAAGTGCTTACTCTGTAAATTTCCACCCTGAAGAAAATAAGATCAGGGAATCACGTTGTTATGACGACAAGTTCTCCTTGTTCATCAGACCTGATGTTTTAATAAACTAAAAGCTAATTATGAATAAAGGTCATTATTACCTTGGCAATCACTGTTCTCTTTTAAATGTATACTCCATTGTTGCCTACTTCCAGTTTTTGTGCATCAATGCTTCCCACCCAGCTCATATTCTCTTGTATTAATTCTGTCAAGTCTATGATGAGCTCTGAATATGGAAAGTTTGAATATCAGTGACCTCATTTTGGCTGATATTCCCTCCATTGGCTGACGATTTCAGATGAGCTTTCATTCTACATTTGAAATTTCCCATGACCAGTTATGTTAATGTTGAGATAAATTGTCATAGTTTCTGTTCAATGTAAAATTTGCAACCCATACCGAGTGTTTTTTTTGTAGTTGCAGGCATGGCATATCAAGCTTTGCCCACAAATGAAGTGGGTGAAACATCTGGTGAACGATTTCAGAGGAAAAACATGAGTGAAGCTGCTCATTTCTTCTTGATATGGAGACAACAGTTTCAGGACACATTGATGGTACTTTGATCTATAATACATATATGTTTAATTTTGGATGAAAGAAATATAGTGAATCTTTCTGTTCCAATTGCTCACTCTGGGAAAGATCTAAATATCTTACTCTTACTCCAACCTCATTTCGAGAATATAACTTAGGGAGGGACTAGGGAGTAAAATCAATTTAGGATATGGATGCATTGGAACTTAATCACATTGTTTTCGGGTTATCTTCCGTTCAGCTCAATGGATGATGTAAATTGGAAACTAATCTACTGCTCAGAGCTTATGAAGTAATAATGAAATGAATAGTTTCCACCGCAGTTTAAAAAAGGTCAAAGGTAGTCAAAAGTCAAAGATAGAAAACCAAGTGTCATTTTTATTTTGCATGTCTATTCACACGTTTCATGAATGGATATTCATACTTGTTGCTCATCACAGTTTCATGAATGGGTTGATATCTAAGTTCCATGTGTAATAGAGAGTCTAGAAAATGTGGTTTTTGGTGGGATTATATTTTTGTAAACTATAGGAATGTTATGTATATCTATCATGTCGTTTTCTCTAATTCTCTGCCAAGACAGGCATTCCTTAGGTTCCTTTTTTAAAATTCTGTATTCAGCTGGAAGACACAGAAACAAAAAAGAACGGGAGCGTCTGGCTGAGGATGGCAAAGATTTTGTGGCAGTTGATCCTTTTTCCATGGAGGTTTCTGTTCGCTTTCGTTCCTCCATATCACGTAGCTCATGGGTGGATTGCCTTCATCTGCTCTCTACTTTTCATCAGTGGGATAGCGTACATTGTGACAAAGCTGTCTGATCTAATCAGCTGCGTTACAGGAATAAATGATTATGTTATTGCATTCACAGCGCTGGCAGCTGGAACCTCATGGCCGGATCTGGTGGCCAGTAAGATCGCCGCTGAACGTCAAACAACAGCAGATTCTGCCATTGCAAACATCACTTGCAGGTCTCAAACTCTTCACTCCTCCCTTTGGTCTGGAAAAATGTGCTAAAAATCCACAGGAGTTTGCTGATTGATTCACTTTTTGTGGCTTTCTCTACAGCAATTCTGTGAACATATATTTCGGCATTGGAATCCCATGGCTTATTGATACAACATACAACTACTTCAAGTACAAGCAACCTCTGTACATCAAGAATGCAACGGAGCTGAGTTTTTCGCTGCTCGTCTTCTTCTGTACTTCAGCAGGCTGCATCTCTGTTCTGGTCTTGAGACGGCTAACCCTGGGCGCTGAGCTTGGAGGGCCCAGGGTTTGGGCATGGATTACAGCCGCCTTCTTCATACTCCTCTGGCTAGTTTTTGTAGTCCTCTCATCGCTCAAAGTCTCTGGTATCATATGATGTTTGTTACTTATTCTTTGTCATCATCCCCTTCCATTCTTCCTTTGTTAGAGAAGACCCAATTCTTTTCTCTGTTACTTTAGATGGATTCACATTTTGTATTTTTTTTCAGCATACATGTAATGCAATGTATGAGTAAACCAGTTGCTTTATACAATTGATATTTTCTGGGGGGTTCAACTACAACCACAACAACTGTACTCAATCCTGTGAGTTTCACTTTTTTAGTCTGGCCGCTTTTTTATTTGTCTATCTATGATTAGCAATTTAAAACAGGTCATATCTCAATACTCAAAATTGATAATTAGGAGCTTATTCGATAACAATGTGAGTTTTCACTTTTTAGTTTTGAAACATTTATATAATTGTTTCAAAACATATCGTATCGTACTACTAGTCATCTTAATTCTCAAAACTACGAACTGAAATTTAAATAGAAACTGGGAACTGGAAAGTGGAAAGTCGATGTATTACCAAACAAGCCGTAGAAGGAAAAGAAAAAAACAGAGTTTCTAAGTGGAAACCAAGCAAAAGCCGTAATGTTGACAAAGTGATTAGCTTGATCCAGGACAAAACACAATGATGGAATAAACAAGCAATTGCATCAAATCCCTCCAAAGTCTAGACTCAGAACAGAACTGATGGGATGGGATGTGTTTTTCACATGGTGGTGGCATGCAAAGATGTAGAGCCAAACAGTGAAACAAGCCTTATTTAAGGAATGATTAAAAACTTAAAGACAATCAACCATTGTCTGGTTGTTACACAAAATTCCGAACAAAGGGGAAGAAACAGTTGCAGCAACCCCGACCCGAAACCTAGCTATCGTGCTTCATAACCTACAATCGAAATACGAGTAACTCAATCCAAACTCTCCCAGATAGGCTTCTCCTTACGACCGAGCAGAATCTCAATTAAGCAAGAGCGCCAGTGCAAGCAGTTGCAGGAGCAGTATCCAGCTTCATAGCAGAGCTGTACTTCTTGGTGATAAATCTGAAGACACCAGATAAAGAAAGGTCATACAGATAAACTAAACATTTTGAGCTCAATTCTGAAAAAAAGTTCATAAATCTTCTGGCTACCTGAAGAAATCCCTCCACAACAATTCAGACGTCAACCAGCTCATTCCATCGCCATCATCTTTCCCTTTTGATGAGGCAGAGATTGTTCTGTCAAATGTGTATGACGGAATCGGGTTATTCACAATAAGAATCATATACAGCAAAACGCTTTAGAAACAGTTAAAGTTGTACCTAGAGGCGGTTTTCTTCAGTTCCTCAAACATGGAGCGAGGAGAAAGGCTTCCGGTGGTTAGCCATGGAGAAATTTTGCAAGAGAAGTTTGCGCCGTAGATGCTGTCACTTCCATCCTTGGAGCCCTTGTGTGGCTGAGCTTGGCACTCCGCTGCAAAATTCTTGACTCTCTGGAGTGCTTCAGTCTCTCCTCCCACCATGGGATGCTTCCCGTCCTAAAAAAGACCAATGTTTCCAAGTATCATTTACAGCTTTGTCAAGAAGGATGCTCTACTGAATGAATGTACTTTCAAATTAGTCAAATTCAAATGCAGATGTAGGATTATGCAAGATAGACCGCAATGACTGAAGGGCACCCACTCTACAGGGAAAAGTTCCAATGACATCACATTCAAAACCTTGGGAATTCCACATCTAAGACAACATCTCCATCCTCATCAAAGCTTAGGCTATATGTATTTATCTTAGTTTCAAGAGCAACATTCTGCCGTCACTTGAAAACTATAAGCTACTAATATCTTCATGATATAATCAATCACTTGAAACTTGAAAGAAGCCTTGGTTTTTTTCAAGACCAGTTCATTACACAGCACTAAATAGTACTATATAGTAAGTCCACATCAAACCACAGAATATACAAAGCACTTTCATGACAACCAATCAAGTAGCCCGCAAGTGCATCAATCACAAACCTCAAATAAATAAGAATGTGGAGATCAGGATGACCAAATTGGAAAGTAGCAGTAAAATGTAGAGAAGGAAACCTGAGGCATGGAGGCAGCTGGGTTAACACCCAAGGAAACCAAGGAAGGGATCTCTCCACGCTCCACGTCTCCCCTCGAAGGCAACCCCTTGAGCCTGTCCAGAGCAGCAACCGCATCCCTGACTTTCAACCCCTTCACTTTCTCCCTAAACCCGCCATAGTTGGTGGGCATGCTCTCCAACTTGAACGGCAAATCCTCCATATGGTAGAGTGTGCTCCCCCAGAAGTACTTCACTTTGACCCCCTCATCCTTCATGGCGTTCTCAATCTTGAGCTCAGACTTCACCTCCTCCTTGGACACCTCCCTGTGCGCATAAACAGCATCCGCCCCGATTGCCTTGGCCAGCTCAACCAGAACGGTCTCCGGCTTCCCAATCCTGACCACCAAATCGGAGCCTCTCGCCTGAAGACTCTTCCTGAGATCCGCCACGGCCTCGACCAGGAACGAGGCCCGGTTGGGGCCCGTTTTGTCGAACCCGGACGGCGACTTGCCGTAGTCCCTGGGGTCGAAGCAGTAGACGGGCAGGACGGACATGGACTCGTTGCTGGCGGAGTTGAGGCACTCGTTGTCGTGGACGCGGAGGTCGCTCCTGAACCAGACGATGGCGGATCGACGAATTGCGGCGCCATTGGAGGGGTCGGAGGGGCGGCGGGGGTTGACGGAGAGAGGGCTCTGGAGAGGGATTGCGGAGAAGGAGGGCTTGTTGGAGAAGGGCTTCTGGGGGGAGAGGGTGGTTGAGGAGAGAGAGAGGTGGACGAGGGAGGAGGATGAGAACTTCACCTTTGAAGGGGCGGTGGAGAAGACTCTGGGGAGCTTCGACGCTGGGTTGGAGGGGAGGATGGTGGAGAGGGAGAGGGAAATTGAGGCTGTGGGGGGGAGCAGTGGCCTGCAAGGAGCAGCAGCAATGGCGGATTGGGTGTCGTTCTCAGCAGTGCTGTCTCCGGATTCTGAGGTGTTGATTTTGGGATCCATGGGTGATGGGTTTTTGTGGAGTTTGGATTGGGATTGGAAGATGAGTTACAGAGTTGGGATGATTCTATGGATGGCCCTTGAATTGGTGAAATATTATCCTCCTCTTATTATTTTATGTTGGGGGTTGGTGTTTTTTGTAGGAATGTGATTACCTAATTCTGCATCCGGTTTAGGCACCTAACATTTTGTTCTACTAACCTTCAAACTTTACTGTCTACAGCCTTCTTTCACCTCAAATGTGATGCACCGGGCTGTAAGAGAAATAGAATACGAAATTTGTGTTAAGAGGGAGGAGTATACATAGGACGGTTAGGATCGGTTCGGTTCGGTCCATTTCGGATTCACGTATTTTACATTGGGTCACTATTTGATCAAACTCTCATTCAGATCGGATCGGTTCAGTTCAATTCAGGTCGAATTAGGATTGTGCTTATTTTGATCTTGTTTGGATTAGCGCAGCGTGTTCGGATTTGGGTTAACGTTGGTCGGTTCGAGTTGTGTTCGAGTTTGGGTTAACGTGGGGTCGAGCCGAGTTGTGTTCGAGTTTGGGTTAACGTGGGTATGGTTGAGTTGTGTTCAGGTTTGGTCTAACGTGGGTCAGGTCGGGTCGTGTTCGGAATTCGGTTTACCGCGGGTCAGTTTGTGTTCGATTTGATTGGTGAGGTGGAGTTGTGATCAAGTCGGGTCAGGTCAGGGTTTGGTCAGTTGAGTTCGGGTTGTGGATACCGCATGTAGGGTTGTGTTTGGGCTAACACACGGTAGCGGACATTGAACATATTAGGTTTACCATTTTGGATTAGACATTACATCAAGATCAGAACAAATTTTATACTTGACTTGTGAGTTATAGTTAAGTCTATTTTGTGAGTGGGAATTCGGGTCATTTTGGTTTCGGGCCATTTTGGATTCATACCCATTTTACATTCGGTTTGACTTGGATTCGTTTTAGGCCAGTACGTTTTTTGGTAAACCCATTCAGGTCCATTTCAATTTTGGTTCAGGTCCATTTCAATTTTGGTTCATATTAGATTGGGACGGAACGAGTTTCGAATTGTATATTTCAATTATTTTTTGGTTTTGGGTAGGGTTCATTTCAGATGAATCGGGTCTGTTATTCCACTTTATTTTAATAATTGTGTCATCAATGATATGGATGAATTGATATAATACTTCGACAATATTCTTAAAAAGATTTATAAGGTTAATTCTTTTAGCAACTATTGTTAATTATTACTAGAAATCGAAGCTCGTGCTTCACACGGGTCTTTTATGTATATGTAGTGTCACGATTTAAATTTGAGTTTCTAATATATGGATTGTTGTTTCATGTTTTATTTTAGACGATATATTGTTTGATATGTATTTAAATGTAATATCTAAGTCTTGATAAAAAAATATAATATCTAAGTATTTTAGGTATAAAATGCTATGATTATACGAAGTACAATTTTATTTATTTATTTTGGTCAGAAGTTCAATTTAAATTTTGAATTAAGGTGGTAGTTGTTTTTTGGAAGGATGAGTTTTTTTCTTTGAAAATATTTGGGAAATATTTAGAAATGTCTATCTAATTATATGTTGTGCTTGAACTCGAGTATTTGTAAGAAACTTGCTACAACAACTCTCATTTCTTACATGCTCCACTACCCTCTACATTTCTAATTTTTTGCATTTATCTTACAAATTTATTGCATTTTAATAATGTCTTTTTTGTTATGCTTTAGTTATTAATATTCATTATGATATTGTTTTATTTATTTGGTCTGGAATATATATCGTTTTATTAGTCAAGTTGACTTTACATATTCCTAGACATTAATATCATTTTAATTAAAATATATTAGTCATTAATTCCTATTCTTATTAAATACGGAGTAATATAAATAATTGATGACTTTGTATTTTCTTAAACCTTGTTATATTTTATATAAAAGTACATTAGTTATTTTATCGGTACTTGCTTACTCTTCTTAGCGAAATTATAATTCATAACTTCTTCCTTGTACATTTCATATGTGAGAGTGAGTACATGTCTATTATTTCGGCTTTCATCCTTGATTAATTCCTCTAGACCAACACCAATAAGGCCAAACACAATATATATACATGATGAGTGTAAAATGAATATGTATAAAATAGAACAATAAAAATCATCCTTAACCAAATTAACAACACACCTACCTAAAACGATTTAGTACAAAAAAAGAAACTAAAAATACAAACCTAATTGAATTTATGCTACCAATAGTTGAAGGGTTTACATCATCCATAAAATAGTTTGCTTTATTCTTTACTAACAATCACTCGTCCTAAATCGATTGTCTTTGTCCTCCTTCTAGTGAAAGCTATTGGTGTATGATGTAAACAATCGATGCCTCAATAGTGCTATTAGATTATCCAATTCTCTGACATCTTCACATAAAATTAACCTATCTCGATCAAAAGACAATTATATTAATAACTTTAAACTGATATATGTAAGTATTATAGATTACAAAAGAGATCCAAATACATATAATCAAGGATAGTTTACCGTGAGGTGGATATATACTTGCATCATCGACAATCGAGATGTAATATCCCTCATTTTATAAGGATATTTTGGAATTTTTCCAACTCCCGTATTACTAGACGGATTAAATTCAGAGAAGATCGGACATTTTGTAATATGTTTGAGCTCTGTAAATTTTTCTGAGTAATATAAAATACAGTTGAAGTGTTTTCGGGGTTAATTTGTCGTTAGTGTACTAATATATTTAACCCGGAGTTAAGAAATTTAACCCAAGGTGAATCGGATAAGACAAAAGCATTTTAGCCTTCACCGCACCCCGCGGCATGACTCCACCGCACCCGCGGCAAGGGCCAGAAAACAGGGGTCGTCGTCTTCGCGATAAGGCCGGTCTGACACGGCCGTTTGAGCAGCCAAGTGGACGGCCAAGTGGGCTCTTTTCCTTGTCCCCTTGTCCCCTTGTTCCCGGTTGACCCCTTGCTTGTTCCCTTTGAGGAAACTCGGATTTGGACTATAAAAGGGGTCGGATCAGAGGATGAAGAAGCTTTTCATCTCCTTCCCCTGTCTCCTCTGTTTTTCCCTCTGAAATTCGCCATTGTTGAGCTGTTCCGAGCTCCCTTCGAGTGCTTTCTTGAGTTGAGAAGGGTACCTTAAGTGGTATTAGAAGGTCTAAGGTGTTGGGAGATCGAACCATAGACAAATCGAAGCATACAAGCGATTTGGGTAAGATTTTCTCCATTGAAGCTGTCGCGAGAAGCTCGCCACTGTCTGTCCACCGCACCCGCGGCAAGCTCCCACCGCACCCGTGGCGAGCCTTGTTCGAGTGTGTGTTCGTGGGTGCTTGGATTTGGGCGAGGCTCGATTCCTTTGATTCTTTTCCTATTCTTTTAGATTCAATTATGTGGATATTGAATCTAACTTAGGATCTCGTTTGGGTCATTTCTTAGGGATTTATTATCCAAGATCTGTCACAGTTTCAGATCCAGGAACTCGTTGTCTCTAAGCTTTGCTTAAGCTTCTGCGGATCTAAGGCAAGTGGCGGTTCGCTCTTGCTCATCATTCCATATTTCAATTAATCATCAATTGTTTAGTCGTTAATTAATTTGGGATGATTTACTGTTTGCGTTGGGATCAGTTTTGTTAAATGATATGATTAAAAAGATGATATTAATAGGTTGTATATCTGTTAGAACAACGCTATTATATATGTGAATAAAACATGATATTATACTAGGTTGTATTCTGTTAGAACAACGCTAGTATAGATATATGTTTTTGATGTTGGCCTTGATGGCTGTGATGTGGATTATTATTGTGTTGAACTGTTTAGTTAACACGAGTATTCGTAGGAACGTTATGTACCTTGTGGGGGTTTAGCTGTTTCTTTATAACTAGTACTTGGTGGATTTTCCCCAGTACTCTCTAAGGTCATGACCATGCCCTTACTCAGGGTGGTGCACTTAGCTAGTGCCAAATCTTTTGGGATTTATTCCCTCTGGTATCTCTTGTGAGGAGATCTGATATCTCTTGTGAGGAGATCTGATATCTCTTGTGAGGAGATTCGATATCTCTTGTGGAGAGATTTAAAAGCTTATAACGTGATGATCGTTTTGGAATTAAATAAGATAAGTGCCGTTGTCGCACATAATTAATATACCTTGGGCGAGTAGTGCAACTAAGCGCTAGTGCAGCTAGGAAAGCTCGTCTTAACTTTTTAGTCGCTCGAATGCGACACTGTGATTGTGTGTGATTAATTAATGTTCCCCAACATTTGTCATGTTTCCTATAAGTCTCATTTCATTTGGAGTCTTCTTTTGGGATTGATTGTTGTGAGGCTCGGTCTCCAGAATCTTCTCTTGTGCATATCTCTTGTTTATTCCAGTAGGAGTATGGTGGTTGACTATCGTTATCGGTTGTGATTCGAGGAGCAATGAGTCTAACCTAATACAACTACTTCGAATCACTCTGCTTTGTACCCTTGCGTAGTCTTTCATTAGACTAACCAACCGATATTATTCCCTTGCATGGTTGGCTGGTGTCATCCGTTCGATTCGGCACATCAGGTATGTTGCTGTTCCGTGAAGGCTAGAACGACTATGAAGATGAACGGTGTTTTGACAAGTTATTTTGTCGCTTTGTTTAAAAGACTTCCGCTGTGTTATTTGTGTTTGACATTAAGACTTCCGCTGTAAAGATTCTGATTATGTATTTCTGATGTATTTGGTCGTATTGGAATTATGTTGTAATTCCGAGACTTTGGTTTTAATTAAAGTTATGATATTTTGTATTATGACTGTGGTTTGATGATTTATATCAAATGGAAAAGCCTTAGGTGACATCGGACAGTACGTCTGAGGTCACTGGCGGTAATACTTTCAAAGGTGGAAATTTGGGGGTGTTACAGATTTGGTATCAGAGCCGAAAGTTTTTTTTAAAACGGGTTTGGTATTTTATAAACCATTTACTCGTTTTGAATCGAAAAAGTTTTCGAAGGCTCTGGATTGCCAAAAGAAAAGCCGTTCATAGTCATGCCTTCTCCTTTAGTCTGATATGGAAACGGACTTCCATATCTAGAAAGACTGATTTCTTCTCGTTGTTGTAAGACATAGGTGTTTGTCTATTCTTTTGAAAGGACTCGGAAGGTGCCAAGGTGATTCTATCATCTCCAGTAAGGCTTGAATTCCCAGTTCTCTCGTTATGATTTGAGGTTGTAGAACCTAGTAACTCGGTTTGAAGTTCATCTAATGAAATTTACCTAGTTTGATCTCTTCTAAGTTAATTTCATTACGTTAAGTATATTGGAAGATATTAATGTATGAAATTCTTGGAATTTGATCGGTAATGTAACACCCCCAAATTTTAACCCATTTGGAAAGGTATTACCGCCAGTGACCTCGGTTTCCACACCGAAGCCACCCCAGGCTTTACCATTGAAACACAATTCATAAAGAACAATTGTGATACAAAATTATCATAACTTTCATTTAAAACATAGTCGTAGAATTTCAACACAATTCCAAATGCGACAAAATACAGAGTTATTACAATACAGCGGAAGACTTAAAATAATTTACAAGAGTATTGACTTCAGTAGTCAACGCCCAAAGATCGTAGCCTGATTAAAACATTTTCAAATACCGTTCATGTTCATAGTCGATCTAGCCTTCATGGGTCCTCGACTCATCTGATGTGCCGAATCGAACGGATGACACCAGCCAACCATGCAGAGAACAATTACGGTTGGTTAGTCTAATGAAAGACTATGCAAGGGTACAAAGCAGAGTGATTCGAAGTAGTCGTATTAGGTTAGACTCATCGTTTCTCGAATTAAAACCGATGACGATAGTCAACCACCATACTCCTACTGGAATATATCAAGCAACATGATCAAGAGAAAATTCTGGAAGACCGAGTCTTACAACAATCAACCCAAAAGAAGACTCCAATGAATTGAGTCTTATCGGAAATATGACAAATGTTGGGGAACATAAATAATTTCATACAAGCGATCAAAAACGACTTGATGTTTCGGTTCACGACCAACCTCACCACTCCAGGGCGAATCCAGATTGGAAAGAGAACGTACTCTGATCAAAGTCAAGACGAACTTTCCTAGCTGCACTATTCCCTAGCTGCACTACTCGTCTGAGGTTTATTAATTATGTGCTACGACGGCACTTATCTTATTTAATTCTAAAACGCGCATCACGTTATAGGCTTTTAAATATATGTTTCGCCATGAGAGACATATATTGAGTATATGTTTCGCCATGAGGGACATATATGACATATGTTTCGTCATGAAGGACATATTCCTGAATGGGACGAATCCCAAGATTTGTAGCACCAACTTCGTGCCACCATCTCTATACCCAAGTATAGAGATCGGTCATGACCCACCAAATGGTCTTTGAGTTTAGAACCCTTAGCACCATTTTCATTATCAAGAAACGACTAGACCTCAATTAGTCCATCACTTCTACGAATACTCGTGCTAACTAAATAGTCCAAGCACAACAATAATCATATCAAAGCCCTCACGCCAAAATATATATCTATAATAGCGTTGTTCTAACAGATATACAACCTATTATAATATCATATTCCTTTTATATCATTTAGTAAAACTGTTCCCAACAATTCAATAAATCATTCCAAATTAATTAACAATTAAGAAATTGATAATCAATGGAAATATAGAATGATGAGCAAGAGCAAACCGCCACTTGCCTGGAGTAGATTCGATGATGAATCTAGACGAGACGACTACTGATGATATCCTTTCCGAGGATATGGCCTAAGCTTCAGATAGCTCCAACGGATTACGAATCCACACGTGATCCAGCGAATCACGTTCTAACTAACAAATTAATTAATTATCAATTAATTTGCTTGGACGAACTTAAGGAATTAAATTTAATAAATTTTTATGATTATAAATCATAAAAATATTTATTAAATTTTCCTAAAGAAAAATACGGATGAAAGAGAATCGAAATTATATCGCTCGTATAATTTCGGGTTAAATCTGGACGGAAGGTTAATTGGGCTTCACGGCCCAACATAATCAAAACAAAGGAGGGGGCCCACCTGGGCACTATTCATCTCCTTCAACCTTTCATCCTCCGAATTAGACCAACAGACAGAGGAGCTCGGCTGGGGAATCTCGGCTTCAACAACGGACGACGCCGGGGATGGAGCGGCACCGGCGGGGAGGAGGAAGAGCACGGCGCCAGGACACCACCGCAGCTCGCACAGGAGACGGAGCCGGAACAGGGGAGACGTCGAAGCAGGGGAGATCGGAGAGGGAGAGGTGTGGATCTGAGTTGCCTGCAGATCGGGCTCTATAAATAGCCCCAAGGAGGATCATCCTTGTCATCCCAGAGGAGGCGTGCCCAACCGACCTCTCGACAGGTACCCCTGACAAATCTTACACAGGGGAGAATCGTGGCAGCCTGGTAGGAGAAGGGGAAATTCGTGGCAGGGATATGGAAATTGGCTTTGGTATGGGTTTTACACCCCAGAATTTATATATTTGTATTCAAACAAATATTCTAAGTTCTGAAAATACATCGAATGTATTTTATACCACTCTAGGGAATTATTTCGGACATCATGGATGTTACGGAAAATCCGAACTCTACTGAAAGCGAAATAATTAATTTGAACGAAGGTTGGAAAAATTACCCAAATATCCTTATTAAAAATTGAGGGATATTACATTACTACCCCCTTAAGAAAAGTTTCGACCCCGAAACTTGCATTAAACTAATGAGAAACCTGCCTCAACATCAACTTTACTATCTGAACTTAATATCCTTAATCATAACATCATCATACAACCTTATCTCCATATAACATACCAGGTAATAATTCTTACTAACTCCACAAGATCATGTTTACCTTATAATAATGGTCTCCCAAAATTATCATAACGGTATTAATGCACCTTCAATAGGAGAACACACATTTCTCCTCCAATCTCTTTATAGACAAACCCAAGGTTTATACATTAACTTTTTACAACTCAGATATTAAATCTTAGTAACCTCAAATCATAACTTCCTTAATTCCTTAAAGATATCTCCCACAATTCCATTACTCATTATTATCGATTTTGGCCCTTATACCAAATTTCAACTTGGGATCCTTTCGGTAATGACTTAACTTATTTCTTTAATCACTTTATAACTTGAACCTTCAACATTCCTTAACTTTCTTAATTCCCTTAATGGTACTTTACACAATTCCATTATTTATCTCAAAGTAAGACTGACCTTACGCCATCTCTAACTTAAAATCCTTACAAGAATAATTTCACACATCTCTTTAAACAATTTCTAACTTAACTCCTTTAAGATTCAAGAACAACCATAATATCTTATTCCTACGTTCCTCGAAACGTAACACATGAGATAATACTCTCATTTCCTCAAAGAGAGTGGTACCAAGCCTTATAGATGACATACTCACAAGATGTCAATCTTTGACAATTCCCAAGAGTCATAATTCTTCATCTTCTGAAAATTCCACTTATCGAGTTCAACGACTCGTACTGTCTTAAATGACTTATTTCTAACTTATAATCCTTATATTCCTCACACAATCTACTATCCATCCAGGACTTAATCGCATCATTTCCTTATATTACCTCAAACGAATCTCAAATAGATCTCCCCAAAGGACACCTATGATTTCGTACACTTGGCTTTTCCAAAAGCTTTAACCATTGGTCCTACATGGGTCATACTTACTTATGATCCCGACCATCATAACTCCGGATTTCACAGTCTTACTCAAGATCGCAAAATAGGGAAAACGAGTTCTTATTGAACTATTCCCTTAATCAACTTATTCCTTCACAACACTTTATCCACACTAATGCCTACAGCATGATTCCACAACTAGACATTCCGGACTTTGCACTAGTCCACCTCTATATACTTCTAGTGGAACAAAAATCTCAAGTACACAAGTGAGATATAACTCTTAATCTCATTAACTCCACATAACCTATACCTCCAAATACTAGGAATATGATGTCTCAAGAAGAAACAAATCTTTCCATAATTTCTCCCAATATCCTTATTTCCTAAAAGATACTCATAAATGAACACTTTAGGCATCAGACTCTTCTAGCCTTGCCTTACGAGGTCTTCCTTTGGGTTCTCATCGGAAGTTCCCTCCGGATCTTCCCCCTCTCGAGGATCTTCCTCAGGGTTTTCCTCTAGATCTTCCTCCTTCTAAGGATCTTCCGCAGGATCTTCCTCCTCTCGAGGATCTTCCTCCGGATCTTCCTTCTTCTGAGGATCTTCCTCGGGATCTCCCCTAGGATTTTCCTCTCCTTGAGGATCTTCCTTAGGATTTTCCTCGGGATTTTCCTTAGAGTTCCATTGGAAACCGCTTTCATTTAAACGTCGTTATTACAATATCTTGTTGGATTACCTTAATGGCTCAGCGAGCTCTACCCTAGGTTCGTTCCACGAATCCTCATACGGAGGCAAATCTCGACTGCATCGAGCATTAATCCTCTGTATCCATTTTCTCAACAATGAATGTCAACGACTATGACATCCTACTTAGACATCAAAACTCCTAAGAGTGATTCCTTAATTATCCCATATATCAATGTAATAAAATCACTTAAAATAGATCAACTTGGTAATTCTATAGATGAATTATGAACAAAGGGCACAAGATTCATCTACACTAATCTCCCGAGCATTCACACCAATTTACTCGGAGATTACAGCACCAGGATATTAGTACTACCAACTCAGGAAGTACATACTTGATACCTTTGAGGGAACTACTAGGTCCTCCAACCTCAAAATATCTCTGAGAAACAGTGAAATTTAACCTTACTAGAGATGATAGAATCATCTCGGCACCTTTCGAGTCCTTTCAAAAGAATAGACAAACACCTATGTCTTACAACAACAAGAATAGGTCAGTCTTTCTAGATATAGAGGTAACTCCCATACCTCTCATATCAGACTAAAGAAGGCACGACTATGAACGGTATTTATTTCAAATTCGTTTGGAAGACATTTTTCCAGTTCAAAACGGGAAATAGTTTTAGAAGGATAAAACCTTTCAAAATACCCAACATGTTTTAAAAACAAACTTTAGCTCTGATACCAAATTTGTAACACCCCCAAATTTTAACCCATTTGGAAAGGTATTACCGCCAGTGACCTCGGTTTCCACACCGAAGCCACCCCAGGCTTTACCATTGAAACACAATTCATAAAGAACAATTATGATACAAAATTATCATAACTTTCATTTAAAACATAGTCGCGGAATTTCAACACAATTCCAAATGCGACAAAATACAGAGTTATTACAATACAGCGGAAGACTTAAAATAATTTACAAGAGTATTGACTTCAGTAGTCAACGCCCAAAGATCGTAGCCTGATTAAAACATTTTCAAATACCGTTCATGTTCATAGTCGATCTAGCCTTCATGGGTCCTCGACTCATCTGATGTGCCGAATCGAACGGATGACACCAGCCAACCATGCAGAGAACAATTACGGTTGGTTAGTCTAATGAAATACTATGCAAGGGTACAAAGCAGAGTGGTTCGAAGTAGTCGTATTAGGTTAGACTCATCATTTCTCGAATTAAAACCGATGACGATAGTCAACCACCATACTCCTACTGGAATATATCAAGCAGCATGATCATGAGAAGATTCTGGAAGACCGAGTCTTACAGCAATCAACCCAAAAGAAGACTCCAATGAATTGAGTCTTATCGGAAATATGACAAATGTTGGGGAACATAAATAATTTCATACAAGCGTTCAAAAACGACTTGATATTTCCGTTCACGACCAACCTCACCGCTCCAGGGCGAATCCAGATTGGAAAGAGAACGTACTCTGATCAAAGTCAAGACGAGCTTTCCTAACTGCACTATTCCCTAGCTGCACTACTCGTATGAGGTTTATTAATTATGTGCTACGACGGCACTTATCTTATTTAATTCCAAAACGCGCATCACGTTATAGGCTTTTAAATATATGTTTCGTCATGAGGGACATATATTGAGTATATGTTTCGCCATGAGGGACATATAGGACATATGTTTCATCATGAGGGACATATTCCTGAATGGGATGAATCCCAAGATTTGTAGCACCAGCTTCGTGCCACCATCTCTATACCCGAGTATAGAGATCGGTCATGACCCACCAAATGGTCTTTGAGTTTAGAACCCTTAGCACCATTTTCATTATCAAGAAACGACTAGACCTCAATTAGTCCATCGCTCCTACGAATACTCGTGCTAACTAAACAGTCCAAGCACAACAATAATCATATCAAAGCCCTCAGGCCAAAATATATATCTGTAATAGCGTTGTTCTAACAGATATACAACCTATTATAATATCATATTCCTTTTATATCATTTAGTAAAACTGTTCCCAACAATTCAATAAATCATTCCAAATTAATTAACAATTAAACAATTGATAATCAATGGAAATATGGAATGATGAGCAAGAGCGAACCGCCACTTGCCTGGAGTAGATTCGGTGATGAATCTAGACGAGACGACTACTGATGATATCCTTCCCGAGGATATGGCCTAAGCTTCAGATAGCTCCAACGGATTACGAATCCACACGCGATCCAGCGAATCACGTTCTAACTAACAAATTAATTAATTATCAATTAATTTGCTTGGACGAACTTAAGGAATTAAATTTAATAAATTTTTATGATTATAAATCATAAAAATATTTATTAAATTTTCCTAAAGAAAAATACGGATGAAAGAGAATCGAAATTATACCGCTCGTATAATTTCGGGTTAAATCTGGACGGAAGGTTAATTGGGCTTCACGGCCCAACATAATCAAAACAAAGGAGGGGGCCCACCTGGGCACTATTCATCTCCTTCAACCTTTCAACCTCCAAATTAGACCAACAGACAGAGGAGCTCGGCTGGGGAATCTCGGCTTCAACAACGGACGACGCCGGGGATGGAGCGGCACCGGCGGGGAGGAGGAAGAGCACGGCGCCAGGACACCACCGCAGCTCGCACAGGAGACGGAGCCGAAACAGGGGAGACGTCGGAGCATGGGAGATCGGAGAGGGAGAGGTGTGGATCTGAGCTGCCTGTAGATCGGGCTCTATAAATAGCCCCAAGGAGGATCATCCTTGTTATCCCAGAGGAGGCGTGCCCAACCGACCTCTCGACAGGTGCCCCTGACAAATCTTACACAGGGGAGAATCGTGGCAGCCTGGCAGGAGGAGGGGAAATTCGTGGCAGGGATATGGAAATTGGCTTTGGTATGGGTTTTTACACCCCGGAATTTATATATTTGTATTCAAACAAATATTCTAAGTTCCGAAAATACATCGAATGTATTTTATACCACTCAGGGAATTATTTCGGACATCATGGATGTTACGGAAAATCCGAACTCCACTGAAAGCGAAATAATTAATTTGAACGAAGGTTGGGAAAATTACCCAAATATCCTTATTAAAAATTGAGGGATATTACAGGTAAATAGATGGTGAATACAAGGAACACTATCCATGCTGGTGCTGGGCCAAGCAATGACCCCAGACCGATCATAAGGAATGTTCCAGACCCTGTAGAGGAACACGAGTCTGTTTCTCACAATAATCCAGGAGGCAATGGCCAAGCTGAGGCCAACGCTCAAATGGTTTTGATGCAGCAGCTGTTGCGGCAATTCGAGGAATTGTTATGCAAGCAGTGACTGATATACTGCGACCAAACGCACCACAGACACAAGGCGTGCCAATTCCTCCAGCGATTCCTAGATTTGAGGAGCCAAATGTCCATGTACACCAAGAAGAGGCAGTCAGGAATAGAGGTGTTTATGGCCGAGCACTAAAGGCCATTAACTCTATGAGACCTGACAACTACGACGGGAAAGGAGATTCGGTCAAGGTGGCTCACTGGTTCTCACATATGGAACGGTTGTTTCGTAATGTTGAGTGCACAGAAGCGGAGAAAGTGCATATAGCTTCCCTTCAATTAAAGGAAGATGCGAGTGATTGGTGGGAGAACACCGGTCTTGCTGATAGCCCTGATTTGAATTGGGCAATGTTCAGAACCAAGATGATTGATCGTTTCTTTTCCCGAGCTATGAGGGAAGAGAAACACAAGGAATTTCTATACCCAAAGAATGATGGATTGAAGGTGGCCGAGCTGGCAACCAAGTTCAATCATTTGCTGCAATATGTTAGGACAGAAGTGTCCAGCGAGGAGCAAAAGATCTGGTATTTCTATGAGTGGATGAGTCCAGATATTAAGCCACTAATGGTGCGTCACGAATGCTCTACCTTGGAGCAGTATGTTGATACAGCCTATAAGTTGGAGATGACTCTGGAGGAGTCGACCAAGAAGCGTAATAGCCAGAGGCAAGTGCAGAACCAGCCTAAGGCAAGTGGGTTTAAACGTCATGCGCCACCATCTGACTTTGCCAAATCTGGCCAAGCAAAAACGGATATGACTCATGATGGGTCTACGCAACGTTTGGGTCAGGGAAAGAGTCCAGTCCAGTGTTACAACTGTTGTACGCACGGGCACAAGAACAATGAATGTCTGAAGGACAAGAAGACGTGCTATGGTTGCGGAAAGGAGGGCCATATGCAGATGTTCTGTCGACAGAGAAGGTGGAAAGGAGCTGAGTCACGGCAGGGGTCTGTTAATCAGAACAACCGACCCAGGTTCAGTCCGGTGGAAGCTCCTAGTCCTTTAATGCAGACAGTTGCACAGAACAAGGGGAAAGCCCCAGTGGCTTCTGGGAGTCAAGGTCAACACCTTTACGAGATGCGTGAGGCGGATGGACCCGATGCTCCTTATGCTTAAAAGTGCTTATTACCTTCTATTGGTATGTTGTTGATTTGGGTGTTACCCAGTCTTTCGTTTTGGATAGTTTTGTAGTAAGTTAAGTTGTGTGTGCAACGAGGTTGTGAACCTTTTATTGTAACTCTTCTTATATATGAACTTTTGGTTGATACCAAGTTTGTGTTTCGTTGCTTGGTATGGGGTGAGGTCTCGTGTTCAAGGCTCACCAACAACCTCTTGGAGATGGCTGCCTATTAATTAGGTGGAGCTACCAAGGATGGGTTGAGACGTATGGACAACGACTCATGGCAACAGTGGACACTGGTAATGGATGGGCCTGGGCTCGGAGCCACTAGTGGGCCGTCTGTGAACCATGTAGTGGGCTGGTCCAAAATGGTGACCATTTAGTTGGAACCAAGCGCCTTTTGGAAATTCCGATTACCATTTAGGGTAAGGAGTTCGAGGCGGATTTAATTTGATTAGCCATGGTTCCATATGATAATTTCTCGGTATGGATTTGTTGACGCGTCATGGGGCGGTCATCGATTTAGTTCAAGGACTGTGACAGTGTCATCTGGGGGCCAGTGTGTGTGTAATTTAAGGGTCGGAATGACGCTGATAATGGCAGGCTCATCAATGTGATGGCTGCGTTTAAGCTACTTCGACAAGGTTGTGTCGGGTACCTTTGCCACCTGGATCCGCCCATGAAAGATGAACCATCAATTTTTGATATTCCTGTGTTTAGTGAATTTTCGGATATCTTCTAAGAAGATATTCCCGATTAACCCGTAGCGTGACGTGGAGTTTATAATTGATTTTGAGCCTGGTACCGCGCCGATTTCTGAGGCACCGTATCGGATGGCTCCTGATTGAGATGCAAGAGTTGAAGAAGCAACTCGAAAATTTTCTTGACAAGACCGAGTGCATCGCCTCGAAGGGTGCCCCAGTTATGAATTGTCAAAAAGAAAGATGGATCGTTTCGACTTCGTTTCGACTATTGTGAGTTGAATAAAGTCACGATCAAGAATAAATATCCGTTGTTAAGGATAGATGATCTGTTGGATCAATTGCATGGAGCAAAAGTCTTTTCCAAAATCGATCTGAGGTTTGGTTACCACCAACTCAGGACTCGTAAGGAAGTGGCTTTCTTAAGTCGCGTGATCAGTAAGGATGGGGTTACGGTAGTCCCTAAAAGAAGGAAGCGGTAACTATTTGGAAGCGGCCTCAGGTTGTGAATGAGGTACGCAATTTTCTAGGACTTACTGGATGCTACAGACGGTTCATGGAGGGATTTTCTAAGATCGCTCTACCTATGATCAGTCTGCTCCGCAAGGTTCATAAGAAGTTTGTCTGGATGACAAGTGCGAGGCTAGTTTTCAAGAAGTTGAAACAGTGTCTGACCTCTGCACCAGTTTTGGCATTACCGGAAGAAAATGCTGATTATGTGGTCAATAATGATGCTTCGAAGAGTAGGTTGGGTTGTGTCTTGATGCAGAGAGGCAAGGTTATTGCATACGCATCTAGACAATTAAAAACCTATGAAGCAAACTATTTGACAAATGATCTAGAACTTGCAGTAATAGTGTTTGCATTGGGAAACTGAGACGGATATGCTTAGATGCTTTCCCGAGTTGTTTTCGGCCTAGAATAATCAAGTTTCGGGGTCGAAACTTCTTTTAAGGGGAAAGTAATGTAATATCCCTCATTTTATAAGGATATTTTGGAATTTTTCCAACTCCCGTATTACTAGACGGATTAAATTCAGAGAAGATCAGACATTCTGTAATATGTTTGAGCTCTGTAAATTTTTCTGAGTAATATAAAATACAGTTGAAGTGTTTTCGGGGTTAATTTGTCGTTAGTGTACGAATATATTTAACCCGGAGTTAAGAAATTTAACCCAAGGTGAATCAGATAAGACGAAAGCATTTTAGCCTTCACCGCACCCCGCGGCAGGACTCCACCGCACCCGCGGCAAGGGCCAGAAAAAAGGGGTCGTCGTCTTCGCGATAAGGCCGGTCTGACACGGCAGATTGAGCAGCCAAGTGGACGGCCAAGTGGGCTTTTTTCCTTGTCCCCTTGTTCCCGGTTGTCCCCTTGCTTGTTCCCTTTGAGGAAACTCGGATTTGGACTATAAAAGGGGTCGGATCAGAGGATGAAGAAGCTCTTCATCTCCTTCCCCTGTCTCCTCTGTTTTTCCCTCTGAAATTCGCCATTGTTGAGCTATTCCGAGCTCCCTTCGAGTGCTTTCTTGAGTTGAGAAGGGTACCTTAAGTGGTATTAGAAGGTCTAAGGTGTTGGGAGATCGAACCATAGACAAATCGAAGCATACAAGCGATTTGGGTAAGATTTTCTCCATTGAAGCTGTCGCGAGAAGCTCGCCACTGTCTGTCCACCGCACCCGCGGCAAGCTCCCACCGCACCCGCGGCGAGCCTTGTCCGAGTGTGTGTTCGTGGGTGCTTGGCTTTGGGCGAGACTCGATTCCTTTGATTCTTTTCCTATTCTTTTAGATTCAATTATGTGGATATTGAATCTAACTTAGGATCTCGTTTGGGTCATTTCTTAGGGATTTATTATCCAAGATCTGTCCCAGTTTCAGATCCAGGAACCCGTTGTCTCTAAGCTTTGCTTAAGCTTCTGCGGATCTAAGGCAAGTGGCGGTTCGCTCTTGCTCATCATTCCATATTTCAATTAATTATCAATTGTTTAGTTGTTAATTAATTTGGGATGATTTACTGTTTGCGTTGGGATCAGTTTTGTTAAATGATATGATTAAAAAGATGATATTAATAGGTTGTATATCTGTTAGAACAACGCTATTATATATGTGAATAAAACATGATATTATATTAGGTTGTATTCTGTTAGAACAACGCTAGTATAGATATATGTTTTTGATGTTGGCCTTGATGGCTGTGATGTGGATTATTACTGTGTTGAACTGTTTAGTTAACACGAGTATTCGTAGGAACGCTATGTACCTTGTGGGGGTTTAGCTGTTTCTTTATAACTAGTACTTGGTGGATTTTCCCCAGTACTCTCTAAGGTCATGACCATGCCCTTACTCAGGGTGGTGCACTTAGCTAGTGTCAAATCTTTTGGGATTTATTCCCTCTGGTATCTCTTGTGAGGAGATCTGATATCTCTTGTGAGGAGATCTGATATCTCTTATGAGGAGATTCGATATCTCTTGTGGGGAGATTTAAAAGCTTATAACGTGATGATCATTTTGGAATTAAATAAGATAAGTGCCGTTGTCGCACATAATTAATATACCTTGGGCGAGTAGTGCAGCTAAGCGCTAGTGCAGCTAGGAAAGCTCGTCTTAACTTTTTAGTCGCTCGAATGCGACACTGTGATTGTGTGTGATTAATTAATGTTCCCCAACATTTGTCATGTTTCCTATAAGGCTCATTTCATTTGGAGTCTTCTTTTGGGATTGATTGTTGTGAGGCTTGGTCTCCAGAATCTTCTCCTGTGCATACCTCTTGTTTATTCCAGTAGGAGTATGGTGGTTGACTATCGTTATCGGTTGTGATTCGAGGAGCGATGAGTCTAACCTAATACAACTACTTCGAACCACTCTGCTTTGTACCCTTGCGTAGTCTTTCATTAGACTAACCAACCGATATTATTCCCTTGCATGGTTGACTGGTGTCATCCGTTCGATTCGGCACATCAGGTATGTTGCTGTTTCGTGAAGGATAGAACGACTATGAAGATGAACGGTGTTTTGACAAGTTATTTTGTCGCTTTGTTTAAAAGACTTCCGCTGTGTTATTTGTTTTTGACATTAAGACTTCCGCTGTAAAGATTTTGATTATGTATTTCTGATGTATTTGGTCGTATTGGAATTATGTTGTAATTCCGAGACTTTGGTTTTAATGAAAGTTATGATATTTTGTATTATGACTGTGGTTTGATGATTTATATGAAATGGAAAAGCCTTGGGTGACATCGGACAGTACGTCTGAGGTCACTGACGGTAATACTTTCAAAGGTGGAAATTTGGGGGTGTTACACGAGAATCCTCATTCACATCATTAACTTAATAATTATGCTTACTTCAGTGACCATGTCTTTTTAAGGTGTTGCCCACTATCTCCCAAGCTTCACTATATGGCTTTTTAAAGCTAATTTCCATGTAGAAGAATGAGATGTTGGATGCCCAGAGCAAATGAACGGAATATCACCGTTTTTGCCCTTTTATAGATGAAAATGTTACTTGGAAAGTGAAGCCATTTTGACATATAACCGTTTAGACATCTTGACTATAATTTATTTCCAACCATTCACTGTGTACTAAATACGGAAGTCACGTATAGTAATTGGATAATATTAAAATAGGAGTAAATGAGAGCAAAATATAACGGGTACAGTATGTAGTAACTATCACTAATTGAGATTTAGGTTAAAAAATGAGTCATAACCTAAAGAGTAGTCCGTACGTAGAGGCAAGATTTAGCTGAAAAAAGTGTGTGAGGGGAGGGAATAATTACTTACAAATAGTGCTCATTTTTATATATACACATAATTATGCTATGGTATATTAAAATAAACAAAGAAAAATTAATTAATTAAATTACAAAGTAGCCTATAATTGTACTTATGTATTTTATATTGGGTTATAAACCCTATAGTAAAAACCGATCGGAAAATCTAACATATTATATACATATTATATACTAAGGGTGATAAACTAATCCTACACGCAAACTATAACTTTAGGCCTTTGATTTTGTCTTTAAGAGTTAGCATTCAATGACCTAGAATGCGAACTTTTAAATATATAAAGATATAGATGATTATTTTTCATGCTTAATAGAAATATAAATTGAACTATGTTAAAAATTTAACGTGAAGATATAAGAATTATACAACGATATGAAAATGAGGACTTTTTATTTGATTAATATGTAGTAATTATATATAATTGTGAATAAAAAACTTTGTATATTATATAGACAATTATAGATTATTAATATAATTGTTAATATATGAAATTGTCACTTTAGTACTTTTTGGATTTGAGAAATTGTTTAAATTTTGTGCTAAATAAATAAGGCATGAAATGAAAAAAAAAACTAATTCATCTTTAAAAGTTAGCATTCAATGACCTAGAATGCTAACTTGTAAATATATATAGATGACTAAATTAGAAGGTTTGAATCTGTGTTTTGTATGGGATAATATGTATTATTATTGTGTTTTGTAAGTGGTTGTTTCTATATTTGTTTTAAGATTTATGATTCTATTAACTATTTGTTATAGTTGGAAACTTGATTTTGTTTTCTACATATTTGTGATTATTTGTGATTGTGTAATTTAGTTTGTAAATGTGACTAATGTTGGTTATAGTATTTATTTTTTTTCTAAAATTGAATAATCTTTATATTGATGGTTCTCTTAAAATTTTGCTAAAGTATTTATGTTACATAATTAAAATAAGGAGTAATTTTATTTTGTTGTACAATAGAAGACATATATTAAGTGCTGAAATTAAATAATTTATATTGAAAATAGAAGATAAATATTAATGTATTTGGGTTCTTAAATTATTTTTATGTTTTCCATTAATGTATCTGTAGATCATTTTATAAAAGATATTATATTTGAATAAGAAAATTACAATTTATTGAATTTTACATTTTTTTATATCTTCATCTGTAAAATATATGCTTGCTATTCAAATACACAATTCAAAAAGGATTTTACATAAAAGCATTTTGCATGTTACATAATTAAATATATTTATTGCTAATAAAATGCTTGCTATTGAAAAAGGAATTTTTGCTTATTTTGAAAGTAGAAGACACATATTAATTTATTTAGGCTATGAAATCACTTTTAATTTTTCCATTTATTTATCTTTAGATTATTTTATAAAAGATATTATATACAAATATAAAAATTAAAATTTATTGAATTTACATGTATTTAATCTCCTCATCTAAAAAGTTTTTTAATTGAATTTACATTTATTTATCTTTTATCACTTATTTCCTTGCTAGTTGCTATTGAAAAATGAATTACGTTTATTAAAAAAATACTTAATATTAAATGAAAATATTTATTACACAAAACACTATGTTTTTTGGTATAATAGATTATAGGAGAACGGATCAAACGCGGAGCTCTCTCCACGTGAAAAGTGCGGATTAACTGTAGTCGTCAGATCAATTCAATCCAACTGCCAAAAATTGACATAGGGTATCGCGCGTGTAATGATAATACTATGTTGTCTTCTTCACAAGGCTCATCACCCTCCCATTCTCCTTTTGTACGATCTTCATCTCCGCCTCCGACGACTCCAGAAAATCCTTCATCTCCCGGAGAAATCTGCCGCCGGAGGACTTGCACTTCGCCACCAATTTCCGAGTCTCGTCGATGCGGGATCCGAGACAAGCGAGCATCGCCTTCACCGATTCGTAGTCTATAAACGCGGATTCTTGACATTCGAGAAATCGGAGCTTAGTCCACCAACGATCAGAAGCCCCATTTTCAAGAACTCCTTCTCTATGTCTTCTCTTACTCCCGATTCGTCTGATTGCGGAGCAGATCGCGCCAAAACGCATCTCCTCCCTTCGTTTCTAACCACTTCGTGCACCACAAAATGCAGCAGCGTCGTCTTCCTGTCGCTGCTCTTGTAATCGGAGAGCTTCAGAAGCGTGTTGATATTACTTAAAAGTGCACAAATATGTAGACATAGGTGCATAGATATTATGTAAGAGTGCACAACTTATATGTATTAATAGGCGCATCGATATTGCATAAAAGAATAAAAGTGTACAAATATGTATACAAGGTGCATATATATTATTTAAAAGTGCACAAATTAATATGTATAAATAGATGCATAGATATTGCATAAAAGACTAAAAGTGCACAAATATGTATACTTAGGTGCATAAATATTGTGTAAAAGTGCACAAATTAATATGTATAAATAGTGTTGAATTCCTTAGGTTTTGATGGTAACAAACATTCAACTAATCTGGTAACTAAGTGTTTCAGGAACAAAACAGTTGTCTCAGGGATCCATTACAACAAAGGAGTGCAGAGGGAACAAAGCGATCTCCACATGCTTTGTTACCTCTCAAGGAACATCAATGACAAACAACGCTCGAGCTGTGAACGGAATGAAGGATTTCCAGCGTGACGATTATGGAAACTATCTTGGAAGATCACGCGATCAAGGAAAAGGAATCTCGACTGGAAGGATATCGCCGAAGAGAAGATTTGGAGAGAGAATCTGAATGTGTTATCTTAGGAAATCTTTCCTAAGATAATATATTTGGAGAGAGAAGAATTCTATCTTTAACCGATTTTGTTATCTTAGGAAATTCCTTCCTTAGATAATATAGGCTGTTAAGATTATATTCTCCATATAATATCTTCTTGTTACCTAGTTTAAAAAGATATTTTTTATCTTGTTACGATTAGGGTTTTAGTCGAGTTGTATTTATAGGAGTGTGGATTCATTTCTATGTACGACGACCACGACGACGAACTGAGAGCATTTGATTAAGAAGAAAAAGAGAGTGAAGTGTTTGTGAGTCTTAGAGGGTTGAGTTCGTATTCATCATTGTAGAAGAGAGTTTCAAATCTAGGTGGGAAGTCTAGGGTTTGAAGTCCAGGATACAAGTGTAATCGAACAAGAAATCAATAAGACAAGTAGACGCTTTAAAATCCTCTCAAGCGAGAAGCTTAAAGGTAGTGGTTTTTCCTTGATTAGTTATTTGACTGATTGGGGTTTCCACTATACATCATGAGTTCGTTCTTTATCTTTCTTGCTATATTATTCCGCTGCACCTTCTATGGGAACAAAGCCTTTGTTCCCTCAGACGTAACTCTAACGATCCAACAATTGGTATCAGAGCCTGGTGCTCTAGATTGTGTTCGTTATAGACTTTGCAGGAAAGATGTCGTCAAGCAATGCTATTGGAGATTCATTCTGGAAGCCTCCGACTCTGAAGGCCGGAGAATATGACTGGTGGGTGGAACAAATCGAGTCCCATATTTGTTCCCTCGATGGACAGATATGGCGAGTCATTGAAGTTGGCCATATAACCATTCCGAATGATAAAGATGCTACAAAGCCAAAGGCGAAAGTAGACTACACTGATGATGACTGGAAGAAGCTGGAAAAGAACAGCAGAGCCAAGAAGATCCTTCATATGGCCTTGCTCCCCTCGGATCTCAAGAAAATCATGGGCTACAAGACTGCCAAGGAGATCTGGAATGCTCTAAAATGCCTTCATCATGGAAATGAAGATGCTAAGAAAAACAAGATTCTTTCCTTGATGAAAGAGTACGATCAGATCTCTCAGGGGAAGGATGAACATATTCAGGAATTCTACTCCAGATTCCAAGGGATAGTAGGCCAGCTTGAGTTCCTTGATGAAGAAATGTTAGACTAGAAGCTCACTCATCATTTCATGCAAGGCCTCAACTCTCAATGTGATGCAATTGCTCTCGCTCTCTACTCCCAGACGGATGTCAAGACTCTCACTATGGAAGAGGTGGTTGCCAAGCTGGAAAGCAACGCCTCCGTCTACAATCACAAGATGAACAAGAAAGGAGAGGAGAAGGCTAAACGCATTGCCTTAAAGGTGTAATACCCCTCAATCCGTAGTAAGGGTATTTGGGTAATTTTTCCCAACCCTCGTTCTGTAATCGTGTCACTTTCAGATAAGTTCGGATTTTCTGTAACGTGTTCGATCTCTGTATTACTTCCCTGAGTGGTATAAAATACATTCGACGTATTTTCGGGGCTTAGAATATTTGTTCGGGTACAAATATATATAATCTGCGGTTTAAACCCACGCCAAACCTTTTCTCGGGCAAACAGACGCGGAAAAGGCATTTCTGCGACCGTGGAAAATTGGCTCTCAGAAGAGCTAGGCACAGGAATATTCCGCGACCGCGGATAAAGTTCCACGACCGCGGAAAAGTCCACCACGCCAACGTCGCGTCGTCTGCAGAGCATCGTCGTTCACGCCGCCGTTGATCGTCTGACTCGCCGTTGATCTAGGCGGGGAGGGCTCCTTCCTTTGTCTATAAAAGGAGGTCGATTTGGGAGGTTTAGGGGCACCCAAATCTGAGATCCCTCTCACTCTCTCTCTCTCGTTTTCCATAGTCGCCGAAGTTTCGAGCTCTCGCCGGAAATCTTCGAAGTGTCGTCGGAAGCCTTGCCGGGAGTAGTAGCAGCCTTGGAGTGGTGCATTGGAGGCGCAAGGAAGGCTGGAGTCGAAGCCCTCGCGAACCAAGCCCTCTCGCATCGTCGCCGGTGAGTTTTCTCCCTTCGGAGTCGCCGGAGTTCATGGCCGCGACCGCGGCAGTGTCAAGGTCGGCCGCGTCCGCGGCCGCTGTCATGACACTCGCGGTGGCCTTGTCCTCGATGGCCGTGACCGCGGAATCCCAGCCGCGACCGCGGATTGCTCTGGCAATCGCGATCGTGGCCTTGGATGTCCCGGTCTCGGGCGGGACTTTCGTCCTTTCGATTTCGTTCGTTCCTTCTTAGATTCGTATCATTTTATTGTCGAATCTAACCTAGGGTTTCGTTATGGGTCGTCGTCGTAGGAATCTGTAATTCGTCTTCCGTTCCCGTTCCAGACCCAGAAACCCGTCGTCGCTCAATCGTTCATCTAGATTAAGGCAAGTGGCGGTTCGCTCTTGCTTATCATTCCATGTTTCCATTAATTATCAATTATTTCGAATTATTAATTAAATTGGGATGAATTGTTGTTTTCGTTTGGGAACAGATTTTTATAAACAATATGATTTAAAATGTGATATTATAATAGGTTGTATATATTGCTAGAAACAACGCTATTATATCTGTTATTACCATGATGGTATTGGTGTGGATTTTATGTGTGAACTTATACATTATAGTTAGAACGAGTATTCGTAGGAACGCTATGTACCTTGCGAGGTCTAGTCTTTTCTTTATAACTGGTATTAGGAGGATTTTTCCCTAATACTCTCTCTGGTCATGACTATACCCTTACTCAGGATAGGTGCACACAGCTGGTGCCACCATTCGGAATTTATTCCCTTCGATATCTCTCGTGATGAGATGATATATCTTAAAAGCTTGTAACGTAAATGTACGCTTTGTCACTAAAACAAGATAAGTGCCGATATGCACATAATTAATTAACCTTGGGCGAGAAGTACAACTTGGAACCTCGTCTGGACTTCGATTAGAGTAAGTCCTCCTCCAAATCTGAATTCGCATTACGCGGTGAGGTTGGTCGTGGACCCAAATGGTCAAGTCTTTTTAAACGCTTGTGTGAAATTATAATGTTCCCGAACACTTGTCATACTTTCCGATAAGACTCAATATTTTGGAGTCTTCTCTTCATACGTTTCCTTAAGACTCGATCTTTAGGAGTCTTCTCTTGATCTTTCTGTTTTGTATCCTTCCGTAGAAGTATTGAGGTTTACTATCGTCATCGGCTTTCATTCGAGAAGCGATGGGTCTAACCTAATACGACTACCTTAGAACCTTTCTGTTTTACCCTTGCATAGTCTTTTATTAGACTAACCAATCGGTTATTTTCCCTTTCATGGTTGGCCGGTGTCATCCGTCTCATACGACACATCAGGTAAACTTTCGTTCCATGAAGGCTAGAACCGATGATGAAGGCAGATGAAGTGTTTAAGAGTTTTATCCAGGTTGAAGATCCTAGGCGGGTGATCGCTTCGATCAAGACCCTTATGTTATTTATTTAAAAGACTTCTGTTGTATTATACATATTCTGTATTTCTGTTGTATTTGGGATTTGGGATTTACGGATGTAATTCCTAACTTTGGTTTAAATAAAGATTATGATATTTCGTTTTATCAGTGTATTTTATGATTTGTATGAATGGTTAAGCCTTGGGTGGCTTCGGATGTGAAATCTGAGGTCACTGGAGGTAATACTTTCAAGGATATATATTTGGGGGTGTTATAGATTTGGTTACAGAGCGGATTTTTTTTTAAAAAACGGGTGGGGTTTCAAATCGTCTTACTAAAAACAAAGATTTTATTAACCTTTTATCCGTTTTCGAATTGATAAAGTTGTTTAAATTCAAAAAAATTTGAATTTCCAAATAAAGTCATACTTAACTAGAAAATGTGTTGTTTTGAAATCTTCTGCCGTTCTAGTCGTGCCTTCTTTCCAGTCTGATATAGTAAGTTCGCTTCTATATTTAGAAAGACTAATTCTTTTCTCGTCGCTGTGTAGGTTATGGGCGCATTCATCTCTCATCGGAGGAACCCGAAGGAAGCCGAGGTGGCCCTGCCATCTCCAGTTAGGCTTGAGTTCCCGGTTCCCCCGCCGTGCTTTGAGGTCGGGGAGCTTAGTAGTCCACCCGAGGAGGTGAAGACCGTACTCGAGGAGTCGGTGGTGTTAGTGTCCGACAGGGCCGAGGTTCCCGAGGTGGAGCCTAAAGCAGACCCAAGGGAAGACACAAAGGAAGAGGAGGAGCCGGCGCAGTACCTTGGAGGGTACTACGACGATGACTTCGAAATTGAGGAGGATCCTGAAGAAGACCCGAAAGAAGATCCGGAGGAGGATCCTGAAGAAGACCCGGAAGAAGATCCGGAGATGGAATTCATCTTCCCGAGTCCGACGTCGCCACTTGGGCGGGAGTATTCCCCATTGTCTCCTGCCACTTGGGAGGCATTTAGTGCTGAAGGTACAGTCAGGAGGAGGAGTGGACCGCGAGATGCATCTGAGGGCTCACAGTTTATTCCTACTCCGAGGAGGCCAGTGATGAGTCCTGACTCACGACAGGTGTTTTGCCAGAGTCAGATGGCTTCCTCTGAAGCGCGTCGCCTGGTGGACGAAGCGGTTGAGAATGCTCGTAGGAGGGCAAGGTCGTGGGAATCGATGGGTACACCGAGGGTGGTCCCGACCCAGCAGGCCAGGCCAAGGCCCCAAATGCTGGAGGAGCGACTGGAGGAGTGGTCGAACGCCCTAGACGACATGGATGAGAGGACATACGAGGCTGAGCTCGGTCTCTCCCGAATGCTTGTGGACGTCTGCGAACTCTAGGAGTATATCCGCCAAGCAAGATTGCTACTTGACCCTTTGTACGAGGTGAACAGGGCAGACTTCCAACCAGGATTTCTGGAGGAGTTTTGCTACCCACCGGGATCTGATGGGGCTGGACCAAGTGTTCCCACGCCTAGGGAAAGGCCGAGGGCACCAAGGCCGAGAGGTGAGCCGTGTGCTCCAGGGCCGAGTATGTCAAGAAGTCCGACACCAGACCCCGATGATAGACCACGTGCGAAGAAGCAGTACATGCGAGTTCCCGATTATAGGAAGTTTTTCAGAGCACCATGATGGGGGCCAGTGTTAAGTTTAGCAGTCTTCTTTTCTAGTATTTCGGTTGTTTCGTTTCGATAGCATTGTATTCTCCAAGCAATTTTGCCTTGTCGCTTGGAAGAATTTCCGATGTAGACCTATCAAACTCAGTTTCAGTTCATCAATGAAAGTTTACCAAGTTTGGTCTATTCTAAGTCGATTTTATACGTTGTGCATGTGAAATGATATTAATGTTGCGAAATACTTGGAATTTGATCGGTAAACAGATGGTGAACACAAGGAACACCATTCGTGCTGGTGATGGGCCAAGCAACAACCCCAGACTGAATCTAGGGAATACCGCGAATCCATTGGATGAGAACGAGTCTGTTTCTCACAACAATCCAGTGGGCAGCGACCAAGTTCCGGTCAATGCTCCAGTGGTGTTCGATGATGCGGCAATTGAGGCTATTCGGGGGATCGTGATGCAAGCAGTCACCGATATTATGCGACCGATCACGCCTCAGGCACAAGGTGTGCCAATTCCTCCTGTGGTTCCTAGATTCGAGGAGCCAGCTGTCCATGTACCTCATGAGGATGCGGTCAGGAACAGAGGCAATTATGGCCGAGCGCTAAAGGCCATAAGCTCTATGAGGCCTGACAACTATGATGGGAAGGGAGAGCCAGTCAAAGTGGCGTATTGGTTCTCGCACATGGAATGACTGTTCAGAAACGTCGAGTGCACATAAGCTGAGAAGGTGCACATTGTTTCCCTTCAACTGAAGGAGCTGGCTAGTGAATGGTGGGAAAGCACCGGTCTAGCTGATCACCCTGGGTTGAACTGGGGAATGTTTAAGGCGAAGATGACTGATCGATTCTTTTCTCGAGCTATGAGGGAAGAGAAGCATAAGGAGTTTCTCTATCCGAGGACGGATGGATTGAAAGTGACTGAGCTTGCGGCCAAGTTCAATCACCTGTTGCAGTACGCTGGGCCGGAAATGTCCAGTGATGAGCAGAAAATCTGGCATTTCTACGAGTGGATGAATCCAGACATCAAGCCACTAATGGTACGTCACGGATGCTCTACTCTGGAGCAGTACGTGGACGCTGCCTATAAGTTGGATGTGACTCTGAAAGAGTCGGCTAAAAAGCGCAATCGCTAGAGACCGGCACAGAGCCAGCCTCAGGCAAGTGGGTTCAAGCGACCCGCGCCACCGTCAAACTTTGCCAAGTCTGGCCGAGCTAGAACGGAGATGACTCACGGAGGGTCTACGCAACGTTCGGGCCAGGGCAAGAATCCGATCCAGTGCTATAACTGTGGTACACCCGGGCACAAGAGCAATGAGTGTCCGAAGAAGAGGAAGACGTGTTTTGGCTACGGGAAGGAGGGGCACTTGCAGACATTTTGTCCGCAGAGGAGGCAGAAGGGAGCTGAGTCACAACAAGGGTCCGTTAGTCGTAACAACCGACCCAGGTTCAGACCAGTGGAAGCTCCTAGTCCTTCGACGCAGACAACTGCGCAGAACAAGGGGAAAGCCCCAGCTGCTTCAGGAGGTCAAGGTCAGTGACTCTATGAGATGCGCGAGGCTGATGGACCAAATGCTCCTACTGCTCAAGGTACTCTATACCTTCATTCTACTTCTGTGTGTATGCTTTTCGATTCGGGTGCTACCCATTCTTTTATCTCGAAAAGTTGCGTAAGTAAGCTAGGATTAGTATGCAATGAGGCTTGTGAGCCTTTCGTAGTCAATCTTCCCAATGGTGAACATTTAGTTGGAACCAAGCGTCTGTCAGAATTTCCGATTTCCATTCAGGATAGAAAGTTTGAAGTCGGTTTGATCTGTATAGCCATGGCTCCATACGACATTATTCTCGGTATGGACTGGTTGACGCATCATGGGGCGGTGATAGATTTCAGCTCAAGGACTGTGACGGTGTCATCTGGGGGCCAGTTCGTATGCAAATTCAAGGGTCGTAATGACGCTGATAACGGCAAGCTCATCAATGCGATGGATGCGTGTAAGCTACTTCGACAGGGTTGTGTCGGGTACCTGTGCTATCTGGACAAGCCCAAGAAAGATGATCCTTCAGTTCTTGATATTCCAGTCATTCACGAATTTCCGGATGTCTTTCCGGAAGAGATTCCCGATTTACCCCCGAATCGTGACGTAGAGTTTACCATTGATCTCGAGCCTGGTACCGCGCCAATCTCCAAGGCACCGTACCGGATGGCTCCAGCTGAGATGCAAGAGTTGAAGAAGCAACTCGAGGACCTTCTTGAGAAAGGATATATAAGGCCGAGTGCATCACCTTGGGGCGCTCCGGTTTTGTTCATCAAGAAGAAGGATGGATCGTTCCGACTTTGTATCGACTATCGAGAGTTGAACAAGGTCACGATCAATAATAAGTATCCGTTGCCGAGGATTGATGATCTGTTGGATCAATTGCAAAGAGCAAAAGTCTTTTCCAAGATCGATTTGAGATCTGGTTACCATCAGCTCAAGATTCGTGAGGAAGACATTCTGAGGACTGCTTTCTGGACAAGGTATGGCCACTATGAGTTCGTAGTCATGCCATTTGGCCTTACCAATGATCCGGCGGTCTTCATGGATCTGATGCATCGATGTTTCCACCAATACCTGGATAAGTTCGTGGTGGTCTTCATTGACGATATTTTGATCTATTCCCCGAGTGAGGAGGCTCACGAGGAACATCTTCGGATCACCTTGTCAGTCCTTAGACAGAATGAGTTGTACGCAAAGTTGTCTAAGTGTGACTTCTGGATCAAAGAAGTGGGTTTCTTAGGCCATGTGATCAATGAGGATGGGGTTATGGTTGATCCCCAGAAGATTGAAGCGGTAGCCGACTGGAAGCGGCCTCAGAATGTGAAGGAGGTGTGCAGTTTCTTAGGACTCGCTGGATATTATAGATGGTTCGTGGAGGGATTTTCTAAGATCGCTCTACCTATGACCGGTTTGCTCCGCAAAGTCCACAAGAAGTTTGTCTGGGATGACAAGTGCGAGGCCAGTTTTCAAAAGTTGAAGAAGTGTCTGACCTCCGCACCAGTGTTAGCGCTACCGGAAGGAACTGATGGTTATGTGGTCTATAGTGATGCTTCAAAGCATGGGTTAGGATGTGTACTGATGCAGAAAGGAAAAGTTATTGCATACGCATCTCGGCAAATGAAAACCTATGAGGCAAACTATCCGACGCATGATCTGGAGTTAGCATCTGTAGTATTTGCGTTGAAGATTTGGAGGCACTATCTCTATGGTGTGAGGTGCCAAGTCTTCACCGATCACAAGAGTCTCAAGTACGTGTTCACTCAAAAGGAGTTGATAATGAGACAACGTCGCTGGTTGGAGCTACTCAAAGACTACGACATCGAGTTGTTGTATCATCCGGGCAAGGCTAATGTAGTAGCCGATGCATTGAGCCGGAAGACACCGCACGAGACTGTAGTGGCTCTACTCACTGCTCAGACCAAGCTGGACCAAGGGTTGTGCGAGATTGAAGTCTTGTACAATCAACGTCGAGGATACTTTAGTATGCTTGAGATTCAAGCTACGCTACTTGATCAGATCAAGGAGAAGCAGGTTGATGACGTGGTCTTAGTAAATCTAAGCAGTGAAGTGATGGACGGGAAAGCTCCCGGATTCGTGATTCAGGAGGATGGATCACTCTGGTTTCAGGACCGATTTGTGTGCCTGACGTTGATGGTCTTCGCCAGTTGGTGATGAAGGAGGCCCATTCGTCAGCTTATTCTGTACATCCAGGCTCTAGCAAGATGTACAAAGACCTCAGGAAGAAATTCTGGTGGCCCAAGATGAAGTGGGATGTAGCGGAAATTGTGGCGAAATGCTTGACTTGTCAGAAAGTCAAGATAGAATACCGTAGACCAGGTGGTGAATTGCTACCTCTTCCAATGCCAGAGTGGAAATGGGAGGATATTGCTATGGATTTCGTCACATGGCTGCCAAAGACTCAAAGTCAAAAGGATGCTATATGGGTAATCATTGACAGGCTCACGAAGAGTGCTCACTTCATGGTTATCAATTCAACATGGGGAACCCAGAAGCTATCGGAAGTGTTCCTACACGAGATTGTCCGTTTGCACGGCACACCAAAGACCATTGTATCGGATCGTGATGGCCGATTCATGTCGAGATTCTGGAAGGAACTCCACAAGGCCATGGGAACCGAGTTGAGGTTCAGTACTGCGTTTCATCCTCAGACGGATAGACAGACTGAGAGGACCATCCAGACATTGGAAGATATAATGAGAGCTTGCGTACTTGATCGTTCGACTAGCTGGGAGAACAACCTAAGTCTAATTGAGTTCACGTACAACAATAGCTGGCATGCTACCATCAAGATGGCTCCATTCGAAGCTTTGTACGGTCGAAAGTGCATATCTCCAATTTGTTGGGATGAGAATGCCGACAAGGTTTTGCTCGGACCAGAATTAGTCAAAAGGACTGCTTCGGACATTGCGTTGATTAGACAGAGGATGTTGACAGCTCAGAGTCGACAGAAGTCTTACGCAGATCTAAAGCGCAGGAATGTCGAATTTGAGGTTGGTGACAAGGTGTTTGTCAGGGTGTCGCCATCCAAAGGTGTGTTCAGGTTCGGCAGGCGTGGGAAGCTTAACCCTCGCTACGTGGGACCGTTTGAGATCCTTGACAGGGTAGGGTCTCTAGCATATCGTTTGGCATTGCCGCCATTGGCACATCCGGTGCATAACATGTTCCACGTGTCCTTGTTGAGAAAGTACGTGCCAGATGCGTCTCATGTGCTGAGTTTTGAAGACATCGAGATTCAGGCAAATGGTACCTACGAAGAGATACCTATGCGTATTCTCGAGCATCGCGAGAAGCAATTACGGAACAAGGTAGTACCATTAGTACAAATTCTTTGGTCCAAGGCTGGATCTGAAGAGGTTACTTGGGAAACCTGGGAGACTGAGGAGGATATGCTTAGCCGCTTTCCCGAGCTGTTTTCGGCCTAGTTTCGGGGTCGAAACCTTTTTAAAGGGGTAGTGATGTAACGCCTCGCTTTTTTTTTGGTTTTCGGCCAAGTTTCGGGGTCGAAACTTCTTTTTAGGGGGAAGTGATGTAATACCCCTCAATCCTTAGTAAGGGTATTTGGGTAATTTTTCCCAACCCTCGTTCTGTAATCGTGTCGCTTTCAGAGAAGTTCGGATTTTCTGTAACGTGTTCGATCTCTATATTACTTCCCTGAGTGGTATAAAGTACATTCGACGTATTTTCGGGGCTTAGAATATTTGTTCGGGTACAAATATATATAATCCGGGGTTTAAACCCATGCCAAACCTTTTCCCGGGCAAACAGATGCGGAAAAGGCATTTCCGCGACCGCGGTAGCATTTCCACGACCGCGGAAAATTGGCTCTCAGAAGAGCTGGGCACATGAATATTCTGCGACCGCGGATAAAGTTCCGCGACCGCGGAAAAGTCCAACACACCAACGTCGCGTCGTCTATAGAGCATCGTCGTTCACGCCGCCGTTGATCGTCTGACTCGTCGTTGATCTGGGCGGGGAGGGCTTCTTCCTTTGGCTATAAAAGGAGGTCGATTTGGGAGGTTTAGGGGCACCCAAATCTGAGATCCCTCTCACTCTCTCTCTCTCGTTTTCCATAGTCGCCGGAGTTTCGAGCTCTCGCCGGAAATCTTCGAAGTGTCGCCGGAGGCCTCACCGGGAGTAGTAGCAGCCTTGGAGTGGTGCATTGGAGGCGCAAGGAAGGCTGGAGTCGAAGCCCTCGCGAACCAAGCCCTCTCGCATCGTCGCCGGTGAGTTTTCTCCCTTCGGAGTCGCCGGAGTTCATGGCCACGGCCGCGGACATGAACTGCCGCGACCGCGGCAGTGTCAAGGTCGGCCGCGTCCGCGGCCGCAACCGCGGAATCCCAGCCGTGACCGCGGATTGCTCTGGCAATTGCGATCGTGGCCTTGGATGTCCCGGTCTCGGGCGGGACTTTCGTCCTTTCGATTTCGTTCGTTCCTTCTTAGATTCGTATCATTTTATTGTCGAATCTAACATAGGGTTTCGTTATGGGTCGTCGTCGTAGGAATCTGTAATCCGTCTTCCGTTCCCATTCCGGACCCAGAAACCCGTCGTCGCTCAATCGTTCGTCTAGAATAAGGCAAGTGGCGGTTCTCTCTTGCTTATCATTCCATGTTTCCGTTAATTATCAATTATTTCGAATTGTTAATTAAATTGGGATGAATTATTGTTTTCGTTTGGGAACAGATTTTTATAAACAATATGATTTAAAATGTGATATTATAATAGGTTATATATATTGCTAGAAACAACACTATTATATCTGTTATTACCATGATGGTATTGGTGTGGATTTTATGTGTGAACTTATACATTATAGTTAGAATGAGTATTCGTAGGAACGCTATGTACCTTGCGAGGTCTAGTCGTTTCTTTATAACTGGTATTAGGAGGATTTTTCCCTAATACTCTCTTTGGTCATGACTATACCCTTACTCAGGGTAGGTGCACACAGCTGGTGCCGCCATTCGGAATTTATTCCCTTCGATATCTCTCGCGATGAGATGATATATCTTAAAAGTTTGTAACGTAAATGTACGCTTTGTCACTAAAACAAGATAAGTGCCGATATGCACATAATTAATGAACCTTGGGCGAGAAGTACAACTTGGAACCTCGTCTGGACTTCGATTAGAGTAAGTCCTCCTTCCAAATCTGTATTCGCATTACGCGGTGAGGTTGGTCGTGGACCCAAATGGTCAAGTCTTTTTAAACGCTTGTGTGAAATTATAATGTTCCCGAACACTTGTCATACTTTCCGATAAGACTAAATATTTTGGAGTCTTCTCTTCATACATTTCCTTAAGACTCGATCTTTAGGAGTCTTCTCTTGATCTTTCTGTTTTGTATCCTTTCGTAGAAGTATTGAGGTTTACTATCGTCATCGGCTTTCATTCGAGAAGCGATGGGTCTAACCTAATACGACTACCTTAGAACCTTTCTGTTTTACCCTTGCATAGTCTTTCATTAGACTAACCAACCGGTTATTTTCCCTTGCATGGTTGGCTGGTGTCATCCGTCTCATACGGCACATCAGGTAACCTTCTGTTCCATGAAGGCTAGAACCGACGATGAAGGCAGATGAAGTTTTTAAGAGTTTTATCCAGGTTGAAGATCCTAGGCGGGTGATCGCTTCGATCAAGACCCTTATGTTATTTATTTAAAAGACTTTCGCTGTATTAAACATATTCAGTATTTCTGTTGTATTTGGGATTTACGGATGTAGTTCCGAGACTTTGGTTTAAATAAAGATTATGATATTTCGTTTTATCAGTGTATTTTATGATTTCTATGAATGGTTAAGCCTTGGGTGGCTTCGGATGTGAAATCTGAGGTCACTGGCGGTAATACTTTCAAGGATATATATTTGGGGGTGTTACAAAAGGTGGAACGTGCCTTTGACTTATCTCAAGTCGAAGATGAAGATGAGGATGGTGATGAAGATGTTGCTCTCATCACTAGAGCCATGAAGAAGATATGGTATCGAAACAAGGACACGCTGAGTTCCTTTGAAGGGAACAAAGACATGAAGGATGTCGTTTGCTACCACTGTCAAAACAAGGGACATCTTGCCAGAAACTGCTTCAAGAAAAAGGCAGGTCTTCCTCCGGCTCATGAAGGAAAGGAGGCAATGGTCGCAACCTGGGGTGACTCGGACTCAGATGACGAAGAATCGTCACACTCAAGGGACGTCTGCTTAATGGCCATAGAAGACACCGATGAACCAAAAGGCGGGCTGCACAAGGATGAGGTAACTGAATCTGATCTCATCTTAAGTTTGAAAAGTAAGTCAACAGAAAGCTTAATTTCCCTCATTAAGAAACTTGTTCATGAGAATAGTCTTTTCAGTGAGCAAATTGAAGAAAAGGATGAATCGATCTCATGTTTGATCGAAGAAAATAAAGGTTGGGCAGAAAAAGTGCTCAAACTTGAGAAAGTCTCATCCTCTTCTCCAAGTCCTTGCAACGAGTGTCCAAAACTCACTGAAAATATTACATCTCTAGAATCCACTATTTCATCACTTGAATCCGAGTCATTAATGTTAAAACTAGGCAATACAAAACTATCTAGTGATCTATCTAAACTCAGTGAGGAACAGAAGGAAAATCCAAAATGTATTGTGTTTGTAGCGGCCAAGAATGAAAAGAAAACAGAAAAGAAGGAAGTACCTCGCTTTGGAATTGGTTATCAACCTAAGCTTTCTGTTGATGGCACTAAGTCTAAAAGTCCCGGAGTCGGAGGAAAACAATCAGGACAAGAAAAAGGGGAAAGTTCCTCGATAAGGAACAATTGCAAAGACTGTTCAAATTAGACTGATGGGAACAAGGCTTGATACCATGGACAGAAGGCTCATTCCATTTGGTTGAAACAGTCTCGAAGCGGTAAGTCCAATCATATTGATTTTCATTCTAGGATTGCCAACAAACCAATTTGGCCTGGACAGAGTAAGTATGTTGATTTAAAGTGTCAAACAATCTGTTGGTATTGTGGTCACTCTGGTCACTATAAACAAGAGTGCCTCTTGAAGAAACACAATGAGAAAATTGCTCGCACTTCTAGGGAGAAGATGAATGCTAAACCTCCAGAAATCAAATATGCTGCTCTCATACCCAGAAAGCCTAAGCTTGTCTGGGTTCGGAAAAACTAACTCCTTCTATACATGCTGAAGTGAGAAAGGTGTAACACCCCCAAAACTTAACCCTTTTGGAAAGGTATTACCGCCAGTGACCCCAGTGTTCCTTACCGATATCACCCAAGGCTTTACCACTTAAATACGACTTATGAAATGCAATTGATATACAATGATCAAGCATTAAATTCCAAAACGTAACATTGTCAAGGAAACAAGGGTTACGGGATTACAGCCCAATCCCGAATAGGTCAAAACATAGTTTAAACCAAACACAGCGGAAGACTAAGAAAGTACATTACAATCGGAGTTATTGTCCAAAGGATCATAACCTGATTAAAGAAATAATTAAAACATTCAAAAACCACCGCCGACTCCATAGTCCTTCTAATCTTCTGAGCTACTTCTTAACTGATGTGCCGAATCGAACGGATGACACCAGCCAACCATGCAAGGGAAAATATTGGTTGGTTAGTCTAAATGAATAGACTAGCAAGGGAACAAAGCAGAATGGTTCGAAGCAGTTGTATTAGGTTAGACTCCTCGTCCCTCGAATAATAATCGAGTACGCTTGTCAACCACCATACTCCTACTGGAATAAACAAGAGGTATGCACAAGAGAAGATTCTGGAAGACTTAATCTTCACAGAAATCGACCCGAAAGAAGACTCCAACTGAAATGAGTCTTTAAGGAAGTATGACAAATCTGGAAAGTTACAGAATCATACAACAATGATTTAAAACTGACTGAGATGCTTCAGTCAACGACCAACCTCACCGCCTTTCAGCGAATCCAGATCGGAAAGAAGACGTACTACATTCAAGTCAACACGAGTCTTCCTAGCGGCACTATTACCTAGCTGCCCTACTCGCTGAGCGTTCATTAATTATGTGCGTCAAGGTAGCACTTATCTGATTATGTTTCAAAAACACACATCACATTATAGACTTTTACATGTGTACCCCACCAATGGGACGACACATCTTAGTATACGTTTCGTCGAGAGTGACGTACACCGAAAGGTTTGTGACACCAGCTAAGTGTCCTGTCTCTACACACTTGTGAAAGAGACCGATCATGATCATAGAATAGTACCAGATGGGGACGAGCCACCCCGATACCAGATTATAAAGAAACGACTGGACAGAGTCCGAGTAACGTTCCTATTTAACAGTGTTAACTAAACAGTTACAGCACAACAATATTACAGGATAAATCCACATTAAGGCCCGAAAGGCGATCACAGATAATAGCGTTGTTCTAACAGATATATAACCTATTATATGATTTTCAAAACAGTTTAACAAAACCGTTTCCAGACAAACAAAATATTCATTCCAAATTAATTACTCAAATAAACTACTGATAATTAATGTAAATATGGAACGAATGAGCAAGAGCGAACCGCCACTTGCCTTACTTCGTAGAATAGTCTAAAGACGCCAACTGGATTCTGGCTCGACACGGTATAGTTCCGACAGCACCACAACCTTCGAGTCGACCCATAAAAGGAACCCTAAGTTAGATCCGACATAAACAGTACGAATCTAAACACGGCGAAAGAACACGAAAGGAAAGACGCCACGACTATAACCGACCAAGCCAAAGCCACGAAGGCGTTCTGGGCACTGGCGGCGGTCGCCGTTCTTGGCGGCGGTCGCCGTTCTTGGCGGTGGTCGCCGTATTCATCACGGCGGTCGCCGTGAAGAACACGGTCGACAGAGACGAGAGAATCTCACCAAAACAAAGCGCGTTTCGACCCCTTTCAGCCTGGCTTGGTTTCTGACCTACAAAGGCAACCACAAGGCTTCAAAAGAGTTGCTGGAAACACCACCAACAACACCGACGAAAGCTTCAGAAATTCCGGCGAAGGCACAACTCCGGCGAGAGGCGAATTTGGCAGAGGTTTGGTGCTGGGATGGCTCAAAACCTCACCCCCAACACCTCCTTTTATAGCCAAAGCGTCTGGAGCACGAAGAAGAGGGCCTAGAGCTAGTTTGGCGCTCGCCAGAAACAACGCCGGCGACCAATGGGCAACGACTGCTGGGCAACGATGACGGCACTTACGGCGGGCGCCGTAAATTACGGCGGTCGCCGTGGCATGACACACCAGCTGCCTCCTCGAGCGTTGGGACGGCGGGCGCCGTAACTTTACGGCGGTCACCGTGCTTGGGTCTCACTACGGCGGTCGCCGTGACTTTACGGCGGTCGATGTGACACCTTTTTCCCGCCCGTTCAGCTTTGAACGAACATGACATTAAGCCGGGATAAAAATTATCGTACGCGAACGACAATTAAAATCCAAGGCATGTTATCTGTATATTATTTCAGTGACAAAAATATTACAGATACAGAGCACATTACAGAATGTCTCAAACTCTCTGTACTAAATCCGATGTACACAACGGGTACTCGGGAAAATTCCAAAATTCCCAATATAACCTTACAAAAATACGGGGTATTACATCTCCTCCCCCTTACAAGAAGTTTCGACCCCGAAACTTAGGTCGAGAATAACTCGGGAATACGCCTGAGCATATCTGACTCGGTTTCCCACGTCTCCCAAGTAACTTCTTCGGTCCCTGACTTGGACCACAACACTCGTACCAACGGCACGATCTTGTTGCGCAAACGCTTCTCCCGACGCTCCAAAATGCGCACGGGCAACTCTTCATAAGTACCATTAGCTTGAATCTCGATGTCTTCATAACTAAGCACATGAGACTCATCTGGTACATACTTTTTGAGTAACGATACATGGAACACGTTATGCACCGGGTGAGCCGATGGCGGCAATGCCAAGCGGTACGCTAGAGATCCCACTCTATCCAGAATCTCGAATGGTCCCACGTAGCGAGGGTTAAGCTTCCCACGCTTACCAAATCTGAAAACTCCTTTGGATGGCGATACCTTGACAAAAACCTTGTCACCGACCTCGAACTCGACAGTCCTGCGCTTCCGATCTGCGTAGGACTTCTGTCGACTCTGAGCGGTCAACATCCTTTTTCTGATCAAAGCAATGTCTGAAGCCGTCCTTTCGACCAACTCTGGTCCAAGCAGAATTTTATCGGCATTATCATCCCAATAAATCGGAGATCTGTATTTGTGACCATACAAAGCTTCAAACGGAGCCATCTTGATTGTAGCATGCCAGCTATTGTTGTACGTGAACTCAATCAGACTCAAGCTGTCCTCCCAGCTAGTCGGACGATCGAGCACACAAGCTCTAAGCATATCCTCCAGAGTCTGGATGGTCCTTTCAGACTGACCATCTGTCTGAGGATGAAAAGTTGTACTGAACCTCAACTCGGTTCCCATAGCCTTATGAAGTTCCTTCCAGAATCTTGACATGAAACGGCCATCTCGGTCCGATACAATGGTCTTAGGAATGCCATGTAAGCGGACAATCTCCTTCTGGTAGACTTCTGCTAACTTCTGGGTTTCCCATGTGGTCTTGATGGCTATGAAATGAGCACTCTTCGTAAGCCTATCCATAATTACCCAGATAGCATCTCTCTGACTTCGAGTCTTGGGTAGCCCAGTGACGAAGTCCATGGAAATGTCCTCCCATTTCCATTCTGGTACGGGGAGAGGTAGCATCTCATCACCTGGCCTGCGGTGTTCGATATTGACCTTCTGGCAAGTTAAGCACTTTGCCACAAAGTCTGCTACGTCCCACTTCATGTTTGGCCACCAAAACTTCTTCCTGAGATCCTTGTACATCTTGCTAGAGCCAGGATGCACAGAGTAAGCAGATGAATGAGCTTCTCTCATCACCAACTGACGAAGACCTTCTGTGTCAGGCACACAGATCCGATTCTGAAACCAAAGTGATCCATCATCCTGAACCACAAAAATGGGAGCTTTCCCATCCATCACTTCACTGCTTAACTTTACCAAGATGATGTCATCGACTTGCTTTTCTTTGATTTGATCCAGCAGTGTAGCCTGAATTTCCATCATACTCAGGTACCCTCTACGCTGGTCATATAAGACTTCAATGTCGCATGACGCTTGGTTTAGCTTGGTCTGAGCAGTAAGTAGAGCAACTACAGTCTCATGCGTTGTCTTCCGGCTTAGTGCATCAGCTACTATATTAGCCTTGCCCGGATGATACAGCAACTCCATGTCATAGTCCTTGAGCAATTCTAGCCAGCGGCGTTGTCTCATATTTAGCTCCTTTTGAGTAAATATATACTTAAGACTTTTGTGGTCGGTGAAGACTTGACATCTTATACCGTAGAGGTAATGCCTCCAAATCTCCAGCGCAAAGACAACCGCTACTAACTCAAGATCATGGGTCGGATAGTTTTCTTCGTACGTCTTGAGTTGCCTGGATGCATAAGCAATGACTTTGCCCCTTTGCATCAAAACACAACCAAGACCACACTTGGAAGCATCACTATAGACCACATAATCGTCATTCCCTTCTGGGAGTGCTAGCACGGGTGCCGAGATCAACCGTCGTTTCAACTCCTGGAAACTGACCTCGCACTTGTCATTCCAGACAAACTTCTTGTGGACCTTGCGGAGTAGATTGGTCATAGGTAGAGCGATCTTTGAAAATCATTCTACGAACCTTCTATAATACCCGGCAAGTCCAAGAAAACTGCACACCTCCTTCACATTCTGGGGTTGTGTCCATTTAGCCACCGCTTCAATCTTTTGGGGATCAACCATAACCCCATTTTTATTGATCACGTGGCCTAAGAAAGCCACTTCCTTTATCCAGAATTCACACTTGGACAGTTTAGCATAAAGCTGATGTTGTCTAAGGATTGACAAGGCAATCCGTAGATATTCTTCGTGGACTTCTTCATCCGGAGAATAGATCAGGATGTCGTCTATGAAGACCACCATGAACTTATCCAAGTACTGGTGAAAACATCGGTTCATCAAGTCCATAAAAACAGTTGGAGCATTTGTAAGCCCAAAAGGCATCACTACGAACTCGTAATGACCATATCTGGTCCTGAACGCAATTCTAGGAATGTCCTGCTCACGAATCCTAAGCTGGTGATATCCAGATCTCAAGTCGATCTTGGAGAAAACCTTTGCTCACTGCAACTGGTCCAACAAGTCATCAATCCTAGGCAAAGGATACTTGTTCTTGATCGTCACATTGTTCAACTCTCGATAGTCGATACAAAGTCGGAATGATCCGTCCTTCTTTTTGACGAACAATACCGGAGCACCCCACGGCGATGCACTCGGCCTGACATAACCTTTGTCAAGAAGATCTTCAAGTTGATTCTTCAATTCTTGCATCTCAGCTGGAGCCATCCGATACGGGGATTTGGAAATCGGCGCCGTACCAGGCTCGAGATCAATTGAAAACTCTACGTCACGATTTGGGGGTAATCCAGGAATTTCTTCCGGAAAGACATCCGAAAACTCCCTAACTACAGGAATATCAAGAACCTCAGGTCCATCCTTCGCAGGCGAATCCAAGTAACAAAGGTACCCGACACAACCTTGTCGTAGTAGCTTAAACGCAGCCATCGCATTGATCAGCTTGCCGTTATCAGTGTCATTTCGACCTTTGAACTTGCACACGAACTGGCCCCCGGATGACACCGTCACCGTTCTTGAACTGAAGTCGATCACCGCCTTGTGATGCGTCAGCCAATCCATACCGAGGATAATGTCGTATGGAGCCATGGCTATACAGATTAAATCTGCCTCAAATTCCTTACCCTGAATGGTAATCGGAAAGTCGGATAGATGCTTGGTTCCCACCAAACGTTCTCCATTAGGAAGATTAACGACAAAAGGGTCGCACGAATCGTTGCACACTAAATCTAACTTGCTAACACAGCTATCCGAAATAAAGGAATGCGTAGCACCAGAATCAAACAGAATGCACACTGAAGTAGAGTGAAGGTATAGAGTACCTTGAGCAATCGGAGCGTTGGGTCCATCTGCCTCACGCATCTCGTACAAGCGTTGGCCCTGACTTCCAGAAACACCTGGGGCCTTTCCCCTATTCTGAGCAGTCGTCTGCACTGAAGGGCTAGGAGTCTCGGCAGGCTTAAACCTAGGTCGGTTGCTCTGATGAACTGACCCTTGCTGTGACTCTACTCCCTTCTGCTTCCCCTGCATGCAGAACTTTTGCAGATGACCGTCACGTCCACACCCAAAGCATGGCCTCTTCTCCTTTCGACACTCAGTGCTCTTGTGCCCAGCAGTACCGCAGTTATAACACTGAACTATACTCCTGGTCTGCCCTGACTGCTGAGTCGATCCCCCTTGCGTCATCTCCGTCTTAGCTCGGCCGGACTTGGCAAAGTTAGACGGTGGCGCAGGGCGCTTAAAACCACCTCTCTGGTTCTGATTCTGCATCAACTTCTGTCGGTTGCGCCTCTTGGTCGACTCCTCCAGAGTTACCTCCAGCTTATAGGCACAATCCACATACTGCTCCAAGGTAGAGCATGTGTGGTGCACCATTAATGGCTTGATATCCGGGTTCATCCACTCGTGGAAGTACCAGATCTTTTGGGCCTCGCTGGTAATCTCGGCAGTGGCATACTGTAGAAGATGGTTGAACTTAGATGCCAACTCGGTCACTCTCAGACCATCAGTCTGAGGATACAAGAACTCTTTATGTTTCTCCTCTCTCATAGCACGAGAGAAAAAGCGATCAACCATCTTGGTCTTGAACATCGACCAAGTCAACATTGGGCTCTCAGCCAAACCAGTGCTCTCCCACCACTCGCTAGCCTCCTCCTTCAGCTGAAGAGAAGCGATATGGACCTTCTCGGCCTCCGTACACTCCACGTTCCTAAACAGCCTCTCCATATGGGAGAACCAATGAGTCACTGCCACTGGCTCCCCTTTCCCGTTATAGCAATCAGGCCTCATGGAAGTGATGGTCTTAAGGGCGCGACCATAGCTGTCTCTCGTCCTGACGGCAGTCTCTTGAATCACAGGGTTTCTGGGTTCCACAACATCAGGAACCGCTGTGTGAGTAGGCACTTCTTGTGCTTGAGGCGCACTTGGTCTCAATACATCTGCAATAGCCTGCATCACGATTCCACGAATCGCCTCCACAGCTGCGGTGTCAAACAGTGTCGGCGCTTGGGTCTGATCCTGACCTTCACGCCTCTGCTGGATGCGAGACTCAGACTCGTGTTCATCCTGAACACCTCTTCCTGCTGGCCTGGGGTTTTGGCTAGTCCCAGCACCGGCTCGAGTCGAGTTCCTCGTGCTTCTTGGGTTCACCATCTGATTACCGATCCAATTCCAAGCATTCAATACATTAATATTATGCAATATACTTATGCAATATATCAACGTAAATAAATCACTCAGAATAGATCAACTTGGCATTTTATAGATGAACCTTCGAATTCTTACACAAGTTACACATAAGTTTATCATTCGAGCGTTTGGACAATATTGCTCGAAGATATAAGTGCTTCTCAGAGTACTTGCCGCAATACTGAAATATTACACAAAGTACAACTTGGAATACTAAGAAACGAAACAACTGCGATAGGCAACGCCATTCCTCCTCAAGGCGTTCCAAAATGTCTCTCATACGACTGGCTACTCGTGCATGGTCTCTTCGGGCTAGGCTCACCATCGAGCTCTGGCGATGGGTTTCACACCCTGCTTGACCCTGAAGCACATAGTCCTAGCTCAGTCATGGTAAAGTATGGGTCGTCTATGACTGATCCTCCTATTCCAGCCCTCCTCTGAGTACTGGCGGTCAACTCATCCCACTGACTCTGCTGTTCTGCAGATATTACCTCGCTCTGGTAGAGGATCTCCTGCAGCTCGGATTCCGACCTCCATCTTCTTGGAGTAGGGATAGGCTGAGATTCTCTATCACTTCTCCTAATACCGTACTCGGTATACAGTGCCTCCCAATCAGCTTCTGACATGGGTGCGTACTCTGGCACTGGTGGCAATTCTGTACCGGGCTCCTGATTTTGCCCTCCAAGGTCCAATTCTGGATCCTCTTCTGGATCATCCTCTATGGGATCCTCATCCTCGGGGTCATCCTCGATGGGATCCTCATCCTCGGAATCATCCCCGATCATATCCTCGTCCTCGACAGGATCTTGCTCAAGCATCTCCTCTTCCTCCTCCTCGATCTCCTCGGGAATTGGTCCCAGCAGAAAGTCATCTTGGTAAACCCCTTGTTCATACTTTGATAACTCATCTTCCTGCTCCCATTCCTGTACTTCCTCCACCCTTGGTGGCGGCACAGGTACAGCCTCAGGGACCATAGCATCCCTAGCTACAAGGACAACCGACTCGGGGAGAACGTGCTTGACGTCTTCGGGCGGGCTACTCAAGCCTCCAACCTCGAAACATCGCTGAGGTAACGGAAAATCTAGCCTCGGCTGATCCGACTTGGCATCTTCCGACCCCTTACCAATAGAAAAGCAGACACCCATCCTATCAAACAATAAGGAAGGAATTAGTCTTTCTAAACATATAAGCAAGCTTACTATATCAGACTATAAAGAAGACACGACTATGAACGGTGTTTTTAAAATCTTTTCAGAATGAAAATTTAGAGCCCTCTTTAAAGCATTTCGAAAACGGATAAATGGTTTATAAAAATTCCAAACCCGTTTTAAAACCTTTTGCTCTGATACCACAACTGTAACACCCCCAAAACTTAACCATTTTGGAAATGTATTACCGCCAGTGACCCCAGTGTTCCTTACCGAGATCACCCAAGGCTTTACCACTTAAATACGACTTATGAAATGCAATTGATACACAATGATCAAGCATTAAATTCCAAAACGTAACATTGTCAAGGAAACAAGGATTACGGGATTACAGCCCAATCCCGAATAGGTCAAAACATAGTTTAAACCAAACACAGCGGAAGACTAAGAAAGTACATTACAATCGGAGTTATTGTCCAAAGGATCATAACCTGATTAAAGAAATAATTAAAACATTCAAAAACCATCGTCGACTCCATAGTCCTTCTAATCTTCTGAGCTACTTCTTAACTGATATGCCGAATCGAACGGATGACACCAGCCAACCATGCAAGAGAAAATATTGGTTGGTTAGTCTAAATGAATAGACTAGCAAGGGGACAAAGCATAATGGTTCGAAGCAGTTGTATTAGGTTAGACTCCTCGTCTCTCGAATAATAATCGAGTACGCTTGTCAACCACCATACTCCTACTGGAATAAACAAGAGGTATGCACAAGAGAAGATTCTGGCAGACTTAATCTTCACAGAAATCGACCCGAAAGAAGACTCCAACTGAAATGAGTCTTTAAGGAAGTATGACAAATCTGGAAAGTTACAGAATCATACAACAATGATTTAAAACTGACTGAGATGCTTCAGTCAACGACCAACCTCACCGCCTTTCAGCGAATCCAGATCGGAAAGAAGACGTACTACATTCAAGTCAACACGAGTCTTCCTAGCGGCACTATTACCTAGCTGCCCTACTCGCTGAGCGTTCATTAATTATGTGCGTCAAGGTAGCACTTATCTGATTATGTTTCAAAAACACACATCACATTATAGACTTTTACATGTGTACCCCACCAATGGGACGACACATCTTAGTATACGTTTCGTCGAGAGTGACGTACACCGAAAGGTTTGTGACACCAGCTAAGTGTCATGTCTCTACACACTTGTGAAAGAGACCGATCATGATCATAGAATAGTACCAGATGGGGACGAGCCACCCCGATACCAGATTATAAAAAAACGACTGGATAGAGTCCGAGTAACGTTCCTATTTAACAGTGCTAACTAAACAGTTACAGCACCACAACAGTTACATGATAAATCCACATAAAGGCCCGAAAGGCGATCACAGATAATAGCGTTGTTCTAACAGATATACAACCTATTATATTATTTTCAAAACAGTTTAACAAAACCGTTTCCAGACAAACAGAATATTCATTCCAAATTAATTACTCAGATAAACTACTAATAATTAATATAAATATGGAACGAATGAGCAAGAGCGAACCGCCACTTGCCTTACTCCGCAGAATAGTCTAAAGACGCCAACTGGATTCCGGGCTCGACACGGTATAGTTCCGACAGCACCACAACCTTCGAGTCGACCCATAAAAGGAACCCTAAGTTAGATCCGACATAAATAGTACGAATCTAAACACGGCGAAAGAACACGAAAGGAAAGATGCCACGACGACAACCGACCAAGACAAAGCCACGAAGGCGTTCTGGGCACTGGCGGCGGTCGCCGTTCTTGGCGGCGGTCGCCGCATTCATCACGGCGGTCGCCGTGAAGAAGACGGTCGACAGAGACGAGAGAATCTCACCAAAACAAAGCGTGTTTCGACCCCTTTCAGCCTGGCTTGGTTTCTGACCTACAAAGGCAACCACAAGGCTTCAAAAGAGTTGCTGGAAACACCATCAACAACACCGACGAAAGCTTTAGAAATTCCGGCGAAGGCACAACTCCGACGAGAGGCGAATTTGGCAGAGGTTTGGTGCTGGGATGGCTCAAAACCTCACCCCCAACACCTCCTTTTATAGCCAAAGCGTCTGGAGCACGAAGAAGAGGGCCTAGAGCTAGTTCGGCGCTCTCCAGAAACAACGTCGGCGACCAACGGGCAACGACTGCTGGGCAACGATGACGGCACTTACGGCGGGCGCCGTAAATTACAACAGTCGCCACGGCATGACACACCAGCTGCCTCCTCGAGCGTTGGGACGGTGGGCGCCGTAACTTTACGGCGGTCGCCGTGCTTGGGTCTCACTACGGTGGTCGATGTGACACCTTTTTCCCGCCCGTTCAGCTTTGAACGAACATGACATTAAGCCGGGATAAAAATTATCGTACGCGAACGACAATTAAAATCCAAGGCATGTTATCTGTATATTATTTCACTGAGAAAAATATTACAGATACAGAGCACATTACAGAATGTCTCAAACTCTCTATACTAAATCCGACGTACACAACGGGTACTCGGGAAAATTCCAAAATTCCCAATATAACCTTACAAAAATACGGGGTATTACAAAAGGTTCCCGGTATTTCGATAGTGCTTGCTAAAGTTACCTGACAGGGAACAAAGGATGGCTCACCTCACTTCAACAGGCCTCCGGAGGTTCAATAACCTTTGGAAATAAGAGTAAGGGAGAAGTTTGTGGTCTTGGTAAGGTAAGGCTTTCTAACCATATTATTGTGGATAACGTGACACTTGTGAATATTCTCAGGTTTGATTTTTTTTTGTAGCTCAACTATGTCAAAACAAGAAAAATAGGGTAGTTTTTACTACTGATGATTGTTATGTTGAGTGTATAAAGTACATGGAAAATTCTACTAAAAGGGATCTGCGACAACAACGTTTATAAAGTCGATCCTGCTTGCATCCTTGAGAAGGAACTATATCTGTCGTCCATTGCTGGGACAAAAGATCTGTGGCATAAGCGGTTCGGACATGCAAGTCTTCAACTCCTATACAAACTTCATAGACAAGAATTGCTCATCGGTCTCCCTAAGATCGATGCATCAAGAAATGAAGTTCGTGATGCTTGCACCAAAGATAAGCGGGTAAGGAGGTATGTACCACTCGTCCTCGGGAACTAATCCACATGGATCTTTGTGGGCCAATGCGCACAAAGGAGCCATGGGGGAAATGCCTATGTTTCTGTTATTGTTGATGACTATTCCAGGTACACATGGACTCTCTTTCTGTCATCAAAGGACGAAGTGATCGCTGAATTTGAATCTTGGCTCAAGTCGGTTGAGAGGGGTGTAGGACAGTCTCTAGGATCCAACCGTACTGATCATGGAACAGAATTTGAGAACCCTCAATTTCTATCCCTCTGTAGGAACAATGGTATTAATCATAATTTCTCAGCTCCCAGAACTCCGCAGCAAAATGGTGTTATGGAAAGGATGAACATGAACAAGGAGTTGATCCATCACTCTATCGAGGAATCATAGAAACACACCTCAAAGCAGTGAAGAGGATTCTGAGATGCTTGAAGGGAACAAATGATCTATGTCCATGGTATCCAAGGGGTGGAAACTTTGATCTAGTTGGATACACAGACACTGACTTCGCAGGGAACAAAGTGGACAGAAAATCTACATCATCCATGGCTCAGTTCCTTGAGCCATGCTTGGTTTCCTGGGGGTCAAAGAAGCAGAATTCAGTGACTATGGTATTCTTCTTGACTCAATCTCATTCTTTGTGACAATACTAGTGCAATAAATATCTCCAAGAATCCTGTGCAACACTCATGTATCAAGCATATCGAGATAAGACATCACTTCCTACGTGACTGTGTGGAGAAAGGGTTGGTGTCCATGGATTTATGTGGAACCAAGGATCAAATCGCTGACATCTTCACCAAGGCACTAAATAGGGAACCCTTCGAACAGTTATGTATGGAGCTTGGTATGTTCTCTCTAAACTTATTGTCTATCTCTAATGTTCCCTCGATGATTGGCTAAATTACGTGGTAAATTGTGAAAGTTTAAATGTCATGTCTTGATCTGCATTCCTTCTCTTGATCATTAGTTGAACAACCTGCTTAGACTCGTGCATGTGCTTTACTTATGTGCAAAATTTCATGCATGATCATCTATGCCATCATAATACTACATGAATCAGCTTTCTTTCGGCCCAAAAGACTCAACTTGATGCATTGATCCTTCATTACAAGTCCAAATGATTGTTGACTCTATAGCTTACCCTAGCCATCATGATTGATGCTTCCTATGAGCCCTTCTTATCATCCACATCTGGGAGCCTCTCATTCATAATTAAACATTATTAAAAATTCTTGTATATGTTTATGTGTGATGTTCTTTGTACCCTCTCTGGTAACGTTACCCCCGTATCACATTCTTCTACTTTTTCGGAAAGCCGAGAATACAAATCGTCGCATCTATGGTATATGGCTGGGAGTTGACATGTATGATGTGTAATGATGGCTTGCAACTGCTTGAGAAGTGTTATGTGCATTAAAGTTGATGTGATGATTGCGTGATGTTTGTTGCACTCGAGATTTTGTGGGCTTTGATGGATTTGGACAGAATCTTTTACAAGATTTATTTTTGGAAGATATCTTCTTGGCTGTGATCTTTGATATGAAAAAGAAGGAAAGAAGAAGATTGAGAGCATTTTCCTTAGTACTTGAAAAGATATGAAAAAGGATTCTCGTGTTTTCTCCCCTCCTATCTATATGGTGTCTTATGCATAGTTGTCATATTGCTCCCTTGTGTTGTTCCAAAAAAAATAAAAAAAATATAGTGGAACACCACAAGGTATACAAAGAGGGGACCAATGAATCCTTCTTCTACTAGCGGTTGGATACTAGTAACCTGCACAAGAAGTAGTTTGTGTTGCAAGAAGGTGTTGGCTGGGTCAAGGTTGAACTTGAGGTGGAAGCTGATATGGATGAGGAAGAGCAGACTTTGAGGGGAAACAAAAAGATGAACTTGATCTGCGAAGGACCGTGAGGAGTTTGTCTCGCGCAATATCTATGTTGGCAGAACAACAAAGGTGTCTTATGGAGTAAGTGCATGCTTAAATTGCTATTCATATTTCGGCTCCCTCTGCAGGCACCAGTGGTCTTGATTCGTCTTTCTCTGGCTAACCAATCCCTCTTTTGTTCCCAGCACATCTATCTCCTTATGCCTTGTTTTTCCTTGTCTCTGTTTCACATGGTTGTATTGATTGGCATGTTCATCATTTGTGATATCTTTGTGTATCTAGTGTTGTCTTTGCATGTGGTCTATGTGTGTGTTCAATCTAATGCAAAAGGGGTTGTTTTGCTTATCTTGTTGTGCTTATTTTCTCTCGCTCTTTACTTATGTTTTTGATGATGCCAAAAGGGGGAAAATGACTGGTAGCCTCAGTTGAGGGGAAACTAATCCGGTTTCATATGTTGCTAGAATGAGGGGGAACTATTATGCCTAAGTGTGGAACTTTCTCTTTACAACTGTCTTTATCTCATGTGTATGTTTTATTGTCAAGGATGTTTGTCACCATCAACAAGGGGGAATTTGTTGAATTCCTTAGGTTTTGATGGTAACAAACATTCAACTAATCTGGTAACTAAGTATTTCAGGAACAAAACAGTTGTCTCAGGGATCCATTACAGCAAAGGAGTGCAGAGGGAACAAAGCGATCTCCACATGCTTTGTTACCTCTCAAGGAACATCAATGACAAACAACGCTCGAGCTGTGAACGGAATGAAGGATTTCCAGCGTGACGATTATGGAAACTATCTTGGAAGATCACGCAGTCAAGGAAAAGGAATCTCGGCTGGAAGGATATCGCCGAAGAGAAGATTTGGAGAGAGAATCTGAATGTGTTATCTTAGGAAATCTTTCCTAAGATAATATATTTGGAGAGAGAAGAATTCTATCTTTAACCGATTTTGTTATCTTAGGAAATTCTTTCCTTAGATAATATAGGTTGTTAAGATTATATTCTCCATATAATATCTTCTTGTTACATAGTTTAAAAAGATATTTTTTATCTTGTTACGATTAGGGTTTTAGTCGAGTTGTATTTATAGGAGTGTGGATTCATTTCTATGTACGACGACGAACTGAGAGCATTTGATTAAGAAGAAAAAGAGAGTGAAGTGTTTGTGAGTCTTAGAGGGTTGAGTTCGTATTCATCGTTGTAGAAGAGAGTTTCAAATCTAGGTGGAAAGTCTAGGGTTTGAAGTCCAGGATACAAGTGTAATCGAACAAGAAATCAATAAGACAAGTAGACGCTTCAAAATCCTCTCAAGCGAGAAGCTTGAAGGTAGTGGTTTTTCCTTGATTAGTTATTTGACTGATTGGGGTTTCCACTATACATCGTGAGTTCGTTCTTTATCTTTCTTGCTATATTATTCCGTTGTACCTTTTGTGGGAACAAAACCTTTGTTCCCTCAGACGTAACTCTAACGATCAAACAAATAGGTACATAGATATTGTATAAAAGACTAAAAGTGCACAAATATGTATATATACAAGCTGCATATATATTATGTAAGAGTGCACAACTTATATGTATATGCATCGATATTGCATAAAAGAAAAAAGTGCACAAATATGTATACGAGGTGCATATATATTATGTAAAAGTGCACAAATTAATATGTATAAATAGATGCATAGATATTGCATAAAAGACTAAAAGTGCACAAATATGTATACTTAGGTGCATAAATATTGTGTAAAAGTGCACAAATTAATATGTATAAATAGGTACATGATATTGTTGTTATTGCATAAAAGACTAAAAGTATACAAATATGTATATATAAGATGCATATATATCATATAAAAGCGCACAAATTGATATGTATAAATAGGTGCATATATACTGCATAAAAGACTAAACGTGCACCAATTAATTTGTAACATATACTCAATTTACAAGATAAAAAGGTATTATGATGAAATAAAGGGAGTAAAATCAATTTTTTTTAGAAACCGTAATAAATATTGTAGAAAAATAGTGGAATTAACTAGAAAATCGGTAAAGGTGTGGCAGGTGGGGTCTACAGTATAACGAAAATGTAAAAATGGGAGGAGAGAATGAATGACATAAGCGCACGTGGAGATGAGATATGGTTAATTTTATCTGTTTGATTTTGTTGATCGAACAGCTCAAAATTCTCTGCATTATTCACCAAAAGTGAAGTATTCATGGGAACCGCACTCTAGATTGTTGATTTTATATTAAACGTTGATGAATTTCGAAGATCTTTTTTTCTTTAGCAAACGTGGGAATGATATTTACCCCCATAGGATTTCAATGCAAAGTACTATAACCCATATACTAGCTTAGTTTCTCGTGTCATGTACGTGATTTGGATAAATTTTATATTGATATTTTTAAATTATTAAAAATATATCAATTTACATTTAAAAAATATTAAATAAATGAAAACATATCTAATTAGTGAAAATATAAATGAAATTAAGATAAGTACGATAATATAACAAATATCTACTAATAATCGATTAACAAAGATCAATGTGATTTCGTACTTATGTAATATATTGAATCATGTCTTATACCTATAAATAAATTAATTAAAAGAAAATTTGAATAAAATGCGACTAATCAAATGGAAAAACTAAAAGACAGTATTAAAAAATACATAATAAATTCTATCTAATATGGAAATCATGATCAAATGTGAATAATCTATATGTTGAAAAGGAAATCATGATCATATCTAAAGTATTTTATATAATAATAATAATATATAATTTAGTGACATGACACGATGTGGAGTAGACATGTGACAATAAATGATATAGCGCAATTTCAAAATGACAAGTGGTCTTAGCTAGGTTTTTACTTTAGTATTATATAGTAAATTAGACAACAAAGGTTCAAACCAATCATAAAAATGTTTAACCTTGAAAATTTAGAAATATATAGGTACAACAACTTAGTTAAAAGATATGATAATATGTTGTCCCTTAATACTATTTAAATTAAATAATTTTGTTCCACAAACAATAAATATTTTATGTACATTTTTTGAGATATTTGAATACTATTAATCAAAGCAACATTAAATCCTAGTATATATAATATATCATTTAGATGAGATATTTATGATTAGATTAAATTTCAAATCTAGAAAAAATAATAAAAACAAAAAAAATGAATTTCGATTTAGATATTGTACTAAAAAATATTAATCTAAAAAAACGCATGAATTTTGATATGGATTTGCATGTGACATTTTTAATGAGGATGTCATGTGATGTAGTTAGGTTGTAGTTTAGTTTATATATTATAAATAGAAAAGAAGAATTAAACCTTGAGAGCATGGCAGGGAGAAGAGTCATAAATCCAAAACACCAAAAAATATTATCATATCTAAACTAATGTGAAACAATGGGTTGAATGCCCTTGTTCCTCAAGTTGGAGCTCCGGGTCGTGGCACAAGATAGAGCTTGACTTCGATCTCCTTGGTGGCGGCTGGCCTTGAGGGCTCCTTGGGGGTGTCTTGAGGGCGGAAGCAAGAGGAGAGCTTGGGGGCGCCAAGAGGAAGTAAGGGTCAACCGAGGGTGGTGCTTAGGCTAGCCGAGTTGGAGCCATGGGCCAAGGGAGCCTCTAGGGGAGGCTCCTTGGCTGGCTTGGTCTTGGAACGAGCTTGAGAACTTGTTTAATGGAGAGCTGTGTGAGATTTGAGAGAAGAAGGAGAGATTTATTGAAATCTTTGAGGTGATAGATAAGTGGAGGCTTTAGGGAGGTATTCTTCAACCTAAGGAAAATATTCCACTTCTTAATTCTTCAACTAGTTACAAATGAACTAATAAGAGAGTTTAAATACCATGACATTTCAACCAACAAAGAAGAAGCCACTAATGGGCCTTGGATTAAGGCCCATATGCAAATGATCCTTCATATCCACTAAGGCAAGTCTAAAACATGAAGCAAACACTAAAATAACTAGGATAAAAGCTTAAGGCTCGGATAGGTGTGGCATTGGTTGCGCCGATCTCCACGTGCCATGGCATGTCATGGTGTTGACGTCCTTGATGTCATGGCATCGAGGTGAGCGGCGGCCAGCCAAGCGATGGCTTAGGTAAGCTGCGGTCGGCCAAGGTGTTGATGGAGGTCAATGGGGGCTGGCATCCATCAAAAACTCTTTCCAGTCTATGGTTTTGGGGAGTTTGACATGTTGAAGAAAACATTTATAATCAAAATATAATCATGAAAAATCTAACAATGTAGTGAAAAGATAATACCGGATAAAAAAGTGAAAAGATAATACCGGATAAAAAACTATCTACAAATATACAATATGATCTTGCTGATTATATATATGGTCAATTACCGAAAACCACCCGTTGAAAGGGTCATATTGCCCTAAACCACCCCTTTACCGGAAATCACTCGGGTATCACGTGCCATTAAAGAGTCGCCACCCCACCCCATGAGACGTCAAAACACCGTGAACCGCGTGTAGGGACGCGTCTGTTTCTTTTAGCTTTTTTTTCTTTCTTTTTCTCCCTTTTCCTCCTTATCCTTTTATTTTTCTTTTTTATGATTTGGGGTAATTTATCCTCATTATCCATTTAACAACCATTGCTGACATTTAACAGCCATTGCCGACGAAGGGGGAATTGGAGCAATTCTGACAAACTCACGCAATTCCGGCCAAAGGAGTGGAATTGGAGCAATTCTGACGAAAAGGGTGAAGGATTTGGAGCAATTGGAGCTGTAAATCGAAGAAAATTTTGCATCATCTGTAAGTAGATTGGAATTAGGGTTTGCAGTTTAGGGTTCGATTGGAATTGCTTCGTAGTTGTGAATTAGCTTTTGTTTGACCCTTTAATTTCTAATGGTGAGAAGTTGCGAATTTGATTGGCATTAGGGTTAGATTGATTGCGAATTAGGGTTCACAACCACCATTTTTTATTGGAATTGCTCTTCGCAGTTGCGAATTATTAGGGTTCTTAGTTGCGAATTTGATTGTGACATGTTCAATATACCATTGCGAATTCAATATACCATTGTCGGAATCTGTATTGATTTTCAGGGTTTAGGGTTTACTTTGATATTTAGGGAATTTACTCTTATTGTTTAGGTTTGATAGTGAATGTGATGATTCTTATTGAACATGTTAGGTTAGGTTACAACTAGATTGATTCATTTAGCACTTAGAATAGGTTAGATGATGAATGTGATGAGCTTTGTATTCTTATTGAAAAGGTTTGGTTTGGTTTGGTTTGGTTAGGTTATGTTACTTTGAATGTGTTTTTAGTGAGTGTGAATGGTTTTGAGATGGAAGAAATGTGTTATTATGCTAGTTAACAATGTCAAACACAAGTTCTGCATCCACAAACTCACAACAAAGGGTATGTTATTGTGGCCTTTTGCTTAAAGAATCAACTGCACATAATGAGCTCAATTATGGGAGAAGGTTTTGGGGTTGTCGTCCGTATGGATCAAATAGCAAATGCAATTTCTTTTTGTGGAGGGATGAGGAATATAGTGAAAGAGTTATATATGTCATCAAGAAGCTGGTGAAAGAGAAGAAGAAGTTGGAAGTAGAAAATTTGAAGCTACAAGAATCCACTAGACTCATAAAGCTTGAGAAAAAGGCATATAAATTGGACTCTGATACAATGATAAAGAAACTGAAGGAGCTTGATCGTAGTTGGGTCCTTGTAATGGTTTGCTTTATGGTATTTTTCATGTGTATAAATGTTGTTGTGATGTGGGCAAAGTAAGAAGGCATTGTGTGGTTGGTGTTGGTAGTATAAGCTTGTAGCACTTGCAAGCTTGTAACACTTGCTTTAGTAGTTCAGAATGTAATGGTTGTGAAGCAACTTGTTATCTTCATGTAGCACTTGGTAACTAAATTTGCTATGACTGGCAATGTAATGGTTGTGAACAACTTGTTATCTCCATTTGCCTTATGTTTGGTTTTTTTAATGATTGGAAGTAAGCTTGTGTAAACTTGTTATCCAACAGAAACTTGGTAACTAAACTTGCTATTGATGCACTTGGTAACTAAACTTGGCCAAAGTTAGTTTTCTTCATGTAGCACTTGGTAACTAAACTTGCTATTTGTTATTGATGCATAGAACACCTTAAACAGTCACACATAATATCATGCATTGATGCATAGCATCCAAGTACGTAGAAGACCTTAATCCTAATTACATAGCATAACTTAAATACATAATATAGCATCCATGTGCACTTAACAACATACATGCCTTCAAAGTTTGGGTAAGAGGTTGAAAAGTACCCAACTTTGGCCATCCAATAGAACTGAATTACATCACAAACAAAACCCACCTTAAACAGTCACACATAATATCCTGCATTGATGCATAGCATCCAAGTACCTAGGAGACCTTAATCCTAATTACATAGAAGAACTTAAATACATAATATAGCATCCACGTGCACCCAACAACATACATGCCTTCAAAGTTTGGGTAAGAGGTTGAAAAATACCCAACTTTGGCCATCCAACAGAACCAAATTACATCACAAATAGAACCAAATTACATCCAACAGAACCAACTTTGGCCATCCAGAACAAACAGAACCAATACACCTGAGCACTCTCTCTCTTGAACCTTCACAAAGCTAACCCTTAGATGTCTTCCTAGGTGAACATTTGACAATTTTCTTCAATGCATTCTTTGAAGCAAGCACCTTTTTCCTAGGAGCTCTGACATGGAGATATGGCTTATTTGTTCTTGGGGTTGTTCACTAGGGTTGGTCTGACTGCATAGACCTTGAGTCATAGGAGGTTGTGTACTCTGAGAAGATACATGATAAGAAGACAAAATATAGTACCTAGGACACCTTAAGAACTCACACAGACCCAAAATCAACAAGTGTTTTAAAACAAAAATTCATTGAAGAATGGAAGGGATAATACTTGATAAGAAGCTGAAGACATTTGGGTAACCATGGTGTCAAATAATTCACCACTCTGGTTGTGTCATGAACATGTGCAGAGTTACCATTTGTGGAGATCAGTACACACTTAAAACTAACCATATGAACGCACAATCTTGATGATCAAAAGAAACCCTTACCATATTGTAGCTAGCTTGTACATTGCTTCCACCTTGACTACCTTGATTGTCACCATGAATGCCTCATTGATTACCACCACTATTTTGACCTTGACTGCCACCTTCATAGACACCTTGACTGCCACCTTGATTTTGAGGGACCTATTACAATGTATGATTAGTAACAAGCACAAAATTAATTAGGAAAAATAGAGTGCAAGACCTTTTTGGTGTATTTCCTCTTTTGAGAACCAATTTGAACTATGTTTGGATTCCTAGGCCTTCCTCCATGGTTAGGGAGCCTAGGTGGATCAGGACCTTTCCATGTATTGGTGCACTTGTTCTTGTAGTGTCCATTTTGCCCACAGTTAGAGCACTTGGACTGCCCCACTATTCTTATTTTCTTGGTCTTGCTTGGTACATCTTCTCCAGGTTCTCTTCTTCTATTTTTCCTTGGCCTTCCAGGTTGCACTGTGAACTTTGGTGGTTCTAGATGAGGGTGACTAGTCCTCTCCCATTGAGATTCTCTTGGCATTGGGTTGATCATCTCTTTGTAAGTCAGTAAGTAGGCCTCCTTAGTGTAATATTCATGCACAAACTCTTCTATATTACGCCTATCATTCATGATGCAACACATTGCATGAGAACAAGGGATACCAGTGAGATCCCACTTATTACAACCACAACTTTTTAACCCCAAGTCAACAACATAAGTCTTCCCAAAGTGATAAACCTCAAAAGTGTCTCCTCTACCCCACCATGGTACACAGTTCCTAATGCCTTCTTCCTTGGCCATCTCTATCTTCTTCTTTGCATTTGGTGTGAATTTTCCCTCATACTTTGTCATTGCTTCACGCTTAGCAATAAATATTTTCATTAGCTGCCTTCTAATCTATTCACACATGAACAGTAAAGGCTTCTCTCTTGCAGGCAAAATATATGCATTAAAACTCTCACACACATTGTTAAATAGCATATCAGACTTGGTGTCATGCTTGAAACCATGTCTTGACCAGGTTTTTGGATTTGAATCAATCAAGTACTTATATGCCCCTTCATCTAATTTCCCGACCTCATCTATAGCAATTTCAAAGTCTGCTTCATTGCAGGCCCTTGCAGCTGCCCATATTGCATCTTTGAATGCCTTTCCTGGCCATCTTGCCTTGAAGTTATTATAAAGATGTCTCATACATACCCTTGTCTCAACCATGGGAACAACTTCATTCAATGCCTTTATTAATCCCTACATAAATAAGAAGTAGTTGTTAGTGTAGGTTTATAAACATAAGAAAAGATAACAAATTGATCAAGACCTTTACCTTTTGTCTGTCAGACATGAATGTATGGTTGCTTTCTCCAATGTCCCTCATTAAAATGTCTAAGAACCAAATCCAAGTGTCCTTCCTCTCTGCCTCTACAACAACAAAAACAATGGGATATATATTGTCATTCACATCCTTCCCTATTGCCATCAACACCTTACCAGTGTATGCACCCTTCAGATGACAATCATCAAGGCCTATTATTGGTCTACAACCCTCTATAAAACCCTGCTTACAAGCATCAAATCACACATATAGCCTCTCAAAAATAGGTTTCTCTGGATTGTCTAGACCAACCTTCACAAAGCTAGATGTGCCAAGATTCCACCTTTTCAAAGTTGTTGCATAATCCCACACCCTGCCATATTGTGCCTTAGCATCACCTTGTGTCATGAGCATTGTCCTAAGCCTTCCTTTCCATGCTTGATTGTATGAGATATGAACATTATGATCCATTTTCACAGCATTAACAAATGCAGAAAGTTTCCATGTAGGATCATCTCTATAATGTTCCAAGTACCTCTCAGCTAGCCATTGAGATGTCAATTTAGTGTTTTCATGCTGCCATCCACACTCATGTTTTCCATTCCATGATTTCAACTAGAAACTGCCATTAGAGCCCATTTTTCTGGCACAGGCTTTGAAACCACAAAACACTTTCTTGCACACACACTTTTTCCTAGAATGTTTCATACTACAATCACAATTCTTTTTACAGTAAGCAGATATCGTAGTCTTGTCATTGTAGAGATAGTAATAATCACCACCATTTTGTATGGAGTATTGTCTTAAAGCTTTTCTGAATACATCATTGGAAGAAAAAATCATGCCAATCTTGAAAACAATTTTTTTTTCTTGAAGTCAACAAGAGGATTAAACTCTGGATACCTTTTCTTTGTAGTACCATCAGAATCACTGAGACTCTTCAAATCATCTGAATCATCTACATAGATCTCATCATGCAGATCATCGTCACCACCATCAAGGTTCAAGCAACCATCACTTAACCCACCCCTTAACCCAGAAGCATTTGGATCAACATTGTCTTCAAAAAAATCATCATCTCCATCTTCACTTTCAGAGAAATTAAAATCACTATCTGAGGAAGAACTCTCAACCCCTATAACATCATCTCCCTCTGAATCTACATATCTCTCTAAACTAGGGTCTCCCTCTAAATATGCATCTCCCTCAACTACCCGTGGAGTCTCCATAGGAAGAAAACTCAAATGGAGTTCCGTCGAATATATTTTGTTGAAGAAGACACATGAAATTTAGTCCATTTTTTAAAATTTGTAATATATTTGTAATATTCATAATTGAATTGTAATCTTCCTAATTGATTATTTGTAATCTTTCTAATTGATTTTTATTTAAATAAGGAAAGATTGGTAATAGGTTTAAAATAGAATTTTTTAATATATAATTAAATTTATTAAAAAAATGAAAAAGGAGAAAATGACATGTGGCTAATTGAATGTAGGAGTGCCTATTGCATTAGTATATTTTGCTTTAATATATATATATAATAAATTTGAGGTTTAAAAAATGTAAAATTTTAAGAAAATGACATGTGGCTAATTTAATTTATGGGTGTCATGTGGTAAAAGGAAGTATGACATATAGAAGTTTTGTTTGAGTAGATATATAGTAGATTAATTGAAAACTTATAGTATTTGATTTCAAATTTTATTATAACTAGCATATGTCCCCGTGCAAGTGGTTGATAAATTTTGAAATCAAAATATTATTAAATATTTACAAACTAAACTGGTAATTTATAAGCTAAATCTCTTGAACATATAGTGATAAGGAATTTAATACAAATAATTGAATAAGAAAATATATAAATTAGATTTAAGTAATGAGAACGATTGATTATGTGTAGTTAATCAAAAGAAAAAAAATAGTTAAATCATATCACATAATTATTTCAAATATTTTTAATATATATTACCACTTTTGCGTCATGGATCATACTTGACCAATTATATTTACAATCACATGTTATCAATTGTATATATTTAAGCATTAAAACTATAAGTACGTTACATTTTTAGGTATATAATTTTGAAAAGCGTACCTTTTACATGGTTAAAATGTATATTTTAATTTGGCTCTACATATAAATTTTATAACTAAATTTAACGTATTTTAAAAAAAAATTACACGCATATATATATATATTATAAATAGTTTTAATTACAAATAAGAAGTAACATAACTAATAAGGTGCAGTATATCTTATGAATAATTATATTCACAAATAAAAAGAAACTAATGAGGTAAAAATATATCAATAATATTTGAGATGATAATATGTGTATAATTAAGGTAAGTTATTTTAAGTAAATAAATAAAAGTAGATATTAAAATTAGAGAGGGATAAAAGTGTAATTGTATATTGAGATTTGCCTATGTGGCATAGCTCATGGGTTGATACGTATGAGAGATGATTAGGGCTTTAATATAGTATATATGTTTTCCTTATTATATATATATCATATTCTTTATTTAAAGGTGATGAAAAGTTAATAAATATATTTGTTAATTTAGTTATTAGAAAAGAGATTGTCGAGTTGTTAGCTTCTTTTTAATAAATTACAGCAAAAGCATATAGAGGGTCGGGTACTAATTGTATTTGACTTTCTGCCTTTATTCGTGTTTAATTATGGAAATAAGATAATATATATAAGTTAGATATTTTTGATTGACATGTTTAGTTTTGAAAATAGAATATTCTTATATATAATTATTATATTAAATTTTGGAAAAAAGGATTTTTGCATATCATTCTTGTGATTAACATGTTTAGTTTAGGAAATAAGAGAATCTAATGTATATTTGTTTGATTGAATTTAAAAAAATGAAAAATTGATAAAATGCCATGTGGCGGAAAGAATAAAAGAACGCCATGTGGCATAAGGATAAGTGAGTTTAATAGGAGGATGCCATGTGGCATAGATGGGTTTTAGTTTAGTAAACATATAGTAGATTATACATCAAAGCTTCAAACCAATCATGTAAATGGATAACCTTGTAAACTTAGAAATATAAAGGTGTGACAAATTATTTAAAAGATATGATATATGTAGTTCCTTAAAACTATTTAATGTTGAAATAATGTTGTTCCATAAATAATAAATAACTACTTAGTTTTTTGAGATATTTGAATACTATTAATTACAGAAATAATTAAATTATCCTAATACATATAATATATCATTTAGATGAGATATTTATGATTAGATTGAATTTTAAATCTAGAAGAAATTTTGAAATAACAAAAATGAATTTTGATTTAGATATTGTGTTGCAAATAAATATTGAAAAATACATGAATTTTGATACGAGTTTTAGATTATTTGGGAAGTCTTTGATGTAGATATCATGTTTCTTCATTTTTAATATATCACATATGTTTTATTTACATTTTTACAACAAAAAAACGTCATAACCTAATCTTTTGACATATCACACCGATTAAGGCAATTAGGTAAAATGAAAAATAAGTTAGTAGTGTCAAAAATTATCCTGGTTAATTAAGAACCATAAACAAAAATAAAAAATTACGAATTTGAAAGAAAAAAATCAATAATAAATCTTATATCCCAAAATAGTTTTAGATATTTTATTTTCAATCTCATATCGAATATCTTTTAATTATTTTCTTACAAAAATTAGTTATAACCAAAATTCATGATTTTCGATTTTCAATAAGTTTTATTTAGTTTACAATCATATATTCACAAATAAGTAGCAATTAGTTACTTTGATGCTTACCTTAATTTTCTATAACTGTTATTTAATTTTCAATTTATCAATAATTTTTTTTGTTAAAAATTTTCCAGTATATGATCTTCAATTAGTATCACTTTTTGAAAAAGCACAAATACTTGAACTGTGTGTTCCGGCTAATTGTTATTGCAGCTTTAAGGAATTTTTTTGTCCATTAAAAGGTCTAAAACCTTTACCGAGACAAACACTGCGACGAACCAGAGATTCCAAGACGGTGGCGTGGCAAGGATGTGCATATCGTCGCTCACCGGTGATGACATGGCGATGATGATTAAGGGAGATCGGGCATGGAGGGAATAAAAATCGATGCTCACCGACGATGGAATCTGAACTTTGAAAGAGGCGAAGGCAAGGGCAACGGTTTGTCCATTGTTTTGGATAGTCCTTTTGAAGAAGACTCACATGGAGATCAGTCCAATTCTTTTTTTCTTTTTGGCGAGAGGAGATCAGTCCAATTTTGAGTTGATTAGTGTTGTGGAAGTTTTGAATTTGTTATCTTATGTGATTAGTTTGTAATCTTTGTAATTGATTTTCAATCTTTGTGAATGATTTTTTTTCAATTAGGAAAATATTAGATCTAGATTTAGGATAAAAATGTTTGATATAATTAATTTAATTTAAAGCGTGAAATAAAGAAAACATGACATGTGACAGTTTTAATAAGAGAGTGTCATATGGCGTAGTTAGGTTCTAGTTTAGTATATATTTAGTAGATTAATATAATATATATATAAGTGTATAAAGAAGCAAAATTAAAAGGCACGAAAAAGACAATATCGGCTCACAATTGATGCTATATACTCTCTAGAAAAGATGAGGTTTTGGTAGTCTGACACGATGAATGATATGATTTGTAATTAGATTCTACTATATGAAACCCTAATATTACAATGAAAAGACAATACCATGATAAAAAACACTATCTAAAAATATACAAAAAGATCTTGATGATTATATATAATATATATTCTCATAATCTTTCCTTTCATAATAAATAAAAAGATCTGGCTTATTCTTTAAACTTTATAGTTGTTGATAAACTATCTAAAAATATTAAAAAGATATTGCATATATTTAAATAAGTGTTTAATATATATATATATATATAATATTTTTTCAATCTTTTATTTCCTAATAAACAAAATTATCGTGCCTTGTTGATAGTGTATCCAATTTGGAAACTTTTTCTACAAATCTTAATCATTTTTCTAAACCTTACAATAACACTCTATATCTATAACACCGTATGATGATTTCTACAAAGAAGTACCTGAGATGGCTAATCTAAGGAGTCACCTTGTATTAACGCTTGTGATATTTTCTTCTCTTATGCACCACACAACATAATATATCAAATAGTGAATTATGGCTTGCTAACATGATTATCAACTTCTGAAGATAAAGAGAGTCTTCATAGGAATCGTCGAGTATATTTTGTTCAAGAAGCAACATAAACATAAACTCAAATGGAGTTTTGCATATTTTGTTGAAGCAACATAAATATTAAGTAAAATATTTCATTTTTTAAATTATAATCTTCCTAATTGTTTGATTTGTAATCTTCCAAATTGCCTAATTGATTTGTAATCTTCCCAAATGATTTTTAGTTAAATAAGGAAAGATTGGTTATAGATTTAGTATATAAATCTTTAATATATAAATTTATAATCTTCCCAATTGATTTTTATTTTAATAAGGAAAGATTAGTTATAATTTAGTATATAAATCTTTAACATATAAGTTTGTATTCTTCCCAATTGATTTTGATTTAAATAAGGAAAGATTAAGTATATGTAGAGTAGAAATCTTTAATATATAAGTTTGTAATCTTTTCAATTGATTTGTATTTAAATGAGGAAAGATTAGTTATATATTTAGTATGAAAATCTTTAATATATAAGTTAATTTATTTTAAAAAATTAAAAAGCAAAGAAAATGACATGTGATAAAATTAATGTAAAAGCGCAATGTGGCGAAATTGATGTGAAAATGTCATGTGACGTAAGTTGATTCTACTTTAGTAGATTTGACATGAGTTTATGTATCCTAAATCTTGAAGCATTAAGAAGTCACATATGTGTATTTTATATGGTGTAGGCACATGTGTTTAGTCCCGATGGAATGGTTTTTCTATCAATGGAAGTATGGAACTGCTATTTAATTTAATTATTAATGGCATTCCAATGCATATTCAAGTTTTACCTCTACACTAGTGGAGGATACGATCCATTTCCTCCTCAATTGTAACCATACCTTAGAAACAATTGCCAAAATTAATAAGACGACCAGCCTCTACCTTAGAACAATTAATACTATGAACAAACGTATTGGAGAAACTTTTGAAGAAATAAAACTCAAACTTTCCCCTAATGAACTTACAGAGCTATCTGTAACTTGGTGGGGGATCTGGTTCTCCAGAAACTAAAAAACTTTCTCAAATGACAACCCTGATAGGGATATCATTAAAGACTTGCCCATCTACATTCAAAACCTTATATGTGCATGGAACAAAACACAGAAATGGAACCCTGATTGTACGTATGAGCAAATCCCCACATCACGAAAACAGACAAATACGAGGAAACATCGGAAACTAAAGTGGAAAAAAAACCCGGACAAAATAACCAAAATTAATGTTGATGGTTCTACCAAGGCGAATGGCGAATCCACTATTGGCATTATCTGCAGAAATAACCAAGGATATCCCACTTTAATCCATGTAGAGAAGTGTGGAATTTCGACCCCCCTCAGAACTGAAGCTCTAGCCCTCCGAAATGCCCTCCTTAAGGCCAAAGAAATGAAATATGACCAAATTCTAATAGAAACTGACAACCTCACCGTTGTGAACGTTATCAACAAAATTTGGCACTGCCCATGGGAAATCGAGATTCTTATCTATGATATCCTATGTTTATTACAATGCTTTCAGGTAGTGCAGATTTCTCATATTTTTTGTGAAATGAATGCGGTGTGATGTGATCCGAGCCCACCTGGGTCCGCCTTCCCATGGTCTGCCTCGATCGGCGGTCTGACCCAGCGGCCCAGCCCACGGTCTGCCTCACACGGCGATCTGACTGCTGGCGCCCTGATCACAGAGCAGGGCTACAGCCCCTGCACCCCAACCTGGGGGGAGGCTTGCACCTGTTAATCCCCCAGGATGTTGGTGGGGGGACTCGAACCCCCGACCCTTTGATATGAGGGCAGTGGAATGCCCAACAAAAGTGCACTTTTATGATGTGATCCGAGCCCACCTGGGTCCGCCTTCCCATGGTCTGCCTCGATCGGCGGTCTGACCCAGCGGCCCAGCCCACGGTCTGCCTCAATCGACGGTCTGACCGCTGGCGCCCTGATCACAGAGCAGGGCTGCAGCCCCTACACCCCAACCTGGAGGGAGGCTTGCGCTTGTTAATCCCCCAGGATGTTGGAGGGGGGAATCGAACCCCCGACCCTTTGATATGAGGGCAGTGGAATACCCATCATATCACCAATTGGGCTGCAGCTCAATTGGTGATATGATGGGTATTCCACTGCCCTCATATCAAAGGGTCGGGGGTTCGATTCCCCCCTCCAACATCCTGGGGGATTAACAGGCGCAAGCCTCCCTCCAGGTTGGGGTGTAGGGGCTGCAGCCCTGCTCTGTGATCAGGGCGTCAGCGGTCAGACCGCCGATTGAGGCAGACTGTGGGCTGGGCCGCTGGGTCAGACCGCCGATCGAGGTAGACCATGGGAAGGCGGACCCAGGTGGGCTCGGATCACATCATAAAAGTGCACTTTTATGATGGTAGGCTTGTTATTCGGCATATTATTTCACTCAAAATGTAATAAAAAAAGCACCCAATAATTATTTGAATCATGAATTATGACTTATAAAATTAGAAATAAAAAAATTGTTTAAAATAAAACATGCCTTTAACATATTTTTTCTAACTAGTTTCAATAACTTTATTTAATTTATAATGCACTGCAAATAACTTGCTAAAAAGTTTTAAACCATTATAGTTTAGTTCGTGTTTATCTTAATTGTCTATGTTTTGTGCTTAGTAGGACGCTCTAATCAAGTTGTTAGTGTAAGAAACTAAAACGTATATTGAAAAAGATATATAGTCATCTATTGAGATTGAAGATATTATTGTGAGAATTTAGAATATTACACCTCGAAAAATGTTACTATAATAAAAAACTATTACGACATATAGTATTTTATTTTTTATATATATTATAATACTAATTTATTTTTGCCCCTACTGAACTAAAATCCTGCGTTCGTCCATGTACATAACCATAAATCTATATAAAAAAAAAAGATATGCACAAAATATATCCAAGAAAAGAAACAAACTTTTCACTTACTTTAAACTTAATTTCATATCAATGATTATCAATTTACTGTCAATATTACACGCTTGTGCCAACACACAAGGGAATCGTTCTCACCCGAACTAGCCCTTATAAACCAATTTTATTTATTTCATATTTAACTAAAATCAACTTCAAAACAAAATAAAAACCAACTCCAATTCGGAAAAAAACAAAACACATAGATATCGATAATAATAATCCAGTAAAATGCACCATCAATCATCCAAGAACTAGAAACTTAAAATGGAAACGATCCAAACGAAGCTACTACAAGCTTAGCTTTTATGGATCAAAATAACCAAATGGAGATGCAACAATTGGTTATTATGGCTAATCAAAAGTGTGGAAGAAATTCTATCATGGTAACTGAAGCGCTAACCATTAGGAAAGACCTAAGAGAAGCTAAGAACCTGTGTATTATGTTTCTTAAAATCAAAGGAGAAAATCTTTTACATTATTAATACACTTACAAGACTTCAGAGTTGTCCACAAAAGATCAGGATGATCGTTGTTATCATCATTTGCGACCGTCAAACCTTCTCGAATGACCCATTCATATCTTTATAAAGGATTAGTCATGTGGTCGACAGACTGACTCATATAAACTACTTAACCTCGATTGCAGCTCTACATGAATATATGACACTCAAAGACCTCATAAACCGCAATGTATCTGTTATCCTCGTCAAGCCACTTTATTGTTTTTTTTGTACTAATTTTGTAATATATTTTATTTTATTTTATTTTTATTAATTAAAGTGCTATAATCCGTATTTTTAAATTTCCAAACCATCACTATTCCAATGATTCCAATAGAAAATGATATATGATTTTCTAAATAATATGAACATAACCCATATACAAAATAATTATATAAAAATTTGTATCTTTCGAGTTTATACCCAATAATTTGATTATTTTTCGAAGATAGAAAAAGAGGTGCAATTGACTAATTTACGGACGAGGGATAAGGCAGCAAAAGTGCAAGCCACGCAGATTGACAGTCTCGTGTCTCCAACGTCCATGAAGATAGCCTGAAAAAGCCATTCAGTCTGTCCATGGAATGCTTATGGGGTTTCACTTTCACCCATCTCGCTACTCCTCCTGCCTCCCGCCGTCCGCCGTATCTATTCTGCAGCGTCGGCGCCGGAAAGATTCGAATTGGGCGCCTAAGAGCAAAAGTCAACGGCGAAGACCTCCCTTTGCTTCAAGCAGCCTCCGATTATGCCACCCTTCGTTACCTGGAGACCCACCGACCAGGCATCTTTCTACCCTTATCTCCCACCTTTTTGGGTTTTGACCTAATTTTCTCTTTCTATTAGGACGTGCATTTCGTCGAACAGTTCTCGGGCACGCTCTGCTTGCGAAGAATCTGATCGTTAATTCTTGCGCATTTGCAGAACCCCTTTTCGTTGATCCATACGTGGGTTGCTTGGTTCCTTCAACTACGAAGGTTGATAGTCGAGATTGGACTCATCACCATTGCATTGCTACCAAGTTCATTGATGACCAATTGCTCAGTGCAACCAGAGATGTCGATGGGCCTAAACAGGTATCTTTCTGCCTGTTGATAGGCCAGACTTAACACGTTCTCAACTTCTTGCATATTAATGGAACGCGGTTCAGATGATTGTTTAAATGTATCATTTGCAGGTTGTGTTGCTCACAGATGGTATGGACACCCGGCCATACAGGCTCTCTTGGCCTAATTCTACTCTGATATTTGACATTTCACCAGGAAAAATTTATGAAGAAACTGCTCGCAAGCTTAAAGGTTTGTTTTCATTTGTGAACTGATAGTTGCAAATTCATTTGAAAATTCTAGTTGCAATGAATATACAGCAAATGAGAAGCTCAACCATGCTTGATTGTGTTAGCTATCCATATTTTGACAATTATCTGGCATACATCATTTGCTTTGGATGACGATACATTCTCTTTTAGCTTGTTCTTGACATGTATCCATAGATAATTCAGTTTGACACCCATGTCTAGCAGTAACATATCATGGTGGTATTTATGCTTTGTCCACCCACTAAACTTGTATGCTTTCCAACAATTTTCGTCCAACTTTCTTTATGGAAGAATGAGTTGGCTTGATTCGTTCGTGACTGATATATTGCTCATTCATGGGTTGTACAATGCCTACTGACGTAACTCAAGGAACCCAATAGATGTTGGGGCCAGAATTGCGAAAACCTGCTTCTTGATTCATGTTCCGCTCGAGTCTTCTGATATTGAACAAGAGCTGTACAGTAAAGGATTCAATGGCAACCGCCCAAGTGTGTGGGCTCTCCAGGTTGGTAAGCAATCTGCACTGATCCACTGATTCCAACTATACCTATGCAAGTCGTATTACTCAATCTCAAATGAGTGAACATCTGCTTGGTGCAGGGATTGCCCCTGATGACAGTGGTGAGCTTGGAGGATGTTTTGTTCAATGTCAGTAGCCTAGCCATGAAGGGCTCTGTCCTGGTGGGCGAATTGCCTGCTTGGTTTGCAGAAACTGAATTTGCAGTGAAGGTTAGAGTTTTTATCCTAGGCACTAGTTGCGCATTGATATCAGATTTCTCTGATGTGGCAATCCAAGTTTTTTTTGTTTTGTTTGCAGTCCGGTAGAGACGGATGGATGGACAAGCTCTTCTTGAGCCATGGTTTCCGTGTCAATGTGATTGCTTATGAAGAAATGGCCAGGAGTTTGGGTCGGGAACTGCCGTTGGGAGATCCGGACCGAGTAGTCTTTTCTGGAGAACATTTGAGGCATTCAGATGCTCAGGTTAGATATAAAACCTGTGCCAGTTTTGTATTTCTTCTCTGCAAAACCTCTTTGCTTGTAATCGTGTTTAAGGATTAGGAGAGATGTATTTACAATATCATCTTGATTTCATGAAGATGTGACCTAGCATGAATAACTTAACAACTAGGCAACCAGCAATGTTTTTTTTCTTAAACTGATTGGTCACAAACAATAGGTCCCAATCAGAGCAATTTCTTTTGCAATTTACTTTTATGTTGAACCCTCATTGTAATAATTCTGGGTCATCTTGCAGATGGAAATCTGGAGGAGTGAATTTCAGAGGGTCGAAGAGGAAGGTGGTGAAGATGGATTCGAGGAACTCTAGAGTGCCATACATGTTGCCTTGCCTTGGGTCAACAATTGTTTGTTTACAATGAGAAATTAAGCCATCGCCCGTGATAAACATGCGTTGTTTTTGCACCGAACCCTTCCTCTGGGTATTTGAGCGCGCGTGCGTGGAGGGTTGGTGAGGCTAGTGGCTACCTACCCACCTTTCTCTTTTCAATTTGGATAGTCCACCCATTGCCTAATTTACTATTAGAGCACCCACGACAGGATTTTTGGGTTCTCAAATATTTTCTTTCTTAGAAAAAGAGAACATTACGTCTCAGATACTTTGGTTTTTTGGGTGCAATATGGGTCAAATATATAAAAGTCTCCTATTATACAAGGAAAGTCCCATGATTGAGAAAGTATATAAGCCATGAGGTTGAGCAACTGACTAGCACTGTTAACAGAATGCATTGCAGCAAGAGCAAATTACCTGTGATAACTAACAAAAAAATAGCATGATAACCTTAATCAAACTGAGTTTTACAGCATAATTCCTTGGTCTCTTGGACCTCAAATCAGCTATCTACTAACTTCACACAATACAAACATCAGCACCCAGCGAACTATCACACAGCTCAGAGGGACACAAGCGAGTGGTCAACCATCCATTCTTTAAGATGGGCGCCAGACTTTTCAAGGATATATAATTTAATCTGCCAACTAACCATCCCTCCAATTGTCGGTCCCAGCTACACTGCATTTCCTTGTTCAATTTGATTTCACTTGCATTCCCCTTCCCCAGGCTACTGGAAAAGATCCACCTAACAGTCAGTCAACCCCACGCAGAGTAAGTACATCAAGGATTCCTTCTGGTCTTCTTTTTTATTTCATCACGGCCAGAGGGAGAGGGCATGAGGAACAAAGATGATACCATCATTGGTGACACTTTCATCATGTGTTATTGTTGTAGCACTGGAAGGGATGGGCGTGGCCGGACAACATTCAACACGCCTCTTGCGGTTGCCTGTTTCAGTCATAAAAAATTGACCAAAGAATGGCTTCATAAAAGTGTGCAGAACCATAAACAGACCATAACTCAATAAAACAAAGTAGCTGCTTTGTTGAATAACATCACGCTTGAAATTTATTGTTTTGACGCATATATTATATTTTAAATTTGAATGAACAGCCTTTTGCTCAGAAAACCTGCATTAACCTTTCCCATGAGAAAAATATTCAAAGCAAGAATTACAATACACCTCTCTTTTTCACATTTTTAAATATATGCACAAATTTTAAATGCCACAATTGAGTATGGTAAGGGTAATGTTTACCTCAAAGAAGGAATTGAAATTTAGCCGTAAAAGAAAACGCCTCAGGAAAGGGGCTCTCTGACTTCCAGCAAGTCTGCTGCTACGTAATATAGTGTACAGGGAATTGGATTTTTTGTTAAATTCCTGCCATATGATGAAGGTTAACTTCACATCCAAATGCTAACTATAAGCATGACAAATAAACAGCTGTAGAGGGTTTATAAGATAACAATTAAAATGGGGCAAATGTCATTCATCTTTATGTGCATCGTCTTCAAAACTCACCCCCTTCCCCACGTCAATTAAACAACAGTGATCTACTTAGAAGAGGAAAAACAAACAAAACATAACGATGTTGAGATTAGCAAATGAAATAACCATACTCATGCTCGTCAGCAATGAATAACCACGATGTTGAGATTAGCAAAAGAGAGGAGATCAATCCTCCTCTCTTTGTCCCCTTTCCTTTTTCTTCAATAGGATTAAAAAGAAACCATTAGAATGCCAACTGCCAATCATTTCTGTCAATATGCATGCATGGCCAATCTTGGGAGGAGTTCTGTAGATCATTTCTTGTTTTGCCTCTTTTTGGGAAAGAATAATGCCCTATCCACTTATACTGAAAATTACAATTTTTTATTTTAAACACAAATAATCAAAATTAGAGTCGGCTGAGATTACCTCAGTTATAACATCTAATTCGGAAGAACTAGGATTTTCTTCATTTTCAATCTTCCAGCAGAATTGCAAACATAACTTCATTATGCTATCCAAAATTCTTGACACTGAGCCAATGTCCAAGAAAGACTGAGAAATTAAGGCTGACAGATACCTGCAGATGTTCACAACTCTTTGAGCATCTAGTCTAACGGAGAACATTTATAGTGACAAATGTGTTAGCAATTCTTGTTGGGGTTGTCTCTACATAGCAGCTATGGAAATTTCCATATCCTCTATATAGAGGCAACAAAAACAAATGCAAAAGAACCGATGTGAAGAAGAAGCTAGATCAAGAAAATATGGAGGGTCGTCATTTCATGGCTAACTTATTCAAGAACTGGAGTTTTCAGCTATAGTAAACAAATATGTGGAATAAATAACCAAATGAATGAATGCCTTTTGACACCTTAGGTGACCTTTGGTTTAGGGGAATAACAGTTTTCTTTAATGAGTTTTCCACCTAGATTTGCTCTGAGATTACTAGTGATACACTTAAAAGGGCTCATTTTTGCTCAAGAGCAAATGGACATGAAGCTTCTAGTTAGCCTTTTTTATATAACTATTCAACTATTAGAGGATACTTTATTTCAATTACTTCAGAAAAACATCCGTAATACTTACAGAAAGAACATCCCAAAAAATTAGTCCATCCATGTACCATATTCAGAAGAAAAAACAGCATCCATGAAAACCTCCAGTGTGAAAAAAAAATACTGACTCTATTTTCCAAATAGGACATTTGTAAATCCTGTTCATTCCAAATTCAGATGCATGTAAGCTAAACATTGAAATGGATATTTATAGTGGGTGCAAATTTGGCAATTATGTCATGCAGTAGCAGATCATGATTCGTGAAAGCATTGATATAATTCTAGTGGAAACAGAAACATTTTTTTACTTACTCATGATGGAAGTTTACAAGCTCTGTAAAATCATGTGACTCTTGAATGTGCGATTGCAGCACGTTCCATTGAGATTCAATAACATCCACCTAAGAGGAAAATGTAGTTTCAAGTTACAAGCTCACGAAATGGGAGAGAGAGAAAGAGAAAAAGGCATTTACACACCCTACTCGACTACTTATTTTATCCAGAGACGTCTGTACAAACTGTGATTAGACTCCAAAAAGCCGAAAATAATGAAACTGAATCAAGCAGATATTCCTTTGGATTAACATTATAAAATTGAAAACATGAAATCACCTTGCAACAAATTCAACAGTCAGTTACAGATTATTGCATTAACATCCTCAAATGCTTCTGAAAATTTCTACCAACATTTTTTGCATCCAATTCCAGCCAGGTCTGATACGCATGAGAATCCCTGATCTCATCAACATGTCTCCTAGAAAGTCATTTGTGACGTATTTAAGATATGAATTATTGAATCAATATATTCTTTCCAAAACACTACTTAAGTATTCCAGTTTTCAACTCGTAGAATTTCAAACAATCAACACTGCTATTCCAAAAAAATAGTAATTATTTCTGTTTGTTAGCCACATGCAAATAGTCCTTGGGAGTGGAATGCTAAAATTATGTTATGACTAGAGAAGTATTCCCTCTTCTCTTTCTTTCATTTTCAACATGTGATTTGTCTTTAGAAGAGTGGCATTAGCAGAACACTAGAACTGTACATAAACAACTTTGACATGAAAACTTTCTTAGGAGACCACAATTTCAGTGCACATAAGTCAAGGTCACGAACATAACCATAGGCAACCTAACTTTTGTCTCTGAAATAAAAGGTACAGTTATGTTCTTCCTATATATAACTGATCATAACTTGCCAGATTGGACTGTTGAACTGCCAAATTACTTCTTTCTGCAGTTCACTAACAGAACAGATAAGAAAAGGCGTTTAGCTATTTTCATCACCTGAATATAAAATTGGAGGTTCCTGATCAAGAAGGCCATATGCTCCCGGACACGCCACATTGGTCTAAAGTATTGCCTCCTCTCCTTAGATGCTGAACATTTCTGACGTTCATTCCGAAGCTTGACAAAGTCAGTATGATCTTCATGCATCACCGCAGCCCAAGATTTCTCCAATTCCATTTGTGTTCGCTTAAGCCGCAGCAGATACTGGAAGACTCTGCGGTACCTAAAGCAGCACGAGATCGTCTGATAAGAAATTGGAAATTGGAACAACAACAACAACAATCGACCCAGTATAGTCCCACCAACGGCGGGGTCTGGGGGTCCAGATGTACGCACCCATACCCCGAAGCAATTCGAGAGGATGTTTCCTGATAGACCCAAAAGAGACTGACACACAAGCAAAAATAAATAACCAAAACCAAACCAAAGAAACGCTTCATGTCCAAAATCAATCCTCTACCCTAATTTTTTCCCTCCAAAGCTTTCTGTCCTGAGCCATGTCCTCTGTCAGTGACAGAGGACATGGCTCGCTACATTTCTAAAATTGGAAATTGGAAAAGAAATGAAAAACAGGAAGCAGTATTCGTGTGACTATCAAACTCGCTACATTTCTAAAATTTGTAGGACAATGATACTATAGGAGTCTTACTTAGACAGAACTTCTTGGGTGAAAAATAACTGCAAGGGCCAGTCAACTGAATACTCCAGGGAGATCTCATCCCATCCATCAAGCAATATCTCAGAGGAGGTAGCTGATGACATAGCAGCTAATTTTCCATCAGTGTAAGCTTTTGATTTAGGCAAGTCTGATTGAGAAGTTTTTACTGCCACCCCTACCGATGGCATCCTAGCAGTTAATGAAAGAGGAAACAATTGAGAAAAAACAATCATATATATAGTAGCATGATCCCACAACTCGGAGAAAATTAAGGAATGCACATCCTAACAGTATTGACACCAAACAATAGCTGGTAAGGAGTCCAACCGCAAGGATACCCTAGGGAAGTATCTATCTTCATCACTGATGGTCTTCAAGGCAGCCTGAATAGAAAGAAAAGAAAATAAACTATTTTTGTGCACAGTACTAAGCAAGATGATTAATACATACATGCTCACATGTGCAAATTATATCCTGCAGCAAATTCAGCAAAGATACAAATGTGAAAGATGTATCATAACAACAAGAACATCTAAATCCATACATTTATGGTGATTCACTGGCTATGTTGGGTGATTTTGCTACAACCTATCACATTCCTACAAAAATATACAGCTCATTGAGCTAAATTTTGTCAACTATGGCACATACCATGCTGTACATCACTGTCCACGAGCACACAGAACTATTAAGTCAGCATAGCACATTTGCACTTCAAAACATGACTTCGAAATAAAAAATAGACGAACATAATGGACCTATAAGTATTACTTTCACACTCGAGTGAAAGTGTTTATGATAAACAACAAAGAGGTAAGGAAACAACTGAAAACTTTTACCATATGACGCTACAGATAGATCAAGGAAACATCCATGAATGGTGATGACCCGATGGCATCCTAGCCTCATAAGAATAATACCCGACACCATGTTAATGACATGCAGAGAAATGAACTTATTCATGACTAACTCACAAGTTCAAAAATGGCCCACTATTTACAAACAGCAAAGGCCGTCAAGTATGATAAAAAGTGGAAAGGCATTTGCTTTATACATCAAAAGTATAAAAATCCTCCTTCACATCCTCTCTTATAACCACTAGTCCTTACTGATATAGTATCTCAAAATACCAAGGCAGATGAATTATAAATGTTATATACTTAGATGGCCATAGAAATCTTGAGACAAAAGTCCTTAATGGACCAGATGGAGTTGGGAGCAAGAAGAATGATCCAGGTTCAAATTTCCCTACAACAAAGCTTACCAGCCGAAAAGGCACCATAAGATCAGCTTCAGCTGACTGTCGAGGTGGTAGACGCATCAAACTGCGGCTTTCCTCCAAAAAGCACTGGTATAAAGAGACAAGTAAAAATCAGTAAGCTTCTTGGGAAATTAAGCATATCGTAATATACCATATGAACCATTGACATTACAAACATTATAATATCGTAATCAAAGGGGAATCACCATTACAGAATTTCAGGGTCACACTACGCATACAAAAAAAATCACTCTCATAGATTTCATCTACTAATCTTTCTCCTCGGTTTTCCCTGTTTTTAAGTAGTGTGAATCTCCTAAGTTCTCATAAGATAGAAACTAGGAAGAAAAAACCACTCTAATTATGCAAATTAGTGTACATGTACTTGTTATAACTTGGGAGTGAAGAAAGTTCACATCACATCAAATCGTAGAAGTGAAGAAAGTGATATATTACATAATTATGCAAATTAGAAAAAACCACAAAAGCATTGTATAGTAAAACCTACAGGATAAAACGAATAACAAGACAGCAAGGCACCAACTTGTCTGTTACCTGAAAGAAATCTCCCTTTGCCAACAGGAAATAGTCTTTAAGGGCCTTTAAGTGGCCATTCAAGTCAGCACGAACAACTACAAGCTGCATTGTGACACAAGAATTAAGATAACATTTCAGAAAGTAATATGTGGGGGTGTGGATGGTCATTTGTTATGTACCTGCCAAAGATGGCTCGCAGCAACAGAGCGGATGGAGTCAATAGCACATTCAAATGACCTCCTATGGAACTCAGTTGATTCCTAGAGACCAAGTTGGAATGCAGGAATTAAGATTCATGCCCAGCACGAATATTATAAGATGCCAAAATGATAATTTTTACAGTGGGGGAGAAAATTAAAATGTGGGTGTGTGAAATAACGGCTGAGCAAACAATACATCAGAAAGATACCTTCAAATCTTGGAGGAGAACTTCAATCTTATCAGCCTCAGATTGTGGAAGCAGATCTTCCCCGAAAGAATCAAAATCTTCAGAAAGATCTTTTTGATGAGACATGCGGGTGTTGAAACCATGGATTCTTTGGGACTGCCTAGGGAATTGCTGGTGAATCTGTGACTGAAAACCAGGACTTGGGTTTCGGAGAACCCTGACAGCTTTACCGGCAAAGAGAATCGATTCTGCAACACGCATAGGTATATATTCTGGAAGCATATCCTGAGTAAACAGGTAGAATATAAAAGATCAAACCACCTGAATAGGTTGTGACATCATAAACTTAATTTAAAATAAAAGAATTGATAGTCTCAGTGAGACCATCTCAAATGCAACATAGAAAGCTATGTGTAATTAATCTATCCTTCACATGCAGACACACATCACTATCTATCATTTGAAATTCTTTCGAGAAAAGAACTGTTCAACATGAACCATGTCTTCAAGTAAAATAACTGCATTTCACAAGATTATCATTATTTCAATGTTATGGAAAGTGGGAATAACAAAACAATCATCTAACCCTAAACACATAAGTGGTATAAAAATCCTGTCATTTGATCAACATCATAAAACTTTTATGAGTATCACAAAAAATTGTATGAAAAAAGAGTGATGTAGTAAACATTACAAAATATTTACTTCATAGAGGAAGGTCAAGATGACATTACACAAGATTGCATCAGGAAATAAATCAATGAAAAAATAAAATCCAAGGAGCATTGGCCAAAAGTGCAGCAAACTAAGACAATAACTTGGGCAAATAAACATCACGCATACCAGTGATACATGAAAACCCAAATGCCAATCTGTTAGTGATGAATCATCAATAGACAACCGTGCCAATTTGCCAACTGTATCCGGATTTGATGACTCCTGTTGTTCATCCCTATTTTCTTGCCTGGCCATATAGAAATTGAAGTTCCATTGGAGATGCAATAATAATAAAATTTGCAAATAAAACTACTCTGGTGAAATTAAAACCTCTGCTTGTCTGTGTCTCCATATAGAGCAAGAGTGAAAAGAACACCATAGTGAAATGCAACCACTCTAATTAATTGCAGCATCCAGTAAAACAAAAGTCCATCGATCCCATTATAACTGAAACAGTTCAAGGATAACCAAAATATTTCTGTCACTCGTTAAGACACCTTGTCAGCAAGAATGTACAGGTAGATCCTATCCCTTTCAGGAAAAAATTCTACTTCGACAACACACTCCCCTTCACTCTTCCCACACCCAGGGAAGAAAATTATGTGCCGCGTAACATTCATCCTAAATTGTGCATGTTTACATGCTGGTAGGGTCTTACGAAACACAGAGAAAGGGACGCCAGCAAATATATTGCTAAACTTCAGACATCCTATAAAAAACCCATACAAACAAAATAGAGCTCGTGATACGATTTTTTAGCAAGTGTAGAGAGCTTTTAGAACCGGCAAGAAAACTGGAAAAAGAAAAAAATCATAACATGGGAATGGATTAGCAATCACAATATCTACCTTCTGATAAAAAACTCTCCATGTGAATCTTGGAGGATCCCATACACCATCCAAGTAGCAAGTTGGTTATACATTACTTGATGACCGTGCCAAAGTAGCCTACGCTTGAGGTAAAAAGGCAAGAACCAAGACAGATAAAATCAACTAATCAACACCGTACCAGAAAAAATTATAAGTTGTACAGAAAAACCACTCACATAATACACGGGCCTCATAGAAATGTATTATGGGCAAAATATTCTTGGACATATGACAGAAGTACATATTTGAAGTTACCAAGTGAAATTTACAGTTTCATAAAAGCGAAACATATAACATAACAACTCAGAAAAACACATCCATATGTACCCCTTTCCATGACTTAGGTCTTATGGTCTTCTAAGACAACTTTTTCCTTCTATTTTTAAAAGTTTATTCCAGAAGGTGATGGTGGTATATGAGAAATGATGACCAATGGCTAAAACTTACAACGATGGAAAAGCATGCAAGTCAAGATCCATTCAATGATAACAGTACCCTGTCATATAACATGGATATAAAGCAAAAAAGACCAGCTGCAGTTGGATTTTGACATCGATTGCAGCGCATGCATCTTTTTATAGATGTAAACTTTAAAACAAACCTAGCTAGCCATAGCATTAAAACATCTTAATTTACAGCAATGTGGTCAGTATGAATATGTATCATGTAGATTATATCACAAGTGGATGTAACTAGTAAAGATAATTACAATCCGGCAAGGTTCATGTTATACAAATAATTCTAAAGACCAAGGTAAATATGACATCAAGCCAACAATCTATACCTAATAAAGAGATACATCATTCTTGATATTAGAATATCAGACCAGTGCTTCTTGTATCATTGAACAATGAGACAAACCGAAGTAAGGATTTCATCCACAGCCATGAAAAATGTTCTATCATTTTATCGAATAAACTAGCAGTATCTCTCTTTATACATCTATAAAGTAAAAGGAAATAAACATTGGGGCAGGAAATTACAACTTCACAAGATTAAGGTAGCTAGCCTATCCGAAGCGAGATTTCACACCTTACACAACTTTTTTTTTCTTACCTCTGAATACATGTTTGTAGTTCAGGTACCCCACAGTGGCATCGTTTGTGCAACAGATTGAGAAGATGACCTCCACTTATATCATCTCTCTCTATCTCTGAAATCAGCTCATGAAGAGGTGGCAGAATAACAAAAAACTGGAGCAGAAATCCATTAATCACATCAGCTTGATAATCAAGTTTCCTAAGAAAACTAAAAAAATTCACATCATATGAAAATACTTGAAGAATGAATAACCATCCATCAAGAAGACATTTACAGGTGTTCATTAAAATACTTGCAGTGTACCAATAAAATAACAGTATACAAGATATCTTTGAACAATCCCTTCATGACGAATCCTTCTACACCCTTCTTATGAGGAACTGAAGATTTTCCCTTATATTGGATGTCAATTGTTTGTCTTTTCCTTCTTTCAAGTTTTCTCAGCTTAATTAAAGTTTTCATCAATATTTTACAAACACCAATGACAGACATGTACATTCAATATTCTTCAACCATAGCTTCCACTTTCCACTACTCCTTTAATTCTGATTTAGGCAACAGTATCAGTTCTCCTTCATGCAATACCAAAGCAAGTTATTTGTCTAGCAGTATCTCGTCCACTCAATGCTAATGGTATTTGACATGAATATCACATCAATAGAACTTGCACTAAACATAGGCAAAAATACGCTGTACAGTTGTACTCAATAGACATCACAGTTTTCCTAACATTAGTAAATAGTAACTCTATTAAGTGAGTTAAACCAACACTGTTACTTCATGTTTCTATTTCACAGATTGGTGCCATGTATGTAGTGTTTCACTTCCAAATAGAATAAATCGCATCCCTGACTAGAATACATAAAGTAGCAAACTAAAATCGGAAGTATAGTAATGAGTCATGACAAATAGAAGTTCGAACCTTGTTAAGTCCCTGAGTGACCGTAGCCAGAATCGGCACAGGGTCAGCCAACAACTTCTGCTCAATTCGTAAGACAGTAGACCTGTAAACCGAGAGTATCTCCACAATCCCATTTGCAATTGCCCTCCTGTACACACTCTGATGTTCTAAACTCTTCTTCGAAATCTCTTCACATCTCAACAAAGGCGAAGCACTCTTTGACCGTATCCAGCTCAAATTCCGGCACTTTGAGGCAAATCGGTCCAGCTCTCGGTAGTAAAACCCTAATTTAATAATCCTCTCAATTACATCTCTGCCATTACCCGGAATACTAAGAGATGAGAACACAGTTCAATTTCAGTAGGGTAAATTTACGAGAGTCTTAAAAGAGAACCTGTCACTGGATTCGACGAACACGAGATCAGGGGCGAGCTTGAAGGTGGGCTCGCAAGAGACAGGGGCGTCGGGGGATAAGATCCCGAGCGAGCTCAGTTGCTCGCGCTCGTCGATTATCAGATCTCCGGTGTAACCTAACAGTGCTAGCAAGATTTCGTGCAACATTCTCCCGCTCGTTCTTGAAAGATAATCTTCAGAAACCCTAACGATGAAGATTCAATCACTTTTTCTTTTTCTTTTTTTTGGGTAGCTAAAAATTGATCTCGGGGACGAAGCAGCACACCCGGAACACTGGTCACCAGCTTGGAAAGAACTCGCAGTTTACTCGCTGAAGGCGGGAGAATGAAGAGGGGAAAACATGACTTCTACTATGGGTCCGTTCGGCTATATGTTTTTTTTTACTTTTTACTTTTGTTGCTTCTTTCTCCTTTTTTTCCAGAAATAAGTGCAGTGGTGTGTTCGGTTCAATTTGCTCATGAATGGTTCAAAATATATCTGTATGCTATCTACTAAAAAATGGCAAAAAAAAAAAAAGTTTAATCCCCCTGCTTTTGGTACTTCTCTACAACTTCTGGAGAATTTCTCTGCTACTACTTCCCTTGTTGCCCCCGACATTTCCCTCCCAAGCCCTCAACATTTCTCGCACATTGTTCTTGCCTTTTGCTCGCTACAGGTATGTTAACGAGTTCTTGCCTTTTGCCTCGCTTTACATGTTCCTCTACTTCCCTCGTTCTTCATCTTCCTCTCCTCCTCTCACTCTTCACGTTGGCCACTCGCTGCAAGTCGCCGATCTTCCCCTTGTTCTTCTTCCTCGATTTTGGATTTCGATTTGATTTTTTAGGTATTTAGATTTCAGGGCTTATGATTTTAGAAATTGATTTTAGGGCTTTATTAATTTTAGGGGTTCGTTCTGATAGCTGTATAGATTTGGAGCTTTAGGGCTTTTGATTTTAGGGTTTCCATTTTAATTTTGGGGCTTTTGATTTTGGGTTAATGCGATTTTAGGACTTTTGACAGTTATTTAGGGGTTTTAGGGTTGCGATTTTAGGGCTTCTATGGTTTTGATTTTTAAGGCTTTTAGGGTTTCGATCACAGCTTAATAGTACTTGTTGATAAAGCTACTTGCTGAGCCTTTTGACGTTGATATCTTGCTTTGTTTGTGATTATTTCATTTGTCATTAATGATATTCAGTTGTGTTTGACATTGATAAAGGTACTTGCTCAGTTGTGTGACAGTGCATGCCACAAGTAATTGCCATTTTGTATCATATTGATGTAAGGAACAAGATGTAAGGCAATTCATGTAAGACTAACTGATGTAAGGCAATTAATTGCCTCTTTATGAACAAGATGCTTATGCACATTCTGGATGTGCTAAATTTCTTGGATGTCTCTTTATGTTTCCTTAAGCTTATGCACATTCTAGATGTGCTAAATTTCATGGATGTCTCTTTATGTTTCCTTAAGCTTATGCACATTCTGGATGTGCTAAATTTCCTTAAGCTTATGCACATTCTATTGTTACTATGTGCATGGCAACCCCAGAAGGAAAGCTTGCATTTATTGACTTTGGGATGATGGGTGAAACCCCAGAACAGGCCTTGTTTCCCATTATTGGTCATGTTGTCCACATGGTTAATCGTGACTATAAAGCTATGGCCCGTCCAAATATTATGCTTTGGTATTAAGGTCACTTACTGTCCTAGAAGGCTTGGAACTTTATGTTGATCCCAATTTTAAAGTTTTAGCTGCTTCATACCCGTATTTTGCTAAGAGACTTCTCACTGATCTGAATCCGTATCTTAGGGATGCACTGATCGAGTTGTTATTTAAGGATGGAAAGTTCAGGTTTAAATTTACTTGCACATTTGGCATGTATAAAAATATGTTGGGCCACTAGTTATTGAAAGATTGGTGATGTGTTGCTTTGTGCAGGTGGAATAGGCTAGAAAACCTACTTGTTCAGGGGAGGAAGGACCAAGATTTTTCTACAAAAGAGGCTTTACAACCTGTGCTAAAGTTGCTATTGGGTCAAGATGGTGAAGAGCTGAGAGTTTTCCCTCTTATGTCTCTTATGAGAAGTACTAATGAGTATTACACAACATTGGCTCTGTGTCATGGCTTACAAAGCTATAGCTGAGTATGGTCTTAATCAAAACATTGGCCATGTGTCACTTGCCACTTTTTCTGGTAGTGGTATTGATGAGTCTGGCGCTGCTCCTTGGGGAAGAGATCAGGTCTTGCTATGAGATGTATTTGGTATCATTTTCCCTCTTATGTCTCTTATGAGAAGTATTAATGAGTATTACACAACAGGGTCATCCAGTGGATCTTGTTCAAAAAGAGGTCATAATTCTTCTGCAATCTGCACTTGATGTGGCATTATCCTTTATACGTGCAAATCCTACAGTTTTGGAGGGGCTTGGTGCCCATTTAGAGGGTAAAAAATTCTGCTACATGTGGCTTTTATTAGCTTCGTCTCTTTGGCTCTTTTGAAGTTCTTAATTCATTGCAACAATATCTGCTCTCTTTTCTGCTGAACAAACCATGGGGAAATTATCATGTGATTATTTTAGGAAGCAGGGTATCCTTGTTGATATAATGAAATGTGTAAATGGCAGGTAGTTCAACAAGCAGAAGCACGTGAACTGGGCAGTCGTGTCTTGGGTAGGGTTGCACAGCGTCTTGCAGCTCGATTTTTGCAACAGGTACTTAAATCTCCTGTGAGTGTGGCTCATGTATCTGGCCTGTAATGATTTCTGGGAATTATTTACTTGTCACTCTGCTTGAGGTTGAAGCTATTGTTATATCTATGTTTCCCACGGTCTAAGAGCAAAGCATTAATTATAGAAGCTCTTATGTGCATACTGCATAACAAATGTATCAAACTCGAAATTCAATATTACCATACACGGATTACACACTGTTGTTGTGGTTTACAGGACGTAAATATCATATCATTTATAATATACATACTAATACTCGTTAAGTTGAAGATGTGCTAAATTTTCTTTAATTGCCAAGGTTTGCATAAAGTCATTAGTGTCCTCTCCAGCGTCTTTTTCCAATTGACGCTCAAGGATATCATCATCATCATCATCAGAATGGATAATAATCTCATCATCAACATTGGGTGGAACCGAATCAGGTTCCATAGATGCAGCAACAACGTGCTTCCCGGACGCCACCAGTTAAGTATAGATGTTGTCCTATAGATCACTTATCTCCGGTTTAACCACTTTCCTTCTAAAGGACGAATATGCATCACCTAACTCCTGAACAAATACATTGCAATAGTTATAAAATGTAAAGTAAACATATTTGCAGAGAGAGGTGCTGAAAAAAAAATACACTATGTATTACTTGATTAATATTATACAGAAAAAAGGATCAAAAGATTCAAAACTACAAGTGGTTCCTAAAACGATTGAAGAGAATTTGCAAAATGAAGCAAACTACAGAGTATAGTCTGTGACAAAATACATCCAGATGAGAACCTAGAGGTGTATACCAACATACCAGTCACTGAATCACAATCGCATAACTGCTCTGGAAATCTAGAATCCAACCACTAATAATTTCTAACCCACAGCTTAGGCAGTTCATTTCAAATCACACACATAAATTCCATCAAAGTTAAGATTACATTCAAATCAGCCACACATAAATCAAACCCAAAACCCAAAACCTTTATGATCAGTAGTTATTTCTATTAACATTAGCATGGCATTAGAGGCTCTAAGTAGGCAGATATAAGCTTTGCAGAGAGTTAAACTGCACTACGCAGTTCCTATCTGAAACACATGGTCTTAATATTTGTAGAGAGATGGTATTAATATCTGCATCTACACAGGATAAGTATAATGAACCAATTCATAACCCACCTAAATCAAACCCAAAACCCTTATGATCAAGATAGGTATAATGAACCACTTTTATATATGTGCTATTATCATATTGCAGAAATTAATAGAGGAATGTAGTGGTGTACTAACAGAGTTCTGTACAAATGAACTTATGAACAATAAATCAGTCATATCATATTACATAACATATCCCACAAATATACAATGCATATTATTTCGCATATTAGATCAACCAACTGCATGTATGAGGGTATTGATACAAAGAAGAATAAGCCCTAAAGAGATAAATTAGCTACTAGAACCTTATTGGTTAAATTAAGTACACATGAACCTTATTGGTTAAATTAAGTACACATGAACCTTATTGCAACACATGAACTTGCTCAAATTACGTACATGAACAGCCATGAAGAAATAAATTAACTACTGAAACTAACTTTATTGGTTAAATTAAGTACACGTGAACCTTATTGCAACAAATGAACTAAACCTTATTGGTTAAACCACTTCATTTTAGATCCCACAAGAGGAGGATGAATTGAAATTTGAAATTCCAAGATCATTACATAAATTAAGTTCATGGACACTGTTTTGGGGCAAAAAGATCAAACCGACCTGAATCGTCTTAAGAAGGGCAACTAGACAACAACAATATTGATTATATCTGAATGATCCAAATTAAGCAAATAACTAAATGAAATGAAGTTAAACAAATGCAAAGACTAGCTTATCTCCCTTAAATAAGAGACTGGTCAAATCAAATGATTTAATCGTTGGTCGCTTCAATATTGAAAGGAAGAACTGAACTAGAGAATAATTGTAAAAGAGCGAGAGAGTTGCAAATGGTAGCTTGTATAGGTAATGATTGTGTGTTTACAAGAGAAGGATTAACCCTTTTTATACATAATTTATAAGACTCAACTAATCTATCCGTTGACGTCCGAGTTTTTAGGGATTCATCAGGTTGTCGCTCCATTCGTCCGATATCTTTTCAACCGTCTCAATGTTTCTCTTTATTCTAACTTCTCCAGATCATGACCCAACTCGTTCATTTATTTGGGCCGGCTTAATGGACAATCGATAATTTCTGAGCCCAACAATTGCCCCAAGATCAAAGTGGGCCGGAGGGATTGAAACGGTTTCTGACGAGACAGTTTGATCTTCAGTCTAGCGAAAATCTCTTCCCAATTCTTCTGCAGACCATGGGCTATCGTGGCACTTCGTGAGTGGTCCAATGTTTTGACCACAGAGGAGGCGGTTTTACTACTTTAAATAACCCTCAATCGACTTTCTTGTCACCACAGAGCCTCACGTCCTTGTCAAGGTAATTTCCTTTTTTCAAATTTTTACCCTTCTTCTTATTTCACTGCTTTCATGGCGTCTTCAAGGTCCAAGAGTAGGATCGCGTCTGGAGATCCTTTCGAAGATGAGAATGCTTTCACACCTTTAGGACTCCTTAGCCGTATCGATTTCGTTGGTAGAACCCTAACTCAGGCCGAGTTGGATAAAGTTCTTGAAATCGGTCAGTTCCTCGTAGGTATTGTGGCTCGTCTTCCCCTTCCCCATGAGCGAGCCGACTGGTATCATGGAGATTGGGTTTGTTTCTTCGAATACCCTTTTAAGATTGGCCATTCTTTTCCGTTTTCCAATCTGGTTAGGAACTTTCTTTCCGTCATGAGGCTTGCCCCTTGTCAGGTCATGCCCCATACTTGGCGTTTACTTAGGGTAATCGATCTTGTTTCTGCCGGTGTCAAATTTGCTTTCGACTTTGATGCTTTGTGGTATTCTTACTATCTGAGTAGTCGGGGTTCTTCTAGGTTTCAGTTACACCTTCGTCGTGACAGAAAGCCTTTAGCTTTAAACCTAGATGTTAACGACCGTGGGTGGAGAACTCGTTTCTTCTTTGTAGAGCGTAAGTCGCTTGAAAGGGGGGTCGATTGTTCCTTTTTGCTCTCAGACTGGAGGAAGACAGGTATTGTATTCTTCCTTCGATTTTTCTTTGTTGGAAATCTTCTAAACCCTTGCTTACGTGTTTTTTATCGCAGTGCCTGAACTAGGAGAACCCGAGGATTTCGAGGCGGTGACCAAGGATTTACTCAAACTCTCTGAATCAAAGAGATATTTCAAGAACATCAATTTCTTAATACCTGATCCTGCCGAGATGTTGACTCCGTCCGCATCCATCTCCAAAGGCACTTATTTGTTCCTACTGGTATGCATGTGGTTGGTCTTCGGAGTTTTCATATGCTTATGGTGTTGTGCTATTTTATCAGCGTCTCGTGGCGGACGGTCCAGTGCTCGTTTGTCGGGGAAAAGCCTTTTAGAGCAAAAGTTGTCGGCCGCCAAAGCGTGCTCTTCAAAGGCTATCATCAAGGCTCGACCGTTTGTTGGGATAATCGCTTTATACTCTCTGTCGTCCAAGACATCAGGGGCGAAGAGAAAAGCGTCTGTCGCTTTAGATTCCCCACCACAGATGCTGAAAGAGAGAGCGGCGAGTGACTTGGATTTGTTGATCCAGAAGCCAAGAAAGAGATTGGCGACCTTTCTCCTATCGACTGTATAGTCTGTATGGATGAAGCTGCCGTCGGTTCTTGGAAAGTAAGTAGTAGAAGATTTTTTATTCGAGTTTTTTTTTTTTTTGAAACTGATTACATGTTGTATGAAATGTAGGCCTTTCAGTACTCGATGGTCGCCTTTTCTACTATTCAAGAATTGAGTGATAGGTCCGACATGCGAATCGCACAAGCGGAGAGTCAGGCGAAGGCTGCCAAGGATCATGTGAGGATTGTCGAGAAAGAGCTGATGTCGGTCAATGAGGAACTTCAATCTCAAGTCGAGGAGGCTGAGAAGCGTCGTGAGCAAGATGCTCGGATTGCTGGCGACGTAGGGACTTATTATTGTTTGAAGTCTCGCATTGAGATGATGGAGGAGTTCGCCGCTGGTACCCATGTAGATTGGGATGTCAAAGGGGAGAGAGCCAATCTGGACCTCTTGTACCCTGATGGCAATCCCGGCGACGAGCTCTTTAAGTTGGCTGGCTTGGGGGGAGGAGAGGACAACAAAAAAGACGATGCCGATTCTGAAGCGGTTGAGGAGGTCGAGAAGGTTGAAGATATGCCGAAGGCTCTCCCCGAAGCGACGACTGATAAGGAAGTCGATCCTGTGTAAGCCAACGAGAAATCAGACGAATCTTAGTATGTATGAAGATCGTGTTATTTGTCTCAAAACATTATGACTGTTTAGGTACTTTCATCGTAACACCTTGTGCCCCATCGTGGAGATGGGATGAATAATGTTTTGGCAACCTGTCCACCATCGCGGGTCGTGTATTTTGTAAGTGTTTTAGTACTTGCTACGTACCTCGTTTTTGTGTGTTTTTTGCAGGTGGAGTTGTCGATTACGCCTTGGCCGTGACGCGAATCGTTTGGTCGTGGCGACCTGTAATTGTAAATGTTAATGTGGCGTGCTCTATGTGTCTAGGAAAGAGTAGTTTGTAACGTATGGTAAAGACGAGTACCTTGGATAGGACAAGTCTTTGTAAAATAGGATGTTTTGTGTTTTTTCCTCCATTCCCTGTGTATCGATCGATTTGAATGTTGTAAGCGTTGTTTTGTATATAGTAAGGATATCCTTTTGAATCTGAGTGTCAAGTTTGTCTTCGAGGCCTCTTGTTCCTGTTCAGATTACGTTAAGAGTGCAAAAAAGAAAGGTCTTGGGGCGACCGTTGGGGGGTGACCCAACGGCCCTCCGATGCTTAAGTCAGTGATCGTAATTCAAGCGAATATAATCGAATAGATGTACAAAAAATGTAAAGAGAAAGAAAGTTCAGAAATGATACAACTTTAAGTGGATCGCATTCCAACTTCTAGGGATCGATTGTCCGTCCTTTGTTTCGAATCGATATGCTCCTTGTCCAATGACTTCTTTGATGAGGTAATGTCCTTCCCATTGGGGTGCTAGCTTTCCGTCGGTTGGATGTCTGGTGTTTTGGAACGTTTTCCTTAGGACCCAGTCTCCTAACTTGAAGACTTTAGCTCGGACCTTCTTGTTATAGCTCCGGGCAACTTGTTGTTGGTATTGGACCATTTGGATTATGGCTTTCTCTCTGGTCTCATTGATGGTGTCGAGATTGTGAGCTAACTCGACGTCGTTTTGCTCTGGAGTTTGGAGTCCATATCTGGCAGTTGGGACGAGTAGATCAGTGGGGATGACTGCCTCATTTCCATAGACTAGCGAGAAAGGGCTTTGTCCCATTGCATTTTTTGGCGTCGTCCTGTCAGATCATAATATCAAAGGGAGCTTGTCGGCCCACTTGCCTTTTGCCCCTGTGAGGCATTTTTTGAGATTATTGATGATGATTTTATTGTTGGATTCTACTTGACCATTGGATTGTGGGTATCTTGGTGTGGACGTAACTAGTGTGATGTTCCATTGTTTGCAGAAGGACCGCGTCTTGCTACCGATGAATTGGGAGCCATTATCGCATACGATTTTTTAAGGGACGCCAAATCTGCATAGAATATTACGTTTTATGAATGACATGAATTTTTTTTCTTTTACCTCTTGATATGCTTCAGCTTCTATCCATTCGGAAAAATAATCGGTCATGGCTAAGAAGAAGACGCGTTGTCTTGATGCTAGTGGTAGTTTTTCGACGATGTCCATCCCCCATCGCATGAAAGGCTAGGGTGCTAGAGTCGGATGAAGCATTTCTGATGGCTGGTGAGTGATGAGAGCATGTCTTTGGCAGGCGTCACATTTTCTGACGTAGTCGATCGCGTCCTTGTTCATTATAGGCCAATAGTAGCCTGTCCTAAGAGCTTTGCCAGATAGGCTGCGTCCTCCGGTATGATTTCCACACTCTCCGTCGTGTAAGGATTGTAAGACGCATTACACTTCGACTTTTTTGAGGCAGCGTAGGTATAAGCCTGTGAGAGATCGTTTGAATAGAATATTATCTGTTAGATCAAAAGTTACGGCTTGTACCCTAAGTCTTTTGGCTTCTGTCTTGTCTGTTGAGAGTATTCCGTCTTTGAGCCATTTGATGTAAGGCGTGGTCCAATCGTCTTGGTCGCCCACCAAATCTTCTTCTATGTGGTCACCTACTTCTGCTGAGACGACTTCTTCTAAGGGTAATTCGTTCGTTGTCTGAATATCGTCTGGATTAGCTGTTCTTGAGGCTTTGGGGACGGCCGGTGTGGTGATATGTGCCAACGGAATGTTGTGGAAGTCGTTAGGATGTAAGGCGGGGCCAAGATTTGCTAGGGCGTCGGCTTGAGTGTTGAGGTCGCGTGGGACTTGTCGGATGGTAAAGTTCTGGAATTTGCTTGCTAATTTTTTGACGATATCTAGATATGCCATCATCATGTCATCTTTGGCAGCGTACGAACCTTGCACTTGGTTGACGATTAGGAGAGAGTCACATGTCACCTCTATGTTTAAAATTGCGAGATCGTGTGCGAATGTTAATCCAAATATGAGGGCTTCATATTTCGCTTCATTGTTGGTCGCGTCCCACTCGCATCTCACAGCTTGGGCTATATGGTCCCCTTGTGGTGATTTTAGCACGACACCTAGGCCAACTCCTCTTACGTTCAATGCTCCGTCTGTATGGAGTTGCCATATGCCCCTGTCTTCTTCGACTTTTAGCTGTTCGACCTCCTTTGTGGCTTCTTGTTCCAGTGTCGGGCTGAAATCGGCCACAAAGTCGGCTAAAGCTTGAGATTTGATCGCTATCATCGTCTCGTACTCGATGTCGAATCCGTTGAGGTGTATGGCCCATTTAGCCATTCGTCTTGTAAATTCTGTTTCCTCATGACTGCTTTCATGGGATGGTTAGTTCTCACAATAATAGCATGTGATTCGAAATAGGATCGTAACTTGTTTGAGGCCATAACCAATGCCAAGACTAATTTTGCAAGTGGTGTGTACCTGGTTTCGGCGGGAAGTAAGGAATGACTTACATAGTAGACCGGTGACTGTTTACCATCTTCCTCCCTTGTTAGGACTGCGTTGACGGATGATTCTGATACGGCCAGATATAATGGTAATGATTCATCGTCTTTTGGTTTAGCTAATAGTAGTGGACTTGCCAGATATGTCTTTAGATCTTGGAAGGCTTGTTCATGTGTTGCAGTCCAGTCGAATGATTTGTTCTTTTTCAAGGCTTCATAGAAGAGCTTGCATTTATCCGAGGACTTGGATATGAATCTGTTTAATGCCGCTATCCGCCCTGTCAGCTTATGGACGTCCTTGACACATCGATGGGATCTAAGGTTGACGATGGCCTTGATTTGGTCTGGACTGGCTTCGATCCCCCTTTGAGTCACCATGTATCCTAAAATTTTTCCTGAAGACATTCCGAAAGAGCATTTAGTCGGGTTTAATTTCATGTTATATCTTTTCAATACCTCGAAAGGTTCCTTCAAATGTTCGATGTGGTCTCCTGCTGCTTTGGATTTGACGAGCATATCATCGATGTAAACTTCCATGGTGTCTCCGATATGGTCTTTGAACATTTTGTTTACCAACCTCTGATATGTGGCCCCTGCATTTTTTAGTCCAAAAGGCATTACTTTGTAGCAGTACATACCTTGGCTCGTTATGAAGGCTGTCTTTTCTTGGTCGTCGGGGTCCATAAGAATATGGTTGTATCCACTGAACGCGTCCATGAATGTTAGCATTTCGTGTCCGGCGGTCGTGTCTACCATGGCGTCGATGTGTGGTAATGGGAAAGAATCTTTTGGACATGCCTTGTTTAGGTCTGTGAAGTCGATGCATACTCTCCATTTCCCATTCTTCTTTTGAACCATGACGACGTTTGCTAACCAGTCGGGATACTTGACTTCTCTTATTTTACCTGTCTCGAGTAATTTTTTTACCTCATCGTCCACAATTTTTTTGCGTTCTGGCGCAAACTTTCTCCTCTTTTGCTTGACCGGAGGATATGTGGGATCTATATTCAATTTTGAGTAATAATATCTGGGGAGATTCCCACCATGTCTTCGTGTGACCAAGCAAAACAGTTAGAGTTGGATCGTAAAAAGGAAATTAAATCTGCTCTAGTCGAATCGTTTAGATCTGATCCGACCTTTACTGTTTATGTTGGCTTTGAAGGATCCAACGCGATCTCGTCGAGTTGTTCCATCTCTGGTTCAACGTATCGCGTGGTTCCTTCGCCACACTGTGATTGCTATGCGGAAGGTTTGTCGACTGCCCCTTTCATAGAAGTGACGTAGCACTCCTTAGCAGCCCGTTGGTCGCCTTTTATTTCTTGTACCCCCCACTTAGTAGGGAATTTTATTGTCTGGTGATAAGTGGAAGGTACAACTTTCATGGCATGGATCCAAGGCCTGCCAAGGATTGCATTGTATGGAGATGGGCAGTCGAGTAATAAAAACTTTACCTGTTGGTTGACTCCACCAATGTATGTTGTCAACACAATCTCGCCTTGGGTATACTTAACTTCCCCATTGAATCCGACTAGCGGGGTAGAGTTTCTAGTTAAGTCGTCCTCGCTTAAACCCATACCCTTTAAGGCGTCCAGTGTTAATAGGTACCTGTGTCGATTAGAACACGACGGATAAGGCAATTACTAATTGAAAGAGAAATTACCAAACCGTCGGTGATCGCCTAACTCTTGGGCTTCCGAGTCGTCGAAAGTAATGGCGGGGGTTGTTGGGCCCAACACTCTCCTAGGAGGACAGACCAAGCCAGATGGGCCCAGATCCAAGACAAGTCGGAAGATAAGAGAAAGTCGAGAGAATCGTCATAACCTCCGCAGTCGAATGCTTCTCGACCAGATCGCGAAGATCATACCGAGCATTAAATGCCTGATTGAGGCAACGGCCACAACATTCAAAATAACACAAATGACAGTAATCAAGTACAGAATCCCAGCAATCACTCTCGGCATTGAAGGCAAGATATGGCCAAATCGTAAGAGAACGGTCAGAAAAGGCACTTACCATATTTGGATTCGGAGGGGATAAGAGGGGAACACAAGCTGGAAAAAGGGACACAGTGCATTCTCATGCATAATCAACTCTGAACACACGCACATATAAGCTCTGAATCGCCACCACTTACTCGGGCCGGAACGCCGTTTCACGTCCATCGGTCGAACATCATCATCCCCAGTCGAGTCTGCTCCGACCTACTTCTCTCTAAGGATAAGTTGTAACCCGACTTGTTTCAATCATCAACGCGTTAATAAAATTACATTGTTTCCTTGCATTTCTTATCTATTGGTTGATTATCTATTTGAATTGGTTTGATTTCTACTATTCGATTGACTAGTTACCCCGTCTAAGGCGATTTAGATCGTCTGGTCTTTTTGCCCCAAAACAATTTGGCGCCCACCGTGGGGCAACTTGCCGATCACTCTCTTGAAACCTTTCAAACATGACTATCGACCCACCTACCAACACCAAAGAGCCAAGCCTCGAGGACGACATCCAAGCTCAAGGAAACATGACCCCTATCGGAAATCCTACTCCAACCCAATTCCAAGAGCTTTCCCAGAAAATGACCGCCCTCCAAGAGGAACTAGCCCAGCAATGCCAAAAGACCGAAACCCTAGCCACCTTGTCGGCCCAATCTGAAGCCGAGATCGCACAACTAACCCGTGAAAATGAGTCTCTTAAGTCGCAGGTACAATCAATGGCCTCAGGGTCTAGGAACATGCCTATCCACAGCAGCGTCCGAACGCGCCTCGACATGGATAGCATCGGGCCGACACCTCCGAGCATACGTCGATCCGGACACACAGAGGGTACATCTCGAACTCATTTTTCTAATCCGTTTTCAACTAACAATGTCACTTTTTCACACCGATCGGGTCGGCAGGGACCTGAATCAATGAGTCGCAGGTTACCAATCCACCAGACATCCTCGCTCTTGTCCAGCAGACACTCGACCGACACATGAAGACGATCGACGATCGCTTCACCAGGCTTCCAGGGGTCCCGCAACCAATCGAAAAGGAAGCGTCCGGCGGATTCGAAGAATCCCCGTTCGCCGAAGAAATCGCTAGGGTCGAGATTCCCAAGAAGTTTCATTTCCCCAACATGGCGACATTTGACGGCACCAGCGACCCAGATGACCATATCTCTCTCTATAAACAAAAACTAATGGCTGCATCCGTTTCAAGGGAGAGCCGCGAGGCTATCATGTGTAAAATCTTTGGCACAACCCTCGCGGGTCCCGCACTAACTTGGTTTATGCGTTTGCCTCAGGGAATGATGACATCGTTCGCAGATCTGGTCAACTCTTTCAAGAGTCAGTTCGCCAGCAGTTGGAGGCTCGAGAGACAATCAAGTGACCTCTACCGAGTCACACAAAGGTATAATGATCCTCTCCGAAATTACCTCAACAGGTACAATAAAGAGAAAGTGGTGATCCTCTATTGCGACGTCACCACCTCTATCGAAGCCTTCCGACAAGGTCTGATCAAAGACAGCAATCTCTACAACGAGATCACCAAGTACCCGTGTAGAAGTTTCGAAGATGTCCAGGCCAAAACCATGGCCGAGGTAAGATTGGAAGAGGACCGTGAGTCATGAAAAGCCTCACACGGATCCGATCCATCCGATCATAAAAACCCCTCCGACAACCGTCGAGACAGATGTCATCATCCCTATTCTCGTAATCGAAACGAGCCGAACGAGGTAAACTCTTTCTATGACAGATCACATGATTGGAGAGACGGTTCGGCGTTGCCTCCCAGGGTCCAATCTTATAACTTCAATGTTTCCATGTCGGAGCTCGTCAAGAGTTTCGACAAATATGGGAAAGAGATAAGATGGCCCCGAAAGAGCGACCGACCGGACGTCAAGAAGGACATGAGCCAATGGTGCGAATTCCACGGCGACCACGGTCATTCGACCGACGAGTGCATCGCCCTACGAAAGGAGGTCGCTAGACTACTCGCGCAGGGGCTCTTGCGCGACGTAATCTCGGAGCGAGCAAAAGCCACCATAGAACGGCGAGATTAGTTAAAGCAAAACAAACCCCCATCTCTTGTCCATATGAAAGTTGTCAACACTATTTCAGGTGGTTCGGATATATGTGGAAACACATACTCCGCGGCTAAGCGGCATGCAAAGGAAAGCAAGGGCGATAAGCCCGAAGCGTCGGAATTCAAGCCAAGAAAGGTCCCCGACCTTCCAACGGTCACATTCGATGAGTCTGACTCCGACGGATCAGAAGGTCATCACGACGGTTTGGTAATCTCTTTGTCCATTGGCAATTGCTTAATACGAAGAGTACTAATCGATACAGGGAGTTCAACCAATCTTTTAACCCTCGACGCCCTTAAAGAAATGGGTCTGACTGAAAACGACCTAGTCAAAAAATCAACTCCATTGGTCGGGTTTAGCGGTGAGGTTAAACATACGATTGGCGAAATCATCCTAACCACATACGCTGGGGGAATCAACCAACAGGTGAAATTCTTAGTCCTAGATTGTCCGTCTCCCTATAATTGTATTCTTGGCAGGCCATGGATACACGCTATGAAGGCGGTACCCTCGACGTACCATCAAGTCATCAAATTCCCCACTGAATGGGGAGTCCAAGAAATCAAGGGAGATCAAAGGACCGCTAAGGAGTGCTACGTCGCCTCTATGAAAAGCGTCGTCGAACACAAGACCACATAGCAACCACATAGCGGCGAGGGACCTAGTCGGTACGTCGAACCAGAAATGGAAAAGCTCGATGAGATCGTACTAGATCCTTCAAAGCCAAACCAAACAGTAAGGGTCGGGTCGGACCTGGACGACTCGACCAGGCAACAACTCCTCGATTTTCTCAAGACCAATGCCGACTGTTTTGCATGGTCGCATGAGGACATGGTCGGAATATCTCCAAATATTATTACTCATAAATTAAATGTAGATCCATCTCATCCCCCCGTCAAGCAGAAACACAGGAAGTTCACCCCCGAGCGGAACAAGATAGTCGACGACGAAGTCAAAAGCTTATTAGAAACAGGGAAGATAAGATAGGTCCACTACCCCGAGTGGCTGGCCAACGTAGTCGTAGTCCAGAAGAAGAATGGCAAGTGGAGAGTTTGCATTGACTTCACAGATCTCAACAAAGCTTGTCCTAAAGACTCGTTCCCGCTACCCCATATCGACGCCATGGTCGACGCTACGGCGGGACACGAAATGCTTACCTTCATGGTCGCTTTCAGTGACTACAACCAAATCCTCATGGAACCAGAAGACCAAGAAAAGACAGGGTATCTATTGTTACAAAGTAATGCCATTTGGTCTAAAAAATACAGGGGCTACGTATCAACGACTAGTCAACAAAATGTTCAAAGACCAGATTGGGGACACGATGAAAGTCTACATAGACGACATGTTGGTCAAGTCAAAAAGGAAAGAAGATCATATAGACCACCTTCGCGACAACTTCGAGGTGCTAAAAAGGTATAACATGAAACTAAACCCTACTAAGTGTTCCTTCGGAGTGTCGTCAGGAAAGTTCTTGGGATACATGGTGACACAAAGAGGAATAGAAGCCAGCCCATAACAGATCAAGGCTCTCATCAACCTTTGATCCCCCCGATGCATCAAGGACGTACAGAAACTTACGGGTCGGATAGCAGCCCTGAATAGATTCATCTCAAAGTCGTTCGACAAGTGCAAACCCTTCCACGACGCTCTCAAGAAGAACAAGTCCTTTCAATGGACGGAAGAATATGAAGCAGCATTCCAAAACTTGAAGGAGTACTTGGCCAGTCCCATGTTATTGACCAAACCCCAAGGCGACGAGCCTTTATTTCTATACCTAGCAGTGTCAGAATCGGCCGTAAGCGCAATACTGGTCAGAGAAGAAGACGGCAAGCAGTCACCGATATACTACGTCAGTCGGATGCTATTACCGGCAGAAACAAGGTATTCGACGCTTGAAAAGCTCGTACTATCATTGGTAATGGCCTCGAACAAACTCAAACCCTATTTCGAATTCCATACTATTATTGTCCGCACTAATCATCCCATGAGAGCGATCATGAGGAAGCCCGAGTTCACAGGACGAATGACCAAGTGGGCCATACACCTCAGCGGTTACGACATCGAGTATGAACCCAGGACGACAATCAAGTCGCAGGCCTTAGCCGACTTTGTAGCAGATTTCAGCCCGACCCTAGAGCAAGAAGCCATAAAAGAAGCAACACAACTGCTCACAACAGAAGAAACATGCACATGGGAACTCCACACCAATGGTGCGTCGAACGTTAGAGGATCGGGGCTAGGGGTCATGTTGAAATCGCCACAAGGGGACAAGATAGCCCAAGCCGTAAGATGTGAGTGAGACGCAACTAACAACGAAGCTGAGTATAAGGCACTCATATTCGGACTCATCCTAGCTCACGACCTAGGGGTCCGAGAGATCGAAGTCATTTGCGACTCTCTACTGGTCGTGAACCAGATACAAGGGTCGTACAGCGCCAAAGACGCCAGAATGATAGCCTACCTCGAAGTAGCTAAGAAGCTGATCGGCCAGTTCCAAGCATTCGATATCAGACAGGTACCAAGGGATCTTAACTCCCAAGCCGACGCACTTGCCAACCTCGGATCCGCCTTGGACCCGAAAAATTTTCCATACATACCATTGGCACACATCATGACACCAGCCGTCCCAAGAACATCCGTCGAACCAACTACACCACTAGAAGAGCTGGTCGCCATGGAGATAGGCGATCGACCAGAAGAAGACATTGTCAACACCAACGATGATTGGATACTACCCTACGTCAGGTGGTTAAAAGACGACATCCTGCCCGACGACAAAATAGAAGCAAAAAGGCTCAAGGTACAAGCACTCTCTTTCGATATCCTAGATAACATCTTGTACAAAAGGTCTGTCACAGGAATACTCCTGCGATGCCTCAAGACTCCGGAAGTCGGACGCATCTTACAATCGCTACACGAAGGAGAATGTGGAAACCATACCGGCGGACGAAGCCTCTCAGGGAAAGCCCTGCGAAACGGGTACTACTGGCCCACGATGAACAAAGACGCTATGGAGTACACCAAGAGATGCGACGCCTATCAGCGACATGCGCCCGTCCATCATCAACCTTCAGAGCTCCTCCATCCGACTCTGGCTCCATGGCCCTTTATGAGGTGGGGAATGGACATTGTCGGGAAGCTCCCACCCGCGTTGGGTCAAAGAGTCTTCTTCCTTGCCATGACGGACTACTTTTCTAAGTGGATCGAAGCCGAAGCCTACAGAGAGGTAAAAGATCAACACGCCATTTCATTCATAAAACACAATATCTTGTGCAGATTTGGCATCCCATCAGAAATCGTATGCGACAATGGTTCCCCAATTCATTAGTCATAAGACTCGAGCCTTCTGCGACCAATGGAATATCTAATTGGTCACGTCTACACCTCGGTACCCACAATCCAACGGACAGGCTGAATCCAGCAACAAAATCATCATCAACAACCTCAAGAAACGCCTCACTGGGGCTAAAGGAAAATGGGCAGACGAACTCCCATTCATTCTCTGGTCAGACAGGACTACTCCAAAAAATGCGACCGGACAATCACCTTTCTCTCTCGTCTACGGGAGTGAGGCAGTCATTCCGGCCGAGTTATTGGTTCCGACCGCCCATTGCAACCTTCAGACAAACGAGCAAAATGACGTCGAACTAGCACACAACCTAGACACGGTGGACGAGATCAGAGAAAGAGCCCGAATTAGGATGGTCAGGTTCCAACAACAGGTCGCAAGGAGTTACAACAAGAACGTCCGGATCAAAGCATTCAAAGTCGAAGATTGGGTCCTTAGAAAAACGTTCCAGAATACCAAAAGTCCATCCGACGGAAAGCTTGCACCACAATGGGAAGGACCCTACTTAATCACCAAAGTAGTCGGACAAGGAGTATATCAGTGCGATTTCATCGAGTTTTTCCATTTCTGGTTCGACGTACCGACTAGGCCCTTCGCCGCTCTATGGTTGCTATGCGGTCTTGTGTTCGACTGCGCTCTTCATGGAAGCGATGTAGTATTCTTTTGCGGTCCTTTGATCTCTTGGACTCCCCATTCAGTGGGGAATTTGATGACTTGATGATACATTGAAGGTACTGCCTTCATAGCGTGTATCCATGGCCTGCCAAGAATACAATTATAGGGAGACGGACAATCTAGGACTAAGAATATCACCTGTTGGTTGATTCCTCCAGTGTATGTGGTTAGAATGATTTCACCAGTCGTATGCTTAACCTCACCACTGAACCCGACCAGTGGGGTCGACTTCTTGATTAGGTCGTTCTCAGTCAGACCCATTTCTTTAAGAGCGTCAAGGGTCAAGAGGTTCGTCGAACTCCCTGTATCGATTAGTACTCTCCGTATTAAACAATTACCAATAGACAAAGAGATTACCAGACCATCGGGTGACTATCCGACCCATCGGAATCGGATTCGTCGAATGTGACCGTCGGAAGGTTAGATGTCCTCCTTGGCTTGAACTCCGATGCCTCGGGCTTGTCGCCCTTGCTTTCCCTAGCGTGTCGCTTAGCCGCGGAGTATGTGTTTCTACATATATCCGATCCACCTGAAATGGTATTGACAACTTTTGTATGGACGGGAGATGGGGGTTTGTTCTGTTTTACCTGATCTCGACGTTCCATGGTAGCCTTTGCCCGCTCCGAGATTACGTCGCGCAGGAGCCCCTGTGAGAGCAGCCTAGTGACTTCCTTCCGTAGGGCGATGCAATCGTCGATCGAATGACCGTGGTCGCCGTGGAATTCGCACCATCGACTCATGTCCTTCTTGACATCCGGTCGGTCGCTCTTTCGGGGCCATCTTACCTCTTTTCCATATTTGTCGAAACTCTTGACGAGCTCCGACACGGAAACATTGAAATTATAAGACTGGACCCTAGGAGGCAACGCCGGACCATCTCTCCATTCCTGTGACATGTCTTGGAAAGTGTTTACCTGATTTGGTTCGTTTCGATTACGAGAATAGGGATGAGATCGTCTGTCTCGACGGTTGTCGGAGGGATGTTTATGGTCGGATGGATCGGGTCCGCGTGAGGCTTTACGCGAATCACGGTCCTCTTCCAATCTTACCTCGGCCATGGTTTTGGCCTGGACATCTTCAAAACTTTTGCATGGGTACTTGGTAATCTCGTCGTAGAGATTGCTGTCTTTGACCAAGCCTTGTCGGAAGGCTTCGATGGAGGTCGTGACGTCACAGTGGGGAATTGCCACTTTCTCCTTATTGTACTTGTTAAGATAATTCCGAAGGGGTTTGTTATACCTTTGTGTGACTCGGTAGAGGTCACTTGATTGTCTTTCGAGCCTTCGACTGCTGGCGAATTGACTCTTGAAAGAGTTGACCAGATCCGCAAAGGATGTAATCATTCCCTGAGGCAAACACATAAACCATGTTAGTGCGGGACCCGTGAGGGTTGTGCCAAAGCTTTTGCACATGACTGCCTCGCGGCTCTCCCTTGAAATAGATGCAACCATTAGTTTTTGTTTATAGAGAGAGATATGGTCATCTGGATCAGTGGTGCCGTCGAACGTCGCCATGTTGGAGAGATGGAACTTCTTGGGGATCTCGACCCTTGCGATTTCTTCGAAAAACGGGGATTCTTCGAATCCGCCGGACGTTTCCCTCTCGATTGGTTGCGGGACTCCTAGGAGCCTGTTGAAGCGATCGTCGATCGTCTTCATGTGTCTGTCGAGCGTCTGATGGAAAAGAGCCAGGACATCTGGCGGATTGGTAACCTGTGGTTCATCGATTCGGGTCCCAACAGACCCGATCGGTGTGGAAAAGGTGACATGGTTAGTCGAAAATGGACTAGCGAAAGGAGTTCGAGACGTACCCTCAGTGTGTCTAGGACGTCGTATGCTCGGAGGCGTCGGCTCGATGTTGTCCATGTCGAGGCGTGTTCAGGTGCCGCCGTGGACGGGCACATTCCTAGATCCTGAAGCCACTGACTGTACCTGCGACTTAAGAGACTCATTTTCATGAGTTAGTTGCGCGATCTCGGCTTCCGATTGGGTTGACAAAGCGGCTAGGGCTTCGGTCTTTTGGCGTTGCTAGGCTAGTTCCTCTTGAAGGGTGGCCATTTTTTGGGAAAGTTCTTGGAACTGGGTTGGAGTAGGATTTTCGATTGTGATTACTGCATCTTGGGTTCCGTCTTCAAGACGTGGTTCTTGATTGTCGGTAGATGGGTCAATAGTCATGGTTGGAAAGTTTCGGAAGGGTGATCGGCAAGTTGCCCCATGGTGGGCGCCAAATTGTTTTGGGGTGAAAAGATCGGACGACCTAAATCACCTTAGACGGGGTAACTAGTCGATCGGGTGATAGAAAACAATCAAACCAAGCAGATAATTGACAAGCAAAGAGTAAATGTAGAATAGCGAGATGATTTTATTAGATAATGTATTGATCGGATCGAATCGAGATACAACTTATCGTAGTTTAGACCGAGTGGTCGTGTAGGACTCGACCGATGACTTTTAGGTGGCGACCGGTGGAGAGTAAGCGCAGATGATTGCTAGAGAGCTAGGCGGGGAGCGTAAGTGTTGTTCTGATCCGTTTGTGAGCCAGAATGCTTGTGTCCTCAGCGTAATTGTGTATCTTCTCGCCTTATCTTCCTCGTCGTCCAAAAATGGTAAGTCCTTTTTCTTTGTTACCGTTATATTTTTTGCCATATATTTTATCTTCAATGCTGGGAGTAATGGTGAAGATTATGCCATTAAATCTATGTAATTACGGTGGCTTAAATGTCGTGGCCGTTGCGTGATCTGGTCATTTAATGCATGGCGAGATTCTCGCGATCCTGTCGGAGGGCATTCGACCAGTGAAGTCTCGTCGCCTCCTCTGGGCTTTTCCTTTGTTCTTCCGATCTGAAGTGGGCTTGGGCTCGATTCTCCCGACTCGTCTTCTCCGGGGATGCCAGGCCCAACAGTTTACTCCTCGTCTTTTGGATGTCTTCAATTAGCTTCTCCAAACCACTATATCCACACTTCATCTCTCCAACTACATACTCCATAGTTGTGCTCTAAATCCCTACAAATGGCACCCTAAACACCGGTAACAACTCCTAGATAAGCACTATAAAGTAGAGCTGATCAACATCGCGTATCAACCCTTGCGCGAGGAGCCTCGCGACTTCCTTGCGAAGGTCTATGCATTCGTCCGTCGAGTGTCCATGGTCCCCATGGAACTCACACCACCGGTTCATGTCCTTCTTTGCGTCTGGTTTGTCGCTCTTCCGAGGCCAACTCACTTCCTTTCCATATTTGTCAAAATTCTTTACGAGCTCCGATACAGAGATATTATAGTTGTAAGAGTGAAGCTTCAGAGGGAGAGCGGGGTTGTTTCTCCAATCCTGGTTCCTGTCATAAGAGTTGTTTACCTAACCGGGGTCGCTTCGCCCCTTAGGGTATGGTTGGTGTCGTCGGCCGCGTCGATAATCCGAGGATGCCCTTCGGTCGACTCCATCAGGACTTTTGTTTGTCTTGGAGGGTTCCTCGTCTTCTTCGAGTCTGACTTGCGCCATGGTTTTGGCTTGTACATCTTCAAAGCTTCGGCATGGGTTTTTGGTTAATTTGCGGTAGAGTTCGCTACCTCTGACCAGGCCTCGGCGAAACGCTTCGATCTATGTTGGAACGTCACAATGCGGGATCGCGACCTTCTCTTTGTTGTACCTATTAAGATAATCTCTTAGAGGTTCGCCATACCTTTGCACGATTCTGTATAGGTCGCTTGACTGCTTTTCTAATCGTCGACTGCTAGCAAATTGAACTTTGAACGAATTGATCAAGTCGACGAAGGAAGCGATGGAACCCTGTGGTAAATGCATAAGCCAAGTTAGTGCAGGTCCCGCGAGGGTCGTGCCAAAGCTTTTGCACATGACTGCCTCGCGGTTCCCTCTTGGGATCGAGATAGTCATTAATTTTTGCTTATAAATTGAGACGTGATCATCGGGGTCCCCGGTCCCGTCATAGTTGGGCATGCTAGGGATGTGGAACTTTTTAGGAATCTCGACGCGTGCAATCGCTTTTGCGAAAGGTGAATCTTCATATCCGTCGATTGCTTCTTTCTCGATTGGTTGGGGGACTCCCGGTATTCGTGCGATGCGATTGTCCAGGGTCTTCATGTGCTCGTTGATAGCTTGTTGTATGAGGGCCTGGAGATCGGCTAAAGCTGTTACATGTGGATGGATCGCTTGAGCCTCGGGGGGCTCGGCTACAAAGCTTGGCACGTTAGTTGTAACGAAAATGACCGAAAGGGTCTGGAACATACCAGAAGGTAGGGAGGCATTAGTCACCGTCGCAGGAGTTGCATCTATCCCATCCAAGTTGAGTCGAGTAGACAGTCCTTCTGTGTTGACTATGCGTCTTGGGCCTCCGGGGACCGAGGCGGCCGAGTGTACTTGTGATTTCAACAACTCGTTTTCACGGGTTAGTCGAGCAATTTCGGATTCAGATTGGGTTCTTAGCGTTTTGGTTCTGGCACGTTGCTGGGCCAGTTCTTCTTGGAGGACACTCATGGCTTTTGCGAGATCTTGCATTCGTGAATTTGCGATTGGTTGGCCACTGATGTCCTCTGTTTGGTTCGCGATTTGGACATCGCCTTGAGCTTGATCTTCGACGAGGATGGCAGGATTTCCAACATCGGCCATGATGGGATGAGTATTGGATTGATGATTGGATCGTTGATTGGCTAGATGCCCCACGGTGGGCGCCAAATTGTTTTCGGGCGAAAAGATCGAACTGACCTGAATCGCCTTAAGAAGGGCAACTAGACAACAACAATATTGATTTTATCTGAATGATCCAAATTAAGCAAAGAACTAAATGAAATGAAGTTAAACAGATGCAAAGACTAGCTTATCTCCCTTAAATAAGAGACTGGTCGAATCAAATGATTTAATCGTCGGTCGCTTCAATATTGAAAGGAAGAACTAAACTAGGGAATAATTGTAAAAGAGCGAGAGAGTTGCAAATGGTAGCTTGTATTAGTGGTAATGATTGTGTGTTTACAAGAGAAGGATTAACCCTTTTTATACATAATTTACAAGACTCAACTAATCTATCCGTTGACGTCCGAGTTTTTAGGGATTCGTCAGGTTGTCGCTCCATTCATCTGATATCTTCTCAACCGTCTCAACGTTCCTCTTTATTCTAACTTCTCCAGATCGTGGCCCAACTCGTTCGTTTATTTGGGCCGGTTTAATGGACAATCGATAATTTCTGAGCCCAACAGACACCATGGATAGCTGAAAAGCCCTAAATTAAGTCAATGTTTTCAGCCATGAAGAGATACCTAAATTAAGTACATGAAAAGCCCTAAATTGAATTTTGAAATTCCAAGATCAATAACTACTGGACACAAATACCTAAATTAAGTAACAACCATGAAGAGATACAACAACAACAAGCCCTAAATTAAGTTCGTGGACACCATGGATAGCTTAAAAGTAGAACAAGCCCTAAATAATACAAGAGAGAGCTTACGCGACCACGAACTTACGTGACCACTGATGAAAGAATACCTTTGTCCTTCTTCGGTAAGCAACGGACGACCTTCTGTGTGGGGGACGAACTTACGCGACCACGAACAGAGCCTCCACTCTCCAGCGACGAGGACGACGACAACCTCCTAGCGCGCGGTGGATGAAGAAGTCGCCAGGAAGGATTATCACGCCCTCGGTTGAGCTGGGGTTGCCTCAAGTTGCAGTTCTGCTAATAGAAGAGGGGCATCAATTTCCAATTGAAAGATGGCAATTGAGGGTCCGTGCAGCTCATGTGCAACTGTTGTACATGAAGAAAATGAAGTCACATGATAAACACGTGCAACTTATGTTAATTAATTTTCAAGGTCATTTTGGTAATTTTTGCTATAAAATTTCTAATTAATAAGTATTAATAAGTACTATTTACTGAACATACATACAAAAAAAAGTACATAATTTCAGCATCAAATTTAAGCATCAGCATCAACATAAGCATAAGCATCAGCATCAACATCAGCATACGTATAAGCATCAACATCAGTTACCGGACAGACCCTATATAAAGTACTAGGGGTGTTCATCCGGTCTGGACCGGACAGGAATTTCCGGTCCAATGGACCGGATTTTTTCAAAAGTGTGGACCGGAGACCAGAATTTTTTATAAGAAAATAAATTATTTAAACTCCTATTTAATATATAAAAAAATATCTAAAAAACATTTAAACTCCTCACTTATTAATTTAAGGAAAATATCTAAAAAAAATAACATTAAAACTCCTAACTTTTTTTTATAAAAAAACGGTCCAACCGGTCCGAACCGGTTTTTTTCCGGGTTTGGACTGGACCGGATTAAGGAAAATATCCGGACTGGAGACCGGACCGTAATTTCTCCGGTCCGGTCCGGGCCACTTTTGAACAACCCTAATATAAACGCATTTTTTTAATTTTCCGCACGCTATTTGGTGCCTTGGCGTACGTCTAAATAAAGCGTATAAGGGGCAAAACATGAAGAAATGTGTAAAATGTCCATAAATATAGTGCGCTCTAAGAGAGTATACACCTAAATGACATGTACAGAAAAATAGTCGTTAGATAGAAATTTGACCGTTGGAAAAATATACCCGTTGGTGCGCCTATTCATGGCACACCAGATGTCATTTTTCTAACGGTCAAATTTCACCATATAAATACCCTTACTTCTTCTCTCAACTCCATATCCAAACACATTGTTCTCAAGATGTCTTATAGTAATGAAGAGTCATTTTTAAGTGGAGAAGATGAAGGAGAGTATGATGATTGCAACTTGAGCGGCACTTTCACGATTAGTGTTAAATTAATAACTTTTGTCATAGTTATATGTATAAATGTCATAATTACTTAGTTCAAAAGTGTAGGTATGGATTTTCTAAGTACAATGTGTAGCTATGGATTTTAGTTAATTATCGTATTAATTTTCGACGATTGCAATTTCGACGTTAGTAATGCATAAATGTTCGTTAAAGCTTAATACTTGTGTTACATATACTCATAGGGGCCTATACAATTAGGTATAAACTATTAGTTATTTAGTTTAGTTATGGATGAATAAAACTTCATGGTTTAGGGTATGAATTAATATAGTATTATGATCTCGTAATTTTGATATAGTATTAATATGTGCGTGTTTTATCATCAAATTCAACTGAATATATTGTAGGTGTAGGAAAAAATTATTTAAACTAGTGTATAATTTTAGACATTGTAATCCATATTTTCTATGTTATTATTGATTATGTAAACATGTATAGGGGAAAGACTATGAAGATGAATTTCGTACTAGTCTAATGTGGGATAGTCGCGAGGAATTGGTTGAGGGATAAGAAGAGGGGAACAAATTTGATGATGGTTTTGGTCATTCGTAACTCAAATGCTAGAATTGTTAGTTTGACGTGTGAGAACTTCGGTGAATATAGATTAGGGAGGCCAAAAGTTAGTAAAGAAGATTCGGAGAAGAATGTTGAGATAATTCCTCAAACCAGATCGAAGAAGTCCGAGTGCACATTTGAGGTGTATGTGGTTTGGTTTGAAAAAAAAGCCAAGATCAGATACTCATAAATGGATCTTGGATGTGCTAGACGGTCATCACAACCATAGGCCGACTAGCTTCCTATGGCTAGGGATGAGCATAATTCGGTCTAGACCGGTTTTTTGGACCGGACCGATTCGATCTGGACCGGACCAGACCAGACCGAATGAAAATCGGTCTGGTCTTCGGTCCGAGATTTCTAAAATTTTGATTCCGGACCGATTTTTTTTTAAAATTCATTATAAAATACTTATATAATTTAAATTATATGTATAGTATAAATATATTTTAATATAATTATATATTTCTATATGAATATAGTACTATATATATTAAATATATTTTTAACAGTTTTTTTCAATTTATTTTTATAAAAATATAAAATTCGGTTCAAAACCGGTCCGAGGTAGACCGGACTGGACCGGGACCGAGACCAGACTGGTGTAACACACTAGACTTATGTCGATAGTGCCACACGCCAGTGACCTCAGACGTTAATGTCCAAAGTCACCCTAGGCTTTAATCGGAACAATTAAGCTTAAATGAATAAATAAATGTTAAATAATGACAGAGTAGCGGAAGACCTTTGTAGTGAACACTCAATATTTTTATTAAAATTTCCTCTCGTAAATTGAGAATAATGGTAATACAAACAAAGTGAAATTACAGCGGATGACTTTTTAATGAAACCCTAATTACATAACTAATTTATATAAGTATTACATTTATTCCAAAATGCACACACTTTTAAATTATTACTACTTAAGACGCAACCTTCAACTGCAAGCCTTCGTCTTCGATGGGTTACTTCAAAACGTCGGGGACAACCACTGATGTGTCGTATTGGACGGATGACACCAGCCAACCATGCAAGGAAAAAGAACGGTTGGTTAGTCTAATGAAAGACTATGCAAGGGTGAAAACATATTGGTTCTTGTAGTCGTATATAGTCACTACCCTTGTTTCCCGAATAAAACTCGATAAACGGTATATGACTATAGACTTCTACTGAAAAGAAACAATAGGAATGCTTAAAGAGAAGACTCCAATGAATTGAGTCTTATGGGAAATTACATGAATTTGTTTGGGAACATTATATTATCACATAAAGTTTAAAAAAATGTCTCGTTGAATATTTGGCTCCTCGACCAACCTCACCGCATAATGCGAATCCAGATTGGAAAGGGGACTTACTTTAGACAAGAGACCGGGTGGGTTCCATGCTGTACATCTCACCCGAGGATATATTAATTATGTGTCACGCGACACTTATCTTATTTAATTCCAAAACGTGCATTAACGTTAAAGCTTTTATTATCCACAACCGATCTCGCAATGAGATTTAGAATGGGACGAATCCCGAGTTTCGGCACTACCTAAGTGCACCACCACTTATATAAAATAAGGGTATGTCATAACCAAAAGTATTAGGGCAATTATCCTCCTAATACAAAGTTATAAAGAAACAACTAAACCCCGCAAGGTAAATAACGTTCCTATGAATACTCGTGCTAACTAGCAATTATATCCACAACAATGCACAACAATCCACACCAATTATTATCTAGCATCCTATATTAGTTTATATAAGAGTTATAGCTAGCACATATACAACCTAATAATAAGGTTCATTTTACATAACATTTTAACACACAAGTTCTCAAACGAGAAATTAAGAATATTTATTCAAACTTAATTAAGACAACATATTAATTGTCAATTAAGGAAATATGGAATAAAATAGCAAGAGCGAACCGCCACTTGCCTTGAATCACGAAGAAGATGAACGGCGTCTCGGAGATGGTTGCTTTCGAAAAGCAAATCGGCTCCCTGCTTATCCCCGTTCCAAACGGAAATTCTGAGACGTACCAAAATCATACACAATGAATAAATTATATTAGATAATTTATTCAATATCATTATTTGAATGATACAATGTCTCGGTTTCTGTTTGAATTTATTTAACTCATAAATAAATCAATTTCAAGGCTTTTTGATTAAACGATTATTTATACGATTAAAAATTAATTAGTCGTATATTCTAAATAATCATATCATAAATAAATTGATAAAATAATTTATTTATATAATCCTAAATTTTTCTAACTCAAAATATTATCTAAATGAATAGTCATAATTTACCCATTCATAATATAAGATAATATTATAAAAATTATAATTAGTTTAATTTTAATTTTCATAAAATCAAATTAATTCTAAAATATTTTTCACTAATCTAGATTAATTAAATTAACTAAGATTAAGCTAAAAACTAATTAAAATAACCCAAAATCGCAAATTGGACTTAACCCAAATTCCTCTTTGTATTCGCAGTAGTGACTCGTCGGAAATGGCTCAAATTGGAGCTTTTCGACGGAGGGATATCGGCGGAAGGATAAGGCTTTTGAAGTAGACAAGTGGTGCAACCAATTGCAAGGATAAAGCTCTAATGGGTTCGAATTTTTCTCAAGAACACCTGGTAACGATTTTAGGGTTCTTGGGAAAGATTGATGAAATTGGATGATTTGAGAGATCGATTAAAGGGGCTTTTATAGGAATTTTGAAGGTGTTAATGTCCTTAACAAGATCCCATGGATCATGCCCTCCAATTGAAGCCAAATCGAGCCAATTTGGAAAAACATCAATTCGGCTCCATGGACGACACGTCGGCTTTATGGGCAAAATCCCAGAAATCTCGTGGCTTTTAATCCAAATTTATTATATCATTTGATGCGTATGATCTTGTGCAAATCAGGCAAAAATCGAAGCTTAAATCCGCCATGGAAGCACCTTGAGCCGCGCGTCTTTAATGGTGGTTGGAGGCTTGGGGAAGAAGGTGAAATTTCTGGGTATTTATACATGGCCCCCGTATTTTGGCTTAATTGCACATTTTGCCCAACTTTCTTAAGTTGTGGCAAAAATGCCCTTATTTTAAAATTTAAAAAATTTAACCAAGCTTATTATTTTGTTATTCTAAGTTTATAATATTATTTTAACCCAAAATTAAAGTATAGAAAAATTTAACTTAGGTTAAAATAAGCTTAAGTTATTTTTCTTATGAATTGGACCATACTTAAATCCTTAACAAAAATTTGTTAAACTTGATTTAAATATTCTAAGTAAAAAATGATATGTTTTATATAAATTATAATTAACATAAGGTTAATCATAATTTTGACCATTCATAACTTAAAGAAATAACATACTTAGGGTATTTATTATTTTATCCCTTTATGGACAAACATAATAATTCTTATGACCTTTATTATTATTGTTAAAATTCTAAAATTTACATTCATTGTTATACTTATTTATTTATTTCTACACAATACTATTATAGCCAATATGATAATTTGTGCCAAAAAATATCATAACCTTTGAACCTAAGTTCATGAAAAATTAAATATACTCCTCTAAAAGAAATAAAATAAATTTCATAACTTTTATTTTTATCAAATTAAAATTACCATTTTACCCTTCTAATTTAAGTGGGATATTACAATACTACCCCCTTAAAAATAGTTTCGACCCCGAAACTAGCGTTAACAAGGTAGGAAACAATTACACATGTCCGAACACCTTACACTATCCTCTATGAGTCCAGTCGGTCCTTATCAACACGTGACCTGTACTGTTTTGGCACCCAAGGATTCTCGTATGAATACATAACTCGAAATAGTAACGAATTTAGTAATTTCCAAAACAAGAAAATACTTCTTTATTATTCGAAACATTACATTAAAACAAACTGAAGAGATGTCACACAAACAAAACACTAAACAATGCAGACTATAGACACAAGTCATCGCTCCTTATTCTTAGAAATTCTTAACAAAATACAAATACTCATTCAGGGTTTCCTTCTCGTCGGATTGATGCATCACAAAGAGTCGTTGCCCCAGACTCGAAGATTCAATAGGCGCCTTGCCTTTATTCCGAGCGACAGATTGCTCAGAAGCGGACACTTCCGGCATTGGGTTTTGCCTACTGCCAATATTTGAGGCCTGGTATGATGGTGCCAACTCTTGGCCTTTCCGCCAACAATAAGTTTACATGTGGCCTTCTTTCCCAAAATAGCATACCCGCTTCTCTTTTTGGCAATTAAAAATTTTATGCACAGCTTCACCGCAATTGTGGCATTGAATTGTATCGCTACTCCAACCTGAGCTTTTGGTGGAGTCAGACTGAGTTGCCTCGGTCTTAGAACGACCAGATTTCTCAAACTTGGTAGGCGATGACGGCCACTTAAATCAGTTACTCTTCTGGTTCTATTCCCCACCTTTCGTCTTATTCTGTTCCTCCCGCTTTCGGGTGGATTCTTTCAGCGTAACCTCTATTTTATAGACCGTATCCATATACTGCTCCAAAGTAGAGCAACCGTGACGCACCATTAGAGGTTTGATTTCTGGGCTTATCCATCCATGGAAGTACCAGATCTTTTATTCTTCAGTATGTACATTAGAACCAGCATAATGCAGAAAATGATTGAATTTTGCCGCCAACTCGGTCACTTTCAGTCCCTCAGTCTCTGGGTAGAGGAACTCTTTCAGCTTTTCTTCTCTCATAGCACGAGAGAAGAATCAGTCAGTAAGTCTGGCTTTGAACATTGCCCAGCTCAGATTTGGGTGGTCGTCCAACCCAGTTCCTTCCCACCACTCACTTGCTCCGTCTTTAAATGCAAAGAAGCTATGTGCACCTGTTCAGCCTCGGTGCAGATCGACCACATTTCGAAATAGTCTCTCTATATGGGAAAACCAAAAGACAACCTTGACTGGTTCCTCGGTCCCATCATAGCTATTCAGGTGCATTGAATTAATAGTCTTCAACGCTCGGTTATTATTCCCTTCGTTTATCTCGGGAATCACTTAAGGTGTAGGACCTTCACATCACCCAATATTAGTTACAGCTTGAGGAACGAGAGCCGCTTGAGCTTACGGTATCCCTTGGGCCGTCAATATCTCGACAACCTGCCTCGCAATCTGCCCAATGACCGCTGTGATCGTCCGGTTTTTCGTGACAAAGTAGTTGGTGGTTCACACGGAACCAACTCTGGCTCGTCTCTCTCGGAGACCTCTCTCCCCGTTTCCCGTTGGCTGCCTCCGGTCACGCCAGACGCCGTCCGGTCCTAAGCTCCGACCTGAAAAAGAAGAGGCGCCCGAGGGTGACCCCGGGCTTGCCACTCCGACGCTCAAGTCAGTGCTCAACTCGCGAATGAGGCATAAAGGGCGGTGGAGTATAGAGTACGATGGAGCTACAGTGGCAGAAAGAGTATAATGTAAGTAGAACAATAGTGACAGAAAGAGAATAGAGTACGAGAGTTTCAGTGTTAGCCGATGGGGTGGGAGAGAGAGGCCAACTAGAGAAAGGGTCGAGAATCCCCTTTCTTGTAACAACCTGCCCCTTATATACTTTAGGCCAGGTGGCTCTTTTGTTGCGCAGCCGGCCCAGGCCTTGAGGAGGGTACTCGGACTGCACGACCGGGTAGGGTCGGGAGGAGCCGACAGGGTAGAGCGGGAAGAGGGGCCACAGACTGTGTAGCTGGATCGAGCTAAGATAGTGCCATATGGGCTTTTCTCTTGTTTAGGCCTATGCACTTGGGCCGGGCTAAATCCGGCTCTCACACAACCCCTCAAGCCACGCGGTCGAGGTCCTATCCGGCCGGGGGGCTTGATCTTCAAAGGAGCCGGCTGGCTTGGCGTGGTCGCGGGCCTTCTCAACTGGCCGTGGAGGGGAAGACTATTTTGCTCGCCATTATTGTGAGGCAGACAGTAGGCCCCACACGTCCCATCTGGAGGAGCGACTATAAAAAGGGCAGTGTCGCTTCATTTCTTGCTCAGATCTCTCCTTCTCCTTTGCTCAGATTGTTCAAACAACTTACTTCGATACTTGCTTCAGACAATTGCTCTTATACTTGCTCTGACTCTTGCTTCCTTCCTTGCAGTTTCTTGCTTGCCCGGGTCTCTCGAACCAAACACAAATCCACTTGTTTATTCTTTTTCCCTTTGCAGATGGCTAGGTCACATGGTGGCCGGAGGGACGGGATCCCCTTCGAGCCGGGAGTACATCATTACTTTGTGCCCGCGAATTGGGATGCCAGGTTATGCCGGCAACAACGTGTGAAGTCTGTATGAATGTGGCTTTGAGCATTTGCGGTCGTTGCCTCTGAATCTCCTCCTTAATCCCTTCTTCAGAAGGGGTGTGAGCGCCTCAGGTAGAGGTGCTTCAAGGGAGGTGGGATGTGGCTAACGTCCCTCATGACGCTCTTGGCTTTAGAGCGCCGCGACCGCCTGGATGAGAAGGAGAAATCACCTTTCGGCCCAAGGGACAGGGGGTGTGGGGCGAGGTGGAGCAGAGGTCATGAGGGCAGCGTTTTGCTTCCCTGCGAATGGAAGGGCCCTTATTCGCCTTGCCAACTTCCAGGCCGCGGTGCATAGGGTGGTTGTGGCGCTTGAGGGTGAGGGTGGGGGGCTTGCCTTGGTGAAGCCGTAAGGCTGGGGGAGAGAAGATGATCTCTTGAGGACTCCCCAGTCAGAGGGAGTCAAGCTGGCCTGCTTCTCCTTCTCCAAGGGATCCATTCTTATCTCTCCCACTGCGGGTTTTACCGGCTTCTTTGGCTTGGGGTGGAGCCTGAGGGAACGTGAGTCATGTTCACGTTCGCCTCAGATCTCCATGCTTGTAGCTTTTGTGGGGGCCTCGGAGCTCGTGGATGGTGACTGTCGCCTTCCTTTTCTTTTTTTTTGAACTTACTCAATCAAAAACTCTTCCATTCTCAAATAAAAAGAGAATAGAATAAATCATACTTTCATACATTATCTTAATTAAATTATATGTAATGATCAAGAAATTCAGTTTGTTTAATTCTATACCTATATGTGTGAAAATAAAAATAACAATCGACTGGATTCTATAGAGATTTTGGCTGGAATTGACGAACAATCAATAACAAGATTAGTGTAGAGTAGAAATCTAAGTGGGGCGTGGCCAAGTGGTAAGGCAACGGGTTTTGGTCCCGCTATTCGGAGGTTCGAATCCTTCCGTCCCAGAGCATATGGATTCTATCCAAAATTTTTTTGACCAAGGGACTTTTTGTAAAAAAAACCCGGTCTTCTTCTTTGCTAGATTTTTTCTTGTACACTTGTGGCCGAAACGGGCTTGCTACATGTAATCTTTCCTTGTAATCTTGATTGACATGAATAAAGAATACGATTTTCTGGCTCATTGCTTGCTCCTGTGTTTATTGCTTGCTTTCCCTGTTCGCGTTTGTACTATTTCTTTCCTCCTTGTGCTTCGCTAAAGGTCGTGGGCAGTGCTCATGAACATTATGATATCGTCTCATGTGGTGTAACTTTTTCCCCTTGCTTTATTGTTGTTCTATTGCCTGCGAGTAGACTATTAGGTCCGAAAGTCTGCCTCAAACCCTCTCGATTTGCGCTTGCTAATGTCTAGCTGGCCTTCTTATCGTCCGCGAACTGGCTACCGGGTCTATGATGGCAGTTTGAACCTCGCCTGAGCGGTTTCCGAAGCGGTTGATTTATGACAGTTTCTGTGCCCCCATAATCATAACCGTCCCGTCACATCGCCGATATAAAAGGGGCTTCCGGATTCTCTTCGGCGTGTTGCTTCCCTTCTCTCGCTTTCTTCTTCACTTTGCCATTGTCGTTCTTTCTGCTCGAGCTTCTTCATGGAAGGTACAGGGTGGACCAAGGATCCTTGTCTTTAATTGGGTAGGTAAGAAGTCCCCATTCGCCTTTTCTTCCCTTCTCTTTTTTGCATTTTTCTTTGCTTGTCTGTCGAGAGAAAAACCCTCTTAGTGCGAAACGATCTTGCCTGTAGTGTTCCACCGTCATCGCTTCTTTCCTTCTAGCTTTGCGGTGATCCCCTCTCTTCTTCATTCTCACACCGGCGAGCTCGCTTGTGGTTGAGGCGGGTTGTCTTTTCCCTTCTCTCTTTCTTCGTGCACGCTTCTCCTTGAGTCGGTTTCTGATTTCTCCCAAAAGTCCCAACTTTTAGAAAAGATGTCTCCGAGTTCTAGCGATAGAGATGACCTCCCGATCGGGCTTGGTGGTCAGAGGGTCTCAGTGGTCAACGTGGGGCCATCAAGTGTGGAGCCCCAAGCTCTGGTGCCCCAAGTGCCGGAGCCTCAAATGGCAGACCCTCGGGCGGAAGGGCCTCAGGCGGCAGAGTCTCAGGCGGTGGAGCCACGTACAGAGGAGCCCCAAGCAGCAAAGCCGCGTGTAGTAGAGCCTCCGACGATGGAGCCGCGTGTGATAGAGCCCCAAGCAGCGGAGCCGCAATCAGAAGTCGGGCGAGATGCCGACAGTGGGTCCGAGACTCCCTCAAGGTCGCCGTCGGGCAAATCAGCTTTGAGCGGGACGGTAGGGAGCCCCAACGATAGGGTCATTCCTCCCATCCTGTCCTAGAGGGTCAAGTCGGCCCGAATCGAGGGGGACGAAGACTTTAGGAAGTTCGGACGCCAACACGGTTATTAGTCTTCGTTGACCTTTGCGGACCTCCAAGCGATCCAGGAGGAGTATGACTTTTCTCCCGGCGTCTCACTTGCATTGCCTCTTCCAAGGGGACATTCCTTGTGCGCGTACCCTGACGCGATGGCGACGAACCTGGAGGCTTCAAAGGCTGGCTTGCGCTATCCGACTCATTGCATAGTGCTCGAATTGCTAAGGGGATTGGGGGTCGCGCCGATCCAGTTGCACCCAAACGCTTGACGGTGGATCTTTGTCTTCTTGGTGAGGTGTAACGAGTTGGGAGCTTCCCCCACCTTCCGACGATTCGTCACCATGTTCTCGGCCCGAACTTTCAAGCTCGACTACTTCACATTGAAGATGGAGGTCGATAAGAGGATTGTCCTTCCCTCCAAGGTCAAGGGATGGGAGGCGAAGTGGTTCTTGGTCGTGAGTGACAATATCGATGGCTTCGGCGTAACGAATGCCCCCACAAAGGGGTCTAAGCTGAAGCGCTCCAATGCTCTACCCGCGGATGTTGGGAAGGAGTTCGCCGACCAGTTCGTGGGTCGTTCCAAGGAGTTAGTTAAGTGTACCGACTTCCTGATGTTCGGGAAAATGGTTGATGCGGGGTTGCTTACTCCGCGGGCCAACCTCAATGGACGGCGAAGGGGTAGGAGCCCTCATGCTGCTCCGCGACTCTAGTGATGGCTAATTATTGTGCCTCCTTTTTCCCTTTTCTTTTTGGTGCCCTAATGCCTCTTGCCTTTCTCCTTTCTTGTGTTGCAGACGACATGATGGGCCCGAATGACTTTGAGAGTATCGGCGAGTCGGGTGGCGACTTCGAAGGGGTACCTGGTCAGCATGTCGATCAAAGGGCGGGGTCAAGCCTCAGTCTGTGGTACGAGGATGGAGCAAGTGATCAGTTCACAGGGCCGGGGCCGGTGTGGGTCGATGTGAAGGACCCATAAATTCTGGCACGCACCCTTGAGAGGAACATTGCCGGTGGGGTCACGGGGCAAGTGTTGGCCGCGAGGCCGTCTGCGCCGCCTGCGCAGTTCATAAACCTTGACGATACCCCGCCGAGAGGCGTGGAAGCCAGTTCTCGCGGCCCGTAAGATCCGACTTTCCTGATGGGTAGCTTGCCGACCCTTCCTGTGCTCTTCATCATCGAAGTGACCAAATCCTTCAGACGCTTGTCGGCTTCCAGTTAGGAGCAGCTTACATGAGGGGGCTCTCACTCACCGGCGAGGACATCAACTCGGTGTTGGGCGCGTCTTGGCTGATGATATGCTTCTTTCTCTTTCTTCCCTTTCCTTCCTTGTTGGGCAATGCAAAGGGTGTTGCTGGGGTAACTTTGTTTCTTGCTTCTGGCTTTTCACAGGCGGGGTTCATGCTTGGGGCACACAACCAACGTGCCCAGGCTTTGCAGGACTTTACGAGTGGATGGAGGAGCGGGCACAGCGCGCGGAGGAGCTAGGGCGGCAAGCCGAGGAGCACGCGAGACAAGCCGAGGAGCACGCGAGACAAGCCGAGGAGCAAGTGCATCAGGCCAGGCGCAGGTCTGAGGAGGCAGAACAAGAAGTTGCTATGCTTAATCTCCAGCTTGCTGGAGTCTCCGCGGAGGTAAAGGCCACAAAGACAAGAGCCGAGGACGCCAACTGTCGGGCCGAAGATGCCAGGAGGGAGCTTTTTCGTCTGGGCCAGGGGCATTCTGGGCCTCTCTCGGAGCTTGAGAGCTCGAGGAGTGTCGTCGCCAACTTTGCCAATCAAAGGCATGCGATCCAGGAAGAGGCGGTGAACGAGTTTGTAGGGGGGTCGCGCTAGAAGTGGAAATGCGTGCACTTCTCGCGTCATGTGTACGAGGCCGGGGGTCAAGACGGTGTGAACCAGATAACTCGTCACGCCGGTGTGGCCCCTATTGTTTTCAACCCGCGTGCACAATTGATAAAGCCAAAGCGGGTTGAGCTTTTCCGACCTCTTTCTTACGGCCAGGTGGTGGACGACTATCATGGCGTTCTGGAGGCATGGGATGTGTCTACTCTCTTCGAGGGATCGACGGTGCCTGGAATAGATCAGGGTACGAAGAGGGGCCGCGATGACCTTTCCTCGCCATCTGTCTTCCCGGGGAGCTCTTCGCATCAGGCCATTGCTCCCTCCGTGGCGGTAGGAGAGAAATTTCCGATTCTATTCGAGTTCGTGTTCTTAGACCCGTCAAGTAATCAGGTCCGCAATGACGAGCTTTTTGCCAGAACAATAGCCGAAGCTTCAAAGGAAGAGGCGGCGAAGGTGCCGCGAACCCTGAGTCGCCAAACGTTGATCATTGAGCCCTGGTCGGGTGGCTCGTCCCGCTTTCTTTCCCCTTTCTCTTCTTTATCTCTTGCTAGTTCCTAGGCACCTTGATTAGACAATTTCGGGCAGTTTTTTGTGAATGAACATTAATTGCAGCCTTTGGGCTCCGAGCGGTTAAGGCCAATCGCCTACTTATATATTGGTCTCTCTTTTTTTTTGCTCATTTGCATAACTTGCATTACTTGCATCATTTGCATCACTTGTGTGCTTCTACTTCTCTTTTCCGGTGCTCTTGTGTTTGTCTTGCTCTTCGTGTTTCCTTGCAGCTTGCAACAGATGGACCATCCTCCCGGTTTTTCTCCCTTGCCAGGTAGTTATGCTGCAGATGATCCTCAAACTGTGGCGGTGGTGATGGTTTACTGGAGAGAGCGTTTGGCTAGGCATCAGGGAGATTGGGCCATGGTCGCCTCTCATCGTTACATCGACGGTAAGGATGGGCATCCGGTCCGGACCGACGGACCGTAAAAACTTTAATGTATGGACTGTGGATCAGACCGATACGGTCCGGTCCAGACCGGATTTCATAATTTTTGACATTTAAATTGTTTGATATTATGGTCCGGATCGGACCAGACCATAAAAATTATGAACCGGATCGGACCGAACCATAAAAATTATGGACCGGACCAGACTGTAAAAATTACGTCAAAAAATGTTTTAAACCTTTTTTTTTTAAAATTACAGTCCGACCGGTCCGGACCGTAAAAATTACTGTCTAGACCGGAAATGTACAATTCCCGGACCGTGGACCGGATCGTAAATTTACGGTCCGGTCTACTTTTGCCCATCCTTAATCGGCGGGCGCCAGCGGACATATACGTTGCTTGCCACTGGCTTCACCCTTGATACCATCTTGCAACTGGATGATGTCGGGGATCCCAACTACAACGTTCGGGAGGTTCATTACTTTCCTTACTCGTCTGAGTTTCCTCGCGTTCTTCGTCGGATGGAAGACCAGTCTAATGCCGACGCGCTCTACGCCCTTAGCCGTCGCGAATCGGTGTCGCTGTACGTGGTTGGGGATCGACTAGCGCCTCCAGGCCTATAGGGCTTCTTCGCGACTCACGTTGCCAGGTTGTATGGGGGCCGCGACTCACGATGCCAGGTTATGCATCCTGAAATGTGCAGCCGGCCCAACTTTCCTTTTGGCTCATTTGCAATCAGGTTAGGGGCATCCTTTGACTATCCCCATGAGGGGGGGCCCTCTAGGTTCTCTTTTTAGGCTTAGTAGCTCTCAGCCGGGTGTGCCTCTTGTATGATACCTTTGTAACAACTTGCTCTCTTCTATCGATGAATAAAGTGCTTTGTTGTTACTTTTCTCCTCGTCTTCGCTCTTCTTGCTTTCTTTTACTATTGTCGGGCTACTCCCATCCCCCTAGCTCAGGGGCTTCGCTTTAACGAGCTGCGCCAAGGGAGCTCGTGGGACAAATAGAGTAGCCGGTCCCTCTTTTTTCATTGCATGCTTTGATAAAGGGTCTTTGCATGCTTTGTTCTGCTCGCGTTGCTCCCTTCCTTCGATTGGCCCTACATGGCTTGAGCGTTTGGTTATGGCTTCAATGTTGCTTCAGGGTGGAGCCCCTTGCCCGCTCGCTCGCGTCCGTCCGTGGCGATTGTCTTGCTGCGTTCTAAGGGTTGTTTCCGGCCTTTCAAAGGCTTTCCACCCCATGGGCCTTGGGGTGATCTTTCATTGCCAGCCGCTTGTTCTTGCTGCGTTTTTGGGCGGTGTTGTAGCTTCTCCCCCTACTGCGTTTATCTTTGCTCTGCTATTTGGGTCCTTCCATCATTTTTCTTGCTTTTTGTTGTATCTACCCAGCTCTATGGTCTTGGTGCTTCTGCCACTTTCTTGCCTTATTGTACTTACCTGGCTCAGCGGTCTTGGTGCTTTCGCCCTTTCTTTCCTTGTGGTATTTACTTGGCTTCACGGTCTTGGTGCTTCCTCCACTTTCTTGTCTTGTTGTGCTTACCTAGCTCCGTGGTCTTAGTGCTTCCGCCACTTTCTTGCCTTGTTGTGCTTTCTTGCCATCTCGTTGCTTTGCTCCAAGCCACGTTGCCGTGAGTCATTGCTTAATCTTTCTGCTTTGCTCTCGCCGGTTTGGCATTGCCCTTTGCTTTCTCCGCGGACTTGGTCCTGCACTTTTATTGTTTTAGTTGCTTCAATATTGCTTTCGCCCCTTCTCGGGCTCTATGTTGCTTTAGTATTGATCAGTAATGCTTTCGCCGCTCCTCAGGCCCATTATTGCTTGGTATTGCATGGTATTGCTTTAGTATTGCTCTCACCCCTCTCTGGGCTCAATATTGCTTGGTATTGCTTTAGTATTGCTCTCACCCCTCCCCGGGCACAATATGGCTTGTTATTGCTTTAGTATTGCTCTCGCCCCTCTCTGGGCTCAATATTGCTTGGTATTGCTTTAGTATTGCTCTCGCCCCTCCTCGGGCTTAGTATTGCTCAAAATTGCTTTCCTGACTCGCGCTTATGTTGCTTAATATCCGTGGGTCTTTGATAAAAAAAAGTCTAGCTACTAACCGGCCTCGTCGGTGCTTACATTACACATGCCGTTAGGGTTTACATAGGTGTTGCTCTTCCTCGGGTGCTCTTGCCCCTCTCTTGCTTACATGAAGTACTTATTCAAACGCAAGACATTCCATGTGTTTGGGACCAGGTTGTCGTCCTCCCTCTTTATCTTGTAGGCTCCTTCAGCCACTTGGTGCGAGATGATGTAAGGGCCTTCCTGATGTGTTCTTGCCTCTGATGATAAGCCAATTGTCAAAAGGTGGCACCTTGGATCTAGTCTTAGGTGAGAAGTCACGCGATGAACGTCTGGACAGTGAAGGTGGTGGTGACGCGATGGTGAACGCGGCTGATGAGACGACTGGATAGCGATGGCGGAAGCGGTTTGATGAGGGATAGGCGACTTGAAGAGACAAGTTGATGGTGTCGTAGCGTCGACTGCGGAGGAAGGGAGATGCGAAGGAAGACTTGGCTTGAAAGATCAAGCAATTGCCGTAGCGTCGGAGGCGGAGGAAAGGGGATGCGAAGATAGAGGGTGACGTCCGATCAAGGGAAGAAGGATAAACACTCTACTTGAAACCTTGATTAAAATTGAACGTCCGAAAATAACAAGAACAAAGGAGGCTTTAAATAGCCAATGTATCTCGGCCAAGACCTAATGGGCTTGGGCCGAAATGAGCCTAAGGGCTAGCCTATGCAAGCATGCAAAAGGCATAAACCCTAAAAGATAGAAAGACTATAAAAGGAAACTATCTAAAACAAAGCTGGAAATACCAAATATAGAAATTGTCTTAAAAGAACGCGTTAAAAGCCTAACGCAGTGAAGGCATGTAGTCAAACATCACGATAGAACACTAGTGGAAAAAACCCTAATAGAGGCGGGCATTTAGACACTTATTGAGGCGAACACCGTTCGCTTCAAATGAGGGGGCTGCAACAAGTGGGGACCCTTTTTGAGGCGGGCAAAATACGCCTCTAAAAGCCACTTGTTGAGGCGGGCCTACATAGGCCCGCCTCAACAAGTGCCTCACTATGGCGCCAAAGTGAGGCACTTTTAGAGGCGGGCCTATGTAGGCCCGCCTCTAAAAGTCCACTTGTTGAGGCGGGCCTCTATATGCCCACCTCAACAAGTGCCTCACTATGGCGCCATAAGGCACTTGTTGAGGCGGGCCTCTAGAGGCCCGCCTCAACAAGTGGCTTTTAGAGGCGGGTCTCCATAGACCCGCCTCTAAAAGTTATTTCAACAATTCGAGTACAACAACGCAAATGAAGGCCTCTAACTGGTACTTAGAAGGGAAAGACTTTTATTCCATTGGGTATAGTTGGGATGAGGTGTTGCAAGAATGTGACCAAAATCAACAACGATTAGCATAAACCATGACCCACAATTAAAGACATTTAGCAATAGCAAAGAGTTTCATATGTTCAAATGAAAATATTTAAAGAAGACAACTTAGACACACGGGGTGATCAGCACAAAGATTGCTGTAATCACACATCAATGTCTTCTTGGTGAGATTATAGAACCTTAAAGCTTACCTCCATCCTCAGGAATGTCAGAAGTCCATAAAGTGAGATTATCCCTCAAAAGTTACAAAATCAAAGTGCTGTCTTTGTAAGACTCTTCATTAAGAGTGTCTAGATCAGAAATAGCATCATCAAAGGCTTGCTTTGCTAGGTGGCACGCTCTATTTGAAGACAATAAAACATATTAGCAAATAACCATTAAAAGGAAGATGAACAACATAATGATGAGTCAATAACTTATTACCTTTCAGGTGAGTTCATAATTTCATAATAGAACACAGAGAAATTCAAAGCCAAACCCAAACGGATTGGGTGAGTTGGAGGTAACTCAGCTTCAGCAGTGGTTGAAGCAGTCTACAAACAACAAAATACCAGCTAGCAAAGTCAAATATAGCAAGGGGAAATACTCTTATAAAGAGGTCCAGCTGCATCTAAATCATTTGACAAAACAACTGCATAAAATGTGTGAAATTATAAACGATGCGTTGTGCTTGATTACAATCAAACAAGATTGAAATGCAACAAGAAACTTGTATGCGACAATACCAGGTCAGATAAGGTGACAATAGAAAAGTACTAAACGAAAACTTTAAAATTTACATTTCATAGATGATCCATACACACAGATAGTGCTATCAAGCCGAATGGATGCTTGAAAACTTAACATCTGGAGACAGAATGAAAAAGAAAAATATTACAGTTTAGCTTCACACATTAGTAAAATATTTTGTCTTGGTTACCTGTATTCTCATATGCAAGCATAAGAATTGTGAAAGAAATTAGTTTCCCTTCACCAAGAATATTAGATATATCTAGGCCACAAGGTACTCGTTGGCAGGTTTCTGTGTCATAGGAGAACAAATTCGAAACTATATAGATTATTTTCAGGTTAAATAAAATAAACCTAGTGAACAAATATATACTAACCTGAACAAATATATACTTACTCTGATGTTGAGAATGCATAATTAATATATTGAAAAACACTAAGTTTGTCTCGAGAATGAAGACTAACAGGAACAAATATATACTAACCTGTCCATAAATCCAGCATATTCTGATGAATTTGAGAGGCAGAGTTTTAGGAGCTCTTTACTTCCTTCGGTGACCTCATCACGGTTCTCTACACTATTAAACAAGGAGGTGCTAAATTGATGAAGTGTGATTGCAGAATCAAACCCTGCAGTAACAAGAAGGGAATATTGTGGGTCGTACAAACATCTCCATATGCCCCTTCCTCTGCAAGTCAGATAACTCAGAATGACAAACAAGAGATTATTCTCTAACCAAAAAAAACAAGAGATTATTCTTATATTCAGATACAAACAGGATGGCATGCTATTCTACTTATAAGATGTAAGAAAAGTTTCATGCATCAGGCTGTAACGAAAGAAAATGATTCATTAAATCTGAAAGAGCAAAACAAATAAACAGTACAGATGGAGTAAGTAAATGAGTATTGTTTAGAAAAATTGTGAGAGTAAACTAGAACCGCGATAATCTTACTTAAACTGGTTCACATTAAAGCATTATAACCTCATAATCCAAATCTGGACACAAACTAATCTTCTAGGGTTACAAGTATGGTATAAATCCGAAATCCCCAGACTAAAAGAAGGCCCTCCATGGAAAACGCACACAATAGAAGTCGAAACAAATTCGCAATGAAATTACATGAAAGGATATCACTTCGCACTTAAATCCAGAAGAAAACCATGAAAATCCAAAGAAAAAATGAACGACACTTACGGAGATATGCCGTTCAATCAACCGCTTCTCGTAGAGAAGCCCAGATGTCTTCGAAACGACGGGCTCCTCCGACACCTCACCGGAAACTACGCCGAACAAAACAACAAGTTCAAGAAGAAGAAAATCAAAACAAACGAATGAACAAGAGTGATGAATGGGGAGAGATTTACTTGAGCAGTTCATGGCGATAGAGCAGTTCATGGCGATAGAGCAGAATTAGGGTTTCTGCGACATGTTTCTCAAGGAGCGAGAGGTTAGGGTAGAAATTGCCGCGGAGAAACGGGGTGAGTGAAGAACAGCTGAATGTTTTTAATTTAATTAGGGTAGACTTATAGAGGCGGGCCTAATATGCCCGCCTCTATAAGCTGAATGTAATGAGGCAATAGAGGCGGGCCTCTTTATGCCCGCCTCTATTGCATACATTTGTTGAGGCGGGCTATAATATGCCCGCCTCAACAAAAGTTAATAGAGGCGGGCTTTTTCGCCCGCCTCAATTATGTACCATTAGAGGCGGGCCTACATTTGGCCCGCCTCTAATACTTTAGCGGGAATATTTTTTCGGAAACTTTTTGAGGCGTATAATTATTTTCCCGCCTCAATAGATTTTTTTGAGGCGTATAAAATAATTATCCGCCTAAAAAACCTGAAAAATTGATTGCGTAGGTCGTTGTTGAGGCGTTTTAAAATATGTACGCCTCTAAAAAGGAGCCTCAAAAAGTGTTTTTTCCACTAGTGGAAGACGACGAAAGGGTGATCGACTCGCGAGTGTGTGCACGCATTGTTCCGATGCCGATGGTTGCGAGGACGACGAGTCTTGGGTTGGTGTCTGGGCTTCCTTGGCCAGCGACGACGCGTGCGACAAGTGACGCGACGGCGGAGGCGATGGCTTTGGATCTAGACCTTGTTACTGGGCCCTCTGAGTGATGGCTCATGGCTTCTTCCTCATCTTAGGCCGTCATGGGAGGTAGGGTCACATCACCCTCCCCCACTTGGCTGTGAAGCGTCCCCGCTTCACCATCATCAAACTCTGGCTCAACATATGGTGTTAAGTCCGCCATGTTGAAGGACGCGTGGACTCCAAAATATGGGGGGAGCTCGAGTTGATAGGCATTGTCTCCTATGGCCTTGATCACGCGGAAGGGGCCGTCTCCACGTGGTGCCAATTTGTGCTTGCGCCGCGCGGGGAATCTCTCCTTTCACATATGCACCCAAACAAGGTCTCCGGGGGTAAAGACGACGCGGCGGCGGCCAAAATTCTTCTGCGAGGCCCTCCTCTCCAGCTGCTCCTTGGTGCATCGATGAAGCTCCCGCACTTGCTCGGCGCGGTTGGCGACGGAGACATGCACGGGGTCACGTAGTGGTCATGGCGACAGATCTAGTGGTGTCAAGGGGTTCATGCCATACACCACTTCTGACAAGGATCGACTTGGATGAGCTTTGGTGCAAGTGCTTGGCCGGTCGTCACCCTTCGGCAAACCGGGGAGGCGTCTTTGGGAGCGGGCTGCAGGGCGGCGTTGGAGTCATTTTGCGGCGGACTTGGGCTGCAGTAGTGGTGGATGAGGTTGAGATTGGTAGTGTAGAAGGGGCCTAGTGGTGCCCACGTGGGCCTCGAGATATCGGGGGTGGAAGTGAGGGTGGTTTCGGTGGAAACCCTAGCGATGGAGGGTGATTTAGGGTTGCGATTTGAGGGAGGCTTGGAAGCGTTGGGGGAGGCGCTTGGTGGTGGAAGGGTGGCTTATGGAGGGTAGTTTGAAGGGTGGAAGCGGCGGTGGTGGTTGGTGGAGGAGCCGATTGATAGCCTTCACTAGGTGGATATGACTCACCACGTCGTGGAGGGGTTCTTGATCCTAGCTTGGATGTGACTCACCAAGGGGGATCAAGGATGTGATTGAGCAGCTCTGATATGACACACAAAGATGCACGAATTGCTTGAGCTTAAGGAAGCAATCTCTCTTGAGAGTGTTTTTCGATTCAACATAAGCTAAAGAAGAAATGAGGGGTGACGGCGACCTTATACCCTAGCAGCCGGCCCTCAAGCAATTGTTTGCAGAAAATTAACTCCTAAAACCATGCATAAAATGCTAAACCAATGTCTTAAAAATGTCATTCAATCAATGCCTTAAAAAGACCCTTGAAAAGTGCCTTAAGTCTCGTTTGGCACCGAGATTGTCATCAAGGAGAAGAAGTCTCCTAGATGGCTTGTTGTAGGCCTCTTCTTTGGTGATTAGGAGAGTGGATGGGCCGTCCTCCTTGCTTGCCAAAAGCCCATTAGAAAGTAGGCCTAGATCAAGTGATCGTTGGAGCTCCTAATTGGCCTTTGCTCGAGTGATGCATATGGGCTTGTCCTTCTCTTCCTTGGGCTCCTCTTCCTTGGGCTCCTCATCCTTGGGCTTGCTACCTTGCTCCTTGGCTGGTCCTCCATGCCTTCCTCCTTGTTGAGCTTGTCCAAGTCTTGAAGATGGGACAGAATCACATCATCCTCCCCCCTTCAAAAAGATTCATCCTCGAATCTGAGTGCACTTCAAGAAATAGGTTTAGAGCACACAAAACTGCACAAAGAAAAACAAGGAAGTGAGAGACCAAGACATCTTTAGGGGAAACAAGGTACATGTAAGCAAGCATGATTAGTTCCATTGAGTATCCATGGATGAATTTCCATGCACAAGTATTTTCAAACTTCAGCCTAAAGACGTGCTTAAGTATAGAACATGAGATGCACATGACATACTTTGTAACAAATGCAATGCATAGGACCATTTTTTTATCATGAAACAAGAATTGTGATTGAGAACAATGATGCCCACATGAATGTCTAGTTCTACATGCAAAAACTGAATGCAAGGACTTGTATACATGTTGATCACAAACTAAAGGTATCTCACAAGTCTTGAATAGAACAAGAGAACTATGATGTATGGATGAGTATCTAGTTTCACCTTCAAAAACAGATTCATGAACTAGGGACTCTCTAACCCTTGAAAAGAATTCAGTTTGATGCAAGGGGAAAAGAAGAAACTGAGTAGAGTCAAGTGATACTCCCCTAGAATGAGCCTTGGATTGAACATCCTTCTTGTCATGGTCTAAAGTGCTCTTGAGTTTGGAAGGCTTATCATCCTGAGTGTCAACCTCTCCTTGAAGTAGGAATGGCAAACATGAAGGAACCTTAGATGTTGCATCCATCTATGGAGTAGCCAAAGAATTGAGTGAGCTACGGGCAATGATGGGTGGACGTGTTCCTTTTGTAGATGAAAGAGATAGTTCTTCAACTTCCTCCTCCTTTTGCGTAGGCTCTTCTTCTACGTGCTCAGTCGGTTCCTTATTTTCTTGCTTTGGCCGAGGTGGTGGAGCATATTTCCTAGGCTGCAAGGGTGGCAACTCACACTTATACTCTTGCACCTTTGGCAGGGTGGAAGTGGCACTAGGTGTAGAGGAATGCCACGGTCGAGAGGCCTCAAGCCTTCTTTGTTGTGTCTCTTGAAGGCGCACATCAAGTCTACTTGCCCACCCCTGAATAGCCTCCATTAGGGATTGTAAGGTGGGGGGCTCGTTGATGGTTAAGGCGGTCTTGCCCCCACCGGATTCCTTGGAGTTGTCTCCCATAATAGACCTAGCAAAAGCACTCAAAGCACATCCAGAAGATAATCAAAGCAAATGGTCCCTTGAGCACACACAAGAGCCCACACAATCTGAATTTATCAAGCACAAAGTGTTTACAAGAAATAGCAAGCTCAAGTGAGGTTACGAGCTAGGTTTGTGGGTAGGGCAAAATTGGTGTATATTTTCACTACTAAGTCGGAACCACAAGCAAAGGCAAGGAAGGTACCGACCACTATCACACCCAAGCAACCACAAACAATTCAACACCTCACGTAGAACAAAAGAAAGAAAAGAAAAGAAAATTTGCTCTTCAATGGCTCACTTTTTCTATGGTCTCTCCTATTTAGACCGAGTTTTCTTGAGCACTTTTCTTCTCTTTTTTTTTTGAGCAAGCTACAAGTTCTGAAGCTTAATACAATACTGAAGTAACAAACAAAGTCCCACAAAAATTTCGAGAACAATTCAAGTCATAATCTCTTTTTTGCACAATTTCGGTGTTGTCTTAGCCACAAAGTATGTGAAAGTGAAATTCCCTTAACCTAAGTCCAAAGCTTGATTTATGCAGCAACTTAGATAAGCAAGAATATACACCAAAGATGAGATAAAAGTTGTGGCTAAGGTTTGGCTGCAAAGAGGAAATATTGATTGCTAGCAAATATGGTAATAAAGCCAAATAAGGAAAGTGATTAACTAGCAATTGGTGGCAGACTTGTGCAATGTTTTTTTTTTGTGTTTTGTAACTGGATTTTGAGCATTCCAACAGTCTCCTTCAACCTCAGAAAGTTCAGAAGTCGAAGCAAGCAAAAGATCAAGACAACAATGGAGAAATGCACAAAACAAGACCAAAATCGGAAGTTAAAGTCTAGATAACCTAAGCTTGCACTTCTAATGAACAAATTGCACTAAGAAAGACAGATTTGATGGCCAAACCTTGCGTGGCTCTGATACCACTTGACAAGGATTGACTTGGATGAGCTTCGGTGCAAGTGCTTGGCCGGTCGTCACCCTTCGGCAAACTGGGGAGGCGTCTTTGGGAGCGGGCTGCAGGGCGGCATTGGAGTCATTTTGCAGCGGACTTGGGCTGCAGTAGTGGTGGATGAGGTTGAGATTGGTAGTGTAGAAGGGGCCTGGTGGTGCCCACGTGGGCCTCGAGATATCGGGGGTGGAAGTGAGGGTGGTTTCGGTGGAAACCCTAGCGGTGGAGGGTGATTTAGGGTTGCGATTTGAGGGAGGCTTGGAAGCGTTGGGGGAGGCGCTTGGTGGTGGAAGGATGGATTATGGAGGGTACTTTGAAGGGTGGAAGCGGCGGTGGTGGTTGGTGGAGGAGCCGATTGATAGCCTTCACTAGGTGGATATGACTCACCACGTCGTGGAAGGGTTCTTAATCCTAGCTTGGATGTGACTCACCAAGGGGGATCAAGGATGCGATTGAGCATCTTGCTTGAGCTTAAGGAAGCAATCTCTCTTGAGAGTGTTTTTCGATTCAACATATTCTAAAGAAGAAATGAGGGGTGACGACGACCTTATACCCTAGCAGCCGGCCCTCAAGCAATTGTTTGCAGAAAATTAACTCCTAAAACCATGCATAAAATGCTAAACCAATGTCTTAAAAATGTCATTCAATCAATGCCTTAAAAATGACCTTGAAAAGTGCCTTAAGTCTCGTTTGGCACCGAGATTGTCATCAAGGAGAAGAAGTCTCCTAGATGGCTTGTTGTAGGCCTCTTCTTTGGTGATTAGGAGAGTGGATGGGCCGTCCTCCTTGCTTGCCAAAAGCCCATTAGAAAGTAGGCCTAGATCAAGTGATCGTTGGAGCTCCTAATTGGCCTTTGCTCGAGTGATGCATATGGGCTTGTCCTTCTCTTCCTTGGGCTCCTCTTCCTTGGGCTCCTCATCCTTGGGCTTGCTACCTTGCTCCTTGGCTGGTCCTCCATGCCTTCCTCCTTGTTGAGCTTGTCCAAGTCTTGAAGATGGGACAAAATCACATCAACTTCGAACGGTGTCAACTTGGTTGCCGTGTGCCTACATCTATTGTAACAAAACTCGACAAGTTATCAGTCCTCCCAACGCCTAGGGTTGGCTTTAAGCATCGCGCGAAGGAGGGCTCCTAGGGTTCTATTCGTGACCTCCGTTTGGCTATCGGTCTAGGGGTGGTAGCCAGTAGAGAACAAGAGTTTGGTGCCTAGCTTACCCCAAAGAGTTCTCCAAAAATGACCAACGAATTTAGAATTCCTATCACTCACTATAGTACACGGGACTCTATGAAGACACACCACATGCTCAAAGAATAGATCAGCAATCTCACTAGCACTATGGGTTGTCTTACATGCAATAAAATGTACCATCTTAGAAAACCTATCTACGACCACAAAAAACGAGTCTTTACCTTGTCTAGAGAGGGGCAAACCCGTGATGAAATCCATAGACAAATCTTCCCAAGGGGCACTCGGTATGGGCAAAGGAGTGTAGACGCCGTGAGGACTAGACCTAGCTTCGGCTCTCTGGCAAGTCACACAACTTCTACAAAACCTAGTCACTTGGTGGGTCATCTTAGGCCAAAAGAAGTGTTCTCTGAGCGCGGCCAATGTCTTACTAATCCCAAAATGTCCGTGACTTTCGTGTGCTTCCTGAATCAAAAGGATCCTAATGGAAGACCTAGGGATGCAAAGGCGACTAGCCTTGTATAAATAACCCTCAGAAAGGAAATAAGACTCATACTCACGCAATCTCAGGCAATGCTCTAAAATAGGGGCAAAGAAAGTATCACTAGCATACAATTCTTTAATTAAAGCAAAACCCAAAACTGTAGTTTGCACATGAGTCAAGAGAACATACCTTCGAGATAACGCGTCAGCAATAATGTTCTCTTTTCCTTTCTTGGGAACTACGACATAAGGAAATGTCTCCAGAAACTCCACCCAGCGAGCATGGCGTCGATTGAGGTGGGCTTAACTCTTCAAGTAGCTCAACGCGGCGTGGTCGCTATGGATGACAAATTCACGCGGCCAAAGGTAATGTTGCCAAGTCTTGAGCACGCGTATGAGGGCATACAACTCTTTGTCGTAGGTGGGGTAATTTAGTGTGGCCCTTGTGATCTTCTCACTGAAATAGGCAATGAGCCTCTTCTCTTGGTGTAGCACACCACCAATGCCTATGTCTGAGGTATCACACTCCACCTCAAAGTGTTTGTTGAAATCGGGAAGCTGGAGCAAAGGTGCTTGGCACAAGGCCTTCTTCAAAGCCGAGAAGGCTTTTTCATGGGGCTCAAGCCACAAAACTGTGCTGCCCTTCTTTGTCAGCTCATGTAGTGGCGCGACAATGGAGGAGAAGTCGCGAACAAAACGCCTATAAAATCATGCGAGGCCGAGAAAGCTTTGCACCTGTGTCAGTGTCGTAGGCGTTGGCCACTCTTTGATGGCCGCGATCTTCTCTTCGTCGACGAGTAAACCATCACTACTTATAATATAGCCCAGAAAGTTGGTTGACGCGGAGCAAAAGGAGCACTTGGCCAAATTGGCGAATAGGCTCTCGCGTCGAAGGCATTCGACCACAAGTCGAAGGTGATCGACATGCTCTTCCAGGCTCCGTGAATACACAAGGATGTCATCAAAATAAACGACAACAAACTTTCCAAGGAAGGTTCTCAAGACGTGGTTCATCACGCGCATGAAGGTGCTGGGCGCGTTCGTGAGCCCAAATGGCATGAGAAGCCACTCGTAGAGCCCATACTTCGTCTTGAACGCGGTCTTTCATTCATCACCTTCTTTCATCCTGATCTGGTGATAACCACTCTTCAAATCAATCTTGGAGAAAAGTGTGGCGCCATGAAGTTCATCAAGCATATCGTCAAGGCGTGGAATAGGATGCCTATACTTGACTGTGATTTGGTTTATCGCGCGACAATCAACACACATTCTCCATGTTCCATCTTTCTTGGGCACAAGGATCACAGACACAACACAAGGGGAGAGAGATTCCCTTACATAGTCGCGATCCAACAACTCTTGCACTTGGCGCTGTAGCTCTTTGGTCTCTTCTGGGCCAGCTCTATACGCAGTGCGATTGGGAAAGGAGGAACCTGGCACAAGGTCAATCTGGTACTTAATGCCTCTCAGTGGAGGTAAACCTTACGGCAACTCATCAGGAAATACATCGTCGAACGCGGCGAGCAGAGTCGCGATGACTGGTGGCACGGACGCGGTGTTCGATGACTCAGGGATGCATGGAGTTGGCACAAGTAGAAAACATGGAGCTTTGCCAGTCAAACACGTAGTGAGGTCACTGGGCCTGGCTAAAAGCACGCGTTGCTCACATTTGCCTTGCAAAGGACGCGTCTGTGGCAACGGATCGACAAACTTTGTCGATGGAGAGGCGCTGCTCGAAATCTGTGGGGAACTTGGTGTCCCAGCTGTGGCGTTGTGTTTCTTCTTGCCAGTGCCTGGAGGAGACGAAGTGTTGCCAGACTTGGAGGAGTTTTGCCTCTAGAGTGCCTCTGGACACTCGTTTCTCCTAGTAGACGCGGCCTCTATGGCTTTCTGGCGATCGCGTTAAACCTGGTCCTGCAAGATCTCATGGGGAGACATTGGATGCAAAGTAACGCGCTTCCCGTGGTAATTGAACACATAAGTGTTCAAATAGCCATCATGGAGCACGCGCCTGTCGAATTGCCATGGGCGCCCAAGCAAAATATGGGTGGCGTCCATTGCAATGACATCACAAAGTATAGAATCACAGTATTGCCCTATGGAAAAAGAAATTAAACATTGGCGAGAGACTGTGTTACCTGGACTTGAAGAAATCCATTGGAGGGCATAAGGTTGTGGATGAGGCGTCGTAGGCAATTTGAAGTGGTTGACGACCTTCTCATTCACAATATTAGCACATGATCCTCCATCAACTATAACACTCAAGGAAGCCGTCTGGACGAGAGCTCTTGTGTGGAACAGGTTCTCGCGTTGATCGCATAAGCTGGCTTCCTTGACTATGAGGAGACGACACGTCACCAAGCTCAATGGTGTGCCCGCGTGCCGCCGCCGTCAGAAGTGACCCGAGCTTTTATTTCCTTATTTCGTTATTTTATTATTATTAAGTATTTTTATTATTTCATTTTAATTTATCTTTAGAGATCTTATTATCTTTAGTATTTAAGGGTAGAGGGAAGGCTTGTTTCCAATCTAACCCTAATTTCATTGTTTTTCCTTTCTACGTACCTTGCTATGAAGAACTAAGCCTCCCTTGCTTAGTCAGACAATTGAAGCTTTCATTTTGATAAAGTTGTGAGATTTTCGTTCTTTATCTATCGCATGGATTTTATCTATTCTCTTGCTTGAATTGCTTATGATTAATATTGACAGTTTCTAGCCTACGCAACTAGGTATTGTCTCTATTGATTGATTGCTAGATTTAGATTGTTACTGGTTGAGCATATCTTTATCGGAGTAGCAACTGCATCGTACTAGTAACTGGTTGTGCTAGTCTTATGTAGAAGAGACCTGATTTACATTCTAGTATAAAAGCTTGTTGTTTTATGCTAGATTGTATCCTATCTATATTCATATCCTTAATGCTGCTGTTAAACTGAATCTTGATGGTTTCATGGTTGTTTAATTAGTTAGTGCTATAAGTATCTGGTTGTGCTTGTAGTTACTTTAGAAAATGAATAGGAATTTCCATTGCATGAGATATTGAATGATTATCTATGATCAACTTATCATACGAATAGTGGATGTTTGTTTGGCTGAGCTATTTCCCCAATTACTGAATTCATCATCTTTAGTTTGTTTGCCTTTGCATGCTTAGATCCTCTAAAACATACAAAACCCCCCTCTGGTTACTTAAGATTGACATAGAAATTGCATACAAAGATAGACTCTGTCTCCCTGAGGACTCGACCCTTACTTGCCTAGGACTACGTATTAGGTTTGTTTGGATTACTTGCATAGCAGTAATTAGCACGACAAATTGCTGTTATCAAATTGTCGTGCTAATTACTGCTATGCAAGTAATCCAAACAAACCTAATATGTAGTCCTAGGCAAGTAAGGGTCGAGTCCTCAGGGAGACAAAGTCTATCTTTGTATGCAATTTCTATGTCAATCTTAAGTAACTAGAGGGGGTTTTTGTATGTTTTAGAGGATCTAAGCATGCAAAGGCAAACAAACTAAAGATGATGAATTCAGTAATTGGGTAAATAGCTCAGCCAAACAAATATCCACTATTCGTATGATAAGTTGATCATAGATAATCATTCAATATCTCATGCAATGGAAATTCCTATTCCTTTTCTAAAGTAACTACAAGCACAACCAGATACTTATAGCACTAACTAATTAAACAAATATGAAACCATCAAGATTCAGTTTAACAGCAGCATTAAGGATAAGAATATAGATAGGATAAAATCTAGCATAAAACAACCAGCTTTTATACTAGAATGTAAATCAGTTCTCTTCTACATAAGACTAGCACAACCAGTTACTAGTATGATGCAGTTGCTACTCCGATAAAGATATGCTCAACCAGTAACAATCTAAATCTAGCAATCAATCAATAGAGACATACCTAGTTGCGCAAGCTAGAAACTGTCAATATTAATCATAAGCAATTCAAGCAAGAGAATAGATAAAATCCATGCGATAGATAAGGAACGAAAATCTCACAACTTTATCAAAACAAAAGCTTCAATTGTCTGACTAAGCAAGGGAGGCTTAGTTCTTCATAGCAAGGTACGTAGAAAGGAAAAACAATGAAAGTAGGGTTAGATTGGAAACAAGCCTTCCCTCTACCCTTAAATACTAAAGATAATAAGATCTCTAAAGATAAATTAAAACGAAATAATAAAAATACTTAATAATAATAAAATAACGAAATAAAAGCTCGGGTCACTTCTGACGGCGGCGGCGGTCGCCGTAAGCCTGGCGGCGGTCGCCGCTGAGATTTCTTCGGTTCAGCTCATGTGACACTTCTGTAAAAACGCCATAACTTTTTATTCCCAACTCGGATTGCGCTCATATATTGAGGACTTGTAGTAGACTTCAAGATCTAACTCCGCGAGTTGGACTCACTCCATTTGGACATCTGAGTAGAGAGAACGAACCAATTGAATTCAGCACATTGTTCTTCTACTCTCGTGTGGACTCTCTCCTTGGTTCTTCTTCGTCTCCTCAGTGGTCAACTCCTCTTCCTCTGGATATCTTCAATTTGCTTCTCCAGACCACCAAATCCACACTTCTCCTCTCTAACTCCATAATCCATAATTGTGCACTAAATCCATCCAAATAGCACCTCAAACCTGGTAACAACTCCTAGAAATGCACTACAAAATAGTGCCGATCAAATCCCCCATGCTTAAACTTTGCTCGTCCTCGAGTAAGCTAAAGTAAACCTACTCCTACAATCAATCCCCAAGGTTTCAGGAAGCATAGAAAACTCAACCCCTCCAAGAATCACACCTAACAATAAACTCCAGACACCCATACAATAAGCACAACACAACATATAATAACTCACAACACCACACACATCCAAGCTAAAAGGAAAGCAGAGTACTTCCCCCAAGCTTATCCCAAACACCATAGAGTGAATAAAAATCTAATCTTATCTCCCATCTATCTTCTTATACCTCTAGAGTGGCCTACCCGAATCCTCCTTATATCACCTCTTCTTATGTCGCCACGCCAGCAAAAATGATGATTCCTATAAATCACTCTTCTTCTTTTCACTCATTTTTCCAAGGCGCTCTTTCGGGTTTTCACCAAGCCACTCATTTCATTTTTTAATAGATGGGCTCACAATATACTCACATCACTCTTGACCAATTATTACCCCAGCCTAATGCTGGTCCAAGCCACCTGCTTATTATCTAGGCCGCCTTTTCAGGTTTTCGACCTATCCCAGGATTTCAATTTTAGCCTTTTTTTTTCAAATTTTTGGCTCTTTTTCATTTTTTTCTTTTCCTCAACGACGCAGCAAGTATAGAATCCTCCCCCATGCTTAAACATTGCATTGTCCTCAATGTAATGAAAGACAAAAAGAATAAAGCACATGAAAGACAAAGAATGGACTCACACACGTCGCCAAGCTGCTTGGACACTGAAGGTGTCGCTGGCGGTCTTCACAATATATGCCCAGGTCTCTAGTGTTGGGCGGGTGTCTTCATCTCAACTCTACCGTGCAACCATAGGGAACCACTGTAAGGTGTGGTGGTCATTAAGGAAATCAGGGCTACACGGCCTTCAACTCCATCAACTCCTACCATGCAACCAAAAGGGACCACTCTGGTGAATAGTGGTATAACAAGTATGGCGGGGTTGCATGGCCTTCAACGAACACAAAAATGGGGCCTAGATGTAATCGTGGTGTGGGCCCTAGTGTTCCTCCTCCTCAGCTGCCAATGGTAGGGCTATCATCGTTGTCAAATACAAAGTTGGGCTAATGTCTCCTCCTTGACAACATGATGGGCACCATCTCTCCATGGGAAACTCGGACAGCTGGCCTCCGGTGGAACTTTTTTTTTTTTGCTCCCCGTTTAAGGTTTTTTCGGGAAGTTTTTTTTTTTTTTTTCGGGAAGTTTTTTTTTTACCTGAGAAATGGCGGCAGTCGCCGTAAGGAGGACATCGGTCGCCGCCATTAAACGGCGGTCGCCGTAAGCCTGGCGACGGTCGCCGCTGAGATTTCTTCGGTTCAACTCCTGTGACACTTCCGTAAAAACGCCATAACTTTTGATTCTCAACTCGGATTGCGCTCATATTTTGAGGAATTGTAGTAGACTTCAAGATGTAACTCCTCGAATTTGAATCACTCCATTTAAACATCTGAGTAGAGAGAACAAACCAATTGAATTCAGCACATTGTTCTTCTACTCTCGTGTGGACTCTCTCCTTGGTTCTTCTTCGTCTCCTCAGTGGTCAACTCCTCTTCCTCTGGATATCTTCAATTTGCTTCTCCAGACCACCAAATCCACACTTCTCCTCCCTAACTCCATAATCCATAGTTGTGCACTAAATCCATCCAAATAGCACCTCAAACCTGGTAACAACTCCTAGAAATGCACTACAAAATAGTGTCGATCAATGAACTGTGAGCATAAGAGAACAGAAAGGAGAGTGAAGTTGTTTGTGAGTCTTTGAGGATTGAGTTCGGATTCATCGTTGTAGGAGTGATCTTCGAATCTAGCTGGGTAGTCTAGGGTTTGGAGTCCATGCTACAAGTGTAATCGAACAAGAAATCAATAAGACGAGTAGACGCTTCAAAATCCTCTCAAACGAGAAGCTTGAAGGTAGTGGTTTTTCATTGATTAGCTAGTTCCCTCAGACGTAACTCTAACGATCCAACAATTGGTATCAAAGCCTGGTGCTCTAGATTGTGTTCGTTACAGACTTTGCAGGAAAGATGTCGTCAAGCAATGCTATTGGAGATTCATTCTGGAAGCCTCCGACTCTGAAGGCCGGAGAATATGACTAGTGGATGGAACAAATCGAGTCCCATATTTGTTCCCTCGATGGACAAATATGGCAAGTCATTGAAGTTGACCCTATAACCATTCCGAATGATAAAGATGCTACGAAGCCAAAGGCGAAAGTAGACTACACTGATGATGACTGGAAGAAGCTGGAAAAGAATAGCAGAGCCAAGAAGATCCTTCATATGGCCTTGCTACCCTCGTATCTCAAGAAAATCATGGGCTACAAGACTGCCAAGGAGATCTGGGATGCTCTAAAACGCCTTCATCATGGAAATGAAGATGCTAAGAAAAACATGACTCTTTCCTTGATGAAGGAGTACGATCAGATCTCTCAGGGGAAGGATGAGCATATTCAGGAATTCTACTCCAGATTCCAAGGGATAGTAGGCCAGCTTGAGTTCCTTGATGAAGAAATGCCAGACTGGAAGCTCACTCATCATTTCATACAAGGCCTCAACTCTCAGTGGGATGCAATTGCTCTCGCTCTCTACTCCCAGACGGATGTCAAGACTCTCACTATGGAAGAGGTGGTTGCCAAGCTGGAAAGCAACGCCTCTGTCTACAATCACAAGTTGAACACGAAAGGAGAGGAGAAGGCTAAAAGCATTGCCTTAAAGATGGAACGTGCCTTTGACTTATCTCAAGTCGAAGATGAAGATGAGGATGGTGATGAAGATGTTGCTCTCATCACTAGAGCCATGAAGAAGATATGGTCTCGAAACAAGGACTCGCTGAGTTTCTCTGAAGGGAACAGAGACATGAAGGATATCGTTTGTTACCACTGTCAAAACAAGGGACATCTTGCCAGAAACTGCTTCAAGAAAAAGGCAAGTCTTCCTCCGGCACATAAAGGAAAGCAGGCAATGGTCGCAACCTGGGGTGACTCAGACTCAGATGATGAAGAATCGTCACACTCAAGGGATGTTTTCTTAATGGCCGTAGAAGACACCGATGAACCAAAAGGCGGGCTACACAAGGATGAGGTAACTGAATATGATCTCATCTCAAGTTTGAAAAGTAAGTCAAAAGAAAGCTTAATTTCCTTCATTAAGAAACTCGTTCATGAGAATAGTCTTTTCAGTGAGCAAATTGAAGAAAAGGATGAATCGATCTCATGTTTGATCGAAGAAAATAAAGGTGGGGCAGAAAAAGTGCTCAAACTTGAGAAAGTCTCATCCTCTTCTCCAAGTCCTTGCATTGAGTGTCCTAAACTCACTGAGAAGATCGTGTCTCTGGAATCCTCTATCTCCTCACTTGAGTCCGAGTCATTAATGTTAAAACTAGGTAATGCAAAACTGTCTAGTGATCTATCTAAACTCAGTGAGGAATAGAAGGACAAGCCAAAAGGTATTGTTTTTATTGTAACCAAGAATGAAAAGAAAATTGAAAAGAAGGAAGTACCTCGCTTGGGAATTGGCTATCAACCTAAGCTTCCTGTTGATGGCACCAAGTCCAAAAGTTCTAAAGTCGAAGGAAAACAGCCAGTACAAGAAAAGGGGGACAATTCCTCGAGAGGGAACAATAGCAAAGACTGTTCAAATTCGACTGACGGGAACAAGGCTTGGTACCATGGACAGAAGGCTCACTCCATTTGGTTGAAGCAATCTCAAAGCGGTAAGTCCAATAATATTGATTTTCATTCTAGGATTGCTAACAAAACAATTTGGCCTGGACAGAGCAAGTATGTTGATCTAAAATGTCAAAGGGTTTGTTGGTATTGTGGACACTCTGGTCACTACAAATAGGAGTGCCTCCTGAAGCAACACAATGAGGATGTTGCCCGCACTGCTAGGGAGAAATTGAATGTTGAACCTCCAAAAATCAAATATGTTACTCCCACACTCAGAAAGCCTAAGCTTGTTTGGGTTCGCAAGAACTAACTCTTCCTGTGCAGGCTGAAGTGAGGAAAGTTCCCGGTATTTCGATTGTATGTATTAGTTACCTGACAGGGAACAAATAAAGTCTCACCTCACTTCTAAAGGCTTCTTGGGACTCAACAACCTGGTGAATCAAGGTAAGGGAAATTTTTTGTGATTATGAGCACTAATTGTCTGGTTGTTTCCTGATCAACACTCAGGTACCACTCATATCGAGATAAGACATCACTCCTTGCGTGATTGTGAGGAGAAAGGGTTAGCATCCCTGGTTCTCTGCGGAACCAAGGCTTAAATCGCTAACTTTCTCATCAAGGCACTAAATAGGGAACCCTTTGTTCGGTTCCGTACGAAACCTGGTTTGTGCCCTCTAATATATGTCTATCTGTTATGTTCCCTCGATGACTGGCTAAATTAAATGGTAAAGTGTAAAAGTTTAATCATCGTGTCTTGATCTGCATTCTTTCTCCTGGTTATCAAATAAACAACTGGCTTAGATCTGTGCTTTTACTTCACTTATGTGTTGAATTTCTTGCATGATCATCTATGCTATCACAATAACACATGAATCAGCTTTCTTTCGGCCCAAAAGAGTCAACTTGATGCATTGTTCCCTCATTATAAGCCCACCTGATTGTTGACTCTACAACTTACCCTAGCCTTCATGCTTGATGCTTCCTATGAGCCCCTCTAATCATCCACATCTGGGATCCTCTCATGCATGATTAAAAGTTATCAAAAATGTCATATGTTTTTTCGTGTGCTGTTCTTTGTACCCTCTCTGGTAACTATCCCCAAGCACCACACATTACTACTTTCTTCTGGTTTGGCGGGAAAACGAATCGTCTCTATGGGACTTGCTGCTGTGAGTTGATTGATGTGACATGGAGTTATGTTTTGTGCCTGCCGTTGGGAAGTGTTGAGAATTTAGGGTTGATTTGATGGTTGTGAAACTGAATGGGCCTTGTGTTAGGGTTCAGTTGAATTTGGACGAGATTCTGAAAGTTTATTTTGGGAAGTTGAAGATTGTGATGATTATCCTTTGGAAACTGAGAAGATATGAATTTATCTATGGCAACTGAAAAGATCTCGTGGTGAATATAAATATCGGCTCTCCAGGTATTCCCCTCTCACTATTCACCTTCATCCTCTTCGATTGCCTATACACTCTCTTGTCTTCCCAAATCTCTTACCTCTAAAAAATGGCCTCTCACTCCAACCTCCCCACTGCCGTCGCCGAGGATCTTCAAATCCTCCTCAACAAACTCTCGGCGATGGGAACTGACCCAGCCCTACTAGCCGCCATCACTCAGTCTCTACCCTCCTCCTCAAACACACCATCATCCCCTCCGGAAGCCACCAAAGTCACTCCTCCATCATCACCAACACCAGACAAACTCATCATGGTCCCTTACACAGCCCCACCTTCTTCAACTCCTGAACCCGCTCCTCAAAACCCTAACCCTAAACCATCCCCGGCCTCTCCAACCGCAACCTCCTCAAACGAAAGAGAGGAAGTCCAATCCTCTCCCACCCATCATACCCAGATTGAAGAGGAGAATGAGGAATTTCCTGGAGAAGCCACACCAACAGCAACAGGGGAGCACACTGCGCTCAAGCAGAAAATCCAAGGGGTGGTTCGCAACCTTGCAAGGGAACTGATAGAGGAGGCTGAGGAGGAATTGCCCCCAAAAGTCCCACAGCCCTCCGGTAGGGTGAAGATGGGCTGCTCCGTGAAGAGAAAGGCACGCGCTCAGAGACAGGCTGCTAAGGCGATTGCTCTCAGCTCTGATGAGGAGTCAGAACCCCTATCTGGGCACCAAGTCAAAAAGGCCAAGGTCTCTGCTGCTCCGGTCCGCAAAACCCAAAGGCGTCAGACTGCCAAATCCAAGGCAAAGGCGGAATCTGATGAAGTCAAGGACGTAAGCCACAAGTCCGTGGTTAAGGAGCTGCTGGTGAATCCTGCGTTCCTTAAGGAAAATGCTCTGGAGAAGGTCTCTGAGGTGTTGGAAGCCCAGAAATGGGGTCATCTGTTCGTGGAGGAAGAGGAGATTGATGAAGCCGTGTTGAGGGAGTTTTATTCTACGTTTGTTATGGAGGTTAGATCACATGCAGTTTTTGGGAGCTACAAGTTGGGGGGAACTGTGCACATGTTCTCTAGCATCGAGTTGGGGGTTGCTCTGGAGGTTCCTCATGAAGGCTATGAGGGGTATCCAAAAGGCCGTTGGCCCAAGGACTTTCCTACTCTGAGGCAGTATGGGCGGTGGCTGGTTTACAGAATCCTCAGGGCTCTGGAGACTTAGACACTTCAGAGATGTCTGCAATTAACAAGGTTCTCTTTCACTACCTCATCTGCAATGTTACCCCAAGGGGACAGAAGCGCAACAAGTTGCTTATTCTGGATGTAGTCCTTCTCTCCTTGCTGTTGAAAAAGGAGCCAATCTGTCTCCCACGGATAATGATGTAGCACATGTCGCATGCCAGGAACACTGACCAACACGCTCTTCTGTTCCTAAGAGTTATCAAGAAAATTCTAGAGTACCATAAAGTATACAACTCTTCGGCGGAATCGAGCATCTTTTCCCGTCCCCTGGATATCAGCAATCTGCACAAGATGTAGTTCACTCTTCAAGAAGGCCAAGGGTGGGTAAAAGTGGGAAGTGTGCCTGTCATTTCTGAAGTACATGAGGAGTCTGAGGATGCTGGTACTGAGGGGGAACTGAAGGAAAATTCTATTCCGGGGAAGGAACTGAGGAGCCTATGCCGGGCAGTAACCAACCTGGCTGAACAGCAACGGCTTCTCACGGCGGACGTGCTTGCTCTGATCTCTCTTCACTCACCGACTCCATCGGCTGGTCCCAGTGATGCTTAAATCGCTTTCCTGCCTTCCAACCCCTCTTTCGTTCCCTAGCTCATCTATCCCCACTATCTTGAATTTGTTTGTTTCTGACTCGTGTTTGCCCTGTGTGGCATGTTGATCTTGTTTGGATATTTTGCATGTTTTGTTGTTTGTGATTGCACTTGGTTTAAGTTTGTTTGATTTTATTTAATGAACAAGGGGTTGTTCTACTTATCTTGATGTGTTCATTTTCTCTATCTCTTTACTTATGTTTTTTATGATGCCAAAAGGGGGAAAATGACAGGTAGCTTTAGTTGAGGGGGAACTAACATGGTTTCATATGTTGCTAGACTGAGGGGGAACTATTATGCCTAAGTGTGGAAAACTTTCTCTTCACAATTGTCTTTATCTCATGTATATGTTTTATTGTCAAGGATGTTTGTCACCATCAAAAAGGGGGAATTTGTTGAATTCCTTAGGTTTTGATAGTAACAAACATTCAGCTAATCTGGTAACTAAGTGTTTCAGGAACAAAGACAGCTATCACAGGGAACCATTGCAGCAAAGGATCACAGAGGGAACAAAGCTCTGTCCATGTGCTTTGTTACCCCTCAAGGAGCATCAATGACGAACAAAACGAAGCTGCAAATGGAGTGAAGGATTTCCAGAGTGAAGATTATGGAAACAATCTTAGAAGATCACGCGGTCAAGGAAAAGGATTTCGACTGGAAGGATCTCGCCGAAGAGAAGATTTGGAGAGAGAATCCGAATGTGTTATCTTAGGAAATCTTTCCTAAGATAATATATTTGGAGAGAGAAGGATTTTATCTTTATCCAATTTTGTTATCTTAGGAAATTTCTTCCTTAGATAATATCGGCTGATAAGATAATATTCTTCAAATCATTTAAATACTTTCTTGTTACCAAGTTTAGAAAAGATTTTTATCTTGTTATGATTAGGGTTTAGTCAAGTTGTATTTATAGAAGTGTGGATTCATTTCTATGTAAGGATCGACGATGACAAACGGTGAGCATAAGAGAACAGAAAGGAGAGTGAAGTTGTTGGTGAGTCTTTGAAGATTGAGTTTGGATTCATCGTTGTAGGAGTGATCTTCGAATCTAGCTGGGTAGTCTAGGGTTTGGAGTCCATGCTACAAGTGTAATCGAACAAGAAATCAATAAGACGAGTATACGCTTCAAAATCCTCTCAAGTGAGAAGCTTGAAGGTAGTGGTTTTTCTTTGATTAGCTAGTTGGCTAATTAGGGTTTCCACTATACATCGTGAGTTCGTTTCTTATCTTTCTTGCTATATTATTCCGTTGCACCTTCTGTGGGAACAAAGCCTTTGTTCCCTCAGACGTAAGTCTAACGATCCAACATGATATGTTGGCCTTGTAATACATGTCTTCAAGCTTGGAAAAGAACTCGAGTGGAGACATCGACCCTTGGCGAGCCATGGCTATCTCCAGTCGCATTTGGTTCCTATAGTCTGGAGGCACATATTTCTTTGTCATCACGTACTCGTGTTGGTGCCAATCCGTGACCCATGTCCTATGGCGTCGGACGCAGTCATCCTCGAAGCGATGCCACCATACTCGCACGGCTCCTTAGAAATTAAGTGCCGCGGCGTCGATATGCTCCTCAGGGGGCACTCGACAATATCGAAGTGTGTACTCCGTAGCCTGCACCCATTCAAGAAAAACAGAGGGGTTGTATTCACCATAAAAATGCTCGATTTTGACCTTGACTTGGTGTCGTTGGAATCGAGGCTGGGCAGGTGCTTGGTTGAATGCGTTGTTTGGCGCGACGTCGTAGAGAGGGTTCTCAAAGGCACGCACTTCATGTGGTCTATCGCGTCCAACCGGGCGTCTATCGCGTTCTTGGCGATCTGCGCGGACATACTCATCCCTGGGCATGTAGGCGTCACCGAGTTGACGTCTTCGCGGCTGTACATCGTAGTTGTCGCATCGAATGTCTCTTGGCATAACATCGCGGCGCTCGCCGCCAATGTCACGAACGCGTTCTCCTTGGGGTTGGAGACGCGGTGGAGGTATCCAATCTGAAGGGCGATCCTGCAATTCAAGTGGATCTCCAAGAGAGGGGTGAAAAAAATTAGGGTTGACCATACCTGAGTCCCCGATCTCTTCGTCGTCATACTCGTCGAAGTCGTCGTGGACATTTGGTGTGATCGACGCGTAGCCATCAGATCCGTAACGTGGCGTTCGAACACTTTGGTGTCGAAGGTGATCGCGTACATCATGGCTCTGGGGCTGGGTAATTGGTGTCCTCAAGTTAGTCTCATCGCGTCGCGTATGCCCACTTGGTCGGCAACTGGGTCTCCTTGGCGTCGCGTCGGCTTGCTCGGTTCGTCGAGGGTGGCCTTCGCATGGTGCGGAGCCCGGTATGCGTCTCTGGGTTTGCCTAGAGGCATAGCGATCATCAAAGTTGTATGGTTCAGAATATTCACCTTGAGTGTCCTCGGCGTCGCGGTCATAGTCGGAGCCGTTGTCAAAGCCAGCGGGTGTGGCTCTAGGGACGTAGCGGTCCGTGTGTGAAACGAAACCTTGGCGACTCTCGATGACACTCTGCATACAATTGAGTTGCGGTTGGTGATGAGAAGTCGACGACATGATTCCTTTGCCTTTGTCGACTCTTGTGTTTGATGGACATGCGTCAGTGGTTCGTGGTTGAGCCGACGCGTCCATAGTACTGAGGGGATCTGGTGCTGACAAGAGTTGTGCAGCGCGTTCTCTGGCTTTGTAGGCTGCGTTCTCTTGTCGAAGAGCTTGGATCTCTCTTTGCTCCTCAGACAACTCCAAGAGTGGATCTTGTGGTGGGGGGTTGAGAGGTGGTTGGTCTTGGTGCACCAACGGCGGCTGTGGGAGGTTGGTGTTGTCGACGTCGCATTGGTCTTCACTGCGTCCAACCGGCATGGTACCTATAACAATATGGCCAGACATGGGAGTAAAAACAAACCAAAAGACAACAAAGAACAACAACCAAGCAAATCACTAGTCAAGTCACAAAGTTCACGTAGGTAGGGTTGTTTGGGCTTGCCGTGAGGGCGGCTTGGCTTGCACAAGAGATGGTGTATCAAGCAAGTTGCAATCAAACAAACAAGAACAAAGTGAAACCCTAAAACAAACGTAAACAAAGCAACCTAATAAGTAAGAAAGTACCTTCTAGGAAGCTTGACCTAGACGGTGGAGAGGTTGAGAAGATGAGCTTAGACCGAGAGTGGGTTAGGGTTGCCTTATTTTGGCTTTACCTAACTTTGGAAACTTTTTTTTTCTTTTCGATTTCTCTTTTTTTTTTCATTTTTTTCTTTAATATCCGAGATCTTATCTTTTGATCTTTTCGGATTTGCAAAAGGAAACAAAATAAAAAGGTCTAAGTAACAAGAATATCACAAGTGTGATGTTAGAGATAGGAGAGAGAAGATAAGATTTTGATGATATCTTATATAAGGAAATTCGGTTAACAACCTAAAAAGTAATATCTAGCAAACTAGGAAACTCTATCCATGCAAGAAACAAGGAAACAAAATATTCTAGCATGCAAGATAACAAATTACCTAACACACCAAAACTTAGGGAACAAGGAAAAAATTTCGGCCAAGATAGGATCTTGTAGAAACCGAAGGTGTTGCAAAGATTGTAACTTTGTGGTTTTTCTCTTCTTTTTCACGCGAGATTATACGAAAGCAAACGATGGGAGTAAGAAAAAAATTTCGTGAACAAGATGTAAGCTTGAGTTCGTGACTTACAAGACTGCTGGGCTCTGATACTAGTTGATGTGTTCTTGCCTCCGATGACAAGCCAATTGTCAAAAGGTGGCGCCTTGGATCTAGTCTTGGGGTGAGAAGTCACGCGATGAACGTCTGGACAGTGAAGGTGGTGGTGACGCGGTGGTGAACGCGGCTGATGAGATGACTGGATAGCGATGGCGGAAGCGGTTTGATGAGGGATAGACGACTTGAAGAGACAAGTCGATGGTGTCGTAGCGTCGACTGCGGAGGATGGGAGATGCGAAGGAAGACTTAGCTTGAAAGATCAAGCAATTGTCGTAGCGTCGGCGGCGGAGGAAAGGGGATGCGAAGATAGAGGGTGACGTCCGATCAAGGGAAGGATGATAAACACTGATCAACTCTACTTTGTAGTGCTTATCTAGGAGTTGTTACCCGTGTTTAGGGTGCCATTTGTGCAGATTTAGAGCACAACTGTGGAGTAGGGAGTTGGAGAGAAGAAGTGTGGATATGGTGGTTTGGAGAAGCTTAAACGAAGATATATTGAAGATGGAGAGGAGACCACGGAAGAAGACCACGAGCCACGAAGAAGAATAGACCCAACTGGGTCTACAGAAACATAGACTCGCACGGGTCTATGATGATCCGCGACCGCGGGCAGAGAAGGGGACTGGTCGCGGAGAATTCGAGACGAACGACCCAGAGATGCCATTTTCCGCGACCGCGGAAAATATTCCGCGACCACGGAAAATCCCATTAGCGAACACAAGTCGAGAGCAAGAATGCAATTTCCGCGACCGCGGAATTCTTTCCGCGACCGCGGAATGACACGGAGCGAAGCCACGCGGGATTTTCCGAAGTTCTTTATTCTTTTGCTTTTCCGACTTTATTATCTTTTAGTATTTCGTATTTTAGTATTTTATTTCCTTTTAGGATTTGTTTCGTTATCTTTTTCACTTTAGTTTTAGGGTTAGGTTATTTAACCTAGTTTTCCTATCACGTTACAATTCAGTTTTTCCATTCAGCATTGTTTTCTTTTGAACTATGAAGAACTAAGCACCCTTTGCTTAGTCCGACAATTGAAGCCTTCTTTTGATTCATGATTGTGAGGTTATAACTCTATTTCCTATTCCTTTGGATTATATCTTTTCTCTTGAGCATATTCTTATTGATTCTTATTGATTTGACTGGTTTGGCCAACTAGTTGATATTAGTAATTGTCTATTGCTAGGGTTTGGATATTTCGGGTTGAGATTCCTTATCTGTTGTAGCATCCATGATATTCTAGGACTGGTAGGACTAGTTTATTATGAAAGAGATTTGATTATATGTTAAATACTGCGGGTCGTGGTGTTGCATGTATCTGGTTAATTCCTATGCTTCTTGCTGCTATTGAATTAAATCTTGAAGGTTGGTAGGGATTGTTTAATAGTTAGGGTTGCCTAGACTGGTAGGACTGGTAACTAATTCAGAATATGGACAGGAATAATCAAAGGAAGGAATAGAGATAACCTAGGACCAATCAATCATATGAATGGTGGATATTTGTTTGGCTAAGTGTTTTCCCCAATTGATTTCAACCTTTTGTTTTGTTTACTTTGCTTTGTTTACTTGTTTCACAACAATCAACCAATTCCCCCCTTTGTTACCTTTGACATACGACTTTGCACTCTGAAAGATTACTTCCTCCATGTGGGATTCGACCCTTGCTTGCCTTTGCTACTTTTTTAGGTTTGTTTAGGATTATTTTGTTTAGGCGCCTCGACAACGTCTATCAAACACTCTACTTGAAACCTTGATTAAAATTGAACGTCCGAAAATAACAAGAACAAGAGAGGCTTTAAATAGCCAATGTATCTCGGCCAAGACCTAATGGGCTTAGGCTAAAACGAGCCTAAGGGCTAGCCTATGCAAGCATGCAAAAGGCACAAACCCTAAAAGATAGAAAGACTATAAAAGGAAACTATCTAAAACAAAGCTGAAAATACCAAAGATAGAAATTGTCTTAAAAGAACGCGTTAAAAGCCTAACGCAGTGAAGGCATGCAGTCAAACATCGCGATAGAAGACGACGAAGGGGCGATCGACTCACGAGTGTGTGCACGCGTTGTTCCGATGCCGATGGTTGCGAGGACGACGAGTCTTGGGTTGGAGTCTGGGCTTCCTTGGCCAGCGACGACGCGTGCGACAAGTGACGCGACGACGAAGGCGATGGCTTTGGACCTAGACCTTGTTACTGGGCCCTCTGAGCGATGGCTCATGGCTTCTTTCTCGTCTTGGGCCGTCATGGGAGGCAGGGTCACATCACTTCCCACCTTGGGTCTAGCTTCCCGCCTTCCGTTCTCTTGAGGACTAGATCCCCCTTTTTGAAGCATCAGGGGAGGATTTTCTTGTTGTAGTGCGCGGCAATCCTTCTCTTGTACTCGACCTCGCGGATCTCAGCCATTTCTCGCACTTCCTCCCTCAATTGTAGTTTCGCGGACATACTTTCATTGTTGCCCTCCTTGTCATAATGAAAGATCCTCTCATTTGGAAAAAAAGGTGCTCTACCGTGACAATCGCCTCAACTCCATACGCCAGGAAAAAAGGGGTCTCGCCGGTCCCTTTCCTTGGTGTGATCCTATTGGCCTAGAGAACTAGCAGGAGGATCTCCGCCCATCGCCCCTGCGCCTTGTCTAGCCTTTTCTTCAAGCCGGCCAAAATCTGCCTATTCGCGTTCTCTACCTGCTCGTTTGTTCGTGGGTGAGGTACCGAGGCAAAGCGAAGGTGAATGCCCAGGTTGTCGCAGAATGTCCTCAGCTTCTTCGTGTTGAATTAGGGCCCTCGGTCGGTGACAATATCCTGGGGGAGTTCAAAGCGACAAATGGCATTTTGCTAGAGAAATTTCTTTACATTCTCGACTGTGGTAGTTGCCAAGGCCTCCGCCTCGATCCACTTGGTGTAATAGTCAATGGCCACTAGAATGTATTGCAGCTGTTCGGGAGCGTAGGGAAAAGGGCCGAGAAGATCCATCCCCCACATGGCGAATGAGCATGGGGCACTCAGTACCCTCATCTCTTATCCGGGTTGTAGGATGGGGGGAGCGTGAACCGGGCAAGGATTGCAGGACCGGGAGACTTCCATAGCATCTTTTCTCATGGTGGGCCAAAATTAGCCGACACGTTGGGCTTTGTGGGCAAGGGTCCTCCACCCGGAATGGCTGCCACATGTGCCACTGTTAATCTCCTCAGTTAGTTGACGGCCTTGCTCCAGCGAGACGCACTTGAGTCCCAATGAGTTATAGCCTCTCTTGTATGGTCCGCCTCCTTTCATGTAAAAACGTGAGGCGTAGACTTGCAACCTCCGCCTCTCGGTCTAGTCGAAAGGAGAGGTTCCCTTCTCCAAGTATTCCTTCAGGGGTGTCCTCTAGTCAGGGGTTTCACTGATTGCCATGGCTTGCATTCGAATGGCAGGAAGACTCTTGCTTTCCACGCGGACTACACCCGTAGTGCACCCAGCTGATCTGGAACCGAGCTTCGCGAGGGCGTCTGCCGCTGTGTTCTCGGACTTCAGGATGGAGTGTATCTCAAACTGGCGTATAGCTTTGGCCAACATTTTCATCCTCTCACAGTACTCGGGCAAAGTTCCCATCTTTGCCTCATAAATTCCTTGCACTTGGTTAACCACTACCTCAGAGTCGCTGTAACAAGTCTGGCTTTGCGCTCCATTCACTAGGGCTAACTCAATTCCTACCAAGAGACCCTCATACTCTGCTTCATTGTTAGTGGCCTTGAACTCCAAGGCTAGTGCGTACTCCATTGTCTCTCCTTCCGGGGACGTGAGGACCAGGTTGGCTCCGCGACCTCCCTCATTCACCGCTCCGTCAGAAAAGAGTGTCCAACAAGTCAATGCCCCTATTGCTTCCGCGATGGCCTCATCCTTGAAGCTGGCCTTGATAGCGGGGCGACTCTTGTATGAAATATCGAACTTTGAGAGCTCTGCTACCCACCTCGTCATCCTGCCCGAGAGGGTAGGTCAATGGAGCAGGTTCTGCAATGGGAAGTCCGAGAGGACCTGTATGGGATGGCCTTAGAAGTACAGTCTCAACTTACGAGCGGCCGTGATTACGGCGAGAGCCAACTTTTCCACATGCGAGTACGTGTTTCCGCGGGTAGCATGGTCTTGCTCACAAAGTAGACTGCACTCGCGCGTCCTTCACAAAGTAGACTGGAGCTCCTCTCCAAGTGCAGGAGCCGCCAAGGTGGGTAACCGCTTTAAGTGGCTCTTCAAGTCCACAAAGGCCGCTGCACACTCCGACGTCCACTCAAAGTTGTGGACCTTTCGGAGGACCTTGAAGAAAGGGAGACTTCTCTCTGATAGTTGGGCACAAAACCTGCCCAAGTAGTTTACCGCGCCCAAGAAGCGTTGCACCTCCTTAATATTTCGCGGGGCGGTCATTGCCAAGATTGCTTCAACTCTCTCCGGGTTGACGTCGATTCCTCTGGTGCTGACTAGTAAACCTAGAAACTTGCCTGCTTGCACTCCAAAGACACACTTCTCGGGGTTTAGACTCATTCCGTTGCTTCTCAGGGTGTTGAAGACTTCGCGGAGGTCGGCCGTGTGCTCAAAAGCGTATCGACTCTTTACGACGATGTCGTCTAAATATGCCTCCACCGTCTTGCCTCTCAGATCGCGGAAGATGCGGTATACGGGCCTCTGGAAAGTGGGCCCTGCATTCCTGAGGCCGAAAGGTATCACGCGATAACAGTAGGTTCCCGTCTCTGTGATGAAAGCTGTATACTCCTCGTCTCGGGGATTCATCTTGATCTTGTTGTAGCCGGAGTATGCATCAAGAAAGCTTAGGGCTTCATGCCCTGCTGTGGAGTCCACTAGGCGGTCGATAGAGGGGAGCGAGTAGCTATCCTTGGGGCAAACCTGGTTTAGATCCGTGAAATCTACACACATTCGCCACTTGCCGCTTGATTTTTTGACCATCACCACATTGGCTAGCCAGGTGGGGTATTGAACTTCACGGATGAAAGATCTAATTGCAAATCGAGGAGCTATTGGGCGAGTCCAGGGATGTGTTTGCCTAGATGCTGAAAGATCTAATTGGTATCCCCTAGACGGTGATGACCAATTAGATCTTTCGACGTCCAGGCAAACACATCTCTGGACTAGTCAAAGTAAATGTCCTAACAGACCTACTAAATGGATGTATAGTAAGCAAGTAAGGGTCGAACCCACAGGAAAGATCTGATGAAGTATGCAATTATGATTGACAAGTGACAAGGAAGGGGGGTTTTAGTTATCAAGGAGAATAAAGCAAACAAGTTTGATTGAGTTGAGAATATGATTGGGGAAAAGAGTTCCACTAGAACGAGATCCACAATACAGAGATATAATTTGATCACTGAAATCTATTCAATCCAAGTTCTTTCACTATACTTATGGTTGTTCCCACCCTAATCTTAAGTACTACCAATTCTCACAGTTGTTGATAGACTTATCACAATATCAATGGAAGAAAACCTTACCACCAATAAAGCAATAGCAATGCACACAAGGATATAGGATACATGCAAATAGAAGAAAACCTTACTACTTAACATGCAAATGATTCTCACTCACGATTGCGCACTCGTATTCCACTATATGCAACAATCATGTATGCTACTAGATATGCACTCGTATTCCACTATATGCAAATCCTAGCAATTGATAAATAGTATTCAACCTAGTTGATCAGGCTATGAGGAATAACAATAAATCAATATTCAATATAACCAAGAGAATCAAACCAACACTTATAAGAATAAGAACAAGGAATATAAATCTCACAAACACATCAACTGTATTGCTTCAAACGTCTAGTAGAACAAAGGGAAATTAGTGTTCTATCAAAGGTGAATGAAACCCTAATAGAAAAGTTAAATTGCGTAATGTAGAATTCTGATGTCTGGCTGCCCACTCAAGACCTAGAAAAAGGTCTTAAATAGGTTTTGGAAAATAAATTAACCTAATGCAAAATAACAAAGGAAATAAAATAAAAGAAATAAGGAAATCCGAAATGAAACAAAGGAAATAAAATCTTCTGCTGGCCGCGAGGCGTGACGTGCCCACCGCGGGGCGGTGGCTTCTTCTGGTGCGACCAGCTCTTCTCTGAGACCCACCGCCGGGTCGCGGTGGCAACTGACGCGGGGCGGTGAAATCGCCCACTCCTTCTTCAGCTTCTCTTCTGCTCCTCACTACTACCAAGTGTTGGTAGCCTTCTCCAATAAACTCTAGCAGAACCTCATCCATCTTCATCATCTCCATCTCCGTCTAAGCTGTAAATCCCTGGATATCTTCACTTCTCTCCACAACTTCTGGATCACAGACTTAGCCTCAAATCTCATCCTAAACTCCTCCAAATGATGCTAATAATTGCTAGTAAAGGTGCATGAAATGACACCTATCAAATTCCCCCATACTTAGAACTTTACTCGTCCCGAGTAAGCTAATGATAAACCTACTCTCTCAATCAAACACCAAGGTCTCAGGAAGTATATGAAAATATGACACCAACAATTACAACATATCAACAATTAGCTCCAGACAACCAAAACAAGTGATGCAAATATAATTCTAATCCTAACTCCAATCTAGCTCCTTATCGCTCCAAGAGTGGCCTACCAGAGTCCTCCTTATGACTCCCCTTCTTATGACGCCTCGCCAAGAATAATGAGAAATCCTAAAATCACTCTTCTTCTTTTACGCTCATCTTGCCTAGGTGCCCTCTCGGGTTTTCACCTAGCCACTCATTTCATTTTGCTAGATATCTCCCAAATACTCACATCACTCCAGTCCATTTTTGCACCGGTCTATACCAGTCGGACTACCTGCTTCTTACCTGAACCGCCCTTTCGGGTTTTCAGCTCATCCCAGGATTTTGATTGCCTTTTTACATCTTTTTGGCTTTTTCGTATTTTTTTTTAGAATCAAAATACTCGAATGTAAATTACAGAAAAACAAAGCTATGTACAAAATATAGACAGATAGCAAGTCTAAATCCCTCCCCTATACTTAAACCGAACATTGTCCTCAATGTAGAAAAGAGAACAACAAATAAAATAGGGGCAGGAGAAATAAACTCACTGTGGGCCTGATGGCGGTGGTGGTGGGAACCTCCCGAAGTAGTCCCTCATATGAGCGTCCATAGCGTCCAGACGCTCATCTACATCAACTCAGAACTGGGTCTGCCAAGTCTGTAGACCGGTCTCTACTCGGGTGTTCCAATGCGTCTGCTGCACCGAGAATGCATCAAATCTTGCATACAACTCTTGCCAAGGTGTGGCAGGAGCATAAGAAGACGAGGGCGCATCAAACTGGGTAGGCAAAGGGGCATCCTCACCCACAAACTCAGCAGCAACAACACCAGCACTAGGGCCCTCTCCAAACGGACCCGAAGGAGCAACAGCAGGGGTAGCGTCGGCCATAACTCTGCTATCACTGGGAAACCACCAATCCGCAAATGAAGGAGAATAAGTGAAAACCCGAGGAAGAATCAGAATATGACCATCATATGATGACCAAAATAAATCACCATCCCTGCTTAATGGTTTCAACATCCAGCACACTTTCATGTGCGCCATATCATACACCGCGTGAGCAACAGGTCGAGGAATCCGATCGGTAGCTATAATGTCAGAACAAAGAAGGGTGATCAAACCACCTCCACAAATATCACGTGGCTCACCATCACGAATCCTCTTCAGGGAACCCAAAAAGAGGGTAGCCCAACACGATGTGTACGTAACAAGCTCCAAGATGCTAAAAAACCATTGAAAATCCTTCAAAGGGACCTTACCATCATCAGCATGGCCAAAGAAATCTCTCATCAACACCTTGTGGATCAACCTTAGGCAAGGGTTCACCAACTTCGAATTCACCTCCTGGCCCTTCTTGAACGTCCTATGCGTGGCAGCCTCCCAGAACTCCATCATATCTGTCTTAATGATGCCACCAGACCACCCATCAGATGGCTCCTTTGTAATGCCCAGGGCACCACGAATCTCCTCAGCAGACAAAGTATAATCACAACCATTGTATGTGAACGTGACCTTCATCAATCTCTTGTCAGCGGAGCCATCAGAATACCTCTTAAACGAGGCAATGAACTGGTAACACAGCTCGGGATAGGCATCAGTGGCCTTGTTCAAGAAAGTCCCCAGGCCACACTCTGCTAAGCACAGGGATACACACTCCAACATACCAAACTCAGCCAACGTCGGCTTGTCAAAGAATTTAGTAGCCAACACCTTCCTCTCCTTCACAACATTGTAGACCTCATTCTCATCCCTCGTAGATACTTGCTTCCTACCTCTAAGTGCCATAAGTAATGAATGGAGAAGCACAAAACAAAGGGCGACCAAAGAGGACTTACAAACGAGCGAAAACACGAAGTCTGGTAGTCTTGACGCGGGGCGGTGAACGAGTCGTCGGGTCACGGTGAGATAACTGGAACTTCACACCGGGTCATGGTGGGGGTCGCCGCGGGGCGGTGGCTGGCGATGCGAGGCGGGGCAACGCGAGGCGGGGCAACGCGAGGTGGTGGACAACAGCGATGCGGTGGGGTTATGTGTTTGGCTTGTTTGTGAGGCTAGACTCCAAATTGGGCAAGTAAACTCAAGATTAAGGTATTTGGAGGCTAGGATCGGACCAAGAACGAGAGGGTTTGGGGGGAGAATAGGGGATTTGGCTTGGAGAACTTGAGAGGGGTATTGGATATGGAGGGTTTGAGAGAGTGGGGGCTAGGTTAGGGAAAGGGAATAGGAAGAAAATGGGTTGATGGGGCCGGTCATATACAATGGCCCAAAGGGAAATCTCGGCCCAAAAAGGGGGCCCAAACCGTCAAATCCTTAGTTACCACTCAAGAAATAAAAATTTTACTCCCCGTTTAAGGTTTTTTCGAGGCCCTTTATTCTCTTTTTTTTTCCCGGAGTTGAGAAGGCATACCAGACCTCCCCCGCGGGGCGGTGGTCTCCACCGCGGGGCGGTGGTCTCCACCGCGGGGCGGTGGCTTCTACCGCGGGGCGGTGAGAATTGGCTGGGAACACCGTCTCTCTCCATTTACTTTCGTACCTGAAATGTTAGTGACAGGTGAACGAAGCAAAGCAAAAGAAGTTAAGAAATCAATCTAAGAGAAAAAGAAAAATTTAGGAAAACTACCTCGGGTTGCCTCCCGGACAGCGCCTTAGTTAACGTCGTTGGCTCGACGTACTGCAGATCAATCACCACCTAAAATAGGATCCCCTCGGAATCCTCGTACTTAACTCTTCCTGCTGGAACTTCCCATGGAAAGGCTTGGACCTTAGACCATGTTCCCTCTTAGCCAATGATTCCATGATTGTTGCCTTTGGAGCATCTCCCCCATACTTAGAGCGATGTGGGGGCCGATAGGGCTTGACCTGATCATGCTGCACGACACTAGATGAAGGCTCACAGCCTTGTATGGTTAGTGTAGGGGGGCAAGTGCCCAAATTAGAGGGAATAGACTCTCCTATGTCATCGAGTAAGACATCATACTCATGCAACTTAAAAGGTTCAGCAATAGCATATAGTTCAACTATGGTCTCCACTACACTAGGCTTAACATTTTCCTGAATAGGATTATCAATATCACTAATGCAGCGAAGGGGAGGTAATTCAATGGAGTTGGCCTTATGAATATTATGCTAAAAAATTATTCAATCAAATTCCATAGTCAAAGTTCCACTATCTACATCAATCTTTGTCATGGCTGTTTTCATAAAAGGTCGACCTAACATAACAGGAGCAACCTGCTCATCATAGTCTATATCCATAACAAAGAAATCAGCAGGGAAAATCAAAGGACCTATCTTAACAAGAACATCCTCCACAATACCCTTAGGAGACACACAAGAACCATCAACAAGTTGTATCACAATATTGGTATCATGCAAGGGTCCGACTCCTAAATCCTCAATCAATGAATAAGGCAAAACATTAATAGAGGCACCCAAGTCTAGCAAGGCTTTCCCAAATCGGTGCTCACCTACAACAATAGGAATAGTAAATGTACCTGGATCCTTGCACTTCTCAGGAATACGCCTTTGAAATACCGCCGAGACATGTTCACCAACCGGAACCTTCTTCTGGACCTTCAGCTTTTGTGTCCTCTTGACGGTGCACAGCTCCTTCAAAAACTTGGCGTATCGAGGGATAGCCTTAATAAGCTTGAGAAGAGGAATATTCACCTCACAGTTTCGGAACGTCTCGAAAAGATCATTGTCGTCGGCGACCCTTCCAGCCTTTAGCGCCTCGGGAAAAGGTGCTGGTGGCTTCTCGGAACCAAGAGGGGGAAAAACGGATGAACATAATCATCAACACAGATCTCTTCTGCAGAGCAAGGATTTTGGAGGCCGGGTCGCGGTAGGCTCATCGCGGGGCGGTGAGGTCACGGTGGGATTACTGAGACTTGCCGCCGGGTCGCGGTTAGTGTCACCGCGGGGTGGTGGCAGGCATCCTTCTTTCCTGGCCTCAGCCTCAACTTGTCGCTGGGTCGCGGTGGACTCCACCGCGGGGCGGCCACTGATATTCTTCTTCTCAGACTCGCTCTCCTCTTCAGCAATAGGAGGAACGACCAACTTCTTTCCACTTCTGAGGGTGATGGCACTCACATTCTCCCTTGGATTCACTGTAGTCTGAGAGGGTAGGGAGTTAGATGTCCTCTGGTCAATCTTGGTTACAACATCAGCTAGTTGGCCAATCTGCCTCTCCATATTCTTTATGCTTGACTCAGTAGCCTGAACATGAGTGGCGAAATGCTGAGTCAGAGTCTTTAGCATCTCTTCAGTAGTAGCACCAGAGGTTTGGCCTTGAGTCCTCTGTTGGTATGGGACTCTCTGCTGGTATTGTTGTTGTGCTGGTTGTTGACCACCTTGGGGGTCGCTCCACCTGAAACCCGGATGGTCTCGCCCTCTCGGATTATAGTTGGGTTGTCCACCAAATTGCGGTCTAGGGGGTTCGTAACCTCCTACAGCATTAACTTCAGCAGTACCTTCCTCCTACAGCCGAGGACAAGTATCGGTAGGGTGGAATTGATCACAGAAAATTCCACATGCCTTGACTTGTTGAGGAGTGTTTTGGTTCGCCATTCTCTTCACCATCTCCTTCAACTCAGCTAACTCGTTCAACACTGGGCTCGGTCCTGCAGGAGTCACATCATTGACTGCCTTTCTCTGATATGTCTTTCCAAAGCTCCTGGTACTCTCACTCATCTCATGAAATCTCTCCATGGTTGCATCCGGTGTCAGATTCAGAATGCTTCCACCGCATGCAGCGTCAACCATCCTTCTTTCCTGATCTAGCAGACCATTATGCAAGTAGAGAACAAGATCCTGCTTGGCGTATATGTGGAACGGGCAGCTAGAGCAAAGCCTCTTATACCTCTCCAGATAGTCATATAGCGTCTCATCACCAGCCTGCTCAATGTTAACAATTGCCTTTTTCAAAACATTCGCCTTCTTCGTTGGGAAGTACTTGTCAAGAAACGCCTTGTGCAGTTTAGTCCAGGTATCTATAGTCCCTGGTGGCAAGTGATAATACCAGTCGCTAGCAGAGTCTAGCAACGAAAATCCAAAGGCTCTCATCTTGATTTGATCCTTCGTCACATTCCTTGGCTTCATAGTCATGCAGACATTGTGGAATTTACCCAGATGAGATATCGGGTCCTCTCCACTCAAACCATGGAATTTCGGGAGATAAGCAACAACTCCACACTTCAGCTCAAAGTTCACCCCTTCGCCAAGCGCATGGATGATGACAGCCAAGGGTTGTGCCCCGATGTTCGGTTCAGTCAGCTCTCTCAGAGTTTCGGCCATTGCAACAGCAGGGATGTCAACTGTTTCAATGGTCTCAACGGTCTCAACCTCGGCTTCTTCTTCTTGATCGCGTAGGTTCGCACGGAACGATCTGTCGATTTCTGGATCAAAAGCAGCTAGAGGAGAGTCAGTAGAACGAGTGTCGACCATAAGATAGGTCTCCACCAAAGTCAATCACAAAAATGCACAACAAAATAGAAATCTTCCCCGGCAACGGCGCCAAATTTGATGCGGCCGAAATATGCAATGCAAATATCGTTGAATGGCCTAGTCAAAGTAAATGTCCTAACAGACCTACTAAATGGATGTATAGTAAGCAAGTAAGGGTCGAACCCACAAGGAAAATCTGATGAAGTATGCAATTATGATTGACAAGTGACAAGGAAGGGGGGTTTTAGTTATCAAGGAGAATAAAGCAAACAAGTTTGATTGAGTTGAGAATATGATTGGGGAAAAGAGTTCCATTAGAACGAGATCCACAATACAGAGATATAATTTGATCACTGAAATCTATTCAATCCAAGTTCTTTCACTATTCTTATGGTTGTTCCCACCCTGATCTTAAGTACTACCAATTCTCACAGTTGTTGATAGACTTATCACAATATCAATGGAAGAAAACCTTACCACCAATAAAGCAATAGCAATGCACACAAGGATATAAGATACGTGCAAATAGAAGAAAACCTTACTACTTAACATGCAAATGATTCTCACTCACGATTGCGCACTCGTATTCCACTATATGCAACAATCGTGTATGCTACTAGATATGCACTCGTATTCCACTATATGCAAATCCTAGCAATTGATAAATAGTATTCAACCTAGTTGATCAGGCTATGAGGAATAACAATAAATCAATATTCAATATAACCAAGAGAATCAAACCAACACTTATAAGAATAAGAACAAGGAATAGAAATCTCACAAACACATCAACTGTATTGCTTCAAACGTCTAGTAGAACAAAGAGAAATTAGTGCTCCATCAAAGGTGAATGAAACCCTAATAGAAAAGTTAAATTGCGTAATGTAGAATTCTGATGTATGGCTGCCCACTCAAGACCTAGAAAAAGGTCTTAAATAGGTTTTGGAAAATAAATTAACCTAATGCAAAATAACAAAGGAAATAAAATAAAAGAAATAAGGAAATCCGAAATGAAACAAAGGAAATAAAATCTTCTACTGGCCGCGAGGCGTGACGTGCCCACCGCGGGGCGGTGGCTTCTTCTGGCACGACCAGCTCTTCTCTAAGACCCACCGCCGGGTCGCGGTGGCAACTGAAGCGGGGCGGTGAAATCGCCCACTCCTTCTTCAGCTTCTCTTCTGCTCCTCACTACTACCAAGTGTTGGTAGCCTTCTCCAATAAACTCTAGCAGAACCTCATCCATCTTCATCATCTCCATCTCCGTCTAAGCTGTAAATCCCTGGATATCTTCACTTCTCTCCACAATTTCTGGATCACAGACTTAGCCTGAAATTTCATCCTAAACTCCTCCAAATGATGCTAATAATTGCTAGTAAAAGTGCATGAAATGACACCTATCAGGGTGCGGCTTGAGACTTGAGAAAGGGGTTGTGTTGCTGGGGTGGTGGGTTCATCGACACTGTATATACTGAAGCTCGCTCTGGGGCTTTGCCCTTGTCGGTGGCCGTGGCAAGCCTCCTATGTTCCCACTGACACTAGTACCTCTCCTTAGGTTCATTCTGGGGTGCACTCGGGGGTCCGCGGTACAAGCTCGCCATCTCTTCAGCTCTGATGTGAGTGTTGGTCTTATCCAACAATTTGGAGTAGGATGCGGGCTCTTTCTTGGTGACCGAGAACTTAAAGTCCGAGTTCGTGATCCCTTGTATGAACGCGATCTTGTCCACCTTCTCTTCGAAGTCGCACACTTGTATTACCTCAGTCGTGAACCTCTTCACGTATGAGGCTAGGCTCTCCGCTTCGCGCTGTCTCAAGGCGAAGATTTCTTGCATCACACGGCGTCTCCTCCTCGAGCTTCCAAAGTGTGTTAGGAACGACTCCTCCGACTGGGGGAAGTTGCCAATTCTCCCCACCGGAAGGTTGATCATCCATGTAAGGGCCGCTCTAGTAAGCGAGCTGGGGAATAACTTGCACATATTCAGCCCGTCCGCTCGGCAGGACAACATAGCGTACTTGTATTTCGAGATGTGGTCCTGAGGATCGCTCTCACCGGCATACTCTCCCATGGTTGAAATCGCGCTAGCGTCAAGCTGAGAGATTGCCATTAGTACCTCGTTTGTGAAAACGATGGAGCCGTACAGTGCCGGGAGGTCGGTGAGGTCTTGGCGTGCTTCGGGCCTATCCGTGGCTGGATGAGGGCTCCGCGTACGAGAACCTATTTCTTCTCTCATGGTTATGATGCATATCGGGTGCGTTGGCCGCTGGAGCTGGCCGGTTGGTGATGTGAATCAAGTCTCCAAGAGGAGCCTCTCTTCAAGGCTAGGGTTCAATCGTGGCTACCAAGGCAAGGCTTCTTCTCTCCGGGCTCCAACTAGCTCTTGTTGGCTCTTTGAAGGCTGGATGAAGGCGGAAGCAAAGAGAGATGTTATTGAGGGCATCTGAGAAGAACAAGGCCAAGGGAACCTCTAGAGGAGCTTCATTGGTTGGGTTTTCGTGAAGTAAGAACAAGAGAAAGATCTTTGTGAGTAAGAGCTGCGTTTGATTGAGAGAGAGAGGGGAGAAGGAGGGAGTTGGAAGATAGATTGGATAACATGGTGATGTGACCTTGCTATGAAGAAGGTCTCAAGTCTCGGATGAGATCGTGATGAATCCGTAGTGGGGCGAAACAACTCCTTGAATAGGCGTCTGCGTTGATGGAGATTGCAAGACGACGGCGAGACGGAAGCGATTGCGGAAGCGATGGGAAGTTGATGATGATGCAGTCCGTATGAAGGGTGATGGTGGACGGACTGAATGATGATGGAAAGAAGAGGTTTTGGAGGCGGATTAGAAGAAGGGAGCAAGCTCGACCTAGATCTAGCGAAATTAATGGCAGAAACGCGAGGGAGCAAGCTCAACCAAGAGAATCAAGGAGGACGTTGATGGAGGCTCAATTGGAGTTTCTCTCAACAATAAAGTCTGTAATGTCAACGTGTAAGAGCCAGGAGGCTACAAAGCTAGGTTAAGTAAAAGGAAGAGTCTTCCTTTTCCTTAACCAAAAAGTTTAAAAATAAAACAAATAAAACACTAAAATTACCCTAAGGAATTTCGGTCATTCTAAGTATAGAAATGACCTCCTAAACTCCCTAAAAATGCTGAAAATAATAATAAATAATATCCAGGAAAAATACTGATAAATGTCATAAATCAGAAATATCGATAACTAGGCGAATAGCGATCAATATCTCTAATCTGTAAGCTCCGGGATCTCTACAGACTGTGTAGATGTCCCAACTGTCACTAAACTCAGAATGGATCGCTCATCTATAGTTGTCATGGTAGGCGAGGTCACATCATCCTCCCCCACTTGAGTGTGAAGCGTCCCCGCTTCACCCTGATCATACTCTGGCTCCACGTACGGTGATAGATCAGCAACATTGAAAGTTGGGTGAACACCATACTTGTCTGGGGGCTCTAGCTGGTAGGCGTTGTTATTGACGGCCTTGACAATACGGAATGGTGGAAGACCATCTGGCAACTCGTCCGGCATCACATCCTGAAACTCCTGCAAAATTGACAAAATACAAGAGGGGAGTGCGGACCCTGAAACAGGTAGGGCAGTAGGAAGAGCACTGAGTAGGAAACAGGGAGACTTGCCTTGGATGACGTTGGAAACCTGCCGGCGTCGCGCCAAGAGAAGTCTTTGCTCGCAAGTGCCTTTCAGCGCCGATCTACCTTTTCCACCCTTCGGATTAGCAGAAACCTGTTCTGAAGTGTCCTGGGTACCCGAAGAAGATGCTGCAGGAAGTTGTAGGGAACCCTGCTGGAAAGCTGTAGGGGACTCTAAAGGGGGTTTTCCGGGGTCCTTTGCAGCCTGTATAGCCTTTTTCCTCTGTCTAATAACATGGTCCTGTAAAATCTCATTCGGAGTCATCGGTAAGAGCGTCACTCGCTTTCCATGGTGAGTGAACATGTAACTGTTCAAAAACCCATCATGGAAGACGCGACGGTCAAATAGCCAAGGACGCCCTAACAGAATATGGGTGGCATCCATGGCGGTAACATCGCACAAAACAGTGTCTGTATATGGTCCTATGGAAAAAGTAACGGGACACTGTAAAGAGACATTGTTACCTGGTTGGTCTGAAATCCATTGCAGACCGTAGGGCTGAGGATGTGGTTGCGTCTGAAGATTGAAGTCGCGGACAACTCTCTCAGTTATAATGTTGCAGCATGACCCTCCATCAATTATCAGACTCAACGACGCATTCTTCATACGACACCGGGGATGAAATAGATTCTCCCTTTGGTCAAGCGGACCTCCTTCCTTGACACTGAGGATGCGTCTGGTGACCAAGGCATAAGGCATGACGTCTGTATCATGGTCGCTCGGCCTGATCACCTCATCAGTCAGCTCTGCAGACTCCTCTGGGACATTCTCCTCTTCATCCGAGAGGCTCTCGTAGTCTTCAGTTTTGGCAGAGTAGAGGACACGCTTCTGATTAGGGCAGTCCTTCTGATAGTGTCCTCGTCCACCACATCTGTAACACTCTCGATCGCTAGAATGATCTGTACGGCCTGTCTCAGCAGAGGCCGATGGCTGTCGGCGCGCAGAAGAATGGGGCGCTGGCAGCGGCGTCGGAGAAGACGCAATACCTGTACGATCCTGTCGAGGCACAGAACTAGAAGAAGAGTTAGTGCTATAAGAATGGACAGGGTTCGAGGTATACCTTGGTGAGGGAGAAGACGAAGATTGCCAAGGCTGCTATCGACGTCTCTGCGCCTGAAGATAGAGCTTCTGCGCAGTATGTACCACGTTGTTGAGGTCTCAGATTGGCAGAACATCAACATGATCCCTGTACGGCTGTGACAAACCCGTTATAAAACGTGTACGTAGTGTAGAAGGAGTAACACTTACCCCGGCCTTGAAGTACATGTCTTCTAAGCGAGCAAAGAACTCCTGTGGCGTATCACGACCCTGAGTAGCAAGTGCAATGGCCGTCTTCATATCCTCTCGGTATGTCGTCGGCACGTACTTGCGCGTCATGAGCGCTACTAGCTGTTGCCACTCTATCACAGGTGGCCACCCCATGCGTGCCTGCTGTTGGACCAGTCGGTTCCACCAGGTGCGCGCTGCTCCTTGGAAATGCAAGGTGACGATCTCCACCTTCTTATGCTCCGCATATTCATAGTGTTGAAGAACATGGCATGTACTCTGCAACCAATCTATGAAAGTAGAAGGATCATAAGTACCAAGGAAGGGTTCGATTTTCACCTTAATTGCTTGGTGATATGTAGCCGGGGGTGTGTATCGCCGTGGGCCTGCAGCCGGGGCATAGAGATTCTGCTGTGGAGGCCCCTGCCGCTGCTGTCCAACTGGTGGTTGTTGCCGTCGCTGCGCTCGTGGAGGACCGGCAACACGCTGCTGCTGATATGGCTGTGGATAACCCTGTGCAGCGTAATAAGCAGCCTGATTCTGTGGCTGATGTGGAGGAGGAGCCCAACCTGTATGATGAAACTGCAGCTCTGGTGGGTCCTGTAGGGGCGGGTGATAACCTGCAGAAAACCCATAGGCCCCTTCTTCCTCATCCTCAAGATCAAATTCCTGGAACCCCTCATCTGAATCTGACTCAACAGGAGAAACATTACTCTGATGGTCAGCAAAAGAATGGACATTGAAGGTTTCAGAATTTACCTGTTGTCGACTTGGACGAGCTGTAGAGGGTTTCCCGTGCTTGCTGGTGGAAGCATGTAGGTCTGTGCGTCTGCTCTGGCGTTTGACGGCACTGTCATCTACCTGTTCATCCTCCTCTGAAGACGACTCATCATCGTCCTGCTCATCCTCGTCCTGAGAGTTGCGTTTAGGGATTGTCAACTGGGCTGATTTGGAGCGCATCTTCTTCTTCGACGCGCTGCTTTCTTTCTGCGATCCTTTCCGCTGAGGCTGCGTAGGAGGATCGGCTATCAGAACGCCCTTGCCCTTTTTCTGCTTCTGGGCTAAGGTACTCAGATCGTCACGCTGGTTCGGTGACGGAGACGGCATCACTCTACTGAGCATGTCACGCATGGCTGCGAAATTGGCTTCGGAACGTTCATCGGAACGTGCGATGGCAGCCGCGTTGCTCTGAATGGCGGCGTCGGAACGTTGTTGATTGGTGACCAAAAGCTCAATGGCATTAGCTAGTTGATCGACCCGACCCGTATCCTGTCCGTCATTGGAGTTCACCATTATCCTGAAAAGACAACAGAAACCCCAACAGAGCAAAGGAAAAACAAAAACAAAGCAACAGAAATGAAAGAGAAGTCGAACTACCAAGATATCACAACTGAAAACAAGGCTGATATGGCCGTGAGGGCGGGGAGGCTAAGGATAATCACACAACAATCACAAAATGCAGCGATAACTCAGCAAACAAATTGTAGATATAAATTGCTGCAATATAAGCCTAGATATGCCAACAAGACTATAACAGCCAAGACAGTGAGAGATAAAGGAAATGGGAAATGAATCAATAACGATAGGGCAACGATTACCTTATTTTGGCTTTGCGCACCCTATATCTCTCCACGTTGCCACCTAAGTTCGGCTTTTCTCACAAAAAGCTCCTGCACTCTAATACCCTTACAGAAACCTCAACTGCTGTCGCCAGGATATAACGGTAGGCACAGAACTTAATCCGGCGTGAACCTAGGCGTCCCGGCTAAGCAGTTGCAAACTAACAAAAGCGGATAACTCACGCCAAAGTCAGACGGATAACTGTAAAAAACGAATGCAGAAACCGACACAAAAATAAAGAAATAAAATAATAATAAAAAAAAATACCGAAGGCCTTCGTAGGGTCGAAATTTCGGAACCCACGAAAAGAGCCCGGATCTGGGAAGGCCGGCTTCGTTGCGCTGGGCGGGGGGCTATTAACCCGGATTAGGGGCACCCGGGATAGAAGGCGCTGGCAGCTGGACGCGCGCGCGGGGGCGCTGGGCGCCGACGCTGATGCGTGTTGGCTTGTCTTGGCGCCGAGGCTCTTGGCTGCTGGGTGTCTTGCGCCGAGGACAAGGTGCCCTAACAACTTTCCTAAATTACAACTTATTGATTGCCTTGATTTGATTTGATTTTTTTTTTTGGCAAATCTTCAGATCTGGCTTTTTCTACAAGGAAAGATCTCAGCCTTTTTTTTTTTTTAGAGAAATTGCAACAAGAACTCAAGAACCCTAATTTTCAAGGGTGAACCACCGAGCTTCAAGGCTGCCTCCTTGTGCAGATCTGACTCAAAAATTCTAAAAAAAATATTCTAGACTACTACACACTCTATTGATTCAAGTTGGAAAGAAGGAGATCAAAGAAGACGCAGATTAATGGCAAAAAGGTCAAGTACAACAATTCAACCTATATGCATGCAAATCTAGATCTATAATTCAATCACTAATTTATCAACACAAGAAGCAATTGTTGTGTGTAGGGGACAAGGTAAGAACTCTAAAAATCAAGCAAACGAATTTTTTGAGGACGAAATTCACTAGAGCCGTGAAGAACTAGAGAAAATCACCCAATTTTTGTTTAGAATCAATTCGGTTTTGAAGGGAAAAAAAAAAATTTCGACTTTTTTTTGACTCTAAAAACTGAACTGAATAATAACAATCAGAATTATCATGAAAAATGCAGGAATTTTTTTTTTTTGGAATTTTTTGACACGAAAATAAGGTTGTGATAAGCAAGGAATCGATTCGACTTACAGATTCGAAGGCTCTGATGCCAGTTGATGTGACCTTGCTATGAATAAGGTCTCAAGTCCCGGATGAGATCGTGATGAATCCGTAGTGGGGCGAAACAACTCCTTGAATAGGCGTCTGCGTTGATGGAGATTGCAAGACGACGACGAGGCGGAAGCGATTGCGGAAGCGATGGGAAGTTGATGATGATGCAGTCCGTATGAAGGGTGATGGTGGACGGACTGAATGATGATGGAAAGAAGAGGTTTTGGAGGCGGATTAGAAGAAGGGAGCAAGCTCGACCTAGATCTAGCGGAATTAATGGCAGAAACGCGAGGGAGCAAGCTCAACCAAGAGAATCAAGGAGGACGTTGATGGAGGCTCAATTGGAGTTTCTCTCAACAATAAAGTCTGTAATGTCAACGTGTAAGAGCCAGGAGGCTACAAAGCTAGGTTAAGTAAAAGGAAGACTCTTCCTTTTCCTTAACCAAAAAGTTTAAAAAATAAAACAAATAAAACACTAAAATTACCCTAAGGAATTTCGGTCATTCTAAGTATAGAAATGACCTCCTAAACTCCCTAAAAATGCTGAAAATAATAATAAATAATATCCGGGAAAAATACTGATAAATGTCATAAATCAGAAATATCGATAACTAGGCGAATAGCGATCAATATCTCTAATCTGTAAGCTCCGGGATCTCTGCAGACTGTGTAGATGTCCCAACTGTCACTAAACTCAAAATGGATCCCTCATCTGTAGTTGTCATGGTAGGCGAGGTCACATCACATGGGGAGGTATTCCTCAACCCAAATTGGATTTCCAATTCAATAATCTTCAACTAGGTTACAAAGGAAGCCAACACTTGGCTTAAATAGACAAAGACAAAGGGAGTGGCAAACATGGCCTTGCTAACTAATGGGTTGTGGCCCATTTGCAAATGGCCCAACATGCCCAAAAAAGAAACAACAATAATAAAGACTACTACTACTACAAATAGTAAGCTAGGATAAGAACCCCTAAGTGGGTCTGGATAGGCGCGGATGTGGATGGCATACGTCACGACCAATGGCAAGACAAGTCATGACGTTGAAGACATCAAGCCAAGGCATTAGGGTGCCAAGGGCCTAAGAGCCAAGGTGCGAGGGTAATGCCGAGGCATATCACTCTTCCCTTCTTAGCTTCGAAGCGTCCTCACTTTGAGTGTGTAGGGAGGCCGGGGAGTGGCGAAAGCATGGTGGCGCATCTCCCCTTCTTAAAGGTGAAGGTGGAGTGAGGGAGATCGACACTAAGAAACAAAGGCACAACCATACAAGAACCGTCGTCAGGAGGCTCCTTGGGCACACCAACATGAGAGGGCACATGGGTGAGCCACATGCGCGGGTCCGGTGCCGGCGACATGCCAAGAAGCAGCACATGGTCAAGGCGGCATACCGGGGCCGGCGGAGGCATGACCATCGGGGCTGGCGGGGGCGCGGGCAACGGGGCCGGCGGGGGCGCGAGTATTGGGGACTGCAGGGGCGCGGGCACCAGAGTCGGCGAAGGCGCAAACATTGGAGCCGGTGGAGGCACAGGCAGCGGGGCCGGCGAGGGCGCGGGCGCCGGGGCAGGAGGAGGCACGGGCACCAGAGTCGACGGAGGCGCAGTGATGCGCCCTTGCCCACCATGACTGCCACAGAGGAAGTGCAAGCTATGAGCATTCGCTCAGAAGGGCCAATAACGCGATCGCGTGCCAAAGCAATCGCCAACGCGACACAATCCATGGTTATTCGCGTCATCGCAAGCCAAGGGACGTAAGAGAGCGCATTCCTCCTCAGAAGCCTTCAACCCATACTAGAGAACGTGTTCTCTGTTAACATCCTCTCTACCATCAGTTGAACACGTTCCTTGCATTATTTGGATTGTCAGAACATTATTATTTTGGTATTTCTTTTGGGGCGTGTGTTCCACGCATGTCGCGTAGGCCGGCCCATTAAGCGAGACTCGGCCCATCCGAGTCCCGCGATCTAGTATAAAAGGACAACTCGGCCTTCTGTATTAGGTTACGTTGATTTTTAATCAAAGCTTGAGTATTGAGAGCAAATTGCCTCCTCCCCTTTGATCGAGCGTCAAACCCTAAATCTTTCTTCTCATCTCCATTCCTCCGCTGCCGACGCTACGGCCACCCCCTCAATCCAATCGAGTCTATCTCCTCTGCTGCCGACGCTACGGCCCAAGACTTGTCTCTTCAAGTCATCCGCCCCCTTCAACAGTCACTTCCGCAATCGCCATACCACCTTCCCTCATTGCGTTATTCCACTCACGCGACACGTTCCACTCATCCCACCACTGAAGTGACTCGCGCGACTTCCCACCAAGGTCATCGATCCGGCATTCACAAGCAGGAACGTATCAACTAGCATCAGAGCCTTTGATCTTGTAAGTCGCTTGTCAAGTTTCATTTGTTCACGATTTTTTTTTCTCCCCCATCATCCTTGCTTCCGCCATAATCACTAATTTTTTTTCTCTCTCATACACATGCTTGTCCCATCAGTTTCTACAAGAGAATCTCTTGGCCGATAATTGCTTGATCACCTTGCGAAAATTGTGTGATTTGTTTGCATGAAATCTGCGTAATTAATTCAAAGATTTCCTTAATTAATCGCGTGAATCTCGCTTGCATATCTTGCCATATTTGCTTGTGTTGACCATCATAAATCTGCATTTAAGTTTCTCTCTCCTATCATGTAAATCTCTTGATTTCTTTCCTTAAGTTACTTAGCCGTTTATTTTTATTTTGTTTCATTTAATTCTTATCCGCCCTTCAATTAAGACTAATATCTCGGATTTGAATTTCAAATTCAAAAAAAAGAAAAAAGAAAAAGCAAGTCGCATTAAAAAAGAAAAAGAAAAAAAAGAACGCGACAATTCAAAAAAAAAACAGAAGGAAAGGCAAAATAAGACAACCTTCTTCCCTCAACGGCTAGGCTCATCTTCTTCACCTCTCCACCGTCTAGTGTCACGTTTGCAAGTGTGTCTTGTGTGTGCACGTTGTTTACGCAAGAGGTTAAGACTTCTTTCTTTTGGTTTCGTTTGCTTTTGTGCTTGCATATCACACTTGCTTTGCTTGCCTTTAGCCGCCCCCACAGCCGAAAGAACGCGCCCTCCTACGTGAACACTTGTTACTTGTTGAGTGCTTACTTGTTCTTTGGTTTTGTATTGTCTTTTGTTCGTTTTACTAGCGATGTCTGGTCATATTGTGATAGGTAGCCTCACGGCACCCACCAGTGGGAATGTCGAAGGAGAAGGCAACAACCACCCACAACAGCAAAACATCGCGCAACATGAAGTGGTCCCTCTCGCCAACCCTCCCCAATAAGATCCAATTCTGGAGCTCTCGGAGGAACAACGCGAGATACAAGAACTTCGACACCAAGTTTCCGAATTCCAGACCAAGGAACGCGCTGCACTGGCACAACCCACACCAACCTTGATGGTCCCAATGGACACTCTGGGTGCGCCGCGCCAAACTGAAGCCGGGACAAGTAAACAACGCGTTGACAAGGGCAAAGGAGTGATGCCCTCGTCCTCCAACTTGCAACCGCGTCTTCAACGGATTCAATCCGTGATCGAAAGCCGCCAAGGCTATATGTCGCATCGCGACCGCTATGCACCACAACCTACTCCAGCCGGCTACGGCACCGACTCAGACCGCGACGAGGTGTCCCATGGTGAGTACTCTGAACCTTATGACTTCAATGACAGGTACAAAGCTAGAGGCAACAGACGACAATGCGAGATCGCCTCTACCCCGCTTGCCGGCAGAGCCAAACGAGAAGAACGCGACACGGGTCTGCCGAGACGCTCCAATCGCGCCCTAGATGCTGTGCCGCGTTAGCGTCGCCATGTCCCCACACGAGTCCCATTCAACGTGGAGGACCACCTCGGCCACCAAAGTGCGAGGACGCCTCGCTATGGCTCGAATGGCCATTTCTCCCACACTCCTCTCCACCAAGATGAGTTCGAGGAGTTTGATGACGAAGAAATGGAGGACTCGGGGATGATCAATCCAAGAAATTTCCATCCCCCACTCGGCGACCCTATGGAGTTGCAAGACCGCCCCGCCGATTGGATCCCTCCACCTAGGCTCACCTAAGGCGCAAACATGGCCAACGCGTCCTTTGACAGGCGCGATGAAATGGAGAGGAGGCATGACATGCCTTACGATGTTCGCCGTGACGCGCCCCACCAAGGACACCAGCGCCACAGACGCTCCCAGGGGATGGAGCAACAGGCCCCATTTGGCAATGATCGCGGCAACGTTGGCGCACGAAGGCAACAGCTAGGGCATGCCCGGTTTCCACAGGCCCAAGGCCAAGCATATGCCCCCTTGGACATTCCAGCGACGCTCTTGCAACGAAGGCCATAAGCCAATGCTCCCAGGCTCAATCGCCACGAAATTAAGGTAAAAATTGAATTCTTTTTTGGTGAATACAACCCTGCAGTTTTTCTTGAATGGTTGCAGGCTACGGAGTATACCTTGAGCTATTGCCAAGTTCCTGAAGAGGACCACGTGGCCGCCACCACAGTACACTTCCGTGGCGCCGCGAGGGTTTGGTGGCACCGATTCGTGGATGATCGAATAAGGAGAAACTTGGTGCCTCTCACTGAATGGCACCAGCTCAAGTATGTGATGACACTCAAGTACGTGCCCCAGGATTACAAGAATCAAATGCGCCTGGACATTGCCATGGCGAAACAAGGTTCGAAGACACCCCTTGAGTTCTTCTCGCAACTTGAGGATATGTACTACAAGGTGTCCATTAGCGTGGCTCCCTCCACGATGAGGACGAAATTTTTGAGCCGTCTCAACACCAACATCTTAGACCAATTGGAGATCCTTCCCATCAAGGACCTCAACACGCTCACGCACACGGCGATGCAACTCCACAATCAAATCATGTGAAAGTGTCAAGGACCCTACCAACCCTATGGCCAAATAAGGTATGACTCTAACTCTAGTCAAATTCCTTCCACTAATGTGTGCGGTCCTCCCCGAGGAACCACCGCGACAAATCAAACAAGACAAGGAAAGATCGCGATGACTCCCAGCCATGCTCCTCGCGCGCCGCCATCAAAGGGTACATCACCACACCCAGAACACGCGCGTGACGTGGAATGTTTCAAGTGTGGAGGAAGAGGGCATTACCAGAACAATTTCCCAAACAACAAGAAGGTTCTCTTCTCCAACATCTCTGCATGCTATGAATCTTATGAAGACGAGGACACCCCCTCGAGACCATCGAAGAAGGGTTCGAAGCTGACGAGGAGGCCTACACTTATGAAGCCACTGCGCTAGATGAAGGCACAACTCTGAGCCTTGTCACGCGACATCTCCTCACTGTCAAGGAAGCCACTCTTGGTGATCAACGCGAGAATCTATTCCACACGCGATGCTTGGTCAAGACCGCGTCCTTGAGCGTCATCATTGATGGAGGCAGCTGTTGCAACATCATTAACGAAAATGTGGTCACTCATTTCAACCTGCAAACCACTCCTCACCCACAACCATACGGTCTATAGTGGATTTCATCGAGTTCTGGTAACACTGTAACTCGTCAATGTCTCATTTCATTTTCAATTGGTCAATATACTGATTCTGTCCTATGTGATGTCATTACCATGGACGCCACACATCTTTTGGTGGGGCGCCCCTGGAAATTTGACAGGCGCGTTCTTCACGATGGCTATTTAAACACTTATGTGTTTACTTACCACGGGAAACGCGTAACACTCTTACCTATGTCGCCTCATGAGGTTTTACAGGACCAGGTTGAGCGTGATAGACAGAAGGCAATTGAAGCTTCAAAGAACCAGAATCTCAGTAGCACGCGTTCTTCACTTGGGAACAAAGATGCTACCACCGACAACGCGTCAAGTGCTCGAACGCGTTCCAAAGAAGGGTCAAAGCCCGCGCCAAAAACCGACACGTTGAAAGGCACTTGTGAGCACCGACTGCTGCTGGCGCGACCAAGCGACCTCACTGCCCCCTTGAATGGCAAGGCCCCATGTTTCCTCTTAGTGCCCACGCGTTGCAACCCAGAGAGCCCTATCCAGGAAGCTTTGCCACACGCGATCTCTGAGCTGCTCGATGAGTTCACAAACTTATTCCCAGAGGAGCTTCCCCAGGGCCTTCCACCTTTGCGAGGCATTGAGCACCAAATTGACTTGGTTCCTGGTGCCTCCCTTCCCAATCGCGCTGGCCTAGATGAAACCAAGGAGCTGCAGCGCCAGGTCCAAGAACTTCTGGATCGCGGCTACATAAGGGAATCTCTAAGCCCTTGTGCGGTCCCAGTGATCCTGGTCCCAAAGAAAGATGGCTCATGGCACATGTGTGTCGACTGCCGCGCCATCAATCAGATCACAGTCAAGTACAGACATCCAATACCGAGACTCGATGACATGCTCGATGAGTTGCATGGCGCGACACACTTCACCAAATCTGACTTGAGGAGCAGATATCACCAGATTCGCATGAAAGAGGGTGATGAATGAAAGACCGCGTTCAAGACCAAATACGGGATGTATGAATGGCTAGTCATGCCATTTGGTCTCACCAACGCGCCGAGCACCTTCATGCGACTCATGAACCATGTGTTGAGGGAATTTCTAGGGAAATTTGTGGTAGTTTACTTTGATGATATTCTTGTGTATTTGCATAGTCTTGAAAATCATGTAAAGCACCTTAGGCTTGTGTTAGAGTGTTTGAGACGCGAACAATTGTATGCCAATCTTGGCAAGTGTCGTTTTGCAACCGACACTACAAACTTTCTGGGCTACGTGTTCTCCAAGGATGGACTCCGCGTCGATGAAGACAAAGTGAAGGCCATCCGGGATTGGCCAACACCCACTACACCGACAGGTGAGAAGCTTCCTTGGCTTAGCAGGCTTCTACATGAGATTTGTTCGCAACTTCAGCTCCATCGCCGCGCCCCTACACGAGCTCACAAAGAAAAACACTGCGGTCAATTGGAAGGACAACCACAATCACGCATTCAACGCGTTGAAAGACGCCTTGTGCAACGCGCCGCTACTTCAACTCCCAGACATCACCAAACACTTCGAAGTAGAATGTTACGCGTCCAATATAGGGATTGGTGGAGTCCTCCACCAGGAGAAGAAGCCCATCGCGTTCTTCAACGAGAAGCTAACTGGGGCAACTTTGAATTACCCCACTTACGACAAGGAGCTTTACGTGCTTGTTCGCGTCCTGAAGACATGGCAGCACTACCTATGGCCACGCGAGTTCGTGATCCACTCGGACCACGTGGCCATAAGCTATCTAAAGAGTCAAGCACATCTAAACCGCCGCCATGTTCGTTGGGTGGAATTTATAGAGACGTTTCCTTACGTCGTCATGCATAAAAAAGGTAAGGAGAATGTTGTAGCCGATGCCCTTTCTCGCAGGTATGTTCTCCTTACTCATATTCAGTCTAAACTCCTTGGCTTCGCGTTGATTAAAGATTTATATCTGCTTGATCCCTTCTTTAAGCCCATTGTCGAACAATGCCTTAGGGACCGCGAGTTCGAAACTTACTTCTTCCATGAGGGTTACCTTTACAAAGTCGGCCGCTTATGCATTCCTAGCTCACCAATTAGGAAACTCCTCATCCAAGAAGCCCATGAAGGACGCAGTCATTTTGGGGTCACCAAGACTTTAGCTGCTCTTCGCGAGCATTTCTTTTGGCCGCGCATGACCACCCATGTGACGCGATATTGCACCAGTTGTGTCACGTGTCAACGCGCTAAATCTACCTCCCATCCCTATGGTCTCTACACGCCTCTACCCATCCCCTTAGGCCCTTGGGAAGATTTATCTATGGACTTCATCACAGGTTTGCCTCTCTCTCGAAAGGGTAAGGATTCAATCTTTGTCGTTGTGGACAGGTTTTCCAAAATGGCCCATTTTATCGCGTGTAAGACCACACATACTGCCAGTGAGATCGCTGCGTTGTTCTTTGACAACGTGGTCCATTTACATGGGATACCTCGATCTGTCGTGAGTGATCGCGATACAAAATTTGTGGGTCTTTTCTGGAGAACCCTTTGGGGGAAGTTGGGCACCAAACTTTTGTATTCCACTAGCTATCACCCCCAAACTGATGGTCAAACTGTGGTGACCAATCGAACCCTAGGAGCCCTACTTAGGACCATGCTCAAATCCAACCAAAAACGTTGGGAGGACTTACTTGCCATTGTTGAGTTTTCTTACAACAGGTCCAGGCACTCCGCGACAAAGCTCACTTCGTTCGAAGTGGTCTATGGAAGAAACCCACTGACTCCGCTGGACATGATGCCGTGTCCACTGAAGGATAATGAGCACCCAAACGCGGCCAACCGCGCCGCGATGATCCAGTAATTGCATCAACGAATGTGGGCACAGTTGGAATGCCGCACTGAACAATATGCCACACAACACAACCGTGGGCGCCGCCGCGTTATATTTGCCCCAGGGGATTTGGTCTGGGTACATCTCCGCAAAGGTCGTTTTCTAGCAAAGTGCAAATCAAAGCTAGCTCCACGCGGTGATGGACCTTTTCGTGTTGTGAAGGCCATGAGAGACAATGCTTACGAGATCGAGCTTCCTATAGACTACGATGTCCACGCGACCTTCAACGTCGCCGACTTGGAACCATATATGGAGCCCGAATTCGATTATGGTGAAGCGGGGACGCTTCACAGCCAAGTGGGGGAGGGTGATGCACCCCTGCCCACCATGACTGCCACAGAGGAAGAGCAAGCTATGAGAATTTGCTCAGAAGGGCCAATAACGCGATCGCGTGCCAAAGCAATCGCCAACGCGACACAATCCATGGTTGATCGCATCGTCGCAAGCCAAGGGACGCAAGAGAGCGCGTTCCTCCTCAGAAGCCTTCAACCCATACTAGAGAACGCGTTCTCTGTTAACATCCTCTCTACCATCAGTTGAACGCGTTCCTTGCATTATTTGGATTGTCAGAACATTATTATTTTGGTATTTCTTTTGGGGCGTGTGTTCCACGCATGTCGAGTGGGCCGGCCCATTAAGCGAGACTCGGCCCATCCGAGTCCCGCAATCTAGTATAAAAGGACAACTCGGCCTTCTGTATTAGGTTACGTTCATTTTTAATCAAAGCCTGAATATTGAGAGCTAATTGCCTCCTCCCCTTTGATCGAGCGTCAAACCCTAAATCTTTCTTCTCATCTCCATTCCTCCGCTGCCGACGCTACGGCCACCCCCTCGATCCAATCGAGTCTATCTCCTCCGCTGCCGATGCTACGGCCCAAGACTTGTCTCTTCAAGTCATCCGCCCCCTTCAACAGTCGCTTCCGCAATCGCCATACCACCTTCCCTCATCGCGTTATTCCACTCACGCGACGCGTTCCACTCATCCCACCACTGAAGTGACTCGCGCGATTTCCCACCAAGGTCATCGATCCGGCATTCACAAGCAGGAACGCATCACGCGGGCATCGAAGCCGGCAGAGGCGCGAGCCTTAGAGCCGGCAGAGGCGCGGGCACCGGGGCCGGTGGGGGCACGAGCGTCGGGATAGGCGGAGGCGCGAGCATCAAAGCCAGTGGAGGCGTGGGCCTCGGAGTCGGCGGAGGCGCGGGCAGCGGGGCTGGTGGGGGCGTGGGAGCCGGGTAGGTGGAGGCGTGGGCACCGGGGCCGATAGAGGGGTGACAAGAGAGGCTCGGCCATAGGTGCTCTTGCAAGCTAGTATGGACTCGGGGGTGTAGCGCTTAGCCACGAGATAGATTAGTTGAGCCCATGTGTCCACGGGACGCAAACCATGATTACGACAAATGCCTTGGAGCCAAACCCACCAATCCCAAGCATCGTCGGTGAAACACCCGGTGGCAATGTACACGTGATCATAGTAATCATAGGTGTAATGGTGAAACACATATGTCGTGTGGCGCACCCACTCCAAAAATTCTTCCTCGTCTTCATAGCCATCAAAGGTGCGGAGGCGCAACCTTGAGCCACGGTGTGGGCACCGGCTAGGGGCGCCATGATCACCTAGGTAAGACACGATCTCAATCAAGACATCAAAGTAAAGACAAACAAAGCAAGCACAACTTTTCTAACAAGTTTCTAAATTCCACTCAAAAAGCTAACAAGATGTGTGGGAAAAGTTGATGTTGGCCTTTGCTTCTTTTGTGGGAAGTCACATGCAATGGTCAAACTTGAAGACAAGAATGTTTTTGGGAAAAGGGAATGTTGGACTTTGCTACTTTAGTCCAAGTCACATGCAAGGTTAAGCTCTTAGAACAAAGCCTAAAACGAACACTAGACAATAAATGTGAAGGTGGAAAGTGGATATTAGACCTTCTGATGTGACTATGGGAACCATCATTTTTGAAGAAGGTCAAAAACTTGTCCCCAAGAAATGGTTCGAGACTTGGAAGGTGTCAAAACCGAAGAATCTGTCTCGTCGACACCTACTCAGTATTCTGGCCATATCCAGAGCTACGAAAGTCCAATGGAGGCCCATAAGAAGTAATTGGAAAGCTAAGGAAAATATATACAACTATCATGTTAAGGTCTTCCTCAAACTCCCGGCAAAGAAACCCAGAAATCCTTGTCTTTACGACAGTCCAGCAGAAGAGCCCAAGAGTTCACATTCAATGCAAGGAAGGCCAAGGGGGAAGCATTAAGTGGACGAAATTAAGCCATTTTTCTTATAAATCTGATGCTCCTAATAAAGAGGAGACTCTTCCCTTCTTCAACATTGAATCCAAGCCAATTGAAGAGTCATCCAAGTCAGCCATATTCAATGTCGAGCAACCGAAGAGACTATTTTTCTTTGTTTTTGTTTTCCTATATATTTGGCTTTGTTCTATCATTGTAAGGACGTCAATTTGATTAAAAAAAGAAGCCTTAAACTGAGTGCTTTGTGAGAGAATTTCTCTTGTCTGCTCGTGAGTTATATCGAGTGTCCGTGTGTAATATCGAACAACTCGATCTTGTTCCAAGAGGGAGTCATATCTCTTGAATCTCGATCTCTCCTAAACTTGAGTGGTGAGTCATATCCACAAGAGTGTTAGGTGCTTATCCCTCTACAAATCCATCTCATCCATCCTCAAGTCCATCACCATTACGAGCCATCCCAAACTCCACTCGCACCAATGCAGATTTCCTTCCTGAAACTTTCAACAGCATCTCAGTAGAACCGGCGTATCTTTTTATTACCTACCCATAAAATTCTAAAATTTGTAGGGAATAAACTAGACTTCAAGGTCTAACTTTGGGCTTTGGAATCACTTCATTCCGATCTCAGACGAGCGAGAACGAGCCAGTTGAAGTCAGGCCTGTTTTCTGGGCTTTGGGTTGACGAATGCTTGAAGATCTTTCGAGCCTTTCCTTGCACCGCGTCATTCTCGATCCTTGATTTCCATCATTTGGTATCAGAGCCATGCAAGGAAGTTTCGAAAGGAGTCATGTTCCACCACCAAACCCATCAACCGATGACCGTGTTTGAGCTTCGACAAATTTGGCGAGAGAATGCCTCATCATTAAGAGCTGATTTGAGGGTCTGGTCAGAGAAGAATGAAAGTTTTATCGAGGAGTTCCATAAATCCTTTGTGAGGAACCTTGAGAAGATCGAGAACATGTTGCGCCAATATGCTTCACAATAAGAAATACCACTTAAAGGGGATGAATCGCCTAAGGAAGAAGTGTGTGAATCTTCCATTGGCTTTGTTGTTGAAAAGCAAGTGCTTGAAGATGCGCCAACCCCGAGAGTTGTGAAGGAGAAGCCACAACCAATGGAAGAGCAGGTGCCACAACCAAAAGAAGAGGAGGTCGAGTCCACTATCCAAGAATCACTTGTCAAGACTACCCGTGGCATGGAGGAAGGAAAGACATGTCATCTCTCGTACCTCTTAATAAGAAATTTATTCTTTATCATTTGGATTCGAGGAAGAATCCTCTTAAAGGAGAAGAGGATGATGTGACTATAGGAATCGTCATTTTTGAAGAAGGTCAAAAACTTGTCCCAAAGAAAATGGTTCGAAACTTGGAAGGTGTCAAAACCGAAAAATCTGTCGCATCGACACCTTCTCAGTATTCTGGCCATAACCGGAGTTACGAAAGTCCAATGGAGGCCCATGAATAGTAGTTGGAAATCTAAGGAAAATATCTACAACTATCATGTTAAGGTCTTCCTCAAATTCTGGCCAACGAAACCGAGAAAACGTAATCTTTACGACAGTCCAGCAGAAGAGCACAAGAGTTCACACTCAATGCAAGGGAGGCCAAGGGGGAAGCATTAAGTGGACGAAATTAAGCCATTTTTCTTATAAATCTGATGCTTCTAATAAAGAGAAGACTCTTCCCTTCTTCAACATTGAATCCAAGCCAATTGAAGAGTCATCCAAGTCAGCCATCTTTAATGTCGAGCAACAGAAGAGACTATTTTCTTTATTTTTGTTTTCCTATATATTTGGCTTTGTTCTACCATTGTAAGGACGTCAATTTGATTAAAAAAGAAGCCTAAAACTGAGTGTTTTATGAGAGAATTTCTCTTGTTTGCTCGTGAGTCATATCCAGTGTGTTCGTGTGTAATATCGAACAAACCGATCTTGTTTCAAGAGTGAGTCATATCTCTTGAATCTCGATCTCTCCTAAACTTGAGTGGTGAGTCATATCCACAAGAGTGTTAAGTGCTTATCCCTCTACCAATCCAACTCATCCATCCTCAAGTCCATTGATGTGGATGAAATATGCAATGCAAATATCGTTGAATAGCCTAATCAAAGTAAAAGTCCTAACAAACCTACTAAACAGATGTATAGCAAGCAAGGAAGGGTCGAACCCACAGGGAGGAAGTAATCAATCTATGTGTTTATAAGCATGCAAAGTAACAAGGGGGGTTTTGATTATCAAACACAGTAAAGTAAACAGCTTTGGTTGATTTGAGAATATGATTGGGGAAAGTAGTTCCACTAGAATGAGATCCACAATACAGAGATGTAATTTGATCACATAAATCTATTAAATCCAAGTTCTTTCACTATTCTTATGGTTGTTCCCATCCTGATCTTGATTAACTACCAATTCAGACAGTTGTTGATAGTACTTACTATAATATCAATGGAAGAAAACCTTACCACTAATAAAGCAATAGCAATGCACACAAGGATATAGGATACATGCAAATAGAAGAAAACCTTACTACTTAACATGCAAATGATTCTCACTCACAATTGCGCACTCGTATTCCACTATATGCAACAATCGTGTATGCTACTAGATATGCACTCGTATTCCACTATATGCAAACCCTAGCAATTGATAAATATTACTCAACCTAGTTGATCAGACTATGAAGAATAACAATGAATCAATATTCAATATAACCAAGAGAATCAAACCAACACATATAAGAATAAGAACAAGGAATAGAAATCTCACAAACACATCAATTGTATTGCTTCAAACGTCTAGTAGAACAAAGGGAAATTAGTGCTCCATTCAGATGCAAATGAAACCCTAATGAGAAAGAAAACAACGATGCTAAAAGTCTGATGTAAAATGTCTGATGTAAAGTCTCTGCCTCTTAACCTAGAAAGAGGTCTTAAATAGGCTTAGGAAATAAGCTAAACCTAGAAATAATACTAAAGGAAATAAGAAAATAGAAATAGGAAATCCGAAATTGCAAAATAGGAAATAATATCTCGCTGGCCGCGAGGCGCTTAACAAGTCCACCGCGGGGCGGTGACTCCCACCGCGGGGCATCAGTTCCTTCTCTGAGATCCACCGCCGGGTCGCGGTGGCTTCTGGCACGGGGCGTCAAGTTACACCGCGGGGTGTCCACCGCGGGGCGGCCAGTTCCACCGCGGGGCGGCGGTGACGGTGTCTTCTTCAGCTTCTGTGACACTTCCGTAAAAACGCCATAACGTTTGATTCCCAACTCGGATTGCGCTCATATTTGGAGGATTTGCAGTAGACTTCAAGATCTAACTCCTCGAATTTGAATCACTTAATTTGGACATCTGAGTAGAGAGAAAGAACCATTTGAATTCAGCACATTGTTCTTCTACTCTTCAATACACTTCAAACCTCTATAAATCCCATGATTTCTTCACTTCTCCACTCTAACTCCATAATCCACGATTGTGCTCTAAATCCATCCAAATGGCACCTCAAACCTGGTAATAACCCCCAGATATGCACTACAAAATAACATTGATCATCCATCACCATTACGAGCAATCCCAAACTCCACTTGCACCATTGCAGATTTCCATCCCGGATCTTTCGACAGCATCTCAGTAGAACCGGTGTCTCTTTTTCTTCCCCACTCGGAAAATTCTAAAATATTGAGGGAATAAACTAGACTTCAAGATCTAACTCTGGGCTTTGGAATCACTCCATTCCGATCTCAGACGAGCGAGAACGAGCCAGTTGAATTCAGGCCTATTTTCTGGGCTTTGGGTTGACGATTGCTTGAAGATCTTTCGAGCCTTTCCTTGTACCGCGTCATTCTCGATCCTTGATTCACATCATTTGGTATTAGAGCCACGCAAGGAGGTTTCGAAAGGAGTCATGTTTCACCACCAAACCCATCAACCGATGACCGTGTTTGAGCCTCGACAAATTTGGCGAGAGAATGCCTCATCATTAAGAGCTGATTTGAGGGTCTGGTCGGAGAAGAATGAAAGTTGTATCGAGGAGTTCCATAAATCCTTTGTAAGGAACCTCGAGAAGATCGAGAACATGTTGAGCCAATATGCTTCACAACAAGAAATACCACTTAAAGGGGATGAATCGCCTAAGGAAGAAGTGTGTGAATCGCCTAAGTAAGAAGTGTGTGAATCTTCCATTGGCTTTGTTGTTAAAAAGCAAGTGCTTGATGATGAGCCAACCCCGAGAGTTGTGAAGGAGAAGCCACAACCAATGGAAGAGCAGGTGCCACAACCAAAAGAATAGGAGGTCGAGTCCACTATCCAAGAATCACGTGTCAAGACTACCCGTGGCATGGAGGAAAGGAAAGACATGTCATCTCTTGTACCTCTTAATAAGAAATTTATTCTTTATCATTTGGATTCGAGGACGAATCCTCTTAAAGGAGGAGAGGATGATGTGACTATGGGAACCATCATTTTTGAAGAAGGTCAAAAACTTGTACCGAAGAAATGGTTCGAAACTTGAAGGGTGTCAAAACCGAAGAATCTATCTCGTCGACACCTACTCAGTATTCTGGCCATATCCGGAGCTACGAAAGTCCAATGGAGGCCCATGAGAATTCATTGGAAAGCTAAGGAAAATATCTACAACTATCATGTTAAGGTCTTCCTCAAATTCCCGACAAAGAAACCCAGAAATCGATGTCTTTACGACAGTCCAGCAGAAGAGCCCAAGAGTTCACATTCAATGCAAGGGAGACCAAGGGGGAAGCATTAAGTGGACGAAATTAAGCCATTTTTCTTATAAATCTGATGCTCCTAATAAAGGGGAGACTCTTCCCTTCTTCAACATTGAATCCAAGCTAATTTAAGAGTCATCCAAGTCATCCATCTTCAATGTCGAGCAACTGAAGAGGCTATTTTTCTTTGTTTTTGTTTTCCTATATATTTGGCTTTGTTCTACCATTGTAAGGACGTCAATTTGATTAAAAAAAGAAACCTTAAACTGAGTGCTTTGTGAGAGAATTTCTCTTGTCTGCTTGTGAGTTATATCGAGTGTGTTCGTGTGTAATATCGAACAAATCGATCTTGTTCCAAGAGTGAGTCATATCTCTTGAATCTCGATCTCTCCTAAACTTGAGTGGTGAGTCATATCCACAAGAGTGTTAGGTGCTTATCCCTCTACCAATCCATCTCATCCATCCTCAAGTCCATCACCATTACGAGCCATCCCAAACTCCACTCGCACCAACGCAGATTTCCTTCCTGGAACTTTCGACAGCATCTCAGTAGAACCGGCGTCTGTTTTTATTCCCTTCCCGTAAAATTCTAACATTTGGAGGTAATAAACTAGACTTCAAGATCTAACTCTGGGCTTTGGAATCACTTCATTCCGATCTCAGACGAGCGAGAACGAGCCAGTTTAAGTCAGGCCTGTTTTTTGGGCTTTGGGTTGACGAATGCTTGAAGATCTTTCGAGCCTTTCCTTGCACCGCGTCATTCTCGATCCTTGATTTCCATCACCTTCCTATTTGGTGGAAGTCACATGCAAAGGAAAATGAGCATGGGAATTAACCAAGGAGCTTCTTCTTCAATCTTTGACAAGGCAAGGGACGACTGGTGGTTATGGAGGCAAGGTGGGCGGCGGTAGGGTGGCAGGTGGTGGAGCCGCGTGTGATAGAGCCCCAGGCGGAGGAGCCGTAATCAAAAGTCGGGCGAGATGCCGACAGTGGGTCCGAGGCACCCTCAGGGCCGCCGTCGGGCAAATCAGCTTTGAGCGGGACGGTAGGGAGCCCCAATGGTAGGGTCATTCCTCCCATCCTGTCCGAGAGGGTCAAGTCGGCCCGAATCAAGGGGGATGAAGACTTCAGGAAGTTCACACGCCAACACGGTTATTGGTCTTCGTTGACCTTTGCGGACCTCCAAGCGATCCAGGAGGAGTATGACTTTTCTTACGGCGTCTCACTTGCATTGCCCCTTCCAAGGGAACATTCCTTGTGCGTGTACCCTGACGTGATGGCGACGAAACTGGAGGCTTCAAAGGCTGGCTTGCGCTATCCGACTCATGGCATAGTGCTCGAATTGCTAAGGGGCTTGGGGGTCGCGCCGATCTAGTTGCACCCAAACACTTGACGGTGGATCTTTGTCTTCTTGGTGAGGTGTAACGAGTTGGGAGCTCCCCCACCTTCCGACGATTCATCACCTTGTTCTCCCCAGACTTTCAAGCTCGACTACTTCACACTGAAGATGGAGGCCGATAAGAGGATTGTCCTTCCCTCCAAGTTCAAGGGATGAGAGGCGAAGTGGTTCCTGGTCGTGAGTGAAAATATCGATGGCTTCGGCGTAACGAATGCCCCCACAAAGGGGTCTAAGCTGAAGCGCTCCAATGCTCTACCCGCGGATGTTGGGAAGGAGTTCGCCGACCAGTTCGTGGGTCGTTCCAAGGAGTTGGTTAAGTGTACCGACTTCCTGACGTTCGGGAAAATGGTTGATGCGGGGTTGCTTACTCTGCGGGCCAACCTCAATGGCCGGCGAAGGGGTAGGAGCCCTCATGCTGCTCCGCGACTCTAGTGATGGCTAGTTGTTGTGCCTTCTTTTTCCCTTTTCTTTTTGGTGCCCTACTGCCTCTTGCCTTTCTCCTTTCTTGTGTTGCAGACGACATGATGGGTCCGAATGACTTTGAGAGTATCGGCGAGTCGGGTGGCGACTTCGAAGGGGTGCCTGGTCAGCATGTCGATCAAAGGGCGGGGTCAAGCCTCAGTCTGGGGTACGAGGATGGAGCAGGTGATCAGGTCACAGGGCCGGAGCCGGTGTGGGTCGACGTGAAGGACCCACAAATTCTAGCACACACCCTTGAGAGGAACATTGCCGGTGGGGTCACGGGGCAAGTGTTGGCCGCGAGGCCGTCTGCGTCACCTGCGCAGTTCGTTAACCTTGACGATACCCCGCCGAGAGGCGGGGAAGCCAGTTCTCGCGGCCCGTAGGATCCGACTTTCCTGATGGGTAGCTTGCCGACCCTTCCTGTGCTCTCCATCAGCGAAGTGACCAAATCCTTCAGACGCTTGTCGGCTTCCAGCTAGGAGCAGCTTACATAAGGGGGCTCTCACTCACCGACGAGGACATCAACTCGGTGTTGGGCGCGTCTTGACTGACGATATGCTTCTTTCTCTTTCTTCCCTTTCCTTCCTTATTGGGCGATGCAAAGGGTGTTGCTGGGGTAACTTTGTTTCTTGCTTCTGGCTTTTCACATGCGGGGTTCATGCTTGGGGCGCACAACCAACGTGCCCAGGCTTCGCAGAACTTTACGAGGTGGGTGGAGGAGCGGGCACAGCGCGCAGAGAAGCTAGGGCGGCAAGCCGAGGAGCGTGCGAGACAAGCCGAGGAGCAAGTGCATCTGGCCAGGCGCAGGTCTAAGGAGGCAGAACAAGAAGTTGCTATGCTTAATCTCCAGCTTGTTGAAGTCTCCGCAGAGGTAAAGGCCGCGAAGACAGGAGCCGAGGATGCCAACTGTCGGGCCGAAGAGGCCAGGAGGGAGCTTTTTCGTCTGGGCCAGGGGCATTCTGGGCTTCTCTCGGAGCTTGAGAGCTCGAGGAGTGTCGTCGCCAACTTCGCCAATCAAAGGCATGCGATCCGGGAAGAGGCGGTGAACGAGTTTGCAAGAGGGTCGCGCTAGAAGCGGAAATGCATGCACTTCTTGCATCATGTGTACGAGGCCGGTGGTCAAGATGGTGTGAACCAGATAAACCGTCACGCCGGTGTGGCCCCTATTGTTTTCAACCCGCGTGCACAATCGATAAAGCCAAAGCGGGTTGAGCTTTTCCGACCTCTTTCTTACGGCCAGGTGGTGGACGACTATCACGGCGTTCTGGAGGCATGTGATGTGTCTACTCTCTTCGAGGGATCGATGGTGCCTAGAAGAGATCAGGGTACGAAGAGGGGCCGCGACGACCTTTCCTCGCCATTTGTCTTCCCGGGGAGCTCTTTGCATCAGGCCATTGCTCCCTCCGCGGCGGTAGGAGAGAAATTTCCGATTCTATTCGAGTTTGTGTTCTCAGACCCGTCAAGTAATCAAGTTCGCAATGACGAGCTTTTTGCCAGAACAATAGCCGGAGCTTCAAAGGAAGAGGCGGCGAAGGTGCCGCGAACCCTGAGTCGCCAAACGTTGATCATTGAGCCCTGGTCGGATGGCTCTTCCCGCTTGCTTTCCCCTTTCTCTTCTTTATATCTTGCTAGTTCCTAGGCACCTTGATTAGACAATTTGGGGCAGTTTTTTGTGAATGAACATTAATTGCAGCCTTTGGGCTCCGAGCGGTTAAGGCCAATCGCCTACTTATATATTGGTCTCTCTTTTTTTTGCTCATTTGCATCACTTCAATTACTTGCATCATTTGCATCACTTGTGTGCTTCTACTTCTCTTTTCCGGCGCTCTTGTGTTTGTCTTGCTCTTCGTGTTTCCTTGCAGCTTGTAACAGATGGACCATCCTCCTGGTTTTTCTCCCTTGCCTGGTAGTTATGCTGCAGATGATCCTCAAACTGTGGCGGTGGTGAGGGTTTACTGGAGAGAGCGTTTGGCTAAGCATCAGGGAGATTGGGCCATGGTCGCCTCTCATCGTTACATCAGCGGTAAGGATGGGCATCCGGTCTGAACCGACGGACCGTGAAAACTATAATGTATGGACTGTGGACCGGACCGGACCGGATTTCATAATTTTTGACATTTAAATTGTTTGATATTACGGTCCGGATCGGACCGGACCGTAAAAATTATGGACCGGACCAGACCGTAAAAGTTACGCCAAAAAATATTTTAAACCTTTTTTTAAAAAAATTTACAGTCCGACCGGTCCGGACCGTAAAAATTATTGTCCAGACCGAACCGGAAATGTAAAAGTCCCGGACCGTGGACCGGATCATAAATTTATGGTCCGGTCTACTTTTGCCCATCCTTAATCGGCGGGCGCCAGCGGACATATACGTTGCTCGCCACCGGCTTCACCCTTGATACCATCTTGTAACTGGATGATGTCGGGGATCCCAACTACAACGTTCGGGAGGTTCATTACTTTCCTTACTCGTCTGAGTTTCCTCGCGTTCTTCGTCGGGTGGAAGACCAGTCTGATGCCGACACGCTCTACGCCCTTAGCTGTCGCTGTACGTGGTTGGGGATCGACTAGCGCCTCCGGGCCTATAGGGCTTCTTCGCGACTCATGTTGCCAGGTTGTATGGGGGCTGCGACTCACGATGCCAGGTTAGGCATCCTGAAATGTGCAGCCGGCCCAACTTTCCTTTTGGCTCATTTGCAATCGGGTTAGGGGCATCCCTTGACTATCCCCGTGAGGGGGGCCCCTCTAGGTTCTCTTTTTTAGGCTTAGTAGCTCTCGACCGGGTGTGCCTCTTGTATGATACCTTTGTAACAGCTTGCTCTCTTCTATCGATGAATAAAGTGCTTTGTTGTTACATTTCTCCTCGTCTTCGCTCTTCTTGCTTTCTTTTACTATTGTCGGGCTACTCCCATCCCCCTGGCTCAGGGGCTTCGCTTTAGCGCGCTGCGCCAATGGAAGCTCGTGGGACAAATAGAGTAGTCGGTCCCTCTTTTTTCATTGCATGCTTTGATAAAGGGTCTTTGCATGCTTTGTTCTGCTTGTGTTGCTCCCTTCCTTCGATTGGCCCTGCATGGCTTGAGCATTTGGTTATGGCTTCAATGTTGCTTTGGGGTGGAGCCCCTTGCCCGCTCGTTCGCGTCCGTCCGTGGTGATTGTCTTGTTGCGTTCTAAGGGTTGTTTCCGACCTTTCAAAGGCTTTCCACCCCATGGGCCTTGGGGTGATATTTCATTGCCAGCCGCTTGTTCTTTCTGCGTTTTTGGGCGGTGTTGTAGCTTCTCCCCCTACTGCATTTATCTTTGCTCTGCTATTTGGGTCCTTCCGTCATTTTTCTTGCTTTTTGTTGTATCTACCTGACTCTATGGTCTTGGTGCTTCCGCCACTTTCTTGCCTTATTGTACTTACCTGGCTCTGCGGTCTTGGTGCTTCCGCCACTTTCTTTCCTTGTGGTATTTACTTGGCTTCACGGTCTTGGTGCTTCCTCCACTTTCTTGTCTTGTTGTGCTTACCTAGCTCTGCGGTCTTGGTTCTTCCGCCACTTTCTTGCCTTGTTGTGCTTTCTTGCCATCTCGTTGCTTTTCTCCAAGCCACGTTACCGTGAGTCATTACTTAATCTTTCTGCTTTGCTCTCGTCGGTTTGGCATTGCCCTTTGCTTTCTCCGCGGACTTGGTCCTGCACTTTTATTGTTTTAGTTGCTTCAATATTGCTTTCGCCCCTTCTCGGGCTCTATGTTGCTTTAATATTGCTCAGTAATGATTTCCCCTCTCCTCGGGCCCAGTATTGCTTGGTATTGCATGGTATTGCTTTAATATTTCTCTCGCCCTCCCCGGGCCCAGTATTGCTTGGTATTGCTTTAGTATTGCTCTCGCCGCTATTTGGGCTCAATATTGCTTGGTATTGCTTTAGTATTGCTCTCATCCCTCCCCGGGCAAAATATGGCTTGTTATTGCTTTAGTATTGATCTTGCCCCTCTCTAGGCTCAATATTGCTTGGTATTGCTTTAGTATTGCTCTCGCCCCTCCTCAGGCTTAGTATTGCTCAAAATTGCTTTCCTGACTCACGCTTATCTAGCTACTAACCGGCCTCGTCGGTGCTTACATTACACATGCCGTTAGGGTTTACATAGGTGTTGCTCTTCCTTGGGTGCTCTTGCCCCTCTCTTGCTTACATGAAGTACTTCTTCAGACGCAAGACATTCCATGTGTTTGGGACCAGGTTGTCGTCCTCCCTCTTTATCTTGTAGGCTCCTTCAGCCACTTGGTGCGAGATGATGTAAGGGCCTTCCCACCTTGGGTCTAGCTTCCCGCCTTCCGTTCTCTTGAGGACTAGATCCCCCTTTTTGAAGCATCAGGGGAGGATTTTCTTGTTGTAGTGCATGGCAATCCTTCTCTTGTATTCGACCTCACGGATCTCGGCTATTTCTCGCACTTCCTCCCTCAATTGTAGTTTCGCGGACATCCTTTCATTGTTGCCCTCCTTGTCATAATGAAAGATCCTCTCATTTGGAAAAAAAGGTGCTCTGCCGTGACAATCGCCTCAACTCCATACGCCAGGCAAAAAGGGGTCTCGCCGGTCCCTTTCCTTGGTGTGATCCTATTGTCCTAGAGAACTAGCGGGAGGATCTCCGCCCATCGCCCCTGCGCCTTGTCTAGCCTTTTCTTCAAGCCGGCCAAAATCTGCCTATTCGCGTTCTCTACCTGCTCGTTTGTTCGTGGGTGAGGTACCGAGGCGAAGCGAAGGCGAATGCCCAGGTTGTCGCAGAATGTCCTCAGCTTCTTCGTGTTGAATTGGGGCCCTCGGTCGGTGACAATATCCTGGGGGAGTTCATAGCGACAAATGGAATTTTGCTAGAGAAATTTCTTTACATTCTCGACTGTGGTAGTTGCCAAGGCCTCCGCCTTGATCCACTTGGTGTAATAGTCAATGGCCACTAGAATGTATTACAGCTGTCCGGGAGCGCGGGGAAAAGGGCCGAGAAGATCCACCCCCCACATGGCGAATGAGCATGGGGCACTCAGTACCCTCATCTCTTGTCCGGGTTGTAGGATGGGGGGAGCGTGAACCTGGCAAGGATTGCAAGACCGGGAGACTTCCATAGCATCTTTTCTCATGGTGGGCCAAAATTAGCCGACACGTTGGGCTTTGTGGGCAAGGGTCCTCCACCCGGAATGGCTGCCGCATGTGTCACTGTTAATCTCCTCAGTGAGTTGACGACCTTGCTCCAGCGAGACGCACTTGAGTCCCGATGAGTTATAGCCTCTCTTGTATGGTCCGCTTCCTTTCATGTAAAAACGTGAGGTGCAGACTTGCAACCTCCGCCTCTCGGTCTAGTCGGAAGAAGAGGTTCCCTTCTCCAAGTATTCCTTCAGGGGTGTCCTCTAGTCAAAGGTTTCACTGATTGCCATGGCTTGCATTCGAATGGTAGGGAGACTCTTGCTTTCCACGCGGGCTACACCCGTAGTACACCCAGCTGATCTGGAACCGAGCTTCGCGAGGGCGTCTGCCGCCGTGTTCTCGGACTTCAGGATGGAGTGTATCTCAAACTAGCGTAAAGCTTTGGACAACATTTTCATCCTCTCACAGTACTCGGGCAAAGTTCCCATCTTTGCCTCATAAATTCCTTGCACTTGGTTAACCACTACCTCAGAGTCGCTGTAACAAGTCTGGCTTTGTGCTCCATTCACTAGGGCTAACTCAATTCCTACCAAGAGACCCTCATACTCTGCTTCATTGTTAGTGGCCTCGAACTCCAGGGCTAGTACGTACTCCATTGTCTCTCCTCCCGGAGACGTGAGAACTAGGTTGGCTCCGCGGCCTCCCTCATTCACCGCTCTGTCAGAAAAGAGTGTCCAACAAGTCAATGCCCCTGTTGCTTCCGCGATGGCCTCATCCCTGAAGCTGGCCTTGATAGCGGGGCGACTCTTGTATGAAATGTCGAACTCCGAGAGCTCTGCTACCCACCTCATCATCCTGCCTGAGAGTGTAGGTCAATGGAGCAGGTTCTGCAATGGGAAGTCTGAGAGGACCTGTATGGGGTGGCCTTAGAAGAACGGTCTCAACTTATGAGCGGCCGTGATTACGGCGAGAGCCAACTTTTCCACAATGACTGCGCTGACTACGGTGTCCCCTACGGCGATGTAAAGTTGGAGCTCCTCTCCAAGTGCAGGAGCTGCCAAGGTGGGTAACCGCTTCAAGTGGCTCTTCAAGTCCTCGAAGGCCGTTGCACACTCCGGCGTCCACTCAAAGTTGTGGACCTTTTGGAGGACCTTGAAGAAAGGGAGACTTCTCTCTGATAGTCGGGCACAAAACCTGCCCAAGTAGTTTACTGCACCCAAGAAGCGTTGCACCTCCTTAAGATTTCGCGGGGCGGTCATTGCCAAGATTGCTTCAACTCTCTCCGGGTTGACGTCGATTCCTCTGGTGCTGACTAGTAAACCTAGAAACTTGCCTGCTTGCACTCCAAAGACACACTTCTCGGGGTTCAGACTCATTCCGTTGCTTCTCAGGGTGTTGAAGACTTCGCGGAGGTCGGCCGCGTGCTCGAAAGCGTATCGACTCTTTACGACGATGTCGTCTAAATAGGCCTCCACCGTCTTGCCTCTCAGATCGCGGAAGATGCGGTCTACGGGCCTCTGGAAAGTGGCCCCTGCATTCCTGAGGCCGAAAGGTATCACGCGATAACAGTAGGTTCCCGCCTCTGTGATGAAAGCTGTATACTCATCGTCTCGGGGATTCATCTTGATCTTGTTGTAGCCGGAGTATGCATCAAGAAATCTTAGGGTTTCATGCCTTGCTGTGGAGTCCACCAGGCGGTCGATAGAGGGGAGCGAGTAGCTATCCTTGGGGCAAACCTGGTTTAGGTCCGTGAAATCTACACACATTCGCCACTTGCCGCTTGATTTCTTGACCATCACCACATTGGCTAGCTAGGTGGGGTATTGAAATTCACGGATGAAAGATCTAATTGCAAATCGAGGAGCTATTGGGCGAGTCCAGGGATGTGTTTGCCTAGACGTCGAAAGATCTAATTGGTATCCCCCAGACGCTAATAACCAATTAGATCTTTCGGCGTCCAGGCAAACACATCCATGGACTCGCCCAATAGCTCCTCGATTTGCTCTTGATCATTCACACCCAGGCGGGTCCCTAAGAACAACCTCTCGTCCTCGTTGCCAAAAAGTGTTATTGCCCTTGTCTCCACGTTCTCTATAATCGGGTGGACTTGCTCACGTACTTCTAGGTCGGCTTGCTCTCGAGTCCCATCTGAGGATCCTGCTTCTGGCTTGAGCTCTTGTACTTGCAAGACTTGCTCCACGAGGCCATTTCCTTTTAGAGTGGTTAAATAGCATGCCCGACTCTCTACTTGCTGGCCTTTCGATTCTCCTACATCCCCGCGGACTTGAAATTTTACCTTGAGGTGGTATACTGATACAACAACCTGGAATTTGTTGAGGGACACTGTAACACCCCTAAATATCTCCTTGAAAGCATTACCACTAGTGACCTCAGATTCCACATCTAAAGCCACCCAAGGCTTAACCAGTTTATACAAAACATAAAACAACATTTATAATACGAAATATCATAACATTTCGTATTAAATCAAAGTCTTGGAGTTACATCCATAATCCAAAAACAACAGAAATATAGAGTAGTCTTAACATAAGACATGTTTAAGACAACGGAAGTCTTTAGAAATAAATGACACAAGGGTCTTGATCGAAACGATCACCATCCAAGGATCTCAACCTTGGTAAAATACTTCAAAATTCCATCTGCCTTCACCGTCGTTTCTAGCCTTCATGGAACTGCAGTTTATCTGATGTGCCGTATGAGATGGATGACACCAGCCAACCATGCAATGGATTATAACTGGTTGGTTAGTCTAATGAAAGACTATGCAAGGGTTAAACAGAAAGGTTCTAAGTAGTCGTATTAGGTTAGACTCATCGCTTCTCGAATAAAAGTCGATGACGATAGTCAACCACCATACTCCTACTGAAATATACGAAAAGGTATGATCAAGAGAAAAGACTCTGAAAGATTGAGTCTTAAGGACACATATGAAGCGAAGACTCCAACGAATTGAGTCTTATCGAAAAGTATGACAATGTTTGGGAACATTATAATTCACACCAGCGTTTTAAAACTGACTTGACTATTTGGGGTCCACGACCAACCTCACCGCATAATGCGAATTCAGATTTGGAAGGTGGACTTACTCTAATCGAAGTCCCGGACGAGTTTCCAAGTTGTACTTCTCGCCCTAAGGTTCATTAATTATGTGCATGACGACACTTATCTTATTTAATTCCAAAACGTATATTCACGTTATAAGCTTTTATCATAATCATCTCACCCCTCAGGATATAGAGATATATAGTCCGGAATAAATCCCTAAAGGTTTGACGCCGGCTAAGCGCACCTCCCCTATACTCGGATAGAGGATAGTCATGACTAGAGAAATGGTGTTAGGGCTTGGACATCCTATCCACCGGGTTATAAAGAAACGGCTACCTCTCAAGGTAAGCAGCGCTCCTACGAATACTCGTGCTAACTATATCTCAAGTGCACATAAAATCCACTGCTAACTATATTTCAAGTTTGCATAAAAATCCACAACAATACCATCACGGTAATAACAAATATAATAGCATTGTTTCTAGCAATATATACAACCTATTATAATATTCATTTTTAATCGTATCATTTTAAGAAAACTGTTCCCAACGAAACCAATAATTCATCCCAATTTAATTAACAATTAAACAATTGATAATTAATAGAAATATGGAATGATAAGCAAAAGCGAACCGCCACTTGCCTTAGGTTAGACGAAAGCTTGAACAAAGCTTAGAGATGACGCGTTTCTGGGTCCGAAGCAGGGACAAATCTTGGGTAACAAATCCCTACGGAACGACCCATAACGAGACCCTAAGTTAGATTCGATAACCAAATATACAAATCTAAGAAGAGACGAAAGGAATCGAAGGAACAAAGCCTCGCTCGAGACCACAAGACCCAAAGCCACACCACGAGCCCAGCCCAGCGCGGGTGCGCCGGCCTTGACCGCGGGTGCGGTGGCGTGACAGTGGCGAGACGACGACGACGAGAACTCACCGTGATCGATGCGTTTGGATTCGATTAGGATGGGCTTCGACTTCCCAACTCCTTGCACTTCCAAACACCACTTGGAGAGTACCTTCTCCTTCTATGGTAGCTCCGGCGACACTCCGGCGAAAGCTTGAGCTTTCCGGTAACAATGGAAATGAGAGATTTGAGAGAGAGAGTTTGAGAGCTGTGATTCAACTCCACTCCAGCTCCTTTCCTTTTATAGCCCAAGCAAGGAGGTCAAGCAACCAAGTGACTGATGGTAGGCACCTACAACGACCGGATGGGACAGTTATAGAGGCGAAGATGACGCGACGTCTGAAGTCCGGCACTACAGAGAAGAAATGATGACACCGCGGGGTGCGGTGAGCCTCCCCAGACCGTCTTACAGAATTGGCCTTCACCGTGGGGTGCGGTCAAGGCCAAATCTGGGCCCTTTTGTCTGGGTTAAGTACGGGTACGAGTTTTTAATCCCGGGTTAAATATATTTGTACTCGATTAACATCTTTGCACCTGAATGAGTATTCTAATCCCCGAAAATACATCGAATGTATTTTATACCACTCAGGAAAATATTACAGAGATCAAACAAATTACAGAGTGTCTGAACTTCTCTGAAATTAATCCGGTTTGTGATACGGGAGTTAGGGAAATTATCAAAATACTCTTTATTAAAATGAGGGGTATTACATCACCTTCCCCTTAAAAGAAGTTTCGACCCGAAACTTGTCCGAATAACCTAAAAAAAAATGAGGCGTTATAAAACTACCCCCTTAAAAAAGGTTTCAACCGCGAAACTAGGCCGAAAACAGGTCGGGAAAGCGTCTAAGCATATCCTCCTCAGTCTCCCAGGTTTCCCAAGTAACATCTTTAGTTCCTGACTTGGACCAGAAAATCCGTACCAATGGTACCACCTTGTTCCGTAACTGCTTCTCACGGCGTTCGAGAATACACACCGGTATCTCCTCGTAGGTACCATTTGTCTGAATCTCGATGTCGTCATAACTCAATACATGAGACTCATCTGGCACATACTTCCTCAACAAGGATACATGGAACACGTTATGTACTGGATGCGCCGATGGCGGCAATGCCAAACGATATGCTAGAGATCCCACTCTGTCAAGGATCTCAAATGGTCCTATGTAGCGAAGGTTAAGCTTCCCACGCTTACCGAATCTAAACACACCCTTTGATGGCAATACTCTGACAAACACTTTTTCACCAACCTCAAACTCGACATTCCTGCGCTTCAGATCTGCATAAGACTTTTGTCGACTCTGAGCTGTCAACATCCTTTGTCTTATCAAAGCAATGTCCGAGGCAGTCCTTTCGACTAATTCTGGTCCGAGCAGAACCTTGTCAGCATTCTCATCCCAACAAATTGGAGATCTGCACCTTCGACTATACAAAGCCTCGAATTGAGCCATCTTTATGGTAGCATGCCAACTGTTGTTGTACGTGAACTCAATCAAACTCAGGTTGTTCTTCCAGCTAGTCGGACGATCGAGTGTACAAGCTCTTAGCATATCGTCCAAGGTCTGGATGGTCCTCTCAGACTGTGCATCCTTCTGAGGATGAAATGCAGTACTGAATCGCAACTCGGTTCCCATGGCCTTGTGTAATTCTTTCCAGAATCTTGACATGAATCGGCCATCTCGATCCGATACAATGGTCTTTGGAGTACCATGCAAACGGACAATCTCGTGTAGAAACACTTTAGATAGCTTCTGGGTTTCCCATGTTGACTTGATAGCCACGAAGTGAGCACTCTTCGTGAGCATGTCAACGATTACCCATATAGCATCCTTTTGACTTTGAGTCTTTGGCAGCCCCATGACGAAATCCATAGCAATATCCTCCCATTTCCATTCTGGCACTAGAAGAGGTAGCAACTCACTACCTGGTCTGCGGTGTTCTATCTTGACCTTCTGACAAGTCAAGCATTTCGCCACAAACTCTGCTACATCCCACTTCATGTTGGGCCACCAGAATTTCTTTCTGAGATCTTTGTACATCTTGCTAGAGCCTGGATGTACAGAATAAGCTGACGAATGGGCCTCCTTCATCACCAACTGGCGAAGGCCATCAACGTCAGACACACAGATCCGGTCCTGAAACCAGAGCGATCCATCTTCCTGAATCACGAAACCGAGAGCTTTCCCGTCCATCACTTCACTGCTTAGCTTCACCATGACTACATCATCAACCTGTTTCTCCCTGATTTGATCAAGTAGCGTGGCCTGAATCTCAAGCATGCTCAGATATCCTCTACGCTGATCGTACAAAACTTCAATCTCACACAACCCTTGGTTCAGCTTGGTCTGAGCAGTAAGTAGAGCCACTACAGTCTCGTGCAGCGTCTTCCGGCTCAATGCATCGGCTACTACATTAGCCTTGCCCGGATGATATAGAAACTCGATGTCATAGTATTTGAGTAGCTCTAACCAGCGACGTTGTCTCATATTCAACTCCTTCTGAGTGAACACGTACTTGAGACTCTTATGATCGGTGAAGACTTGACACCTCACACCATAGAGATAGTGTCTCCAAATCTTTAGCGCAAATACTACAGCTGCTAGTTCTAGATCATGCGTCGGATAGTTTGCTTCATAGGTTTTCAATTGTCTAGATGCGTATGCAATAACCTTGCCTCTTTGCATCAACACACATCCCAAACCACTCTTCGAAGCATCACTATAGACCACATAACCATCATTTCCTTCCGGTAGCGCTAATACTAGTGCAGAGGTCAGACATTGCTTCAGCTTCTGAAAACTGGCCTCGCACTTGTCATCCCAGACAAACTTCTTGTGGACTTTACGGAGCAGACCGGTCATAGGTAGAGCGATCTTATAAAATCCCTGCACGAACCGTCTGTAATATCTAGCGAGTCCTAGAAAATTGTGCACCTCCTTCACATTCTGAGGCCACTTCCAATTGGCTACCGCTTCAATCTTCTGGGGATCAACCATAACCCCATTCTCATTAATCACGTGGCCTAAGAAAGCCATTTCTTTGATCCAAAAGTCACACTTAGACAACTTTGCATAAAGCTGATTTTGTCTAAGGACTGACAAAGTAATCCGAAGATGTTCCTCGTGAGCTTCCACGCTCATGGAATAAATCAAAATGTCATCGATGAAGACCACTAAGAACTTATCCAAGTATTGTTGGAAACATCGATGCATTAGATCCATGAAGACTGCTGGAGCATTTGTAAGTCCAAATGACATGACTACGAACTCATAGTGACCATATCTTGTTCGAAACACAGTCCTCAGAATATCCTCCTCACGAATCCTGAGCTGATGGTAACCAGACCTCAGATCGATTTTGGAAAAGACCTTTGCTCCCTGCAGTTGATCCAACAGATCATCAATCCTCGGCAACATATACTTATTCTTGATCGTGACTTTATTCAACTCTCGATAGTCGATACAAAGTCGAAACGATCCATCCTTCTTCTCGATGAACAAGACCGGAGCGCCCCAAGGTGATGCGCTCGGCCTTATATAGCCCTTCTCAAGAAGATCTTCGAGTTGCTTCTTCAACTCTTGCATCTCAACAGGAGCCATCCAGTATGGTGCCTTCGAGATCGGCGCGGTACCAGGCTCGAGATCAATGGTAAACTCTACGTCACGATACGGGGGTAAACCAGGAATCTCCTCCGGAAAGACATTCGAAAACTCACGGATGACCGAAATATCAGGAATTGAAGGTTCATCATTCTTGGGCTTGTCCAGATAGCATAGGTACCCGACACATCCTTGTCGAAGTAGCTTAAACGTAGCCATCGCATTGATAAGCCTGCCGTTATCAGCGTCATTCTGACCCTTGAACTTGCATACATACTGGCCCCCAGATGACACTGTCACAGTCCTTGAGCTAAAATCGATTACCGCCCCATGACGCATCAGCCAATCCATACCGAGAATAATGTCGTATGGAGCCATGGCTATACATATCAAATCTGCTTCGAACTTCTTACCCTGGATGATAATCGAAAATTCTAATAGACGCTTGGTGCCCACTAAATGTTCACCATTAGGAAGATTTACAATGAAAGGTTCACAAACCTCGTTGCATACTAAGCCTAACTTACTGACACAACTCTCCGAAATGAAAGAATGGGTAGCACCCGAATCAAACAATATACAAATTGAAGTAGAATGAAGGTATAGAGTACCTTGAGCAATTGGAGCATTGGGTCCATCCGCCTCACGCATCTCGTAAAGGCGTTGACCTCTAGAAGCAGGTGGGGCTTTCCCCTTGTTTTGTGCAGTCGTCTGCGCTGAAGGACTAGGAGCCTCCACTGGTCTAGACCTGGGTCGATTATTCTGACTAACAGACCCTTGTTGTGATTCAGCCCCTTTCCGCCTTCTCTGCGGACAGAACGTCTGTACATGGCCCTCCTTTCCACAGCCATAGCACATCTTCTTCTCCTTCGGACACGCATTGCTCTTGTGCCCGAGTGTACCACAATTGTAGCACTGGATCAGATTCTTGCCTTGACCCGACTGTTACGTAGACCCTCCATGAGTCATATCCGTTTTTGCTTTGCCAGACTTGGAAAAATTAGACGGTGGCGCGGGACGCTTGAATCCACTCGCCTGAGGCTGGTTCTGCATTGACCTCTGGCGATTGCGCTTCTTCGTTGACTCCTCCAGAGTCACTTCCAGTTTGTAGGCAGCGTCCACGTACTGCTCCAAAGTAGAGCATCCGTGACGTACCATCAACGGCTTAATATCTGGATTCATCCACTCATGGAAATGCCAGATCTTTTGCTCTTCACTGGACACCTCCGGCCCAGCATACTGTAGCAGGTGATTGAACTTGGCCGCAAGCTCAGTCACTTTCAATCCATCCGTCTTTGGATAGAGGAATTCCTTGTGTTTTTCTTCCCTCATATCTTGGGAGAAGAAACGATCAGTCATCTTGGCCTTGAACATCCCCCAGTTCAAACCAGGGTGATCAGCTAGGCCGGTACCTTCCCACCACTCGCTAGCTACCTCCTTCAGCTGGAGGGAAGCAATGTGTACCTTCTCAGCTTCAGTGCACTCAACATTGCGGAACAATCGTTCCATGTGCGAGAACCAATGTGTCACCCTGACTGGCTCTCCTTTCCCATCATAGCTATCAGGCCTCATAGAGCTTATGGCCTTCAGTGCTCGGCCATAGTCGCCTCTATTCCTGACCGCTTCCTCTTGGGGTATATGGATATTAGGCTCTTCAAATCTAGGAACCGCTGGGGTAATTGGCACAGCTTGTGCTTGAGGCGCGTTTGGTCGCATAAGGTCTGTGAATGCTTGCATCACAATTCCCCGAATAGCCTCTATTGCTACTACATCAAATACCATTGGAGCGTTGACCGAAGCTTGGTCATTGCCCCCTGGATTGTTATTAGAAGCAGTCTCGTGTTCATCCACAGGGTTCGCAGTGTTCCTCATATTTGGTCTAGGGTCATTGCTTAGCCCAGCACCAGCACGAATGGTGTTCCTTGTGTTCACCATCGGTTTACCGATCAAATTCCAAGTATTTTATAACATTAATATCATTCCAATGTACTCAATCTAATAAAATCACTTAGAATAGATCAAACTTGGTAATTTTCATTGATAAGCTCAAACTAAGCTAATAAGTTCTACAAAAGGGATCTCCCGAGCGTCAAGACAAAATTGCTCGGAGACTTAGGTTCTTAACAAAACGAACACTGAAATACAAGAAAAGAAACTGCTAATCAGCACTGGCCCAATCATGGCGCCCTGAAACGATTCCTGTAATCACAGCTCCTCATACATGGCTTCTTCGAACGGGGTTTACCATCGGAATCTGGTGATGGACTTCTCACCCTGCTCGGTCCTAGAGCACATGGCTCATTCCTTGTCATTGCCCTTCTTCGAGCATGCTCAACCGCCTCATCCATCTGACGGCGCTCTTCAGGGGAAATCATCTGACTCAGGCGAAGTGCCTCTCGCGAGTCAGGGCTCAACCTCAACCTCCTCTGAGCAGGAATAGGTTGTGAGTCCTCAGATGCATTTTGTGGATCACTCCTTCTTCTGATGCCAAACTCAGCATAGAGTGTCTCCCAATTGGCCGGAGTCAATGGTGAGTACTCTCGCTCAGGCGGCAACTCCGGACTTGGATAGATAAACTCCATCTTCGGGTCCTCGCTGCCTACCAATAAGCGCTCTAAGCCATCGGACTCGTGGCCCTGATCCTCGAGGTCCTCTTCGGGGTCCTCCTCTGGATCCTCCTCTGGATCTTCTTCAGGATCCTCTTCGGGAATCGACTCGATCATAAAGTCATCGTCGTAGTACCCTCTTGCGTACTCTGACGGATAACCCTCATCCCTAGTGTCCTCCCTTGGCTCCTCTTCGGGCTCTACCACAGGAACCTCGGTTTTATTGGACACTAGAACTACCAACTCAGGGAGTACGGTCTTCACCTCCTCGGGTGGACTACTAGATTCTCCGATCTCAAAGCATCGCAGGGGAATTGGAAACTCAAGCCTCATTGGAGATGGCAGAGCCACCTCGGCTTCTTCCGAGTCCCTCTAAAGAGAAAAACATGCACCCATAACCTACGGGTGACGAGAAGAGAGTTAGTCTTTCTAAATATAGAAGCGAACTTACTATATCAGATTAAAGAAAAGGCACGACTAGAACGGCAATTTTTTTTTCAAGCGAAATTTTTTATTTGGAAATTCAAATCCTTCGAAAATATTTTTCAGTTCAAAACGAGTAAATGGTTTATAAAATCCCAACCCGTTTTTACAAAAAAAATCGGCTCTGATACCAAATCTGTAACACCCCCAAGTATCTCCTTGAAAGCATTACCGCCAGTGACCTCATATTCCACATTTGAAGCCACCCAAGGCTAAACCAGTTTATACAAAACATAAAACAACATTTATAATACGAAATATCATAACATTTCGTATTAAATCAAAGTCTTGGAGTTACATCCATAATCATAAAACAACAGAAATATAGAGTAGTCTTAACAGAAGACATGTTTAATACAACGGAAGTCTTTAGAAATAAATGACACAAGGGTCTTGATCGAAACGATCACCATCCAAGGATCTCAACCTTGGTAAAACACTTCAAAATTCCATCTGCCTTCACCGTCGTTTCTAGCCTTCATGGAATTGAAGTTTATCTAATGTGCCGTATGAGACGGATGGCACTAGCCAATCATGCAAGGGAATATAACCGGTTGGTTAGTCTAATGAAAGATTATGCCTGGGTTAAACAGAATGGTTCTAAGTAGTCGTATTAGGTTAGACTCATCGCTTCTCGAATAAAAGTCGATGACGATAGTCAACCACCATACTCCTACTGAAATATATGAAAAGGTATGATCAAGAGAAAAGACTCTGAAAGATTGAGTCTTAAGGACACATATGAAGCGAAGACTCCAACAAATTGAGTCTTATCGGAAAGTATGACAATGCTTGGGAACATTATAATTCACACCAGCGTTTTAAAACTGACTTGACTATTTGGGGTCCACGACCAACCTCACCGCATAATGCGAATTCAGATTTGGAAGGTGGACTTACTCTAATCGAAGTCCCGGATGAGTTTCCAAGTTGTACTTCTCGCCCTAAGGTTCATTAATTATGTGCATGACGACACTTATCTTATTTAATTCCAAAACGTATATTCACGTTATAAGCTTTTATCATAATCATCTCATCCCTCAGGATATAGAGATATATAGTCGGGAATAAATCCCTAAAGGTTTGACGTCGGCTAAGCGCACCTCCCCTATACTCGGATAGAGGATAGTCATGACTAGAGAAACGGTGTTAGGGCTTGGACATCCTATCCACCGGGTTATAAATAAATGGCTACCTCTCAAGGTAAGCAGCGCTCCTACGAATACTCGTGCTAACTATATCTCAAGTGCACATAAAATCCACTGCTAACTATATTTCAAGTTTGCATAAAAATCCACAACAATACCATCACGGTAATAACATATATAATAGCGTTGTTTCTAGCAATATATACAACCTATTATAATATTCATTTTTAATCGTATCATTTTAAGAAAACTGTTCCCAACGAAACCAGTAATTCATCCCAATTTAATTAACAATTAAACAATTGATAATTAATAGAAATATGGAATGCTAAGCAAGAGCGACCGCCACTTGCCTTAGATTAGACGAAAGCTTGAACAAAGCTTAGAGATGACGAGTTTCTGGGTCCGAAGCAGGGACAGATCTTGGGTAACAAATCCCTACGGAATGACCCATAACGAGACCCTAAGTTAGATTCGATAACCAAATATACGAATCTAAGAAGAGATGAAAGGAATCGAAGGAACAAAGCCTCGCTCGAGACCACAAGACCCAAAGCCACACCACGAGCCCAGCCCAGCGCGGGTGCGCCGGCCTTGACCGCGGGTGCGGTGGCGTGACAGTGGCGAGACGACGACGACGAGAACTCACCGTGATCGACGCATTTGGATTCGATTAGGATGGGATTCGACTTCCCAACTCCTTGCACTTCCAAACACCACTTGGAGAGTACCTTCTCCTTCTATGGTAGCTCCGGCGACACTCCGGCGAAAGCTTGAGCTTTCCGGTAACAATGGAAATGAGAGATTTGAGAGAGAGAGTTTGAGAGCTGTGATTCAACTCCACTCTAGCTCCTTTCCTTTTATAGCCCAAGCAAGGAGGTCAAGCAACCAAGTGACTGATGGTAGGCGCCTACAACGACCGGATGGGACAGTTGTAGAGGCGAAGACAATGCGACGTCTGAAGTCCGGCGCTGTAGAGAAGAAATGATGACACCGCGGGGTGCGGTGGCCTCACCGCGGGTGCGGCGAGCCTCCCCAGACCGCCTTATAGAATTGGCCTTCACCGCGGGGTGCGGCCACTTGACCGCAGGTACGGTCAATGCCAAATCTGGGCCCTTTTGTCCGGGTTAATTACGGGTACGAGTTTTTAACCCCAGGTTAAATATATTCGTACTCGGTTAACATCTTTGCACCCGAATGAGTATTCTAAGCCCCGAAAATACATCGAATGTATTTTATACCACTCAGGAAAATATTACAGAGATCAAACAAATTACAGAGTGCCTGAACTTCTCTGAAATTAATCCGGTTTGTGATACGGGAGTTAGGGAAATTATCAAAATACTCTTTATTAAAATGAGGGGTATTATAGACACCCGCCCTAAAATTGCATTGTATGCGGAGGGTATCCTCATGACCATAAAGTCTACCGACTCGGACTTACATGAGCTTCCCTCATCCCCCAGGATGAGGTCCAGGGTGACGATACCAGAGACGGCGACCCTCTCTCCTAAGGAACCGACCAACGAGCAATCGATGGGTCGGAGCTTCGCGAGCGGGATTTCTAGTTGCAAAAAGGCATCCCAGTATAGAATCTCGGCGGCGCTTCCCATGTCAATCATGATTCACTTGACTAGCTTGGTCCCGAACTGGGCATGTATGACCAAGGGGTCATAGTGAGGCGTTTCTACTGCCTCCGCGTTCGCCTCTGTGAAGGAGAGTTGGTGCCCCACCGGCGAGCTATTAGGGGTGTTCATCGGGTTCAGTTTTTGTTTTTTTTGGATCGAACCGATTATATTCGGTTCGGTTTTCGGTTCGTATAAAAATAATATTTGGTTTTCGGTTTGGGTTCGGTTCGGTCAAAACCGATTATTTTTAAAAATAATAAAAACCTAGATTTCTAGGTAAATTAGTCCAACCTTATTCGGTTCGATCCAAGTTCGATCCAAGTTCGGTCCAGTTCGGTTTAGTTCGGTCCAAGTTTGGTCCAACTTCGGTCTAGTTCAGTCCAAGTTCGGTTTGGTCTAATTCGGTTTTGTGCACTAAAAATTGCTTCAATAACCTAAATTAAGATAATTTCAAAATGTTTGGTTTTTTCGGGCCAAAACCAAACCGAACCGAATAAAACCGCACCAAACCAAGTATGTTCAGTTTTCGCTCCACACAATTCCGAGATTTGGTTTCGGTTTTATTCGGTTCGGTTTTGGCCCGATGAACAAACCTACGAGCTATTGGCTACACTGAGTACTGGCATTCTTGGGCGGTGCCTTCCTCCTCACGCGTATCTCCGCACGACCCTCATGCTTTCCCTCCACGGGCTTGCACTGCCCACGATTGTTACTATGCACCCGTCCGGGGGAGGGAAGTTATCTCTTCGCAGAGGGGGCGGGGGAGGCGTCGGGTTCTTGCTCATTCCTCTACTCATTGCTCTGTAGCCTCGGGCGAATAGAGACCCCAAAGTGGGCTTTTTCGTCGGGGATCCATACCCCATGCACTCATTGTTGCCTTGCATTCTGGATTGATGGTACGAGCAGAACTTCTGGAGAGGTTGCCCTTGCTGGGGTGCTGCTTGAGACTTGGAGCGGTTGAGAAAGGGGTTGTGTTGCTGGAGTGGTGGGTTCATCGACAATGTATGTACTGGAGCTCCCTCTTGGGCTTTGCCCTTGTCGGTGGCCGTGGCAAGCCTCCTCTGTTCCCACTGACCATGGTACCTCTCCTTAGGTTCATTCCGGGGTGCACTCGAGGGTCCGCGGTTCAAGCTCACCATCTCTTCAGCTCTGATGTGAGTGTTGGTCTTATCCAACAATTTGGAGTAGGATGCGGGCTCTTTCTTGGTGACCGAGAACTTAAAGTCCGAGTTTGTGATCCCTTGTATGAATGCGATCTTGTCCACCTTCTCGTCGAAGTCGCACACTTGTATTACCTCAGTCGTGAACCTCTTCACGTACGAGGCTAGGCTCTCCGCTTCGCGCTGTCTCAAGGCGAAGATTTCTTGCATCATATGGCGTCTCCTCCTCGAGCTTCCAAAGTGTGTTAGGAATGACTCCTCCGGCTGGGGGAAGTTGCCAATTCTCCCCACCGGAAGGTTGATCATCCATGTAAGGGCCGCTCCAGTAAGCGAGCTGGGGAATAACTTGCACATAGTCAGCCCGTCCACCCGGCAAGACAACATAACGTACTTGTATTTCGAGATGTGGTCTTGAGGATCGCCCTCACCGGCATACTCTCCCATGGTTGAAATCGCGCTAGTGTCAAGATGAGGGATTGCCATTAGTACCTCGTTTGTGAAAGCGATGGAGCCGTACAGTGTCGGGAGGTCGGTGAGGTCCTGGAGTACTTCGGGCCTATCCGTGGCTGGATGAGGGCTCCGCGTGTGAGAACCTATTTCTTCTCTCATGGTTATGATGCATATCGGATGCATTGGCCGCTGGAGCTGGCCGGTTGGTGATGTGAATCAAGTCTCCAAGAGGAGCCTCTCTTCACGGCTAGGGTTCAATCGTGGCTACCAAGGCAAGGCTTCTTCTCTCCGGGCTCCAACTAGCTCTTGTTGGCTCCTTGAAGGCTGGATGAAGGCGGAAGCAAAGCGAGATGTTCTTGAGGGCATCCGAGAAGAACAAGGCCAAGGGAACCTCTAGAGGAGGTTCCTTGGTTGGGTTTTCGTGAAGTAAGAACAAGAGAAAGATCTTTGTGAGTAAGAGATGCGTTTGATTGAGAGAGAGGGGAAAAAGAGGGAGTTGGAAGATAGATTGGATAACTTGGGGAGGTATTCCTCAACCCAAATTGGATTTCCAATTCAATAATCTTCAACTAGGTTACAAAGGAAGCCAACACTTGGCTTAAATAGACAAAGACAAGGGGAGTGGCAAACATGGCCTTGCTAACTAATGGGTTGTGGCCCATTTGCAAATGGCCCAACATGCCCAAAAAAAAAAAACAATAATAAAGACTACTACTACAAATAGTAAGCTAGGATAAGAACCCCTAAGTGGGTCCGGATAGGCACGGATGTGGATGGCATACATCACGACTAATGGCAAGACAAGTCATGACGTCGAAGACATCAAGCCAAGGCATCAGGGTGCCAAGGGCCTAAGAGCCAAGGTGCGAGGGTAATGCCGAGGCATATCACTCTTCCCATCTTAGCTTCGAAGCGTCCTCACTTTGATTGTGTAGGGAGGCCGGGGAGTGGCGAAATCATGGTGGCGCATCTCCCCTTCTTAAAGGTGAAGGTGGAGTGAGGCAGATCGCCACTAAGAAACGTAGGTACAACCATACAAGAACCGTCGTCGGGAGGCTCCTTGGGCACACGAACATGAGAGGGCACATGGGCGAGCCACATGCGCGGGTCTGGTGCCGGCGACATGCCAAGAAGCGGCACATGGTCAAGGCGGCATACCGGGGCCGGTGAAGGCATGAACATTGCGGCCGGCGGGGGCGCGGGCACCAGGGCCGGTGGGGGCGCGGGCACCGACCTAGGTAAGGGTAACGGGGCCGGCGGGGGCGCGGGTATTGGGGGCGGAGGGGGCACGGGCACCAGAGTCGACGGAGGCGCAAAAATTGGAGCCGGCGGAGGCGCAGGCAGCGGGGCCGGTGGGGGCGCGGGCGCCGAAACAGGAGGAGGCGCGGGCACCGGAGTCGACGGAGGCGCGGGCATCGAAGTCACCGGAGGCGCGGGCCTCAGAGCCGGTAGAGGCGCGGGCACCGGGGCCGGTGGGGGCGCGAGCGTCGGGATAGGCGGAGGCGCGAGCATCAAAGCCAGCGGAGGCACGGGCCTCAGAGTTGGCGGAGGCGCGGGCAGCGGGGCTGGTGGGGGCACGGGCGCCGGGTAGGTGGAGGCGCGGGCACCGGAGCCGATAGAGGGGTGACAAGAGAGGCTCGACCATAGGTGCTCTTGCAAGCTAGTATGGACTCGGGGGTGTAGCGCTTAGCCACGAGATAGACGAGTTGAGCCCATGTGTCCACGATACGCAAACCGTGATTACGACGAATGCCTTGGAGCAAACCCACCAATCCCAAGCATCGTCGGTGAAACACCCGGTGGCAATGTACACGTGATCATAGTAATAGGTGGAATGGTGAAACACATATGCCGTGTGGCGCACCCACTCCAAAATACCCTCCTCGTCTTCGTAGCCATCAAAGGTGCGGAGGCGCAACCTTGAGCCACGGTGTGGGCACCGGCTAGGGGCGCCATGATCACCTAGGTAAGACATGATCTCAAGCAAGACATCAAGACCTCAAAGTAAAGACAAACAAAGCAAGCACAACTTTTCTAACAAGTTTCTAAATTCCACTCAAAAAGCTAACAAGATGTGTGGGAAAAGTTGATGTTGGCCTTTGCTTCTTGATCAGCTCTACTTTGTAGTGCTTATCTAGGAGTTGTTACCGGTGTTTAGGGTGCCACTTATAGGGATTTAATTTAGAGCACAACTGTGGAGTATGTAGTTGGAGAGATGAAGTGTGGATATGGTGGTTTGAAGAAGCTAATTGAAGACATCCAGAAGACGAGGAAAAGACTACCTGAGGAGACGAAGAAGAATAGAAGAAGAGCCACACAAATGAGCCAAGAAGAGGCTGCCGCGACCAACCGCGACCAAGGGCGAAGTCACGAGGCGGCCGCGGCGAAGGAGACAACGCGGAGCCAGCGAAGGCCATTTCCGCGGGCGCGGATTCTCCACCGCGACCGCGGAATATTCCAAAGGCGAACAAGTTGAGAGCTTCGATCTATTTTCCGCGACCGCGGATTCCTTTCTGCGGTCGCGGAAGCACACGGGAGCGAGCCGTCAGATTTTTCCAAACTTTTTGCCTTTTTGCTTTTCCGACTTTTCTTTATTTTTATTATTTTCGATACATTATTCTAGTTTCCTTTTAGATGAGGTCTGTGATCTTGGGCTTTAGGTTAAGTTTATTTAACCTAAATTCTACAGCCTATATTCATCATCCATCAGTGAAGTTTTACATTCAGCATTGTTTTTCCTTTGAAGTTATGAAGAACTAAGCACTTTTGCTTAGTCCGACAATTGAAGCCTAAAGTTTGTATTTGATTGTGAGGTTATTCCTTTCCTTTATCCTTGAATGTTATTAATTATTTTATGCTTCATCCAATTGAGTTATATTGATTTCTCTAGATTAGCTACCTAGTTTTATCGATATTATTCATACTGCAGGATTAGGATCTTAAATAGTATTGGTTGGAACTAACTCATCAGTTGTTGTGATTATCATTATTAATATTAGTTTCCCTAGCCTGACAACCTAGTTGAGATTAGTATTATCTATAGTGTTAGTTACCTCTTTCTGGTCAACTTGTTGAGATTAATATTATTCATCCCTAATTTAGAAGTAGCAACCACGATTTACTGGAACGAGTTGTGAATGTTTATTGTGAAGAGAATTAATTGCATGTCAAGTACTGACGAGTTGTTAAGTATTGCATGAGCCTATCTATTCCTGAGCTTATTATGCTGTTAGATTTATCTTGATAGTTTCTTGATTGGTTTAATAGTTAGGGTTACCAGGCCGAGTTGGATTGGTAACTCTTTCAGAACATGGATTAGGACATTCATGAGGATTGAGGACTAGGAATAATTAATGATCAATCAACCAAACTGAAGGTGGATATTTGTATGGCTAAGTGATTTTCCCTAATTGATTTCATCTTTGTTTTTATTTATTTCACTTTATTTTGTTATTTACAAACCAACCAACCAAAACCCCCCAATGTTACCATTGCATGCAAATCTACATAAAGAAAACAACTTCTCCTTGTGGGATTCGACCCTTGCTTGCCCAAACTACTAGTTTAGGTTTGTTAGGATTTATTATGACCAGGTTAACACGACTAAAACCTGCCTGTCAAATTGGCGCCGTTGCCGGGGAGGCAAGTTTTGTTTTTCTTTGTGTGTCTGTTTTTGTGTGGACCTATCTTACGGTCCACACCCGTGCTACTGATTTCTTTTTCTTTTCTTTTTTGAATTTGATATAGAAATGGAGTTCTGGGGAGAGCCGCGATATGACCCATACTCCTACGCATACAACCCTGGGTGGAGAGATCACCCCAATTCGAGTTATGGGTACCAACAATACCCTCCATATGGTCATGACTACCAGGAGTTTTACCTGGGGCTACATCCGTTCTACCAGCAGGGTACTCCACAGCAGTACAGTCCAGCCTACGAGCATAGCCCGCCAGTGTCCAATCCAAGTCCCTCCATGTCTACTGAGGGGATGCTCCACAACTTACAGAATTCGATGGATCATATGGTTCAAACAGTGAGCAAATTAGAGGCCATGACATCGGCAAAACCACTTTCTCACCCAGCAGTGCACCAAGAGGAGAATTCCTTCTCGATGGGCATACGAAGTACTGAGGAGTTGCTTGTCGCCCCCTTAGCTGAAAGGGAAGAGCAAATTAGAGAGACAGGAGCTGAATACAACGAGATATTGGAAGAAGAGAACTCGAGTTCGCAGGAGGTGTCCCTCGACAGCGGTTCACTCAGGGAGTTGGGCCTTCCAGACGATATTTGGGACCGCGTGGTGCTATCTGAAGAAGAGTACTTTTTGGGACTGGAGGAATTCAGCGACCACGAGGAGGAAGGCCGCGACCGCGGCATGACTACTGGCGAGAAGGACGAAATCGACGCAAATCCGCGACCGCAGTAGGAGACCCGCAACCGCGGAAAAAGCAAGGACGAAAAAGAGGAGCAAGTCGAGCATTTTCCGCGACCGCGGCAGGAGATCCGCGACCGCGGAAAAGGGGCTGAAGAAGGCGATCAGGTCAACAATTTTCCGCGACCGTGGCCACCAATCCGCGACCACGGAAATACCCCAGAAGCATCCTCTCCCCTCGAAGCTGCATACGACGCACATGTGTGCCCCTACTTCCCTCCGCTCGGATCAGTAAAGCCTCGCGCACCCTTCCCTGAAGCTCTGAAGGACACCAGAAAGGTGGAGAATGACAAGGATATATTTGACACCTTCAGTAACTACGAGGCAAACATTCCATTGTTCAAAAAAGGGGAATCACAAGAAGGAAATGGGGATTCAAAAGGCAAATTCCTCTACGCTGGATACGGGGCAGGATAAGCATGCAGCCCCTGAGATGTTGGGTAGGCCATTTCTAAAGATGGCAAGTGCAATCATGGATGTACACAGCGGTTCACCCATCAGGAAGTGCAGGGAAATAGGGGAAAGGCTCAATATAGAGCACACAAAGAGGCATCCCCCTGATATAGACCTCAGGAGTTCAAGTGATAGGAGCAACCCGAGTTGAGGAGATTGAGTACCATGTCGAGCCACGACGTTAACTAAGGCGTTGTCCGGGAGGCAACCCGAAGTATGTACTTCTTTTCTTGTCTTTTCATTCCTTGTTTTTATTTACATTTGTTTTAGTATGTTTTTGCTTTTGTTTTTGTTTTTGTTTCGAACTAACCTGTAGGGAGGAGGCCCGAACCATATTGAAGAAGGTGTTGCCCACACCAATGTAAGTCCTCCTATTGCCTTGCCCTTGGGAGAAAAAAAAAGTTCGACCGAAGGCCAGCTGTCCGGAGTTCCCCATGGAGATGGTGTGCATCATGTTGTCACGGAGGAAACATTAGCCCCACACATTATTTGGCAACGATGATGGCCCTACAATTGACAGTTGAGGAGGACGAACACCAGGGCCCATACCACGATTACATCTGGGCCTATTTTTGTGTTCATTGAAGGCCATGCAACCCCGTTCCCTTGATTTACCACTTCTCACCAGAGTGATTCCTTTTGGTTGCATGGTAGGAGTTGATTGAGTTGAAGGCCGTGTATCCCTGATTTCCTTGATGACCACTACACATTACAGTGGTTCCCTTTGGTTGCACGGTAGAGATGAGTTAAAGACCGCCGCAACACCAGAGACCTGAGCGTTCATTGCTTTACCGCCAGCAATAACTTCCGTGTCCGAGCCAACTTAACGATGTTTGTGAGTTATTTTTTGCTTTTCCCTGTGCTTCTATTCTTTTTGTCTTTCATTACATTGAGGACAATGTAATGAAAGACAAAAATAAAAAGAAAATAGATGGAGGTTATGATTAGATTTTATTCTTTTTGCTTTTCCCTGTGCTTCTATTCTTTTTGTGCTTCTATTTTTTGCTTTTCCCTGTGCTTCTATTCTTTTTGCTTTTCCCTGTGCTTCTATTCTTTTTGCTTTTCCCTGTGCTTCTATTTTTTGCTTTTCCCTGTGCTTCTATTCTTTTTGTACTTGTTGCGTCATTGAGGAGAAAAATAAAAAGAAAATGCCAAAATTAGAAAAAGGCAAAAAAAGAAATCCTGGGAGAAGTCGAAAACCCGAAAGGGCGGCTTAAGTAATAAGCAGGTGGCTTGGACCAGCATTAGGCTGGGGTAATATGAAGTCAAGAGTGATGTGAGTTATATATGAGCCCATCTATTGAAAAATAAAATGAATGGCTTGGTGAAAACCCGAAAGGGCGCCTTGGCAAAATGAGTGAAAAGAAGAAGAGTGATTATTAGGAATCATCATTTTACCTGGCGTGGTGACATAAGAAGAGGTGATATAAGGAGGTTTCGGGTAGGTCACTCGAGCGATAAGAAGATAGATGGAGGTTATGATTAGATTTTATTCACTCTATGGTGTTTAGGATAAGCTTGGGGGAAGTATTTTGCTTTCCTTTTAGCTTAGTTGTGTGTGGTGTTGATTGGTGTTGTGTTGTATGTTGTGTTGTGCATATTGTATTGGTACTTGGAGATTCATGTTAGGTGCAATTCTTAGTGGAGATGATTTTTCTACGCTTCCTGAGACCTTGGGGATTTGATTGGAGGAGTAGGTTTCTTTTAGCTTACTCGAGGACGAGCAAGGTTTAAGCATGGGGGAGTTTGATCAGCTCTACTTTGTAGTGCTTATCTAGGAGTTGTTACCGGTGTTTAGGGTGCCACTTATAGGGATTTAGAGCACAACTGTGGAGTATGTAGTTGGAGAGATGAAGTGTGGATATGGTGGTTTGGAGAAGCTAATTGAAGACATCCAGAAGACAAGGAGAAGACCACCTGAGGAGACGAAGAAGATTAGAAGAAGAGCCACACAAATGAGCCAAGAAGAGGCTTCCGCGACCAAGGGCGAAGTCACGAGGCGGCCGCGGCGAAGGAGACAACGCGGAGCCAGCGAAGGCCATTTCCGCGGGCGCGGATTCTCCACCGCGACCGCGGAATATTCCAAAGGCGAACAGGTCGAGAGCTTCGATCTATTTTCTGCGATCGCGGATTCCTTTCCACGGCCACGGAAGCACACGGGAGCGAGCCGTCAGATTTTTCCGAACTTTTTGCCTTTTGACTTTTTCGACTTTTCTTTATTTTTATTATTTTCGATACATTATTCTAGTTTCCTTTTAGATGAGGTATGTGATCTTGGGCTTTAGGTTAAGTTTATTTAATCTAAATTCCACAGCCTCCATTCATCATCCATCAGTGAAGTTCTACATTCAGCATTGTTTTTCCTTTGAAGTTATGAAGAACTAAGCACTTTTGCTTAGTCCGACAATTGAAGCCTAAAGTTTGTATTTGATTGTGAGGTTATTCCTTTCCTTTATCCTTGAATGTTATTAATTCTTTTATGCTTCATCCAATTGAGTTATATTGATTTCTCTAGATTAGCTACCTAGTTTTATCGATATTATTCATACTGCAGGATTAGGATCTTGAATAGTATTGGTTGGAACTAACTCATCAGTTGTTGTGATTATTATTATTAATACTAGTTTCCCTATCCTGCCAACCTAGTTGAGATTAGTATTATCTATAGTGTTAGTTTCCTCTTTCTGGTCAACTTGTTGAGATTAATATTATTCATCCCTAATTCAGAAGTAGCAACCATGATTTACTGGAACGAGTTGTGAATGTTTATTGTGAAGAGAATTAATTGCATGTCAAGTACTGACGAGTTGTTAAGTATTGCATGAGCCTATCTATTCCTGAGCTTATTCTGCTATTAGATTTATCTTGATAGTTTCTTGATTGGTTTAATAGTTAGGGTTACCAGGCCGAGTTGGATTGGTAACTATTTCAGAACAGGGATTAGGACATTCATAAGGATTGAGGACTATGAATAATTAATGATCAATCAACCAAATTGAAGGTGGATATTTGTCTGGCTAAGTGTTTTACCCTAATTGATTTCATCTCTGCTTTTATTTATTTCACTTTATTTTGTTATTTGCAAACTAACCAACCAAAACCCCCCATTGTTACCATTGCATACAAATCTACATAAAGAAAACAACTCCTCCTGTGAGATTCGACCCTTGCTTGCCCAAACTACTAGTTTAGGTTTGTTAGGATTTATTTTGACCAGGTTAACACGACTAAAACCTGTCTGTCACTTCTTTTGTGGGAAGTCACATGCAATGGTCAAACTTGAAGACAAGGATGTTTTTGGGAAAAGGGAATGTTGGACTTTGCTACTTTAGTCCAAGTCACATGGAAGGTTAAGCTCTTAGAACAAAGCCTAAAACAGACACTAGACAATAAATGTGAAGGTGGAAAGTGGATATTAGACCTTCCTCTTTGGTGGAAGTCACATGCAAAGGAAAATGAGCATGAAAATCAACCAAGGAGCTTCTTCTTCAACCTTTGACAAGGCAAGGGACGGCTGGTGGTTATGGAGGCAAGGTTGGTGGCGACAGGGTGGCAGGTGGTGGAGGCGCGGTGGTTGGTGGTGGTGACAAGGCGGCGTAAGGCAACTTTTTGGCGTTTTGGACTGAAATTTTGTGGACATGATGGGAATGACAAGGGGAGTTGGAAAATGAGTGAAATAATAAAAAATGAGAGAAAAAGATGCACTTACTTGGCCGTTGAGCTCTGATACCAGTTGATGTGAATCAAGTTTCCAAGAGGAGCCACTCTTCACGGCTAGAGCTCGATCGTGGCTAGCAAGGCAAGGCAAGGCTTCTTCTCTCCGGGCTCCAACTAGCTCTTATTTGCTCCTTGAAGGCTGAATGAAGGCGGAAGCAAAGGGATATGTTCTTGAGGGCAGCCGAGAAGAACAAGGCCAATGGAACCTCTAGAGGAGGTTCCTTGGTTGAGTTTTCGTGAAGTAAGAACAAGAGCAAGATCTTTGTGAGTAAGAGCTGCGTTTGATTGAGAGAGAGAGAGAGAGAGAGAGAGAGAGAGAGAGAGAGAGGAGAAGGAAAAAGTTGGAGTTGGAAGATAGATTGGATAACTTGGGGAGGTATTCCTCAACCGAAATTGGATTTCTAATTTAATAATCTTTAACTAGGTTACAAAGGAAGCCAACACTTAGCTTAAATCGACAAAGACAAGGGGAGTGGCCAACATGGCCTTGCTAACTAATGGGATGTGGCCCATTTGCAAATGGCCCAACATGCCCAAAAGGGAAACAATCATAATAAAGACAACAAGTTCATAAAGACTACTACTACAAATAGTAAGTTAGGATAAGAACCCCTAAGTGGGTCCGGATAGGCGCGCAATGGGGCGCGGATGTGGATGGAATACATCACGACCAATGGCAAGACAAGTCATGATGTTGAAGGCATCAAGCCAAGGCATCGGGGTGCCAAGGGCCTAAGAGCCAAGGTGCAAGGGTAATGTCAGGGCCTATCAATTGAGGACTGCTTGCTACGCAAGTCTGGCCTGCCTCGCTCCTCTTGGGGACAGAGGGAGGTTTAGAGTAGCTGGTTCGGGAGTTGGCATGTATCTTTACCCATAGGGTGGGTACGACTCTTGTGGAAACCAATATTAAGGGTACGGCTCCACTGGTGCATGAATGGGGTGCTCCCTGAGGTGCGTACGGGCCCTAAAAAGCAGGGCCTCTGTACTGCCACCCTTGGAACCCCTGGAAGTGCTCTTCCTCCATGTTCATTAAAGGGTGTTGCGTGCTCGGGGTTTGGGGCTCGTTAAACCCAGTTTGGCTGGTGCGGTTGGTGGACTCGGTCTGACATGGCCAGAGGTGAACTAGCTATGTCAGGAGTCCCCACGATTGGCGCCAGTGTGATCATTTGGTTTTCCGCGAGGAAGCAATTGGCGATTCACACGAAACCAACTCCGGCTCGTCTCTCCCGGAGGCCTCTCTCCCCATTCTCTGTCTCTGCCTGGCTGCCTACGGTCATGCCAGATGTCGTTCGGTCTCGAGCTTCAATTTGAAAAAGAAGAGGCACTCGAGGGTGACCCCGGGCTTGCCACTCCGATGCTCAAGTCAGTGCTCAACTCGCGAATGGGGCATAAAGGGCGGTGGAGTATAGAGTACGGTGAAGCTACAGTGGCGGAAAGAGTGTAGGCTACGGTGGAGCAACAGTGACAAAAAGAGTATAGAGTACGAGAGTTTCGGTGTTAGCCAATGGTGTGGGAGAGAGAGGCCAACCAGAGAAAGGGTCGAGAATACCCTTTCTAGTAACAGCCTCCCCCTTATATACCTGAGGGCATGTGGCCCTTTTGTTGCGCAGCCGGCCCAAGCCGTGATGAGAGTACTCGGACCGCACGGCCGGGCAGGGTTGAAAGGAGCCGGCAGGGTAAAGCGGGAAGAGGGGCCGCGGACTGTGTAGCCGGATTGAGCTAAGATAGTGCCATTTGGGTCTTGCTTCGGGTTGGGTTGTATTGCTAGATAGGCTTTTCTCTTGTTTGGGCCTACGCACTTGGGCCGGGCTAAATCCGGCTCCCACAACCGTAGCGTCCAACACGATCGGGGCAGGATGTGGATTAAGTGGAATTTCCCTCGCAGCTTGAGGGTCCACTTGTCCCTGATGAACATCTTCCCGGAGGGGCGGGTTATTGTTATGCGAGTCAGATCTCGCGTCATCCCTTTGTTGAGCAACACTTCTTAGCTGAACTCGGGAACCATTCCTAGGACCTTCATTAGCCGCTTGGTTGGTGGATCGGGTGTTCACCATTTGTGATGAACATAACGTAAATTTAGAATTTTCTAACTTGTATATGATACTTAATCACTTACGTTATGATACGAATTGTAGGGGTTCAAGCCAATAACTCATATTAGATTGACTGACCCTCCACCATTACTCTTAAACGATCTTATCCTCTTACTCGAGAATAAGGCAAATAGGAGAAATGTCAACCTTAGATTGACATTATACCTAAGAATGGAAGATACCTTTACGAATGGGTCTAAGGAATAAGTAACTGAATCAAAGCTTGCAGAAGTTTGAATACCACTTATTATTAGACCTTATACTTTCAAACTTTATACTTTTAATTTACAAGAATAATTATTTATATAATTAGTTTTTTTAACTAGTGACAATTACAAACTTTACCAAAACCGAAAACTACACTTTCAAAATTATAATCATAAACTTGTTTATAACACCATTTATAAAAGGAACTATAAAAATAATTATTAAAGTCCTAATAGTTAAACCATTACCTTTAATTTTTTTTCAACTTTAAGGAATTTAAAACCTTAAAGTTAATGCTAACAATTTTTTTTTTCAACATTCATTAATAAAAATAAAATAGTTTCAAAAAACATTTTTTGAAAATTCTCAAACCTAACAATATGCCAAGATTTTTAAAACCATTGTTCTGATACCATAATTATAACACCCCCGACATATGTCGGTAGTGCCACACGCCAGTGACCTCAGATGTTAATGTCCAAAGTCACCCTAGGCTTTAATCAAAACAATTAAGCTTAAATAAATAAATAAATGTTAAATAATGACTGAGTAGCGGAAGACCTTTGTAGTGAACACTCAATATTTTTATTAAAATTTCCTCTCGTAAATTGAAAAGAACAGTAATACAAACAATGTGAAATTACATCGGCAAACTTTTTATTGAAACCCTAATTACATAACTAATTTATATAAGCATTACATTTAATCCTAAAATATTTTTCATTAATCTTGATTAATTAAATTAACCAAGATTAAGCCAAAAACAAAATTAAATAACCCAAAATCGCGAATTGGACTTAACCCAAATTCCTCTCCGGATTCGTAGTGGTGACTCGTCGAAAATGGCTCAAATTGGACCTTTTCGACAGAAGGATGGCGGCGGAAGGATAGAGATTTTGAAGTAGACAAGTAGACGAAGCTAGTGGTGCAACCAATTGCAAGGATAAAGCTCTAATGGGTTTGAATTTTTCTCAAGAACACCTAGTAACGATTTTAGGGTTCTTGGGAAAGATTGATGAAATTGGATGATTTGAGAGATCGATTGAAGGGGCTTTTATAGGAATTTTGAAGGTGTTAATGCCCCCAACTATATCCCATGGATCACGCCCTCCAATTGAAGCCAAATCGAGCCAATTTGGAAAACATCAATTCGGCTCCATGGACAACACGTTGGCTTTATGGACAAAATTCCGGAAATCTCGTGGCTTTTAATCCAAATTTATTGTGTCATTTGATGCGTATGATCTTGGTCTTCAATGCCCAATGATCAATTGTGCAAATCAGGCTTAAATCCGCCATGGAAGCACCTTGAGCTGCGCGTCTTTGTGGTGGTTGGAGGCTTGGGAAGAAGGTGAAATTTCTAGGTATTTATACATGGCCCCCCTATTTTGGCTTAATTGCACATTTTGCCCAACCTTCTTAAGTTGTGGAAAAAATGTCCTTATTTTAACTTTTAAAATTTATAAAGCTTACCCAAACTTATTTATTTTGATATTCTAAGTTTATAATATTATATTAACCCAAATATAAAGTATAGAAACATTTAACTTAGGTTAAAATAAGCTTAAGTTATTTTTCTTATGAATTGGACCATACTTAAATCCAATTTGTTAAACTTTATTTAAATATTCTATGTCAAAATTGATATGTTTTTTATAAATTATAATTAACATAATATTAATAATAATTTTGACCATTCATAACTTGAAGAAATAACATACTTAGGGTATTGATTATTTTATCCCTTTATGGATAAACATAATAAATCTTATGACCTTTATTATTATTGTTTAAATTCTAAAATTTACATTCATTGTTATACTTATTTATTTCTACACCATACTATTATAGCCCATATGATAATTTGTACAAAAAATTATCATAACCTAACCTTTGAGCCTAAGTTCATGAAAATTTAAATTACTCCTCTAAAAGAAATAAATAAATTTTATAACTTTTATTTTTATCAAACTAAAATTACCATTTTACCCTTCTAACTTATGTGGGATATTACAACCAGACCGATATTTTCTGGTCCGATATTAGGTCCATACTTTTTCCGAATTCGGTTTTCGGTCTGGTCCGATTTTGGACCGAAGCTCATCCCTACCTATGGCATGCATACAAAGGTAGAATGACCCCAATGGAGGAGCGACTTGCTAAAAGGTTGGGCGCTATGTTCATGACGATGAACATTATTGTTGCGGAGTTAAGAACATTCTTCCCCGAAAATGTAACATCCCCAAAACAAGTTGCCAACTTTTCGCAAAAGATCCAATATGAGGATCGTAGGAAAATGACAGTTACCCAATGGACCCTAAATTTTGTGCAAGAAAGAAGGTACGTGGTGCATCCTCTGAGGAAGCGGTCTACGGGTGAGGTGGATATCCTATTTTTTGCTCATCCGGACTCGTTGCACCTGTTAAAGTTGTTCCCGTACGTGGTAGTTATAAACGCCACATACAAGACAAATAGGTATGTTATGGCGTTGTGTCTTAAAATTTAGTACATATTAATACAATACTAGTTTTATCTATGTAGTGAATTTTTGTTGCTTATCTTTTAATACATAGGTTTGAAATGCCTTTGGGGGAGATTGTTGGTTTTACTTGCACTCACAAAACGTTCAACATTGCCTATGCATTTACTCAGGGGAAGAGGTTGTGTGTTATGGGTTTATAATGATACAACTTTGGCAATTGTTTGTAGATTTGGGAGTAATGCCAACGACTATAATGACTGATCGAGAAAAGTCCATCATCAAAGCAATTTGTATAGTTTTCAAAGGAGAAGTTCAACACCTTTTGTGCTGGGTGCATATTAGACACAACATCAAATCATATGTTTCCCCAATCTTGAAGAATAGTGATAAAGTCTAGAACTTTGCGAACCAATACTGAGGACTTTGGTGTTCAACAACGGAGGAAAGCTACGAAGAGAGGCTCAAAGGATTGAGGAAATCATGGCATAGTGGCCTCATTGGGTACCTTGAGAAGCAGTGGCTTAATCCTTACAAGGAAAGCATAGTAAGAGCGTGGACGGATCGTCATCTTCACGTCTTCACGAGGACTTCAAACAGGTAATAATTGATGGCCCCGACAAGCCGTCGCCCCCTAGTGCGCCCCCATGGAACCCCCCTGGCGCGCCCCCTGGCGCAATCCCATGACTCCCCCCCCCCCCGACGCACCTCCATGGAGCCCCCCTGATGCGCCCCCTAGCGCGCCCCTGTGTAGCACTCCCCCGTGTTGCATCCCCGGGTGTCACGTGCCTATCCTTTATCTATTTTATGTTTGTCTTGTTTTATGTTGGGAGTGTTGTCCACTTGTAGTGGACCAAGCCCATTATCTTATTAGGCCTATGGACAAGTTGTGTAAGACTATTTAAGCACTTCATGTGCTCTATTGCAATGTTAGGTTTAGTCAAAGGTTTAGTTGCGTAGATTTGAGGTTTTCCTCCTCCCCTAAACCCTAGGCCTCACCCTAGTGGTTTGGGTTCCATTGCTTCCAGCCATCTCTCTCACTCCCTCAATCTCTATCTCTCACGCTCCAAGGGCCTCACGCCCCGCGTCTAAGCCCAGTCGCCGCCGTGCTCTACTGTATCCGCGCTCAGGTAACCCCACTTTGAGGTAATCTGGCTGTCGCGCCCCTTGGAGGTGCGCCCTCGTAGAAATCCATTTTGAGGTTTATTCCCAACTGTGCGTCCAGAGCACCCCAAGGAAGGAATCCGACCAAGAGAAGAAGAAGGAAGCCATTGCTTGAGCCAAGGTCCGAGCCAACGCACTCGGAGCGCCTCCTCGCGGGGGCATTTCACATCAATCATTAACCATTGTTTAGTTGATTATTTGGTATGGTCCTCAATGTCGTAACAACACAAGGCTTTTTATGTGTTTTGATAGGGTTGAGGGTATGCATAAGGTGTTGAAGGACATTGTGGGTTCTAGTAGAGGTGGCTTTGAGGATCCACCATGCGATCGAGGGTCAAATCGGGCAGGTGAGGGCGAGAATGAAGATGTCACGAAAGAAACGACCAACGATGTTCGATAATGTGCCGCCAGAAATAAGAATGTTGTCACGAAAGAAACGACCAACGATGTTCGATTTGTTGATGGGCATGTATAAGCAGATACTGAAAGATAATTATTCTGAAGATTGCACTGATCAGTGGGTGAGAGATTGCTTTGGCATGCTATGCGTTCACAGAATTGCAAGTGGTATCGTTACGAGGATGCCTATCATGTCGGGTGAGCTACACGACTTCTTGAAGCAGCTGGTATGGGAAGGGATTACAGGTGATATACCCACTGATGACAATGTATCGATGTACAATTTAGAGTTAAGAATTCATGAAATGTACGAGAGAATGCAAAAGTGGAAATTGAGAGCAAATACTATATTCCAAACAAGTGAGTTGTACAATGACTTGGAGTATCCGAATGAAACTATGTTGAAGGAGCCGACGAGGATTGTTGCAAACGGAAGGCCAAAAGGTTCCACGAAGTATTCCACCAAGAGGGGGAAGAGCTTCTTTGAGCACAAAAGAGATGAGTTAGAGGAGTATGATAAGGAGAAAGAGAAGGGGAAGCAGAAGAAGAAGCTGGATGGGAGCTGATCAACGCTACTTTGTAGGGTTTAACTAGGAGTTGTTACTGGTGTTTTGGATACCATTTGGAGATGTTTAGAACACAATTGTAGAGATTGGAGTTGAGAAGTAGAAGTGTAGATATGGTGGTTTGGAGAAGCTTAAATGAAGATTTAGAAGATGAAGAGAAGAAACCACATAGAAGACGAAGGAAGGCTAAAGAAAGAAGCCAAATGGAGCAACAACAGCCAATCCGCGGTCACGGAGGCCATGGCCGCGGTCGCGGGAATCAACGAAAGGCAAGAAGTGAAGAACGCGAAGATCTGTGATCACGGAAGTCCAAGTTCCGTGGTCGCGGAAAATCCGAGAGCAAAGGAGTCAGAAAAGGAATTTTCCGTGATCGAGGAAATTCTCCCGCGGTCGCGGAAATATGCATCAGGCGCGCGGCGGTTTCATCCGAAGTTTACTTTTATTTTATTTTCCGTTTTTCTTTTAATTCTTTATTCCGGTTTCTTTATTTTATTTCCTTTTAAGACTATATTTGTTATCTTTTTAGCATTAGGTTTTGGGTTAGGTTATTTAACGTAGTTTCCCTAGCAGCTTTCAGGATCGTTCATTATTTTCAGCATTCTTTTCCCTTTGCGTTTTTATTGTTTCAAGACTATGAAGAAATAAGCACCCTTTGCTTAGTCCGACAATTAAAGCCTTCATTTGATTCATGATTGTGAGGTTATAACTCTATTTCCTATTCCTTTGGATTATATATTTTCTCTTGAGCATATTCCTATTGATTCTTATTGATTTGATTAGCCTGGCCAGCTAGTTGATATTAGTAATTGTCTATTGCTAGGGTTTGGATATTTCGGGTTGAGATTCCTTATCTTTTGTAGCATCCATGATATTCTAGGACTGGTAGGACTAGTTTATTATGAAAGAGAATTGATTATGTGTTAAATGCTGCGAAACATCGGTGTTGCATGTATCCTGGTTAATTCCTATGCGTCTTGCTACTATTGTTCTAAATCTTGATGGTTTCTTGTGCGTTCGATAGTAAGGGTTGCCTGGACTGGTAGGAATGGTAACTATTTCAGAATAGGGACAGGAATAATCAAATGAAGGAATAGAGATAACCTAGGACCAATCAATCGAATGAATGGTGGATATTTGTTTGGCTAAGTGTTTTTCCCAATTTGATTACAAACCTTTGATTTTGTTTCCTTTGTTTATTTACTTACAAACAACCAACCGAAACCCCCCTTTGTTACTATTGCATGCAAACTTACATTAAGAAAGACAACTCCTTCCTGTGGGATTCGACCCTTGCTTGCCTATTCTACTAGTTTAGGTTTTTAAGGATTACTTTGATAAGGCGATACGACTTTAGCCTCCGTCAAATTGGCACCGTTGCCGGGGAGGCAAGTTTTGTTTTTTTCTTTGTGTGTGTTTGTGTGCCAATTTTTTGTCTTATGGTCCATACCCGTGCTACTAATCTTCCACTTTTGAGTCCTAATACAGAGAACCAACAAACGAGAGATGGCCGCAGCCCTGCATGCTGAGATTAGGGAACTAAAGGAGATGATGCAGATGTATATGACAAACAGGCAAACAGGTCGAGAGCTTTGATCTATTTTCTGCGATCGCGGATTCCTTTCCACGGCCGCAGAAGCACACGGGAGCAAGCCGTCAGATTTTTCCGAACTTTTTGCCTTTTGCCTTTTGACTTTTCTGACTTTTCATTATTTTTATTATTTTTGATACATTATTCTAGTTTCCTTTTAGATGAGGTATGTGATCTTGGGCTTTAGGTTAAGTTTATTTAATCTAAATTCCACAGCCTACATTCATCATCCATCAGTGAAGTTTTACATTCAGCATTGTTTTTCCTTTGAAGTTATGAAGAACTAAGCACTTTTGCTTAGTCCGACAATTGAAGCCTAAAGTTTGTATTTGATTGTGAGGTTATTCCTTTCCTTTATCCTTGAATGTTATTAATTCTTTTATGCTTCATCCAATTGAGTTATATTGATTTCTCTAGATTAGCTACCTAGTTTTATCGATATTATTCATACTGCAGGATTAGGATCTTGAATAGTATTGGTTGGAACTAACTCATCAGTTTTTGTGATTATCATTATTAATATTAGTTTCCCTAGCCTGATAACCTAGTTGAGATTAGTATTATCTATAGTGTTAGTTACCTCTTTCTGGTCAACTTGTTGAGATTAATATTATTCATCCCTAATTCAGAAGTAGCAACCACGATTTACAGGAACGAGTTGTGAATGTTTATTGTGAAGAGAATTAATTGCATGTCAAGTACTGACGAGTTGTTAAGTATTGCATGATCCTATCTATTCCTGAGCTTATTCTGCTATTAGATTTATCTTGATAGTTTCTTGATTGGTTTAATAGTTAGGGTTACCAGGCCGAGTTGGATTGGTAACTATTTCAGAACAGGGATTAGGACATTCATGAGGATTGAGGACTACGAATAATTAATGATCAATCAACCAAACTGAAGGTGGATATTTGTCTGGCTAAGTGTTTTTCCCTAATTGATTTCATCTCTGCTTTTATTTATTTCACTTTATTTTGTTATTTGCAAACCAACCAACCAAAACCCCCCATTGTTACCATTGCATGCAAATCTACATAAAAAAACAACTTCTCCCTGTGGGATTCGACCCTTGCTTGCCCAAACTACTAGTTTAGGTTTGTTAGGATTTATTTTGACCAGGTTAACACGACTAAAACCTGTCTGTCACTTCTTTTGTGGGAAGTCACATGCAATGGTCAAACTTGAAGACAAGGATGTTTTTGGGAAAAGGGAATGTTGGACTTTGCTACTTTAGTCCAAGTCACATGCAAGGTTAAGCTCTTAGAACAAAGCCTAAAACAGACACTAGATAATAAATGTGAAGGTGGAAAGTGGATATTAGACCTTCCTCTTTGGTGGAAGTCACATGCAAAGGAAAATGAGCATGGAAATCAACCAAGGAGCTTCTTCTTCAACCTTTGACAAGGCAAGGGACGGTTGGTGGTTATAGAGGCAAGGTGGGTGGCGACAGGGTGGCAGGTGGTGGAGGCGCGGTGGTTGGTGGTGGTGACAAGGCGGCATAAGGAAATTTTTTGGCGTTTTGGACTGAAATTTTGTGGACATGATGGGAATGACAAGGGGAGTTGGAAAATGAGTGAAATAATAAAAAATGAGAGAAAAAGATGCACTTACTTGACCGCTGAGCTCTGATACCAGTTGATGTGAATCAAGTCTCCAAGAGGAGCCACTCTTCACGGCTAGAGCTCGATCATGGCTAGCAAGGCAAGGCTTCTTCTCTCCGGGCTCCAACTAGCTCTTGTTTTCTCCTTGAAGGCTGAATGAAGGCGGAAGCAAAGGGAGATGTTCTTGAGGGCAGCCGAGAAGAACAAGGCCAATGGAACCTCTAGAGGAGGTTCCTTGGTTGATTTTTCGTGAAGTAAGAACAAGAGCAAGATCTTTGTGAGTAAGAGCTGCGTTTGATTGAGAGAGAGAGAGAGAGAGAGAGAGAGAGAGAGAGAGAGAGAGAGAGAGAGAGGAGAAGGAAAGAGTTGGAGTTGGAAGATAGATTGGATAACTTGGGGAGGTATTCCTCAACCGAAATTGGATTTCTAATTTGATAATCTTTAACTAGGTTACAAAGGAAGCCAACACTTAGCTTAAATAGACAAAGACAAGGGGAGTGGCCAACATGGCCTTGCTAACTAATGGGATGTGGCCCATTTGCAAATGGCCCAACACGCCCAAAAAGGAAACAACCATAATAAAGACAACAAGTTCATAAAGACTACTACTACAAATAGTAAGTTAGGATAAGAACCCCTAAGTGGGTCCGGATAGGCGCGCAATGGGGCGCGGATGTGGATGGCATACATCACGACCATTGGCAAGACAAGTCATGATGTTGAAGGCATCAAGCCAAGGCATCGGGGTGACAAGGGCCTAAGAGCCAAGGTGTAAGGGTAATGTCGGCGCCTATCAATCGGGGCCTGCTTGCTACGCAAGTCTGGCCTGCCTCGCTCCTCTTGGGGACAGAGGGAGGTTTAGAGTAGCTGGTTCGGGAGTTGGCATGTATCTTTACCCATAGGGTGGGTACGGCTCTTATGGAAACCAATATTAAGGGTACGGCTCCACTGGTGCAAGAATGGGGTGCTCACTGAGGTGCGTACGGGCCCTAAAAAGCAAGGCCTCTGTACTTCCACCCTTGGAACCCCTGGAAGTGCTCTTCCTCCATGTTCATTAAAGGGTGTTGCATGCTCGGGATTTGGGGCTCGTTAAACCCAGTCTGGCTGGTGCGGTTGGTGGACTCGGTCTGACTTGGCCGGAGGTGAACTAGCTATGTCAGGAGTCCCCACGGTTGGCGCCAGTGTGATCGTTTGGTTTTCCGTGAGGAAGCAATTGGCGATTCACACGAAACCAACTCCGACTCGTCTCTCCCGGAGACCTCTCTCCCCGTTCTCTGTCTCTGCCTGGCTGCCTACGGTCACGCCAGACATCGTCCGGTCCCGAGCTTCGATTTGAAAAAGAAGAGGCGCTCGAGGGTGACCCCGGGCTTGCCACTCCGACGCTCAAGTCAGTGCTCAACTCGTGAATGGGACATAAAGGGCGGTGGATTATAGAGTACGGTGAAGCTACAGTGGCAGAAAGAGTATAGGGTACGGTGGAGCAACATTGACAAAAAGAGTATAGAGTACGAGAGTTTCGGTGTTAGCCAATGGGGTAGGAGAGAGAGGCCAACCAGAGAAAGGGTCGAGAATCCCCTTTCTAGTAACAGCCTCCCCCTTATATACCTGAGGCCATGTGGCCCTTTTGTTGCACAGCCGGCCCAAGCCGTGATGAGGGTTAATCAGTGCTATTTTGTAGCACATTTCTAGGGATTATTACCAGGTTTGAGGCGCCATTTCGTGGGATTTTATGCACAATTAGAGATTATGGAGTTGGAGCAGAGAAGTGTGGTTTTGGTGGTCTAGAGGAGCTTATTGGAGACATCCAGAAGAACAAAAATTGACCACCTGAGGAGACAAGCAAGATCCATGAAGAAACCACGTGAGAAGGCGGTGAAGTGAAGAAACCGCGACCAAGCCGCGGGGAGCCGAAGGCCGCGGCAAGATTTCCGAAGGAGATGGGCGATAGCGAGGAGGCCGTGCCCGCTGCCGAATTATCGGAAATTAATTATGCACTTCGAGAGCAAACCGCGACCCCGGCCAAAAGGCCGCGACCGCGGCCATCAGCGGGAGTAGCCCGACGGGCTCTGAACTTCTGTTTTCTTTTTCTGTTTTTCCTTTTTCGTTGTTTTATTTAATTCCGAATATTAGTATTTTTCCTTTTTAGGGATGAGGTTTGTGATCTTGGGCTTTAGGTTAACTTATTTAACCTAACTCTCACAGCCTCCATTCGGGATCCCATATGAACCCCGAATTATCGTATATTCAGTATTCAGAGTTTTTCCCTTTCAACAATTATGTCTTTCAGTACAATGAGTAGCTAAGCACCCATTGCTTAGCCCGGCATGTGAAGCTTTTTCTATGGTTTGATTGCGAGGTTAATTCTCTATTTCCTATTTCCTTTGGGTTCATATTTTTCTTCTTGCACTTATTCATATGGATTGTTATTGATTTGACTAGACTGATCACCTAGTTAGGTTTAGTAATTATCTATTGCTAGGGTTTGGAATTGATCGGTCGGTGATTCCTTATCTAGAGTAGCATCCATAATTAACTAGGACTGGTAGGACTAGATTGTTATGAAAGAAGATTGATTGCATGTTAAATTATTATGGGTTGTGATTATTTGACATGTATCCTGGTTTGATCCTATGCCCAATGCTATTATTGTTCTAAATCTTGATTGTTTCTTGTACGTTCAATAATAAGAGTTGCTAGGACTAGTAGGACTAGTAACTATACAAGAATAGGGACAAGAATAAACAAAGGAAAGGAATAGAGAGAACCTAGGACCAATCTACCATAGGAAAAATGGATCTTGTTTGGCTAAGTGTTTTTCCCACATTTGATTACACTCTTTGCTTATTTGCTTTGTTTACTTTCTTGATTACAAAACCAACCAAAAACTCCCCCCCTCTTGTTACTATTGCATGCGAACAACACATAGATTAATCCCTTCCTCCCTGTGGATTCGATCCTTACTTGCCCTAACTACTTGTTTAGGTTTGTCTAGGTTTATTTTGATTTAGTGTGTTTGTGTGTGTGTGTGTTCCTTTGGTGTGGATCTATCTTATGGTCCACACCCGTGCTACTAACTCCCCTCTACTTGGTGTTGATTCAGAGATTGAGAGGACTCTTTCCCAGGGTCGCAGAGTAAATCGTGCTTTGGTTTTTGATAATCATGCATTCGAGATGGCTGAAGAAGAACAGACGTTGAGGCAGTTGACTGCGCCCAACCTGCAACAGCAACCGCTGGCTGTGCGGTTTCCTGAGTTAGCTGAGGGCGTAAATTTCGAGTTGAATTCTGGGTTAATCCGCTTACTCCCCCACTTCCATGGGATGAGTGGTGAAGACCCCAATAAGCATCTTGTTGAGTTTCATTCGGTGTATAGCAGTATGAAGCCGAGGAATGTGACTGAGGACCAGATTAAGCTGAGGGCCTTTCCTTTTTCACTGAAGGATACGGCCAATGACTGGTTCTACTATCTCACTCCAGGGAGCATTAACACATGGGTCAAGATGAAGAAAGCCTTCCTGGAGAAGTACTTTCCGGCTACAAAACTGAACAACCTGAAGCGAGCTATCAGCAACATGGAGCAGCAGTCTGGTGAATCGCTCTATGAGTATTACGAGCGGTTCAAGAAGATGATATCCAGCTGCCCCTTCCACGGCTATTCTGAGCAGGACCTCGTACTTTATTTGTACGGTGGTCTTCTTGATGAAGAGAGAAGGATGGTGAACGCTGCTTGTGGAGGGAACATCCTCAACAAGACTCCTACTGCAGCTTTTGAGACCTTCTTTGAGCTATCTGAGGGCTCAAGATAGTTCAGGAAAAGGGCGGGCGCCCAATCCGTGAAAGCTGCAGAGTCTCAGCCCAATTCTACTCTTCTTGCTGAAGTGGCTGAGATGAAGGAGATGGTGAAAAGATGCATGATGAGAGGTGGCTTGCAGCAAGTCAAATCATGTGGGATATGCTATGAGAATACACATCCAACTAATGCATGTCCCATCCTGTAAGAACCAACTGCTGAGGTGAACGCTATTGGCGGATATAGCCCTCAAAGGCCAAAATATATCCCGTACTCCAGCACCTACAATCCCGGGTGGAGAGATCACCCAAATTTGAGGTACGGGAACCAACAGAACACTCATCAGGGGCAGGAGACCCAGGACTATCAGCATAGGCCCCCACAGTTTCTCCAACGTCCGCAGCAATACCAACAGCCTGAGGGTCAGCAATAATTTAGAGCTCCTTATGAACAAAGACCCCAGGGCCAGAGTTCCAGTGTCTCTACATCCGTCGATGACCAGATAAAATCTCTCAACCAAGGCATACTATTAATGTCAAATGCTATGGTCCAAACAAATAAAGAGATGGGAGCACATATCCAAGCGCTAGCAAATACGGTGGCCTAGAATCAGCAGGAACATAAATCCAGTATTCAAAACCTGGAGAAGTAGATGGGTCAACTGTCTATGGCAGTGAGCAGGCTAGAGGCTCGTGCATCGGGGAAACTACCCTCTCAAACGGTAGTCAACCCGAAGGAGAATGTGTGCGCCATGATGCTGAGAAGTGGTGCTGAGATAGAGGCCAGGAAGGCTACTGAGAAGGAGGTCCAGGTGACCAAGGAGGAAAGCCACCAAGAAAACGAGGTCGAAGGCGAGTTCGGCAAGGGAGAGAAGGAACCGCGATCGTGGCACGAAGGTCGCGACCGCAGCCTGTTCGTTGATGAAAATGCTGATTTGTTCTCCCCCGAAGTCGAGAGCAAACCGCGATCGCGGCATGAAGGCCGCGACCGCAGCCTCTTCGCTGAGAAGATTTCTGAAGTTCTGAAGCAACCGCGACCGCGGTCCCCAAACCGCGGCCGTGGCCAGGCCCCTGTGTACGTGGACAACTACGTACGACCTGATTTTCCTCCCCTCTTCTCCGAGAAGCCTCCCGCGCCATTCCCAGAGGATCTAGAGAACACCAGGAAGCCTGCTAGGGATAAGGATATGTTTGACTGGGTGAGCAACTGCGAGGTAAATGTCCCTTTGCTTCAACTTTTGACTTGTGTCCCTCGTTATGCTAAATTTTTGAAGGAGGTCTGCACACAAAAGAGGAAGCGCTCAGTGAAGGAGAAGAAGAAGGTGGTGGTGAGTGACAACGTGTCCGCTATACTGCAAAAGTGGATACCCAAGAAGGCAGATGATCTAGGGATGTTCACCATTCCCTGCAAAATTGGAGGTACCCTGTTCGACAGGGCATTACTTGACTTGGGTGCCTCCATCAATGTGTTGCCACTCGCTCACTACGAGTCCTTAGATGTGGGGCCACTTGAGAAGACCGGGATTGTCATCCAGCTGGCGGACAATTCAATTGTCAATCCAAAGGGAATTCTGCAGGATGTGCTGGTACAGGTGGACTACTTAGTGTTCCCTGCAGACTTCTTCGTCATGGACACTAGGCAGGACAAGGATTCACCTGTGATGCTGGGAAGGCCGTTTATGAACACGGCCAGTACAAAGATTGATGTGAGTAGAAGTTCGCTCACAATGGAGTTTGATGGGGAGACGGTCGGGTTCAGCATAGACGACCAGAAGAGACACCCTCTTGATGGAGACCCCGAGCGATCATTGGAGGTGAGCGAACCAAGTTGAGGACGAGGAAGCGGTATGTCATGCCATGACAATAACTAAGGCGATGTCCGAGAGGCAACCCGAGGTATGTATTGTTTTCTTTGCTTTTCCTTCTTTATTTTTGCATTAGTTTTGTTTGTTTTTGCCTTGTTTTTGTTTTTGTTTTTGTTTCCGACTAACCTGCGGGGAAGAGACCCATGCTTATTGAAGAAGGTAATTACCACCATTGTAAGTCTCTCTTGTCCCTGCACTAGTCAACCCCCCAAAAAACCTTAAACGGGGGGCAAAATAAACAAAAACAAAAAAAAAAAAAAAAAAGTTGTACGAGTACGAGTTGTCCAGTATTACCATGGAGAGGGGCGCGCATGTTGCCAACGGAGTAAATTTTCGTTACACAATTTATTGGCAACGATGGCGGCCCCATAGTCGACAGCCGCGAAGGAAGACCACTCATGGCCCACACCACGATCATATCTGGGCCCATTTTTTTTGTGGTATTTGAAGGCCGTGCAACCCCGGCATCATTATTTTACCACTACTCACCAAGTGGTACATTTTGGTTGAACGGTAGGAGAAGATGCTGGAGTTGATGATGATACCCACCCAACACCAGCGATCGGTGCATATTATGCGGACCGCCAGCAACAACGGAAGTGTCCAAGCCAACTCGACGACAAAAGTGTAAGCGCTCAGTGAAGGAGAAGAAGAAGGTGGTGGTGAGTGAGTGAGAACGTGTCCGCTATACTGCAAAAGCGGATACCCAAGAAGGCAGATGATCCAGGGATGTTCACCATTCCCTGCAAAATTGGAGGTACCATGTTCGACAGGGCATTACTTGACTTGGGTGCCTCTATCAATGTGCTGCCACTCGCTCACTACGAGTCCTTAGATGTGGGGCCACTTGAGAAGACGGGGATTGTCATCCAGCTGGCGGACAATTCAATTGTCAATCCAAAGGGAATTCTGCAGGATGTGCTGGTACAGGTGGACTACTTAGTGTTCCCTGCAGACTTCTTCCTCATGGACACTAAGCAGGACAAGGATTCACCTGTGATGCTGGGAAGGCCGTTTATGAACACGACCAATACAAAGATTGATGTGAGTAGCGGTTCGCTCACAATGGAGTTTGATGGGGAGACGGTCGGGTTAACATAGACGACCAGAAGAGACACCCTCCTGATGGGGACCCCGAGCTCTCATTGGAGGTGAGCGAACCAAGTTGAGGACGAGGAAGCGGTATGTCATGCCATGACAATAACTAAGGCGCTGTCTGAGAGGCAACCCGAGGTATGTATTATTTTCTTTGCTTTTCTTTCTTTATTTTTGCATTAGTTTTGTTTGTTTTTGCCTTGTTTTTGTTTTTGTTTTTGTTTCCGACTAACCTGCAGGGAAGAGACCCATGCTTATTGAAGAAGGTAATTACCACCATTGTAAGTCTCTCTTGTCCCTGCACTAGTCAACCCCCCGAAAAAACCTTAAACGGGGGGTAAAAAAACAAAAAAAAACAAAAAAAAAACAAAAAAAAGTTGTACGAGTACGAGCTGTCCAATATTACCATGGAGAGGGGCGCACATGTTGCCAATGTAGTAATTTTTCGTTACACAATTTATTGGCAACGATGGCGGCCCCACAGTCGACAGCCGCGAAGGAAGACCACTCATGGCCCACACCACGATCATATCTGGGCCCATTTTTTTGTGGTATTTGAAGGCCGTGCAACCCCGGAATCATTGTTTTACCACTACTCACCAAGTGGTACATTTTGGTTGAACGGTAGGAGAAGATGCTGGAGTTGATGATGATACCCACCCAACACCAGCGACCGGTGAATATTATGCGGACCGCCAGCAACAACGGAAGTGTCCAAGCCAACTCGACGACATTTGTGAGCTTATTCCTTCTTTTCCTTATGCTTCTATTATTTTGTCTTTCATTACATTGAGGACAATGCAATGTTTAAGCATGGGGGAGGGTTTTATATTTCTATGTCGCTGAGGAGAAAAAGAAAAAGAAAAGAGCCACAAAATTTGAAAAAAGGCTAAAATTAAAATCCTGGGATAGGTCGAAAACCCGAAAGGGCGACCTAGGTAATAAGCAGGTGGCTTGGACCAGCATTAGATTGGGGTAATAAGAGGTCAAGAGTGATGTGAGCATACTGTGAGCCCATCTATGAAAAATGAAATGAGTGGCTTTGTGAAAACCCGAAAGGGCGCCTTGGCAAAATGAGCGAAAAGAAGAAGAGCGATTTCTAGGAATCTCTATTTTAATTGGCGAGGCGTCATAAGAAGAGGAGTCATAAGGAGGTTTCGGGTAGGTCACTCTGGAGGAATAAGAAGATAGATGGGAGATAGGATTATAATTTTTTTCACTCTATGGTGTTTGGGATAAGCTTGGGGGAAGTATTCTGCTTTCCTTTTAGCTTGACTGTGTGGGGTGTTGATTTGATGTTGTAGTTATTGTGTTGAGCTTATTTTGTATGGTTGCCTGGAGTTTATTGTTTGGTGTAATTCTTGGAGGTTGAGTTTTCTATGCTTCCTGAAGCCTTGGGGATTTGATTGGAGGAGTAGGTTTACTTTAGCTTACTCGAGGACGAGCAAGGTTTAAGCATGGGGGAACTGATCAGTGCTATTTTGTGGCACATTTCTAGGGATTATTACCAGGTTTGAGGCGCCATTTGGTGGGATTTTATACACAATTGGAGATTATGGAGTTGGAGCAGAGAAGTGTGGTTTTGGTGGTCTAGAGGAGCTTATTGGAGACATCTAGAAGAAGAGAAATTGACCACCTGAGGAGACAAGCAAGATCCATGAAGAAACCACGTGAGAAGGCGGTGAAGTGAAGAAACCGCGACCAATCCGCGGGGAGCAGAAGGCCGCGGCAAGATTTCCGAAGGAGATGGGTGATAGCGAGGAGGCCGCGCCCGCGACCGAATTATCGGAAATTAATTATGCACTTCGAGAGCAAACCGCGGCCAAAAGGCCGCGACCGCGGCCATCCGCGGGAGTCAGCCCGACGCGCTCCAAACTTCTGTTTTCTTTTTCAGTTTTTCCTTTTTCGTTGTTTTATTTAATTCCAAATATTAGTATTTTTTCTTTTTAGGGATGAGGTTTGTGATCTTGGGCTTTAGGTTAACTTATTTAACCTAACTACCACAACCTCCATTCGGGATCTTGGGCAGTATTCAGTGTTTTTCCCTTTCAACAATTATGTCTTTCAGTACTATGAGTAGCTAAGCACCCATTGCTTAGCCCGACATGTGAAGCTTTTTCTATGGTTTGATTGCGATGTTAATTCTATATTTCCTATTTCCTTTGGGTTTATATGTTTCTTCTTGCACTTATTCATATGGATTGTTATTGATTTGACTAGACTGATCACCTAGTTAGGTTTAGTAATTATCTATTGCTGGGGTTTGGAATTGACCGGTCGGTGATTCCTTATCTAGAGTAGCATCCATAATTATCTAGGACTGGTAGGACTAGATTATTATGAAAGAAGATTGATTGCATGTTAAATTATTGTGGGTTGTGATTATTTGACATGTATCCTGGTTTGATCCTATGCCCAATGCTATTATTGTTCTAAATCTTGATTGTTTCTTATGCGTTCAATAATAAGAGTTGCTAGGACTGGTAGTACTATTAACTATACAAGAATAGGGACAGGAATAAACAAAGGAAAGGAATAGAGAGAACCTAGGACCAATCTACCGTAGGAAAAGTGGATCTTGTTTGGCTAAGTGTTTTTCCCACATTTGATTACACTCTTTGATTATTTGCTTCGTTTACTTTCTTGATTACAAAACCAACCAAAAACTCCCCCCTCTTGTTACTATTGCATGCGAACAACACATAGATTAATCCCTTCTTCCCTGTGGATTCGATCCTTACTTGCCCTAACTACTTGTTTAGGTTTGTCTAGGTTTATTTTGATTTAGTTGTATACGACAATCGCTTGTCAAAATTGGCGCCGTTGTCGGGGAGTGCAAGTGTTGATTTTTCTGTGTGTTTGTGTGTGTGTGTGTTCCTTTGGTGTGGATCTATCTTATGGTCCACACCCGTGCTACTAACTCCCCTCTACTTGGTGTTGATTCAGAGATTGAGAGGACTCTTTCCCAGGGTCCCAGAGTAAATCGTGCTTTGGTTTTTGATAATCCTGCATTCAAGATGGCTGAAGAAGAACAGACCTTGAGGCAGTTGACTGCGCCCAACCTGCAACAGCAACCGCTGGCTGTGCGGTTTCCTGAGTTGGCTGAGGGCGTAAATTTCGAGTTGAATTCTGGGTTAATCCACTTACTCCCCCACTTCCATGGGATGAGTGGTGAAGACCCCAATAAGCATCTTGTTGAGTTTCATTCGGTGTGTAGCAGTATGAAGCCGAAGAATGTGACTGAGGACCAGATTAAGCTGAGGGCCTTTCCTTTTTCACTGAAGGATGCGGCCAATGACTGGTTCTACTTGCTCACTCCAGGGAGCATTGACACATGGGTCAAGATGAAGAAAGCCTTCCTGGAGAAGTACTTTCCGGCTACAAAACTGAACAACCTGAAGCGAGCTATCAGCAACATCGAGCAACAGTCTGGTGAATCGCTCTACGAGTATTACGAGCGGTTCAAGAAGATGATATCCAGCTGCCCCTTCCACGGCTATTCTGAGCAGGACCTCGTACTTTATTTGCACGGTAGTCTTCTTGATGAAGAGAGAAGGATGGTGAACGCTGCTTGTGGAGGGAACATCCTCAACAAGACTCTTGCTGCAGCTTTTGAGACCTTCTTTGAGCTATATGAGGGCTCAAGACAGTTCAGTAAAAGGGCGGGCGCCCAATCCGTGAAAGCTGCAGAGTCTCAGCCCAATTCTACTCTTCTTGTTGAAGTGGCTGAGATGAAGGAGATGATGAAAAGATGCATGATGAGGGGTGGCTTGCAGCAAGTCAAATCATATGGGATATGCTATAAGAATACACATCCAACTAATGCATGTCCCACCCTGCAAGAACCAACTGCTGAGGTGAACGCTATTGGCGGATATGGCCCTCAAAGGCCAAAATATGACCTGTACTCCAGCACCTACAATCCCGGGTGGAGAGATCACCCAAATTTGAGGTACGGGAACCAGAAGAACACTCATCAGGGGCAGGAGACCCAGGACTATCAGCATAGGCCCCCACAGTTTCTCCAACGTCCGCAGCAGTACCAACAACCTGAGGATCACCAACAATTTAGAGCTCCTTATGAACAAAGACCCCAGGGCCAGAGTTCCAGTGTCTCTACATCCATCGACGACCAGATAAAATCTCTCAACCAAGGCATACTATTAATGTGAAATGCTATGGTCCAAACAAATAAAGAGATGGGAGCACATATCCAAGCGGTAGCAAATACGGTGGCCCAGAATCAGCAGGAACATAAATCCAGTATTCAAAACCTGGAGAAGCAGATGGGTCAACTATCTATGGCAGTGAGCAGGCTAGAGGCTCGTGCATCTGGGAAACTACCCTCTCAAATGATAGTCAACCCGAAGGAGAATGTGTGCGCCATGATGCTGAGAAGTGGTGCTGAAATAAAGGCCAGGAAGGCTGTTGAGAAGGAGGTCCAGGTGACCAAGGAGGAAAGCCACCAAGAAAACGAGGTCGAAGGCGAGTTCGGCAAGGGAAAGAAGGAACCGCGATCGCGGCGCGAAGGTCGTGACCGCAGCCTATTCGCTGATGAAAATGATGATTTGTTCTCCCCCGAAGTCGAGAGCAAACCGCGATCGCGGCACGAAGGCCGCGACCGCGGCCTCTTCATTGAGAAGATTTCTGAAGTTCTGAAGCAACCGCGACCGCGGTCCCTAAACCGCGGCCGTGGCCCGGCCCCTGTGTACGTGGATGACTATGTACGACCTGATTTTCATCCCCTCTTCTCCGAGAAGCCTCCCGCGCCATTCCCAGAGGCTCTAGCGGACACCAGGAAGCCTGCCAAGGATAAGGATATGTTTGACTGGGTGAGCAACTGCGAGGTAAATGTCCCTTTGCTTAAACTTTTGACTAGTGTCCCTCATTATGCTAAATTTTTGAAGGAGGTCTGCACACAAAAGAGGAAACGCTCAGTGAAGGAGAAGAAGAAGGTGGTGGTGAGTGAGAACGTGTCCGCTATACAGCAAAAGCGAATACCCAAGAAGGCAGATGATCCAGGGATGTTCACCATTCCCTGCAAAATTGGAGGTACCCTATTCGACAGGGCATTACTTGACTTGGGTGCCTCCATCAATGTGTTGCCACTCGCTCACTACGAGTCCTTAGATGTGGGGCCACTTGAGAAGATGGGGATTGTCAACCAGCTGGCGGACAATTCAATTGTCAATCCAAAGGGAATTCTGCAGGATGTGCTGGTACAGGTGGACCACTTAGTGTTCCCTGCAGACTTCTTTGTCATGGACACTAGGCAGGACAAGGATTCACCTGTGATGCTGGGAAGGCCGTTTATGAACGTGGCCAGTACAAAGATTGATGTGAGTAGCGGTTCGCTCACAATGGAGTTTGATGGGGAGACGGTCGGGTTCAGCATAGACGACCAGAAGAGACACCCTTCTGATGGGGACCCCGAGCGCTCATTGGAGGTGAGCGAACCAAGTTGAGGACGAGGAAGCGGTATGTCATGCCATGACAATAACTAAGGCGCTGTCCGAGAGGCAGCCCGAGGTATGTATTATTTTCGTTGCTTTTCTTTATTTATTTTTGCATTAGTTTTGTTTGTTTTTGCCCATGCTTATTGAAGAAGGTAATTACCACCATTGTAAGTCTCTGTTGTCCTTGCACTAGTCAACCCCCCGAAAAAACCTTAAACGGGGGGGGGGGGGGGGGGAAGAAAAAAAAAAGAAAAAAAAGTTGTACGAGTACGAGCTGTCCAATATTACCATGGAGAGGGGCGCGCATGTTGCCAACGGAGTAAATTTTTGTTACACAATTTATTGGCAAAGATGGCGGCCCCACACAGTCGACAGCCGCGAAGGAAGACCACTCATGGCCCACACCACGATCATATCTGGGCCCATTTTTTTTGTGATATTTGAAGGCCGTGTAACCCCGGCATCATTGTTTTACCACTACTCACCAAGTGGTACATTTTGGTTCAACGGTAGGAGAAGATGCTGGAGTTGATGATGATACCCACCCAACACCAGCGATCGATGCATATTATGCGGACCGCCAGCAACAACGGAAGTGTCCAAGCCAACTCGATGACATTTGTGAGCTTATTCCTTCTTTTCCTTATGCTTCTATTCTTTTGTCTTTCATTACATTGAGGACAATGCAATGTTTAAGCATGGGGGAGGGTTTTATATTTCTATGTCGCTGAGGAGAAAAAGAAAAAGAAAAGAGCCACAAAATTTGAAAAAAGGCTAAAATTAAAATCCTGGGATAGGTCGAAAACCCGAAAGGGTGACCTAGGTAATAAGCAAGTGGCTTGGACCAGCATTAGGTTGGGGTAATAAGAGGTCAAGAGTGATGTGAGCATACTATGAGCCCATCTATGAAAAAAGAAATGAGTGGCTTGGTGAAAACCAGAAAGGGCGCCTTGGCAAAATGAGCGAAAAGAAGTAGAGCGATTTCTAGGAATCCCTATTTTACTTGGTGAGGCGTCATAAGAAGAGGAGTCATAAGGAGGTTTCGGCTAGGTCACTCTGGAGGAATAAGAAGATAGATGGGAGATAGGATTATAATTTTTTCCACTCTATGGTGTTTGGGATAAGCTTGGGGGAAGTACTCTGCTTTCCTTTTAGCTTGACTGTGTGGGGTGTTGATTTGATGTTGTAGTTATTGTGTTGAGCTTATTTTGTATGGTTGCCTGGAGTTTATTGTTTGGTGTAATTCTTGGAGGTTGAGTTTTCTATGCTTCCTGAAGCCTTGGGGATTTGATTGGAGGAGTAGGTTTACTTTAGCTTACTCGAGAACGAGCAAGGTTTAAGCATGGGGGAACTGATCAGTGCTATTTTGTAGCACATTTCTAGGGATTATTACCAGGTTTGAGGCGTCATTTGGTGGGATTTTATGCACAATTGGAGATTATGGAGTTGGAGCAGAGAAGTGTGGTTTTGGTGGTCTAGAGGAGCTTATTGGAGACATCCAGAAGAAGGGAAATTGACCACCTAAGGAGACAAGCAAGATCCATGAAGAAACCACGTGAGAAGGCGGTGAAGTGAAGAAACCGCGACCAATCCGCGGGGAGCATAAGGCCACGGCAAGATTTCCGAAGGATATGGGTGATAGCGAGGAGGCCGCGTCCGCGGCCCGAAGGCCGCGCTCGCGACCGAATTATCGGAAATTAATTATGCACTTCGAGAGCAAACCGCGGCCAAAAGGCCGCGACCGCGGCCATCCGCGGGAGTCAGCCCGACGCGCTCCGAACTTCTGTTTTCTTTTTCTGTTTTTCCTTTTTCGTTGTTTTATTTAATTCCGAATATTAGTATTTTTCCTTTTTAGGGATGAGGTTTGTGATCTTGGGCTTTAGGTTAACTTATTTAACCTAACTCCCACAGCCTCCATTCGGGATCCCATATGAACCCCGGATTATCGTATGTTTAGTATTCAGTGTTTTTCCCTTTCAACAATTATGTCTTTTAGTACTATGAGTAGCTAAGCACCCATTGCTTAGCCCGACATGTGAAGCTTTTTGTATGGTTTGATTGCGAGGTTAATTCTATATTTCCTATTTCATTTGGGTTTATATGTTTCTTCTTGCACTTATTCATATGGATTGTTATTGATTTGACTAGACTGATCACCTAGTTAGGTTTAGAAATTATCTATTGCTAGGGTTTGGAATTGACCGGTCGGTGATTCCTTATCTAGAGTAGCATCCATAATTATCTAGGACTGGTAGGACTAGATTATTATGAAAGAAGATTGATTGCATGTTAAATTATTGCGGGTTGTGATTATTTGACATGTATCCTGGTTTGATCCTATGCCCAATGCTATTATTGTTCTAAGTCTTGATTGTTTCTTGTGCGTTCAATAATAAGAGTTGCTAGGACTGGTAGGACTAGTAACTATACAAGAATAGGGACAGGAATAAACAAAGGAAAGGAATAGAGAGAACCTAGGACCAATCTACAATAGGAAAAGTGGATCTTGTTTGGCTAAGTGTTTTTCCCACATTTGATTACACTCTTTGCTTATTTGCTTTGTTTACTTTCTTGATTACAAAACCAACCAAAAACTCCCCCCTCTTGTTACTATTGCATGCGAACAACACATAGATTAATCCCTTCCTCCCTGTGGTTTCGATCCTTACTTGCCCTAACTACTTGTTTAGGTTTGTCTAGGTTTATTTTGATTTAGTGGTATACGACAATCGCTTGTCAAAATTGGCACCGTTGTCGGGGAGTGCAAGTGTTGATTTTTCCGTGTGTTTGTGTGTTCCTTTGGTGTGGATCTATCTTATGGTCCACACCCGTGCTACTAACTCCCCTCTACTTGGTGTTGATTCAGTGATTGAGAGGACTCTTTCCCAGGGTCGCAGAGTAAATCGTGCTTTGGTTTTTGATAATCCTGCATTCGAGATGGCTGAAGAAGAACAGACCTTGAGGCAGTTGACTGCGCCCAACCTGCAACAGCAACCGCTGGCTGTGCGGTTTCCTGAGTTGGCTGAGGGCGTAAATTTCGAGTTGAATTCTGGGTTAATCCACTTACTCCCCCACTTCCATGGGATGAGTGGTGAAGACCCCAATAAGCATCTTGTTGAGTTTCATTCGGTGTGTAGCAGTATGAAGCCGAAGAATGTGACTGAGGACCAGATTAAGCTGAGGGCCTTTCCTTTTTCACTGAAGGATGCGGCCAATGACTGGTTCTACTATCTCACTCCAGGGAGCATTGACACATGGGTCAAGATGAAGAAAGTCTTCCTGGAGAAGTACTTTCCGGCTACAAAACTGAACAACCTGAAGCGAGTTATCAGCAACATCGAGCAGCAGTCTGGTGAATCGTTCTACGAGTATTACGAGCGGTTCAAGAAGATGATATCCAGCTGCCCCTTCCACGGCTATTCTGAGCTATCTGTTTTGAGCTATCTGAGGGCTCAAGACAGTTCAGTAAAAGGGCGGGCTCCCAATCCGTGAAAGCTACAGAGTCTCAGCCTAATTCTACTCTTCTTGCTGAAGTGGCTGAGATGAAGGAGATGATGAAAAGATGCATGATGAGAGGTGGCTTGCAGCAAGTCAAATCATATGGGATATGCTATGAGAATACACATCCAACTAATGCATGTCCCACCCTGCAAGAACCAACTGCTGAGGTGAACGCTATTGGCGGATATGGCCCTCAAAGACCAAAATATGACCCGTACTCCAGCACCTATAATCCCGAATGGAGAGATCACCCAAATTTGAGGTACGGGAACCAGCAGAACACTCATCAGGGGCAGGAGACCAGGACTATCAGCATAGGCCCCCACAGTTTCTCCAACGTCCGCAGTAGTACCAACAGCTTGAGGGTCAGCAACAATTTAGAGCTCCTTATGAACAAAGACCCCAGGGCCAGAGTTCCAGTGTCTCTACATCCCTCGACGACCAGATAAAATCTCTCAACCAAGGCATACTATTAATGTCAAATGCTATGGTCCAAACAAATAAAGAGATGGGAGCACATATCCAAGCGCTAGCAAATACGGTGGCCCAGAATCAGCAGGAACATAAATCCAGTATTCAAAACCTGGAGAAGCAGATGGGTCAACTGTCTATGGCAGTTAGCAGGCTAGAGGCTCGTGCATCGGGGAAACTACCCTCTCAAACGATAGTCAACCCGAAGGAGAATGTGTGCGCCATGATGCTGAGAAGTGGTGCTGAGATAGAGGCCAGGAAGGCTGCTGAGAAGGAGTTCCAGGTGACCAAGGAGGAAAGCCACCAAGAAAACGAGGTCGAAGGCGAGTTCGGCAAGGGAGAGAAGGAACCGCGATCGCGGCACGAAGGTCGCGACCGCAGCCTGTTCGCTAATGAAAATGCTGATTTGTTCTCCCCCGAAGTCGAGAGCAAACCGCGATCGCGGCACGAAGGCCGCGACCGCGGCCTCTTCACTGAGAAGATTTCTGAAGTTCTGAAGCAACCGTGACCGCGGTCCCCAAACCGCGGCCGCGGCCAGGCCCCTGTGTACGTGGACGACTACGTACGACCAGATTTTCCTCCCCTCTTCTCCGAGAAGCCTCCCATGCCATTCCCAGAGGCTCTAGCGGACACCAGGAAGCCTGCCAGGGATAAGGATATGTTCGACTGGGTGAGCAACTGCGAGGTAAATGTCCCTTTGCTTAAAATTTTGACTAGTGTCCCTCGTTATGCTAAATTTTTGAAGGAGGTCTGCACACAAAAGAGTAAGCGCTCAGTGAAGGAGAAGAAGAAGGTGGTGGTGAGTGAGAACGTGTCCGCTATACTGCAAAAGCGGATACCCAAGAAGGCAGATGATCCAGGGATGTTCACCATTCCCTGCAAAATTGGAGGTACCCTGTTCGACAGGGCATTACTTGACTTGGGTGCCTCCATCAATGTGCTGCCACTCGCTCACTACGAGTCCTTAGATGTGGGGCCACTTGAGAAGACGGGGATTGTCATCCAGCTGGCGGACAATTCAATTGTCAATCCAAAGGGAATTCTACAGGATGTGCTGGTACAGGTGGACCACTTAGTGTTCCCTGCAGACTTCTTCGTCATGGACACTAGGTAGGACAAGGATTCACCTGTGATGCTGGGAAGGCCGTTTATGAACACGGCCAGTACAAAGATTGATGTGAGTAGCGGTTCGCTCACAATGGAGTTTGATGGGGAGACGGTCGGGTTCAGCATAGACGACCAGAAGAGACACCCTCCTGATGGGGACCCTGAGCGCTCATTGGAGGTGAGCGAACCAAGTTGAGGACGAGGAAGCGGTATGTCATGCCATGACAATAACTAAGGCGCTGTCTGAGAGGCAACCCGAGGTATGTATTATTTTCTTTGCTTTTCTTTCTTTATTTTTGCATTAGTTTTGTTTGTTTTTGCCTTGTTTTTGTTTTTGTTTTTGTTTCCGACTAACCTGCAGGGAAGAGACCCATGCTTATTGAAGAAGGTAATTACCACCATTGTAAGTCTCTCTTGTCCCTGCACTAGTCAACCCCCCGAAAAAACCTTAAACGGGGGGCAAAAAAAAACAAAAAAAAGTTGTATGAGTATGAGCTGTCCAGTATTACCATGGAGAGGGGCGCACATGTTGCCAATGTAGTAATTTTTCGTTACACAATTTATTGGCAACGATGGCGGCCCCACAGTCGACAGCCGCGAAGGAAGACCACTCATGGCCCACACCACGATCATATCTGGGCCCATTTTTTTTTTGTGGTATTTGAAGGCCGTGCAACCCCGGCATCATTGTTTTACCACTACTCACCAAGTGGTACATTTTGGTTGAACGGTAGGAGAAGATGCTGGAGTTGATGATGATACCCACCCAACACCAGCGACCGGTGCATATTATGCGGACCGCCAGCAACAACGGAAGTGTCCAAGCCAACTCGACGACATTTGTGAGCTTATTCCTTCTTTTCCTTATGCTTCTATTCTTTTGTCTTTCATTACATTGAGGACAATGCATGGTTTAAGCATGGGGGAAGGTTTTATATTTCTATGTCGCTGAGGAGAAAAAGAAAAAGAAAAGAGCCACAAAATTTGAAAAAAGGCTATAATTAAAATCTTGGGGTAGGTCGAAAACCCGAAAGGGTGACCTAGGTAATAAGCAGGTGGCTTGGACCAGCATTAGGTTGGGGTAATAAGAGGTCAAGAGTGATGTGAGCATACTGTGAGCCCATCTATGAAAAATGAAATGAGTGGCTTGGTGAAAACCCGAAAGGCCGCCTTGGCAAAATGAGAGAAAAGAAGAAGAGCGATTTCTAGGAATCCCTATTTTACTTGGCGAGGCGTCATAAGAAGAGGAGTCATAAGGAGGTTTTGGGTAGGTCACTCTGGAGGAATAAGAAGATAGATGGGAGATAGGATTATAATTTTTTCCACTCTATGGTGTTTGGGATAAGCTTGGGGGAAGTACTCTGCTTTCCTTTTAGCTTGACTGTGTGGTGTGTTGATTTGATGTTGTAGTTATTGTGTTGAGCTTATTTTGTATGGTTGCCTAGAGTTTATTGTTTGGTGTAATTCTTGGAGGTTGAGTTTTCTATGCTTCTTGAAGCCTTGGGGATTTGATTGGAGGAGTAGCTTTACTTTAGCTTACTCGAGGACGAGCAAGGTTTAAGCATGGGGGATTTGATCAGTGCTATTTTGTAGCACATTTCTAGGGATTATTACCAGGTTTGAGGCGCCATTTGGTGGGATTTTATGCACAATTGGAGATTATGGAGTTGGAGCAGAGAAGTGTGGTTTTGGTGGTCTAGAGGAGCTTATTAGAGACATCCAGAAGAAGAGAAATTGACCACCTGAGGTGACAAGCAAGATCCATGAAGAAACCACGTGAGAAGGCGGTGAAGTGAAGAAACCGCGACCAATCCGCAGGGAGCAGAAGTCCGCGGCAAGATTTCCGAAGGAGATGGGTGATAGCGAGGAGGCCGCGCCCGCGACCGAATTATCGGAAATTAATTATGCACTTCCAGAGCAAACCGCGGCCAAAAGGCCGCGACCGTGGCCATCAGCGGGAGTCAGCCCGACGCGCTCCGAACTTCTGTTTTCTTTTTCTGTTTTTCCTTTTTCGTTGTTTTATTTATTTTCGAATATTAGTATTTTTCCTTTTTAGGGATGAGGTTTGTGATCTTGGGCTTTAGGTTAACTTATTTAACCTAACTCCCACAGCCTCCATTCGGGATCCCATATGAACCCCGTATTATCGTATGTTCAGTATTCAGTGTTTTTCCCTTTCAACAATTATGTCTTTCAGTACTATGAGTAGCTAAGCACCTATTGCTTAGCCCGGCATGTGAAGCTTTTTCTATGGTTTGATTGCGAGGTTAATTCTCTATTTCCTATTTCCTTTGGGTTTATATCTTTCTTCTTGCACTTATTCATATGGATTGTTATTGATTTTACTAGACTGATCACCTAGTTAGGTTTAGTAATTATCTATTGCTAGGGTTTGGAATTGACCGGTCGGTGATTCCTTATCTAGAGTAGCATCCATAATTATCTAGGACTGGTAGGACTAGATTATTATGAAAGAAGATTGATTGCATGTTAAATTATTACGGGTTGTGATTATTTGACATGTATCCTGGTTTGATCCTATGCCCAATGCTATTATTGTTCTAAATCTTGATTGTTTCTTGTGGGTTTAATAATAAGAGTTGCTAGGACTGGTAGGACTAGTAACTATACAAGAATAGGGACAGGAATAAACAAAGGAAAGGAATAGAGAGAACCTAGGACCAATCTACCATAGGAAAAGTGGATCTTGTTTGGCTAAGTGTTTTTCCCACATTTGATTACACTCTTTGCTTATTTGCTTTGTTTACTTTCTTGATTACAAAACCAACCAAAAACTCCCCCCTCTTGTTACTATTGCATGCGAACAACACATAGATTAATCCCTTCCTCCCTGTGGATTCGATCCTTACTTGCCCTAACTACTTGTTTAGGTTTGTCTAGGTTTATTTTGATTTAGTGGTATACGACAATCGCTTGTCAAGGGTACTCGGACCGCACGGTCGGGCAGGGTTGAAAGGAGCCAGCAGGGTAAAGCGGGAAGAGGGGCCGCGGACTGTGTAGCCGGATTGAGCTAAGATAGTGCCATTTGGGTCTTGCTTCGGGTTGGGCTGTATTGCTAGATAGGCTTTTCTCTTGTTTGGCCCTACGCACTTGGGCCGGGCTAAATCCGGCTCCCACAACCGTAGCGTCCAACACGATCGGGGCAGGATGTGGATTAAGTGGAATTTCCCTCGCAGCTTGAGGGTCCACTTGTCCCTGATGAACATCTTCCCGGAGGGGCGGGTTATTGTTATGCGAGTCAGATCTCGCGTCATCCCTTTGTTGAGCAACACTTCTTAGCTGAACTCGGGAACCATTCCTAGGACCTTCATTAGCCGCTTGGTTGGTGGATCGGGTGTTCACCATTTGTGATGAACATAATGTCAATTTAGAATTTTCTAACTTGTATATGATACTTAATCACTTACGTTTTGATACGAATTGTAGGGGTTCAAGCAAATAACTCATATTAGATTGACTGACCCTCCACCATTACTCTTAAACGATCTTATCCTCTTACTCGAGAATAAGGCAAATAGGAGAAATGTCAACCTTAGATTGACATTATACCTAAGAATGGAAGATACCTTTACGAATGGGTCTAAGGAATAAGTAACTGAATCAAAGCTTGCAGAAGTTTGAATATCACTTATTATTAGACCTTATACTTTCAAACTTTATACTTTTAATGTACAAGAATAATTATTTATATAATTAGTTTTTTTTAAAAACTAGTGACAATTACAAACTTTACCAAAATCGAAAACTACACTTTCAAAATTATAATCATAAACTTGTTTATAACACCATTTATAAAAGGAACTATAAAAATAATTATTAAAGTCCTAATAGTTAAACTATTACCTTTAATTTTTTTTCAACTTTAAGGAATTTAAAACCTTAAACTTAATGCTAACAATTTTTTTTTCAACATTCATTAATAAAAATAAAATAGTTTCAAAAAACATTTTGTTGAATTCCTTAGGTTTTGATGGTAACAAACACTCAACTAATATGTGTACCAAGTGTTTCAGGGACAAGGAAAGTTATCCCAGGGAGCTTTGCAGCAAAGGATCTCAGAGGGAACAAAGTCCTGTCAAGTGCTTTGTTACCTCTCAAGGAACTGAAGTGACGGACCAGATCAAGGCTGCAAAAGGAAAGAAGAAATCCAGCGTGTTGAATTAAGGAAACAAATCAAGAAGCACACGCGGTAAAGGATGAAGACTTCGTCTCCAAGGATCAAGCCGGATTGCGCAAAGATATGGAGAGAGAAAAACCCGATCGTGTTATCTTAGGAATCTTTCCTAAGACAAGGCAATTGGAGAGAGAAGAAGAATATCCTTCCGATTGGATTAATTAAGGAACTCCTTCCTTAATTAATATAATCGGTTGGGATATTATTCTTTCAACAAAATCATATCTTTTGTAATCCGATTTTAGAATATCCTATCTTGTTATGATTAGGGTTTAGCCGAGTTGCATTTAAGTGAAGTAAGGATTCATTTCTTAAGTACAGCTTTGAACGACGAAAAAAAAAAGAACGAAAAAGAGAAAGAAAAGAAGTGAGGTGTGTGTAAGTCTTTGAGGGTTGAGTTTGATTCATCATTGTAGAAGAGTCTTCGAGTCTAGCTGGTTGTTTAGAGGTCGAAGTCCAGGATACAAGTGTAATCGAACAAGAAATCAATAAGACAAGTACACGCTTCAAAATCCTCTCAAGCGGAAGCTTGAAGGTAGTGGTTTTTCCTTGAGAAGCTAGTTTTGCTAATCAGGGTTTCCACTATACATCGTGAGTTCGTTCGTTATCTTTCTTGCTATATTAAATCTGATGCAACTCTATGGGAACAAAGCTTTTGTTCCCTCAGACATAACTCTAACGATCCAACAATTGGTATCAGAGCCTGGTGCTCTAGATTGTTTTCGTTACAGAATTTGCAGGAAAGATGTCGTCGTCAAGCAATGCAATCGGTGATTCATTCTGGAAGCCACCAATTCTGAAGGTCGGTGAGTATGACTGGTGGGTGGAGCAAATTGAGTCCCACATCTGTTCCCTTGATGGACAGATCTGGAGAGTCATTGAAGTTGGACCTTTGGCTATCAAAAATGAGAAGGATGAGACGAAGCCAAAACCAAAGGTCGACTACACCGATGATGACTGGAAGAAGTTGGAGAAAAACAACATGGCCAAGAAGATCCTTCACACGGCTCTTCTTCCCTCCGATCTCAAGAAAATCATGAGCTATAAGACTGCCAAGGAGATCTGGGATGCCTTGAAACGCCTTCATCAAGGAAATGAAGATGCCAAGAAGAACAGGATTCTCTCTTTGATAAAGGAGTACGACCAAGTCTCTCAGGGAAAAGATGAACACATTCAGGAGTACTACTCCAGATTCCAGGGGCTAATTGGTCAGCTTCAGTTCGTTGGTAAAGAAATGCCAGACTGGAAGCTGACTCACCACTTCATGCAAGGCCTCAACTCTCAGTGGGATGCCATTTCTCTTGCTCTCTACTCTCAGACAGATGTCAAGACTCTTACCATGGAAGAGGTTGTTGCTAAGCTGGAAAGCAACGCCTCTGTCTATAATCACAAGTTGAACAAGAAGGGAGAGGAGAAGGCGAAGAGCATTGCCTTAAAGGTGGAAAGGGAATTTGACTTGTCCCAAGTCGAAGATGAAGATGAAGATGGTGATGAAGATGTTGCGCTCATCACAAGAGCCATGAGGAAGATATGGTCTCGAAACAAGGATTCGTCGAGTTCCTCCGAAGGGAACATAGACCTAAAAGATGTGGTGTGCTACCACTGTCAGAACAAGGGACATATGGCCAGAAACTGCTTCAAGAAAAAGGCAGGAATGCCTCCAGCAAATGAAGGGAAGCAGGCAATGGTTGCCACCTGGGGAGACTCAGACTCAAACGACGAAGAATCGTCACACTCCAGGGATGTATGCCTGATGGCCATTGAAGTTCCCAATGAATCAAAGGGAGATCTACTCAACGATGAGGTAACTGAATCTGATCTAGTATCAAACTTAAAAAACAAATCTAAAGAGAGCTTGATATCTCTCATTAAGAAACTTGTTCATGAGAATAGTGTTTTCAGTGAGCAAATCGAAGAGAAAGATGAATCGATCTCAGGTTTGATCGAAGAAAATCAAGGTTGGGCTGACAAAGTGCTCAATCTTGAGAAAGGTTCATCCCCTCCTTCAAACTCTTGCACTGAGTGTCCTAAACTCACTGAAAAGATTACGTCTCTAGAGTCCTCTGTTTCCTCACTCGAGGCTGAGTCATTAATGTTAAAACTAGGAAATGTAAAACTTTCTAGTGATCTAACGAAACTCAGTGAGGAACAGAAGGACAAGCCAAAAGGTATTGTCTTTGTTGCAGCCAAGAATGAAAAGAAGACTGAGTCAAAGGAAGTACCTCGCTTTGGGATTGGCTATCAACCCAAACTTCCTGTTGATGGAACCAAGCAAAAAGGCTCCAAAGTCGAAGGAAAACAGCATGTAAAAGAAAAAGGGGACAGTTCCTCCGGAGGGAGCAAAGGCAAAGACTGTTCAAACTCGACTAAGGAGGGCAAGGCTTGGTACCATGGACAGAAGGCTCATGTCATTTGGTTGAAGCAATCTCAAAGCAGTAAGTCCAATAATATTGATTTTCATTCAAGGATTGCTAACAAAACAATTTGGCCTGGAAAGAGCAAGTATGCAGATCTGAAGTGCCATAGGGTCTGTTGGTATTGCGGACACTCTGGTCACTACAAGCAAGAGTGCCTTCTGAAGCAACACAATGAGGAGATTGCTCGCACTACTAGAGAGCAAATGAATGCTGAACCTCCTAAGATTAGATATGTTGCTCATGTGTCCAGAAAGCATAAGCTTGTCTGGGTTCGCAAGAACTAACTCTTTCTGTGCAGAATAAAGTGAGGAAAGTTCTCGGTATTTCATTCGTACAAGGGTCAGTTACTTGACAGGGAATGAAGCGAGTCTCACCTCACTCCTGCAGGAATGGTTGAGACTCAAAGGCCTGGTAACAAAGGTAAAGGAAATGGAGATGTGGATAAGGACTTAATGACTAAATTTTTCCTTGTTTGAATACTCAGGTACCATGTACATCTAGGAAAGACATCACTGTGTCGAGAAAGATTGGCATACAGGAAAACTTGTGGATCAAAGGATCAAATGCCAGTTTTCTCATTAGGACACCTATTGCGGAACTCTACATTCAGTTCCATACGAAGCCTGGTTTGTTCCCCTAACTACATATCTATTTGTTGTGTTCCCTTGATGATTGGCTAGATTACGTGGTAAATTGTGAAAGATAAACTTTCATGTCTTGATATGCATTATCTTCCTTGGGTATTAATTAAACATTCGACTTGAATATGTGCTTTTACTTCCTTGATGTACTGAATGTCGTGCATGATCTTCTATGTCATCATTTGTCACATGAATCAGCTTTATTTCAACCCAAAAGAATCAACTTGATGTTTTGTTCCCTCATCATAATCCCAAATGATAGTTGATTCTACAGCTTACCTAGACCGCCATGTTTGAAGTCTCCTATGAGCCCCTCTTATCATCCACAACTGGAGACCCCTTAGGCATGATGTAAAAATCAATCGCAAATATCATATATTTTGGTGTGATGGTCTTTTGTACCATCTCTGGTAACTAACCCCCAGCATCACACCCTACTACTTTTTGGTTTAGCGGGAAAACGATTCGGCTTCTGTGACTTACAGGTTGTGGTGACGTATGTTTGCAGGGTGTAATGATGGAAGTCTGTGTTGGGCCGCGTTGAGCATTTAGAGCTGATTTGATGGAAAGGAGTTGGGAAGGGTAATTCGATTGGCTAAGTCGGATTTGGACGAGATTCTGATTTTATTTTGGGAAGTTGGAAGATTGCAATTGTTATCTGTTGGAAACTGAAAAGATTTGAATTTATCTTTGGAAACACTAGAAGATTCGGTGAAGATTATAAATTGGAGTCTCCGGGTAAGTCTCCTCCTCACTGTTTCCTTATCTTCCTCAAGCAATCTCTCCCTTCCTCTCTGTCTCTCGTCTTCCCAGAACTCTCCCTCTCTCACAGAAATGGCCTCCAACTCAAACCTCCCCAACACCATCGCCCAAGACCTCCAAACCCTCCTCACCAAACTGTCCTCCATGGGAACCGACCCCGCTCTCCTCGCCGCCATTACCCAATCCCTACCTTCCACCTCCACCACTCCAGCAACCACCACTGTTACCCCTCCACCATCACCAATCCAGGACCAACTCGCCATGGTCCCCTTCGTAGCCCCAAACACAGACCCCGCTCCACAAAACCCTAACCCCAAAACCTCTCCAGCCGTCCCAACCGCCATCTCCTCTACTGAAATAGAGGAGGTCCATTCCTCTCCAACCCATACCGACCCCATTGATGAGGAGATGGAGGAGATGCCCCGTCAAGAGACCCCGGTCACAGCTGAGGAGCAATTTGCTGTGAAGGAGAAGATTCAGTCGGTTGTGCGGGACCTCAACAAGGAATTGGTTGAGGAAGTTGATGAGGAGGAGCCCCCAAAGGATCCTAAGACTTCTGGCAGGGTGAAGACTGCCTGCTCCTCCAAGCGGAAGACAGGCTCTCAGAGGAAGTCTGAGAAGGCGATAACGGTCAGCTCCAATGAGGAGTCAGTACCCCTCTCAGGGAACAAAGCAAAGAAAGCCAAGGTGTCTGCCGCTACTGTCCGTCAAATCCAACGTCGTCAGCCGGCCAAAGCCAAAGGAAAGGTGGCGGCTGATGATGTCAAAGACATGAGCCATAAGTCGGTGGTCAAGGAGCTGTGAGTCGTTGATAAGCACTACTTTGTAGGGCTTAACTAAGAGTCATTAGAGGGTTTATTGGTGCCATTCGGGTAGATTTAGACACATTCATATGTATGGCGTTTGGGGGCGAAGTTGGTGTTTTTGGAGGTATTTGAGCTGTTTTGGAGATCATAGGAAACACTGAGGATGAAGCCACCAATAGAAGACGCCAAGGAGTTATGAAGTATTGGCGAGGAGGTGTTGAAGACACACTTTTGGAGGCCTTGGGAGCATTCGGAGCTGAAGAGACGAAGACACTGAAGGAGTGGCTTCACGGCGGCCGCCGTTCACATCGCGGCGACCGCCGCCAAAGGATTCCCAGCGACCATGGCTACGACTTAAGAACGGCGACCGCCGTTTAAAGCCGGCGACCGCCGCGATTACGGCGCCCGCTGCCCTCTCTACGGCGCCCGCCGCCACTGTCAGAAGCCCACCGAGCCCGTTTCCAGATCTGTTTTATTTTGGATTATTTATTACGGTTTTAGTATTTTCGTTTTAGGTTAATTTAGACTGATTTACTTTTAGTATTTTAAGGGTAGAGAAAAGGCTTGTTTCATATATCTCTCGAACCCTAATTTCACTTTTCATTCTACGTACTTTGCTATGAAGAACTAAGCCACTCTTGCTTAGTCAGACGCTGAAGCTTTCATTTTGATTCAGTTGTGAGATTCTCCTTCTTAATCTTTTGCATGGATTTTATCTATTCTCTTTCTTGATTGCTTATGATTGATATTGATAATTTCTAGTCTGATCAACTAGGGTTTGTTGTTATTGATCTATTGCTAGATTTAGATTGTTACTGGTTGAGCATATCTATTTCAGAGTAGCAACTTCATCGTGCTAGTCTTATGCAGAAGAGAACTGATTTACATTCTAGGATAAAAGCTGGTTGTTTTATGCTAGAATTGTATCCAACTATATTCATATCCGTAAAGCTGCTGTTAAACTGAATCTTGATAGTTTCAGGGTTGTTTAATTAGTTAGTGTTAATAGTATCTGGTTGTTCTATTAGTTATATCTGAAAAGGAATTGGAATTTCCATTGCATGAGATTTTGAATGAGTATCTAGGATCAACTTGGCATACGAATAGTGGATGTTGTTTGACTAAGTGCATTTCCCATCACTGAAGTCATCAACTTTTAGTTTGTTTACTTTTGCATGCTTAGATTCATTAAAACATACAAAACCCCCCTTTGGTTACTTTGGATTGACATACAAATTGCATATTAAGATAGACTTTGTCTCCCTGTGGACTCGACCTTTACTTACCTAGGACTACGGTTTAAGGTTTGTTTGGATATTTTGCATAGTAGGAATTAGCACGACAAATTCCTGTTATCAAATTGGCGCCGTTGCCGGGGAGGCAATAATCTATTTTGTGTGTGTGATTTGTGTGCCAATCTTGGTGTGAACCTATCTTATGGTTCACACCCGTGTTACTAATAATCTACCTCTAGTTTTTGATCCAGAAATTGAGAGAACTTTTCTTCAAGCTCGCAGGGCTGCGAATATACTACTTCAGGAAGCTGAAAGAATGGCAGCTCGTGTTTTTCTTGAGTCCTTGACAGCTCCTAACTTGGAGCAACCAACTCGTGATGTGCAATTCCCTGCCCTTGGTGATGGGGTTAAATTTGAGCTCAAGACAGGAGTAGTCCATTTACTCCCGAAATTCAGGGGAACCCCGCTTGAGGATCCTATTCAGCACTTGGATGAATTCCTTGAGGTCTGCACCAACATGCGGCCATCTGAAATTACTGAAGATCAGATGAGGTTGAGAGTCTTTTCCTTTTCTCTGAAGGACTCTGCTAAGGACTGGTATCATTCTTTACCCCCAGGAAGCATCACTACTTGGGTGAATTTGAAGAAGGTGTTTCTTGATAAATACTTTCCGACAATCAAGTCCAATCAACTCAAGAAGAAGATCTGCAACGTAGAGCAACTGTCTAATGAGTCTCTCTATGACTACTATGAACGCTTTAAGAAACTGGTGAAGAGTTGTCCCTACCATGGTTATGCTAATCATGATCTGATTCTTTATCTGCATGGAGGACTCCGTGAAGATGATCGTCGGATGGTAAATTGTTCATGTGGTGGGAATATTCTGAAGAGGACTTATGAAGAGGCTCTAGAGATATTTTCCACCCTAGCTGATGACTCTAGACAATACAGTGGGAGAGGTTCCCAAAGCTTGGTGGTTGCTAGTTCTCAATCAAAAATTGATCAAGCTGATTTTGATGTGCTGAGAGAGGAGGTGAGGCGTCTGAAACTGAAAGGTACACCTCAGCAGGCTAAGGCCTGTGAGATTTATCATGACGACTTGTATCCTACTGATTCGTGTCCTACTCTACAAGAGGAAGTGAATGCAGTAGGAGGATATCAGCAGAGACCCATGCATGATCCTTACTCTAATACATACAATCCTGGTTGGAGGGATCATCCCAATTTCAGATGGAGAGACCCAGACCCAAATCAACAACAGGGTAATCCTCAACAACCTAGGCAGCCATTTGTGCCAAATCCTCAAGGGCAGAGCTCGAATCCTTCACCGTCTATGGATGACATGATGAAGATGCTGATGCAGAGCAACGTAAACCTCAATGAGAATGTTGCTAAGTTGACTAAGAACCAATTGCAATTCCAAGAGACTACACAAGCCAGCATTCAGAACTTGGAAAGACAGGTTGGTCAAATCTCTCAAGTGGTGAGTAAGCTTGATGCCAAGGTTTCTGGTAAACTTCCATCTCAGACGGAAGTGAACCCGAACATTCGGAATGTCAGTGTTGTGACTCTGAGAAGTGGAAAGAAGCTTGAAGAGGATAATTCTGAGGTCAATAAGGAAGAAAGTCCGGATTTGGAGCAGGATGTCAACGGCGACCGCCGCCCCCCTTACGGCGACCACCGCCCAGAAAACGGCGACCGCCGTGAAGACAACGACGCCCGCCGTGACGGTGATCAAAATCTCGGTTTTTCTGACGATGTCAGCGACGACCGCCGCCCTTCTTACGGCAACCGCCGCCTCCCTGTAGCCGATGCTGAGGCTGAGAAGGAGTCCAAAACTCTGATTTTTCCTGATTGGAAGCTTGTTCCGCCATTCCCACCTGCTTTGAAGCGTACCAAGCCACTTGCGCAGGACAAGGACATGTTTGAGATGTTCAGAAACGTTGAGGTCAACATTCCTCTCCTAAATTTGATCAAGTCTGTCCCTCGTTATGCCAAGTTCTTGAAGCAGATGTGCACCACAAAGAGGAATCAGGATAGGAACAACAAGAAGAAGGTAAAGGTAAGCGAACATGTTTCTGCTGTGTTTCAGAAGCGCTTACCTAAGAAGTGTGGCGACCCAGGTATGTTCACCATTCCCATCACTATTGGAGATACCATGTTCAATAAAGCTATGTTAGATTTGGGTGCTTCCATTAATGTTCTACCTTCATCTCTTTGTGAATCCTTACGATTAGGACCTATGCATGCGACCAATATTTTCATTCAGTTAGCTGATCGATCTAGTGTGCGTCCTATAGGGATAGTGGAGGATGTTTTGGTTAGGGTTGGTGATCTTACTTTTCCTGCTGACTTCTATGTGCTCAATATGGAACATGATAAGCATGCAGCCCCTATTCTGTTAGGGAGACCTTTCCTGAAAACTGCCAACACTAAGATTAATGTGAGTACTGGTGCTTTAACCATGGAATTTGATGGCCAAACTATTAACTATAATATCTATGAAGCCATGAAATATCCTTCTGATGATCACTCTTTGTGTGCACTTGATGTACTTGAGCCTGTGGTGCAAGACGTTTTTGATGAGGACCACCTAGATGACAAGCAATCTATCATTGTTGATTCTAGCTTGGATTTTGCTTCATCTACTAACTCGCAGGAAGTCGTCACTGAGTTGGACGCTTACTATAAGCTTCCTCTGGAGCTACCAGGCAAATCGCCTTTACCGCTAACTCCGAGCGAGAAGCTCGTTCCCTCTTTGGTGCAGGTCCCTGAAGTTGAGGCTAAACACCCCCTGATCGATCTAAGTATGGGGGAGACGCGACTAAGAAGGTCAAGGTGGAGGAGCCGCTGAAGAAGAAGAATGGTCTAAGGTTCAAACCTTTCCATGAGTGGTTCAGGAAGGAGGTAATGAATGAGAAGGTTCCTAAGGAACCTGATGATATGGATTGAGGTTGTTCGAGTGGTATGTCGAGCCAACGACATTAACTAAGGCGCTGCTCGGGAGGCAACCCGATGTTAGGTAGTTTATTTCCTTTCCCTTAGTCATTTTCTTTTGTTTTTCCTTTTAGTTTTTGCTTTCTGTGTCGAACTAACCTGCAGGAAGCGTATCCAAGTGAAGAAGGAGAAGCGGCGACCGCCGCCCCCCTTACGGCGACCGCCGCCAACCCCCTCCTCCGACACTTTGCTTGCGGCAAATGACGGTGACCGCCGTTTAATTACGGCGATCGCCGCCATTCTCAAGTTCATTTTCTTTTTATTTTATTTAACAAAAAAGGGCCCCGAAAAAACCTTAAACGGGGAGCAAAAGACGAAAATAAAATACCCCGAAAAGACCTTAAATGGGGAGAAAAAGTCAAAAAAAAAAGGCTCTACCGGAGGTCAGCTGCCCAGCGTTTCCTATGGAGAGATGGTGCGCATCATGTTGTCAAGGAGGAGACATTAGCCCCACTTTGTATTTGACAACGATGATGGCCCTATAATTGGCAGCTGAGGAGGAGGAACACTAGGGCCCACACACGATTACATCTGGGCCCCATTTTTGTGTTCGTTGAAGGCCGTGCAACCCCGCCATACCTGCCATACCACTATTCACCATAGTGGTTCCCTATGGTTGCATGGTAGATGAAGATTATGGCATTGATGCCGACACCCGAGACATGGACGTTTATTGAGAAGACCGCCAGCAACAAAGGAAGTGTCCAAGCCCGCTCGGCGACGTTGTGAGTTAATTTTGTTTGGCTTTTCCATGTGCTTCTATTTTTTGTATTTCATTACATTGAGGACAATGGAATGTTTAAGCATGGGGGAGAGTTCTATTCTTGCTACGTCGTTGAGGAGAAAAATGAATAAAGAGAAAAAGCCAAAAATTTGAAAAAAAGGCTATCATTGAAATCCTGGGATACGTCGAAAACCCGAAAGGGCGGCCTAGGTAATAAGCAGGTGGCTTGGACCAGCATTAGGCTGGGGTAATATGTGGTCAAGAGTGACGTGAGCTTATGTGAGTACATCTATTGGAAAATGAAATTAGTGGCTTGGTAAAAACCCGAAAGGGCGCCTTGGCAAAACGAGCGAAAAAGAAGAAGAGTGATTTTAGGATTTCTCATTATTCTTGGCGAGGCATCATAAGAAGAGGAGTCAAAGAAGGATTGTCGGGTAGGTCACTCTGGGAGACATAAGGAGCAATAGATGGAGGCTAGGATTAGAGGTTACTCACACTATTGGATGTCCGGGTTTAGCTTGGGGGAAGTACTCTGCTTGCCCCTTAAGCTTGTTGAGTGTTGATGTGTTGTGAATGAGATTGGTGCCATGAGCTTGGCATGAGTTAGGTGACTCTTAGTTGGAGGATATGCTTCCTGAGACCTTGGATGCTACATTGGAGGAGTAGGCTCTTTATTAGTTTACTCGCGGACGAGCAAAGGTCTAAGCATGGGGTAGTTTGATAAGCACTACTTTGTAGGGCTTAACTAAGAGTCATTAGAGGGTTTATTGGTGCCATTCGGATAGATTTAGACACATTCATGTGTATGGAGTTTGGGGGCAAAGTTGGTGTTTTTGGAGGTGTTTGAGCTATTTTGGAGATCATAGGAAACACTGAGGATGAAGCCACCAATAGAAGACGCCAAGGAGTTATGAAGTATTGGTGAGGAGGTGCTGAAGACACACTTTTGGAGGCCTTGGGAGCATTCGGAGCTGAAGAGACGAAGACACTGAAAGAGTGGCTTCACGGCGGCCGACGTTCACATCGCGGCGACCGCCGCCAAAGGATTCCCAGCGACCATGGATACGACTTAAGAACGGCGACCGCCGTTTAAAGCCGGCGGGCGCCGTAATCGCGGCGGTCGCCGGCTTTAAACGGCGGTCGCCGTTCTTAAGTCGTAGCCATGGTCGTTGGGAATCCTTTGGCGACGGTCGCTGCGATGTGAACGGCGGCCGCCGTGAAGCCACTCCTTCAGTGTCTTCGTCTCTTCAGCTCCGAATTCTCTCAAGGCCTCCAAAAGTGTTTCTTCAACACCCCATTGATGAGGAGATGGAGGAGATGCCCCGTCAAGAGGCCCCGGTCACAGTTGAGGAGCACTTTGCTGTGAAGGAGAAGATTCAGTCGGTTGTGCGGGACCTCAACAAGGAACTGGTTGAGGAAGTTGATGAGGAGGAGCCCCCAAAGGCTCCTAAGACTTCTGGCAGGGTGAAGACTGCCTGCTCCTCCAAGCGGAAGACAGGCTCTCAGAGGAAGTCTGAGAAGGCGATAACGGTCAGCTCCGATGAGGAGTCAGTACCCCTCTTAGGGAACAAAGCAAAGAAAGCCAAGGTGTCTGCCGCTACTGTCCGTCAAAGCCAACGTCGACAAACGCCGAGATTAGGCAAGCGTCTATACTCACGTAGTCAAGCGACCCTAGATTAGTGATGCCGCTGCGACGTGCAAGGCCCCATCACGTATCTGGGCCCCTTATTCGAAACTCGTGGAGGTCTGCATAATGTGCATGCCGGACGCGCACCTTTAGAACCTTCCTCGTCTAAACCCAAAAAATTATCAATGTTAGTTACAAATAAATATCAAACACTAAAATAATAACCCTAACGCTAAAAGGGGTAAGATACGTACCAAATCCCGATTAGCCTAGCGTTGTACATGTCTATCATGACTGGCATGTCCTCCACGAGCGGCAGCAGGAGCTCGTCCTTCGCGTTCCCTCACTGGTAGGGCAACGAGATCCAATGGGGCTGTGGGAGCTGGGTCGGCTCTAGGAGCCAGGACGACATCGAAAGTAGCTTGGAAACTGGGGAGCTCATATATAGCCTTCGCAACGTGGGTCGCATAGCTGACAAGGAGGGGGTAGATACTCGCGGCCCTCCGGGTATCCAAGGCATGGTAGCAGGAGTGCGAGCTGCTGCAGGTGCAGTATCCGATGCGGGAGCGGGATTCGGAGCCGTCTCAAAAATGGGAATGGGAGAGGAAACGAGAGACAAAATGGGACCGGATGTAGTAGGGGGACCGCCATCCACCCCCAAATCATCGGTCGTCAAATTGGGATCAAACGACTCAATATAATCTCGATCTAATACGTCCTCATCATCCTCCGAGCTGCCAATGGCGTCGTCATCATCCGACATGACAAGCTCTGCGCGACGACGTGCCGACTCTAACACACGACGTCTCTGCCTAGGACATGGCTCTGCCGCTAGAGGTTTCACCACATCGAAGACATCGTCTCTCGTACTTGCTAAAATTACAGATTATTCAGATTTATTAGAAATTTATTTTTCTTAATATATTAAAACGGTTAGTCTTAATATATTAATTTTCAATTCAAGTTTGAAATAAATTATTACACTAAATAATCTAAATTATTGCACACTAATTACTATTTATTTTTCTTAATATATTAAAATGGTAATTCTCATAATAATTTAGTGTTTTTTATTTATAATTATTTTACTAAGGTTAATTAATTATTCAATTTTATAAATTTGTTTTATTTGATTACAACTTATTCTAATTTTTTATAGTTTATTCATTCTAATTTATTACAATTTATTCATTCTAGTTTATTCTAATTTATTACAATTTATTCTACTTTATTCCAATTTATTATATTTTATGATAATTTATTATTATTTTAATTGATTTTAACTAAAACTAAATCTAAATCACTAACTTGAATTTTATTATTTTAAATTAATTTAATTTTATTTCAATGTTTTTTAAATTAAATTCACTAACTTTTTTATTTCTAATTTCAATTATTATTATAAACTAAATCTAACTTTACTTATAATTTTATAATAACATAACAATTTATTTCTATTTTTAAATTATTTAAAAAAAAAACTTCATCATTTACTAATTTCAAAACTATTTCAATAACTGTTTCCAAATCTAACTCCTAAACTAATTCGAAAACTAATTTCGAAACCATTACAAAACTAATTCCAAAACTAATTTCAAACATATTTCCATAACTATTTCAAAAACTAATAATCCAAAACTAATTCTACAATTATTTCTAAAACTATTCTTAAACTTCAAAATATCATCCAATTCTGTCTATCAAATTTCATTACATATAATAGCATTATAAATTTTATAAAAATAGGAATTCAAAAATTACATACTTGATGGCTAACACGTAGGGTCTCGACGTCGTCTCCCGTCGTTGCGAGAGTCGTAGAAACGCCAACGTCAGCGTCCACTCGAATTCGTACTCCAGCTCGGGTACGGGTTTCGCCCGGTAGCCGGATTGGCCCTTGCACTCCGCCCCGACGTCTCCTCCTCCACAACGATGCATGACCACCACCTGCCCTCCACCTCCGGCAGCCGCCATCGGCACCTCCTTCTCGGCTCCACCTCCGGCAGCTGCCATCGGCGCGGAGGCACCTCCTCGTTGGCTCCACCACGACACCTCCTCCTTGCCGCCTCCACCTTCACCTCCGGCAGCCAACTGCTCGCTGCAGACACCGCCATCGGCGCTAACCTCCTCCGAGTCGCCGCTGTGAACCTTTTGCGAACCGCCTCCACCGCCACCTTTGCAGATTGACCCCCCATTGCCACCGTCTGAATTGGATCGCCGCAGCTGCCACCGACCTCGCAGTCACTTGTTGGTTCTCCTTCCATCGCCGATTCTGGGAAAGTCGTCCTTGTCGTCGAAGATTTGGAAATCGCCGCCGCGGTCTAATTTTTCGGAGAATTAGAAAGAAAAGGAAGAAGATGCTACGCGCATCGCGATGGCTTTTACCTAAATTGGTATGCCTGATCACGGCGCACCAATTTAGGTTTAAAAGCCATATGGTACGCCTATTGGTGACGTACTATATTCTGGGCCATTAATTTCGTACACCTCTTTTAGGCGTACCAATTAAAGGCCCAAATTTCAATTATTGAGCCTTTAATTGAAATACATTCTTTGGTATGCCTCTATTTGGCGTACCAACTTTACCCCTTTCTTCTCTAAAATACATTTGTGCGCATTTTTTTTGTCCATAGGAGGCACTTAGGCCATTACAACGGGGGAGGGGGATTCGAACTTGTGACTTCATGATCACAGGGTGTCATGCTTGCCAGCTAAGCTAGGAAAACTTGACATTTGTGCGCATTATTTGAGTGTACGCTCTTTTTAGGCGCACCAATACACATGCGAAAAGATAAAAATGTGCGTATATATAGGGTTTGTCTAAAAAGGGGCTCTTTGCATAACTATGAAAAAAAAATTGGATCAGAAAAAATACATTACTTTTTCATAATTATGTATTATTACACTATTTTTTAACTTATAATTAATTTTATTTTATTTTAATATTTCTAAACTTTATGTCTAAGAACCTACTGTGATGAATTGAATTGTTACTATTTGACTTGAGTAGATTACACGTATATATACAAGCAATAGAGTAATTTGAATTCCCTTAGTGTACGGGTTGTTACAATTGTCTACTAAAAATACATAAATCAAAACAAATTAATTGAACAAATATAAAAAACAAGTTTAGTAGAATCCGTGAGAATCATGAGATGAGTTATTCTCTAACGTCTCCCTACAAGATGGACGACGATTTGATGAGTCCAATCTTGGAGACTAACATGTTGAAGTGAGCTGGTGAGAGTGGCTTAGTTAATGTTCGCAACATGAGCCACTCAAATAGAGCCATCTTGAACTTTCCCCGGCCAGATAAAGTGATAATTCAAGGCCAAGTGCTTCATTCTGGAGTGGATTAGAGTGCTTCATTTGTGTGGGTTAGAGTGTTTGGAAGCTTTCTCTTTGTGGGCTTCAAAAAGGGGGATCATTAGTGGCAAGTTAATAAACCTCTTTCCCTCTTCTCCTCTTTGTCCCACACACCAAAACGGGACATTGTCTTCAACACACCCTTGGTTCCGGCCCTAAGTTTCATTCAAAGGCCTTCATGTGGCCCCACCACCTCTCTACTTCCATGTCTTTAATTTGGACCTTGTTCTTCCATTTTTAAAAAAAGCCCCATTCAAAACAAGAGGCTAAGAAAAGGCAAAGGCCTATCAATACAAAAAAAAAAAAAATCAGAAAGTCGGATTACAAAAATAAAATAAAAATCAAGACAAGGTCCACTCAAAATTTTCTTTTTTTTTCGGTTGGGCCACATTCTTTGGTGGGCTCTCTCACCTTCACTAGGCACCATGAGCCACTAAGCCTATCTCTCCATATTCCTCTATGTTGCTTGTCACCACAATCCATCTCTCCTTGGGCCCATAGGGTAGCCCAATTGTGCTATTCTCTACACTTGTCATCCATAGTCATTTTCGGCATTCCCTCATCTAGCCTAAGTCATTCATGTGGGCTTTGCTTGGAAGTGCTTTATCCTGCCTCATGTCCTCAAGTCACACGACCTTAGTGATGCGTTCTTGCTTGTGAATGCCGGATCGATGATCTTGGTGGGAAGTCGCGCGAGTCACTTCAGTGGTGGGATGAGTGGAATGCGTCGCGTGAGTGGAATAACGCGATGTTGATAGGGCTCGAGAGATGAGCGAAGGCCGTAGCGTCGGCAGCGGAGGGGATAGACTCGAGAAGATCGAGTGGAGGCCGTAGCGTCGGCATCAGAAGAATGGAGATGAGAAGTAAGAGTTTGAGTGACACCGATCTAAGAGATTGGAGGCAAAAGCTCTCGACAAATAGTCTTAGATTAAAATGAAGCGTAACCTAGTACAGAAGGGCGAGATGACCTTTTATAGTACATAGCAGGACTCAGATGGGCCGAGTCTCGCTTAATGGGCTAGCCCACGCGACACGCGTGGAACACATGCCCCAAAAGAAATAACTAAAATAATTAATGTTCAGAATATTGTAATCAATTTAGAAGATCACGTTCAATGGATGGTTGAGAGGAGATTGACAGAGAACGCGTTCTATGGACTTGGTTGAAGGCGTTTGAGAGAGAACGTAGTCTCTTGTGTTCCTTGGCTAGCGACGACGCGGACAACCATGGATTGTGTCACGTTGACGATGGCTTTGGCGCGCAATCTTGTTATTGGCCCTTTTGAGCGAATGTTCATAGCTTCTTCTTCTTCGATGGCAGTCATGGTGGGCAAGAGCGCATCACCCTCCCCCACTTGGTTGTGAAGCGTCCCCGCTTCACCATCATCGAATTCTGGCTCCACGTATGGTTCCAGGTCGGCGATGTTGAAGGTCGCGTGGACACCGTAGTCTGGTGGGAGCTCGATCTCGTACGCGTTGTCCCCAATGGCCTTCATCACACGGAAGGGGCCATCACCGCGTTGGGCCAGCTTGGATTTGTGCTTAGCTAGAAAATGCCCTTTGCGAAGATGCACCCATACCAAATCCCCTGGAGCAAATATAACGCGGCGGCGTCCACGATTGTGCTGTGTGGCATATTGATCAGCGCGGCATTCCAGCTGCTCCCGGGTTCTTTGATGCAATTCTTGTATCATCGCGGCGCGGTTGGCCGCGCTCGGGTGCTCATTATCCTTCAGAGGCTGCAGCAGCATGTCTAGTGGAGTGAGTGGGTTTCTGCCATAGACCACCTCGAACGGGGTGAGCTTTGTCGCGGAGTGTCTGGACCTGTTGTAAGAAAACTCAACAATTGCAAGTAAGTCTTCCCAACGTTTTGGGTTGGATTTAAGCATGGTCCTAAGGAGGGCTTCTAGGGTTCGATTGGTCACCTCAGTTTGGCCATCTGTTTGTGGGTGGTAGCTAGTGGAAAATAAAAGTTTGGTACCCAACTTTCCCCAAAGTGTTCTCCAGAAAAGGCCTACGAATTTTGTATCGCGGTCACTCACGACAGACCTAGGTATCCAATGTAAATGGACCACGTTGTTAAAGAACAACACGGCGATTTCAGTAGCAGTGTGTGTGATCTTACACGCGATAAAATGGGCCATTTTTGAAAACTTGTCCACAACTACAAAGATTGAATCTTTACCCTTACGAGAGAGAGGCAAACCTGTGATGAAGTCCATGGACAAATCTTCCCAAGAGACTAATGGGATGGGCAGAGGCATGTAGAGACCATAGGGATGTGAACTGGATTTTGCGCGTTGACACGTGACACAACTTTTGCAATATTCGCATCACCTGAGTGGTCATGCGCGGCCAAAAGAAATGCTCGTGAAGAGCAGCTAGAGTCTTGGTAACCCCAAAATGACCGCGTCCTTCATGGACTTCTTGGATGAGGAGTTTCCTAATGGGTGAGCTAGGAATGCACAAGCACCCGACTTTGTAAAGGTACCCCTCATGAAAGAAATATGTCTCGAACGCACGGTCCCTAAGGCAGTGTTCTACAATTGGCTTAAAGAATGGGTCAATCAGATATAAATCTTTAATCAACGCGAAGCCAAAAAGTTTAGATTGAAGATGAGTAAGGAGAATGATGTAAGCACGCATGTGCTTCATCAAGGATCCAACTCAGACCCGCCATGGAAGTCTCTGGCACCACCCATGACTCGTGCCCAACATAGGGCCCAAGGTCGGAATCTAGGAGAAGAGATGCCAACAAGGGCATCGGGCGTCATTACAAGGAGTCGGGCTAGACAGGTGCTCATGGGTTTACAAGAAACATCATATATTGGAAGATTATCAAAGACGAGGAACATTGGAGGAAGATTGCTTGGTGGAGTTGTGCGAGGAGTTCAAGGACGACGCCGGACCTTTGTTGGACATTGTATGCTTCCTGGACCTATCTTGGCCGTGTCCAAAGTTGAGGCCCAACAGAGGCCCGAGCAGAGAGAGATGGCTGCTGCAAGGTCCGAAGTTAAAACAGTTCGTGTGCGCTTTCCGTTTATCTGATTGGGCTCATTTTTGGATATGTTTCACATATTGGGCTTATATTTCATGTGTCCAAATTTGAAGCCCATTGAAGATCGTACACAAGAATCCTGCTCGTTACAAGTCCACGGCCCATTGGGCCTTTTAAGTGTTTAGGGTTTTGAACTGACATTTGGAGACTATTTATATGTTGGTTTTGACATTTCATTTTTGAGATTTTGATTGAATTTGAGAAAACACATTGTGTTCTTGATTCCTGGATTGGAATTGGATTGTTGTAAGTTTTGAGGATTCGACTTGTTTCAATTGTGAGTGTGAGTGTTAGGTGGATTCCGACGCATTCAAACTCAAAACTGATTCTTCTTTCGCGAGTGGACTCTTGTGAGAGATTTATCAAACCTTGTTGAACCCTAGCTGGACTCCTTGGGTTCTACAAGTCGTTCAAGGCAACCGGGTGGACTCCTAGTTGTCGTTGTTCGCTTATCCGGTTCGAGTTCGTGCTCTTTCGTCTCAAGGTCTCAACAACACGTTCGTGTCTCCGTCGTGCCCATTTCCGACTTCCCCAAGGCAGCCGTGCGTCCTTTGGTGGTCCGACGAGTGGTCCAAGGCATTTACCTTCCCCTGAAGCGATCCTACCAAGGCGAAAGCCATCATCTGGTATCAGAGCCTCGGCAAGGTAAAAACGCTATTCTATCTTGATTATTCACTTTCTACGATTTGTAGGTTCAAGGCAAACCCGTGGTTGGGCAAGTTTGAACCAAACCGAAAGAGAGACCCTTAGAAGTCGTAGAGACTAACACCGGCCAAGTGAGCGAGAGAGAGAGGTCCGGCGCGGCCGAGATGCGGCCCGGTCGGTGCGACTCCGGCGGCGGGTGGAGCGTAGTGGTCCGTGGCTGGTGGGAGAGGGCTAAGCAACCCTAGCCTTCCTTTCCTTTTATTTTTCTCCAAGAGATTCTTTCTTATTTGATTTGATTTTATCAATCTTTTATTTTTGGATAAGATCTTGATTAGATAAGATTTGGCAAGATTCTAATATCTTTTGCTATTTTTGGTGGGTGAATATATTTGCCTGATGTGTTTGGATAAGATAAGATCTTGGGTATCTTGCTTGCCCCTTTTTTCTAGATTTACTTACCAAAAAAGAGAGAGAAAGATCTTCCAGTATTTTGGTGTGATCTCGTGATCCCCCAAATATTTTATAAAAAAAAAAAAGAAGAGGAAACACAAATGAGAGTGGGTTCGTAGTCTAGAAATCAAGGCGAGGCGGACTCGGGAAAAGCCCTGAGAAGTCCAAGGGCGCGCGCCAAGTGGTCCCGGCCCAAAGGGCTTGAGAAGACCCCGCCCGACCAGGTACACTAGGGGACGGTCTTATCCAGGCTGATTAGGTCGGTGGCTTCCCCACCGATAACACGAGATTTTTGGATCTTGCTTTACTTACTATCAACTCTTGTCTAGTTATTTCCCTTTTTGTGTCTTGTTTGATTATTCTATGCTTAACCTGAGATCTCTTACTTGAATCTACAAACGTGATTGTGTGATCAAGTTGGAATCATTTTTCTTTGTTGTTGCTTCTGCTGGCTCTTGTTGTTGCTTTGGCTTGTAGGAACGCCAACAGGATGGCCACGCCTCGGACCTGCGTCGTTAAGAGGACGCTGGTTTCCAACGAACAGGCGGCTCCCTCTCAACGAGAGACTATCTTCCACTCTCGCTGCGCAATCCAAGGCAAGGTGTGCAGCGTTATCATCGATGGAGGATCGTGTTGCAACATCATCGACCGGGCTGTGGTCGAACGATTCGGTCTTGCTATAACCCCACATCCTCAGCCGTACACACTTAATTGGCTTAACTCTACCGCACCTTTGAAGGTGACCGAGCAGGAAAAGGTGAGTTTCTCGATTGGTGGTTACAAGGATGAGGTATTGTGCGACGTGCTTCCCATCTCGGCTTGTCACTTGTTGCTCGGACGTCATTGCCAATACGACCGTGGGGTGATGCACAATGGCGCCACCAATGAGTATTCCTTCTTCTTGGATGGTAAGCGGTATACTCTCTTGCCTATGATGCCTCAAGAAATCATGGCTGATCATGCGGCCAATGAACAACGGCGACAAGCCATGGAGGCGGACCAGAATGGCAAGAACAAGAAGAAGATGGCCATAGGGCAGGTTGCGGGGACGAGCAACCAACTACTCCTTGCGACCGCCAAGGAAGTGGAGACGGCAATCCAGGTGAAGGGCAACGTTGTAGCAGACGCCTTGACACGCAGGTATATCCTACTTACTTCTCTTGATGCTAGGATGCTAGGGCTTTCATTCATGCGGGAATTGTATGCTTTAGATGACGACCTTAAGGAAAAGTTCCTTGCGTGCCAGGTTCGGGGAGGGGTAGATAACCTCTATATGCATGGCGGTTATATGTTACGGGGGTCGAAGTTGTGCATACCTAAGGGTTCCCTACGTAGGCTCTTCATACAAGAGGCTCACGGCAGGGGAATCAAGGGTCACTTTGGGGATGATAAAACCCTCAGTACACTCCAAAAACCTATCTACTGGCCAGGCATGCATAAGGAAGTGACTAAGTTTGGTGCATCTTGCATAGTGTGTCTTAAGTCCAAGTCCAAGCTCGAATCTCGTGGGCTGTATACTCCTCTTCCTATACCTAGTAACCCTTGGGAGGATATTTTTAAGGATTTCGTCCTAGGGTTACATCGGTCTAAGAGAGGGAGGGACTCCATTTTTGTGATGGTAGACCGGTTCTCGAAAATGGCTCATTTTATCCCTTGTTCGCTTACATGGGGTGCCGACGAATATAGTGTCTGATTGTGATGCAAAGCTTTTGAGCTATTTTTGGAAAACCCTATTGTCCAAGATAGGGACCAAGCTTCTATTCTCTACCTCGTACCACCCACAAACGGATGGACGGACTAAAGTGGTTAACAAAACTCTTGGTGCTTTATTGCGTTCCGTGTTGAGTACTAACCAGTGCAGGAGGGAGGGATGTTTTCCTTTCGTAGAGCTTGCATACAACAGGACCGCCCCATATTGCAAGTAGGCCCACAGGGGGCACAAGAAGTTGTTGTTAGAACTCGGAGATGGGCCGTTTCAAGTAATGCAAAAGATCAACGACAATGCCTACAAGATTGATCTTTCAGGTGAGTATATGGAATCCATAAAGTGTATAATGTGTCTGATCTCTCTCCATTTCTTGTAGATGATGAGGACGATGTGTTTCGAGAAGATTCGGGGTCGAATCCTCTTCAAGAGAGGGAGGATGATGTAAGCACGCATCTGCTTCATCAAGGATCCAACTCAGACCCGCCATGGAAGTCTCTGGCACCACCCATGACTCGTGCCCAACGTAGGGCCCAAGGTCGGAATCTAGGAGAAGAGATGCCAACAAGGGCATCGGGCGTCATTACAAAGAGTCGAGCTAGACAGGTGCTCATGGGTTTACAAGAAACATCATATATTGGAAGATTATCAAAGACGAGGAACATTGGTGGAAGATTGCTTGGTGGAGTTGTGCGAGGAGTTCAAGGACGACGCCGGCGTCGGGGACGAATTAGAGCAGGCCGGAATGTGCGACTCGTTCATTCAATTGGGATGAAATTTGGACATTTTATGCTTCCTGGACCTATCTTGGCCGTGTCCAAAGTTGAGGCCCAACAGAGTCCCGAGGAGAGAGAGATGGCTGCTGCAAAGTCCGAAGTTAAAACAGTTCGTGTGCGCTTTCCATTTATCTGATTGGGCTCATTTTTGGATATGTTTCACATATTGGGATTATATGTCATGTGTCCAAATTTGACGCCCATTTAAGATCGTACGCAAGAATCCTGCTCGTTACAAGTCCACGGCCCATTGGGCCTTTTAAGTGTTTAGGGTTTTGAAGTGACATTTGGAGACTATTTATATGTTGGTTTTGACATTTCATTTTTGAGCTTTAGATTGAATTTGAGAAAACACATTGTGTTCTTGATTCCTGGATTGGAATTGGTTTGTTGCAAGTTTTGAGGATTCGACTTGTTTCAATTGTGAGTGTGAGTGTTAGGTGGATTCCGACGCATTCAAACTCAAAACCGATTCTTCTTTCGCGAGTGGACTCTTGTGAGAGATTTATCAAACCTTGTTGAACCCTAGGTGGACTCCTTGGGTTCTACAAGTCATTCAAGGCAACCGGGTGGACTCCTAGTTGTCGTTGTTCGCTTATCCGGTTCGAGTTCGTGCTCTTTCGTCTCAAGGTCTCAACAACACGTTCGTGTCTCCGTCGTGCCCATTTCCGACTTCCCCAAGGCAGTCGTGCGTCCTTTGGTGGTCCGACGAGTGGTCCAAGGCATTTACCTTCCCCTGAAGCGATCCTACCAAGGAGAAAACCATCATCTAGTATCAGAGCCTCGGCAAGGTAAAAACGCTATTCTATCTTGATTATTCACTTTCTACGATTTGTAGGTTCAAGGCAAACCCGTGGTTGGGCACGTTTGAACCAAACCGAAAGAGAGAGACCCTTAGAAGCCGTAGAGACTAACACCGGCCAAGTGAGCGAGAGAGAGAGGTCCGGCGCGGCCGAGACGCGGCCCGGTCGGCGCGACTCCGGCGGCGGGTGGAGCGTAGTGGTCCGTGGCTGGTGGGAGAGGGCCGAGCAACCCTAGCCTTCCTTTCCTTTTATTTTTCTCCAAGAGATTCTTTCTTATTTGATTTTATTTTATCAATCTTTTATTTTTGGATAAGATCTTGATTAGATAAGATTTGGCAAGATTCTAATATCTTTTGCTATTTTTGGTGGGTGAATATATTTGCCTGATTTGTTTGGATAAGATAAGATCTTGGGTATCTTGCTTGCCCCTTTTTTCTAGATTTACTTACCAAAAAAGAGAGAGAAAGATCTTCCAGTATTTTGGCGTGATCTCGTGATCCCCCAAATATTTTATAAAAAAAAAACAAGAAGAGGAAAAACAAATGAGAGTGGGTTCGTAGTCTAGAAATCAAGGCGAGGCGGACTCGGGCAAAGCCCTGAGAAGTCCAAGGGCGCACGCCAAGTGGTCCCGGCCCAAAGGGCTTGAGAAGACCCCGCCCGGCCAGGTACACTAGGGGACGGTCTTATCCAGGCTGATTAGGTCGGTGGCTTCCCCACCGATAACATGAGATTTTTGGATCTTGCTTTACTTACTATCAACTCTTGTCTAGTTATTTCCCTTTTTGTGTCTTGTTTGATTATTCTGTGCTTAACCTGAGATCTCTTACTTGAATCTACAAACATGATTGTGTGATCAAGTTGGAATCGTTTTTCTTTGTTGTTGCTTCTGCTGGCTCTTGTTGTTGCTTTGGCTTGTAGGAACGCCAACAGGATGGCCACGCCTCGGACCTGCGTCGTTAAGAGGACGCTGGTTTCCAATGAACAGGCGGCTCCCTCTCAACGAGAGACTATCTTCCACTCTCGATGCGCAATCCAAGGCAAGGTGTGCAGCATTATCATCGATGGAGGATCGTGTTGCAACATCATCGACCGGGCTGTGGTCGAACAATTCGGTCTTGCTACAACCCCACATCCTCAGCCGTACACACTTAATTGGCTTAACACTACCGCACCTTTGAAGGTGACCGAGCAGGAAAAGGTGAGTTTCTCAATTGGTGGTTACAAGGACGAGGTATTGTGCGACGTGCTTCCCATCTCGGCTTGTCACTTGTTGCTCGGACGTCATTGCCAATACGACCGCGGGGTGATGCACAATGGCGCCACTAATGAGTATTCCTTCTTCTTGGATGGTAAGCGGTATACTTTCTTGCCTATGACGCCTCAAGAAATCATGGCTGATCATGCGGCCAATGAACAACGGCGGCAAGCCAAGGAGGCGGACCAGAATGGCAAGAACAAGAAGAAGATGGCCATAGGGCAGGTTGCGGGGACGAGCAACCAACTACTCCTTGCGACCGCCAAGGAAGTGGAGACGGCAATCCAGGTGAAGGGCAACGTTGTAGCAGACGCCTTGACACGCAGGTATATCCTACTTACTTCTCTTGATGCTAGGATGCTAGGGCTTTCATTCATGCTGGAATTGTATGCTTTAGATGACGACCTTAAGGAAAAGTTCCTTGCGTGCCAGGTTCGGGGAGGGGTAGATAACCTCTATATGCATGGCGGTTATATGTTACGGGGGTCGAAGTTGTGCATACCTAAGGGTTCCCTACGTAGGCTCTTCATACAAGAGGCTCACGGCAGGGGAATCAAGGGTCACTTTGGGGATGATAAAACCCTCAGTACACTCCGAAAACCTATCTACTGGCCAGGCATGCATAGGGAAGTGACTAAGTTTGGTGCATCCTGCATAGTGTGTCTTAAGTCCAAGTCCAAGCTCGATTCTCGTGGGCTGTATACTCCTCTTCCTATACCTAGTAACCCTTGGGAGGATATTTTTAAGGATTTCATCCTAGGGTTACCTCGGTCTAAGAGAGGGAGGGACTCCATTTTTGTGGTGGTAGACCGGTTCTCGAAAATGGCTCGTTTTATCCCTTGTTCGCTTACATGGGGTGCCGACGTATATAGTGTCTGATTGGGATGCAAAAATTTTGAGCTATTTTTGGAAAACCCTATTGTCCAAGATAGGGACCAAGCTTCTATTCTCTACCTCGTACCACCCACAAACGGATGGATGGACTAAAGTGGTTAACAAAACTCTTGGTTCTTTATTGCGTTCCGTGTTGAGTACTAACCAGTGCAGGAGGGAGGGATGTTTTCCTTTTATAGAGCTTGCATACAACAGGACCGCCCCGTATTGCAAGCAGGCCCACAAGGGGCACAAGAATTTGCTGTTAGAACTCGGAGATGGGCCGTTTCAAGTAATGTAAAAGATCAACGACAATGCCTACAAGATTGATCTTTCAGGTGAGTATATGGAATCCATAAAGTGTATAATGTGTCTGATCTCTCTCCATTTCTTGTAGATGATGAGGACGATGTGTTTCGAGAAGATTCGGGGTCGAATCCTCTTCAAGAGAGGAAGGATGATGTAAGCACGCATATGCTTCATCAAGGATCCAACTCAGACCCGCCATGGAAGTCTCTGGCACCACCCATGACTCGTGCCCAACGTAGGGCCTAAGGTCGGAATCTAGGAGAAGAGATGCCAACAAGGGCATCGGGCGTCATTACAAGGAGTCGGGCTAGACAGGTGCTCATGGGTTTACAAGAAACATCATATATTGGAAGATTATCAAAGACGAGGAACATTGGAGGAAGATTGCTTGGTGGAGTTGTGCGAGGAGTTCAAGGACGACGCCGGCGTCGGGGACGAATTAGAGCAGGCCGGAATGTGCGACTAGTTCATTCAATTGAGATGAAATTTGGACATTTTATGCTTCCTGGACCTATCTTGGCCGTGTCCAAAGTTGAGGCCCAACAGAGGCCCGAGGAGAGAGAGATGGCTGCTGCAAAGTCCGAAGTTAAAACAGTTCGTGTGCGCTTTCCATTTATCTGATTGGGCTCATTTTTGGATATGTTTCACATATTGGGATTATATGTCACGTGTCCAAATTTGACGCCCATTTAAGATCGTACGCAAGAATCCTGCTCGTTACAAGTCCACGGCCCATTGGGCCTTTTAAGTGTTTAGGGTTTTGAAGTGACATTTGGAGACTATTTATATGTTGGTTTTGACATTTCATTTTTGAGCTTTTGATTGAATTTGAGAAAACACATTGTGTTCTTGATTCCTGGATTGGAATTGGTTTGTTGCAAGTTTTGAGGATTCGACTTGTTTCAATTGTGAGTGTGAGTGTTAGGTGGATTCCGACGCATTCAAACTCAAAACCGATTCTTCTTTCGCGAGTGGACTCTTGTGAGAGATTTATCAAACCTTGTTGAACCCTAGGTGGACTCCTTGGGTTCTACAAGTCATTCAAGGCAATCGGGTGGACTCCTAGTTGTCGTTGTTCGTTTATCCGGTTCGAGTTCGTGCTCTTTCATCTCAAGGTCTCAACAACACGTTCGTGTCTCCGTCGTGCCCATTTCCGACTTCCCCAAGGCAGCCGTGCATCCTTTGGTGGTCCGATGAGTGGTCCAAGGCATTTACCTTCCCCTGAAGCGATCCTACCAAGGCGAAAGCCATCATCTGGTATCAGAGCCTCGGCAAGGTAAAAACGCTATTCTATCTTGATTATTCACTTTCTACGATTTGTAGGTTCAAGGCAAACCCGTGGTTGGGCAAGTTTGAACCAAACCGAAAGAGAGAGACCCTTAGAAGCCATAGAGACTCACCCCGGCCAAGTGAGCGAGAGAGAGAGGTCCGGCGCGGCCGAGCGCGGCCCGGTCGGCGCGGCTCCGGCGGCGGGTGGAGCGTAGTGGTCCGTGGCTGGTGGGAGAGGGCCGAGCCACCCTAGCCTTCCTTTCCTTTTATTTTTCTCCAAGAGATTCTATCTTATTTGATTTGATTTTATCAATCTTTTATTTTTGGATAAGATCTTGATTAGATAAGATTTGGCAAAATTCTAATATCTTTTGCTATTTTTGGTGGGTGAATATATTTGCCTGATTTGTTTGGATAAGATAAGATCTTGTGTATCTTGCTTGCCCATTTTTCTAGATTTACTTACCAAAAAAGAGAGAGAAAGATCTTCCAGTATTTTGGTGTGATCTCGTGATCCCCTAAATATTTTATAAAAAAAAACGAGAAGAGGAAAAACAAATGAGAGTGGGTTCGTAGTCTAGAAATCAAGGCGAGGCGGACCCGGGCAAAGCCCTGAGAAGTCCAAGGGCGCGCGCCAAGTGGTCCCAGCCCAAAGGGCTTGAGAAGACCCCGCCCGGCCAGGTACACTAGGGGACGGTCTTATCTAGGCTGATTAGGTCGGTGGCTTCCCCACCGATAACACGAGATTTTTGGATCTTGCTTTACTTACTATCAACTCTTGTCTAGTTATTTCCCTTTTTGTGTCTTGTTTGATTATTCCGTGCTTAACTTGAGATCTCTTACTTGAATCTACAAACGTGATTGTGTGATCAAGTTGGAATCGTTTTTCTTTGTTGTTGCTTTTGCTGGCTCTTGTTGTTGCTTTGGCTTGTAGGAACGCCAACAGGATGGCCATGCCTCGGACCTGCGTCGTTAAGAGGACGCTGGTTTCCAACGAACAGGCGGCTCCCTCTCAACGAGAGACTATCTTCCACTCTCGCTGCGCAATCCAAGGCAAGGTGTGCAGCGTTATCATCGATGGAGGATCGTGTTGCAACATCATCGACCGGGCTGTGGTCGAACGATTCGGTCTTGCTATAACCCCACATCCTCAGCCGTACACACTTAATTGGCTTAACACTACCGCACATTTGAAGGTGACCGAGCAGGAAAAGGTGAGTTTCTCGATCGGTGGTTACAAGGACGAGGTATTGTGCGACGTGCTTCCCATCTCAGCTTGTCACTTGTTGCTCGGACGTCATTGCCAATACGACCGCGGGGTGATGCAAAATGGCGCCACCAATGAGTATTCCTTCTTCTTGGAAGGTAAGCGGTACACTCTCTTGCCTATGACGCCTCAAGAAATCATGGCTGATCATGCGGCCAATGAACAACGGCGACAAGCCAAGGAGGTGGACCAGAATGGCAAGAACAAGAAGAAGATGGCCATAGGGTAGGTTGCGGGGACGAGCAACCAACTACTCCTTGCGACCGCCAAGGAAGTGGAGACGGTAATCCAGGTAAAGGGCAACGTTGTAGCAGACGCCTTGACACGCAGGTATATCCTACTTAATTCTCTTGATGCTAGGATGCTAAGGCTTTCATTCATGCGGGAATTGTATGCTTTAGATGACGACCTTAAGGAAAAGTTCCTTGCGTGCCAGGTTCGGGGAGGGGTAGATAACCTCTATATGCATGGCGGTTATATGTTACGGGGGTCGAAGTTGTGCATACCTAAGGGTTCCCTACGTAGGCTCTTCATACAAGAGGCTCACGGTAGGGGACTCAAGGGTCACTTTGGGGATGATAAAACCCTCAGTACACTCCGAAAACCTATCTATTGGCCAGGCATGCATAGGTAAGTGACTAAGTTTGGTGCATCCTGCATAGTGTGTCTTAAGTCCAAGTCCAAGCTCGATTCTCGTGGGCTGTATACTCCTCTTCCTATACCTAGTAACCCTAGGGAGGATATTTTTAAGGATTTCATCCTAGGGTTACCTCGGTCTAAGAGAGGGAGGGACTCCATTTTTGTGGTGGTAGACCGGTTCTCGAAAATGGCTCATTTTATCCCTTGTCATAAGACCGATGATGCGTCTCATGTGGCTGGCCTCTTCTTTGAAGGGATTGTTCTCTTACATGGGGTGCCGACGAATATAGTGTCTGATTGGGATGCAAAATTTTTGAGCTATTTTTGGAAAACCCTATTGTCCAAGATAGGGACCAAGCTTCTATTCTCTACCTCGTACCACCCACAAACGGATGGACGGACTAAAGTGGTTAACAAAACTTTTGGTGATTTATTGTGTTCCGTGTTGAGTACTAACCAGTGCAGGAGGGAGGGATGTTTTCCTTTCATAGAGTTTGCATATAACATGACCGCCCCGTATTGCAAGCAGGCCCACAAGGGGCGCAAGAAGTTGCTGTTAGAACTCGGAGATGAGCTGTTTCAAGTAATGCAAAAGAACAACAACAATGCCTACAAGATTGATCTTTCAAGTGAGTATGGAATCCATAAAGTGTTTAACGTGTCTGATCTCTCTCCATTTCTTGTAGATGATGAGGATGATGTATTTCTAGAAGATTCGGGGTCGAATCCTCTTCAAGAGAGGGAGGATGATGTAAGCACGCCTGTGCTTCATCAAGGATCCAACTCAGACCCGCCATGGAAGTCTCTGGCACCACCCATGACTCGTGCCCAACATAGGGCCCAAGGTCGGAACATTGGAGGAAGATTGCTTGGTGGAGTTGTGCGAGGAGTTCAAGGACGACGCCGGCGTCGGGGACGAATTAGAGCAGGCCGGAATGTGTGACTCATTAATTCAATTGGGATGAAATTTGGACATTGTATGCTTCCTGGCCCTATCTTGGCCGTGTCCAAAGTTGAGGCCCAACAGAGGCTCGAGCAGAGAGAGATGGCTGCTGCAAGGTCCGAAGTTAAAACAGTTCGTGTGCGCTTTCCGTTTATCTGATTGGGCTCATTTTTGGATATGTTTCACATATTGGGCATATATTTCATTTGTCCAAATTTGAAGCCCATTGAAGATCGTACGCAAGAATCCTGCTCGTTACAAGTCCACGGCCCATTGGGCCTTTTAAGTGTTTAGGGTTTTGAAGTGACATTTGGAGACTATTTATATGTTGGTTTTGACACTTCATTTTTGAGCTTTTGATTGAATTTGAGAAAACACATTGTGTTCTTGATTCCTGGATTGGAATTGGATTGTTGTAAGTTTTGAGGATTCGACTTGTTTCAATTGTGAGTGTGAGTGTTAGGTGGATTCCGACGCATTCAAACTTAAAACCGATTCTTCTTTCGCGAGTGGACTCTTGTGAGAGATTTATCAAACCTTGTTGACCAATAGGTGGACTCCTTGGGTTCTACAAGTCGTTCAAGGCAACCGGGTGGACTCCTAGTTGTCGTTGTTCGCTTATCCGGTTTGAGTTCGTGCTCTTTTGTCTCAAGGTCTCAACAACACGTTCGTGTCTCCGTCGTGCCCATTTCCGACTTCCCCAAGGCATCTGTGCATCCTTTGGTGGTCCGACGATTGATCCAAGGCATTTACCATCCCCCGAAGCGATCCTACCAAGGCGAAAGCCATCATCTGGTATCAGAACCTCGGCAAGGTAAAAACGCTATTCTATCTTGATTATTCACTTTCTACGATTTGTAGGTTCAAGGCAAACCCGTGGTTGGCCAAGTTTGAACCAAACCGAAAGAGAGAGGCCCTTAGAAGCCGTAGAGACTAACCCCGGCCAAGTGAGCGAGAGAGAGAGGTCCGGCGCGGCAGAGACGCGGCCCGGTCGGCGCGGCTCCGGCGGCGAGTGGAGCGTAGTGGTCCGTGGCTGGTGGGAGAGGGCCGAGCAACCATAGCCTTCCTTTCCTTTTATTTTTCTCCAAGAGATTCTATCTTATTTGTTTTGATTTTATCAATCTTTTATTTTTGGATAAGATCTTGATTAGATAAGATTTGGCAAGATTCTAATATATTTTGCTATTTTTGGTGGGTGAATATATTTGCCTGATTTGTTTGTATAAGATAAGATCTTGTGTATCTTGCTTGCCCCTTTTTCTAGATTTACTTACCAAAAAAGAGAGAGAAAGATCTTCCAGTAATTTGGTGTGATCTCGTGATCCCCCAAATATTTTATAAAAAAATAAACAAAAAGAGGAAAAACAAATGAGAGTGGGTTCGTAGTCTAGAAATCAAGGCGAGGCGGACCCGGGCAAAGCCCTGAGAAGTCCAAGGGCGCGCGCCAAGTGGTCCTGGCCCAAAGGGCTTGATAAGACCCCGCCCGGCCAGGTACACTAGGGGACGGTCTTATCCAGGCTGATTAGGTCGGTGGTTTCCCCACCGATAACACGAGATTTTTGGATCTTGCTTTACTTACTATCAACTCTTGTCTAGTTATTTCCCTTTTTGTGTCTTGTTTGATTATTCCATGCTTAACCTGAGATCTCTTACTTGAATCTACAAACGTGATTGTGTGATCAAGTTGGAATCGTTTTTCTTTGCTGGAACGCCAACAGGATGGCCACACCTCGGACCTGCGTCGTTAAGAGGACGCTGGTTTCCAACGAACAGGCGGCTCCCTCTCAACGAGAGACTATCTTCCACTCTTGCTGCGCAATCCAAGGCAAGGTGTGCAGCGTTATCATCGATGGAGGATCGTGTTGCAACATCATCGACCGGGCTGTGGTCGAACGATTCGGTCTTGCTACAACCCCACATCCTCAGCCGTACACACTTAATTGGCTTAACACTACCGCACCTTTGAAGGTGACCGAGCAGGCAAAGGTGAGTTTCTCGATCGGTGGTTACAAGGACGAGGTATTGTGCGACGTGCTTCCCATCTCAGCTTGTCACTTGTTGCTCGAACGTCATTGCCAATACGACCGCAGGGTGATGCACAATGGCGCTGATAACAAGAATTTGTCGTGCTAATTCCAGCTATGCAAAATATCCAAACAAACCTTAAACTGTAGTCCTAGGTAAGTAAAGGTCGAGTCCACAGGGAGACAGAGTCTATCGTTATATGCAATTTATATGTCAATCCAAAGTAACCAAAGGGGGGTTTTGTATGTTTCAGTAAATCTAAGCATGTAAAGGCAAACAAACTAAAAGTTGTGAAATCAGTGATGGGGAAAATAGCTCAGTCAAACAACATCCAATATTCGTATGACAAATTGATCTTATAAAATCATTCAATATCTCATGCAATGGAAATTCCAATTCCTGTTCAGATATAACTAATAGCACAACTAGATACTATTAGCACTAACTAATTAAACAACCCTGAAACTATCAAGATTCAGTTTAACAGCAGCGTTACGGATAGGTATATAGTTGGATACAATTCTAGCATAAAACAACCAGCTTTTATCCTAGAATGTAAATCAGTTCTCTTCTGCATAAGACTAGCACAACCAGATACTAGTATGATGCAGTTGCTACTCTGAAATAGATATGCTCAACCAATAACAATCTAGATCTAGCAATCAATCAATAGAAACAAACCCTAGTTGCGCAGGCTAGAGATTATCAATATTAATCATAAGCAATCAAGCAAGAGAATAGATAAAATCCATGCAATAGATAAGGAACGAGAATCTCACAACTGAATCAAAACGAAAGCTTCAGCGTCTGACTAAGCAAGAGTGGCTTAGTTCTTCATAGCAAAGTACGTAGAAAGGGAAAAGATGAAATTAGGGTTCGAGAGAGGAAAACAAGCCTTTCCTCTACCCTTAAATACTCAAAATAAATAAGATCTCCAAAATTAACATTAAACGAAATACTGAAACCGTAATAAAAATAGTCCAAAATAAAACAAATATGGAAACGGGCTCGGTGGGCTTCTGACACGGGCGGCGGTCGCCGTAATTGCGGCGGTCGCCGGCCTTTTGTCGTAGCCAAGGTGGCTGGGAGGGCTTTGGCGGCGGTCGCCGTAATGTGAACAACGGTCGTCGTGAAGCCATTCCTTCAGCCTCTTCGTCTCTTCAGCTCCGAATGCTCCCAAAGCCTCCAAATGTGTGTCTTCAGCACCTCCTCGCCAATGCTCCATAACTCCTCCAAAGTATCCTAAAACACCACTAAATCAATGCTAAAACCCCGTCTATAGACACAACATAATCATGTGTATCAAACTCCCCCACACTTGAATCTCTACTCGTCTCGAGTGGATAGAAAACTATCACCCATCATCAATAGAATCCCTAGATCATCAACATGCAAAGAAGCTCACAACTAAGAGTAAAAGCACCTACATGAAAGCACAACATCCCCCCTGACCAACCACACATGAAAACTACTCATCCATCAGCACACACCAACCAACACAACACCAACACAATGCACACAACAACAACAACGACAACCTAATCCTCAGCTCCAAGCAAAACACATCATCCAAGTCCAACATCAACAACAATCATCAAAGAGAGTGATAGACACCAAAATACAGCTTATTCCTCCACGTGAAAACCTATCCAAAAACACTCCTATACTCCACTTCTTATGTCTCCTGCGCCGGTAAATTGATAGTCCTAAAACACTCAATTTTTTTTTCATTCATTTTGCTTAGGCGCCTTTTCAGGTTTTCACCTAACACTCTCATTTCATTTTTCAAATTGGACTCACCACCTCACATCACTCTGAATCTATTTTTGCCAAGGCCTAATACCTGTCAGATTACCTTCTTTTTACCTGAATCGCCCTTTCGGGTTTTCAGTCCATCCCAGGATTTTTATTGCCTTTTTTTCTTTCTTTTTGGCTTTTTTTTTCTTTTTTTTTTCCAGAATAACAATAGCAAATACAGAATCCACTCCCCCACACTTGTAATAAACATTGTCCTCGATGAAAGAAGACAGAAATAAATAGGGGAAGTAGAGAAAGTACCACTACTGCGGAGGTGGTGGAAAGCCTGGATATTGGGAACCCATGAATAGGTTCCACTAACGCATCTACTCCTCCATGGCCCTGATGTCGTCGCTGTGCTGCTGCATCATAGTAGACTGTGCGGTATAGTGATCACGCTCCTCCTGGCGGAACTCAACAAACTCCTCATGATACCCTCGCGCCTCTTGGCGGAAATCAACAAAGTCTGACTGCATGGACCTCTGGCGAGTATCCATCTGCTGGAGCGTCTCCCACATCCTCATCTGTAAGTCCGGATGCTCCTCAGCAGCAGCCTGCACCTCAGGCATCGCAATATCATCGTCCTCATCCTCAACCTCCTCTATAGGAGCAGCAGAAGCACCAGCAACAGAGGTGCATGCAGCCTGGCTACCACTCGCTCCCACGCGGTAACAGCTCAAATCAAAGTCCACATATCGTGGTCCAAATGGGACCTCAATAGGTAGAGGCATGGGAAGCTTGTGGCAGCCTCTCGAACCAAATAGCCAATACTGCCGATGCGGACTCCCAGACAAAACACCTACTGTCCTGAGCTGGCGCCAATCATAGGTATACCCCGGGGTCAGGTGCTGTGACGGGTCTGGTAGATCAATACCCAGGTGCTGACCAATCAAAGAAACCATCCCCCCGATGACGATCTTATGCGGCTTGTCCCGCTGAAACTTCCTGCAGCACGTAATAAACAAAGAGCGCCAATCCTGCACCAAAGGACACCCGGGTGTCATGCTCCAAACCGCTGCCAAATCAAGGTATGGCACCTTGTTCATCTCGGACTGACCAAGGAAGGCCATCCGAACCACCTTATGTGCCAACCTCAGACACGGGTGAGACCACTTGTAGTTGTATTCGCCTTGTTGAGGATCATAATATGTGGTTCCCGTAGAAGGTCCCTCATCATCGCCGGATCAAAAAACAATGTAGTCATCATGGTCTTTTTCCTAATTATTTTCCTACGGGTGTCCTCAGTTTCAGACACCCTCGGGCGGGATCGGGATGAAGAGCTACGTTTAAGCATGATGACTAACAACAAAGAATGCAGCAACAACAAGCAGAAACTGAAGAAAGAGCACAGAATTCACCCGAAGAGAAGACGGTAGGCGACGACGGTCGCCGGGTTGAATGCGGCGGTCGCCGCAAAGAACACCTCATCGATTCCCAGAAAACAAGGCAGCGATCGCTGCAGTGGTGGTCCCGTGGGCTTGGCTAGCAGCGGACGGCGGCGAGGAGTAGCAGGGGGCGGCGGGCGCCGGTCTTGGGAGGGCTAGGGTTGAGAGGTTTGTGAGGAAATGAGAGTTGGTAAAAGGGGTAATGGTGGGTAAGGGGAAAGTGGGGTAAATAGGATCTGTAAAAAGGGGTTTACTGGTACCGTTTTTTTTTTAAAAAAAAAACTTTTGCTCCCCGTTTAAGGTTTTTTCGGGGTATTTTATTTTCGTCTTTTGCTCCCCGTTTAAGGTTTTTTCGGGGCCCATTTTTTATTTTTATTTTTTTTAATAAGGATAGAAGTCGAACCTGGGAATGGCGGCGATCGCCGTAATTAAACGGCGGTCACTGCCATTTGCCGTAGCCAGATGAACGAAGGAGGGGATTGGCGGCGGGCGCCGTAAGGGGGGCGACGGTCGCCGTTTAATTGCGGCAGTCGCCGTGATTAAACGGCGGTCGCCGCCAGGATGTCGTAGCCAACTATCTTGGAGAGGCCTTGGCGGTGGTCGCCGTAAGGATGGCGGCGGTTGCCGCTTCTCCTTCTTCACTTGGATACGCTTCCTACAGGTTAGTTCGACACAGAATACAAAGCAGAAATAAAATCAAATTGAAATTAACTAAAGGAAGGGAAATAAACTACCTAATCATCGGGTTGCCTCCCGAGAAGTGTCGTAGTTAACGTCGTGGCTCGACCTCATGCTAGCTCATCACTTCTCAGCTTCGGGTTCCTTCAGGAACGCCTCTTCAATGGTGTCTTTTGTGAAGCCCTCATGGTATTTCTTCACTCTTTGCCCATTCACCTTGAACAAAGTCTGTGATGCTTCATCAAATAGTTCTAAGGCACCATGTGGGAATACTTGGGCAACTATGTAGGGTCCTGCCCAACGCGATCTCAGCTTGCTTGGGAAAAGTCTAAGGCGTGACTGAAATAAGAGGACTTTGTCTCCAACCCTGAAGTCCTTCCTCAATATGTTCCTGTCATGCCAAGCCTTAGTCCTTTCCTTATAGTGAATGGCATTGTCATAAGCCTCGATCCTTGCTTCATCCAGCTCTTGCAGTTGTAGCTTACAAAGCTCTCCAGCCTCATCAAATCTCAAGTTGAAATTCTTGACAGCCCAATACGCCTTGTGTTCTAGCTCAACTGGAAGGTGACAAGCCTTACCAAACACCAACCGAAAGGGTGACATTCCAATCGGTGTTTTGTAAGTTGTCCTATATGCCCATAATGCATCATCAAGTCTCAAACTCCAGTCTTTTCTATTGGGAGACACCGTCTTTTCCAAGATGGATTTTATCTCTCTATTCGACACTTCAGCTTGCCCATTTGTTTGAGGGTGATAGGCGGTAGAAACTCTCTGTGTGACATGATATTTCTTCAACAACGCAGTGATTGTCCTATTGCAAAAGTGAGTTCCTCTATCACTTATGAGAGCTTTTGGGATCCCAAACCTGGTAAATATATTTGACTTCAAGAAATCTGCAACAACTTTAGCGTCATCAGTTCTGGTGGCCTTCGCTTCCACCCATTTGGAAACGTAGTCCACCGCAAGCAAAATATATATGTTACCACAAGAGGTTGGAAATGGTCCCATGAAGTCAATGCCCCAAACATCGAAGATTTCACAGAAAATCAAACCAGTTTGTGGCATCTCATCCCTACTAGATATATTTCCAACTCTTTGACACCTATCATAAGATTTACAGTGGTTATTCGCATCCTTAAAGATGGAAGGCCACCAAAATCTTGCGTCAAGTACCTTTCTTGCGGTTCTTTGAACCCCAAAATGCCCACCACATGCTTCTGAATGACAAAAAGCAAGGATAGAATTTACCTCATTTTCTGGGATGCACCTACGAATTACCTGATCAGAACAATGCTTCCATAGGTAGGGATCGTCCCAGACAAATAACCTGGCTGAACTGCATAGCCTGTCCCTCTGAGCCTTGTTGAAAGGTGGAGGAAATTCACCCGTGGTGAGAAAATTCACCAAATCAGCATACCATGGCTCTACAGTAGTTAGCCTAAATAGAGACTCATCAGGAAAACTTGTCTGAATCTGAGGCAGTGAGGTGCCATCTTCCTGGACAATTCTGCTGAGATGATCAGCAACAAGATTCTCAGCATCCTTCTTATCCTTGATCTCTACATCAAAATCGCTGAGTAATAAGATCCACCGGATCAGCCTCGGCTTGGCTTCTTTCTTCGTCATTAGATAGCGCAGAGCAGCATGGTCTGAATAGACGATGACCTTTGTACCAAGGAGGTACTGCCTGAATTTCTCAAGAGCAAACACCACAACAAGCATCTTCTTCTCTGTGGTGGAGTAGTTCCTCTGCGCACCATTCATGGTCATAGATGCGTACTGAATCACATTGGATGCTCTTCCATCCTTTTGGCCCAGCACAGCCCCTACAGCATAGTCACTGGCATCGCACATGATCTCAAAGGGCTTAGACCAATCAGGAGCCTGAATAATTGGGGCACTTGTCAGGCGAGCCATCAAGTCATCAAAGGCTGCCCGACACTCAGCTGTGAACTCAAAACCAATCTCCTTTGTCAGCAGGTCGCACAGAGGTGATGAGATCTTGGATAAGTCTTTAATAAACCTGCGATAAAAACCTACATGGCCTAGAAAAGAACGAACTTCGCGCACATTAGTAGGATAGGGCAAAGACTGAATTACTTCAATCTTTGCCTTATCGACCTCAATACCTCTAGACGACACAATATGACCAAGTACAATACCCTGCTCTACCATGAAGTGACACTTCTCAGAATTTAGCACTAAATTAGTGTCAACACATCTTGCAAGCACAAGTGATAGGTGATTCAGGCATGCATCAAAATTATCTCCATATACAGTAAAATCATCCATGAAGACCTCTATGAAATTCTCAATGTACTCAGAAAAGATGCTTACCATACACCACTGAAAAGTTCCAGGGGCATTGCACAACCCAAATGGCATCCTGTGATAGGCAAAAGTGCCAAACGGACAAGTGAATGTCGTCTTTGCTTGATCCTCAGGTGCAATGGCTATCTGAAAGTATCCTGAGTATCCATCCAAAAAGCAATAGAAAGCACGACCCGAAAGTCTTTCAAGCATTTGATCAATAAATGGAAGGGGGAAGTGATTCTTTCTAGTTACCGCATTCAGCTTACGGTAGTCAATACAAACTCTGTATCCTGTCTGCAGCCTTGTAGGGACTAGCTCTCTCTGTTGGTTTTCCACAACTGTAATCCCTCCTTTCTTCGGGACAACCTGTGTGGGACTAACCCATTTACTGTCAGAAATAGGGAATATCATACTTGCTTGTAAGAGTTTCAGGACTTCTTTCTTGACAACGTCCATCATGGGTGGGTTCAGACGCCTCTGGGGCTGTCTAGATGGCTTCTCTTCTCCTTCCAGCAATATGCGATGCATGCAGGTGGTAGGGTTGATTCCCTTGATGTCAGCAATGGTCCACCCGATTGCCGTCTTATGCTCCTTAAGAACCACCAACAATTTATCTTCTTGATCCTGAGTGAGCTTGCTTGAGATGATCACTGGTAATGTCTCCTTGTCTCCAAGAAATACATACTTGAGGTGGTCAGGAAGTTGCTTCAACTCAATCACTGGTGCCTGCACAATAGAGGGCAAAAGCTTCTCGCTAGGCAGGGTCAGTGGTAAAGGTGATTTACCTGGTAGCTCAAGAGAAAGCTTATAGTAAGCGTCCAACTCATTGACAACTTCCTGCAAGTCAGTAGATAACGTAAAATCCAAACTAGAATCAACAATAATAGATTGTGTGTCATCTAGATGGTCCTCATCAAAAACATATTGCACCACAGGCTCAAGTACATCAATTGCACACAGAGAATGATCATCAGAAGGATATTTCATGGCTTCATAGATATTGTAGTTAATAGTTTGGCCATCAAATTCCATGGTTAAAGCACCAATACTCACATTAATCTTGGTGTTGGCAGTTTTCAGGAAAGGTCTCCCTAACAGAATAGGGGTTGCATGTTTATCATGTTCCATATTAAGCACAAAGAAGTCAACAGGAAAAGTAAGATCACCAACCATAACCAAAACATCCTCCACTATCCCTATAGGACGCACACTAGATCGATCAGCTAACTGAATGGAAATATTAGTCGCATGCATGGGTCCTAATCGTAAGGATTCACAAAGAGATGAAGGTAGAACATTAATGGAAGCACCCAAATCTAACATAGCTTTATTGAACTTGGTACCTCCAATAGTGATTGGAATGGTGAACATACCTGGGTCGCCACACTTCTTGGGTAAGCGCTTCTGAAACACAGCAGAAACATGTTCGCTTACCTTTACCTTCTTCTTGTTGTTCCTGTCCTGATTTCTCTTTGTTGTGCACATCTGCTTCAAGAACTTAGCATAACGAGGAACATATTTGATCAAATTAAGAAGAGGAATGTTTACCTCAACGTTTCTGAACATCTCAAACATGTCCTTATCCTGCACAAGTGGCTTGGTACGCTTCAAAGCAGATGGGAATGGCGGAACAGGCTTCCAATCAAGCAAAATCGGAGTTTCGGGGTCCTTCTCAGCCTCAACATCGGCTACAGGGAGGCGGCGGTCGCCATAAGGTTGGCGGCGGTCGCCGCTGACATCATCAGAAAGTTCGGAAACTGGATCACCGTCACGGAGGTCGCTGCCTTCTGGGCGGCGGTCGCCGTTTTCTGGGCAGCGGTCGCCGTAAGGATGGCGGCGGTCGCCGCTGATGCTCTGCTCCAAATCCGGACTTTCTTCCTTGTTGACCTCAGAATTATCTTCTTCGAGCCCCTTCCCACTTCTCAGAGTTACAACACTGACATTCTGAATGTTCGGGTTCGCTTCCGTTTGAGATGGGAGTTTACCAGAATCCTTTGCGTCAAGTTTACTCACCACTTCAGAAATCTGACCAACCTGCCTTTCCAAGTTCTGAATGCTAGCTTGTGTAGTTTCTTGGAATTGCAAATGGCTCTTAGTCAACTTAGCAACATTCTCATTGAGATTTACGTTGCTCTACATCAGCATCTTCACCAAATCATCCATAGAGGAGGATGAATTAGAGATCTACCCTTGAGGTCGTGGCACAAATGATTGCCTAGGTTGTTGAGGATTACCCTGTTGTTGGTTTGGTTCTGGGTCTCTCCATCTGAAATTGGGATGATCCTTCCAACCAGGATTATATGTACTGGAGTAAGGATCATGCCTGGGCCTCTGCTGAAATCCTCCTACTGCATTTACTTCCTCTTGTAGAGTAGGACATGAATCAGTAGGATGCAAGTCGTCATGACAGATCTCACAGGCCTTAGCCTGCTGAGGTGTACCTTTCAGTTTCAGACGCCTCACCTCCTCTTTCAGCACATCAAAATCAGCTTGATCAATTTTAGATTGAGAACTAGCGACTACCAAGCTTTGGAAGCCTCTCCCACTGTATTGTCTAGAGTCATCAGCCAGGGTGGCAAATATCTCTAGAGCCTCTTCATAAGTCCTCTTCAGAATATTCCCACCACATGCAGAATTTACAATCCGACGATCATCTTCACGGAGTCCTCCATGCAAATAAAGAATCAGATCATGATTAGCATAACCATGGTAGGGGCAACTCTTCACCAGTTTCTTGAAGCGTTCATAATAGTCATAGAGAGACTCATTAGACAATTGCTCTACGTTGCAGATCTTCTTCTTGAGCTGATTGGATTTGATTGCCGGAAAGTATTTATCAAGAAACACCTTCTTCAAATTCACCCAAGTAGTGACGCTTCCTGGGGGTAAAGAATGATACCAGTCTTTAGCTGATTCCTTCAGAGAAAAGGAAAAGACTCTCAACCTCATCTGATCTTCAGTAATATCAGATGGCCGCATGCTGGTGCAGACCTCAAGGAATTCATCCAGGTGCTGAATAGGATCCAAAAGTGGGGTTCCACTGAATTTCGGGAGTAAATGGACTACTCATGTCTTAAGCTCAAATTTGACCCCATCACCCAGGGCAGGGAATTGCACAGCACGAGTTGGTTGCTCCAAGTTAGGAGCTATTAGAGATTCAAGAGTAACACGTTGATCAGTCATCGTATCAGCTTCCTGAAGTAGTATACGCGCAGCTCTGCGAGCTTGAAGAAAGGTTCTCTCGATTTCTGGATCAAAAACAAGAGGTAGATTATTACTAATACGGGTGTGAACCATAAGATAGGTTCACACCAAGATTGGCACACAAATCACATAAACAAAATAGATTATTGCCTCCCCGGCAACGGCGCCAATTTGATAACAGGAATTTGTCGTGCTAATTTCAGCTATGTAAACCCTAGGTGGACTCCTTGGGTTCTACAAGTCGTTCAAGGCAACCGGGTGGACTCCTAGTTGTCATTGTTCGCCTATCCGGTTCGATTTCATGCTCTTTCGTCTCAAGGTCTCAACAACACGTTCGTGTCTCCGTCGTGCCCATTTCCGACTTCCCCAAGGCAGCCGTGCGTCCTTTGGTGGTCCGATGAGTGGTCCAAGGCATTTACCTTCCCCTGAAGCGATCCTACCAAGGTGAAAGCCATCATCTGGTATCAGAGCCTCGGCAAGGTAAAAACGCTATTCTATCTTGATTATTCACTTTCTACGATTTGTAGGTTCAAGGCAAACCCGTGGTTGGGCAAGTTTGAACCAAACCGAAAGAGAGAGACCCTTAGAAGCCGTAGAGACTACCCCCGGCCAAGTGAGCGAGAGAGAGAGGTCCGGTGCGGCAGAGACGCGGCCCGGTCGGCGCGGCTCCGGCGGCGGGTGGAGCATAGTGGTCCGTGGCTGGTGGGAGAGGGCCGAGCAACCCTAGCCTTCCTTTCCTTTTATTTTTCTCCAAGAGATTCTATCTTATTTGATTTGATTTTATCAATCTTTTATTTTTGGATAAGATCTTGATTAGATAAGATTTGGCAAGATTCTAATATCTTTTGCTATTTTTGGTGGGTGAATATATTTGCCTGATTTGTTTAGATAAGATAAGATCTTGTGTATCTTGCTTGCCCCTTTTTCTAGATTTACTTACCAAAAAAGAGAGAGAAAGATCTTCCAGTATTTTGGTGTGATCTCGTGATCCCCCAAATATTTTATAAAAAAAAAACGAGAAGAGGAAAAACAAATGAGAGTGGGTTCGTAGTCTAGAAATCAAGGCGAGGCGGACCCGGGCAAAGCCCTGAGAAGTCCAAGGGCACGCGCCAAGTGGTCCCGGCCCAAAGGGCTTGAGAAGACCCCGCCCGGCCAGGTACACTAGGGGACGGTCTTATCCAGGCTGATTAGGTCGGTGGCTTCCCCACCGATAACACGAGATTTTTGGATCTTGCTTTACTTACTATCAACTCTTGTCTAGTTATTTCCCTTTTTGTGTCTTGTTTGATTATTTCGTGCTTAACCTGAGATCTCTTACTTGAATCTACAAACGTGATTGTGTGATCAAGTTGGAATCGTTTTTCTTTGTTGTTGCTTCTGCTGGCTCTTGTTGTTGCTTTGGCTTGTAGGAACGCCAACAGGATGGCCACGCCACGGACCTGCGTCGTTAAGAGGATGCTGGTTTCCAACGAACAGGCGGCTCCCTCTCAACGAGAGACTATCTTCCACTCTCGCTGCGCAATCCAAGGCAAGGTGTGCAGCGTTATCATCGATGGAGGATCGTGTTGCAACATCATCGACCGGGCTATGGTCGAACGATTCGGTCTTGCTACAACCCCACATCCTCAGCCATACACACTTAATTGGCTTAACACTACCGCACCTTTGAAGGTGACCGAGCATGCAAAGGTGAGTTTCTCGATCGATGGCTACAAGGATGAGGTATTGTGCGACGTGCTTCCCATCTCAGCTTGTCACTTGTTGCTCGGACGTCATTGCCAATACGACCGCAGGGTGATGCACAATGGTGCCACCAATGAGTATTCCTTCTTCTTGGAAGGTAAGCGGTACACTCTCTTGCCTTTGACGCCTCAAGAAATCATGGCTGATCATGCGGCCAATGAACAACGGCGACAAGCCAAGGAGGCGGACCAAAATGGCAAGAACAAGAAGAAGATGGCCATAGGGCAGGTTGTGGGGACGAGCAACCAACTACTCCTTGCGACCGCCAAGGAAGTGGAGACGGCAATCCAGGTGAAGGGCAACGTTGTAGCAGACGCCTTGACACGTAGGTATATCCTACTTACTTCTCTTGATGCTAGGATGTTAGGGCTTTCATTCATGCGGGAATTGTATGCTTTAGATGACGACCTTAAGGAAAAGTTCCTTGCGTGCCAGGTTCGGGGAGGGGTAGATAACCTCTATATGCATGGCGGTTATATGTTACGGGGGTCGAAGTTGTGCATACCTAAGGGTTCCCTACGTAGGCTCTTCATACAAGAGGCTCACGGCAGGGGACTCAAGGGTCACTTTGGGGATGATAAAACCCTCAGTAGACTCCGAAAACCTATCTATTGGCCAGGCATGCATAGGGAAGTGACTAAGTTTGGTGCATCCCGCATAGTGTGTCTTAAGTCCAAGTCCAAGCTCGATTCTCGTGGGCTGTATACTCCTCTTCCTATACCTAGTAACCCTTGGGAGGATATTTTTATGGATTTCGTCCTTGGTTTACCTCGGTCTAAGAGAGGTAGGGACTCCATTTTTGTGGTGGTAGACCGGTTCTCGAAAATGGCTCATTTTATACCTTGTCATAAGACCGATGATGTGTCTCATGTGGCTGGCCTCTTCTTTGAAGGGATTGTTCGCTTACATGGGATGCCGACGAATATAGTGTCTGATTGGGACGCAAAATTTTTGAGCTATTTTTGGAAAACCCTATTGTCCAAGATAGGGACCAAGCTTCTATTCTCTACCTTGTACCACCCACAAACGGATGGATGGACTAAAGTGGTTAACAAAACTCTTGGTGCTTTATTGTGTTCCGTGTTGAGTACTAACCAGTGCAGGAGGGAGGGATGTTTTCCTTTCATAGAGCTTGCATACAACAGGACCGCCCCGTATTGCAAGCAGGCCCACAAGGGGCGCAAGAAGTTGTTGTTAGAACTCGGAGATGGGCCGTTTCAAGTAATGCAAAAGATGAACGACAATGCCTACAAGATTGATCTTTCAGGTGAGTATGGAATCCATAAAGTGTTTAATGTGTCTGATCTCTCTCCATTTATTGTAGATGATGAGGACGATGTGTTTCGAGAAGATTCGGAGTCGAATCCTCTTCAAGAGAGGGAGGATGATATAAGCACGCCTGTGCTTCATCAAGGATCCAACTCAGACCCGCCATGGAAGTCTCTGGCACCACCCATGACTCGTGCCCAACATAGGGCCCAAATCTAGGAGAAGAGATGCCAACAAGGGCATCGGGCGTCATTACAAGGATTCGGGCTAGACAGGTGCTCATGGGTTTACAAGAAACATCATATATTGGAAGATTATCAAAGACGAGGAACATTGGAGGAAGATTGCTTGGTGGAGTTGTGCGAGGAGTTCAAGGACGACGCCGGGGACAAATTAGAGCAGGCCGGAAAGTGCGAATCGTTAATCCAATTGGGATGAACTTTGTACATTGTATGCTTCCTGGACCTATCTTGTCCGTGTCCAAAGTTGAGGCCCAACAGAGGCCCGAGGAGAGAGAGATGGCTGCTGCAAGGTCCGAAGTTAAAACAGTTCGTGTGCCCTTTCCGTTTATCTGATTGGGCTCATTTTTTGATATGTTTCACACATTGGTCTTATATTTCATTTGTAAAAAATTTAAGCCCATTGAAGATCGGACGCAAGAATGCTGCTCGTTACAAGTTCACGGCCCATTGGGCCTTTTAAGTGTTTAGGGATTTGAAATAACATTTGGAGACTATTTATATGTTGGTTTTGACATTTCATTTTCGAGCTTTTGATTGAATTTGAGAAAACACATTGTGTTCTTGATTCCTGGATTGGAATTGGATTGTTGCAAGTTTTGAGGATTCGACTTGTTTCAATTGTGAGTGTGAGTGTTAGGTGGATTCCGACGCATTCAAACTCAAAACCGATTCTTCTTTCGTGAGTGGACTCTTATGAGAGATTTATCAAACCTTGTTGAACCCTAGGTGGACTCCTTGGGTTCTACAAGTCGTTCAAGGCAACCGGGTGGACTCCTAGTTGTCGTTGTTCGCTTATCCGGTTCGAGTTCGTGCTCTTTCGTCTCAAGGTCTCAACAACACGTTCGTGTCTCCGTCGTGCCCATTTCTGACTTCCCCAAGGCAGTCGTGCGTCCTTTGGTGGTCCGACGAGTGGTCCAAGGCATTTACCTTCCCCTGAAGCGATCCTACCAAGGCGAAAGCCATCATCTGGTATCAGAACCTCGGCAAGGTAAAAACGCTATTCTATCTTGATTATTCACTTTCTACGATTTGTAGGTTCAAGGCAAACCCGTGGTTGGGCAAGTTTGAACCAAACCGAAAGAGAGAGAAAGATCTTCCAGTATTTTGGGGAAGGTGGACTCCTTGGGTTCTACAAGTCGTTCAAGGCAACCGGGTGGACTCCTAGTTGTCGTTGTTCGCTTATCCGGTTCGAGTTCGTGCTCTTTCGTCTCAAGGTCTCAACAACACGTTCATGTCTCCGGCGTGCCCATTTCCGACTTCCCCAAGGCAGCCGTGCATCCTTTGGTGGTCCGACGAGTGGTCCAAGGCGTTTACCTTCCCCTGAAGCGATCCTACCAAGGCGAAAGCCATCAGAGAACATACCTGTGAGAAAGGGCGTCGGCGACCACATTCTCCTTACCTTTTTTTATGCACAACAACGTAAGGAAACGTCTCCATAAATTCTATCCAACGAGCATGGCGGCGGCTTAGGTGGGCTTGACTCTTCAGATAGCTGATGGCCACGTGGTCGGAGTGGATCACGAACTCGCGTGGCCAGAGACAGTGCTGCCATGTCTTGAGTACGCGAACAAGAGCGTAGAGCTCCTTGTCGTAGGTGAGGTAATTCAAAGTTGCCCCAGTGAGCTTATCGTTGAAGAACGCGATGGGCTTCTTCTCTTGGTGGAGGACCCCACCAATCCCGACATTGGACGCGTCACATTCCACTTCAAAGTGCTTGGTGAAGTCTGGTAGTTGTAGCAGTGGCGCATTGCACAAGGCCTCTTTCAACGCGTTGAACGCGTGATTGTGGGTTTCCTTCTAATTCACCGCGGCCCCTTTCTTTGTGAGCTCATGGAGTGGCGCAGCGATGGAGCTGAAGTTACGAACAAATCTCCTATAGAAGCATGCCAAGCCGAGGAAGCTTCTAACCATTGTTGGTGTTGTGGGTGTTGGCCAATCTCAAATGGCCTTCACTTTGTCTTGATCTACGCGGAGTCCATCTTTTGAGACCACGTAGCCCAGAAAATTCATAGTGTCGGATGCAAAACAACACTTTCCAAGGTTGGCATACAAGTGTTCGCGTCTCAAGCACTCTAACACAAGCCTGAGGTGCTTTACATGATTTTCTAGACTACGCGAGTACACCATAATATCATCAAAGTACACCACAACAAATTTCCCCAGAAATTCCCTCAACACATGGTTCATGAGCCTCATGAACGTGCTTGGCGCGTTGATGAATCCAAACGGCATGACTAGCCATTCATAAAGCCCATATTTGGTCTTGAACGCGGTCTTTCATTCATCACCCTCTTTCATGCGAATCTGGTGATAACCGCTCTTCAAGTCAATCTTGGTGAAGTGGGTCGTGCCATGCAACTCATCGAGCATGTCGTCGAGGCGCGGTATTGGATGTCTGTACTTGACAGTGATCTGATTGATGGCGCGACAGTCGACACACATTCTCCATGAGCCATCTTTTTTTGGCACTAGGATCACAGGGACCGCGCAAGGGCTTAGGGATTCCCTTACGTAGCCATGTTCCAGAAGTTCTTGCACTTGGCGCTGGAGCTCCTTTGTTTCATCTGGTCCAGCGCGATAGGCAACGCAATTTGGTAGGGAGGCACCAGGCATCAAATCAATTTGGTGCTCGATGCCTCGTAAAGGTGGAAGGCCTTGGGGAAGCACCTCTGGGAATAAGTCCTTGAACTCATCGAGCAGCTCAGAGATCGTGCTCGACAAAGCTTCCGTGATGGGGCTCTCTGGGTTACAACGCGTGGGCACTAAAAGGAAACATGGTGGCTTGCCACTCAAGGGGGCAGTGAGGTCGCTTGGCCGCGCCAGAAGTAGTCTGTGCTCACAAGTGCCTTTCAACTTGGTGCTTTTTGAAGTGGTCTTTGGCCCTTTATTTGAACGCGTTCGATCAATGGATGCGTTATCGGTGGTAGCGACATCGTGTCCAGTGGAAGAACACATACTACTTGTACTTTGGGTCTTTGCTGCTTCCATAGCCTTCTATCGATCACGCTCAACCTGGTCCTGTAAAATCTCATGGGGAGACATAGGTAAGAGCGTGATGCGTTTCTCGTGGTAAGTAAACACATAAGTGTTTAAATAGCCATCGTGAAGGACGCGTCTGTCGAATTGCCATGGGCGCCCCAACAAAAGATGTGTGGAGTCCATTGCAATGACATCACAAAGCACTGAGTCTGTATATTGACCAATTGAGAAAGAAATAAGGCATTGTCGAGTTACAGTGTTACCAGAACTCGATGAAATCCATTATAGCCCATAGGGTTGTGGGTGAGGAGTGGTTGGTAGGTTGAAATGGTTGATCACCTTTTCATTGATGATATTGCAACAACTGCCTCCATCGATGATGACACTCAAGGTTGCGGTCTTGACCAAGCAACGCGTGTGAAATAGATTCTCACGTTGGTCGACAAGGGTTGCTTCCTTGACAGTGAGGAGACGTCGCGTGACAAGGCTCAGTGGTGTGCCGTCATTAAGCGCGGTGGCTTCACAGGTGTAAGCCTCCTCGTCATCTTCAAATCCTTCCTCGATGGTTTCAAGGGGTGTATCATCCTCATAAGACTCATATCCTGTAGCGATGCTTGAGAATAGGACTTTTTTGTTGTTTGGGCAATCTCTCATGTAGTGCCCTCTTCCTCCACACTTGAAACACTCCAAGTCACGCGCGCGCTCTGGAGTGGTTGATGGGCCCTTTGTTGGCGTCGCGCGAGAATCGTTGGTGGGTGTTGTCACGATCTTTCCCTGAATGCTTTGATTTGACACGGTGGTTCCGGTTGGTGGACCGCGCACATTAGTAGAAGGGAATCGACCAGAGTTAGAATCATACCTTCTTTGATCCGGAGTTTGCCAAGAGGATTACCGATGACGCGTTTGTTGGTTATGGAGTTGCATTGCGGTGTGAGTCAAGGTATTCAGATCCTTGATTGGCAATATCTCGAGTTGGTCACGGATGGAGACATTCAAGCCAATGAGAAATTTCGTTCGTAGTGTGGACGGGGCGACACTGATGCTGGCTTTGTAGTACATGTCCTCCAATTGAGAGAAGAACTCCATAGGTGTTTTGGAGCCTTGACGCACCATAGCGATCTCCATTCGCATTTGATTTCTGTAGTCCGCTAGCATGTACTTCTGTGTCATGACATACACGAGCTGGTGCCAATCCGTGATGGGAAGAAGGTGTCGACATTCGCGATCATCCACGAACCTGTGGTACCAAAGCCGTGCAGCACCTCTGAAATGTAGTGTTGCCGCGTCACCCTAGCCTGCAACCACTCAAGAAACACAGCGGGGTCGTATTCGCCAAAGAAATGCTCAATTTTGACTTTTACCTCATGGCGGCTAAGCCGTGGTGTATGTGGAGCAGGGTGTGGCGCATAAGCGCACTGGGCAGCATCTTGAGCGCGATGTTGATGACGGCGAGCTTGGTGAACCGGGATATCGTCAGTGACAAAGTCCATAAGAGGCGCGTTGTAGTCAGCGCGTCCTTGCCTTCTTCTGGGAACAGGGACATCATGTTGGCGACGAAAGTCATGCGGCATGTCTCCGTGGTGGTGGCCACGAGAGTCACGTCTGTTCTTGCTTGGAACGCGATGCGGTGGTCCTATTGGTTGGAGTGGAGGTGGAATCCAATCCGCTGGCCTATCTTGGAATTCAATGGGATCACCAAGGGGAGGATGGAAGGAACCTGGGTTGATGAGTCATGCATCCTCCATCTCCTCGTCATTGAACTCGTGGAAATCATCATGGACAATCGGTGTCGTCAATCCATAGCCATCGGAGCCATAACGCGGAGTACGTGCACTTTGATGGCCAAGGTGATCGTTGACCTCAAAAGGCACTGGTGTGGGACCATGGCGACGTTGACACGGCTCACTGTTTGCGACGCGATTAGGTCTACGTGGCAAACCTGAGTCGCGTTCATCCCGTCTGGCACGGCCTGCAAGAGGTGTTGATGCAGTCTCGCGGCGGCGTCTTGTTTCTCTGGCTTCATACATGTCATTGAAGTTAAAGGGTTCAGAGTACTCACCATGGGAGTCATCGTCGCGGTCGGAGTCGCTGTCGTAGCCGGCTGGTGTTTCCCGCGCTGCATAGCGTTCGCGATGCGACACATAGCCTTGGCGGCTCTCGATCACTGATTGGATCCTTTGAAGGTGAGGTTGCAAGTTGGAGGTAGATGGCATCACTCATTTGCCCTTGTCCATGCGCTGTTGGCTTGGGCAGGCTTTAGTGTGACGCGGCGCGGCCAAAGTGTCCATAGGGACCATCAACGTTGGTATGGGTTGGGCCTGCATAGCGCGTTGCATGGCCTGGAACTGGGCAACTTGGCATCTAAGCTCTTGGATCTCGTGTTGTTCCTCTGAGAGCTCCAGAATGGGGTCTTGTTGGGGAGGATTGGCGAGTGGGATCACTTCATGTTGCGCGATGTTCTGCTGTGGTGGGTGGTTGTTGCCATCTCCTTGGACATTCCCACCGGTGGGTGCCGTGAGGCTACCTATCACAATATGACCAGACATCGCGAGTAAAAATGAACAAAAGACAATACAAAACCAAAGAACAAGTAACCACTCAACAAGTAACAGTTGTTCACGTAGGAGGGCGCGTTCTTTTGGCCGTGAGGGCGGCTAAAGGCAAGCAAAGCAAGTGTGATATGCAAGCACAAAAGCAAACAAAACCAAAGAAAGAAGTCCTAACCTCTTGCGTAAACAACGCGTACACACAAGACACACCTCAAGTGTATCACTAGACGGTGGAGAGATAAAGAAGATGAGCCTAGCCGAGTAGGTGGAAGAAGGTTGCCTTATTTGGGCTTTCCTTCTTCTTCTTTTTTTAAAAATTAAGTCGCGTCTTTTTTTTTTTAATCGACTTGACTTTTAAATTTTGAATTTCAAATCCGAATCTGATTCTTTGACTTTTGATTGAAGATTGGATAAGAATTAAATGAAATAAATAAAATAAAATAAACGGATAAGTAACTTAAGGAAAGAAATCGCGAGATTATCGCGATAGGAGAGAGATAAGATTGATGTAGATTTATAACGGTCACACAAGAAAATATGCAAGATATGATTAGCGAAATTTAAGCAATTAATTAAGGAAATCAATCAATTAATTACGCAGATTTCATGCAAAGAAATCACACAATTTTCGCGCGTGGATCAAGCAATTAATCGGCCAAGAGATTCTCTTGTAGAAACCGAAAGGACTAGCATGTGTTTCAAGAGAAAAAAAAATTGTGACAAACACGGAAGCAAGGATGATGGGGGAGAAAAAAATTTGTGAACAAATGAGACTTGACAAGCGACTTACAAGATCAAAGGCTCTAATGCCAGTTGATGCGTTCCTGCTTGTGAATGCCGGATCGATGATCTTGGTGGGAAGTCGCACGAGTCACTTCAGTGGTGGGATGAGTGGAAGTTGCCGCGTGAGTGGAATAACGCGATGTTGATGGGGCTCGAGAGATGAGCGAAGGCCGTTGCGTCTACAGCGGAGGGGATAGACTCGAGAAGATCGAGTGGAGGTCATAGCGTCGGCAGCGGATGGGATAGACTCGAGAAGATCGAGTGGAGGCCGTAGCGTCGGCAGCGGAGGAATGAAGATGAGAAGTAAGAGTTTGAGTGACGCCGATCTAAGAGATTGGAGGCAAAAGCTCTCGACAAATAGTCTTAGATTAAAATGAAGTGTAACCTAGTACAGAAGGGCGAGATGACCTTTTATAGTACATAGCAGGACTCGGATGGGCCGAGTCTCGCTTAATGGGCTAGCCCACGAGACACGCGTGGAACACACGCCCCAAAAGAAATAACTAAAATAATTAATGTTCAGAATATTGCAATCAATTCAGAAGATCGCGTTCAATGGATGGTTGAGAGGAGATTGACAGAGAACGCATTCTCTGTAACATCCCTAGGCCAGCCACCGCGCCACCAACCGGTGCCGGCGCCGCCTGGTTGTCCACATGGGCCATAGCCCATACACACCAACCCTTCCCCCACACTGGGTAGGTTGTTGCCAACGGGGATTGAACCCGCGACCTTTGGCATATATCCCCTTTCCTTGGAAGATATGTCACCAATTGAGCTGCAGATCAGTTGGTGACATATCTTCCAAGGAAAGGGGAGATATGCCAAAGGTCGCGGGTTCGATCCCCGTTGGCAACAACCTACCCAGTGTGGGGGAAGGGTTGGGGTGTATGGGCTGCTGCCCATGTAGACAACTAGGCGGCGCCGGCATCGGTTGGTGGCGCGGTGGCTGGCCTGGGCATGTTACATTCTCTGGACTTGGTTGAAGGCGTTTGAGAGAGAATGCGGTATCTTGCGTTCCTTGGCTAGCGACGATGCGGACAACCATGGATTGTGTCGCGTTGACGATGGCTTTGTCGCGCGATCTTGTTATTGGCCCTTCTGAGCGAATGCTCATAGCTTCTTCTTCCTCGGTGGCAGTCATGGTGGGCAGGAGCGCATCACTTAGCCTACTATTACCCTTTGCTTGAGCCTACTTTGTGCTACTTGTGATTGCCTTGGCCTTAGTCTTTGTCTTCCTTACTTGCTTGGCTTTACTTAGTGCTTGGGAACTTTTTACTTGGTTTACCTTGTGTCCTTGTAGGTGACACCCATATGGAAGACCAATTGGAGGCCGGCAACCGGAGCCCCCGAGGAGCGGCTCTTAGCGGAGGCTGCCGCCCAGCGTGCCCAAAACAGCAATGCCTCTAATTACGCCCTCATGGCCGAGTTGGCTCGCGTTCGCCAAGATGAGCGCCTTGCAGCCGCGCATGTCATTCTCGCGTAGTGCATGGGAAGCCTCTCCACGGCCGCGCCGCCTGTAGCAACACTGCTGCCCACACCCGTCCTCACCGGCGCGCTCACCCACTGCCTCGTGGATGAGCACTCGGCACGTGACCGGGGCAAGGACCCCATATACCCATCTCCGACATCCAAGGCCCGCGCCTTGGCCGCAAGTTTGGGTCCACCCCGGGAGCCCTCCTACTATGATCGCCCTCTGGCGCACCATGTTGGGTCCACCCCGGGAGCCTTCCTACTATGATCGCCCTCTGGCGCACCATGAAGTCGGCGACCATGCTCGGCCGCTACCGGGCCGGCATCGCCACTGCCTCACTGTCCACTCGGTCGGTGCCGCCTCCTCGCGCCCCGTCCGGGCCCCCGTCACCGGTAATGAGGCTCCTAATCCCCGCTATGGCCATGGAAGCCTTGAGGCTTTTGATGAGGATGACGATGCCTATGGAGACCATGAGGCGTATGATGGCCTTGAGGAGGTCTTCCATGACACTATGGAGGAGGACCCGTTGGCCGATTTCCATGCGCCGGAGCCGGGCCGCATCCGAGGCCGCCCACTTGATCGGCGAGACCCACATTGGTTGCCACCACCGCAGCCGGCTCGTCGCGGCCGTAGGCACCCCGCACGCCAACAGTTTGAGCGGCGTGGCCCCATGGAGGCTCCATAACACTATGGCCAACGCCGGGAGATCAAGGTCAAGATTGAGCCCTTTGAAGGCGAATACGATGCGGCAAAATTTCTTGATTGGAAGCAAGCAACGGAGTATGCTATCAACCATTGCCATTATGAAGACTATGAGCGGGTTGAGATCGCCACAATGCAATTCACCTGCCTTGCCCTTGCATGGTGGTTCCGGTTCCGGCTCACTACCGAAAGGGAGAGGCGCGGCTTGCCTCCACTTGAGTCTTGGAATCAACTTGTTTATGTCATGACCAAGTGGTATGTACCGGAGGATTACGTTGAGCACATGCGCCTTCAAATTGCACTTGCACGACAAGGCTCCCGCACCCCACTTGAGTTCTTTGCCGAGCTTGAAGAGCTCATCCATAAGGCCGGCATGTCTACCACCCCCTCCTCTCTCTGGACCATGTTCCTCCGCAGCCTTGACATTGAGATCCGGGAGCCCTTGATCTTGCTCCCCATCCGGGACATCAATACTCTTACCCATACCGCCATGGAGATCCACACACAACTCCAAAGGAAGAGGCGAGCCGCATGGGCCCTCACCCAAGTGCCTAGGTCTCCGTTCTCTCCTAGCTCCTCAAGTGGCCCTCCGCCGGCCGCCCGTCCAGCCGTGTCGCCCCGTGCCAGCCCCGCCATGGTGACTGTCGCCCCAGCCGGCACCGCGCGCCTAGCCGCCCCACCTCGTGGCCCCACTGCAGCCGCGTGCCCCTAGGCCCCTCTATCGAGCGCTCAAGTAACCGGGCTTGTTTCAAGTGCGGTGGCCGTGGACATCTTCAGCGAGATTGCCCGAACAACAAGCGCATCTTGTTCACTTCCCAAGGTGGATACGAGTCCTTCGAGGATGATGATGAGGGCCCGGAGGAGGAAGACGTTGTGGCCACCGAGGAGGCTCCCTACGAAGAGTTTAATTGTGCACCTTTGGAGCATGGCGCCGGGACACCGCTTGGCCTTGTGGCCCGCCGAGTTCTTTCGGCAAGGGAGGTTGACATTCGAGATCAACGGGAGAACCTGTTCCATACGAGGTGTCTCATAGGCTCCGCCTCCTTGAGCGTGATCATTGATGGAGGCTCTTGCGCCAACATAGTCAATGAGAGAGTGGTCAAGCATTTCAATCTCAACACCACTCCCCACCCTCAACCATATAGCCTTCAATGGCTTTCCGAAGGTAAAGGTGATGTGGTATCAAGGCAATGCCACATCACTTTCTCTATTGGGCACTATGTTGATAAAATTCTTTGTGATGTTATTTATATGGATGCCACTCACCTTTTGCTAGGTAGGCCTTGACAATTTGATCGAAGGGTGATCCATGATGGCTTCCTCAACACCTTCGTGTTTGTCCATGGAGGGAAGTGAATCACTCTCTTGCCCATGACCCCCTGGGAGATCCTTGAAGACCAAGTCGAGCGCAACCGCCTCAAGGCCATGGAAGCATCCAAGGGCCCGACACCGCAGGCCGTGCCCGCTGCCCGTGCACGCGCCTCCACAAGCACGGCGCCCCGGTCGTCGGCCCCTCTAGCTCTTTCCGCCTCGGTGCCTCAACGCCCGGGCAAGGGTACGCGTCCCACCGCCGGTGCGCTCATCACCGGCACGGCCTCCGCCACCCCCAATGCGGCGCCCGTGTCTACGGCACAGCCCTCGGCCAAGCTTGGCAGCCCGTCCAACCTCCAAGGGCGGTGTAAGCAATGCCTCCTTTTGGTTTGGCACCGCCACCTCACGCCGATGCTCCAAGGTCGCCGTCCATGCTTTCTTCTTGTGCCCCACCATTGCCTTGCCACTCCGGCCGCAGCCGCCACCTTGCCGCCTTGCATCTCGGCCTTGTTGAAGGAGTTCCATGATGTCACACCGGATGAGATCCTGGATGGCTTGCCCCCTGTGTGCGGCATTGAACACCAAATTGATTTTATGCCGGGCGCATCCCTTCCCAACCGCGCGGCTTACCGAGCTAGCCCTGAGGAGACCGTCGAGCTACAAAAGCAAGTCCAAGCGCTCATGAACAAGGGCCATGTCCGAGAGAGCCTTAGTCCATGTGCGGTCCCGGTGCTACTTGTCCCCAAGAAGGATGGCTCGTGGCGAATGTGTGTGGATTGTCGGGCCATCAACCAAATCACCATCAAGTACCGGCACCCCATTCCGAGGTTAGATGATATGCTTGATGAGCTTCATGGTGCCATCTTCTTCTCTAAGGTGGATCTCAAAAGTGGATATCATCAAATCCGCATGCGAGAAGGTGATGAGTGGAAGACCGCTTTCAAGACTAAGTATGGCTTATATGAATGGCTTGTCATGCCATTTGGGCTCTCCAACGCCCCTAGCACCTTCATGCGCCTCATGAACCATGTCTTGAGGGCCTACTTGGGCAAGTTCGTGGTGGTCTACTTTGATGACATCCTCATCTATAGCAAGTCCTTGGAAGATCACACGACACATTTGCGGGCTGTTTTCGAGTGCCTATGCAAGGAAAAGCTCTACGCCAACCTTGCTAAGTGCACCTTTTGTGCCCCCTCGACCACCTTCATAGGCTATGTGGTGGGCAAGGAGGGGCTGTGTGTTGATGAGGAGAAAGTCCGATAAATCATGGAATGGCCACGCCCCACAACCGCAACTATGGTGAGATCATTCCTTGGTCTTGCCGGGTTCTATAGGCATTTTGTTCGTGATTTTAGTACCATTGCAGTCCCCTTGCATGAGTTTACCAAGAAGGGTTCCGAGGTTGATTGGCAAGCCAAGCATGAAGCCGCCTTCAACTTGCTCAAGGATCGATTGTGCAATGCTCCGCTTCTCCAACTTCCCGACTTCTCCAAAGTCTTTGAGGTGGAATGTGATGCCTCCAACATTGGCATAGGAGGAGTGCTTCTCCAAGACCGTCGTCCCATCGCCTACTTTAGTGAGAAACTTTCGGGGGCGGCACTCAACTACCCCACCTACGACAAGGAACTCTACGCCTTGATCCGGGTGCTCAAGACTTGGCAACATTATTTGTGGCCAAAGGAATTCATCATCCACTCGGATCACGAGGCTCTTTTCCCTATGTGGTGAAGCATAAGAAGGGCCAAGACAATGTGGTGGCCGATGCTCTTTCCCGAAGGTATCTTCTTCTTGCTCATCTTGATGCTATAGTTTTGGATTTTTCTATGCTTAAATCATTATATGCTCAAGACCCTTTCTTTAGCCACATTGTTGAGGAATGTTCCCATCAGGGAGAGTTTGAGAGTTATTTCTTAGATGAGGGCTACCTATACCGAGCCGGAAAGTTGTGCATCCCTAGTTCTTCAATTAGGCACCTTTTGATTAAGGAAGCCCACGAGAGTCGTGGTCACTTTGGTGTGGCCAAGACACTCGCAGCTCTTAGAGAGCACTTCTTTTGGCCCAAAATGGCCCATCATGTCTCCATGTTTTGCAAGGCTTGCATTACTTGCCACCATGCCAACTCTAGGACCCAACCCCACGGCCTTTACACTACATTACCCATTCCATCGACCCTTTGGGAGGATATTTTCATGGACTTCATAACCGGGTTGCCCACTTCTAAGAAGGGGAGAGATTCCATATTTGTGGTTGTTGATAGGTTCTCCAAGATGGCACACTTTATCTCTTGCAAGACCACCAACAATGCTTCGGAAATTGCTTCCCTCTTCTTTGATCATGTGGTTAAGTTGCATGGAATCCCTAGAACCATAGTGTCGGATCGGGACCCTAAGTTTGTGGGACACTTTTGGCGGACCTTGTGGGGCAAACTAGACACCAACCTCTTATTCTCTACTACTTGCCACCCCCAAACGGATGGGCAAACCGAGGTCACCAACCAAACCTTGGGTTCCTTGCTTAGAGCCGTCCTTAGGTCCAACCCACGCAAGTGGGAGGACTTACTTCCGTATGTTGAGTTTGTGTATAATAGGTCCATGCATACGGCGACCAAGCTCACACCGTTTGAAGTAGTCTATGGCCGGAATCCCATCATACCGCTTGACATGATGCCACATCCGTTGGGTATTGCCGAGCACCCATAAGGAGCCAAGCACGCCAACTTCATCCGCAAGCTCCACGAGCGCACCCGGGTTCAACTAGAGCACCGCACAGCCCAATACGAGGCCCACAACAACAAATGCCAGCGCCATGTTATCTTTGCCCCGGACGACCTCGTGTGGGTCCATTTGCGCAAGGAGAGGTTCAAAGCCCACCGTCAATCCAAACTCAACCCCCGGGGTGATTGTCTTTTCCGCGTCCTTCGTCGCTTCGGAGACAACGCTTATGAAGTCGATCTTTCGGAGAAGTATGGTGTCCACCCCACCTTCAACGTGACTGATTTGACCCCCTATGTTCCACCGGAGTATGATGAAGAATTGGGGACAATTCTCCCTCAAGAAGAGGAGAGCGATGAGTGCCAAGCACCCATCGACAAGGAAATTCAAGGCCCGGTGACTAGAGCCTGAACCCGAGCTATGGCCCAAGCCATCAATGGCCTAGTCCACCGAGCCATCACAAGTCCGAGCCAAGGCGAACCTTCCGGCCTTGGGCCAAGATCACTATTGTGCCTCACCTCGGACTAGCCATGGCGCCGACGCCTCCATGCCACGACAATCAAGCCCTGTGGCTTCGACTCCAAGGCATCAAGGCGTGCGCCATACCCCAAGCCTATGGCTTTTTTCCCCTTGTTAGTTTATTTAAATTGCATTTCCTTTTTCAAGGACGTGTGGACCCATTTGTGGAATGGCTCCTAGTCCACTTTTAGACCTAGACTATTTAAACCTTGTAATGCCTTCATTTCTAACGAGTTGAAGAATTAAAGAGTGGCCAAAGCCTTAGGTAATCGTTTATCTCCCCTAGGCAACCACTATCTTCTATCAACTCAAAAATCTCCAAACCTCCAAATCTCCTCTCAATCTCATCTTCCTACAAAGCAAACTCACTCACAACCTTCGAACCAAGTCGTCCTAGCCAAGGAAACTCTAAGAGAGGTTCCCTTGGCCGTGAACCCAAGAGCCGCCGGCCTCCCTCGCGTTTTCCACCGGTGGTGGTTTTCCTCGGCAGCCCATTGGCTCTTCCTCACTCCTTTCGGCCGTGACCATCCCTTGAGCTCCATTGGAGGCGAAGCTAGCATAGGAAGGAAGAAGAAGACAAGCTTGGACACGATCTAGTCCTCCTAGGGAAGAAAGGTCCCATTGGTGACCTTGATTCTCATAAGAAACAAACAAAGACCTGGAACCCAGATTGTCTGGAAGAGCCTAAACAAAAAATGAACCATGACAACAAAAATAGACGATCGAAGAAGAAATGGAAAAAACCTTCGGATAATATTATTAAAATTAATACAGATGGATCTACCAAGACCAATGGTGACTCTATCTATGGATTCATATTCCGAAATAGCAAAGGTGAACCAATCCACATTTTTGGAGAAAAGTGTAGAATATCAACCCCGTTAAAAACAGAAACACTTGCTGTCAGAAATGCTCTAGTTAAAGCCTATGAATTGGGTCTTAACAATATTCACCTTGAATGCGACAACCTTACTATTGTAAACGTCCTGAATAAGATCTAACACTGTCCTTGGGATATTGAAATTCTAATTTCTGATATCCTTTGTGTTTTACAATTGTTTTCTTTAGTGCAGATCTTTTTCATGTCTTCCGAGAAACAAATGCTATAGCCGACTGTATTGCAAAGCTGGGGCAACAAAGCTCTTTGGAAGATATTCAAGTCAATTTAGAACTTTTAGTTCTCATCCGCAAGGATGCTATAGACTAAGAAACCGTGCCGTCTGTGGTTTCCGGTCTAATTGTTACCTTATCAAAAAAAAAAAGTAATACATATACTAGTAAAAATACAGATTCGGCTTAAGCATGGCCGAAGATAATACGTAACTAACAAATAGGCATTAGACACTGCATTTAGAAAACAACCTTTAGCAAATGTGTTTGTAGTTCCCTGTACCAATGATGTGACCCTGCCCTCCATGTCAGCTACAAAGGAGGAAGACGCCATGAGACATCCGCCTTGAGACTCCTCTACAGCTACATCTACCCCGAGCTAGATTTAGGAGACTTTCTATTTCTAGTTCTTACGATTGCTAGACATTACTTCCTTAGTACTTTCTATTTACAGTATTTCTATTTTTAGTAGCTGCTAGTTCTGGGTGGTTTCCATTTATGTTAAATGGGCTGCCAGAGTTAGTAACTAGAGAGTCTGGCCCATTAGGTCAACTCTCTAGTATAAATAGGAACTCTTGTCTTCCCTTTCAGTTGACGTCGAAATAGAGCTTGTTTTCCAGTCAAGTAATCTCCTGTAAACTCGGGCCCTGACGTCACAAAATTAACGCGTTTCTAGTCGAACTATCCTGGCGCGTTAATTCGGTCCCAACTATCCAGTTACTATCTGCAATCCCGCAACAAGAACTAACACTAGTTCTTGTCGCCCCACAAACCCTAATTCACGGCTGCCCTCTCTTCTCCCTGATGGCGATGTGGTCGGTACTTTCGATCACCATGATGACCAGGCATACCACTCTGCCTTGGTTACGAGATGCGTGCTGAGCGTCAAGAAGGAAGCCCTTAACGAGCACCGGGAGAACTTGTTTCATGCTCGGTGCAGCCTTCCGGATGCATCGCTGAGTGTGCTCATTGACAGGGGGTTCTTGCTGTAACATTATCCATGAGGAGGTTGTGCGCCGTTTCAACCTTTCGACTACACCACAACCCACTCCCTCCGACCTCCAGCGGATCTCTGAAGGGTCAGGTAACACATTTTCTCGCCCGAGTCTTATTTCATTTTCTGTTAGTCCTTACAACGACACTGTGCAATGTGATATTACCGCTATGGACGCAACCCATCTGATTTTGGGTCGTCCATGGCAATATGATCGTCGCGTGCTTCACGACGCGTATTTGAACAATTACATGTTCAAATACCACGGGAGGCGCGTGACTCTCTTACTCATGAGCCCGCAGCACATTTTACAGGATCAGGCCGAGCGCCAATGATAGAAGGCTCTGGAGGCCGCCGGGCTTCCGCCTGCAACGGCATCCACCGCGGAGACCTCCAGACGACAACTCGATCGAGCTCCAGAACGAGTCAAGGAACCAGACAAGAACTCGACCAACAACTCGGCCGAGTTCTGGACCGCGTCATGGCGCCAGACAACAACTCGGCCGAGTTCTGGCCCGAGTCAGGATGGCAGTCAACAACTCGGCCAGCGACTCGACCGAGTCAGGAGCCCAAAAGACAACTCGGCCCTTCACTCGATCGAGTCGGCGTCTTCAGCTCCTCTTCCTGCGTCTTTGCCTTCTGTAACTTCTGGCGGGACTTCTTCACCGCCAGGTATTCGTTCGACCCCTGGTATTTCTTTTTGCTTACCATCGACGGGTATAGGGGTAGCGTCTCCTATGGGGGTTACTCGACCACAACTTTCTGTCCTGCGTAGAACCTGTGAAAACTGGGTTCTACTGGCTGGTCACAGCGAGATCACGTCAGCACTTCAAGGCAAGTTCCCTTGTTTCCTTGTTATTCCTCGCCTTTGTGCCACTACTACTGTAGAGCCTGCACTCTCGCCTGCTATGTTGTCTGTTTTGCAGGACTTCGAGGATATTCTGTCGGACGAGCTGCCGCCAAGCCTGCGACCAGTGCGTTGTATTGAGCACCGGCTAGACTTCATTCCCGACGCTTCTCTGCAAAACCAGGCGAACATTGATGTTGGCACGTTGGTTGTGCTGTAGTACTCAGCCCAGAAGAACAAGGGCAGGCGACGCTTGATCTTTGCCCCGAGCAACTTGGTTTGGCTTGATTTGCGGAAGGAGCGATTCCCTTCCGACCGCAAGTCTAAGCTCGACCAACGGGGTGATGGTACCTTCCGAGTCGTCAAAGCAATTGGAGACAACACCTACCAGCTCGAGCTCTCGGACAAGTATGGGGTGCATCCGACATTCACTGTCGCTGACTTAGCACCATATGTTGAACCCGAGCCTGGTGAGCGTAAAGCGGGGACGCTTCATAACCAAGTGGGGGAGGGTGATGTGACCTTGCCCTCCATGTCAGCTACAGAGGAGGAAGACGCCATGAGACATCCGCCTTGAGACTCCTCTACAGCTACATCTACCTCGAGCTAGATTTAGGAGACTTTCTATTTCTAGTTCTTACGATTGCTAGACATTACTTCCTTAGTACTTTCTATTTACAGTATTTCTATTTTTAGTAGCTGCTAGTTCTGGGCGGTTTCCATTTATGTTAAATGGGCCGCCAGAGTTAGTAACTAGAGAGTCTGGCCCATTAGGTCAAATCTCTAGTATAAATAGGGATTCTTGTCTTCCCTTTCAGTTGACGTCGAAATAGAGCTTGTTTTCCAGTCGAGTAATCTCCTGCAAACTCGGGCCCTAACGTCACAAAATTAACGCATTTCTAGTCGAACTATCCTGGCGCATTAATTTGGTTCCAACTATCCAGTTACTATCCGTAATCCCGCAACAAGAACTAATACTAGTTCTTGTCGCCCCACAAACCCTAATTCACGGCTGCCCCTCTCTTCTCCCTAGGGTTGCCACCGCACCACTTCTACCACACCAATACCGCCACGCGTCTCCACCCCCTTCCGCCACTCGCCACCCTTGCACCCGCCGCTTCCGCTTCAGTCCACTGTGGTCCGACAGCCCCCAGTCCACCGTTCATCAATCTGGGTCCCTTCCGACAAGTTGGTTCGCCCCACATACGCATTCACTCGGTCCTTGACATCAAATCATGGTCTTTCCATCGGACAAGGTCACATCAACCAAGCTCTTGGCTCCTGATTGAGGTCGTAAATGGCCTTGTGAAGTTTGAAAACGTACATGTGTAGCTAGCCTAGGCAGGTCAAAATCAACAATACAGGTGGTTAGTTTGGTAATTGGTTTAGTAAGCGACAGCGTATTGATCAGACGAGTATCCAACTAAGGGTCCGTTCGGTATCGGGCTTATTAGGACTTAGAGCGGCTTATGGGGGCTGAAAACGAAGGATAAGTCAAAGAGGCTGAAGCGGCGCCATATGGAGCGTTTGGCGACAATAGAACTTATGGGGGCTGAAGGAGGCTTATCAGGGCTGATTTTGGGTGAAAAAAGTAAGCTTCATGTTGAAGCTTATGGGGCTGACCCAAATTGACTTATCGGATTTATTTCACAATTGCCTTTATTCCTCCTCACAATGCAGACAAGCTTTGCCTCTTCCCTCAGATTTTTCAGATCCTCTTCGATCTTCTTCCTCCTCGCCCAACTCACATGTACGTATCGGGGTTGTTCTTTCTCTTCGTCTATATTCTTCTCCTCGCACAGTATAATTTTGGGGTGCAATTTCACACACAATTTCACCAATACATGCAATTGTGCCTTTCTCAGCAGACCACAATTTTATCCTCAGCATACATTTACTAACCTCTTCGATTGCACCTTTTGTCTGAGACACGACGATTCGAGGGGGCGTTCGCTGCGAGGGCTCCTACAAAGCTTCAAACCCCAAGCCTGCGAGGGCTTTTACCAAGATTCAGACCCCGAACACAATAATTTCAAGGGTTGCTTGTGCTTCGGTGTTGTTCGTTTGCATCTTCAGACCCCAAGCCTCGTCGTTGCAGCTCGAGATGGAGGAGATGGAGGAGATGGACTCGTCATTCTTGGGCTCGTGGTTCGCTTGAAGGGCTCGTCTTTCGCTGCGAGGGGTCGTGCCAAGCTGCTCATAGAAGGCTCGTCGTTTGCAGTAGGAGATGGAGAAGATAGAGGAGATGCCATTGCCAAGCTGCTCTATGCTACTGGAGAACCCAAACCCTAGAGAAAATCCCAAATTTGGGAGGTAAAACAAAGTCACGTGATATGCACATGATACCCTCAATCTTTAAAAATTATGGGCAATTTTGTAATTTATAATTCAAATTCAGCCTTCATAAGTCATTACAACCGAATAGACATTTTAACTTTCAGCCCTTATATTCAGCTTTAGCCTCAACTTAGTTCAGCCCCCTACTTAAATTATTTCATTCAACTTCAGCCCCATTCAGCTCTATTTTTACCTCAGCCCTAATAAGCTTCAGCCATACCGAACAGACCCTAAGACACGGGGAATGGATTTGGGGTTGGTGTAGGGACGAAGCCAAGGGGGAATCAAAAAACTGATTATGGGTACTATTTGACTTGAGCAGATTACACGTATATATAATATACAAGCAACAGAGTAATTTGTGTTGGAACTCATTTTAAACGTGGCACGGGTAACTTTTCCGGGCACAATTCCGGTGGGCTCCGGCCAATGAAAACACCGGAATATGGAAGCATTGGCTTCGTCTCCGCGAGCACATTCTCATAATGTACTCATATGATAAAAATGAATTCCGTTTGAATGAGAAGCGGAGGCCCAAAGTTGGTTGCTTGAAGGCCCAAATTTTTCCCAAGTTATGCACTTAAGTGCATAACTTGGGAAAATTTTGGGATAGAATTGTGTCCCACATTGAAAGTTTGGGATAAAATTCACTAGTATATATTCTAGGAATTTGGATCCAAGGTTGTGGCCTTGGGTCACCACCAATGTGTAATGGGGAGAGGACCTAGCTCATCAAGACCACACGCGTCGAGTCGAGTCGAGTCGCGTCGCGTCGCGTCGGACCGGACTGGGCGGGCTGAGCTGAGCCTGAGCCTGAATTGGATCGGATTAGGCCTTGGGCCCAGTATGTAGCTTGGGCTGGCTAGCCAATGCTTTGACCCAGTCTGCGAGAACTCGGGGCGATTACTGACTCTGACCCAGTCCGCGCGATAACTCAGGGCTGTTGCGCAATAGACTCGGTCTTCCTCCACTTCGTTAGTGAACTCGAACTGACTCCAGAGCTTTCTTTATAAGGGGCAGCTCTGCATCTCATTCTAATCATCTGAACAATAGTCTCCACATCGTCTTCTTTCTTTTCTCCTCTTGTGTTCGTGTCTGATAGTACACACAGAAAGCAAGTTCGCATGCTTCTGAAGTTTGATTGTGTTCATCGCAGTTGTATCCTGGGATTCGGATTGCTACAAAACTGTCGTAATATGGAGCGATTTCATAATTAAGGACAGAGATTTGTCTTGACTCTGCACCAGATCTAATCTGTTCGGTAGTTCTTCGTTGTATATTTTTTTCAATTTTAGTGCAAATTATTTATGCAGTTCTTAATTTTTGTTCGATTCAGGAATATAGTTCCTACAGTCTTAATTCTAAACTTTCGCTTAAACTGCATTACGCACTAACCCAATTTTGTTTCTGAAGTCTCCTAACAGCGTAGGAAATTTTAAAAAAATTGGTGTTGTTCATCAGCACATTCCGAAAATCATACAACAATTTTTCGCTTCTGCAATTTAATTCGGATTTAAATTGCTTTCGTTACATTTCCATATTGAACTTCGTACTAATTCTCGTTTACCTGTCTGTAAACAGATTCTGATAGTAGCCATGATATGACTAAGAAAACTGCTTCTGATGTTGCTGGAGCCGGTAATGGAAATCCTACCGAGTCGATACCCTAGATTCAGTTTGGGAGTGATCTGCCAGCAGTGAATTTGCTTCTAGTGAATCAGCTAGCAGTAAATCTACCAGCGGCGAATCTGCAAGCCGTGAGGGTCGGAACTGATGCTAATCAGATTGTCCAATCGACTGCTTATCAGACTGTCCAACCGACAGTTCATATGCCTGGTGCTGTAATGCAGGGCTGATGCTAGAAAAGTTCGATGGAACTGGCTTCAAGACATGGCAGCAAAAGATGTTCTTCTTTCTGACCACACTAAAGCTAGAGAAGTATCTGAATAAGGATAAGCATGTGCTTTCGCCTCACAATATAGATCTGTACGCCCTAGCCAGCTTTGAAGCCTGGACTCATGGGGATTTTTTATGCAAAGGTTGGGTTCAAAGCCGCCTGATAGATCCACTGTACAATGTGTACAACAAGATCAAGACTTCCAAGGAACTCTGGATTGCCTTGGAAAGGAAATACAAGTCTGAGGATGCAGGCTCTAAGAAGTTCGCAGTGGCGAAGTTTATGGACTTCAAAATAGTGGACTCTAAGCCCATCATGGAACAAGTTGAAGAGCTGCAACTGCTTACGCATGAGATCATTGCTGAAGGAATGTCAATCTGTGAGACGTTCCAGGTAGATGCTTTCATTAAGAAACTCCCTCCAGGTTGGAAGGATTTCAAGAGCTACCAGCGAAGGCGATGACCGTTGAAGACTTGATTGTCAAGCTGCGGATTGAGTCAACCAACCGCAAAGCAGATGGTGTTCCGACTGTTGAACAAAAGGCTAACTTGGTTGAACACAAAGACAAAGGGAAGAAACGAAAGTTCCAACCCCAAGGCTCCAAAAACTTCAAGAAGCAACCAGCTAAAAAGTTCAGTGGTAAATGCCACAAGTGTGGAAAAATGGGTCACAAGGCTGACGAATGTCAAAGCAAGACTGACCCACGCAAGGACAAGGGGAAATCCCAAGTCAACATGACTGAAGACAGGCTCTCAGATGCAGATCTGTGTGCTGTAGTGTCTGAAGTCAACATGGTTGGAAGCAACCCGAGGAAATGGTGGTATGATACATGTGCCACCAGACATGTCTGCTATTCACCACTTATCAGAAGAGCGAGAGCGACGAGCATCTATTTATGGGAAACTCATCCACATCCAAGGTCGAGGGTCACGGCAAAGTGGTGTTGAATTCCCCTAGTGTAGAGGTCCTTACAACTATCTACTAATAAATAAATAAATCAAAAGAAAAAATATCAGAAACAACTTCACTACAATCCGTGAGAATCCTGAGATCAGTTATTCTCTAGCCACCACCTACTAGTAGCATCATGTTAAAGCCCCTTTTGACGTTAGAGTCTCCTACATGGCTAGATTGCGACTGATTATGGGTATTTGTTATATATTGGTAGCTTGGTTTTTAATTCTCAGTACATTTTTAGTTGTTTCATCAATTAAACTATAGGGCACATATTTGACATTGAATCTTAAACAAATCTGCAAAGATTTATAGAAGAACATATACGAATTAACTAGAATAAACTTACCTTGAACTTGCATAAACATGCGATATTGCGATCATCTGAAGGCTAATCATTAAGGATTTTTCTCAGGGGAGTACACAATTTATTGATTTGTGACTGTAAAACTAATTATGATGCTTGGGCATCACAATTTTCCTACCAATGCTATAGATTAGATGATTCATTTTCTGGTTTCAACACGGGGGAATTCAAAAGCATAGCCAGATCTTTCTCAAATGGTCTACGCAGGGTAATTTAAGGGAATAGTTTCACAAATTTAATAATTGGGGAAAGTTAGATTTCGGGTTTTGTTGGATGATGGCGGAGATTCAAGTCGCTCGCGTTTGCAAAGCAATGTTAAGGAGAGATTAGGCATAGAGATAATGTTAACTTTTGTATGGTTGAAATGTGACATATGAATAAGTAGGTGTGATGATAGGCAGTCCCTTACTCTTTTTTACAAATAGCAACGTAGATATATGTCTTGTTTGGTGAATAAAGACTTTTTTTCAAAAAAACTATTTCTATAAGCTCCTTTAAATGTGCAAATTTTTTTTATACACTTTAAAAAAATACATATATTAATAAAAAAATATTTTTATTAGAAGACACATCGGTTTACACGATCCTATTTTTTAACTACTTATCAATATAAAGGTCTTTATAAATACTATCATCAAACAAACTCTTAATTTGAGCATTCTTTTTTTTTTTTTTTTACTTTTTCTTTTAAATAACAAGAAGTTAAAAATGCTTTCTTTTCCAAAAAGAAAAAAAGGCAAACTATAATCTAAAAAGATTATAATAATTATTTGAGAACACATCACATGAGAACGAGTGTGCAACTTATAAGTGAGAACTTTTTCCAGTCGTCCGTTCCTATTGTGTCTAGCATGTGTTCTTTGTTCTTCCTCTTTTCATCTGTCTAATTGGAGTTTGCAAGCACTAGTTGATCTTTTTGTTCGTTTCATTGGGCTAAAATCTCATTGTTTTAAGAGAGATCTTCCTTGTTAGGGCAGGTTTCATCGATTTTTTAGAGATTTCACTCTGTTAGATTGATTTTTTCACATTTTAGGGTTTAGTGATCTACTTTTTTTAGTTTTATACTTTTCGACCGTAGATCTGATTTTTTGGAGTTTGGGTACAAAGATATATCGATCTTGAGGATTGATTATGGATTCAAATACTTTTATTTAGATTTTTAAAGTTTTTCAAAAGGTTTTCGATCGTTATCGATTATTCACGTGTAGTGTTTTGGTTGTTAAACAAAGTAATGAACACTTAGGGTTTGTTAGGGGAAGGAGTTTATAAAGAGTTTTTTGTTTATAAGTAGTTGATAAATAAGGTTGTATAAAAAATTATGTTTGGTAAAAAAGTGGTTTTTATGGGAATGTGTGTAGTTTATTAGAAAAGTATGAGTAGTGGAAACAAATAAAAGAAAAAGCATTACACGTTTATCGAAATATATAAAAGTATGTTTTTGAAATAAAGTGTTTATAAATATCAAATAGATTTTGCCAAACAAAGCCTTAGTTGCAAACTTGGAAACACATAGTTGAAAACGTATGAAGATATAATTGAGAACGCATGAAGACATAATTATAAACATATAGTTGCAAATGTATGAACACATGGATGAAAACATATGCACACGTAGTTAACAATATATGAACATGTAAAGAAAAAGATATGCACACTTGGCCACATAATCAACAATACGAATACATGTAGGTTATTTCATATGAACATATAGGAGAAGAGTTATGAACATATATATCGACAAACATATATGAACACATAAGCAAACAAGTATCATCACATAGACAAACATATGAGCACACAAGCAAACTAATAAGAACACATAAACAAACAAATATGGACAAAAACAATTAGGTATGACCTATAAGCAAACATTTGATATGTACGTGTTACATTGTTATAATGCACAACCATGTCAAACATTGAACACATAAGCAAATAAGTATGAGCGCACTATTATATATATATGAATATGTACATTAGAAAACATGTATGAACATATAAGTAAAGTATTCATGTTAAACATATTAACACACAAGCAAACCAATATGAACACATAGACAAACTGGTATGAACACATAGACAAACATGTATGAACACATAAGAACACATTTTAATTACAGTGTTGTAATGCACATTGTGTCTTACATATGAACACATAGACAAACAAGTATGAACACCTAGACAAATATATATGAGCATATAAACAAAGCATTTTGGTGAAGTATTATAATGCACATTAATGTCAAACATATGAACGCATAAGCAAACTCATATGAACACATATGAATACATACATCTATTTTGAATAACTTTACTAGCTATGTGTTCATGAATTTTGAACTATATGTTCATATATAATTGTTTGTGTGTTCATTTATCATAAGCTATGTGTGCATGTGATTTCGGAATAACGTGCATTAATAAGAATTCATGTTATTGTAAACCGTGTTCATGAGTATTGTACTACATGTTCATATATATATATATATTTGTATGGGTGTTCATTTATTGTAAACCGTGTTCATGAGTATTGTACTATGAGTTCAAATATATATTTGTATGGGTGTTCATTTATTGTGATCTATGTGTGCATTTTTTTAGAAGTGTGTGCATCAATGCAAGTTTGTGCTAATGTAGTATGTGTTCATGAATTTTGTGTTATGTATTCATACATATTTGTCTCGGTATTCTTTTATTCTAACTTATGTGTGCATTTTTAAGACGGTCTAATTCATTATATTCGTACTTTTTTAAAGCCCACATAGGCCTTCTCACAAGATTCATGGACAAATCGATGGTTTCAATGTACATACGATTAATCTCTTAGACATTTTTATATCCCAAAACATGTTCACAAGATCTTATGTACACAATTGTTGGTTTAATGCACACAACAAAAAACCGAGGGTTTTATTGCCACCAATTAAGGTTCAATATCTAGAAAACGTTCTCAAATTTGAACCGAATCAAAGAATCAATTGGTAGCAAATATCAAACGAAAGTGCAAAATAGTCTCTTGGAGTTAGTCTTCTCCACATGTTGTTCTTTCTTCTGCTATAATATATTTTGAGATTTGTATGGAAACGAGAAATCAAAAGAAAACATTGAAGAAACTCACAAAATCGCCACTCATTTTCTCTCTAGTGTGTTTGCAAAATTAAAAATGGGAGGGGATGAATTCTGCAATTTGCGCTTTGAAAATTTGAACGGGCGCATGTTTTGCGACATGTTTTTTTCAAAAAGAGACGTGTACTCTATTTCTTCTTTTCTTACTATTTTCAGTCGTAGGATTTGGGTTGTTGGATTTAATGGGTTGAACGGACCATGTACGTTCTCATTCCTCACCCTAGCGCCCTTCCTAACACGAACCGGTCCGTAACAATTTTTATAAGAAGACAAAAGTTAAAAAGATTGTTTCCCAACTACACCTCGCCCCAAGTTTCCAACTCACGAACCCTAACTCTATCTAGAATTCCCCCTAAGTCCTTCTCTTCTTCAACAATAACGAAGTGTTAGACAACAAGTGGGTTGCTTATCCACCGTGCCGGCCTACAAGTTCGACAAGTCCAAGATCCGCAAAAACCGACTTCCTGACGCCATCCAAAGGACTCCTAGCTCAATCCAGTTACAGTTAACAGCCTTTTCTACAGTTATATATATATATATACACATATAATATAAATATGTATAAAAGAAATGCTTGATTTCTTGTTGATGTTTGATTTATGTTATTATGCTGGCCGGAGATAGTAACGACAATATATGCTTTAGGTGATCGAGTACTCACTAATCGATCAGCTAGCAGGGTGTGTAAGTTGTTTGACTCCGTTGACATACAATTTGATTATCAGTGTAGTAAGTTGTGACGGCACGTATGGAGCTAGGGTGAGCTGGGTTCGTACTTGAATGGGTTGGCTGAGGCGGAGGATGTTCCATCATACACCCTGGCCTTTTGGACAGCCAGCTGTCCAGTCAGGCCATCCCCAATGGAGTTTCTACTCCCGGGTTATCCGTTCCATCAATGCCAATTCCACGTACACATATATATATATATATACCAACTGCTTAATCATGCATCTTCTATATGTATATATAGCCGTCCCAAATTAAACGACCTATTCTATCATCGTACGTATTCCATGAAAAGCACATCATCTAGCTTGATTCTTGAGAATGAAAGCTAATTCACAATAGCACCGACTCCAGAGCACTTCAATCTAACGAATGTACGTATCTCATCTACATGCAATCACAACTAAATACAACACCTCAACATAATTCTACACGAGGAGCAAGAAAGCCCTAATTATCTGCAGCTGGACACCGCAAAATTCCTCCAAAAATCAAAAACCTAATCTGTCAAATTGTCTCAGAAGAAATCAAGAGCGACTTGGACTTGAATCGGTACATGCAAATCTTAGGGCCGATTCCAAGCTGGCCGAACCCTTCCGCACAATTTTTTAAGTATGACACTAGTAGTGCATATTCAACCATGATGCAATTTTTTTAAGTCTATACACATATTTTTGTAGCATTCCGCACAATTTTTTAACTCTATGCACATTAATTTGTAACATGGTGTATGTTCATATGTCAGTGCAAACTTATTTGTAAATCTGATGCACATTTACTTGTAACAAGGTGCACATTTATACATTGGTGCACACTTCTTTGTAATTTTGATGCACATTTGTGTAACTCTATGAACAAAGAATATTTATTTGTAACCCTATGCACATTTATTTATAACATGCAACATATTCATAGGAATGAAAGTGATATTTGAAACTCATTTCTCTCGTTTGGTTGTAAATTTATTATTCTAAGCAATGTTGTTAAAATCGGGATTCCAAGATCGGATCGTAAGTTGCCTTTTGAATCGGAGCGTAAATCGAATATATCGTAAAATTGTAAGATTCTAGAACATAACTAAATATAGTAGAAATCAACCTAATTTACAGTACATGTCTTATATTTGAAGTGAAAATATAAAATATACTATATTGATGATCTTATGATATGAAAACATTATGTTTTCAACAATAGTTTAGTGGTACTTTTCCAATAGAATCATATTATCATAGATGAAAGAAAAGTACATATATTTTATATTTTAGGTATACATTTTCATCTCATAATGAAATAGTATCGTATAATAAACATTTTATAGGATCGTAAAAACTGTTCATAGAATCGTCAGAATCGTTTGCAGGATTGGGATCATACATAAGATCCTAATGATTTTATACTGAATATTAAGATCTCACTTTCATTAGTACCCTACCTAGAATTGGGATCGTTATACCATTTTTGAATCGTAGAATCGCTAAATATCGTAAAATCGAATCGGAATTTTAACAACAAATTCTAAGTTGTTGATGTCATGTCACGTATGAGTTTGGCACTAAAGCCCTATAGTTTAATTGGCAAGAATTTGATAATGTGATTTCAGAAAATGATTATATTCTCATGTGTTTTTATGATTATTGCTTTACTTTTTTTATGCATGATTTTATACCTTGACTTGTGTTATTGTGGGTATTAATTTGTCTTTATATTTGCTTAGTCTGGCTGAAAACTAGTCACTATTATCGAGGGACTAGATATACGTTTTACATGGTCATGTACCCTATATGGCAATGGCTAAATACACGCGAAATACTGTATATATCGACGCTATTTTACACGCTTAACTTAGGCGTGTGGTTTTACACGCTTAACATAGGCGCGCATGGGTATAATGTAAATTTTGAAAAGACAGATCACGGATGCTTCGAAGGAGAGGAAAAAGACACGCTTACTTTAGGCGTATAGTCACACGCTTAACTTATGCGTGTGGTTTATATACGCTTAAATTAAGCGTGTAAAGTTATAGCCGTTGGAAAGTTCCGTTAGAATAATACCGTTGGTACACTTAAGTTAAGCGTACTAACGGATCTATTTCTTCATATTAATAGTCGAAGGTCTTGCCATTCCATATCCAAGAAACCGAAATTGTTCTTCTCCTAATTTTAAAGATGTATCATAGTGGTGAGGATAGTAGTGACGAAGAAAATGATTGGGTTCAAAGTGAAGAAGAGGAGGAGGAAGACGACAAATGGATGGAGTCGATTTTTTTCTTAGATGTGGAAGATGACGAAGCGACTGGCGATTGGGACCCTAGCGGCGTATTTGTGGTTAGTGTTAAAATAGTTTTTCTCTTTCCTTCATCATTATTTTAATACGTAATTAGTATCTTAAATATCGCACTTAATTAGGTAGCCAATATTTATCATGAATTTGTAGTTATATAATTGGAAATCATATGTAGTGTAACATAGTGATGTAGTTATGATGACTTGTAGTTAACATAAACCGCTATATTTATAGGGGAAAGACTATACATAGCATTTTATTACCTACCTAGTGTGGTATAGTAAGGAAGAATTGTACAAATGGGCGAAAGAAATAGGAAAGGAGCTTGTGATAGCTTTGGTGAAGCGTAACTCAAGTCCGTACCAAATTAGGATAGTGTGCGATAGGTTTGGGCCTTGGAGATCGGGGAGGCTGAAGGTGAACGAAGAGAATCCAGAGTTACCGGTTGTTAAAATCCGAAAGTCGAGATCCAAAAAGTGTGGGTGTAAGTTTGAGATAATGGGTGTTCGCATGAAGAAAGAGGCATGGACGGTTGATGAAAAGTGGGTCTTGGGTGTGATTTAAGGTCGGCACAACCATAAGCTACGAACTAGCTTTAAAGGCCATGCATTCATGGGTCGAATGACCGAGGCGGAGCAGCTATGCGCTAGGAGGTGGGGAGACGGTCGCAAGATGCCGAATCAAATTGTTTCGGAATTGAGGCAAAACTTCTCGGGAAATGTGACTTCCAGGAAGCAAGTGGCCAACTTCTTGCAGAAGTTGCAGTACAAGGATCGGGGAGAGTTAACGGTTACGCAGTGGTCCCTAAGATTTATGGTTGAGCAGAAATACATAGTTCATCCTTTGAGGGATGCGAAGACTGATGAGGTTGCAATCTTATTTTTTGCTAATCCAGAGTCGCTGCGGTTGTTGAAGAAGTTCTCGTACGTCATAATCATTGACGCGACATACAAGACAAACAAGTAAGTCCTAAATTGTAATAATGTGTAGTTTATGACATAAATTGTTAAAGTATTTCATTTAAAAATGTGTTTGGTATTATGAAATGTTTTCCATAGATATGGAATGCCACTTGTGGAGATTGTTGGTTTCACCAACACTCATAAGACGTTCAACATTGCTTATACATTCACCCGGGCGGAAAGGATTTACAATTACACGTGGATAATGAGAAAAGTTCGGGCATTGTGTTTGGATTTGGGAGTGATGCCGACTGCAATAATGACAGATTGTGAGAAGGCCCATATAACTTCTATCCAGAGTGTTTTCGGCACCAAAGTTCAACACCTCTTGTGCTGGGTGCATATAAAGCACAACATCGAGGCACGTGCCTCGTCCATCTTGAAGAAGAAGGAAAGTGTGGATGCCTTTGCAAACCAATGTTGGGCACTTTTTTGCTCAACCAGTGAAGAAAGCTATGAAGAGAGGCTTGCCGTATTACGGACATCGTGGAAGAGAGGCCTTGTCGGATACGTGGAGGACACATGGCTTACTCCGTACAAGACGAGCATAGTAAGGGCGTGGACGGATCATCATCTTCACTTCTTCACGAGGACTTCCAACAAGTATGACGTTCACAATATTTTGTTTTTTGTACTCATAGTTGTTAATGTCGTACTAACGTCATGTCATTTGACAGGGTTGAGGGTATGCACAAGGTTTTGAAAAAATATTATTGGCTCTAGTAGAGGGGGCTTCAACAGAGTGATCGTGAGGATCCACCATGCCATCATCCTTCAAATATATCAGATTAGGGGGAGCATGAACCTTTCACTTTCCAAATGACCAACGGATTTCGATGATGTATCGATGCCGCCAGTTGTACAAGCTACTTTTTCTAGGCTCTTCTACCAAGTGTCGGATAGGTGCTTTGATATGTTGTTGGGCTATTACGATATCTTGAAGAAGGGGGAGTTCTCAGAAGAATGCACCGACCATTGGGTGAGAGATTGCCTTGGGTTGCCTTGCGTACACAACATTGCAAGAGCCATCGTTTCAAGAACACCTCTCATTCCGTTAGACGTTCACGAGTTCTGGAGGGACTTGGAATGGGAAGAGACTCCAACAACAACTCCTGGCCCTTTTTCCTACGTTCGAATGGACATTACAGAGATGAGACTTCGTGAAATGTTTTCCAGGTTAGAGGTTGGGACATTGAAGAAAGGCACGGCATGCCTACTAGGTGAGTTGTACCACGGCTTGGAGCATCCGGAAGAGAGTACTTTGTTGGAGCCGACGGGGATCAAGTCAAAAGGAAGGCCAAGTGGTGCTAGGAACAAGGAGAATGTGGATGAGAAGGCGGAGAAGAGGGATAAGTGCTTGTTTGAGCATAGACGGGATGAGCTCCATGAGAATGAGAAGAAGGTGAGGCCGAAGACAAAGGCGAAGGGGAAGGCAAGTGCGAGCACTGGTAGAGGCCCAGGTCATCCTAAAAATCAAGCAAGTGTATCTACTGCAGTGGTGATGGACTTTGACGACTTGTAATCCCAACCCATACTAGAAGAATCACAACCAGAAGATTTGCAGTGGCCTGAAGAACCTAGTATTCCCATTGTTCATATGAGGGTAAACTTTGGGATTGACAATGTGGATGACTTTTGGATTCCGTACATCAAGAATGTTAGAGATGTATGCCCCGGCGAACATTGTGGATATCGGTCGATGACTGTATTGTTAGGGAGGCAAGAGAAGGAATATCTCAACATCCGACGCGAGATGGTAGCGGAGTTGCTTGACAACCGAGAGCTATACGAGCTGATACATTGCCGTATTCGAGAAGGGTCTTGGGATGATCTTATCTTTCAAGTGAACCATTGCAGAAGCCCTTGCTCAGAAGTATACTGGCTTCACATGCCATTGATGGGTTTAGTGTTTGCCACACTATATCAGGTTGTTCTTGTCTTATTAACGTGGGAAGTTCTGCCGTTTTGCTAACCGTTGAGGAATAGGACATCAAGCATACGACCTCCAGAAAAGATTTTTGCCATGGCACACGTAGGCAATCATGATCACTTCATACCGGTAAAGGTTTTTTCTAATAAAGTATTTATGAAACTAGGTTATATTGTTTTCACTACTAAAATAGTTTGTGTGTGTATATGTAGGTGGTGCTTAAGGAAGGGTCGCCAATACCGCACACTCCTGGTTCGTGGCGTAGAAATGCAGATCGAAACATTTTGTGGTGGACAACAAAGTTTGAGTGGAATTTGAAGATGTATCGAGATTACCACATTGCAAATAGTCGGGCACCAGATCCTTTTATGTATGTGGGAGACGGATCCGTTCATGTACTTGATTGATGATACGAGTATGTAATGTAATATTTAGACGGCTTTGATGTGGTTTACATTACGTTCTTTGATGTGTTTTACATTACGTCTACGTTCGAAGTAGTACAAACTCGTTTTTTATCTCGATTTAATGGGCCTATACTGGTAGTACGTAGTACAAAACATAACAAATCACATCCCCTCTTTCACTAATTCCGCTTCATTCCTTTTCGATATCCCTCTTTCGCTAATTCCGCTTGATTCCTACAAAACATAACAAATGGTTACTTCTATCTTTCTAACACCTATGATGTTTATTTGTTATTGCCCTTAAACAATACCTACAAAGACCCTCATTCTGCATTAAAAGTTGGTTTTTTTCCTTCCATAGCCCCATAATGACCTCGTGTGCCCTCTCGTCGTATGGTGGATCGAACCACGCAAAGAAATCACATTCTCCTTTATTACCAGGTTTGTGGACATCGTACCTGCCCAATTCAGGGCATCCCTAGTACCTTCTTCCGTACTGCCACTATCGGTCACAAGTGTGTATGACTGCCTTCAAATTACAAAAGCAAAATCTCTCTCCCGTAGTTGAACTCGAACTCGACGAAGAGGCCATAGTAACTTTTGGAGAATTAAAACACAATTAGATAAAGAGAAGGCTGCATAAGGTTTAGGATGACATTGTTTGTATTTGTAGGGTGAAATAGAGTCGTTGGAAAAATGACTGTTATAAAGTGCACGCTTAACATAGGCGTGCACTTTGTAACGGTCATACGCTTAACATAAGCGTGCATTTTGTGCAGTTTGTAACGGCCATTTTTCCAACGACTCTATTTCACCCTATAAATACGAACAATTTCATCCTAAACCTTATACACCCTTCTCCTCTCTAATGGTGTTTTAATTCTCCAAAAGTTAGTATGGCCTCTTCGTCGAGAAATGTGATAGTAATCAGCGACGGCTCAAATTCCTCTGTTGTCGAAGAAGACAGCAGCTACACCTCTGATGATGATGCTGGAGATGTTGGAGATGTTGGAAATTCAGTATTAGAAAGAGCTGAAGCTATGCGACGTGATCCTCGGAAGAGTTTCATTGTTGTATTAAATCAAACGAATGTCTACCCAGAATTTCGGCTGGTAGGCACCACATCCTTCATAATGTAAATTTATGATTCAGATTACTTCATAATATCAACTTTAAATGCACTTACTGATATGCAGAGTATCCCGAGGGAGCATGCTTTGAAATTCTTGAGTTCTGAAACAACAACGGAAGTCACCCTGGATTGTGGTGATGCTACTTTGCATGTGTGTATCGCAACGAGTGGGAATCGATACAGATTTGGCAACGGCTGGCAGGATTTTGTAAGATTCCATGAATTGGAAATCAATGATGCATTAGTGTTTGAAATAATATATCGGTGTCCCCAAGTTGTATATGTAGTAACCATATTCAAAGCTTAGGGATATTTATGTTTATTTTGTTATGTATGTATTTTTCGGATGACATGTACTACTACGCATTAGTTCAAAAATTGTGTTTCAATTCATGAAATGGCCCAAAATCAAAACAAAAAAAGCATAATGGCCCAAACTAGGCCCAATAGTACAAAAAAAAAAGCTTAATGAGCCCAAACTAGGCCCAATAGTACAAAAAAAACTTAATGGGCCCAAACTAGGCCCAATAGTACAAAAAAAGCTTAATGGGCCCAAACTAGGCCCAATAGTATAAAAAAAGCTTAATGGGCCCAAACTAGGCCCAATAATACAAAAAGCTTAATGGGCCCAAACTAGGCCCAATAGTATAAAAAATACAAAAAAAGCTTAATGTGCCCAAACTAGGCCCAATCCGCCAAAATAGCAATAAATCGAGAAAAAAATGAGTTCATATTACTTTCTCGTATTACATAAGTACACTAACATGTAACGAGTTCATATTACTTTCTCATATTACATAAGTATGCTAACATGTAACGAGTTCCTATTACTTTCTCGTATTACATAAGTACACTAACATGTAACGAGTTCATATTACTTTCTCGTATTACATAAGTATGCTAACATGTAACGAGTTCATATTACTTTCTCGTATTACATAAGTATGCTGACATGTAACGAATTCCTATTACTTTCTCGTATTACATAAGTATGCTAACATGTAACGAGTTCATATTACTTTCTCATATTACATAAGTATGCTAACATGTAATGAGCTCCTATTACTTTCTCGTATTACATAAGTACATTAACATGTAACGAGTTCATATTACTTTCTCGTATTACATAAGTATGCTAACATGTAACGAGTTCATATTACTTTCTCGTATTACATAAGTATGCTAACATGTAACGAGTTCATATTACTTTTTCATATTACATAAGTATGCTAACATGTAACGAGTTCATATTACTTTCTCGTATTACATAAGTATGCTAACATGTAACGAGTTCTTATTACTTTCTCGTATTACATAAGTACACTAACATGTAACGAGTTCATATTACTTTCTCGTATTACATAAGTATGCTAACATGTAACGAGTTCCTATTACTTTCTCGTATTACATAAGTATGCTAACATGTAATGAGTTCATATTACTTTCTCGTATTACATAAGTATACTAACATGAAGTATATGCATGACTACACGCTTAAGCTAAGCGTGTGGTTATGCGCTTAACATAAGCGTGAAATTATGCATATACTTCGTTATTTGAAGATTGCAGTCTTATCCTCATAACTAATCCTGGTCTGTTTCTCCAGAAACACTACAGCTTATAGTTTTTTATACTTCTTCGTTTTGAACGTATTCATTTTTTGATGAAAGTATACATCAGTGGACCAAGTTCATATTTCACCCTATAAATAGAGAACTATTAACTTTCCATTTTGTACTTATTTATTTTTCGATGTTAATCGTTTCGTACTTTGTCGATTTTCTTATAGTTGTTCATACATCTTGTTATGGCTCGGTAAAGTTATTTTGATATTTTGTACTTTGAGGTAAGTATCAAACGACATAATAAACATGAACAAACATACTAAACCAAATAAGATAAAATAGATAACATTTACAGAAACACTCCCTACATATGAATCGTGTCTAATCTAAACAAAAAAACTAATGTGGCTGCGAGCCACTACCTTCGCCAGGTTCCATGACAGAATCACGAAACATCTAGGACTGGCGAGGTGGAGGTGGGGTCATGGGTGGAGGCTGACCAATCAGCATATCAAGCCATAATCTTGCAAGTCCCTCGAATGTCTGTGTCGCCGCCTCGGGTGTGCGTAAGTAAGTGCGGATATCAACAGCAACCACCTGAATGCGCTGTATACAAAGTAAGTAATATTTGTCAAACTATTGCAATATACACAATAAGAGATAAAACATTCAAACAATTCAACAAAAATAAGCGTACCGCGACTACGTCAGCAGCTGGAGAGACATGGATAGGGCCGACCGGACGATCACGTCTGACGGAACCGGGATCGACCAAGGGATGAGAACACTCGTCATACCAATCTAAATAGTCGGCATACATGTCCCAAAAGTGAGTCGCATCCGGTCCATGCAGATCAATCAACGGTCTCGGATCTGCATCCCATGCTACTAGAAGCTCATCAGCAAAACTGACCTCGTATCCCTTAATTTCCGCATTCCTGACGGCCTTGCACGACTGAATGGGCACAACTAGGACTGGCTGCACTAGCCCAAACCGCCTGAGGACTCTGTCCGGGTGGTACTACTCCTGAACATCTACAATGTGCAGTACACCGCGAAACCTAGTAGGAGCTACCTCAGGAGCCTGGAAGTCCAATCCCACCCAAGGGGTCCAGGTAACTTGTAAAGTCAAAAAGGCAAAGTCAATACATATTTTTGTAATTAAAGACTAAGATATCGAAAATTACGTGTATTATTCTACCTCCTCATATCTCATGGCGTCCAGTATGCGGCGTATAGCTATCAAATGGCCGCTGTCTCTACTGATAGACACCTCCGAGGCACCAAGAACAGCTACTCCAAAAGCCTGGGGGTTGGTAACATATTGTTCCCGAAAATGTGGGAAATATGCCCAAACTCAGCACTGTAAATGAATAAATAACGCTATTAATGACCGAAATATTAAAACGTAACTTAATATTTCACTAATCCATCCAATATCTTACCCTAATCAGAATCCCACAAGATGCAATACCCTGCGCTCCACGCCTAGACGCCTCTCCCAAGTTGCGGTACATGTAGGCTAGAATCCCAGCTCCCCATGCAGTGTCTCCGGTAACGTCGTGGTCAAACAAAAGCGCCACCCACTTGTGATTCACGGCGTTAGTCGACTTGTCCACCAAGACAGTCAAGCCGAGAAGCAACAAGAGGTAGTACATAGCAATAACGCCCTTGTCACGCTCGTCACTCCCCATCATCTCCACCAATCTACTCTCTAAAAACGCTAAAGGAATACCGCCAGCTGTGTTCCATCTCTTCATCTGGTCCTGCCCAACGTCCAGATGAGTACAAATGCGCTGTCTCACTGCCGGATCACTGAGGTCTGAAGTACAGCTCCTCCCACGTATGGGAACCCACAAGATCTGGAGAATATCAACAAGGGTGATGGTCATCTCTCCGAAGGGCATATGAAATGTGTTCGTCTCGGGATGCCATCTCTCCACAAATGCAGAAATCAATGCTGATACCATGCTGCATGCAATGCCAAGTGTGCATAGACCTGTAAGCCCGCTCCGCTTAGCCAGCCTAAACCACGTATGTGGCTCAGGGCTAATATAATCCTCGTGGGCAGCACAATGGGCTGAGCGGAAATGGATCCTCAGAGTCTTACGACTTTGAATTAACGGAATTTAAGATTAGTATACATTTTCTAATAAAAAACATTTTACAGATTCAACACATAAACTACAAAGTTAAACATACCAAATCATGCTCAGGCTGACGACGGGCTACCCCGCTACGACGTGGTTGCTGCTGCTCAGCAATCTCAGGAACAGCAGGATCTGGAGGAGCATCGTCAACAGCTGCAGTGTCTCCTCTAAGTCTTCGTCTCCTCTGCTGTACGGGAGGTGGCATCTGCGCAACTGCCTCAGGAGCGGGCTCGGGTACAGGAAGGTCATATATAGCCCGAGCAATGTGTGTCTCGTAGCTAGGGAGAAGAACCGGACACCTTAGGCCTCCAGGCATCCAAGGATGGTAAGTATGTACAATAGATGGACCGACAGGAGGTGGACAAGAAGGACCGGCAGAAGGTGGAGAAGAAGGACTGGCAGGAGGTGCAGAAGAAGGACCGACAGTAGATGGAGAGGAGACATGAGTGGGGACCGACCCAAAAAAATAGGAGAATGGGAAAATGGAATGTCGTCCGTACTCAAATCTTGTGTCGGTAATGTAGGTTCTAAAGACTCAACATAATCTGCCTCATCATCCCGATGCGGCTCCTCAACAGCCTGATCATCAACCGCCATATGCTGAGCTGACATGTCCTCGGCGTCCTCCATATACTCATCATCAGCAGTCATAGGCGGATGCGAGTATATCCCACTAGTCGACAATATATCAGCACTGACAAGACTGGCGCGGTGACGGATAGAATCGGAAACACCAACACGCCATGTGCGGTCGACCACTACCAGTGTCGGCTCTGTACGCCCCGTAGGGGTGAGGGCCGCCAATATACTCTAATTTTTTGGATACTTATTAGATTAGGGACTAGTTAATACATTTAGGGACTTATATGATTAATTTTAGAATTTACTATACTTATACATTTCGGTATATCACTTTTGCATTTGTGTTAGATGTCATTTAACTTTTTAAATTTTATTTTATCTATTGTATAGATAGTTTTTATAATGATTTAGGTACTAGTTAATTTCTAAATAAAATGTAAATATATGAGCCAATAATTCTAATCCATAACTAATCTATAACTAATCCGTAAATAATAACTAATAATATTAAACTCTAAATATATGTTAACTAATACAAAATTAAGGCATAATTAATTCTAATCAATAACTATATTATTCTAATCCGAATTAATTCAAAATTTAAACGATAATGCATTCTAATCCAAATTATTAATTAATAACATAAGTATGCTAAATATATGTTAACTAATACAAAAATTAAGGCATAACTAATTCTAATCCATAACTAATCCGAATTAAATCATAATCTAAACAATAATCCATAACTATATTGTTCTATTCCAAATTAACTATATTATTCTATTCAATAACTAAATTATTCTATTCCAAATTAAATCAAATCTTAACAAATATATTTACGAAAATAATGATAAATTTAATATTAAAAAAATACCGCTCGGACACCGATCGGACTCGATACAGGCGTCGTCGGAGTCGTTTCCGCCTCAATCGAAGTCACCCTCGATTGCGCTCGGGCCCTAGCTCGACCTCCACTTCCACCTCGGGTCCGAGCTCCGCCGAAAACCACCATGGCCACCTCCTCCTCCTCCTCCTCCTCGCTTTCCACGTCCACCTCTACCGCCAGCCACGGGCTCCTCCCACCACCACTCGCGCCGCCAGCCGTTGCCGCATCGGACGCCGTTGTCGCGCCAGTCGCCGTTCCTGCCAATCCCGCACAGTCGCCGGTTTCGCCCGCCGCTCCGCCGCCGGTTTCAGCCCTTTCTCCGCCGCCAATCCGGTCGCCCAACCCACCAAAACCCAAATTCATGACTAATGGGAACAATCGAAGGAAAGGGAAGAGAGATTTGAAGAGAGATTTCGAATGTTTTTTTAGGTTTGAAGACGGCGGGAGGAAGAAGACGACTCGTCTTCTTAAGCGTGTAGTTACACGCTTAAGATACGCACGTCTCTTTGGCTGGGGCATGGGCTAGTTATTTGGGCCGGCCCAAATAACTAGCCCATGTATTTCACGCTTAACTTAAGCGTGAAACTACACGCTTAAGTTAAGCGTGTAATTCATTCATGTATTTTCAAAATGGCCACAATACCCCTGCACGCGTAGCTTAAGCGTGTAAAACCGTCCGCTTACCTTAAGCGTGTAAAATAGCGTCCATTTAGACATACATTCGCGTGCATTTATCTTTTTTATTTTCTTAAGAGCAATATACGTGGACGTCATGCAAGATGGACTCCAAGATACAAAGATATTATTATCCTTTTAGATATAAAAAAGAGTAACTTTTATATATATTATTTCAGTCTAGACTATTTTCCCTATATAGACTATTTAACATTTTTCTCTTGTATACCTTAATTTTTTTTTTGTGTGCAAAAACTATTTTCGTACAAAATAAAAGTTTCTTAATTAATATGCGTGACAAAGTCTAAAAAGACAATTAAATCTTTCTTGAAAATTAATTCTTAGTTTAAGAGTGATTTTTTCTAGGGCTAATTCCATTAAATACCCTAACCTTTTAGGTAGTTACGTACTCTAGCCTAAAATATCTGAATTTCACCAAATATTCGTTTTGGGTATATAGCGGTTGGTACCATGAAACTATGTTGAATGAGATTTTAAAAAAAAATATTTTAAATTACTAAACATGTTATTTTATGTTATGAAATTAGTATACAATGTTGTAAGTGTATATGTTGCGAAAATTAATTATCCTAAAAATCACATCGAAACGAATAAATTCGTCAATTTAGAAGGATGCAAGCGTCAACTTAAAAAAATTGTGTATTACCTTTATTGACATAACAATATAACATAGCATGCTTAGTAATTTAAAATTATTTCAAAAATAAAAATATCACCAAAAATCTCATTAAACATATATTTTCATGGTACGTAGTTATCACAACATAAAAAAACTGAGAAATTTGGTGTCGGTTAGATTATATTAAGATCTTAATCCTTATCACATAACCTATGAAATAAAGGCGTCGGCTGGAGTCGGCTGGAGAGAGTTAAAAGATGAACTCCTTCGTTTTAAATTTGGACAAAATATTTAAAAAAGCATTAACTAAACTTGAAATTTATATTATTTCTCAAACTTCCCATATATTTGATGTTCACCATATTTTTTAGTCAATGAATGAAAAGCTTGAAATAAAAATAGTTAATAAAAAAAAACAATCTATCTATCCTATATTGCTATATATAAAACTGAGTACATGGGCAAATTTATTGCCTTTAGGGCCGGAAATCACTCGTGAATGACCGACCCACCCGGAAAACTCGAGCCGAATATATAGATGATCACCCGAAGTAAACCGGATGACGGATGGTTGGTGGATCGGGTGAAACAGATAACGGGTGGGTGACGGGTGTCGGGTGATGTAAATCTCACCCAACACCCGCACTTCACTCACCCATCCATTCAGTCGTCGACATCTGTAGTTCTAATTCTATTTTATTAAAATGTATGACTTTAATTTTGTTCTTTTCTATTTAAAAGTTGAATATTTTAAGAATATTTTTGATTAACATCCATCAAATCCTTTTTTTTAGAACAACTATTGATGTAGCTAGGATCAAGGAATGACTCAGTGCAAGGCAATTCCTTCTGAAGGCTTCCAAGGCCAGCCGCAACGAGAGCGATGGTTGGCCGACGCGCGACAGGCTTGCGTGGCCGCGACAAGGCTCCTTTCGGCAATTGTGATGAGGATGCATGGAAACTCCTCTCAAATGATGGGGATGGAGTAAGTGGAGCGAGACGAGGCGAAAGGTGGGCGATGGAAACAATGGCCGGCGCTAGAGATCCAAGCGGCTCCCTTGCGGCAACGGCAAAGCGAAAGGCATGAAGGTGGACGGCATGTTGATGGAAGGCGGAGATGATGGATATGCCTCTTTCCCGGTTGGATATGACCCGCAAACAAGGATCAAGGCTCGTTGGATTCTTCGAGATTTTACTCACCCAAAGAATTCAACAAGAAGAAGGCCTTGATGTTACTCACAAGGCAAGAGATCGAAGAGAGAGTTTCTGAAAAGCAATAACTGTATTCTTGTTCTTGATAAAACGTGTCTGAACAAATGAAATGAGAATTGCCTCTATAGGCAGCAAGGAAGGGAAATGTGACTAAGGCTTCTCGGCCTCCTAATGGCCTATCGGCCCAACAAAGCCCATCTCGGCCAAACTGGAGTAAAGTGCTAAAACACACATAAACCATGTCTCAAAATGTTATAAAAACCAATGAAATCATAAAAGGCCTTCATGTGCTCGGTCGCGCCTCTAGGAGAGTCATGGTCGACGAGCTAGTGGTGTAGCCGAGGCCTCTAAAGTGTGTGAGAGCCTCAATGCATAGGAGTCCCTTCTTGAGCTCCTCTTGAAGGTGCTTAGCTCGAGCCCTAGTGATGGCCCCGGGAGGAAGCTCATCTTGATGTTCTTGGCCTTCACTAGACTCTTTTTCACTTGAGTCACCGTCACCTTCATTTCTTGAGTCGTCTTGGGTGTCCGGGATCTTTTGAGGCTCTTGATGGGAAGGGGTCACATCATCCTCCCTCTCTTGAAAGGGATTCGACCTCGAATCCTGCTCGTCAAGGTCTTCATCGTCCTCCACCAAGAAAGGCATCAAGTCAGCCACATTGAACACATCATGGACTCCATAGGATGGCGGTAGCTCCAACTTGTAGGCCTTGCCGTTGATCTTCTCGAGCACTTGGAAAGGTCCATCCCCTCTCGGTTTCAGCTTGGAGTTTCAGAGTGAGGGGAATCAGTCCTTCCTTAGCTGCACCCAAACCAAGTCGACGGGTTCAAAGAGCACCTCCTTGCGCCCCTTGTGGGCTTGCCTCTTGTATTGCATGGTCCACCTCTCGAGTTGCATTCGGGTCTCTTCATGCAACTTCTTGATCTTCAAAGCTTGGTCAGTCCCCTATTTTCTTTCTTGGTCCTTGATGGAATATGGCATGAGCTCGAGCGACGTCTTTGGATTGAGGCCATAGACCACCTCAAAAGGAGTCTTCTTAGTCGCTGAATGGACCGATCTATTGTAGGAAAACTCAATGAAGGATAGACACTCTTCCCACCTGCGCAAATTAGTTGCCAACATAGATCTAAGCAAAGCACCAAGAGTTCGATTAACTACCTCGGTTTGTCCATCTGTTTGAGGATGACAAGTGGTAGAGAATAGAATCTTTGTTCCAAGCTTGGCCCATAGCGTCTTCCAGAAGTAGCTAAGGAACTTCACATCCCGATCTGAAACAATAGACCTAGGAACTCCATGCAATCTCACAACTTGGTCAAAGAAAAGGTTAGCAACATGAGATGCATCATTGGTCTTATGGCATGCAATGAAATGTGTCATCTTGGAGAACCTATCTACCACAACAAAGATGGAGTCCCTCCCTCTCTTAGACCTAGGTAAACCCAAAACAAAGTCCATAGAAATATCTTCCCAAGGCAGCCGAGGTATAAGTAAGGGTGTGTATAGGCCAGGGGGTTGGCTCCTAGACTTGGCACGCAAACAAGTAACACATGAAGCACATAACTTCTCTACATCTCTATGCATGCGTAGCCAATAAAAATGTTCCTTTAAAGTATGAATAGTCTTGAGAACCCCAAAATGTCCCATTAACCCCCCCCCCCCCCCCCCTGAGCTTCTTGCACTAACAATCTCCTTAGTAGAACCCTTTGGAATGCATAGCTTATGACCTTTAAACAAGAACCCCTCATGCATATAATATTGATCTTTGCTCCCTTTAGACACACATTCAGCAAACAAATCACAAAATTCAGCATCACATACATATAATTCTTTCATGAAAGAAAAGCCAAGCAACTTTGCATCTAAAAGAGTTATAAGAGTATACCTTCGGGAGAGTGCATCAGCCACAACATTGTCCTTCCCCTTCTTGTGTTTGATGACATAGGGAAAAGACTCAATAAATTCGACCCACTTGGCATGCCTCTTGTTGAGCTTGCTTTGCCCCTTTAAGTACTTCAATGCCTCGTGGTCCGAATGAATCACAAACTCTTTGGGCAACAAGTAGTGTTGCCACACCTTAAGAACTCGGACAAGGGCCAATAATTCCTTATCATAGGTGGGGTAATTCAGCTCAACCCCACCTAGCTTTTCACTAAAATAACCTATTGGCTTGCCTTCTTGCATAAGCACGCCTCCTAGACCTATGCCCGATGCATCACATTCAATCTCAAAAGTTTTGTCAAAGTTTGGCAATGAGAGAAGTGGTGCATTCGTGAGCCTAGATTTAAGAGTGTCAAAGGCTTCTTCTTGGGCAGCTTTCCACGTGAAAGCCACGCCCTTCTTTGTAACCTCGGTGAGGGGAGTAGCCAAAGTGCTAAAATCCCTCACAAACTGGCGGTAGAAGCCAGCCAAACCAAGGAAGCTACAGACTTGAGTCATAGTGGTGGGTGTAGGCCATTCGTGAATAGCCTTCACCTTCTCTTCATCCACTCTCAAGCCATCCTTGCATACCACATACCCAAGAAACACCACATGATCCGAGCAAAAGTGGCACTTCTTGAAGTTGGCATACAACTTCTCTTTCTGTAGAACCTCAAGAACCTTTCTAAGGTGACCATCATGCTCATTAAGATCATGGTTGTACACTAAGATGTCATCAAAGTATACAACCACAAACTTACCTAAAAATGGCATTAGAACATGGTTCATGAGCCTCATGAATGTGCTAGGGGCATTGGTTAGACCAAAGGGCATTACCATCCATTCGTATAGGCCATATTTTGTTTTGAAGGTTGTTTTCCATTCATCTCCTTCATGCATACGAATGATGGTAACCACTCTTTAAGTCTATCTTGGAAAAGACAGTTGTCCCATGCAACTCATCAAGCATGTCATCTAGCCTAGGAATAGGGTGGTGGTACTTGATAGTAATGTTGTTGATTGCTCTACAATCAATACACATCCTCCAAGTGCCATCCTTCTTAGGAACTAGAATGATCGGAACTGCACAAGGGCTAAGGCTTTCCCTCACATAGCCCTTGTCAAGCAAGTCTTGTACGTACTTGATGTTGTAACTCTTTGGTCTTCTCGGGATTGGCCCTATAGGCAACCCGATTAGGTAGTGTTGCCCCCGGTATAAAGTCAATTTGATGCTCAATACCTCTTACCTGTGGCAACCCACTTGGGATTTCCTCTTGAAAGAGATCGTCAAACTCCTCTAAGAGTTGAGCTACGGCCCTAGGCAGTCCTTCAAGATCCGAAGAGGCAAATAAGATGTCCTTACACATGAGCAAGAAGCACACCTCACCCTCGTTTAGAGCTTGAACAACTTCCTTAGGCTTAGCTAAGAGCATATGATTAGAAGCACCTTGATTGCTTCCAATGGCCAGCTTTTTTCCCTTAGCTTTCTCACTTGCCTTCCTTTGCTCCCAATCCATATGATCAGCCATAATCTCTTGGGAAGCCAAGGGATGTAGGGTAATCCTCTTGCCATTCATAAAAAAAGAGTACTCATTGGACACTCCTTGATGAACAACACCCCTATCATATTGCCAAGGCCTTCCTAGGAGGAGATGGCATGCGGTCATGGGCAAAACGTCACGCACAACCTCATCCATATATCCCCATATGGCAAACTGAATTGTGGGTTGGTCCTTGACCTTAAGGGGAGTGTTGGAATTCAGCCAACAAAGTGTATAGGGTTGAGGGTAAGGAGTGGTAGATAGATTGAATCTACTTACCACTTCTTGGTCAATGATATTGCAACATGACCCTCCATCAATTATGACACTACACACCTTTTCCTTAATAGTGCACCTTGTGTGAAAGATCGTTTCATGCTGGTTAGGCACACTAGGACTCTCCGAGGCGATCAATGCTTTCTTTACCACAAAGCACTCTCCCTCGGTTGCCACCACATGGAGCTCTTTGACTCTTTCATCCTCCTCCTCAACAACTTCTTCTTATTGGCACTCATCCTCGGACTCATAGTCCCCTAGAGTGTTAAGAAGGACTTGTCTTTTAGAGGGGCATTCCTTAGCCATATGCCCTCTTCCAAGGCACTTAAAATACTTAAGATCTCTAGTTTGTCCCTCCCTCCCTTGTGGCTGAGGTTAAGGCCGAACTTGAGCATCTCTCTTAGGCTGACTTTGGGAGTCAAGCCTTGGTTCTAAGCGTCTTGGATTAGCTTGGGAAGTACCGCCATTGGCTGAGGTCCAAGGCCGTGTGTTAGCAACTTGAGGGCACCTTTGAGGGAGGTTCTTAAATACATGGTTAGTGTTATGTTCATCTGGTCCAGACCGGACCGGATTTTTTGAAAATGGTGGACCGGAGACCGGACCGGTCCGGTCTAAGACCGGATTGGACCGGATTTTATTTTTAAAAAAAATCTTATTTAAAATCTATAAAAAAATATATAAAAAAATATCTATAAAACATATATACTCCTAACTTATTAAATTAAAAAAAATATCTATAAAAAATACATATAAATCTCTAAAAAACATATAAATTAAAAAAAAAAATCCGGTCCACCGGTCCGGACCGGTTAAATTCCGAGTTTGGACCGGACCGGACCGGACTGGACCCGGATTAATGGGAAAACATGGACCGAGACCGGACCGTATTTTCACCGGTCCGGTCCGGTCCGAAAATTCGGTCCGGTCCGTGGATGAACACCCCTAGTTAGTGTAATGAAGAACCTCTTCAATAGGCGTCCCACGCACAAAGTGTTGCATGTTCACCACAACCCTAAGGTCCAGATTCAAGCAATTGATGAACTTGGAAATAAGATAGACTTCGGGAAATCTAAGTCCAGAAATAAAGACCAAAGTCCTTAGCTCCTTATAGAATTCATTCGGGGTCTTACTCCCTTGTCTCAATTGCTCAAGCCGAGCATGGACTCTTTCATTATAGTCATCCGGCACAAACCGGCTTCTCAAGGCAGCCTTGAGCTCTTCCCAAGTTTCAATTTAGGGATAGCCTCTATAGGTCCTATCCTCCTTGTCCTCTAGCCACCAATGGTAAGCAAAATCAACAAACTTGATTGAGGCTATAGCTACTCGTTGAGCATCCGAATAGTTATAAAACTCAAAAATTTGCTCGGTCTTTTTCTCCCAATCTAAATAAGATTCTACCTCACATGTACCTCCAAAAGGCTGAACTTCGAGCTTGATTCCATGATGAGGTGGGCGGCCTAGCTGTTCTCCATAGTCATCTTCATAAGGCACACGTTGAGCTTGGAAGGCCGGCCTTGGGGCTGGCATGGGGCCGCGGCCAAAGCCTCGACCGGGATGGGCTCTTCTCGACAACAAGGGCGGCGCCGGGCTCCGTGGGTGGTAGTAATTGGCCTGAGGTTGGGCATCGTTTCTCCCTCCATAATCTGCATGGTTAGTCCGCAAGGGAGGAATAGAATGTAAACCGGAAGACACATGAAATTCAGAGTTCATACCTTGGCCTTCTCGTTGCATATTGTGGCCTTCCCGGAGGGTGGAAACAAGGGGCACGTGAGAGGTGGTAGGCTCATGGAGGGACAACCTTGATAGCTCTTGAGAGAAGCCCCCATGAGTGCCTCATTGATAGCCGTCGTCGGCTGCGTAGGAGTTGGAGGAGACACCGACGTCTTCGCCTCCACTCAGCCGAGCACTCCCTTGGACTTGTTCCCATTTGGACTCCATGCTCCTCATAAAGGCCACTTGGTCTTCCCTCATGGCCTGGAGTTGTTGGTTCACCTTGGCATCCGTGTCCTCCTTGTTGGCTCGGATGGCTTGGAGAAGCATCTCCAAAGTAATTGGGAAGTCGGCTGGACTCTCTTCATTGGAAGGACCTTTGTCCATGTTGTGTACATCCATTGTCCCTGACCTTGTCATAAGGAAACAACAAAAGACAACCAAGCAAGAAATCCTCCAACGAAACTAAACTACACAATGGACCCTAAGCTAGTAAGGAGCTCTAGACTTGGTTTAAAGTCTAGATTTTCAGCAAGAAAACACTCCTAAATTGGCTAGGCTCAAGGTCACTAGACTCAATAAAAGAAACAAGAGAAAACAAGCAACACACGTCACAAGGAATTTGTTACACTCGAGCAACAATTAAAGCAAGCAACGAGAGCAAGCTACTAAGCTCAATTGCCTTACAAATGTAGCACTTGTGCTAAAAGAAGGAGAAAAACTGAGATGAATCACACGACTAAATGCAGCCAATTTTCTTGAACTTTTCAAAATGTTGATCCACTTTTTCTATAGCTTTCACTTTTTAACTAGTCGAGTTTTTTCTGGATTCAACCACTTTTTCTTGAAACAATTGCAATACTCTTTTGTTTGTTTTTGATTAGGACATTACGATGCCGAATATAGACTTTACAATTGGTGAAAAACAAGTGCTCAAAGACAGTAAAGAACATTTCCCGTATCCCGACGTTGGAGATTTAATTCTAGCTCGAATGGCATGCAAATTCCAAGGTACGTAAGCAGCTATGAGACACGACCAATGACTCAAATTAAATTGAATAACAAGACCAACAAATCAAGCAACAAACGGAGAAAATCCGGGCTGCATCAGCCTTGGATTCGGACGCAACAAACACAAAACATAAATCCCAAAAAAATAGGATCTAGGGAACAACTTGGATCCTCTCTTCAAACTCGGTTTCTCTTTGGTTTTTCCGCTCAGGTTTGCAGCCAAAACATGCAGGGAATTCACAAAACACTTGGCACAAATTGAAGGCAAGAAATGGACTCAAGGACAACAACGCAAGACACAAAGACACGGCGCAACAACAACAAACCTAGGGCTGGACTTCTAGGCTTGCAAACTGAATTTTCTTAACTTAAAAGCCAAATTTTCGAGCATTAACTTTCTAGCTCTGATACCACGTGATGTAGCTAGGATCAATGGATGACTCAGTGCAAGGCAATGCCTTTCGAAGGGTTCCAAGGCCAGTCGCGGCGAGAGCGATGGTTGGCCGGCGCGCGACAGACTTGCGTGGCCGCAACAAGGCTCCTTTCGGCAATTGTGATGAGGATGCGTGGAAACTCCTCTCAAATGATGGGGATGGAATAGGTGGAGCGAGACGAGGCGGAAGGTGGGCGATGGAAACGATGGCCGGCGCTAGAGATCCAAGCGGCTCCCTTGCGACAACGGCGAGGCGAAAGGCGTGAAGGTGGCCGGCGTGTTGATGGAAGGCGGAGATGATGGATATGCCTCTTTCTCGGTTGGATATGACCCACCAACAAGGATCAAGGCTCGCTGGATTCCCCGAGATATTACTCACCCAAGGAATTCAACAAGAAGAAGGCCTTGATGTTACTCACAAGGCAAGAGATCAAAGAGAGAGTTTCTGAAAAGTAATAATTGTATTCTTGTTCTTGATAAAACGTGTCTGAACAAATGAAATGAGAATTGCCTCTATAGGCAGCAAGGAAGGGAAATGCGACGCCTCCTAATGGCCTATCAGCCCAACAAGGCCCATCTCGGCCAAACTGAAGTAAAGTGCTAAAACACACATAAACCATGTATTAAAATGTTATAAAAACCAATGAAATCATAAAAAGCCTTCATGTGCTCGGTCGCACCTCTAGGAGAGTCATGGCCAGCGAGCTAGTGGTGTAGCTAAGGCCTCCAAAGTGTGTGAGAGCCTCAATGCATAGGAGTCCCTTCTTGAGCTCCTCTTGAAGGTGCTTAGCTCGAGCCCTAGTGATGGCCCCGAGAGGAAGCTCGTCTTGATGCTCTTGGCCTTCACTAGACTCTTCTTCACTTGAGTCACCGTCACCTTCATTGCTTGAGTCGTCTTGGGTGTCTGGGCTCTCTTGAGGCTCTTGATGGGACGGGGTCACATCAACTATTTTCATATATTGAATACAATTAATAATTGTTTACAGTTAATCATGTATTGATTACATTAAAATAATTATAATATATTAATAAATATGTTATACGAATGACCCGACCCACCCGAAACACCCATGGGTGATGGATGTGGGTGAAACGTTTCACGGATGACGGGTGGGTCGGGTTGAGGATTTAACTTCACGGGTCGGGTGATAAAATGGTTCCACCCATCCATCACCCGACCCATTTCTACCCCTAATTGCCTTCGTTAGCCATATACTCAATGATATTTATATATTTTTATGATTATAAGAAAAATATTATGTTTAGCTTAATGGTTTGGGAACTTGAAAATAACCTAAAAGTTATAGAATCAGAGTTCAAACCTTGACAACGACCTTTTTAAGCTAATTATGGGTATACATACATTCATATCTTTTTAACTAAATATGAGTATATATACATTACGAATTATATTTATATTACATTATGTTATACAATCTCTTTCTAACTAAATATGGAAATATATCTAAGTATTAGAATTTCATCACTCGAGAGATACCACGAGTTATATCAAAAGATTTCACAAGAATTCAACCATAAATTTCCAACTATTATTATTATCTGCACAGATGCATAATGAACAATTTTCTTATACATCAAGAACAATTGATGAGTATGTTACTCCTACGTTCAGTTTTAGTTGTCCTTTTAGACTCAATATTTGTTCATATATATTTGTTTGCCCCTTTAGCTATTTTGGACAACTTTTACCAAACTTACCCCAGTATTCAATTATTCTAATCTAGATTATTTTCCCTATATACACAAATCAATTTTTTGTTCTTTTGTAGTCCAATTTTCTATGCATGTGAACTAAGGATATTTTAGTAAAAAAATAAAAAATTCTTAAATATGGGTGAGAATGTCTAAAAAGACAAGTAAATATAAATGAATGGAGTATGAACATCTTACAAGAGTGTTCATTCAAATAATTTTTTGACATTAAATTCTATCTCTCCTAAATAATTAAAGTTGAAGGCAAGTCTTTAGTAAATAAATATTGAGCCACTTGCCCTTCTGTTATACTGACATTTGGCTTCATCTGATACTAACATTTGTCAATTTCCCTCAAATATACATCCCATTATCGAAAATACTCCTCCACGTTCTTCCCATCCAACTGATTCCCTCCTCATTACCTCACATCTCACTCCCTTTCTCTTTACAACTACTATGCTTTCTTTTCGGTTTTCATTTTGTGGCTGCTCCTCTCATTTTGTGGGTTCATTCGTCCCCGATTCAATTTCTCACATGCTCCTCTTATTTTGTGGAAATGGGGGAATTGCCGCCGGCGAGGGAGCAACGGTCAAGATTCGGCCTCGCGCATGTCGACGATCTCGCCGTTTTCCAGAGGCTGCTCCGAGACAAGCGTTCTCTCCTCAACTAACGCAATCCACTTGTACACTCTTTCCCTCTTTCTCCGTTTTCTGTTTCCATCACAAACCCTAAATTTATTTCTTCTTCTTTATATTCTTTTTTTTTCTTCCCTATATTCGTTTATTTTTTATTTTTTGTGTTTATTACATGTTGAGGATTAAGAAGAATCCTTTTATTCTGGGATTTGTAGTTAGGGTTAGAACTGTCATACGATTGTAGGTGCAAAAATCTGAACGATCGATCTTAATGTCACATTTTAAAGTGACATTCCCAATTATTGTGTTTTTTGCAAAAATCTGATCAAGGCCTCTTTGGCTCTTTGTTTGGTTGATTGAATTGGTTCTTAAGAGATTTTAATTGTATTTTTAGGGAGTTGAAAGAATAATAGGAGAATACTTGGATCCCAATTATCGTGTTTGCATCTTACCATGTATTGCACATAGTAATTAAACTAAATTAGGTGTACTTTGCAGAATTTTTATCCTACCATGCCCTATGAATACTGAGATCATTTCATGCTTAGAAGTTATGCATCAATTCGGAAAGGTTGGCAAATCAGTCAGAATGTATTGTTTATTTGCCAACCAAGAAGCCAACTAATTGGATTGATTCCTTTGCCTAAGAACTTGTAGGTGAGTTTCACTTCAAGCTTACATGATGTTTGTGAGATAAATGTTTCAGTAAGGCTTGTGTTATTTGGGAAAAAAAAGTTTGTAGGGTGAAATGCCATGGGTTATATACATGATGTTTGTGGGATAACTACTTAGCTTTGATAGTGCTTGTGTATGGTATATTTGTTTCTCACTCTGTATTTTGCAGCTAATAGCTAGCCTACTTCCATTATAATAGTATATACTCAGATTCATTCGAAATTGTTTTTTCATTATAGCTTAATTTTGATCCTTGTGGTGTAATTTTTATGTGAACAATTTGTTAATGTGATCGGCTATTCTTATGTTTGGGTGTACGTTTGGTCGTGTGTGATGATGAACTAGCTGCTATTATAGTATAATCTAATGGTACTGCGGCTTGAGAAGTAAATGGAATGAGGAGAAGGATTAGGATTTATTTGTAGGAATCTGTTAGATTTCTTTACTTTAAAGCAAACAAGTTAGATGTATTGAGATATTTTCATGCTCACCTACAAGCTCCTATGCAACACCAGCATTCTGAGTCAGACTTTTTTCATTACTAGAGTACAGATTTAATGTAACATCTATTGATATTTTGTATTGTAATGCATTATTGCACGGCGGGTCAACAAAATATCACCTAAGTCCAAAATGGCCTCAGGTTTGCAATAGTGATCGGTACTGCCCTGATCTTGTAAGACATTTAGCTTTTCGGGCTTCAGTTCTGGAGAGCACTCTCTAGACTCTATAATCTATATCTTGCTTTATAAAGATATGCTTTAATGTTGGTTATAGTTAATCACTGGACTTAATTTTGCTCATTATCGTCAATGTAATATTTGAAAAGGTAACGTGTGGCTGTGCAGTTGGAGTTGCGGTTGCTTTAAGAGCTCCACTTGGCTGTGTTATATTTGCATTAGAGGAGGTTACATCCTGGTAAAAAAATATTGATAATTCTCATTTGGAACTTATTATCATGTTGCTATTACAAGTTAGCAACTAATGTCTACATAGCGCCAATCTATGATGTCTGCTTTATTGAGTTAACTGTTTGCTTCAGTTTCTGTTATTTTATACCAATTGTTGGTTTCAATGGTTGATGGTCCTCTCAAAGCTTATTCGTTTGTCTATGTAATTGTACTCTTAGTAACGTAATTTGCTCTCTAATTTGTAGTTGAACATATCTTCCACCGGTACAGAAGAATTACAGAAGTAATTTTTTGCAAAATTACTAGGAATGACGCTCTTGTATTGAAAGCAATGTCTCCCTTAAGGTGCATTAACTTATAATTACAACTAGGGCTGATTTGTGGCAAACTGAACATGTTGGAAGGGCATGCTCACAAGGTACTGCAGTGGTACTTGTGTAGGACAGAAGGGCAGGAAGGCTGGTTTGCTACTAACTCGGACAATATTTCCCTAATATGTTGGGATGAGGTATAAGTGTTTCTCCTTCCCAATTCTTTCCATTATGCGTTTATAAAAATAGTTAAGTAGTCATTTAGGTCGCCATATAGTAATTTGTCTAAGGTTCAAGCGTATCTGAAGTGATTGATATGTCATAGCATAATGCTATGAAGTTCATGTAGTTTAATTTACCTGTTTGCACACATTTCAGTTGTTTGTTCTTTGTTTGCTGGATTAAATATATTTTTTGTTCACTAAAATATTTCATTTGTACTTAACCGTAAACTGCATTTATGTAGAAGGTGCTCTTCGTGTATTTGACGACATTGATCTTTAGGCTGCTATACAAACGTTGCAACCTTCTGTTAATGACAAGTCACAAGCTAAAAAGGGTCGCACCCACAGTGATTCTGAGAAGTCAGTCTCCCAACATGTTGCTAGCCTGGTTCTTGAAGTAGTATATCTGAAAGCGAAATCACTTCAGAAACTTGGGAGATTTACTAGTATAGAACTTACAAGTATTGATGACATTTTATGGGTTTTATTGTTCCACATGTATCTACATCCTTCTTCACCTGTGCTCTTCTTCTCGAATGAAAGTAATTTGCTTCTTTCTCTGCAGATTCTGCTGGTGAATGTAAAAGTGTCCTTGACGCTGTTGAAAGTATATTCCAACAGGGCACAGTCGATGTACAAGTTGATACTAGGTTGCAAGAGACAGTTAGCCGAGCTGTAGAACTACTTCCAGAACTTTGGAAGCAGGCTATATGTCATGATGAAGCTATCAGTACGTATAGACGTGCTTTGCTCAGTCAATGGAACCTTGATAATGATTGTTGTGCAAGGATTCAGAAAAGATTTGTAGTGTTTCTTTTGTATAGTGGGGTGGAGGCTGGTCCACCGAGCTTATCAATTCAAGTTGAGGGTTCATATATGCCTAAAAACAATCTGGAAGAGGCAATTGTACTTCTGATGATTCTCTTGTGGAAATATAACCTTGGCAAGACCAAGTGGGACCCATTAGTTATGGAGCACCTTACTTTTGCATTAACTCTCTGCAATCAGACTTCTGTTATAGCAACGCCACCCTTATTGGAACACGAAGAGCATCAGACATTGATGTGTCAGCTTGCATGATGAGGGTAAATTTTCCAAGTCCAGGTTGTTTTGCTTATTGCCTGATACCTGCCCTCCTACACCGGGAATCTGCTAGAAATTTGTGGGCACAATATTCATTCTTTCCAGATGTAAAATATAGAATGTGGTAATTCTTTTTGGTGGAGTAAATGAATATAACTCTATTTTCTTAGTTCTTCTGAGGAGCCTGCTTGCAGAGTTCATACAACAGAATAATTGGTTCGGGTTGATATCTGTCTACTAGAGAACCAATGTGTGGATAACGCATCTGGGCAAAGGCTGATGCATCCAACGCAAAGAAATGCGTACAGACAAACATAGAAGAAGACACTGATGTTGACTAGGGGAAGTATTATGTTGAAAAATTAGTTTTTTAAGGAGTTCATACAACAGAATAATTGACCAGAGTTCATACAACAGAATAATTGGTTCGGGTTTACATTATAACAAAAAATGTTGAGCAATAGAAGCTTCCGCCTCTATTGCTCAACATTAGGAAGAGCAGGAACAACATGAACAACCCTTGGAGACTCTTTTGTCTCTAGAGAAGCATAATTCGTTGGCAAAGGAGAAGTCGCCAGTGAAGTCCAAGGAACTAGTTATGGCGCATGTTGAGGAAGATGAGGTCTCGTCTTCTTCAAAGGGCAAAGCTGTATCTAAGGAAGAATTATTGGAGGCTTTGGAACAATAGCTCGGTGTCCAACCCTCAACTCCGAGGAAAGCGAGGAGGACACAGACTTGATAGTCACATGGGAACGACGTGCTTCAATAGAGTTTTTGACGCCAATCAAGTCTGGGGCCGATGAGGCTATTCCAGGAACGTTGAAGGGACGTCTCATATCAACAAAAAAAGTCAAAAAAAAGAAGGCCAAGGTGGAGGAACAGTCTGTTGTTCATGACTTCTCCGAGGGTAAGAAAGTTCTCCCTCAATTGTTCATTCAAGAAAATTTCTTCATCGATAATTGATTCGAGGAAGTCTTGGAGATGCTGAGATTCCAAGGATGGGAATGGCAGTGTTCTAGCCGTGTGATGGTGAATCAAGAACAAGTTTGTGAGTTCTTATTTTTTGAGCTCACTCAGTCTTCTACTTTGGTGGGAACATCAATTGTGAATAAGGAAGAGTTGTCCTTCACTGCCAAGAACATTGGAAAGCCATTGGATGTTACTGTTGAAGGCTTCTACGACATTCCAAGCGAGAAGTGAACAACATGTCTGAGTTGACGTTAGTTCAAAAATCGCGCATCAAGTGATCATGAAGGCAATTGTTTCTCTCCAAGAGAAAATGAGCACCGTCTCATATGCTTCTGCTTGACCGCTTCATCAACAAGGAAAAGATTGACCTTCCCAGGGTCATTCTTCAACATATGGCTAACTACACCGTAAGACTCATTTCCTACCCTACTTGGTCTCGTGAAATTGATGCTAGAGAAAGAAGGGGCTTACAAAGCTGAAGATGAGGTTTCCTTGACCACTGAGCTTGAGATGGTCAATGTTTAGAAAATGATATATCAAGGAGATGATAAGGGAACATTGCCTCCCTCCACGCTACAACGAAGGAACTGGGTGAAGGTTCCTCAAGGGGTGGTTCAGTGCAGAATTGGATTCTGGATGAGATTAAGCAAGTGAACATCACATTGAAACTGTTGCTTGATCACCCCGAGGCATGAGTGGACCCCTGTTGATAATTCCTAGCCATATCTACTATGTTTTTCATGTTTTCTTAAATTTCTCTGTTATATTTTTTTTTATCTTTTGTGCCAGTTTTCTAAGTTTTTATTTGATTGTACTCAATTTCTTACAAAAATTAATGAATTTTGATTTTGATTTGCGACTTAGACTGGATGTTCCTTGTTTAACTTTGATCTTTTGATGATTCCAAAAGGGGGGAGTGTGGAAAGGTGTGCGATGAACTCAATGAAGAGAGGTAACAATTTTAATTGTTCCTAATTATTTATGTTTGAACAATGCTAGTGTTAAGGGTGAATTTGAAGCAACTTGAGAGGTATGATCTGCATATATATATTAAAAAGGAACTTTGCTGAATAATTGAACTTAGATGCATATTGACTGATGTTGATTGACTCATTACTTATATGTCTTTAATTGAACAATTTTGAAGGGGTTTGTCATCATCAAAAAAGGGGAAATTGTTGAAACGATGACGTTCCCTCTAGTTTTGATTGACTCAATGATGGAATCCATAGAAGGACTAATCAATAGCGGTGGGCGTGGTCGGTTAACCGGGTTTCGGTTAACCAGAGTTTCGGTTAGTACTTTTGCCATACCGTTAACCCCGGTTTACCGTATGTCGGTTAACCTACGGTTTCGGTACGGTTATTCGTTTACCAAATAACCATAACATTATAGAAAACTTCTATACTTTAACGCCTCGTGTGAAGCTTGATGTTATTAGTTGACAACATATTGCCACACATTAAGAGTGAAACATATAACAATATAATGTCATCATTCATCATGTTGAATCAAAAAAACTTAGAGCTATTTGGTTTCACTCAATAAGTTAGACTTAAACAGAATAGAAAAATGCTGAAAATTAATAGAGTAACATAACTCTTAATACACTGATATTACAAAATAACATATCATCTTGAAACATAAAACAAACTCCTAATCAAAACAAATTTAACCCCATATCAATCTCCATTGAGCTTGTATGCTTCTTCAAGGAACAAAGTTACTCTTCTACGACGATCATAGGATGCTCCATCATCAAGTTCTTCATGCCTATCATTTGTAATGAATAAAACAATATGAGTAAACTAGAGATGACATACCAAATTCTGAGCATTAATAGTAACAATCAAATATAAAAGGATACGTTTCTTATTATCAATTTGACATTAGTCTTAATATGAGAAGAAATTTAAATGAAACTAATAGGCAATAAATATATCAAGACAAGGTTTTTAGCTAATAAGCAATAGTAGATACAACTCTAACAAAAAACAAGATTTTCAGCAAAAAAGAGAAACAAAAGGCTGATTACTAACCTTCTTCCATGACCTCTAAGTCAAGCAGATTTTCTTCTATAGGAAGACGAATATTAGAATTACGGTACCAATCTTGGGCACATACTAAGGCTTCCACAATACGAGGTGTCAAAGAAGTCCGAAAAGAATCAAGGGCACGACCCCCAGTACTAAAAGATGACTTAGAAGCAACAGTTGAGACCGGTATTGCAAGCACATCTCAAGCAATCAGCGCAAGAACAGGGTATCTTTTTTGGTTATCTTTCCACCATTCCAAGATGTCAAAAACATCATCATCTGGCTCACAATCATCAGACAAGTATTTCTCCAACTCACTCTTTCTTTCATTATTACCCGTTGTCCCCATTTTCTTTTTATACTTCATTTTGAAACGTTGTTGAGCATCCAGAACTTGCTCATTTGCACTCGTATCATGTGGAGAGACACCAGATGCCGACAATGTTGAATTAGAATCACTCAGTGACACATCTCCAATTTTCTTCTCCTAAAGTGCATTATAAATACCGAACACCGATCTCAATGTGACATCAACACGTGAACACAACTTTTCAGCCCTTTCTTGATCATAAAACTCCCCAATCACAAATTGAACGTAATGAAGTTTATGCCTTGGATCAAGAATGAAGGCAATAAACACCAAATGGTTCAAGTTATCAATGTTACCCCAATATTTTTCCAATTTGGCCTTCATCTTAAATGTCATACTCTTTATACCAACATCATCACTTTCACCATAAGCAGAAATCAGATCTCCAATCCCAAACATCTCATGCACATAAAAATTACTAGTTGCATAACGACATCTGGAGAACTTTAAAGTGGCAGTATAAAAAATTTCCAAGAAAGGCAAGAAAACACCAACTTTGTCCCAATCATCATCCATTGGTGCACCTCCAATAAATTTAAACTCCTTAATGTAAGGACCGCCTTTAGAATGCATATTATCAAATGCCTTCCTAAACTTGATAGCAGAAGCAATCATTAAGTAAGTAGAATTCCATCTAGTGTCAACATCCAAACAAACAAGACCTTTATATTTAATTTTCTCCTCTTCTATACAACTTGCAAACTTTTGAAGTCGAGAAGGAGAAGACCTCACATATTTTACCGCGGTACGAATTTTCACAATTGATGAATTAAGATTTTTCAAACCATCTTTTACAACCAAATTCAGAATATGTGCAGCACATCTCATATGTAGAAATTTACTATCCAGCACACTACCACCCCAATGGTTGAGCCTACTTTGCAAATACTTCAATGCCACATCATTAGAGCTAACATTATCCACAGTAATAGTCATAACATTTCTAATTTTCCATTCAATCAAACACTTCTCAATAGCCTTTCCAATTAACTCACCAGTATGACCAACAATAAGGAAGAAATTCAGAATCATTTTATGTAACTTCCAACTGTTATCAATAAAATGCGCAGTAAGACACATATAGCTCAAGTTTTGACCGGAAGTCCAACAATCTGTTGTGAGAGAGACTCTAGACGATAAAGTAGAAAATAAGCTCTTCAACTCTCTCCTGTGTTCAATAAAAAGGGTATAACAATCCTTAGCTATAGTTTTTCGAGAAGGGAAAACAAACTCGGGATTTAATCGCTTGCAAAATTCACGAAATCCTTCATGCTCAACAAACATAAATGGAAACTCATCCACAATAATCATTCGAGCAAGTCCAATCCTAGCAAATTCTTGACTAAAAGACCATAACTTGGGAACATTTAAGGTGTGATTCTTTCCATCTTTATCAACAACTAATCGAGATTCAAAAGCAATGAGCTTTTGCTTTTTATCCACATTAGGAGGATACTTTTGACATTTATCTAGATGATTTTTCATACCACTAGTACCATTTTTACTCAAAGCACGAATTCCTTTATCACAATACTTGCATTTAACATGTCCATCATCATCCACTTTCAAAAAATGACCCCAATCTGGTGATTTCCTCTTCTTACTCAAAGATCCAAAAACTGAAACACTTACAACAGATTCACTTACAGCAGCAATTGAAGTCGAAGACTGAACGGATTTATTCAATTCAATGCCCCTTTCAACATCATCTTCCATGCTTTCATCACTTATTTGAGTTATATCCACTGGATTGATGTCTCGCATCTATATAAATAAAAAAGAGATTAAAATCATAACATATAAACTTAAACCTCCATAACACCGTGACATTATAAGAATTAAGCATAAGAACCTACAAGGCTAAAATCCTTGACTCCTTCAAAATTAATCAACTTCACTCATTGTTGCATTTTCAGCTTGTATTACAATTTAATAAGTTAATACTTATATAATTCATTTATCAAAGTGAACATGCTCAGCTTACTCGTATATGATATAATAGTAACAGATTACATGTATATGATCCAAAAACAAAATATGAGCTACCTAATGAAATGGACATACGTTCAAATATGAATACATATAATATATATATATAATTATATATGGATGGTCTAGAACAAGCTTAGACAACATGAAAATGAGATTGATATAGGTGTAAATGAGCTTTCCTCCACAAATAAGCTAAACCCAATTCTGCTATATTATATGTACTCAAATATGAGTGCCTGAAGAGTGGAAAGTAAACGAAGAATATATAATCAGATTAAGCTCAATAGAAATCGAATTAACACGAAATTGATCATTTTAGGTGAACTAAACCATTTGTATTCCGTAGTAAAGTAGTTAGGTTCATAATTACACCCACTATATAAAATATATCCACTATAGCATGACATGGGATTAGATTGAAGACATGAAATCACAAACGAACTCGTACCCAGTTCAAATTGAAACCCCATAATTTACAACAAAGAAATTGGGGGAGTAAGAAAGAGAATAGCATAATAAACTCACAATGGTGTGGATACTGAAGATTGGAGGTACACTTGCACAGTTGCACCGGGATATGTCACCGCCCACCGATAGACTCGGAGTCGGTAGTTCACGGAGAGAAGAGGTGGTGAAAGATTTGATTTGGTGGAGAAATGGAGGTTGGAGAGTTGAGAGAGAGAGAGAGAACTCATGACTGGGTGCGGCGCCTTTTTACTCTTTAGTCTTTAGGGTTTGTGTTTGTGTAGAATAAGAGTCGAAAGACCCAAAAAAAATATAACAATTAATTGCGTATCAGGAGAATCGAACTTGGGCAAAATGCACTTGTATCACTTTAGAATGTTTCTACTACCACTAGACCACTATAGTTATCTTGTTTTCATTCTAAAAATATATTTGTATACTCTCGGTTAGTCGGTTAACCGATGCTAGAAAATCCCCTAACCATTACCGTACCAAATAACCGAAAATCACTTCGGTCAATTAACCGAAACCGAAAGTCGGTTTTTCTTCGGTATGGTTAACCAAAAATTTGATCGGTTTTTCGATTCGGTTTTTCGGTTTCGGTTTTTCGTGCCCACCCCTACTAATCAAAGGCCTCCAAGGAAGAGGTTCAAGCAAATGAGAACATTTGTCAAAGTTCAAAGTTTTTAGTTCTCATCAAATTCTGGACAACCTTCGATAAAACGACCATAATTGTGGATAGAAAAGTGAACTTGAGATGATTCAAGATGCATTGGAAATATAATTCAAAGATCTACAACTCCATAGTTTAAATCGAATCGATACTCCAACAAGAAGATGATCAATCCAGTTTTACTAAGAGTTGTGCAATTTCCAGCGGGAATTATCTACTTTCCATACTTAGATTAGTTAGATAAGATTATGTCTGATTTTCCTTGTTATATTATTGATAGGCGTTGTCGTGACACCTAAATAAAATAATCCTAACAAACCTAAACAAGTAGTAGAGGCAAGCAAGGGTCGAATCCCACAGAGAATCAAATACTATTCCAACGATGTAATTGTATACCAACAAGTAACCAGGGGGTTCTTGATTTAAAAATAAATAAATAAAATAAATAAATAAAAACAAAGACTTGAAATCAAATTAGGGAAATAACTCAGCCAAACAAATATCCACACTTTATCATTGATTATTCCTAGTCCTCAATACTCATGAAAGTCCTAATCCCTGTTCTGAATTAGTTACCAGTCCAACCAGTCTTGGTAACCCTAACTATTAAAAATCCCTACTAACCTTCACGATTTAATTCAATAACAGCAGGAAGTTCAGGAATAGATAGGTACATGCAAGTGTAGCAACCAGTCATACAATTGCATGCAATTAATTCTCTGCACAAACTAAGGGATTTAGATTCTCAACCAGTATCCTCCAATCCTTAGTAGTATGATCAATAACAATCTCAACAGGTTGTATGGAAAAGGGGAACCAATAGCATAATACTAATTTCTCTAGGTTGTCAATCTAGAGGGAACTACTATTAACAATCTAATTGATGTCCTAATCAACAAATCAAGGGGAATCGATATATGATCAATGAGATTAAGCACGAGAGAGAATTAAAACAATCATAGAAAGAGTAAAGGAATAACCTCACAATCCAATCAATCCAAAGGCTTCAATTGTCTGCCTGAGCAAAGGGAAAACAACGATGAATGAAACTAGGTCTAACTAATTGATTATGGCAACTAGTTAACAAAAGGTGTTTTTAACCTAATTCTAAAAGTGTGGTAAAAATAATTAAAAGAATAATAATAAAATAATAACACAAAATAAACAATCCAAAACGGGGGAAATTAATCCCGGTGACACACAAATTTCTCGGCTTCCACATCAGCACAACTTCTCGTCTGAACTTTCTCGGCCCATTCTATCGCTTCCATGCTCGGCCCAATTCAAGCAGCTCATCCCAGCAAAGCATCAGCGGCCCACCCCCAGCAACAATATTCCCGCTGATGTCATGGTGGCGTCATCCTCCGCTTCAATCCACGCTTCACCTTTCGCTTTCAATTTACGCGGTGCAATTCTTCATGGGCCGAGATCCCTTCATTTGGGCCTTTCTTTCATTCCGGTCCGAATTTCCTTCCAGCTTCACGTGGCATATTTAATTAAGTTTCTACGCTCTAACTCTATAATCTCCAATTGTGCTCTAAATCCATCCAGATGGCACCTCAAACCTGATAACAACCCCTAGAAATGCACTACAAAATAGTGCCGATCAATTATCTTTATTTTCAGCGTTATTAATAAGTTTATTATTTCCTTAGGATTAGATAAGAACAATTAGGATCCAAGCTTGTTTGGTTTCATAGTTGCTTCTTTAGCAAGTTTTTATCTTTTATCTAGTTTCCTTATCTTTAGCCTTAGATAGATTACATAGATTTCTTATTTTCCAAGCCATTAGGGCACAAAATTGTCTTTAAAATATTCATGTTTCGTCATTCAATAAGGTACGTTTAATTGCTTAAGTTTATCAAAGTTGAGGTTTATCTCCTTGCTTGAGCCTAGACGTCACCCTATATCTATCTTGATGTGGTTTATCAATTCTACTCCTCTCTTCGAGTCAAGACTCATCTCTTTGAGTCCAAGGAAACGATCATCACTTTGATCATCACAAAGATCCTCTCTTGGATTCCTTTAAGGCCCTCTTTTGGTCCCATGAACGTTCTTGATCTCTTTCAATGCTTTATCCTCTCCACCATGTATGAAGTCTATTACGATGATGACTTCAAAGCTTCATCACAACGGCACCCCAAGCGCTATTATGACGATCCCTATGATGGCAACTCAGAACTCCGCGACTTTAATGCTTTTCCGTTGCCAAGCGACTCCAAGGTTTGCTCCTACAAGCCACCACGGCAATAATCTACAAGGTTTCGCTACTAAGAGGAACCCAGGCAAGCTACACAAAGAAAAGAGGAACGACTTTATTGGGAACCACCTCTACACCCAACCAGCAACCGCACCAAGGCCGAGGAGACCGCCGCCTTCCAGGCCGCACTGGAGGAGAAACGTGTCATGTATGCTGCAATCCAAGCTGAGATTGCCTTGTTGAAGGCCGAGCTTGTGTTCCGGAAGCTAGCCGCTCAGATCACCACCCACGTGGAGTCATGCAACCCGGTGTTGATCGTTGCTTCTTCTTCTCCAACATCCACTGATTTGGTGGTTGAAGAAAAAGTTCATTGCAGCCCCGATTATTGATGTTGTCACGCCGCTTCATAGCCCACCGCCTCCATCGACTCCCATACCACCGCCTCCAGCGCCGCTGCCCGTGTCTGTTCCATATGCGATTTATCCTTATGTGTTCACTAAGCTTGTTCCCTCACCATACATAGAAGTGTCATGCACACAGAAGCCCTTCTTGATGTGGTTCGAGTTTATTGAGCAAGATGTACCTATGCAGATTTTGAGTGTTCATGTGTCTCTCCTTCAAGTTTTTTGCTTCATCCATCTCGAATCGGGGACGATTCAAAGACAAGTATGGAATAATGATGGAATCCATAGAAGGACTAATCAACGGCCTCCAAGGAAGAGGCTCAAGCAAAGGAGAACAATTGTCAAAGTTCGAACTTTTTAGTTCTAGTCAAATTCTGGACAGCCTTGGGTAAAACAACCATAACTGTGGATAGAAAATTGGTCTGAAAATGATTCAAGATGCATTGGAAATATAATTCAAAGATCTACAACTCCATAGTTTACATCGAATTGAAACTCCAACATGAAGATGATCCAAATCCAGTTTTACGGAGAGTTGTGCAATTTTCAGCGAGAATTATCTACTTTCCATAGTTAGATTAGTTAGAGAAGATTATGTCTGATTTTCCTTGTTAGATTATCTTTATTTTCAGTATTATTAATCTATTACTATATATTAAAGCTCTCACATTTAGAGGCACGAGAGAGTTTTTAGGAAAACATTATTGAGGTGTTATTATTTGGTTTTTTACTTTATTATTATATTGAGTAATCCACAAAATCTATACATCTATATTTAATCGATTTATTTTTGAACCACTAAAATGATTTTGGACCCATATTACTCATGTGTCAATCTATTACTATATTAAAGTTTGATGTTAACCAACCAAACATCTGAATTTTAAATCAACATATCTTACATTATTTATATTTTATTTTTTTGACTATCAAATTTGATTTCAACCAACCAAATTTCTCAATTTAATGTACAGTATTAGTGAGGTTTTTTATTGTTAAATGTAATAATTTAAATTTAATCTAATATTGATATGTTATTAAAATAACTTAAATTATAGTCTCACTATTTTTTTAAGCAAATCTCATTTCTAAGAACATGGCAATTTAATCTTATTTCTAAGAACATGGCAAATCTTATCGTAGTTTCACTCTTCTTTCCGATATAAATCGTAGTATTAGCTACGTTACTATTCCAATGACAATTTTTACACACAAAATAATTAAGAACATGTTAAATACAAAAAACGTTTGTTATAATTATATCAGAGATTTTAATATTTTATAAAAGGATTTAAGCATTCCTTTTTAGGAATAGTTTCTAAAACAAGAACTCTTAACACGTGCTCTTAGGGCATAGGTTAGAAAACCGATATAAAATCTTATTAGCATTAACTATTTAATGTATATTTTAATTACCCAAGAATTTTCAATTTAAAAACTTATTTGTTTTTTCTTTAAATATAAATACACATCTAAATAAACTCATCATAACGAACATGACTAACATTTGCTATATTCTAACTATCCCAAACTTTTTTACTTCAATATTTTTGATGTATTTTAGACTAATGATTTACAATTAGGCATTAAGTTGCTTCTTTTTTCTTTTTTAAGTTAATATGATTGATATTTTCATATTTTTGAATAATATATATTAGATAATATATTTTTAATATAACTTTTCAACATATCACTTTTAATGCTAGAATTTTGTTATAGGTATACGTATTTATGTTTAACGAATATTGTGACTTATAATTCTTAATACTAAAACATAGACATAATTTGAATTTTTTATCTTAATATAATATAGTTTATTAAAAATACACGATAAATGGTAGTGGAATACGTACGACTTCAGTAAAAAAATCCCGTGTATGAAAATAATTACATGATTATAAATAAATAGGATAACTATACGAGAATAAGTATGAATAAAATATAATATAATTATACAAGTTATATAATTAACAATAAAATTTTGATCATATTTCTTTTATATAACAAATTTATGTTATTTCAATCTTCCATTTATATAATTTTTAAACAATATCAATAAAGTTTTTCTTCTTTAAAATACTTAAATATAACATAACATAATTTAATTTAATTATAAATAATTATTGATGATTTTATAAATTTAAGTTCACCCATACAAGGTACGTGTATTGCACTAGATAAAAAGAATTAGGATCCAAGCTTGTTTGGTTTCATAGTTGCTTCTTTAACAAGTTTCTATCTTTTATCTAGTTTCCTTATCTTTAGCCTTAGATAGATTTCTTAATTTCAAAGCCATTAGGGCACGAAATTGTCTTTAAATATTCATGTTTTGTCATTCAATAAGGTACATTTAATTGCTTAAGTTTATCAAAGTTGAGGTTTTTCTCCTTGCTTGAGCCTAAACGTCACCCCCTATCTATCTTGTTGTCGTTTATCAATTCTACTCGTCTCTTCGTGATGAGAAACAATCCTCCAAAGGGGAGGCTTTGCTTCTCTAGAGGCTAGATCTAGACCAAGGGGAGCTTTCTTCTCCTTCCAAAGCTTGGAATGCCTCCAATGGTGCTTGAAAGAGGGTGTTGAGTCGTCGGAAACCGAGGAAGAGCATCCAAGGGCTAGCGGCGCCGGCAAGGTTCCAAGGAAGCCCTCCCTTGGGGGTTCCTTGGTCATGAAGAGCAAGAACCAATGTGAGCTTGTGGATTTGATGGATGATCGTGAGAGATGGAGAGATTGAGAAGAGTGTTTGAGAGAGTTTGAGTTGATAAAAATTAATTGGATGCCTTAGGGGAGGATTCCTCTACCCAAGGTAATTTTCCAATTCTCTATTCTTCAACTAGTTTGCAAAGGAAAACAACAAGGAGTTTAAATAGTCTAGGGTTGTTGGGTGGACTAGGAGCCATTGGCAAATGGGTCCACACGCCCACCAATAAAAGGAAACTCTAATGGACCTTAGTGAGTTAAAGCCCATATGCAAATGGCTCTTCACACTCACTAAGGCAATGCTAGAATTATAAAACTAAATAACCAAAATAGAAAGGGGATAAAAGCCTTAGAGGCTTGGATATAGACGCGCGCATAAATGCCTTGGAATCGAAGCATGGTCGATGCTTGAGTGTCGTGGCATTGATGCGCCGGCATCTTGGTGTTCAAGGCCTTGAATCCTTGTTGATGGGTGGTTGACACTCATCACTCTCCCCTTCTTGAAGGAGAATTGTCCTCAATTCGATCATCGGGGACCAGGGGCACATAAGGGCCGAAGTCTGCCACAAGGAATGCGGTGCGGGCCTCGGGAAGCATCGGCATAAAGGCATCATAGACAAGCCGCTTGAGCACGCGGGAGGCGTCACGGCCGCACGGGTGAGGCTTGCAGCGGCGCCTACATGGAATCCGTGCGAACGCTGGAGGCATGTGCGCCGAGGGCCTGAAACAAGCAAACTCAACAAGGAATGGAAAAGTTAGCCAACGGTGCGGGGGAACCCTAAGGATGGCTCTAAGCAAGTCATCGGGGGGGCGAGGGCACCTAGAGTCAAAGATATATCACATACCAAAATGCAGCCACCAAAATCTCCAAAAACGAGTCACTAAAGAGGGTGCCCAAACCACCACAATAGCATTAGGGATTCCATGGAAAGGTGCCTCAAAGCCAATTGGAAAGGGAGCTAACCCGGTTGTAGGTGGCGGTAGTAGACAAGAAATGTCATGAGCTCTCCTAGGGGTTGTCTCACCTAAAACATACGTGGAATCCCTCCCCTTCTTACGCGTGTGCAATCCCATTAGAAAAACCATAGCTAGGTCTTCCCAAGGGGTGGATGGACGGACAAAGGGTGTGTAAGGGCCGGGGGGATGTAACCGAGGCAAAGGGGGAGCAAGTGTTGGTGCCAAGGTATAATACTCAAAGGTGGCTAAGGGTGTTGCGATTCCAAACTCTATATGGCACATGATGGCATCCTTAAGTAACAATTGCCTAAACGGGGCTCGAAGGACACTAGGATCACGCTCTCGGATAGGGGAAATATCAGCCAAAAAATGTCTCGCAAGGGTACCCAAAGTGGCGCATGCCGGGGGTAGAGGAAAGCTCATACCTCGGAGACAAGATGTTGACAATCTTGTCTCGGTCTGTCGGGTACCACTCATCATTGGGGGAAGGGTCCACAAGGGCCATTCCACGGGCATGCATCCCTGGCGGTAGTGATGGCGGAAGCAAGGCGCACGCCTCCTTCGGTGGGCCAGCCATAGGGCGTCGACCTCCATGGGGGTGGGTTTGTGGAGGTCCACCAAATGGAGACAAGGAACCGCTCACGGTGATGGGCGGTGGCCAGCCAAGTCGCGGTTGCTCCAAGGGCGCGGCCATCATAACGGGCGAGAGCACTGAGGCCCGGGCTTGTGCGGGCACCAACGCCGATGGGGGCGCATGCACCGTGGCTTATGGGAGCGAACGCACCTGAGGCGGTGGAGACGCCGGCTTCGGCGCCGATGACGGCACAGCTCTCGGTGTCGGCTGGAATGCGAGCACGGGGGCTAATGTGGTGACCTCCATGGTGCTCCTGGCCTCGTCGACGGCCTCAGCAATGATCTCATCACGATGGCCCACGGGGAGGGTAAAAGCCAAAGGGGGCTGAGTAAGGCGTGTGACAGCGGCGGGCGCGGCCGTGGCTGCGACTGGAGTGGGGAGCGGCTGCGGTGCGGCGCGATTGGACGTGGGAGGGCCCAATAAGGGGCCGATGGCAATGGTGTCCAAGCTAAGCGCGACGGCGGCCACACGCGCAGCGAATGTCTCCTTGTCGCGGCGGAGCGCAGCCATTTCCACGCGCAGTGCCTCGATTGCGGCCGCCTTATGACGAGTGGCAGCCTCCTTGGCGCGGTTCTCCTCGGCAAGCCGCGCGGCCATCGACTCGGTGTAATATGTGGGCGACAGCCATCCCGATTCATGGCTTTCGACGCGGCGGTTGGCGCGGGCGTGGGGATGCGGCAGCCAGCCCGGGTCATGGCGGTTGAGCGGGCACCGGGGATGGCTTTGGGCGCGATAAAATTCCCGGTGGTGCACATCCGCCCAAGCCTCGTCCTCCTCATGGCGGCGGCTGAACTCATAGTCGGCCCCGGGCCTATGGACGGCGCGTGGGTAAGAAGATCCAAGGAAGCCATCGTCAACATCCATGGGATCGCCCATTTGTGGACGCACCTACAAGAGGCCACAAAACAAACCAAGTAACCAATTCACAAGCAACAAGTACATGAACCTAAGAAGGAAGAAAATGAAATGATGCCTAAGACATAAGCACACACAAGTCAAAGGCTCAAGCAAGGGGAGACAAGGGAGAGCATTGCATGTAACTTGAGAATTGGGAGAGGAACCAAGGCACCTTCAAACCAAGCCAACTTGTATTCCTTAGGCTAAGTAAATAAAAGTCCAAGTTGCAAGTTAGGATGACAAGCCCAATGGGAGGGCAATTCGGCCACCCTATGGACCCGAAAAGGATTAAGTAGCTATGGCAAAGGCTAGAAGAACATGGGGGGGAAGGGCTTAGTGGCCCAAGTTGCCAAGTGAGGGTGGGAGAGCCCACCAAGGGTTGTGGCCCAATCGAACAAATAGGAGAGTCTTGATCTTGATTTGCTTTGCTTTTCTTTTTTCTGTTTTTTTTTTTTTGTATTCGGGTCTCTTGTCTTTTGTTTTGACCTCTTGAGATTTGTTTGGCTTTTTCTAAATTAAAGCAAGGCAAAACCGAAATGCTCCTTTGGTGTTTTGAAAAAGAAGGTGGAACCACAACACTTTTGTTTGTTTTTGGGAGGTGAAGGCAACAAGGGTTTTCTATTTTTATTTTTTTTTGTTTGGACGTGCCAAGTCATCAATGTAGTGGTGGGACAAGGCTTTGAAAGAAAGGAGACAAGAAGATGCCTTTTGCCACAACAATTTCGGCCCCTTTTGGAGATCCACTAAAGAGGGGTCCTTGCTTTCCACCCACTAACCCATCATCTATATGTACAATTTGGCTTTTTATCCAAAATAGACTAAGGGGACAAAAAGGACAAAGAGAAGGTGGGAGAGGTCCTTCCCAAAAGGACACAAGTACATGCAATGGTGCGAAAAATTCAAATTGAGGCAAGCAAACACACAAGGGGTAGGGGTTCGGCCATGGCAGCCAGGTGGGGGCTGTAGGGTGGTGATGGTGGCAGTAAGGCGGCAGACGCGGTGGTCCGATCGCCGGAGGTGGTGGTCCGGTCGTCGGAAAGTGATTTTTTTTTTTTGGGCTGTTTTTGGGAGGGGAACTAGAAGCAACTAAGCTAAGCACGAAAATAACATGAAAAAATGACAAAAAGACATGGAAACAAGAGAAAAACTGAGCATGCAACTTCAACACAAAACAAGAAGAGATAAGAAAAAAAAATCTAGCTAACAAGGGAGACAAAGAGCAAAACAAAAGGAACCATGGAAGCAACAAAAGAGAACATGCTAGCTATGGAAAAGAACCATAAAAAAATGAATTTTGCAAGGGAGAAGATGACTTAGCTTGGGCTTTTGGCTCTTGATACCAATTGATGAGAAACAGCCCTCCAAAGGGGAGGTTTTGCTTCTCTAGAGGCTAGATCTAGACCAAGGGGAGCCTTCTTCTCCTTCCAAAGCTTGGAATGCCTCCAATGGTGCTTGAAAGAGGGTGTTGAGTCGCCGGAAACCGAGGAAGAGCAGCCAAGGGCTGGCGGCGCCGGCAAGGTTCCAAGGAAGCCCTCCCTTGGGGGTTCCTTGGCCGTGAAGAGCAAGAACCAATGTGAGCTTGTGGATTTGATGGATGATCGTGAGAGATGGAGAGATTGAGAAGAGTGTTTGAGAGAGTTTGAGTTGATAGAAATTAATTGGATGCCTTAGGGGAGGATTCCTCTACCCAAAGTAATTTTCCAATTCTCTATTCTTCAACTAGTTTGCAAAGGAAAACAACAAGGGGTTTAAATCGTCTAGGGTTGTTGGGTGGACTAGGAGCCATTGGCAAATGGGTCCACACGCCCACCAATAAAAGGAAACTCTAATGGGCCTTAGTGAGTTAAAGCCCATATACAAATGGCTCTTCACACTCACTAAGGCAATGCTAGAATTATAAAACTAAATAACCAAAATAGAAAGGGGATAAAAGCCTTAGAGGCTTGGATATAGACGCGCACATAAATGCCTTGGAATCGAAGCATGGTCGATGCTTGAGTGTCGTGGCATTGATGTGCTGGCATCTTGGTGGTCAAGGCCTTGAATCATTGTTGATGGGTGGTTGACACTCATCACTTCGAGTCAAGACTCATATGTTTGAGTCCAAGGAAATGATCATCACTTTAATCGTCACAAAGATGCTCTCTTGGATCCATCTCGGTCATCTCTTTGGTCATTGCGAATTCGATCTCTTTCGAGTGTCCTCAAGCGAATTCCTCTCTGGTTTTCGTGCAATTCATCAAGGGTGTACACCCAAGACATCCACGAAAAACACGAGAGTAAAGCCATCACTTTGGCGAGCAAGAAACCTCGAAGGCATTGTGAGACAAAAGCTTGGTGCTTGGTTTGGCTTAGTTGCAATCCAGGGAACTTGCGATCGACTCAACGGGGACTTTTGCATCAATTAGGTTTCGTGGTTCATTTTATTTCTATGAGTTTCAGGGTAAAGAATGAAGTAAAGAATAATGCAAACCAAGAGAATAAGCAAAACAGAGAAGTAAAGGAACGATGAGTCAACAAAAGAACAACGACGCTAAGCAAAACAGAATATTGAAACACGCGCTGTGAAAAGGAAATAAGAAAGGGAACAACGCAAAGGAACAATGTGTTTACGCAGAAAAACACGCTCTGGGAGCTTTGGAAAGAATTGCTAAATTTGGAAAGAAGATCTTAAAGATTTCTTGGGCTGCAAGACGCGAGAAAGAAAGAAGATTTAGCATATTCTATGATATTTTATCTTTGGAAAAGGTGATTATAATATTGTATTTATGGGATTAGATAATATTTGGTTAGTTATCTTAGTTAGCATTTCATGGGCTGCTAGGTTAATTAATGGGCCGTTATCTAGGACTATATATACGTGTGTAGCTTACCTTTGAGAAGGTAACACAGTTACAAGCATTCCAAGGTGATAGTGATAGAGAGAGATACAAGGTACAAACTTTGTGTGAAGTACTTTGTGAGGGTTTCTTGTGTTCTTTTGATTATTAGGTTGTTACACTTGCTAGAAGTCTAGGATCTGTGTGAGACTAGGTTGAGATAAGACTTGCTTCATTGTAAAACTTAATTAATAATACAAGTAGATCTTCCAGCTTTACAGGCAAACTTAATTAATAATACAAGTAGATCTTCATTATAAAACTTCATTGTAAAATAGCAGTGTATTGTTCAATATAATGCACTTCATGTGGCTCTACAGGCAAATTTGGATTAACCAACTCAACAATTTGATCTTCCAGCTTTTGATTTTGAGTGGTTAATGTATCTACTTGAGTCCTCAAAGAGCCCACCGTACCTAAAAGAGATGAAAATTGGGTTGCTAGAGGTTTAAGCACATTTACAACACATTCTTCAAGACATTGAACAATCTTTTCAACTTTCCTATCATGTCTTAAGATGAAGTCATCAAACATACGATCTTGAATGGACTTATTGGGCTCAGGCTGGAGCGGTATGTGTGGTGGTGTCATCCAACTAGAATTGCAGGAATTTGAATTTCTCTTAATTATCTCTCCCAAAGTTAAATGATAACCTGTATGATCATGATCTGCAGCTCCATAAGACTCACAGAAGAGGTTTAAAGTATTTGGGTTTGGGTACCCTAAATTAGAATTTTCAAAATCATACATATGAGTACTTGTATTAGGTCTAAAAGAAATAAAAGGGTGAGAATATACCTCATACTTACCTGAATACATTTGTTCGACTCATTCTGAATAGCTTGTCATAAAAAAAACAATCAAAGCAAAAAGAATGACTTAGACTCACCAATAGAGGTGACAACTAATATTAACAAATTGGTCCCCGACAACGGCGCCAAAAACTTGATGTGGCTAAAACCTACCCGCAAGTGTACGGGATCAGTTATAGTAGTCAAGTGTCGATCCCACAGAGACCAATGTAATGATAATTGAAACACTATCAGTGAACTAGGCCGGAAAGATATTGTTGGATCATTAGAGTTACATCTGAGGGAACAAAGGCTTTGTTCCCACAAAAGGCACAGTGGAACAATATAGCAGGAAAGATAACGAACGAACTCACGATATATAGTGGAAACCCTGATTGGCAAAACTAGCGTCTCAAGGAAAAACCACTACCTTCAAGCTTCCGCTTGAGAGGATTTTGAAGCGTCTACTTGTCTTATTGATTTCTTGTTCGATTACACTTGTATCCTGGACTTCAACCTCTAGACTTCCCACCTAGATTTGAAACCTCTTCTACAACGATGAATCGAACTCAACCCTCAAAAACTCACAAACACTTCACTCTCTTTTTCTTTTCTTTTCGTTTGATGCCCCGAGTTCGTACATAGAAATGAGTCCCACACTCCTATAAATACAACTCGTCTAAACCCTAATCGTAACAAGATAAGATTTCTCCAAATAAGGTAACAAGAAGATATGATTTGATTGAAGAAATAATATCCCAACCGTCTATATTAATTAAAGAAAAGATTCCTTAAATTAATATAACCGGATAAGATATAATCCCCTCTCTCCAATTATCTTATCTTAGGAAAGATTTCCTAAGATAAAACAATCGGGCTTCTCTCTCTCCATATCTTCTCGATCGGCTTTAATCCTTGCAGCCGAAGTCTTTCATCCTTTACCGCGTGTGCTTCTTGATTTGTTTCCATAATTCAGCACGCTGGATTTCTTCCTTCCATTCACAGCTTTGATCTTGTTCGTCACTGTTGTTCCTTGAGAGGTAACAAAGCACATGAACAGAGCTTTGTTCCCTCTGCGATCCTTTGCTGCAATGGTTCCCTAAGATAATTGTCTTTGTTCCTGAAACACTTAGTACCCAGATTAGTTGAATGTTTGTTACCATCAAAACCTAAGGAATTCAACAAATTCCCCCTTTTTGATGGTGACAAACACCCTTGACAATAAAGCATACACGTACGAGATAAAGACAGTTATGGAGAGAAAGTCTTCCCACTAAGGCAGTATTAGTTCCCCCTCAACTCAGCAACACATGAAACCATGTTCTGTTCCCCCTTAACCAAAGCTACCTGTCATTTTCCCCCTTTTGGCATCATCAAAAACATAGGTAAGGAGATAGAGAGAAAACGACCACATCAAGATGAGCAACACCCCCTTTTGCATTAGATTGAAACGCACAAACATAGACTGCATGTAAAGACAACTAAAAAATAAGCAAAGATAACACATATGATCAACATGCTAGTCAATGGAAACACATGAGCCAGAGACAAGGAAAATCAAGCAGTAAGGGATAAATGTGCTAGGGAACAAAAGAGGGATTGGTTAGCCAGAGAACGACGAATCAAGTATCACTGGTGCCTGTAGAGGGATCTGGAGTATGAGTAGCCGTTAGAGCACGAACACTTCTCAAGCAGTTGCAAGCCATCATTACACATCATACATGTCAAATCCCAGCCACAGACCACAGAGGCGACAATTCGTATTCTCGACTTTCCGAAAAAGTAGAGGAGTGTGATGCGGGGGTAATGTTACCAGAGATGGTACAAAGAACATCGCACATAAATATATACGAGAATTTTTAATAATGTTTAATCATGAATGAGAGGCTCCCAGATGTGGATGATAAGAGAGGCTCATAGGAAGCATCAAGCATGATGGCTAGGGTAGGCTGTAGAGTCAACAATCATTTGGGCTTATAATAAGGGATCAATGCATCAAGTTGACTCTTTTAGGCCGAAAGAAAGCTGAATCATGTATTAACAAGATAGCATAGAGAATCATGCATGCAATTTTGCACATTAGTGAAGTATTAGCATGAGTCTAAGCAAGGCGTTCAACAAATGATCAAGAGAATGAATGCAGATCAAGACATGATGATTAACCTTTCACACTTTACCATGTAATTTAGCCAATCATCGAGGGAACACAACAAATAGACATGTGGTTAGGGAAACAAACCAGGCTTCATATGGAACTGAATGTAGAGTTCCCCAACAGGTGTCCTAATGAGAAAATTGGCGTTTGACTCTTTTGTTCCATGAATTTCCTTGTATGCCAATCTTTCTCCACACAGTGATGTCTTTTCTAGATGTACATGGTACCTGAGTATACAAACACGGAACACTTCAGTCATTAAGTCCTTATCCACATATCCATTTTTTTTACCTTTGTCACCAGGCCTTTGAGTCTCAAACATTCCTGCAGAAGTGAGGTGAGACTCGCTTTGTTCCCTGTCAGGTAACTGAACTTAATACGAGTGAAATACCGGGAATTTTCCTCACTTTATCCTGCACAGAAAGAGTTAGTTCTTTGCGAACCCAGACAAACTTATGCTTTCTGGGCGTAGGAGCAACATATCTGATCTTTGAAGGTTCAACATTCATTTGCTCCCTTATAGTACGAGCAATCTCCTCATTGTGTTGCTTCAGAAGGCACTCTTGTTTGTAGTGACCAGAATGCCCGCAATACCAACAGACCTTGTGGCACTTTAGGTCGACATACTTGCTCTTGCCAGGCCAAATTGTTTTGTTAGCAATCCTAGAATGAAAATCAATGTTATTGGACTTACTGCTTTGGGATTGCTTCAACCAGATTTTATGAGCCTTCTGTCCATGGTACCAAGCCTTGTTCTCGTCGGTCGGTTCTGAGTTGTCTTTGCCTTTGTTCCCTTTAGAGGAACTCTCCCCCTTTTCTTGCACTGGCTCTTTTCCTTTGACTTTAGAGCCTTTTGACTTGGTTCCATCAATAGAAAGCTTGGGTTGATAGCCAATACCAAAGCGAGGTACCTCCTTCTTTTCAGGCTTCTTTTCATTCTTGGCTGCAACAAAGACAATACCTTTTGTCTTGTCCTTCTATTCCTCATTGAGTTTGGTTAGATCACTAGAAAGTTTTGCATTTCCTAGTTTTAGCATTAATGACTCAGCCTCAAGTGAGGAGACAGAAGACTCTAGAGAAATAATCTTCTCAGTGAGTTTAGGACACTCAGTGCACGGGCTTGGAGAAGAGGATGAGCCTTTCTCAAGTTTGACCACTTTTTCTGCCCATCCTTTGTTTTCTTCGATCAAACTTGAGATCGATTCATCCCTATCTTTAATCTGTTCACTGAAAAGACTATTCTCATGAACAAGCTTCTTAATGAAGGAAACTAAGCTTTCTTTTGACTTCCTTTTTCAAGCTAGAGATGAGTTCAGATTCACTTACCACAGTTCCCTGCATACCGCCTTTTGATTTGTAATGGTCTTCTATGGCCATCAAGCAGACATCTCTTGAATGAGAAGATTCTTCATCCTCTGAGTCAGTATCACCCCATGTTGCGACCATTTCTTGCTTCCCTTCACGAACCTGAGGGTGACCAGCCTTTTTCTTGAAGCAGTTATTGGCAAAATGTCTCTTGTGTTGGCAGTGGTAACAAACGACATCCTTCATGTCTCTGTTCCCTTCAGAGGAACTCTATGTGCCCTTGTTTTGAGGCCATATTTTCTTCATAGCTCTAGTGATGAGAGTCACATCTTCATCACCGTCCTCATCTTCGTCTTCAACTTGAGATAGGTCAAAGGCACGTTCAACCTTCAAGGCAATGCTTTGAGCCTTCTCTTCTCCCTTTTTGTTCATCTTGTGGTTGTATACAGATGCATTGCTTTCAAGCTTGGCAACAACCTCTTCCATGGTGAGAGACTTGACGTCAGTTTGGGAGTACAGAGCGAGAGCAATTGAGTCCCACTGAGAGTTGAGGCCTTGTATAAAGTGATGAGTGAGCTTCCAGTCTGGCATCTCTTCATCAAGGAACTCCAATTTACCTACGATCCCCTGGAACCTGGAGTAGAACTCTTGAATGTGCTCATCCTCTCCTTGAGAAATTTGATCGTACTCCTTCATCAAGGAAAGAATTCTGTTTTTCTTGACATCTTCATTTCCATGATGGAGACGTCTTAGAGCTTCCCAAATCTCCTTGGCGGTTTTGTAGCCGATGATTTTCTTGAGATCCGTGGGGAGAAGGGTCATGTGAAGGATCTTCTTGGCTCTGCAATTCTTCTCCAGCTTCTTCCAGTCTCCATCGGTGTAGTCGATCTTTGGCTTAGGCTTTGTAGCGTCCTTTTCATTTGGGATAGCCATGGGGCCACCCTCGATGATTCTCCATATCTGTCCATCGAGGGAACAAATATGGGATTCGATTTGCTCAACCCACCAGTCATATTCACCTCCCTTCAGGACTGGTGGCTTCCAGAATGAATCACCAATAGCGTTGCTTGACGATATCTTTCCTGCAAAGTCTAAAACGAAAACAATCTAGAGCACCAGGCTCTGATAACAATTGTTGGATCGTTAGAGTTACGTCTGAGGGAACAAAGACTTTGTTCCCACAGAAGGCACAGCGGAACAATATAGCAGGAAAGATAACGAACGAACTCACGATATATAGTGGAAACCCTGATTGGCAAAACTAGCTTCTCAAGGAAAAACCATTACCTTCAAGCTTCCGCTTGAGAGGGTTTTGAAGCGTCTACTTGTCTTATTGATTTCTTGTTCGATTACACTTGTATCCTGGACTTCAACCTCTAGACTTCCCACCTAGATTTGAAATCTCTTCTACAACGATGAATCGAACTCAACCCTCAAAGACTCACAAACACTTCACTCTCTTTTTCTTTTCTTTTCGTTTGATGCCCCGAGTTCGTACATAGAAATGAGTCCCACACTCCTATAAATACAACTCGTCTAAACCCTAATCGTAACAAGATAATACTTCTCCAAATAAGGTAACAAGAAGATATGATTTGATTGAAGAAATAATATCCCAACCGTCTATATTAATTAAAGAAAAGATTCCTTAAATTAATATAACCGGATAAGATATAATCCCCTCTCTCCAATTATCTTATCTTAGGAAAGATTTCCTAAGATAAAACAATCGGGCTTCTCTCTCTCCATATCTTCTCGATCGGCTATAATCCTTGCAGCCGAAGTCTTTCATCCTTTACCGCGTGTGCTTCTTGATTTGTTTCCATAATTCAGCACGCTGGATTTCTTCCTTCCATTCACAGCTTTGATCTTGTTCGTCACTGTTGTTCCTTGAGAGGTAACAAAGCACATGAAAAGAGCTTTGTTCCCTCTGCGATCCTTTGCTGCAATGGTTCCCTGAGATAATTGTATTTGTTCCTGAAACACTTAGTACCCAGATTAGTTGAATGTTTGTTACCATCAAAACCTAAGGAATTCAACAGATATGAAATTGGGGAAAACTATAATTAAGCTAACTAATAAAAATAAAGAAAAATGATAAAATCAATGGGATAAATGTGTCCAAGGTTAAGGATCACCGCAACAATGCCTCTGTAAATAAAATTTCACTTCACCTGAATCTAGTCCAAATTATTTGAAGATAAGTTATCCAAGATATTCTACTAACTCCTTTCAGACGATAGTAAATGTGTCTGGACTAAACTAACAATCGATGTCGCGCAGAGCTAATCTCATCCAAATCCTTTAACACACTTAGAGTCTAGGGATAAACTGAAATAATATTCGTTGTCGCGCTCTGCTAATCCAACTCAAACCTAGAACATCTATAATAGCCTATTAATCCTCAAGAGTAATTAAGTTGCTTTCGCACAAATAACTCTCATATTGAATTCCTATGATTCCAATAGAAGTTATTACCTTTCAGTTTCAAGCCCTATCTGACTATCTATTAAAGTTATAACCGTTTAGTCTCAAACTCTAATAGGATCCATTTCGCATAAGATAATATGACATAAAGCATCTAGGAATGAATCAAATATTATTTCAATTCAGGAAAATAAATAATTCTAATTACATATACATCATCTGGATCACCCCAATCTTAGAGCTATGAATTTAGCCAAGCATAATTGAAGACATATTCAATAGATTTAAACTAGCCAACAACATATATGAATTATTCAATAAAAGTGGGAGATAAGAAAACTTAGTCTTAATGCGAAATAATACAAGTTGACAAAAGCTAGAACAATAATACAGAGTCTTCAATTGTACAAAACACAAAAATTCCTTCTTGAATTATATTTGTACGGCTGCCTCCGTAAAACTAAAACAAAAATAAAACCTAAAACTAATCCTATCCTAAAGCTGCGTACCCAAATAAAAACTAATCTAATCGCCCCGCTATCCTACGTCACTTTTCCCTTATATAGATGAAAGATTCATCTAAAATTTCAGCCGGCCCATCTACCATCAGGCACACCCAACTCCAATGAGGGTTTTGGGCATATTGGCACTTTAAGAGTTTTCAATTAATAAAATAGATTCCTACTAGTTTGTATGTATTTTTCTTACTCCCTACTAGCTTATTTTATTATTTTTTTTCTTTCTCTTTTTTGTTTTTTCTCTCTCTAAAATATTATTTTTTAGGATTTAGGGTTTAAGGGGTATGGTTTAAGGGGTAGGGAATAGGGTTTAGGGAGAGGAAGAGGGGTCCATTTTTACTAAGGATCCATTAGTTTAAAAAAAAATTTGTCAAATGGTTATTTACTTAACTCACCGCAACTCCAATACATCTTTATTAAATTGACGTGGGTCGGTCCTTATCTTGCAGGAATAGCAGGCCCATAGAAATAGTGCAGCAAAACTCATCCAACACGTACTAAATCTCATCAGCTTTTAATCATTGGTGTAAGACTTCTTTTCATCCGACATATATTCTTGAATAATGCCAAAACTTCACCTAAAATACCTAAACATATAAAAGTACGAGTGTAGACTCCGAATACAAAATAATGCAAAACTAACTATAAAAGACATAAAATATACATAAAAATTATATAATCTAATATGCAACTAGACTCTTAAAATATGTATAAATTAGGTGTTATCAGGGTATCACCCCATCTGGCAAATCTATCAAGTCTCATACTTGATTCTCAGACATGGAATCCATTTCAGACTTCATGGCTAGACGCCATTTTTCAGAGTCTGAACTCGCCACAGCTTGCTTGTATGTAGTAGGCTCCTCGCTTTCTAAATGCATGATATCCAAACTCGCAGTCAATATGAAATCAACATATCTCATTGGTTGAGTTATGGGCCTATCTAATATACGTGTAGGCTAAACAACAGGAGGATTTTCCACAACATTTTGTGAAATCTCATTAAAATCAGATACTGGGGGAACGATAGGAATGGGGTCTTGCGACTCCACTACCTCCGGTGTATGGGTTGTATCCCTTTTTCGGGATTAGGTCCCCAAATACCATCATCTCTGGCATGGTGTAATCCATGTCATCTTGTTGCTCAGTTTGTTGCTCTTCTCGAACTTCTTTGAGATCAACATTTCTCCCACTTGACTTTTTTGAAATAAATTCTTTTTCCATAAAGACATTATCCCTAGCAATAAACGCTTTGTGCTCACTGGTAATGTAGAAGTAGTATCCTTTTGTTTTCTTAGGATACCCTACAAAGAAGCACTTATCTGATGTGGGTGCAAGCTTATTTGCTAGTAAACGTTTTATATAAGCTTCACATCCCCAGATATTTAGAAAAGACAAGCTTGGAACTCTTCCAGTCCATAACTCATATGGTGTCTTATCTACAGCTTTGGACGGAGTCCTATTTAGTGTGAACACTGCAGTTGTGAGAGCATATCCCTATAAAGATATTGGAAGATCAGCAAAACTCATCATAGACCGAACCATGTCTAACAAGGTCCTATTCCTCCTCTCAGACACACCATTCAATTGTGGTGTTCCTGGTGGAGTTAGTTGTGAGAGGATCCCACACCTTCTTAAATGATGATCAAATTCTTGACTCAAGTATTCACCACCACGATTAGATCATAATGCTTTAATTTTCTTGCCATGTTGATTTTCAACTTCATTATGAAACTCTTTGAACTTTTCAAAAGATTCAGACTTATGCTTCATTAAGTATATGTATCCATATCTACTGAAATCATCAGTAAAGGTTATGAAGTTTCTGTAACTACCTCTAGCTTCTGTGCTCATTGGTCCACATACATCTGTATGTATTAGGGCCAAAAGCTTAGTTGCCCTTTCACTTACCCCAGTAAAAGGTAACCTTGTCATCTTTCCCATTAGGCAAGATTCACATGTTTCAAATGATTCACAATCAAATGAGGTTAGAAGTCTATCCTTTTGGAGCTTCTTCATGCGATTTAAGCTAATGTGACCTAATCGACAATGCCATAGATGGGTGGTGTCAAAATCATTTGATTTTTGCCTTTTGGTGTTTATGTTATAGATTCTGGATCCTTGTTCCACCACATAGAGTCCATTACTCAGTAGTGCATCAACATAAAATACGTTATCCTTGTAAATAGAAAAACAATGATCTTTGAGTCTAAAATCATAGCCTTCAATATCCAAAACACAAGTCCCAATAAGATTTCTAGTAATAAAAGGGACAAAATAACAATTATTAAGTTCTAATACTAAACCAGAAGGTAAAGGTAGACTAGAATCTCCAATGGCAAGTGCAACAACCCTTGCTCCATTTTGCAATGTGTAGGTCTACATCTCCCTTAGCCAAGTTTTTACTTCTTCTTAGTCCATGCACATTGGAAATAATGTGAGAACCACAGCCAGTATCTAATACCCAAGTCAAAGCTTTAGCTGTTAGGACTTCTATAAAATTTGTACCTGAATTAGAACTCACAATTTCATTCTTCTTATCTTCTAGGTATTTCGGAAAATTCTTCTTCCAATGCCCCTTGGCATGGCAGTAGAAACAATCATGGTCAGCAACTACTTTAGCTTTTTCAGAAGTCTGCTTGGGTTGTGCAACTTGATTGCCCTTCCCTTGCACATTCTTCTTTTGTTGTCCATGTGCCCCTTTCTTGAACCATTTCCCTTGTTGACCATCAGAATCTCTTTCTTTGTGTCAACAGAGAGATTTTGCTCAGCTGTTTTGAGCATCCCATGTAGCTCTTCAAGTGTTTTTCCAACTCCATTCATATTGAAGTTCAACTTGAATTGAGCAAATCAATCATGCAGAGAATGGAGTATGATGTATGTAGCCAACTCTTGATTATAGGAGAAGCCAAGTCTTTCCATGTTCTCAAAATGTCCAATCATATTGAACACATGAGCAGTAACTGGCTTGCCTCTCTCAAGCTTACAATCAAGAATTGCCTTGTGAGTCTCATATCTCTCCATCCTAGCTTGCTCCTGAAACATAACTTTCAAGTTGCGAATGATGGTGTAGGCATCCTTCCTCTCAAACCTCTTTTGAAGGTTCGATTCCATGGAATAAGACAAGTGACAATCACTGACTTATCTTTGATATGTTTTTCCTCTTCTATCTTCTCTGGAGTAGACACAGCAGTCAGTTTTGGGATAGGGGTATCAAGGACATTCTCTCTTCCTCCAGACCTGAGAACAATTCTTAGATTTGTTTCCCAATCGAGAAAGTTGTTTCCGTTCAGCTTATTATTCACAAGAATTGAACGTAAGTTGATGATTGTTGGGTTATCGTTTCTAGACATGATATCTACAACAGAATTAACATGCAAAATATAAATCATGCTTGTCATGCAAGAGCTTAAAAACTTTAAGCATGCTTTAAATATAAATAAGCTAATACATATTTTATTCATTTATATTTTCCCTTTGAATAAAATGATTCCAAGATCCTATGTCAGATAAGACTTTAGGCGTACTTTGGCACTTCACTAAATCCTATGTGATCAAGGTAAGTAACTTTTACTAAACATTTATAACTTTTGGTTGATAGATTACATCTTATGTCAAATCTATCCCATGCCTCAAAATCTAAAACTTTATATTTTGGTCTTTTGTTGAGTATAACCAAATCAAGGCTATAAACCCCTTATATAGATTTACCCGTACTATCCCAAGGTCAAAGAAGGACACCTTGCTTTGGCAAAACCTAACCATCAAATTCCAAGAGCCTTATAGGTTATGATTTGGAAAGGCAAAATCTCAATTTTCTTTTAAGGGAACTAGGTTTATCATGCAAGTCTATTTACTAGTGAACTAAAAAGAATATATAAATAAGCAAACATAAACTTAGAGATATTTAAAGCAAAATAAATGTAATAAATAAATGTGATCCTAGTATGACTCCTAAAAAAACCCATAAGATCTAATCTTCATAGATTCTTCATGTCTCTTGGATCTCCATCCTTGATTCTCCTTTGGATCTCCATCGTGGAATCTTCATAGGATCTTCTTCTCTTGTATTACATAATGTAATTCTAATCTAATTACTTGAAAATTAAATTACAAAAATACATAAACGATACGCAAATCGTGTACAAGAAAACAATAACGATACGCATATTATATTTTCTATCATATTTTGGGCCATACCAGTCACCGCATGCAATAATAATATCATAATATTAAATCATACATGCATAATAGAGTATCAAATATTAAAAAACAAGAATAGACTATTAATCGTATTAATAGACTTTTAAGATCAAATTAAATAAATTATCCAATAAAACAATTAATCCAATATACTTATTATTTTAATTCTATAAAATCATATATGGAATTAATATCAATATTAATCACTACCATGTATAATTGGATAAAATATACTCTAAAATAAAGATATCTTGTTACCATGTCTAATTTAGGCCATTGGGATCTTAGGCTAACAAACCCTAGCCACCTAACCACATCAGCCCCCAGCCGAAACCATCAGCCCACACAGCCAACCACCAGCCGCGCACCCCATCCTTGCCACCGCTGAACCACCTCTGACCCCATCGAACCGCCGTGAGCCATTTTTGCCACTCAGCCACAGTTTTACCCCTTCTCCCACTCAAATTTTGTAACAATTACAAATTTTTTGAGGGTTTTAAGGAAAATAAATATGGTGTAATTTCCAGAGAATTAATGTTTTTGAAAAATTAATGTTTGAACCAATTTCACACAAAATTAATCAACTTTGGGCATTCAAGACATGAAATTCTAAATTTCTAGGGTTTGAATCATTTTTTACCAACATGAAAAATCTAGTATTTTAAATGTGTGATTATGATTTATACAAGAATCATACTTCTTGCATAAATTAAACATACAAATCGATTTAGGGGTCAAAATTAAGCAAAAAAACAGAATTTTTAACACTTAAATTTCGCTCCTAAGGCTGATTTTTCGAGTATATTATTTACACGAAAGTCATAACTTTATGCATCCAATCAATTTTAATCACAATTTAAATCATACAGGATAATCCATATATCAATTTTACCATTAAATTGAACCAAAATAATCAAGAACATGCATCAAAATTAACAACTTTAATCATGATCATATCAATTTATGCAAGAGGTTTTGATACCACTATAGGGATTTAGATGCTTTAAGCGGAATTTCAAAAATTAGTTTTCTAACATATAACTTAGGATCTCATGCATAAACTTGATACGAACCATATATGAAAGAGTAACATACCCTTTGATGCAAAACTTGTTTCCGGGATCTCCCTGGAGAATAAAGTCTCAATTGTGACTCTTCTACTTAGTCCACACGAGCACGGTACTAGATTGCCTTGCTTTCGTTTGCTAGAACGGGACAAAAGCTCCAAGCTTGTCTTGTAGTAGGGTGTACGATCGGCCCTAGATGTGTATTTGGGAGATAGTTTTTCTCAACACATGAAATAATGGAATAATCCCTTGTTACAAGGAAAAAGGAATATTTATGGTTGATAAATATCTTATCTTTTCTAAAGATATATTTTCTTATATCATCAAGTAAATAGATAACTCTTTATTATTACTTCATGAATAATCCACTCTCCAAATAATACATATGGCCAAAATTCTCTAGTCACACAATGGGCCTCGGGTTGCTTTGATCTAGCCCAATTACTCTAATGTGTGTAACCTTATAGGACACAGATATAATAACAATGGGTCAAATCTAATTTATCTCATAAGTCATAGTTGGCTTCTAGCAAAGCACTAACACTACCTAAAATATCCGGATTATTAATCTCCATTTTAATCATATTCTATTATTAGTAATTGCCATCTTGATTAAAAGACATATTCCTTCAGTAGATACGAGCAGAACACTAACAAAATCATTGTTGGTATCTTGTTTTTTGGTCAAAGTGTGGGCAAGGCCCAAATTTTTATTGAGCAAATTAGTTGACAAAGTTTCGCACTAAGGCTAAATCAGACAACAACACGCATCAATACAAGGAGGTTCCACAAAATCCTGAAATCGCATATTAATAGAAAAGATGACTTTGCAAGAGCATCTGCCACATCATTAGAATTTCGGCGAACATGCTCCATAACATTGGTATCTACAAGTAATTAAATCAACTATAGTGTCTCATGAGAACCAAAGTTTCTGTAAACTCAAAGCAAAGAAGAGCACTACAAACATGTATTCATCTGCAGTTGTCCAACATGTTCCAAGCATCATTTACATCTCTCAACGATAATGATTTTGAGCGATATGCAATAATGTTCTAAGCATTCGGATTGAACCTCAGACTCCCTCTAGATAAGATCCTTGATGTCGTCTTCTGTGAACGACATATGCTCAAATTCGAAACTGAAGGCATGAGCGCAAACTGGTTTGTTGTTCAAGTCGTGCAATAGGGCCAAGTATGGATGGCACAATGCCTGATCAACTCCATAATTGACACAATAGAAACACGTAATTACTAATGAGATTTGGAGCAGTGTAATGCAGGTTTCAAACCAGCAAAGTCCATGAAACATTTAGCTATTATCCTCCTGTTAAATTACATACAAACACATCCACTACCTCATAGGATTTATCTTTCTACTGCAGTGTAATTTGAACTTGATTTTCTAGTATGTTTGTTTTATAACCCATTCTTATTATCATGCTTGGAGTCGATGTTATACACCTACCATTGTACAATCAACAACTGAATATACCAGAATTATGTACCTCAGTTTTATGAATAAAACTCATTGTAGATAGATACATGCATACATCTTAGTAAATGTATCAATGAATTGAATCTAGGCCACTATGTCCAATCATTAAAAGCATATACAAGTTGAAGGCAATGATCATACAAGAGAAGACTATATCATAAAAAAAACAACTAGGGGAAGTACATATCATCACATCCAACAAAGGAGGTTCATGTAACATGCCATTTGTAGGTCAATTGTTCCATCGATAACCATATCGATAGAATGAGAGAATATCAAGCGAATAGAACTTACCGACGGCGTGGAGGATGAAAGTTTTGTGATTGAACTTGTCGGCGATGATCTCATTCGCCTTGCAAGTTATTGATAGTGATAACCATATTTCAAATTAATTAGAGATATTCTAGGATTAAATTAATTATAATTCTTAAATATCTATTTTTAGTTAGAGTTATTTTCTCTATTAGTTGTAATCCTCTTGTTTATATATTCTATCATTATCAATAATTGAAGTACACCTTTTTACCATTCTTCTATATGGTATCAGCCTAAAGATCCTCCCTCTCTCTTCTTCTTCCTCAAGAACATTCTCTACAACAACAATGGCAGACTTTGCCACACAAATGCCCAACCCACACGACACAAACAATCCCTTCACAGTTGTCCATTTCACAAACGTCATCAAGCTCACCTCCTCAAATTACTTAACCTGGAAGTTACAAATTCAAGCCACTCTCGAAGGTTATGATCTCTTCAAATATTTGGATGGATCGCATCCGATTCCGATGGAGACCATCACTACTGCAACGTCACCACCAAAGACGACTACAAATACAGCGCACCTTTCCTGGAAGAGATAGGATCGTCTCTTGTATGGTGCGGTCCTTGGTACGATGTCCTCATATGTCGCGTCCTTGGTCACACAAACTATATACACCTATCAGATTTGGGATTTGCTGAAGCATACATTTGCTAAAGCTTCCTGAGGTCACATCAAACAATTAAAGGAGAAGTTGCGATCCGCTAAAAAAGGCACTCAACCCACCTTTGACTATATGCAATCCATCAAGGTCACAGATGATCTTCTCGCGTCCCTGGGTGCCCCATGTCAATTCAAAAGACCTTACAGACTATGTCCTCAAAGGTCTAGATGACAATTACAAACCTGTAATTGATGGTGTTAATGCCAAAGACACACCGATTCCATTTGAGGAGCTGTATGAGAAGCTAATTCACCGAGAAGTATCCATCAAAGTCGAGTCAAAGGCTCATCCGGGTCCGGCCACAACATTGAATGCCAAACCAAGCCATCAAAACTGAAGAACAAAACCCACAATACTCCTACGCAATGGCAGTATGCTCAACCATCACAAAATAATCCTCCCTGGGCCAACAACAGTAACAGACGAACCCCCCCCCCCCCCACCACAAAACAACCAACCTGGTCCGTCAACTAGTAAGCCCATTCGGGGCCGTTGCCAGTGGTGCCGTGTCATCGGCCATGTCTTGACCCAATGCCCACAATTCCGTCAACAGAACCCCTACATCTAACCACCATCCTCAACCAGATTCCACACACCCAACCCCACGGCCAACACTATGACCATCGCCCCTGCTGACCCCTCCTGGCTCATCGATAGTGGAGCCTCCCACCATGTTACTCATGATCTAGACCTACACTGCCCTTACAATGGTCCAGATAAATTGTTTATGGGCAATGGTACATGTTTAAATATTACACACACTGGAACTCAGAAACTTAATGATTTTCATCTTCATAATACTATATGTTTTCCATCTTATCTCTAAAAAAATATGTATGTTTCTCAATTCACAAATCAAACGAAATATGCCATTGTCTTCTTACCTGACTGTTTTCTTGTGAAGGATATCAAAACAGGAACAACAATTCTTAGAGGTCCCTGCATTGACAGTGTCTACAATTGGCCCCAATCTACTCCTACCGTCAATACTGCTTGTGTCAATCCGTCCGCCTCCTGGCATCACAAGCTCGGCCACACGTCCTCCTCCATCTTCAAATTTATTCAGCAATGTTTTTAATTAGGAGTCTCATTGTTTCTGCAATCTGATTGTATTTCTTGTCAAATAAGCAAAAGTCATAAACTGCCTTTTCATGAGTTTACACTACAGTGCACGCATCCTCTAGAGGTTGTGTTCTCTGATGTTTGGTCATCTCTTGTTCATTCATATGATGGTCATCGATATTATGTCATATTTGTTAATCATTTTATTAAATATATATGGCATTTTCCTCTCAAAAAGAAATCCGAAACACAATCAGTTTTTATAAACTTCAAATACTTAGTTCAAAACTTCTTCAAACATAAAATCAAAATCCTCTACTATGACAATGGTGAAGAATACATAGCCCTCAAAACATTCTTGAGTACAAATGGGATTAGTCATTTCGCTTCTCCTCCCCATACTCTTGAACATAATGGTATTTCAGAACGACGCCATAGACACATTGTTAACACTAATCTATCCATGCTTAATTATTTTGGTATGCCACTTGATCATTGGCCTCACGCCTTGATTACTGCGGTACTTAATCAATAGAATGTCCGCTCCAATTCTTAATCCTGAGTCTCCCTATTCCAAACTCCTTAAAAAGCAGCCCGATTATCATAAGTTAAAGAGTTTCGGATGTTTGTGTTTTCATGGTTAAAGAGTTTCGGATGTTTGTGTTGCTCATAAACTTGAATCCAGGTTTGTTATTTGTGTTTTTGTAGGTTATTCGCCTTCTCAACATGCTTATCAATGCTTGGATCCTGCCACAAAAAGACTCTACACATCCCGCCATGTCCGATTCCTTGAGACGGATTACCCTTACCGAACCCAAGCACCACAAATGGCCTCTACAACAGAACCCATGGGAGACGAATGGTCCAATCTTGTTGTTCATATTTTTCAGCCTCAAAATACCCCTGGGCCCACCTACACCGAACGCTCTCTAGATATATCTCCCACAACAAGTTCTGACATCTCTCAACCACACCCGGCCCCACCCCCACCCCCACATATATCTCTCCCAACCGAATCACCCTCATAAATCTCTCCCCCAATCCGCTCACTCCCATAAATCTCTCTCCCCACCGGCCCACTTCCCCAACTATCTCTACCTACTGGCCCAATCCCACAAAACACTCCAGCCGACCCTAAACCTCTATAACCAACCCATCGGCCTCAACAAATCCTCCGCCCCCCCACCTAACAACCCAAATATCCAAACTCAAACAAACCCTATTCCCCTACCAATCCCAAAACACAACAGCCCCCACCACCCTCACCTCTCCTTGAACGATCAATCATCACTCGTTCCAAAAACAATATTACCAAGCCTATCCGCAAACTCAACCTAAATGCCCAAGTTGCCACCCCACAAGAACCCAAAACCATCACACAAGCCCTCAAAGATCCTGAATGGCATACTTGCGACTTGGTGCCAACATCGTCTGATCAAACTCATCTCTCGTCTCTCGCCTCTCTGAAAAATTCTCCTTGAAGGACTTGGGCAATCTCAGTTACTTTCTTGGTGTTGAGGTACGTCGATGGAATTTTATTATCTCAACGGAAATATATCACCGACGTGCTGCAAAGAGTAGGCATGACCGAGACTAAACCGGTGCCCTCACCGACTGAGTATCGGACCCTCGTAGGCAGCCTCCAATACTCGAGCCTTACAAGGCCTGATGTAGCTTTCACTGTGAATAAGTTGTCCCAGTACATGCAGCGTCCCACAACAAATCATCGATCGATCAGCTCAATCGCTAATTGATTCATCTAGAATTCCATTAATTAGAAATGAAGAATAGATGCGTGAGATTGGAGGAGCGAGGTTTGGGAGAAGGATGTTTTGGGAAGAAGGGCTTCAGATGACAGGACACGTTTACAAAAATACACCTAAAGCTGTAAATAGGTCATTAGGGACGCGTTTTATCCTAGACGTAGGATGGAAACGATCCAATGGCTTATATATGTCCGCACTTAAACACAATAAGAGTAGTCCGCATATAACCTGTCTTCCATATTTTTGTTATCATCATCTTTACAAATTCTTAGATGATTAGATATTATTATAATTTGTTTGTAGGCATTTTACTTAATTTAAAAATCATCGATCAATCACGAATGACTAATACAATTAGAATGGTAACCTTAGAGCATCCACAAAAGAGGTTTATGGGTTTCTCATGCAAAAATTAAAAAAATAAAGTAATTTGTATCATAATTTTTCATAAAATAGTTTTCTATTATTAGTTGAAAGTCACTTGCAATAGAAACTTCCATCGTAAACTGAGAAGTTCATTCTGACATTTTCATGCTTTAATTTATTATTTCTTTTTCTAATTTAGCAAGTGAGAAATCCAAAATTCTCTATTGTAAATGGCCTTATATTATAAAATGATTTCAACTTGCATTGAAATAATGAGAGGGGTTTCCATGCATTTGATTCTTAACCTACAATTTGTGAAAAAAGGAGACACTGGATCAAATGAAATTGAGGGATAGGATTAAATAACATGTTGGCATTTTCGTAAATATCAAGATTTTTTCTGCCAGAACGCTCTGCGTTGTTATCCTTGTGTTTGCATTTATACGCTAGATGTTTATATATGTATACTAGATGTTCATATACTCATATTTGATGTTCATAAAGTTTAAACTAGAAGTTTACAAACTAATGTAAACTAGAGATATACAAACACAATTTATACTAAATTTCTATTGAACATATCAAGTATGAACCTCTATTGTGTTAAATGTGAACCTTAAGTATAGTTTACTGTGTATAGTTATTAACCCATCACACTTTACGTTTAGTATATTAAAATACATGTTTATTAAATATGAACCTTTACTATATTAATTATGAAACTTTAGTGTACTAAATTTGAACATTAGTCCTACCCCTCAATTTCATATGTACAACGATGAGCACATTCTTGTTTGAAATTCTTTTTACTTGGTGTGTGAGGTTCATATGTAACATGTACATGTTCATATATGATAACATCAAGGTTCATATTAAGAATATTTTTAAATGCAGTCCATGAATATTTCTGGGCGAAAAATAGGAAATTGAATATTTGTGCTTAATATTTTGGACGAAAAAGTAAAAGACGTGTGCTCAAAACAATAATTATTAGGTAATTGAAAATATGAGATCAAAACTATAATTACTAAAAAGTATGGGGTTGAAACTGTAATTACTCAAAATTGTGGAGTCAAATTGTAATTATTTTGGACAAATTTAAATTTTGAAAAAAAAATGGTTGTTTTGATAAGGTAAGAATTCGATTTACTCCACATTTCAACGTTGGATAAATCGATAGGCTGAAAAATCGTTATCCGGACAAAAATAAAATTATTTTGGATAAAATTTAGAAAATTGAAGGAAAAAAAATGCAATTATTAAACAAGCATATACTGATGTGAATATGAATCTCATCAATGGCTCGGTTCGTGCATAAGACGAGAAGGCTGAAGTTGAAGTTGCTTTAAGTGTTTCTAGTTATTTATTTAATTTAGAAATCAATTAAATTAGCTAAGTTAGTGGGTAAAGTAGTGCTAGATTAATAGCATTTTCTTTATTAATTAAATTAGCTAAGTTAGTGGATTAGTTAGTGGGTAGAGTTAGTGCTAGAATATTAGCATTTTCTAGCATTTTCTTTAATTCACTTTTGTAGCCTATTTAAGGCATGTTTCCCATCATTTGTAAGGTAAGCTTGAATTGAGAGAAAACAGATTTGTTTGAATTCCAAGCTTTACGTGAATGATGGCTTCTTGGTGTGTCATATCCTAGAATGCTTAAGTTCTTGTTTGGTTGTGTCATATCCAAGACGCCCTTTGGTGCGTCATATCCAAAGAAGGTTGTTTGATCTTGGTGCGTTACATCCATGGTCAATCAATATCTTCTCATATTTCTTGGTGAGTTGTATCCGAGGATTGTGAGTTGCCTATCCCAAACTCTTCAAGATCATACTTGAAGAGTTATATCCCAAACTCGTCTAGAACCGTCTAGAAGAGTTATATCTTTCTCTTTTCAAAAAGAAACACAAAACATATCAACTCTGAGCATTTTGTCGGGACCTTGCTAAACAAAGTCTCGTCGCCCTTCACCTTGTACTGATTTGGATCCTGGCATGTGCTTGAGCACAACATATACCTTTTGTTTTTATTAAGTAATTTGAGGCGAAAAAAATTAAAAAGAGAGATAAAAGGGACAGAAATATAAAGATGATGAAATTTATTGTGTTCATTGAATCATGATAATCTAATGACTTATAATATTGTTTAATTTGGAAGTTAAGATGCAAATGTATTTGATCGTAAAATTTGAAATAATCTCCTCAATCCAGATCTACTTTCACAAATTAAAAAATGGAATTTCGAAATACAACTTTTGCAGTCTTCCATTTTCTTGCATCTTAAATCGGGAATCCAATTTTGAAGTCTTCCAATTGATAATAGTCAAGGAAGACGAGAGAAATAAGGCAAAACAAGCCTAGTAGTTTTCTCTGAAACCCAAACATTTTGGGCAAACATTTAGAAACTCTGATTTCATATCCCACCACGCCACTCAAATCCCTTTTCTAATACTCCCTCTGTTCCGTAATATAACCCCCACTTTGACCGGATTCAAATGTCGAGGCGGATTTTGTATTGTTAATATCTCTAATTACATAACCCTAAAAATTATAATCTTTTGATATTATCAAAGTACTCGTTGAGACGAATCAAACAAGACCCCACATGACTATGTTTTTTCCTATATATTGGAAGAAATCTTAAAGATTCCCTTCAACTGTGAACAGTGTCGGTTGGTCAAATGGGGCTTATATTTTGGGACGGAGGGAGTAGTTTTTCTGATGCCAGTTTTGATCAGAAATATTGTTTTTTCACTCTTCTGATCATTTTCTGACTGCTCATGATTACATAAATTATCACACACGCACCCCAAGTTTTTTTTTTTTTTAGTCGAAACACCTCAAATTTTCTTTAATCAGATTTATATTATGGGTTTAATTTTTGTTGCATTATTTTACGAAGGTGCTAGTTACGCTCAATTTTTTTTAACTAAATAAGCCCAACTGTTCACGCGTACAGAAAGCGAGAGCGGGAGCTGATGCACGGCTACGTGAAGCGGGAGCGAGACCCAATGAACGGATATCCGTATCAAATAGGTCTCGCTCACGCTTTGCGTTAGCGAGACACTTTGTCACATTAAGTGACAAAAAGTCACGCACTCGCAATGCAGGAGCGGGACTATTTGTCACAAAATGTGACAAATAGTCACGCTCCCGCATTGCGAGTGCGTGACCCTAGTGATTTTCGACCGTTGGAAATTTTGTCTATAAAATCCGAACTTTACATCACAAAATTTTACAACATCTAAACTTTCTCAAAGGCAATTTGGAAGTTAAAAAATATCAAGGAATGATGGAGTTTCGATACAAGGAGAAGATGTTGAGAATAATGAAATTTATTTTGTTTTTCGTTTTATTTGGAAGAGGTATTTGTTATTTGAAATTTTAATTTATTTTGTTTTTCATTTTTAGTTAAATAATACAGTACCGTTGCTATACAGTTTAATTTTCTATACTTAGTGTAGATATTAATTTATATTGTTTTTTTGTTTTTTTAATTATATGATGTAGTTCATTTTCATATACTTAGTGTAGCTATTACATTATGTAGTTTATTTCATTAAGCTTAGCGCGTCTATTAAATTAGTGTAATTGTTAAATTATGTAGATCATTTTGATATACTTAGTGTAATTATTAAAGTATGTAGTTTAATTTTGATATACTTAGCGCGTCTATTAAATTATGTAGTTCAATTGTTAAATTATGTAGCTATTACATTATGTAGTTTATTTTGATATACTTAGCGCGTCTATTAAATTACTTATATCATGTAGTTCATTTGTATATACTCGGTGTAGCTATTATAATTATATGATGTAGTTCATTTTGATATACTTAGTATAACTATTTCGGTATGACTTGTAAGTAGATATGTACTTAATTAAATGTTAATAGTGTAAGGATGAATCATTATATTGTTTATCTAAACAATGAAACATATTGTAAATAGGTACGCACGAGAGATTACTCAGAGGACTTTTCCGTAGACTTGGTGTGGGATAGTCGGGAGGAAATTATTAAACGGGTTAAACAAAAGGGTCGGGAATTAATGATGATTATTGTCATTCAAAACTCAAATCTTAGAAGGATGAAGATGAGTTGCGAGCAATTCGGTAAGTGTAAACCTAAAAACATCGAGGGGATGAGAACCAACACAAAGAAGTGCAACTGTCCATTTCTGGTGATTGGGTTTAGGGTGAGTAGAGATTCAAAAATAGGGACAGAAAGATAGGGGGAGCTTAGTGTCATTAACGGACACCACAACCACGACCTTCCTACTAGTTTCCTTGGGCATGCATATATGGGTCGAATGAACTCAGACCAGGAGGGCATGGTTAGGAGATGGACAAATATGAAATTGATGCCAAGGTGTATTATTTCTGAGCTTCGAAATCAATTCCCCGAAAATGTGACATCCGTCAAACAAATCAACAACTTCAGGCGGAAGATTCAATTCGAGGAGCGTGGAGATTTGACGGTAACCCAATGGATGCTAACATTCTTGAAAAAACAAGGGTACAAAGTGTATCATAGGAGGGATAAGCAAACTGATGAAGTGGATATCTTATTATTTGCCAACCCAAAGTCAGTGCACTTGTTGAAGCTATTCCCATATGTCATTGTCGTTGATTGTCTTTGATGCGTTTCAGCCATGTAGGTGGCCCTGGGACTATGATACCCACTACATAGACTATTTTGAGGAGATTACTCATCCGTACGTGGATCCTATCTCCCAGCCACAAAATGTCATTCCCCGACCTCCAGTAGTTGATATCGTTGCGGTATATGTTTTCTTATTTTTAAATGTTTTCTACTTATGCATTAGTGTACGTAATATTAACGTATTTAAATTATGCAGCGGGCGCATATGGTGCTCGGGTTGACACGTGCCCGGTTGGATACCGACGGGATCACTGATGGAGAGAGACCTTCTCAGTGTCATCCAGATATTGGTGGGGGACGCTCACCCGGTGCCGGATCCACCTCAGCGCGCATCGCACATTTTTAGGGAATCACAGTATGAGCACGGTTAGAGTAGCGGTGCAGGGGGCAATGAGGGAGAGGATGGACCCGACCCGACACATGATTAGTTTTATTTTGAGTTTGTTTTAGTATTTTGTATCTGATACAATTATTTTGTATATAATTTACCTATTGGGGTCTATTTTGGAACTACGAATTTGATTCCCTATTTAATTTTCCTACCTTCAAAAGTATATTGATTGTCTACATTTATTATTTCTTATCAAAGACAATCAACGAATCAAATAACTAGTAATCTCTAAAAAAATAACTAGTAATCTCGTAAAGGGAAATTGAAGGCTTGTGTTTTATAAAGAATTCATTGAGTATTATAACCCTTCCTACCAACATTTGTTAAATTGAGGAATGAAATATTTGAAGTTAACATTAATTTTATTTCTATAAAATAATCAAATTAACATTAATCAATGTAACATTAATTTTATTTTTATATAATAATGAATTTAACATTAATTTTATTTTTATAATAATCATTTTTTCAATATTTTCTCAAAGTTACCAAAAAAATATAAAGTGACATTGTGTTGGTTTAACAACACAATGTCACGCTCTCGCAAAGTGTGGGCGTGACATTGTGTGTTTAACCAACACAACGTCACGCACCTGCAAAGCGGGAGCGTGACACCCTAAAAACCGGATACCCTATAATATTGGCACGCTCACGTTCTTCGTGTGTGTGTCTCTGATCCCGCTCCCGCTTTTCGTGAGCGTGAGTCTTTTGAGCGTAAACAGAAGAAAAAAATGAGTGTATCTAGCGGTCGCGTTGTTTTATTAGTTCAGTAGTTATCAGTGGTTATAAGACTTTTTTTGTTTGGTTGCTGTTACACCTCGCAAAATATGACCCGATTTGGTAACCCGATTCGACCCGTCTGATTTATTTAGGCTTAAGACCCGATCCGAAAATTAATGGGTCAAGAAAGACCCAAACCCGATGATCCGAAAAATTATGGGTTTCATATGATCCGATCCGTTGGGTTAACTGACCCGACCCAGTCATATGTATTACCTCATTTATAATGAATATTATACTACTTTTTACTAAATAGTGATATAATATTGATTATGTTATATTATTTTATTATTAAAAATATTCTGTTATTATTAAAAATAATATTTTATTATTAAAATTATTAAAAAACCTTACGCTTTAAACTCGTTGGGTCGACCTAAACCGGCACCAAACTCGACATTATCCGACCCAACCAACCCGTACTTATTAACGATCCGATTGATCCGAACCCGATTTAACCGGAACTCGGTCGACCAAAATCCAACCCGCCCAACGTGATTGTCAGGTCTAGTTGCCGTTCATTTTGGTTGGATGAAAGTCAATCACATGCATCATATGTGGTTGGAATCTTGCATGTGGGGTTTTAATTTGGCCCCATCGTCGATCATATCTTCTTCAATTCCACCAAGAAAGAAAGAAAGATGAAGAAAATATATGGTATGACTTATGAGAGTGTGACGGTATAAAGCATTTAAAAGGAGGGATATTTGTACAAGGTCACACGCTTTGTATTAATGTCTTCCCCCAACAAATATGAAACAAAGATTCTTCATGTTGACATCATCCATAATCTATGCTAGCTCTTCCTCCGTAAGACAAAGTACATGCCAACGCTATACACGTACTATTGCGTGCACATATATATAGGCATTATCTATATGCACACGTTTGAATGTTTAAATGCACATGAAATGGTACACTTAATGTAAGCGCACGTTTTTTGTGCACTTACATTAAGCGCATAGGGGCAGAATGAGGATTTAAAAAATATAATGAGGGGCATAGATACTGTAGCTGTGCGCTTACAATAGGCGCATAGGCCTAAAATATTTTTTTTAACAAGTTTATCTGGTGCGCTTACATTAAGCACACCATACTAAAAAAAAAATTAATGCAATTTTTTCCCATAATAATGTAAAGAATTTCAATACGAGTCCGTACATATAAAATGCGTCCAAAACGGACATCGTTTGCCCCTTTAAAAGCCTAAAAAATGAAGCCTTCCTACCCATTTTTTTACAATTTGGTGTCTGGCATATAGCACATTGTAGTGAAAAAAAATGATGTTTTTTATAATTTTCTACTATAATTTTGTAGAAAATTTTAATACAAATCCATACATGTAAAATTCATCCAAAACGGATATCGTTTTCCCCTCCAAAAAACGAAAATAAAAACTTTAGAAACTATAGTATTTAAGTAATATATTTTGTAATACTTAACTATAATACATAAAGTATACTTATTTTTCCATATCATGTATAGAATTTCAATACGAGTCCGTACATATAAAACTCGTCCAAAACGGACATCGTTTGTCATAGTATAACTATACTTTATGTATTGTAGTTTGGGACCAAAAAACGAAGCCTTCCTACTAGACCTGTCAACTCGGTCGGGCGGGTCGGGTTCGAGTTCGGGACATGTCGGGTTCGGGTCGATCGGGTTGATAAAAATTTTGGGTCGGTCGGATTCGGGTTGACCCGACGGGTTTAACGTGCCTTTTTTATGATTATTATTATGATTTTTAACTTTAATAAAATAATTATAATAATATAATTAATATTATATTATTATTTAATAAAGTATAATAAAATATTTAATATAAATGAAATAAAATATACAAAATAAAGGGGACCCGCGAGCTCAGATTTGCATTCGGGTCGGGTTTGGGTTCGGGTCCTTCTTGACCCAGTGACATTCGGGTCGGATTCGGGTTGGGTCGAGTCGGATTTTTGGGTTGGGTCGGTTTTTGAAAAGTCTACTTCCTACCCATGGACATTTCTTTCTCTCAAATCTAACCGTCCAAAATGATTCTTATTTATTTTATACATAATTGTTCTTATATAATCCATCCTTTATTAAATTAGACTAAAATACTCCTATCTACCCATTTACCTATTTCACTACAAATAGAATAATCTCATTATATCATATATTATATTTTATAGTTATATACTATTGTTATATCCTATAGGATATAACGATTATAATCATAGTATATAACTATAAAATTATACTATGATTATATCATATAGTTATATACTTTGATTATATCTTATAGTTATATCCAATTTGGTTATATCATTTAGTTATATAACAATAAGATGTATGATATGACCATAGTAAATAACTATAAAATATAAACAAATTGGATATAAGTATATAACCATAAGATATAATCATGGTTATATCCTATATTATATCCTATAGTTATATACTATGGTTATATCATATAGTTATATACTATGATTATATCTTATATTTATATCCAATTTGGTTATATCTTATGGTTATATTCTATAGTTATATACTATATTTATATCCAATTTGGTTATATCATTGTTATACACTATGGTTATATCATGTATTACATCCTATAGTTATATACTATGGTTATATCATATAGTTATATACTATGATTATATTTTATAGCTATATCCAATTTGGTTATATATATCCTTATAGTTATATTCAATTTGCTTATATCATATATTATAATTTATAGTTATATACTATGGTTATATCTTATAGTTATATCCAATTTGGTTATATCTTATGGGTATATCCTATAGTTATATACTATGGTTATATCATATAGTTATATACTATGGTTAGATCATATATTACATCCTATAGCTATATATTATGGTTATATCATATAGTTATATACTATGATTATATCTTATAGTTATATCCAATTTGGTTATATCTTATGGGTACATCCTATAGTTATATACTATGGTTATATCATATAGTTATATACTATGATTAGATCCTATATTACATCCTATAGTTATATATTATGGTTATATCATATAGTTATATACTATGATTATATCTTATAGTTATATCCAATTAGGTTATATCTTATGGTTATATTTTATAGTTATATACTATAGTTTAATCATATATTATATTTTATAGTTATATACTATTGTTATATCCTATAGTTATATTATATAATTATAGACTATGGTTATATCATATCATTATATCCTATAGTTGTATACTATGGTTATATTCCTTTATTACATCCTATAGTTATATACTATGGTTATATCATATAGTTATATACTATGGTTATATCCTATATTACATCCTATAGTTATAAAAACCGACCCAATCCGAAAACCCAACCCGTCCCGAAAGGACCCAAACCCGACCCGAACGCAAATCCGAGCTCTCGGGTCCCCTTTATTTTGTATATTTTATTTCATTTATATTAAATATTTTAATATACTTTATTAAATAATAATATAATACTAATTATATTATTATAATTATTTTATTAAAGTTAAAAATCATAAAAAAAGGGCATGTTCGACCCGCCGGGTCAAACCCGACATGTCCCGAACTCGAACCCGACCCGCCCGACCGAGTTGACAGGTCTAGTAGGAAGGCTTCATTTTTTGGTCCCAAACTACAATACATAAAGTATAGTTATACTATGGCAAACGATGTCCGTTTTGGACGAGTTTTATATGTACGGACTCGTATTGAAATTCTATACATGATTATGGAAAAATAAGTATACTTTATGTATTATAGTTAAGTATTACAAAATATATTACTTAAATACTATAGTTTCTAAAGTTTTTATTTTCGTTTTTTGGCTTTTGGAGGGGAAAACGATATCCGTTTTGGATGAATTTTACATATATGGATTTGTATTAAAATTTTCTACAAAATTATAGTAGAAAATTATAAAAAATATCAATTTTTTTCACTACAATGCGCTATATGCCAGACACCAAATTGTAAAAAAAATGGGTAGGAAGGCTTTGTTTTTTAGGCTTTTGGAGGGGCAAACGATGTCCGTTTTGGACGCACTTTTTATGTACGGACTCGTATTGAAATTCTTTACATTATTATGGGAAAAAAGTTGCATTTAAATATATATTTTTTTAGTATGGTGCGCTTAATATAAGCGCACCAGATAAACTTGTTAAAAAATATATTTTAGACCTATGCGCCTATTGTAGGCGCATAGGCTGATGCGCTTAATATAAGCGCACAACTACAGTATATATGCCCCTCATTATACTTTTTAAATCCCCATTCTGCCCCTATGCGCTTAATGTAAGCGCACAGAAGGCGTGCGCTTACATTAAGTGCACCATTTCGTGTGTATTTAGACATTCAAACGTGTGTATATAGGTTTTCCGTATATATATGCAAATTATAATCAAACAACACGCTTTGAATTCATATGTACAAACTTTAGCTAGCTATAGATCGAATTGTATCAGCATGTATTAAATTCGATTTGAATTGTATCACTATGTATTAAGTTTGATTTAAATTGTATCATTGTGTGTTTCTCTATTGTTTTTTTTTTGTTTTTTTGATACAAGGAAAACATTAGGGCTCACATAAACAGATGGTTGTCCTAAATCATCCGAATGGATGATTTTTACAAGCTGAGCTCCAAAAGAATGAAAAGTAGAGTTCAGCTGTAAGAACTCATATTTGTCCCCAGTAATAGAAGGAGTATTGTTGGTAGTGGGACATAGAAGACGTTGAAATTGTTGGATTGCATGTGGCGGAATAGGATGTATTGCTAAGAAGTCAACTGCACGGTTGGCTTCACGAAAGCAGTGAAACATCTGCAAAGAAGGAAATGAAGACAGAAGGCCCCAAATATCCGTAATAATAGAATGTATTTCCCATAGAATTTTCCATGAGCGTCGGATGGGATTAATGACAACCAAATTATCACCTTCGATAATTAGTTGTGTAATATTATGTCTAATAGCATATTGGATGCCAAATAAGGTTGCTAAAGCTTCGGTACGCAGAATGGATGTTGCCGGAATTTCTTTCCGACTAAAAAATAGTGTTTTCGCATTGTGGTCTCGTAGAATGTAGCCAATATGTGATTTGTTGTCTGCCTTCTTTGATCCGTCGAAATTTAGTTTGATCCATGTTTGTGGAGGTTTCTTCCAGATGCGATGTGTGGTTAATGCATGGTTCCGTCTAATGGTTGCTGGTTTGACAGATGTATTAGATATTGTCCAATCTTGGTAGGAAATCCAGGCGTCTTCTGATGGGATAAAGTTCTGGAAGTTACTAGAATGACGGAAGATAAGATTATTCTGATGGTTCTAAATACTCCACCTGAGAAATAGTAAAGGGGCATTGATAGCTCCATGATCCCCTCGATGACGGCAAAGGACGAAGAGACTGATCAAAGGCCTCCAAGGAAGAGGCTCAAGCAAAGGGTGAAGTCTTGTGCAAGTTCGGAATAGTTATTGTCTATTTGGTTATGGACAGTCTTCGGTACAACGGCCATAACTATGGCTAGAAAATTGATCTCGTGATGATTCAAGATGCGTTGGAAAGCTGATTAAAAGATCTACAACTTCATAGTTTACGTCGAATCAAGATTCCAACAAGAAGATGGTCAAAACCGCCGTTTTTGAAGACTCCAGAAATTTGCCTACGGCAAATGGCGGCGACCGCCGCCAACCTTACGGCGACTGCCGTTTTAGACTCCGCAAGAAAGTTGCCTACGGCAAATGGCAGCGACCTCCGTTTAATTACGGTGACCGCCGCTTTTCCCACTTTCGGTCCGCACCAGCGAATTCAATCTTGGTCGTTTTGCTGAACATTTATTATTATTATTTTATGTTATTTCTTTTGGCACTATTTAAGACTTGAAACCATAGTTTGTATTCTTTTACGTTGAATTGAGTAGTAAAGTTGAGTACGCTCCTTCCCTTGAATTCTAACGTCAACTCTCGATCCCCAGATCGTTTATCCCGTAGCTCGTCGCTTCGAGCAATTGTCGATCATCACGTGGATCCCTTTCGTTCATCACGTTGAACGAGTTGGAAGGCTAACTCTTTAGCCCTAGGAAAGCCATCACGTTGGCTACAGAAGAGAAGAATCGAATCCAAGCTTGAGGAATCCAAGATCCTGCGTTGCAGACAACACTTCAGTTGATCCTTCGCATCAGGCATGGTTAGTATTTGACTGTCGAAAATACTCAAAATTGTATTGAAAATCTGAGATGGCTTGTAAGGAGAAAGGGGATTGGAGTTTTGCTTCAAAGTTAGATATCATTAATTGAGTAAAGGGACATGTGAAGAATAGATGATTAAGATCCTCATTTGTAGTCCGACAAAGTTGACATGTTGAGTAAACCGAGTTATAGTGACGATTTAAACGCTCTGTTGTAGGAAGTCCATCACGAATCGCTTTCCAAACAAATGTTTTAAATTTAGGCGGAATATTTAATTTCCACAACCAAGAGTAAGGTTGTGGTCTACTGTTAAAGAAAGCATTGTGGTTGAGCTGATACGTGGAGGAGACACTGAAGGAACCATCAGTATTAAGTCTCCATATAAGACGGTCTTCCATAGGTGTGGCTGGGATGTGGATGTTGAGTATTTGGGTAATGATGTGAGGAGGTAGTAGAGCTTGGAGACGATGTACATCCCATTGACGGGACTGGGTAATAAATTCAGATACCGTGATATCTGGTGGAGTGTTGTTATGAAAGTATGGAAAGGGATCACAGTGTGGAATCCAAGAGTCGGACCAGAATTTAATATTATGCCCATTTCCGAGCTCCCAACCAATCCCTTGTTTGAAATCATTACGGAGGTGGAGCAAACGTGAAAATTGCCAAGATTGCTTTCTCTTGTGGCGGTAAGAGAAAAGATTATTAGATGTAAGATATTTTTCAGTAATAATGCGGACCCATAAATTATTAGGTTCAGTCAGAATTTTCCACAGTAACTTCATCTGGAAGGACCTATTTGTTTCATGAGTAGTATGGATGCCAAGTCCGCCTTCCGTTTTTTATTGGAAAATGGAGCTCCACGAAATAAGTGGTCGGTAATTGGGATGATATTTGTTCCAGAAAAAATCTTTAATAATCTTATCTATTTCGTCGCAAATGGATTTCGGGAGTAAGAAACTCTGCATCAGGTAGTTAACTTTAGAACATAAATTTGATTGTATAAGGACAAGCCGACATGCCTGGGATAAAGAGTTAGCTTTCCATTTGGATAACAGTTTCTTAAGGCTCTGTACATAGTCAGCAAATATGTCATTTTTAACACGACCTCTGACAATGGGAATGCCAAGATATTTTTCCATAGATTTGGTTACAGGAAGGTTAAGTATGGTTGCGAGAGAGGATGTGTGTTGAGTGGTGATATTGGATGATGTTTGTATGGAGCTTTTATGAAAATTAATGGATAAGCCAGAGATACGGCTGAAGGTGTTGAGGATATGTTGAATGTGATGCATATTTTCTAGATTTGCATCAACAAAAATAAAAGTGTCATCAGCGAAGGTAAGAAACGGGATGCAGGTTCCATGCCGAGTTAATTGGATTCCAACTTTCCGACGTGGTTGTTGAACTTCACGGGCTAGGGTACGTGAGAGATATTCCATTGCGATAATAAAAATAAATGGAGCAATAGGGTCACCTTGACGGATCCTGCATTTTGGTTTGAAAACTGGTCCAGGCTCATTGTTAACCAGAACCGAGAAAGAAGTTGAGGTGATGCGAGTCATAAGTTTGGTCACCCATATAGGCGAAAAGCCAAGTTTGAGGAGAATGGCTTCAATGAATTTCCAATTGAGTTTGTCATATGTTGTTTCCATATCTGGTTTGAGAGCCATCCAACCTTTTGTACCTTTCTTTTTTGTATGGAAGGAATGAAAAATTTCATGTGCTATAAGAATATTGTCTTGAATTGAACGTCCTTCCACAAATGCTCCTTGGAAGGAGCTAATGAGTTTTGGTAGCATTAGTTTTAATATGTAGGCCATAATTTTAGTGATAACTTTAGTGTGTTTCTCTATTGTTAAATTAGAATACTAGTACGGGTCAACGTTGACATAGCTTTTTTTATACGGATAGCAGTTTTCCAACCGCTATCTAAGCATTTGTGTTATAAACGAGTTATAGCGCTATATTGAGGGCGCTATAAGAAAATACACGCATAACGCTTTTCTACCGAAAAGCACTATGTTTTTTTTAAAATCTCAAAACTCTTAGCGCGCTATATGTATAATATTAACTCTTAGTACTTTCTATAAAAAAAACGCTATGAGTGTTAACTTGAAATCTCAACATTTTTCTCAAAAAAAGCGTTATAATCTGTTCATTATTTTTTTCTGTATTTTCTCTGCTTCCACCTGCTCCTACAACGGCTAGCTACTTGCAAATTTACAATAATAAAATTCCATAAGAATCAAACAACCCCATAATCTCAAAATCCAATTTCATATCCATAATAATGAAAATTCAATAAGAAAATGGTGCATAATTCATATGATCGAACTTATATATCCCCCAAAATTAGAATTTAATATACACATGTTCTATACAACAACAAACATCATGTTAGCTAAGTACTTAGCCTAGTCTCCCTAACAAAATGAAGCACCATATACACAAATGCAGTACTTATTCATAACTAGTGTAATTCTCGTGCCAAGCACGGGTTTTTATGTCATATATACTAAATCAAAAATATTAATAATTATTAAAAAAATAGATCTAGATGATATTGATATTAAAATCAATTTCAGATCAGTAATTTCGTATCTCAATCATCCATATAATTGGAAAATTTAAGATTTGTATATAATTAGGAAATTTGGGATTTGTATATAATTAGAAAATTTTGAATTTGTAATCTTTGTGATTAACTTGTAATCTTTGTGCCTGAATTGTATTTAAATTAGGAAAAAATGAGTGAAAAGTTTAGGACAATAATCTTTAATTTATAATTAGTTTTTATAAAAAAATTGAAAAGTCAGAAAATAACATTTTGCGGTTTTAATGAGGGAGTGCCATGTGGCGGTTTTAATGAGTGGATGTCATGTGGTGTAATTAGGTTCTAGTTTAGTAGATATATAGTAGATTAGGACATTTTGGATTTGTATATAATTATGAAAAAATTTATTTGTAATCTTTGTGCTTGATTTGTATTTAAATTAGGAAAAAAGGAGTGATAAGTTTAGGATAATAATCTTTAATTTATAATTAGATTTATTTAAAAAAATTGAAAAAAGCAGAAAATGACATGTGACGGTTTTAATGATGGAGTGCCATGTGGCGGTTTTAATGAGGGAGTGTCATGTGGCGTAATTAGATTCTAGTTTATTAGATATATATAGTAGATTGTCTCAAATACGTAGATTACTTAAAAATATCATATCCGGATAACAAATACTCGATCAAGAATATCAATAAATAAAAGTAATTGTTACTTTGTTTAGAGAATTGGATATCACCATATCCAAGCCTAGTGATCCAACTACTTTGTTTAGAGAATATCAAAAAAATAAATTTAATTGTTACGATTTAGTCCACCTCTTTATCAAGAATCTAATTTTATTTTGAAAGTAAATAAGCTAAAAGCAAATTGAACAAATTCTTATCTATAAATAAAATTAAAATCACATAGAGTCATAATATTTTGATAATATAACTAATATATATTAATCAAGTTTTAAGATTATTTGTAAAAAGAAATTTATCTATTACCTCCAAATTAAATCGTTAAATTATATATGAAATAGATAAATTTTTATATGAAAAGACTAAATGCTATAACTTAGAATCTGATTCATATCCAATAATATGAAGAATTGAATATGATGACGATACGTAGGCGAATTGAATGTGGAGACGTCACGTAAGATTTATGTCTTCCATTTAGTATATATTTAGATATAGATAGATTTGTTTTTTTTTCATTTACCGATAACATATATGATTAGAACTACTCAATAGAAGAATCGGCCTAGTGATAACAATAAATATAGAGGTAGATATTAAATATGTTTCATTTACAAAAAAACGACTTATAATTTGTATACATATCAGGCTTGCCTTGACATCAATTTTAAACATACATATAACTTTACTAATTCTAAACTGCAATCAACGTATATATATAGAGTCCGTTTCACGTGCGAAATATGCTTACCGTGCGAAATGTGAAGCGGTCGCGTTCATTCGAGTTCATAAATAGACACCACATGTTCATTTTCTGAGCGATAATGTTCATTATCTGGGGGGGGTAATATTCAAGGGCACTGTACTGTTAAAAAAAGCGGGGGGATAGTGAATAGTGATGCGGTGACATAATCGTAAATATGGCGATTTTTTTTTCGGTCAACAATTTTTTTATTTTTTATTTATTTATTGTCTCTGATCGTTCTGGAATAGACAATTATTAACGTTCACATATAAGTACTATATGTTCATTGTATGTGCCGTATAAGTTCACATATAACATGATCATGTTCCAATACATGTCTTTGAACATTCAGTGCTTATTTATGAACGTGAATGTACAAATAAATGAACATCTAGTGCTTATTCGTGAACCTTCTATATAGGCTTTTCCAGAATGATCACGAGACGAAAATGAAAAAAAAAAAAAAGTTGTTGACCAAAAAAAAAAAAAAAAACGTACGGCCGAGATTGCTTCGCATTTCGCACGGGAAGCCTATTTCGCATGGGAACCCAAATCTATATATATGCGAATGTTAATTGTATGTGTTTATATTGATGTTAATACAAAGTTATAACAACCTCTTAAATATGGATATTTGTTTTAATGTGTATCATCACCTTATTTATGTTAATCTCATAATGGTTCATTTAAATATTTTGGATTTGCAAACAAAAAAAGATTTGATATTAAGATATTGATAGTTGATACAATTTAATCGGGGTTGTATGTTGAATAAAATGGGTTGATACAATTTTAAAAAAATCATAATTAATTATTAATTAGTTTATTATATGTTTGTTAGATGTTGATAAGATAATTTGTTTAGATATTTGGTGATAAATTAAAATTAAGTTAGCTAAATTATAGAAGCATAAAAGATTAAAAAAGAAAAATTATCATAAAATGACATGTAAGATTTGTGGGGTCAGAATCATTTTAAGAGCTCAAAAAAGGAAAGTTTTAATAGATAATAGATAATAGATTAGCAAGCACATACTAGCCTATCAAACTATTAAGCAACCATTTGCAAATGAGGTTAACCATACCCAAGGAGGCATGAGCTTCAAGTACATATTCATAAATTGCATCTAATCCACTCAACTCTTGAGATGGTTTCTTGCCAGCAAGAGGCATGAGCTTCAATTAGTGACCCTCATGTAGATTGTTTGAAGAGATATCTCTCGTTTCATTTAAGATGGAATAAGCATCTATTTGACTATTTAAAGCCATGAAAGCTTCTCTTATGCTGCAATATATAGCAAAGCTGGGAGGCGCACGTTTGTCAAAACAGTAAAAAATCAACATAACATACATGTTGCTTTATCATTAATCTGGTATCAATCAAAGCAAGACTAACATGAATATACACAAGCAACCCAATAAGGACGAAGGGTATGGTACTCACATTTTCCTTCTCTTTCCCTTGTGTATTTTTTAAAGTAACAAAAAAATGTTTAAACTTTTCATTCACTACACTTTAGCTTACAAAAACATACACAAGCACGCACATCAACTTCATTCAGAAATTCATGCATTTCAAGGATCTTATTTTGCAGTTTTATTATCAAAACACGCACATCTAATCACAATTTTTTTACGTAAGAAACGCTCTCTTACCTTGTTGTTCTTTTTTGCTCTAGTTACTGGCCGGTTGTCAAGTTGTTTCTCTTCCTTTCCTTCATTTTCCTTTTTTTATTTAGTAGGTACTTGTTCAGTTGCATGTCCATCTGTTTTTCCATCATTTTCCTTCATTTTAGCTGCAACTTCTTGCTCTTCCCCCTCCTTTTGTCCAACTTCTTGCCCTTCTCCATTTTTTCCATGTTCTCCAAGTTCTAGCTTGGACATCTCCAAGTTTTTCATCTTTTCCATTCTCTTGATCATTCATAACTTTTGGTTCTACTCTAGCATCTGGTCCAACATATTCAGTTGTAAAGATGTTAAGTGACGGTGGTGGAAAATCACCGAGACATCTCAGTTTTGCCTTTGATGTGGTTGCCTTTTCAATATGTTCCAAGCACTTTAAGATCTCTGATCATCTCGATTAGGGTGTTATGATGCAATCCAAAATCTCTCCCAATCTATAGTCGGATCAATGTCTTCTTCTTCTTCTTTTCGCAGCCACGTCAATGAGACGTCTCATAGTCTTCTTCATTTAAAGTATCATCTCGCCATCTTTAAATTTTGCTGGTATTTGATCAACAAGATCTGCCCACTAGTACAAATTTACCTTGGGATCGCTTTTTTAATGATACGTATAGCGTTTTTTGAAGCGCTATCTAAACGAGTGTGTTAAATAAATATAATAGCGTTAAATAGAAAGTGCTATAAATACCAAATGCATAGCGCTTATTTTAAAAAAAACGCTATAATTTTGTACTTTGTTTTTTCGAATTATCTGGACAAGCATAGCGCTTTTTTTTAAAAAGCGCTATAATTTCATATTTTGTTTTTTTGAATTATCTGGACAAGCATAACACTTTTTTTAAAAAAAAGAACTATAATTCCATATTTTGTTTTTTTTAAATTACACGGACAAGCATAGCGCTATTTCTGAAAAGTGCTATGCTTTTCCCATAATTTTCACATCGCTCAACTAAAAAAAACGCTACAAGTTTTTGTTTTTTTTAAAAAAAAGTCCTTATTTCGACACATCCTAGTATCCAAATATCAAATCCCTATATTGAAAATACAATTTGTATCAACACAAGAAGTCGATCAATCTATGTTACTCACTTTGCCGCTAAATTAAAAATGCACAAATAATTTGACAAGCCAGTTATTCATAGAATTTGACAAGTCAACGTACATATATCTGATCATTTGACCTTATTACTAGTGAATGCAACTATTTTTCATTAGTCTAATACTAAACCAAGTTATATATACACAAGTCTTATTATACAAAATCACCAAGAAAACATATTTCTCGCAGAAGGAAATTGTTTTGTAAATAATGAACTTTTTTACATAGTTAAGCCTCACATAAGGAAATTCAAACCTTCATTAATATGAAGCTTCCAATAATGTAATAATATGAACGAATCATGCATTGAGTTTTACTTGATCTTTATACAGGGGGAAGGGGAAGAGAATTTGCCTATGTAGACAAATTATTTCACCATGAGAGTCCTCTCTAATCAATAACAAAAAGAATATGTACATGGTATTTGTTTTATATACACAAACAACATAAGCACGGGCCGACAATTGGTGGTGAGCTGCTAAATAAGCTTCAGTCCATGCATTTTCATGTATGTCTGGTGCAAATCTCCCAATACCATAGTCACAAATTGCAGTTTCAAAGAAGCTCGTAGATTGTTATCCGATTCTTACTCTATCACCAAATATGCAAAGCAAGTTTTTGCATAGATTGTGAAGTGTTTTTTGCATTTCGAAAATAAGGCATAGTGGTTAGTGTATTCAGGAAACCATATCATGTAAGTAGAGACATGAAAAGTGTTGTTGTTAAGACAATATTATTATACAGTGGCTTTTGTTTGAGAATATGCATAAGAAATATGAAAGTAAATATAAACTATTTAAAGTGGCTCATGTACTTGGTATGAAACAATGAGATATACATATAAGGTAAAAGAAAATAATAATTGATGTCATTGTTATGTACAAGTGAAATTAATGAATAGATGATCCATTGATACCAGCATATATTATGCAGAAGCAAGTACACAATCACCTTGTTTAACTAGCCACCCATTCATTGACTCATGAATATGCAAAAGAAAATCCAAGTGGTATAGAGCAACATAAAGCTGAATACCAGGCGGAAGAGTTGCAACAATATATCTATATGCCACAAACATGGAATATGAGAAAATACTTCGTTGCAGTGCATATTCCACTTGCTAAACTATCAAGTAATTAAACCAAATTAATATACTAAACTTGATTAAGGATAAAAAAGGAGCTTAACTAATTGTAAAATGGGGAAATGACAACTATGGGTCAGTAACTGTGTGAAGTATGGTATATATTAGACACAAAATATTACAATAGGCAGTATTGTAAATATTAGACACAAAACTAACTTAGATGTTCAAGAGAAAAGGTGAAATTTAAGACTACATAATTTCCAGAGAAGCAAAGAATATGTTCAAGTGAATAACAACATTAGAAAGAGAGATCTAATGGTATGCAGTAGTATCATCTAAACCAATCAAGCATTGGCACATTGACTTTCAAACAACGTATATTAGTTTTAAATTAATGAAGCTACTTGAGAACAATGAAGAATTACCAAGTTGATTAGGTTCCTAACTACTCTCTCCTATTTACTTATAATAGTTCAGCACAATTACATCATGATAAAGTACACCTGCTTTGTCTCTTCCGAATTTTGCTAACTAAGACAATGCAATAATTCATTTTAATAAATCCAAATTAGATGTGGTTTTACCATGATAAAGTACACATGCTCTTTGTGAATGGCACGTTTGATGAACTCTTCTGAAATCGTCATCGTTTTCCCTAAGAAGGACTTGTGGTAGAGTAAGAAGCTTTTTAGTTGAGTAAGCTTCTCCAAATGTAAGAACATGGGGCATAAGATGAAACTACAGTTTAGAAATGGAACAAAAAAACAAGACTAATACCTTTTATTGATTCCCACGTCTTCAATTAGAGCCCCAACTCCTGAAATTAAAAGAAAAGCAAGAGCAATGGTTCTAAAAGTGTGCCACAACTGTTCTTTAAAATGCCCTCCTTCAGCAGCTACCATATGGATATGGGCACTAGCAGTTCCGAGCACTCCATCCTTTGTCACCTTCCCCACATTCTGGAAGGCAGAAAGACCAGCTAAATTTTCCCCAGCTGCTGTGTGAGTAGCACTGTAAATTCTTGCATGACACCACAATCATTCCTTCATGCATCTAGGAAGAGAGATTTAGAAAGGTACAAACAGAAATGCAATGTATGAGAAAACTACTTCCCAGTTTACAAACCAAATACATGAAATATAGCAAGTGTGTATTTTGAATTTTCACACACTCAAGATGTATCTGGTAGAAGAGAAGTCAAAAGGCTAAAAAAGGGGACACAAACATTCAGATTTCCATATAAGAAAACCAGTATATCCTTCACATTGAAATCCCTCATAAATAACACAACACTAGTCCAACTGAAACGAGACAACCATATGGGCAAGTTTTCACTAATACACAGAAATTATAGAAATATGGATATGTAACTTGACATAAAGTAAAAAGCATGTAAGATTGAGATAATATATGCAAGAACTACCAATTACACTAAGAAAATAAGATACTAAATGGAACTGTGTATCTTCATGTTGAAATCCTACATTCGAGAATAAATACAGGTGCAACAGCCTAGGAAGCATCCTAGTTTGCATCTTACGGTCTATAGATGATATTACAGTGCAAATTTCAAAACAATAAAGTAATATTGCAATTGTTATATTCAATTTGACAAAAATGCTAGGAAAGGGAAGACTAGAATGAAATACAAAAATCTCCAGTGATGAAATTGTATACTATCTACAAAATGAATGTTATAATTACCGATAGAAAGGTTGTCCAATCAATCAATTTGTTTGCAAAAACTGTAGGCTAGAATGGAGTGAAGGATGAGACTCGAAAAGACGTGGTAGAACTCTGCATCAAGTTGGAAAAAACCAAACATATTATTAACATACACATAATTCAGAAGGAAATATATCTTGTCACCCGGGATCAAATTGGAAGAGCATAATCAATCAAAACCTTGGAGATTTGAAAAGCTAAGATGGCAATCCACACTGCGATAACAACACCAACTTCTTTCCAATGTACATTTGTAGAAAGTTGCACCTAGACAGACAGATTCAATCAGCAAAACCATCACAAACGCTGGCAAGTGTGCAACTATGTATGAGAGGGTAATTAATCAAGTAATTTTACCCCTGGTTCGCTCCACAACAAAGGCTCGTATTCAGCTTCATCACTCCCAGCTGATACGATAAGCAAGGCAAAATGATATGTAGTGGTGTGCATTACTGAATATAGGAGGATATGCAAAAAACAAGGGAAAATTGTAGCTGATTAGAAATCAAAGGAGCAGTACCTATTAGAAATGGTGTTACGAACATCTCTAAGAGGAGCACGCAGTCCACTGGCACGAGAGCCAAATGAGTTGAACTGACTCAACATTCACCACTATTCCGAACAACAAATCTGATACAACATTTTCAATACAAATCACAAATCCAGTAATTGAATTTTGAGATAAACGTTATAGGAATGTAACATGTTTTAATACAACATTTTTCATGATAAAATCACCTGCAAATTACATTCAGTAATCCATGGTTGAAGTCTTGGAGATGCTTGAGAAGACCTGCAAGCACCAAAATTCCTTCCTAATGAATGAATCTGAATGAAAGGGGAAAAAAACTACACATTGCCCTAATGGAGGGTGTTTCGACTGTCGAATTATATATAGAAAACCCCTTTCGGAGCTTCTGGATAGCACCAAACATCTTTCTCCTTGAATTTAACAATCCGGAACACGCAAATAGCTCGTTCAATCTGGATATACACTCAATTCGAATTTATGTTTGTTCTCGAAACAAAAATTGATATATTATGTGCTTTAAATCATACTCAGAAAATCACAATCCACAAAAACCCTAATTTTCACAAAACAGAGTAAACCTAATCGAATTCTACACTTGGAAAAATGAATTGAAGATGAAACCCAAGAGTTACAGCAAAGAAAAACCTAACCAGAGGAAGGAGGAAGAATGAGAAATGAAGCATACATGAAGTTTGCCACGGAGTTCACGATCTGAGCGAAGTTTGACGTCAATACGCTCGTCGAGGCTGAGTCTAATGAGATCAAGAGGCTCCTTCACTGTGTTGTCCTCTTCCATCGCCATGGGAACAACAACAACTATTACGCCTCCACCAGTATCTCGAAGAATCAAATCCACAAGACGAATTAATACAGCCGGCGAAGACACCACTGAGAGAGAGCCGTCGTAGGAGACCACGGTTGATAAGGCAATGGACGCCGCCGGGAGAGACAAGTCGAAAGAGTGAGGGCACATAGAGGAGGAGGTGCTAGGGCGCGGGACATAGAGATAGAAAGGATTTGCGCCCTCAATTTTTATTGAGCTAATAAGGAAAAAAGAGCTAAGAGTAGTCAAAAAAACATAGCACTTTTTAGTAAAACTCTTAACAAAATTATTAATATTTAAAAAAAAATAGAATAATTTATAGTGTTTTTTTTTTATAAAAAAGCGTTAAGAGTGTTTTAAAACTCTTAGCATTTTTTTTCTCAAAAAAGCACTAAGAAATTGAAAATTCTAAATTAAAAAAAAAATTAATATGTCTTAGCGATTTTTGAAAAAACCGCTAAGTGTTTTTCTTTTTTGTTACGCTTTTTAATAGGGCGTAATAGCAAGGATACCAGATTTTTGTTATCAACTTGCAAAAAATCCATATTTTAAAAAGTATTGCAAAAGTACCAACTTTTTGTGGTATTTTTGCTATTGTTGATGGTAGAATTTAACTTTTCTTTTCAATTGAATATCCTTAAAAGTTGACTAATATTTTCTCCAAAAAAGATAAAAAAAATCTGTAATCTCTCCTTAATCACTTTCTCCCTCCCGGTGGTAGCCCCATCACATCAACCTTCAAGTATGTCTTCCTTGAATTGTGTCTTAATTAAAATTGGCGGGCAAGTTTCTCTCCAAAAGAAAATTATTCATCTCCTTCAACCCTTAACCCCTCCAGCGTAGCTCACCTGACAAAAATCCCTGAATATTCCTGGAGAACTTCAAAGCAGCCTGACTCTAGCACTTACTCCACGTGAGATATTTCACACTTGATATTTCACACCTGACGCCCTCCATTAAAGCTTGAATGGGTAAGTAAACTCTCCTGAAAAACAATCAATTTTTCCCCTCTGTATACGTGAAGTTCAAAAACCTTTTTTATTTGTAGGTACGAAAGTAGTGTATGTGAAGTTCATCAGTGGTGGAGAATGAAAACAATAAGGAAAAAGGTGGTTGTATGAGGGTGATAGAACAATGAAAGTCATGTTGTTGTCCCCTGACATGAACTTGGCTACACTGCGCAACAAATGGACTGAGAAGAATCCATTTGATGAAGAGAATTTATTTGTGCAATACGTTTATCAAAATAAACCAGAACTTCCACCGATCGTTATAAATGATGACGACGATCTTGATGCGTTCAAGTTCTTGAACAACTGTGGAGAAAATTCATCAGAGTGGAATATTGAGTTGTATACCAACCTTTTAAAGAAGGAAGATATTCGAAGTGAAAGGGCTGAACATCGTACTCTTCCTTCTCCAACAGCTCCACCACCAACTCAAAGCCACGACAATAGAGACTTTTTCAGGTCATTTTTTGAAAAAGACAGAGACACTGACGTCAGGTCAGTTGATGAAATTATTGAAGCTGACAACAAAGCAGAGTTAAGGAGATTAAAAAGGGATGAAGTGAGGGGGAAAGACAAGAGAAAGTGTCCCACGATACTGGAAGACATTATATCATTGAGCAGCGATGATGAGGACATTGAAGCTGCTACATCAAGAAACAAAGGAAAGGAGAAAATGACTGATTATGCCAATAGTGGAGATTCTTTGGAGGATGAAATAGGAGATGGTTTTGATTACGGGGGCTGTTATCAATCAGGTGATGATGATCGTGTTGATGGTGGTGATGGTTTAGGGTATGCTTCAGGTGATGCTTCAGGTGGTGATGTAAATACTGTTGGTCTAGATGATGTGTGAGAGGAAATAAATGGAAATGAGGGAACACACAATGAGGAGCAAATAGAGGAGGACCAAGAAGAAGAGATTGATGTTGATGAAGACATGCTTAGAGAGATTGAAAAGAGGTACTATCCAGCGGAGAGGGACATGCAACGCATGTTAGTTGAAGATGAGGAAACAAGTGAAAACAAGTCCTCATATCCAACAATGAAGGTTGGTCAGATCTTCAATTCTAAGGAATAGTTCAAAGCTGCACTCTTTTCCCTGGCAATGGAAAATTTCTATGAGATGCGTGTGAAGAGGTCCGATAAGTCCAATTATGATGTTGAGTGTGTTGACGACAAATGCACCTTCATTTGTCGTGGCTCATTGTATCAAAAAACGTCCTTGTTTATGGTGCGACAATATGTTGTGGATCATACCTGTGGCATGAGAGTAAACCACAATCATCACAAAGGAGCAACTTCTCGGTTGATTGCCGAGAAAGTACTTCACAAGTATGTTTTTCTTGCATTTGAACAGTTTTTGTTATCAAAGGCCAATATGAATGCATTTATAGATTCACTTCGTGACATCTCAGGTTTTTAAACGGCCGTAAAGGCCTCGGTGCTTCAGAAATTCAGGATTTCATGTTAGAGCATGGGATAAGGACAAGCTACTACAAAGCCAATCGAGCGCGACTCTTGGCCCAGGACATGGCACATGGTACAGTTGAGGATAGCTACAAGGCAATGTACTCTTACATGCACATGTTAGAGAAATCTAATCCGGGAACATACACGAGAATAGTCAGAGATGCTGACCAACGCTTCAAGTATGTCTTCTGGACTTTAGGTCCATGGATAAGGGCAGCGCCACATATGAAAAAGGTCAGTCTTCAGTCTCATTGTTGTCACATTCAGGACGTATAGTTACTTTGTCAGGTCAAACGCCTATATGACTGCATGTGTGACAAACAGAACAAGAATCATAAGTCGGTCCATATAATGTTGTTTTCAAAGCTTAACATCCTATTGTCAGGGCAACGTATGAGAACATAGTTTTGCGTGTGTAGGTAATATCAGTTGACGACACTCACCTGACAGCCATGTTCAAGGAGATACTTCTCCTGGCTACGGCACAAGATGGAAACGGCCAAATATATCCACTTGTTGTTGCCGTTGTTAACAGTGAGAACGATGATGCATGGTCATTTTTCTTCAGTGAATTGAGGGTTGTTGTTCCTGATCATCCTGAGTTGTATTTCGTGTCTGACCGTCATGTTAGCATTGGGAAGGGTCTGAGAAATAGCTATCATTTCGCCAAGCATGGATATTGCATAAATCACATATACCAAAACTTCAAGAGGAAGTTTGGCAGGCAAGACCTCTTCGACATATTCAAAAAAGCTGCTCAGGCTTACACAGTAGCTGAGTTCAATCATCAGTTTGCTCAAATAACAGCTGCATCTCCAAAGATTGATCAATATCTAAAAGAAGCTGGAGTTAAAAACTGGGCGAGGGCGCATTTTCATGGGAACAAGTTTAACATCATGACAAGCAACAACGCCGAGTGTCTTAATGGCCTGTGGAAAACACAGCGTCAGTGGCCTATTCTTGCTCTGTTTGATGCGATTCTTGAGACCATTTCTAAATGGTTTTGTGAAAGAAGGGAAACGGCTTCAAAATGGGACCAATATTTGTCACCCTCTGTGTACACGCTGGTAGAAGTGAACTACAGAAGGTCAGCTAAGATGAGTGTTCGAAGACTTAGCCAGTTTGAAGCAGAGGTCATGTAAGGAACTATCAGATACTCGGTGAACCTTAATGCTCGTACATGTGATTGTAACATGTTCCAGATTGATAAAGTTTCATGTGCTCATGTCATAGCGGTTCCAAGTGATAGAAGTCTACAAGGAAACTGTGCATCTTGTTCCTCCCACAGGCCGATGGTCAGTTCTTGAAGCTGTGTCATCCATCAGATGCTATGCACCAAAAGTAAAACGTCCTCCTGGAAGGCCACGTATTAACCGATACAGGGCGATGTGGAAGAGGAACTATTCTAGGAAGAGGCGGTGTTCTTATTACGGTAACCAAGGCCACAACAAGCAGTACGGTAGGAGGAGAAGGACTGACAAAGGATTATAGAAAGAGAATGGGTTAGTGTTTTTTTGTTTAGAATTGTCACCATGTTGGTGTTTTTTGGGCGTTTATGCTGGTAAATGTGGTCGCGTAAATATTGAGTCTGTTGTTGTTGGGTGCTTGAAAAGATGTATGGTTTAAGTCTCTATAGTCTTAAACCACACCTCTTTTTGTGGGGGTTCCCCTTTTGGCTGGGATATAAACTTGATAAATTCAATCTTTGCTTAAGAGTTGATTACTTCTTATCTTTGTAAAACTCACAAGAACAAACTGTAAAACTCTAGGACACCCTGTAAAACAACATATATGTCCTGACATGATCATTTGCGTGACGAAAACCTAATACATAAACACGACCTGTAACTGTAAAACTCCAGGACGCCCTGTAAAACTACGTATATGTACTAACATGATCATCTTCACGAAGAACATATCACTGTAAAAGTAAAACACGACCTGTAAACCTTCAATACGTCCTGACAACCTATATCTAAAAACTTAATACATAAACACAATCATCTGCGAAACCATTTGAGTTAATAGGATTTGAACCTTAGTCTATAAACTTAATACATAAACACAATCATCTGCGAAGTCTATAATTCTTCATATGAACCCTAGAATGTTTTGAATCATGTTTTTAAAACACAATCATCTACGGTTTGTCTAGACATTGTGCTCATGTTCTCTGCAAACGTTGTATTTGTCCTGAAAACGCTTGCATATGATCAAAAATCATAAACGCATCCCCACACATACTCAGAGATTACATTGTTATGAAAACATTATCCAGAGATTACATTGTTCAACTTTACAAAAACGTGCCATTGGCAAGGCATTCCCACACACAAAACAAAAAAACTAGCATCGCAAAGTTCATACAAAAGGAGGGAAGATTAAAAACACACCCATTAAGCTAGATAGCGTGCCATCAGATCTCCCCTTAAGAACTCAGCATGCTCCAACACCCTTTTTATGTTGATTTCATTGAAGACGGTGTCCCATTCAATCTGCCAAAAAAACAAAGCATCTTAGGCACATCACTTGCACATAGGAAGAAAATATACAAGAAAACCCTTACCAGTCTGAACCTAAGCTTTATCCGGCTCAGTTCTTCTTCGGTCTGAGCACCTGCTGGATTCAACGCAGCAAGCTCCCGCCTCAGGCGGACCAAATCCTTAATCAAAGCATCCAACTCCAAATCTCTCGCGACAATGTCGCGAGAGTAGCTCTCAAATACGACCTCGCTCATCATCTGCCCTCCAAGATGATCCACAACATCCCGTACAGCTTGCAGAAGGTCATATACATCAGCGTACACGCCAGTGACAAATTGATGTTCTGCGGCAATGGCTTCAGAATATAGAGTTTGTAGAGAAGATTTGGGAAAGTGGGAGTATTTGAAGAACCAAGAGAGGGTGGGAGTATTTGAAGAACCTTGGTAGAGAGCGTGGGAGTATTTGAAGATCCTTGGTAGAGAACCTTGGTAGAGAGTAAGGGTCTTTCAGGGAAATATAAGAGGGGTCAAATCGGATATGCATTGGAAAGGAACTCACTTATTTCAATATAACCTGACAAGCCTGAATACGTACTGTAAAAAGCTAAATATGGCCTGAGAAACTAGAATAAGGAAAAAACTATATATGTTGTTATTGCTCTGACTTCAATTAACAGGACGCGAGTGAGACAAACTATAAGCCTTGAAAAACTTTATATCTTAGAAACAGAACAAGCATTAAAAGTCAGTCCGTATATGGTTGTTTGCAAATCCTATAACTACGTTGTCAGGGCAAATTATGAGTATGTAGAGAAGCAAGAGAGGGCGTGGGAGTATTTGAAGAACTTTGCTAGAGAGCCTGGGAGTATTTTAAGAACCTTGGTAGAGAGCCTTGGAGTATTTTAAGAACCTTGGTAGAGAGTAAGGGTCTTTCAGGGAAAATTAAGAGGGGTCAAATCGGATATGCATTGGAAAGGAACTCACTTATTTCAATATAACCTGACAAACCTGAATACGTACTATAAAAAGCTAAATATGGCCTGAGAAACTAGAATAAGGAAAAAACTATATATGTTGTTATTGCTCTGACTTCAATTAACAGGGTGTGAGTGAGACAAACTATAAGCCCTGAAAAACTTTATATCTTAGAAACAGAACAAGCATTAAAAGTCAGTCCGTATATGGTTGTTTGCAAAGCCTATAACTACGTTGTCAGGGCAAATTATGAGTCTGTAGAGAAGCAAGAGAGAGCGTGGGAGTATTTGAAGAACTTTGCTAGAGAGCCTGGGAGTATTTTAAGAACCTTGGTAGAGAGCCTTGGAGTATTTTAAGAACCTTGGTAGAGAGTAAGGTTCTTTTAGGGAAAATTAAGAGGGGTCAAATCGGATATGCATTGGAAAGGAACTCACTTATTTCAATATAACCTGACAAACCTGAATACGTACTGTAAAAAGCTAAATATGGCCTGAGAAACTGGAATAAGGAAAAAACTATATATGTTGTTATTGCTCTGACTTTAATTAACAGGGCGCGAGTGAGACAAACTATAAGCCCTGAAAAACTTTATATCTTAGAAACAAAACAAGCATTAAAAGTCAGTTCGTATATGGTTGTTTGCAAAGCATATAACTACGTTGTCAGGGCAAATTATGAGTCTGTAGAGAAGCAAGAGAGAGTGTGGGAGTATTTGAAGAACTTTGCTAGAGAGCCTAGGAGTATTTTAAGAACCTTGGTAGAGAGCTTGGGAGTATTTTTAAGAAACTTTTTCGGGACACATCTTCTAATATATCAGAGCAATAACAACATATATGCGGAACAAACCACCCTAACATAAAAAAATCGAATTTGTAAATACTTATTACTTCATACACTTAATTGAAGTCAGAGAAATAAAAACATATCTCCTAATCGCCGATGGTGGGGGATAATTCCCCATCCCAATATACCTGCAGGAATACCTTAATGAACGAGTCAGTCATGTTGCGAAACAGTTTTTGGAGTTTGAGAGAGGAGTTTTAGAGAGATTTGGGACTTTTAGAGTAAGGGAGGATTTGTGAGGGGTTTGCACAAGGCATGAACGATATTTATACACAAAGATGAGTGGGGAGTAGAGTTAATGACATGGTGAAATCAGATATGCATTGGAAAAGAACTCACTTATTTCAATAAAACTGACAAACCTGAATACGTATTGTAAAAGATTTGATATGGCCTGAGAAACTTGAATAATGAAAAAAACTATATATATTGTTAAGAGGGGTCAAATCGGATATGCATTGGAAATGATCACTTTGACGAAGATTTATTCAAAAGCTTGGGTTTTTGTACTTAAAATGACCTGACAAATTTAAGTACGTATTGTAAGACTTCAATATGGCCTGACTTCAGTCAAAATTTTGCAAAGATTTGGTTTTATTCAAGAACTTACCCCGCCATTTTATGGAAGTTTTATGGAAGTTTTAAAACCGTTTTAAAGGCTATTTTTTCGGTTTAAAAACCCTTTAAATGTAGAAAATATTAGGTTGGTTAATGTGGAAGTGTTTAAACCATTTTTTACCATTTTATAGACGGTTTGAAAAAGTGTTTTATTTGTTTCAAATCCGCCCTAACTCCTAATCCTCCTATGGTGTATCCTGCTCTGGCTATGCAAAAGTAAAGTTGAAGAATATTGACTCAAATCTGCATGTAAGAAAACGATTGCTTGAAAAAGCTTTTGTTTATGTACAAAAAACTGATAAAGATGATGACCTGACACACATCATATCAGCGTTGACATTTCATTTCATTTCTCTTTCTTTAATAAAAACAAGTACAAATTCATATTTGCATAGAAGAAAAAGAAAGAACATCGAAGAGGAGAAAGAGGAACACCCTCTTCGAAAAGAGAGGAATCGAGAGTAACATCTTATAGCAAACGAGAGGAAATTATACGATGACAAAAGGCTGGACACAAGGAAACTCATCTACCAATTCAAATTCGTGGAGGAGAGGGCACAAAGCCGGTGAATCATCAACTTGAAGATGTTTCCATGGCCTCCCTGCAACAATACAAACTCGCAAATACACTCAAAATTCGGGAAAACAGTTCTATGGGTGTCCATTATGGAATGTAATATTGAATTTGAATTTTAGGGTTTTGATTTAGGATTTTGGTTATACATTTAGGGTTCTGATTTGAGGCTTTTTCAATTAGGGTATAATTGGGGGTTTTTGAATTTGGTGCAAAATATGATTTTGTACTTGTTGGTACTTCAATTGGGATTTCATTTAGACTTAAACTAAGTTCAAGGACGATTTCACTGATAGTTGATTGGTTTAATTTTGTATTCAACCATAGGCAGGTCAGGATTGCAAATACTTCAAATGGGTGGATGGTCAAGCTTATGATTTTAGAGTCAATGAGACTATTGAAACCGTAAGAGTTGTTGAAGACCACGGGACAACCTCTACGCTTATTTACCCGCATCATTCGACTTCAAGCAATGACATTATGAATATCAAAACAAAAAATTTAGTGTTGAAAGTTGTACTTGGTGTGGTGGTACTTGTGGTGTTAGTTGTTGTGTTGGTTGTCCAAATTGTAACCTTATTGGTTAAAGTATGATAATTAGTCATAAGCATATGTTTAGCAAGACAATGTATTCTGTAGGGTCCGTCATAATGCTATGTACTTGAGGTGGTGGTACTGTCCTCCTTATGTGCATACCTGTAAATTGCTTGAAATGCTTAGGTTTGTGAACTGCAAATGACTTGACAAATCGGGTGTCTCACTTGTAAAACGAGCGTATGACCTGACTTAAGCACCATCTTGTTTGAAAAGCTTAGGTTTACGTATTGAAAATGACCTGACAAATTGGGTTTTTTCATGTAAAACAAGAATATGTCCTGACGTAAGCACCATTTTGCTTGAAAATATCCTGGAAATTGTCATCACAAAACTTTGTTAACATCCTGAAAACACGATCTTCCAAATTCAAATACAACTACCATATGTCTTCCTTGCCGAATGGTTCCCAACAAATTAATGTCTTTAAACACCATCCCAACGACATCTAAAAATACTATGAGCCATTTGATTTCTGTGTCCATCTATGAATTTGTCGGACGCAAGATCCATGTTTGTCATGCCAAGCATCAACAACTCAATGTGCTTCAAGGTGTAGACCCCATAATCTCCTCTGCAAGATGTACAAAAACAGTTAGAATGTATATCAATTGTAGTTTGATAAGGATTAATCATTGCATTAATACACATATACTTACCCGCGCTTGTTCTGCTTAATGTTATCACTACGAGACAGAGACATTGGCTTGTCCAATAATGGTTCACATCTCTTTGCCAGTGGCTCGTACATCTTGACATATCTTTGAACAGTTTGAATGACAGGCTGGATCATCTCGAAAATTTCCTTGTTTGAGTACAGATCCGCATTGCAATCATACACCGTCACACCCTAGTCGCATAGTTCAATTTCTAAGGCAAACCAGTGGGACTCTGTCATGTTGAAGGGTGCATATATGCGTTCCGCATCATCCCATCTCTTGCCATAATCAGCCGGACATGCACCCATCATGTAATTAATCACTGCATCCTCACCTTTGCATGGAAAGTCCTTCTGGAAGCGATTGAACTCAGAGGTGACCAGGGTTTGCCAAAATGTGTCAAGCACAACCACCTTCGAAAACCGCTCCGGATCCTCTGAAATCCTTTGACGATAAAGGAACATCATTTGCTCCAGATGTTGTAAAGGTACAACAATGTTAATGTATCCATTAAAAACGATGTTACAAATGCATAATATTTTGAAAGGATGTATTGGAATATTATCTCACTGACCAACCAGTCCTTTGGGGCAACCAATTTCTCAAAGAACTTCTTATCCAATGCTTGCCCACTCAGTCCAATTCGGGGTTCAATACTGCATGATGGTACATATTCATTTGAATAATAAACAAGGCAATATATCAGTTTGTCAGTTCATAAGGAATCATTTTAGTACATATACAGGCAATATATAAGTTTGTCAGTCCATAAGGAATCATTTTCCGATCATATTAAGTTGAGTAGAATGGTTAAGTCACTAATCTCTCACTTTGTATCCACTTTATCAGGTCTGTCATTCCTTCCACCTTGCTATTTTTGGTAATCTTTTTTGCCAATTTCTGCTCATCCATATTGCGGAAGGGTGATTTTGTCGCCGCAACAAGCTCGCGAGTGCGACACCTCGCTCATCAATCTTGGTCTCCCCTTCCTCGGCACTTTGGACTCTTTGGTCTCCCCTTCATCATCCCCCACGTCATCACAATCAGCCTTTGATACCTTCTCACCTTGTAATTCAGTCTCAGCCTCAACACCTCGCTCATCAGTCTTGGTACCTCCCTCTATAACATCTCTCTTTGATTCCTCCATAACTCATTCATCAACCTTGTTGAGTCCCTCCACATCTCTCTTTGGTTTCTCCACAACTTGGTCATCAACCTTGGTCCCTTCCTCCATATCATCTCCCTTTGCTACCTCCTCGGCATCCACACCTCCGTCATCAATCTTGCTACCTCCCTCCACAACATCTTCCTTTGGTTCCTCCAGAATTCCGTCCTCAACCTTGCTGAGTCCCTCCACAACTACGTCATGCAGACCCTCATCAGACACTGCTTTTGTTGCCACCTCATCTTGTGTTGCCACCACAGTCCCATCATTAACCAACTCCTCATTAACCAACTCCTTGCTGAGCCCCTCCTCATCTTGTGGTGTTGCCTCATTAACCAACTCCTCATTTGCCTCATTTACCCCCTCCTCAGTTGTTAGCCCCCGTAGTATTGATGTCGTCCGGATAAGAACTGACATTGAATATGTTGCATCCCCTTGAAGTTCTTGCTCGTTTACCATTGCAACATCTTCACCCGTATCTTCCTGACAACCTACATTATCTGCAGCATAAGCATATGGGGACGATCCAACCTTCTTCACCTCACATTGTCCACTAGTTAACACAATTGCACCATCATCTTGCTCTCCATCCATCGTCTCCTGAAACGATGATATATGGTCTGAAATAAGCAAATAGTTTTTGAAATGTCCACAAATGGACTGAAATGTGCACAAATTGACTGAAATGTGCATATATGGACTGAACTGTGCATATATGGACTGAACTGTCTCTTGAAACGATGATATATGGTCTGAAATAAGCAAATATTTTTTGAAATGTGCACAAATAGACTGAAGTGTGCATATATGTACTGAACTGTGCATATATAAACTGAAAAGTTGGGCATACCTCATCAGACTCTCCCTCTTTGGACTCATTCTCTACGTCGTCTTCAGACTCTGACTTTTCCTCATCTTCATCTTCATGCTCTGACTCATCACTCTGATCTGCTGACTTCACCTCCCTCATGCTCTTCTGGTGTTGTGTAATGTTGGGTTCATCATCACTTTTAACCTCCCTAGACTCTGGCTCCTGGTGTTCTCTAATGTCTTGATCACTTTCATCACTGGATGAAGAGGCCACTGTTCTAGGAGCTTTGCCTTTTATGAACTTCTTTAACTCAAGGACTTCCTCCCTTAACAGATCATGCTTTTCATTCAGAGTATGCATCGTTTCAAGCAATTCATTCAAATAACACATCAATTGTCTTTGGTCCAATCCCTCAATGTTTCTAGCTTGCCCTCCCTTACCAACTCCATTGTCCTTTTTACCAGCCCTTTTTCTTTTTGGCTTCAGCTGCTTAACAATCTGATCTAAGGATTTGTGTCCTTCCTCCTCCGGGAAGTAACAACTTTCTTCCAAGTCCTCTCCGTCCTCCTCAACAAGGATCTGTTGAGCAGAAAAAATCCCCTCTAGGGCATCAGAAATCAAATCCAAGCTTGGCCTACTCGTTTTAAGCCACCTCACACCTCGGGGCTGCACTACTTTATTCATCTTTTGGGCAAACGTTTTGCCAATATGGGGCACTACCTCATACAACCATATATGAAACAAACAAAATTGGAATTAAACCACAATTATGACCAGAGGCATTAACCTTTCTCACTTTTACATATTCAACTACTAACACATTACCTGAAACACCATCGGAAAACCACTTATGGTGTATCTTGCTCTGGCATTGTCTGAACGTGTAAGTGCAGCCTTAACTGACTCCATTCTTATGTCCAAAGCAGAAGCCAGACTTTGATGGAGGTCAATATATGCACTCCTACCCCATGGGAAATTATTGAAACGATCCAAGTCTTGGGTCAATTTCACATGTAGGGGTCTGACCTTCCTCTTCTTATCACCCCCCAGTACAACACCCTCAAGAATTAACAACAAGGCCATATTAAGCTTGAATACATTTTCCTCCCGATACGATAACTTGGTTAAAAGGTTAGCAATGGTAATACTCCTCACACCAAAAAAATCAAAGACTGCCTTCTTATCCTCCACAGTGTCCTCCTCATCGGGCATCCCACAATTCAGTCTTGTTATTAGCCTAAACTCCTCTATTGAAAACCTACATGGTTGTCCACCAAGATCATACCATGTCTCAAACTGCTTTTTTGTGTCCAGTTGCCTAAACAATACATGGTGAATCAACTGTGCAGACAATTTCAAGTTTTTCATAATTTTTATAATTGGGCCAAAGGGGGCCTGCATAACTGTCTGCCAGTCTGTTCGAGTTAGGGTATTCTCAATACAATTCAGATATTGAAGTCTTGAGTTCTGATTTATCCCACCATAAAACAACTCTTCAGAATGCCACTTGTACATTATCTGTAAAGAATGACATTCACAAATATCTGATTGGTAAGAATGACTTTCATATTCACATAAAAGAAAGAAAGGCACCATCTTACTTTGTCAGGTAAAGATATATGTTTTTCAGGATAAAAAATATTTTGTGAGACTACATTTTTGTTTGTCAGGCCAAATGGAAGTTGTTCAGACAAGTCTTTACCCTAGACTATAACTTACAATTTTGTATCAACATGAATCAGGCTACTATGACATTCTAACACTCTAACCACACAAAAAATACATAACATTCATATTGACATAGACCCGAAAACTTACTTTGTCAGGTCAGATAATTGGTTTTGTCAGAACACATTTTGGTTTGTCAGGCCATATGGATGTCAAGAGTTTAGGCTACTATGACTTTTCCAGACCTCTCCATGCTCTATTTTTTACAGACTAAATCATGCTCTGTTTATCCAGACCCTAAACCTAGCATGCATCACAAATTTCAGACAAAATATTGCTTTTTTCAGGTAGGTCAAGAGTTAGAGAAGACCACTAATCCCACCAATCGACTTCGATGGATCATTCCTCGACCTCTTGGCTTTTGGTTCTTCAGCCTCCAAGATTCTCGGTTTCTTCTTCTGCACCGATACGACTGGACTCGGTGGTTCTTCTTCCTCCGACGAGTTGTAGGCTCTCTTCATTCTGCCACTCGACATAGTAGCCGCCTTCGCATTCGCCGGATGTTCTTCGCTTTCCTCAACCCTCTTTCTCCTCGAAAGTGTAGAAGCCTTCGCCTTCTCGACTCTGGCTTTCGCAGACTGCAAACCTCTTGTCTTCACCATTCTCGATCTGGGGATTTAGTAAGGGCTTTAGAAATGACTTCACAAAGGGCTTCAGAAAGGGTTATTCAAAAAGGCTTTGCCTTCACGACTTTGGGGATTTAGGATTTGGTTTCACGAATACGATTCGGGGATGAAAGGAAAAAGCGAGAGCGTCGAAAAATTTTTGGGGAAGAAACGCATTGAAAGGATGAAATGCTACCGATTGAACAGGTACTTGATTAGGCTACTGATACAACCGTTTAAAATTAACTGCTTCTTTAAACATCTCCAAAACACTTTTATGTTTTTTGAAAAAGTTTTATTCATAATTCATTTTACCTTTTTAGTTTTGAAAAGTGTTGCAACTTTATGGTACTTTTGCAATACTTTTCAAAAGTTGGTATTTTTGCAAGGAGCCTTTCAAATGTTGGTATTTTTTGCAATTATACCTTTTAATAGCACCCTAATTTTAGTGCTATCTATGGCAAAATTTGTACTAGTAGCCATGTCTACAATGGTGGTTGCACACAAATTCATTTGTCTCGCGATCCTTTGTACCTATCCTTGTGTTTTATCAACAAATAAAAAATCAGAAATAATTTTTTTGCAGAGGGATGCACATTTTTTGCACTCTTTTTAATTACACAAGTACCCTAAGCTATTGGTTGTGTAGCACAAAAGGTCGGCTAGCTACATTTTTTTTTATATCTTTTCCAACTCACATTTACAATTCATAAGTGCAGAGACAATATATTCAAATTATAGGCTTTCAATTTTGCACCTTTACGATTTATACGTGCACTTTATCTACTTAACTATGCACTTCTAGTCTAAATACATATGTTTGTGCACTTTAGTGACTAAAATGCACTTATGAAAATTATAAATGCAGTTTTTTTATCACTACATACCAATAAATCAATAATGCACTTATGAAAGCCTCTATTCTCTTCTTGACCTGGTTACTATTGTTCTCTACCACGTGTCCACGCCCAAAACCTCCTAATTTATACTCTACTTGTTGTCTTTCATTTAGGGGCTTTCTCTTCCAGTTTAGGAACACATGGAAGATACTTGAAGTTCTTCTCTCTAAAATGTCGACCTTATCAACATATAGCAATGCAAATTTAAACAAAATTATGTAAGTAAATCATATAATAATATTTCTAAGTAAATTAAGCATGATAATGATGTAGTTAAAAGATCATATTTAGTGAAAAGGCTTTACTTACAATCAAGAAGAGAATAGAGCCTCTGAACTTTAAAGTTTTGTTTTTGTTCCATTGAAGTTTTGTTTCAACAAGGCTCTTTAGTACAATATCACACCAGTTCATTTCATGCATTTCATCCACATCCTGAATGATTCAGTCATGATTAGATGTTCCATTGTTGTGTCTTTCAATTAGCAAGTAGATGACGAAGACAATGGCCTCTTGAACCAAATGCCGCCATTTTGTGCACTCTTATAACTTTTGTTGAACACTCGTCGTCCTAATTGTAGGATTTTTGTCTTCTTCATTAGTTGAAAACAATGCTCTCCATTGATCAAGTACAACACTACTCTCTTTCCTTTTTCTCTTCTTGATTGTATTATTTCCCAAAAGTATTCCCAACACTTTGTGCACATCTTCCTATATGTCGTGGATAGCCTTTCCATTATCCATTATCAATTCGTACTTTACATCATTAAAATGATCCAGGACCCAATATCCCAAGTGGTATGAGATATCAGTGATATCCAAATCACATGCTTCTATTTCTTTCTTTTTTCACTTCACTTAATCCAGCTACTATTCTCACAAACATTCCTTGTACAGTTCTTGTGTCTAATCTTTCATGTTTTGAAGAAATGGTCCTTCTCACCTTTTTTACTGGCCCAACTTCTACTTTTGCAAGTATTCTGTCATCATTTTCTTCCACATTTGTTTGAGTTGCTATTTTGTTCTCCTTACTGTTTTGCACAACAACAAGACAATTTCTTGTGTCCTAGCCCTTTTTGATGCCATTGTTTTTGTATGTTGCCCTATTTGATTCCATATAAATAAATACAATATTAGAAATGACAATTTAAGAGCATGGACATAGCAATCATAATAACTTGATAATCATGGAAAAGCCAAAGTTAACCATGCACTTTTATTCATAATACATGCACTCTAGTCAATTATCTATGCACATTAGTATTTTTGTGTTAAGGACACAAACAAATATTTAGTAATTGGCAATAATATCACATACAAAAGTATGCACTTTGGCTATATAAATATGCACAATTACATGAAAGTTATGCACTTCAAGGAAACAAAGTATCTTCATACTGCATCACTTAAGGACTTTAGCCAAATACATATAGTCAAAGACATAATTGTTCAAATAGAAAAACTTGGTATCATTACCTCCATTTTTTTGCAAGGGAGTGTTGCCCTCTTGTTGTTCTTTGTCTTGTTCGGTGTTTGATATACCACCACTGCCCGACTTTTATGTTTGATTGGGCTCACATTTGTCATGTAATCTCTTGCTTTTTGTCTATGTTTTGTAGTTAAATCAGTTAGTGTTCTTGTTTTTTATGTCTATAAAATAACATATATTTGTTTGTTATATAGAACAACCATACCTCTTTTGTGATTGTTGTCATTCCCAATTATCATGGTTGCATCCTTGAAGTATAATACTCTAGGTTTGTCTTCAACTTTTGTCCTATTGTATATTATTATATAGCACATACAAATACACATCTTTTAGACACTAAAACATGCACTTTCCTAACATATTTATACACACTAAGAGTTTAGTTGTGCATAAAAGACATAAGTGAGCATATGACATATCTACAATATTTAGACTTTTATTTATGCACTTTAAATGTGTCATAGATGCACTTTTGTCACTCATTTACGCATCTAGTGATAAAGACACTCAAAGTTAAACAATGAATTTCATAGTTGCATTGTCTCAGTGAACATGCAAGAGAGTTTGAGGAGCTCATTTTGGATGAAACAATTGAAAGTTTCACAATACATGTTTCTACATTTGCATGAAGATCATCATGTTTCAAGAGCTTAAATATGAAATTTATACTTGTAATATATGTGCTTCAACTCGACATTATACATTTTCAAATATGAATATGTTCAAATTCATGGTTTGACAAGCACTCTTTAGTAGATGTCAACTAAAATTATTACTTCATGTAGAATCTAGACATTTTCACGTTTTCCAACTCAACATTTGTAAAACCCTAGAAAATTCGTAAGAGAGATTTACTTGTCATTCTTAATGTGAATTTTGTTCAAGCTAAAAGCATCTCAAATGTTCATACTTTGACAAGCAGTACTCTCAAGCGAAATTTGTGCAAAAAAAATCACGACATTTATCAACTAAAAATCTTCACAATCCTAAATTTGTACAAAACTTGCATTTTACTTGTTTGTTACTCCTAAATCTCCATTAACCTATCCGAAAATGAAATTAAATGCTTGAAGAAGGTGTTTACCACGTATTTGAACTTATTTCCCTTTCTTAGGCTTGTTTTCCTTCGCCATTGCATCAAGTAGTTCAAATCTAAAGAGATGAGTGAAAAACTAGAGGATATAGAAGATCTTGAGAAATCGAGAGGTTTTGTTGGTGGAGAAGTGAGATTCACGATCGAATTCGCTAGTGAGATTTCTAGGGTTTGGATGCGTTCGAGAGGAAAAAGAGAAACAACATTTGAGAATGAGGAACGCGTTGAGATTTTTGCTATTGTATAAGGTGCATGGGTATGGGAAACTTGTTAAAATTATGAGTGTACCACCGCTACAAGTTCCTAGCTAAAAACACTCTCCTTTTACAACTTTTGAAGCTTTCAATCAGGGTCGTCCCTTTGGGTGATCTAAAGTCTAAAATTTTTCTCATTTTACACCCTATCACCATTATGCACCTGAGCATCACTCAGATAAGGTATATGTACGTATGAGAGTTGTTCTTGGACGAAGTTTGTAGTAAATATATACATGTGTTTGTACAATTATAAGTACATATGCATGCATAATAACTCTAATGTATGTACTAATGAAATAACTTATCGATTGCCCATCTAACACCATCTAAAAGATAGATTATACAAAAAAAATATTGAAGTTTTTCAGGCTCGTTAATAACCTTGTAAATTTTCATTATTATGTTTTCTCAAAAATGAAAATAAATTATATTTATAAAAACTTTCTATTCTAATACTCGAGTTTTAATTGACAATTTTGAGAATTAAGGTGACTATATATATAGGATTTGATATGTTTTAAAGCAATTACATTGATAATTATTAAAAATTTAACATGCTTTACAACTAAAAATGAAAAACTTACTGAGTTGTAAACGAACCCTTTGTTAATAGATGTGGTCAGTCGCTTTCATTTGCTGATTTTTTTTCCTTTCTAATTAGGGGTTTTTGTGCTAAATCACCCATTATATGGTCCTTTTTTGCATAAAATTACTCGTTATATCGATAATTATTCTAAACCACTCATTAAAAGGTTTCAGTTAACAAAAAACCACTCAAGAGATCCTTCCGTCACTTTTTCCGTTAGTTTGTATGAAAAGACCCTTATACTTCGTTCTATTCTAAAATTACGAGTAATACCATGTTTTTATACATTTACAATTTCTTTTATTTTTTAAAAAAAATATCTATTTCCGAAAAAATTTCCCCCAAATTTCTTTTGACGAATTTATTTTTTGATTTTTTTCCCAAAAAATAATACCATGGACTTTAGCATTTTAATCATGCACTTACAAAAAACTCATGCACTTTATATGTTTATATGGGCACTTAGATTTATTTTTTAATTTTTAATTTTTCAAAATATATATTTTTCTAAAAATTATTATTTTTTCAATTGTTTATCAAAAATTAATACCGTGTACTTTAGCATTTTAATTATGCACTTTAACATACTAACTCATGCACTATATAAAAAAAATCAAAAAGGAAAATTTTATTTTTTTGTTATTTTTCATAAAACAAATCGGGAAAAAATGATTTTAGGGAAAAAATATTTTTTGAAAAATAAATAAGTAAAAAATAATAATAAATATAAAAAAAACATGGTATTACTCGTAATCTTTACAAAAAAATGGGGTATAAGAGTCTTTTCACACAAATTAACGGCAAAAATGACGGAAGGGTTTCTTGGGTGGTTTTTTGTTAAGGAATCCTTTTAATATAGATGATTTAGAATAATTATCGATATAACGGGTGATTTTGTGCAAAATGAGTCATATAACGAGTGGTTTGGCGCAAAAATCTCTTCTAATTATGTACAAAATTTGCATTAGTTAGATCAACTTCCATCAAGAAAATGATAGTCAATAATCCTTTTGTGTGTGTAAGGAACTATGGCCATGTTTGCATTAAAATACATTATCTTATATTAAATTGAATTAAATCATCAATTTAATGTAAGAAACATATTTAAATGTATTATTTGAGGAATCCAAACGAATCGTATATGGGTGATATTATCAATGTTCTAAAAGTCGTTAGGCGGGAGTTGGGCGGTGGAGGGGGGCCTAGCGCCTAGGCGGCTAGGTGGGGCCTAGGCGAATTAAAAACTAATGTCTAATCCATACGATTATTTTATTATGTTCTCTTAAATCCATTAATGTTTATAAAACTATGTTGGGATGTGGTTTGATATTTCATTATGTGCCTTATTTTACAAAGCATAACCCAAAACTATGTTTTATGCATCTGTCATCCCCTAATATGTTGTTGCTTCCACAACATCGGAAGCTTCTTCTCGCCTAGGCGGTCTTAGGCGGGGTCCTAGCTGGGGGATGACCGCCTAACGCCCAGACGAGACCTAAGTAACCCTAGGCAGAGATTTTTAGAAGACTGAATATTATACATGCTTAAAAGCTTTAACTTACGCACAATGTGGAATCGTGGATAGAGAGAGACATAACAAAATTGGGAAGAAGTTCAAAATTTAACAAAGATGAAAATAGTAACCAAACCATCATATGTTGGCATTGGGATTGATGTCGATGTAGTGATTGCATGCCTTGAAATCAGTGGAGTAGAATTTCTTGTGGGAGTGATCTTGACATTAGTATTCCCTTCGTCCCAGATAAAAGTTCACATTCTAAGTTATGCACAGGAATTAAGGAAAATGTACAATTTAAAATGAGTCAGAGAACAATCAGGCCTAATCTGAACCAAGACATTCCATTCAATTTAAACCATACAGATTTCATTAGCAAAAGTTAATCAACGGATGTGGTTTAATACAAGCCTAGCACATGGATTACCAAAACACTATAAGAACATTCATTCTCTAAAACCTGGAGCATTACAAATTTTTGCAGTGTTAAGCATTCACTGCCATGGAAATCTAAGCTAAAAAAACAGAAACACTAGAAAAACAGAAGAATTTCCCAGCATCACTGCCTGCACATGATGGCTTCAGCCTATAATCTAAACTTTGCTCCTTTTCCAATTGAAGAAGACCCTGATGATGAACAAGAGCATTTCCACATAGATCTAAATGATGCAACATAAGACATGGAGGAAGATAATATGCTTCCAGATCTGAACCAGCCAGCAGTAGATGAAACAGAGCAAACACAAGAGACAGGTCATCACCAGTCATCCACTCAACAGGAACAAGAGCAGCAAACACAAGGGACATGTCATCATCAGCCATCAAGCATCAGGCTCAGCAGTGAGGAGAGGTTGCACATCTTAGTATGGTTGCTAAACAAAGAAACAGAGGGGAAACTTGAACAGGGGACAATACAGACGGCTATAACAGAATTCAGTGTGTCAAGAAAATGCATAGGCATATTATGGAACCAAGCAAAGCAACAGAAGCATGCAGGACATAGATACAATATGAGTACCAAATATCATAACTGTGGCAGGAAAAGAGTTCAAGTTCCACATGAACAGATCAAAGAACTCAATATGGGGGAATGTCATGCATCAGAGACCTAGCTACCAAGCTCAATCTTGCAAAGTCAACAGTTCACAGAATGGTGAAGAGGGGACATATAAAGCCACATACAAACAGTTTGCATCCTGGATTGAAGAATCCCAACAAACTAAAAAGATTTGAATGGATATTGGGGCTACTAGAGGGCAACACACCAGAAGCAAAGAGTGAGTATTATGGCATGTTTGATTTTGTTCACTTGGATGAAAAGTGGTTTAATCTAACCAAAAAGACACATCAAGTATATCTAGCACAACAAGAGAAGGGGAAATACAGAGCAGCTAGTTCATCCAAATTCATACCAAAGGTCATGTTCACAGCAGTGGTAGCAAGGCCAAGATACAATTCACAAGAAGAATGCACATTTGATGGGAAGATTGACATCTTCTCTTTCACTTATCAAGAGCCAACAAAGAGATCATCAAAGAATAGAGAAAATGGGACAATTATAACCAAGATAGTGGAGTCAGTGAATCAGTCAGTCACAAGAAGCATGCTCATCAACAACATAATTCCAGCAATTAAGGCAAAATGACCAACAGGTGGTGGGCATAAAGTTAATTTCATTCAGTAGGATAATGCAAAGGCACACATAACTCAGGATGATCCAGAATGGCAACATGTATATGCACAAGAAGATTTTACATTCATTTTAATTCAACAACCTCCTAATAGCCCAGATTTAAACATTTTAGACCTAGGATTTTTTAGAAGCATTCAATCTCTGATGCACAAGAAGATGCCTAAGGATGTAGATAAAATGCTTGAGGTAGTACATGAGGCCTTTTATGAACTAGACCCTAAAACCCTAGCCAATGTGTGGATGACCCTTCAATATGTAATGAATGAAATTCTAAAGTCACAAGGGGGCAATGGCTATGACATGCCACATGTAAACAAAAGGAGATTGGAAGCACAAGGAAACCTAAGTGTACAGGTTAAGGCACCTATATGGGCTGTATTAGAAGCAATGGAATTTGTTCATGGGCATGCACAACTACCACAACCAGATGCAGAGGAGAATGCAACTCAAGGGGACAATGCAACTCAAGGGACACAACAAGCCAGTCAACAAGCAACTCAAGATTTATAGATCATCATAGCATAGTACATGAATGTAATATTCTAGAATGATCTATGTAATTTTTGGGGGAATTTTATGATATTTTGTGAATCTAGCAATGCACATGAATTAAGGAATTACTGCACAAACTGAATGAGTCAGAGAACAAACAAGCCCAATCTCATGCAAGAACACACAAATCACCAAAACAAACACATCATTTCAGAGAACATTGACATGAAGGAGACATTAAACCAATGAATTAATAAGTTCAACATAATTAGTCTCAGTTGTCCCCAATCATCATTGATAATCTTTCAAAGTAAATTAACTACACCAGGAGCCTCATCAGTTACAAATAAACTGGTTGCTCAATACAGTTAATTTAGCAACAATAATAAGGAAGAGTATCTCGTTAAATACAGCATCATCATTGACCTTTTTATTGTTATCAACCAAAGGACAGTAACACATCATGCAGATAGAAGTTCATCAACCATTTCTAGAATAAACATCCAATCTACACTTCTGAAGCCCAATCTCATGCAAGAACACACAGATCACTAAAACAAACACATCATTTCAGAGAACATTGACATGAAGGAGACATTAACCCAATGAATTAATAAGTTCAACATAATTAGTCGCAGTTGTCCCCAATCATCATTGATAATCTTCCAAAGTACTCCCTCCATCCCAGATAGAAGTTCCCATTCTAAGTTGTGCACATGAATTATGGAAAATGTACAATCTGAAATGAGTCAGAGAACAAACAGGCCCAATTTGAACCAAAACATTCCATTCAATTTAAACCATACAGATTTCATTAACAGAAGTTAATCAACGGTTGTGGTTTAATACAAGCCTAGCACATGGATTACCAAAACACTATAAGAACATTCATTCTCTAAAATCTAGAGCATTACAAATTTTTGCAGTGTTAAGCATTCACTACCATGGAAATCTAAGCTAAAAAAAGCACAAACACTAAAAAAAATAGAAGAATTAAGGAATTATTGCACAAACTGAATGAGTCAGAGAATAAACAAGCCCAATCTCATGCAAGAACACACAGATCACCAAAACAAACACATCATTTCAGAGAACTGAATGAGTCGGAGAACAAACAGGCCCAATCTCATGTAAGAACACACAGATCACCAAAACAAACACATCATTTCAGAGAACTGAATGAGTCAGAGAACAAACAGGCCCAATCTCATGCAAGAACACATAGATCACTAAAACAAACACATCATTTCAGAGAACTGAATGAGTCAGAGAACAAACAGACCCAATCTCATGCAAGAACACACATATCACCAAAATAAACACATCATTTCAGAGAACATTGACATGAAGGAGACATTAAATCAATGAATTAATAAGTTCAACATAATTAGTCTTAGTTGTTCCCAATCATCATTAATAATCTTCCAAAGTAAATTAACTACACCAGGAGCCTCATCAGTTACAAATAAACTGGTAGCTCAGTACAGTTAATTTAGCAACAATAATAAGGAAGAATATCTCATTAAATACAGCATCATCATTGACCTTTTTATTGTTATCAACCAAAGGACAGTAACACATCATGCAGATAGAAGTTCATCAACCATTTCTAGAATAAACATCCAATCTACACTTCTGCATAGTTCATCAACCAATCTACACTTCTGCAGAAATCATGATCCATCATAACATAATCCATCATAATTTAGCAGATTCATAACAGATCACTAAAATCATCATTATTAAACAGATTCAAGGGGACACAACATCAGAGAACAATAAAATCATCATACTTTAACAGATTCAACGGGACAGAGCATCACATAACACTAAAATCATCATATAATTATCCATCATAACATAAGCAATTAAAACAGTTAAGAGATTCAAGGGGACTTAGCTACGCATCCTTTTCAGAATCACCAACAGGGAGTCCATCTCCCTCCGGGGACTTAGAGGGAGGCTCTCCAGAATCCCCATCATCATTGAGAACATCAACTTTTTCCAATTTTCCATCCACAGTGGACTTTTCACTACGATGGGGGCTGTATGTGTGATTCTCTTTGCAATCACCCGACCACTCGCAATAAGGATCTTCAGAGCAACAGTAGCTCCCTTCTTCTACTGATTCCGGCAAAGATTGAGAATCAGCAAATACATCCTCGTCACTCATCATAAAAGAGCAACAGAAACCCAAATCGATTTTTTAGGGTTCTTAGAGAATAGGACAGAGAGTAGATGGAGGTTGCACAACCAAATCGGATTTGTAGGGTTCTCAGAGTCGATGGAGGCTACAAACCCAAATCTGGATTTTTTAGGGTTCTAAGAGAAGATGAAGGGACAGAGACAGAGACCCAAATCGGGTTTTTAGGGTTTACAGAGAAGATGGAGGGACATGCAACAACTATAGAACCTTAAGAGCAACAAATGTGACTTTTCCCCAGTTTTTTAGAAGATCAAACACCAGATTTCATGATCTAAAGATCGATGTAACCTAGATCTAGGGATTTTAGAGATGAATCCAGATCTGAAGAGACCAATCGAGAAGGGGACAAGAGAAATCTGAAGAGATCAACAGATTTTTGAAGAGAACAAGAGAGATGTTGAGAGATTACAAGAAGATTTCACGAGAGCGGTGGAGGATGAGAGGAGGATATGAGATCTGCAGAGAGTTTGGAGAGAGTTCGAGAGTGAATTAGGGTAGAAATGAGAGCTGTAGGCTTAGAGGAAAAAAAGTAAATATATATGGGGAGGGTAGAGATGGTAAATAGGAGTAGGATATTATGGTAATTTGTACACTTCCATAAATGGCAAAAAATTAAATTGGGAAGAACTTAATGGGACACCCAAAATAGAAATTGGGAAGATCTCAATGGGACAGAGGGAGTATAAGCAACCCCAACACCTTGTTTTTATTTTATTTTTATTGTTCAATGTCAGAAGGTAAAAACTAAGGGCATGTTTATTGGTGGGACTCAACATGAGGCTTTTAGCTTTTTTTTTTTGTTCAAGAGACCTATCAAAAAGCTCCATTTTATTGGTGAGACTCAATAGGGTCTCATCAAACCTATTGAAAATTACAATTATACCCTTTTACAATATATTATCAATATATCTTTTATATTAAAATATTAATATATATTAATATTATATTATTAAAAATAAAATTAATTAAATATATTTTAATTCAAGAGTTTTATTATATTATTAAAAATTAAGGAAAATGAACGACAAAAGTAAATAACCGAATTTATCGAAAGCATATACATATTAAAAACAACAAAGGATGGATGCATATATTGAAGAAAAAAAAACATTACATTAAAACAACTTAAACCAATGTAAATAACCGAACTTAACAACAAACATCATACATGATACATGACTTAAATAATTAAAAAACCACACATAACACCGGAACAACTTAATTATCGCCAAATCGCTGCCAAATGTGTTCCTTCAAATCTTCCTTAAGTTGGCGGTGCATATTTTTGTCCCGAAGTCGAGCCGTCCTCGTGATGAAGTTGCTCATACTCGGTGGTCTATCGGTGGAGTATGTCTAATTCGGGTTATCCATTGATGTACTCGCTCCACTTACTCCTTCACCAAATTGTGGGATTTTGTATCCATGATGAGTGTAAGAATCTCGCTCATCTTCTACGATCATATTATGTAGAATGATGCAAACCCTCATTATCTTTCCAAGCTTTACAAAATCCCAAGTGAGTGCTGGATTACGAATTATTGCAAATCGAGATTGCAACACTCCAAACGCCCTTTCCACGTCTTTACGAACAGACTCTTGGTGTTGGGCAAACAACTTGGCTTTAGGGCCTTGAGGGAGACGAATTGATTGGATAAATGTCGTCCAAGATGGGTAGATACCATCAGTGAGATAATATCCAATGTTGTATTCATGTCCATTAACCGTGAAATTAACGTTTGGAGTTCTACCTTGCAAAACTTCATTAAAAACAGGAGATCGATCAAGAACATTAATATCATTACATGTACCTGCTACCCCAAAAAATGCATGCCAGAACCATAGGTCGTATGATGCAACAGCCTCCAAAATAATTGTCGGATGGCCATGATCTCCACGGGCATATTGACCTTTCCATGCAGTTGGACAATTTTTCCACCCCCAATGCATACAATCGATACTACCCAACATTCCGGGAAAGCCACGAGACTCTTTCACGCTTAGAAGTCGTTGTATGTCTACCGCAGTTGGACGCCTGAGATACTCATCACCAAAAAAGGTAATGATTCCATCAACAAAATGCTCCAAGCATTGCCTTGCGGTTCCTCCAGAAAGACGGAGATACTCACACAAGCATCAGCGGCAGTTCCATAAGCCAACATACGGATGGCACTACTACATTTTTTGTAATGCAGATACACCAAGCCTACCCATTGCATCTGGTCTTTGTTGAAAGTACTTCATTCCATTCTCCAGTCTTTCCACAATGCGCTTGAAAACTTTCTTGCGCATTCTGAACCTACGTCGGAATGCATCATCTGGATAAGTTGGTTGTTCAGAGAAATCATCTTTGTAGATTTGCTCATAGCCTTGTTCCCTTTCTCTTTCAATATAGGTTCGACGATGTCGCCTTCGTGAACCTTCTGCGCGTTCTTGAACTACATCACACGCAAGAATTGCCCCTTGTAAAAGTGTTGTCAGCTCATCATCTTCAGAGCTATTGCTAGAAATGAAAGGGTTTGAGTTTCAGGAGTTTGATGATGAATTAGACATTTTTAAAAATTGAAGATTTTTTTAAATTTGAGGAGTAAAAATAAACCCTTAGTTTAGCCTCACTTATATAGATCTTTAAAAAGCTATGACATGTTATGCTTGCATATTTTATAAATTGCTTTATATGCTTATATTAAGACCACATGAATTGTTATAAAATGCCAACCATAAAAGCATCTTTATGGGTTAGTCTAAGAAACATAAAAGCATGGTATCACATGCTATCATACAGAAGCAATAATTTGCTTTCTCTGCATGATTTAACACCACAACAAAAGATATCAAATGTCAATCATAAAATCATCTTTATGGGTTAGTCCAAGAAACATAAAAGCATGGTATCATATGCTATCATGCAGAAGCAATAATTTGCTTTCTCTGCATGATTTAACACCACAAGAAATGTTATAAAATGCCAACCATAAAAGCATCTTTATGGGTTAGTCAAAGAAGCATAAAAGCATGGTATCACATGCTATCATGCAGAAGCAATAATTTCAAACATATCTGAAAAGCTATCCAATGCCAACCATAAAACATCTTTTATGGGTTAGTCCAAAAATTACTTGTTCTCTTTTTAGACGAAATGACTTTGCAAGAGCTATCACTTAACATAAAGAAGCTATGCTTAACATAAAATGCATTACATTAAGTAGAATGTTACAAGATTGAAAGTGCATTACAATATTGAAATATGCATTACAAGATAGAAAGATACATAACAAGATTGAGACATGCATTACAAATTGAGACATGCATTACAAGATGAAACATGAATGTAGAAATAAAAACATGCAAGGCAAAAAATAAACACTACAAAGACATCTCCCTCATGAGTACATGGATAATACTTAACCAGATAATTCTTTCATCAATCTCATCTTGAGAAACTCTTCTTCCGGTGGAAGATTAGGTTTCCCCATCAGAGATTGGAGCATGTCCCACTTCTTAGTTCTCTCAATCACCAACGTTTGTTCCAACTCAATGTTTTTCATCTGAACAATCTGTGCTTGATTCTCCCTCTTTCGTTCCTGCTTCAGAATGCTCAATTCATGCACTTTTTCACACATGCTCAGTTTTTGTCTCGCAAGCTCCTTAAGTTCCTTATCATCTTTAGTACAACTTGTGGATGCTACTTTTTTCCCCTTTCTCTTAGCCGCCTTAATACCTTCTGGACGCTGAATGTCAACCCTAGTGAAAGCACTTGTCGGAGTATCTTGATTAGAAGTATCACCTTCCATATCAGACCTCGATCTTTTGGAACCACTTCCGGAGCTTGGGTTCATCCCGTTGACCTGGTTCAAATAAGAATGACTCCATTTTGGCTCATTTCGAAGAGCTTCCCATGCATGCATATAAGAAAACTTCTTCCCCTCACGACCGACATAAATCTCATGTGCCTTCTGCATAACATCATCCTCTGACTTCCCGCTAGCTTTATCTCTAGTGGCTGCATCATATGCAGAATTAAACTTAGAAACAGCATGACTACACAAATGCCATCTTTGATTACAACTTTTCAGAGTTCGCTCGCTGGCAGTTGAACGTTTCCACTGGTTCCAGTAGGCTTGAACCCGCTTCCAGAATGAATCTGTCGTTTGATTAGTGTTTGTTACGGCGTCAGTACTGGTGTTGATGTACCCACTAATGAGGACCAAATCATCAGCCTCACTCTATGGGCATTTTTTAGGTTTAGGTGCCACCAGCATCACTAGAACGACCACGTCCACGACCACGACCACGATCGCTATGCTGAGTTTGGTCGGGTGAATCATCAAGATCTTCTGGTTGGGTGCTAAATCTGGGGATCTCCATGGGTTAATATGCACCTCCAGTTTGATTTTGTGGATTTTGAGAAAGGAGGTTCGTATAATACTGCATACCATACAATTGTGAAAAATCTTGAAAGTTGTTTGGGTAGCCACCTTGGTTTGGATTCATGATAAGAGATAAGAAGAGAGGAATCAGAGATTGAGAATGTTGGAATGAGAGATTAAGCTAAGTAATAATCTCTCCTATATGCAATATTTGTCATTTTAACTCTAAATATAGCTTAATTACAAATCAGACTAAAATACCCAGAATTATGTAACGAGTTAATGAAGGTGAAGGAGAAAGGGCATGAGAATTAGACGCTGAGAGGAATTGGGAAAAGGAGAGAGATGAGGGAGATGATGAATTTGGTTTTGTTATTCGTTACCCCTGCCTTCTAAGGCAAATAGGCTATGTAAGCCTTACACAAACTCACAGCCCATTGGGCCTAATCGGCCCATGATGCATCTCTATCCCAACACATACTACATACTCGGTACATGACAATTTATTTACGTGTAGTGAGGTAAAGCCACTGATTAAAGAAGTAAGGTGTAATTGGAAAGTCTACTTACTTTAGGATTTGTTTATCATTGTAACCAACATGTTTATATATAGTTGATTTAATTAATCAATGATATATATTAAAGTCCGACGAGTCAATAAATATGGGATTGTGTCGGTACGAGCAGGGGGTTTAGAGGGTCCGGTGACTCCCCTTTCCCCTCCGATACCTTACGTTACTTTACAAATGGACTTATTTATTATATATACTACTAGACATTCATGCCCGAGATATGCACGGGATCGTTTTTTTTACATCGATATAATTTTTTGGTTAAAAAAATTTAATATTAGTTTAAGAATTATTAAATGTTAACGTAGTATAAAAATAATATATGAAATTAAATTTAGCCAAAATAGATCAAGGGAAGAACATTGAAATTTGAAGTTCTATATTATAGAATGTTTAGTTTTTATATATATGAATTTAAAATCGAAATTCTGAAATAGAGTTTTTTATTTTACAACTTTTTTCTTTAAAAGTAATACAATTTTTTTATAGCTTCAAGGATGGTCAGATGGAAGCAGTGAGTTTTTTTTTTATTACGAAAGACGTCGTCACAAATAATGAGTAACAATTATCTCGTGTATATTTTAACAATATTAAAAATTATAATATGTTTTTGTTTCCATTTGTGGCGTAATAGAGTTTCTTGAGTCCTTATAAAGAAAGTAAATTAGTCTTTTAGGAGCTACACTAATTAACAATTGTTCTTGAACACTATATCATTATTCTCGTTCATAATACTTTTTGTTTTGATTCTATAAATGACCAAAATTCACAATGCACCACAAATAGTAAGTTTGCACTTTCGTACATTACATAACATAATCATGCAAAACATATGAATAACAGAATCTGGTTTGTAAGCGTGGATATTAAGTGTGCACTTTAGATAATTGACCGATGTAACTTCGCTATAAATGTTAAACTTATTCCATTGTGATCTTGTAAGCTTCGTATGTCTTTATTAGTTTTGTATCTTGATTTTTTTTTTTAAATTGAATGATGGGCTATTAAATCTATTTTGATATTCACATGTGTGATTATTTTTTATGTTTTTTCTAAGTGACAAAGCAACTCAATACATAAATGACGTGAAATGACAGAATATGTCTGACAAAGCGAATGATAATATACACCAAAAAACATGATCCTATTTGACATTTCTTTTGCAATCTTATTTTTGTAGTCAAAAAATAAAAAATATTAATATGAATCTAGGCTTAATTAAATTTCTAATTGTTTTTGCTGTTTGGTTTATGTTCACTAATTTTTTATTTTTTTCTTTAATTGATCTTTATCTAATAAAGCATGATGAAAGAAATAATAAAGCTAAGTTGTTAAGAAGGGGGGTTGAACACTAGGCCTTTTGTATTATGAGAGTGTTTTTAACCATTGAGCTATATTAGAAGATATAGATTGTAATGAAAGATTAAGAAAAAAATAAGTGATTATTTTTCATACTTATTAGACATTAATTGCACCCTTAGTCTGTTTATATAGATAGATAGATAGATTTGTAAAATGAGATGTTTTGTTTGTTTGTTTGTTAAGATAAACTGTATACTAATTAGTCTCATATATATATATATATATACGTATATTTGTGAACCATTAATATTAGTTTATCAAGTTGTGCATAGGTTAAGTGGTATACTAATTAATATTGGTTTATCAAGTAGATTACAGAGAACTTGTATGGTATAAATTTATGTTATATATAAGTTTGTAAGCTTGTATTAAGACGTCCTGAATTAGAGCAAGTTTTATTATATTATATACAATCTATTTTGATTGGACAATGTATTTATTATTTTTTTAAATTATATATTCATTAGTTTTTTCAAGTGTTTTTAGTATTTAAGATGCAACTTGTAATTTTTTTTTTGTGTTTGGTGACCTGTTACGACAATAATATAAATAGTGACGTTTTAAGTTTCGTGTACGGTGTACCAAATTTGATTTTGTTCGTAAAATTTAATTTTTTTTAGTTTAATAATATTTGTTTGTAGAGACTTCATGATTTTTATAAGCAAATGTATTTTATAATTGAAGATAGTATATATTTCTTAACATAAGTGTGAGTATAAAATACAAAGTATTTACAATGATTTGTTTGTATCTATATTAAATTTAACATAAGTGTAAATATAAAATACAAAGTAATTACAATGATTTGTTTGTATGTATATTAAATTTGAAATGATGCAATAACGTGGAGGAGTATTTACAATGATTTTAGTTTGTAGATTACGAAGACTATGTTTCCCATTCACCTATCTCAAATAGTCAATGATATTAAAGTGTAGGAGTTAAAGTGAATGAGTTACATTAAGGCAACTCAAGTTCCTAACCCATCTGCCTTTCCCAAAAAAAAAGGAAAAAAAAAAGAGTTTCCTAACCCATGTGAGGTTGTCTATTTACCCACAACACTACCCTTCTCCGATATTCAACAACCTCAAAATCTTCACAGTCTCCACCTTACTCCACCGTTTGCACCTGCCGGAAACGGAGCAGATTGGCGGTCCCCCCAGGAAGAGCACGGAAGTGAGAGAGAATGAGTGGAACGGGAGAAGTTGTGTGCGTTACCGGCGATTTGGGCTTCATTGCGTCGTGGCTCGTCAAGGCTCTTCTTCAACGTGGCTACACCATCAAGGCCCCCCTTCGCGATTCCGGTTAGCTTCTCGACTTTACATATGTCCTTGATTTTACAGCTCCTTTTACGCACGATTTCTGGTTACCATCGCTGCATTTGGTAAATTTGCCCATTTTCGTTTTCTAGGGTTTCATTGCAGATTTATCGGCGTGATGTATTTGTCTAGGTTTTTTCTATTTCCTTTTCTCCCTTGTGAAATTCGAGATTTGAATGCTCCTTATTTGAGGTCTGTAGAGGAATTTGTTGCCAATTTATTCCGTTTTGCCCCTCAATTCCGTGTTAGTTGGGTGATTGAGACCTTGTTTTGATTGTTTGCAGGTTGAAGGAATAGCGAAGAAGTTGGTTGCGCAGGGAGACCATGCGAAGATATCAGCTGTGATGAAGCTGTTGGGTGAGGAATTCATCTACTCGCCTCAAGCAAATCAACGAAAGGGTGAAAATTATCTTTTTTCATCTTCCCGCTCGGCATTTTCTATGAGACTTTCCTTTTTAGGACTACGGGTTTTAAAATTCATTGCTAAAATGTCTACTTTTGGCTTGTTGTTGAGTTGCTTGTTCTTAAATTGCTTAATTAGGGTGGATTGATTGGATTAGCTGTTGCCATGGTTGGTTTGACTTCCGAAGCGGCTCAACATCTCGAGGTAAGGATTCCCGTATCATGAATTCTAGGTGACTTTCTAATAAATGTTAACGTTGTGTCCATGCTTATTGTGTTAGTTAGTTGAAAGTTCAAATATATGTTATCTGGTACGAATCATCAAACTTCTTTTGATCTCTGTTGTATCTTTTTAAACTGTAGCACTGCATTTTTTTTATATCTCAATTGACACTTTCCTTTTTTGGTGCAATTTCCAGCAAATTGTTCGATCGGTCCTCCATGCCTTTGCTATCAAGATAGCAGAGTTAGATATTATGCTTGTAAAGCGTTATATAATATCGTAAAGGTGGGAGTCAAATGCTTGCTTTGTGGGTAGACTTCTTTTAATTCTTACTCATATCTTCTTCTTTGCAGGTTGTGAGAGGAGATTTTAAGGTGTTATTCAATCAGATTTTTGATGCATTATGCAAGCTCTCAGCAGATTCAAATGCCAATGTACAAAGTGTTGCTCATCTTTTAGATGGACTTGTGAAGGTGTTTCCTTGTGTTTTCATTAGGCCACTTTTGGTTGTTCTAATGAGGTTTTAGCACTTTTGATTCTAACCTTCATTTTGACAGGACATTGTTACAGAAGGTGATCAATTCAGGTGGATCATATGCTTGCTTAGTTTGAACTTTTCGTTCCATTTATCATACATTGTAATTTGTAAAGTTATTGTGGGTTCTTAGATATTTTTGTGTTTCTTTCCAGTATTGAAGAATTCATTCCAGTTTTTGTGGTTTCTACGGTCTGGAGGTCTGGTAAGGGCAGTAAGGTGAGTTTGTTGACTATGTGATATCTATATTCTATATAAACAAACTTAAAGCCTCATTCTAAGAGTGTACATTTGTCTTGTGCAGGGCTTTCTATTGTCTTGTGCAAGGTTTCCATCCATGATGCCCTTGCAAGCTGTTCTACCAAACATGGAAAATTCGAGGGGCTTGGTGCGTACATCATGCCTTGGTACAGCTACACCATCATGGATGCCGTCTCAGGCATCTGCCTATCCATCAGCAACTCCTCAATTGCCACCATTGTTGTCACTCCAGGTTATTATTTTGCTTTCTTCTTACTTTCCAGCTTATGGTTCCCACTATATTTAGTGTAAGAGACGACTTACTTATTACTTGGTTTCAATATCAGGCATACATGAACCAACCGGCGTTCAGTAACTTGCCATCAAGGTAAATGGTTCACAGTCTCATGCTTGTGAAACCCATTGTATATGAAGGCTACTTCTTCTATTCTTGCATTAAAGAGATCTAGTTTTATGGGTGGGCCTTCTTTAAGGTGCCACACATAATATTTGGAAAATATTTCGATTAAAACCTAAATTTTGTGTGATTATGATATAAATGAAAGGTATGGTGGTTTTTTGGGAAATTTGAAAGTTGAGGTGTTTTAAAAAAGGGAACCCTTGGTTTTCTTAGAGTTTCACTACAGGATTCATTATCCTATTCAGCCTTAGTTCTACAAGTGGATTTCTACCGCTTATCAAAGCTCATGGACATCTCTAGATATAGTTCCCTGATAATTGTCTTGCATAATAAACGTAATGCTAGTTTTGTTCCTAAATTTTGTTCAACTTTGAACTTGATGCCTAGTTGGATCCTGGATTGTCGAGTTTACTTTGTTTCTTGTAGCTTCTTGCAGGAGAAGGTGAACTTGCAAGAAGGTTTGGGTCTGTAACATTAGGGATCCTGCTGCTGCAGGTCTTTATCTTTTAACGGATTTAGTCTGTGGCCCTTTTTCCTGTATAACGCCATGGTCCTAGTGGTTTGATTAACTCCTTTATAATCTTTCTCAAGGAGTGTTGTTATATGTGCAGGATATAACGGTTGTCCCTCTATTAGTCATACTTCCAGTAATTGAGATTCAAGTAAGTTTCATTTCAGCACTACTCCCCTTAGCTCACCCTTGCTTGTGATTAAACTTTTTGTTTTTCCATGTGTAGTACAAACATGGTTTATAATTTGGGAATAAAAGAGAAAATCAGGACATCAAGTTAATTAATTGAGTATACTCATGCGCTGCATATGAATAAGCAGAATGAGGTATTCATGAAGTCACAATACTTTTGTTTTTCGACTGAAAAGTCAGAAAACTTATCAGATTTTGAATAAAATGAAATGGGATTGGAGTTAGGTTAACATGTACTCAATGGCTGAATTGAAGGCTAGCATTGTGATACCCCGTAATTTTGTAAGACTATTTTGGGAATTATGGATTTTTCCCGAGCGCCAGTTTGGTACGTCGGATTTAATTCTGAAGGTTTGAGACATTCTGTAATGTGCTCTGTATCTGTAATATTTTTCTCAGTGAAGAATTATACAGTCGAGATGTTTTGGAAGTTCGTACTCGTTCGTGTATGACTTTTGTTAACGCGGGTTAAGATTGGTACAAGTTTATTGCCCAAGAGCTGTTATCTAATGGGCAATAGTACAAGATTCTTTATCCAAAGGTTATTGTCCAAGAGCTATTATCCAAGAGGCAAAGTGCAAGGTTATTACCCAAGGGACGGGAAGGAAGCTTCCTACCACCTTCATCCTCCTTGGATTTGCCTATAAATAGAGAGCATTGGGTGAGAGTGAAAGGGGCTGAAAAACGCGGAAGCGCTGTCAAGCTCTCGTCTCTAAAAAACGCTCTCAAAACGCTCTCTCTCGAGAAGGCTCTAGTGGATCGTCGGAGCTCGTTTAGTGTCGTTTCCGGTGGCCAAGAGGAGCATTGGAGGCTCTCGGACGCCTAGAAGCCAAGCAAGGCGAAAGACGAGCCAAACCGATCGTCGAGGGTGAGTTTTCTCCTCTCGTATTTCTGTTTTCGTTCGCGACGGCGACCGCCGCGAGGATCACGGCGACCGCCGGCTCGAAGAGGGCGACCGCCGGCATGAGACGGCGCCCGCCGTGAAGATTCCGGCGCCCGCCGTGATGTTGTGGCCAGCCGTCGTGAAGAAGGGCCAAGGAGCGGCGCCCGCCGTGCTTGAGGCGGCGCCCGCCGTGATTGAGACGGCGCCTGCCGTATTTAAGGCGGCGCCCGCCGTGATTGTTGTGGCGCCCGCCGTGAAGTGTTGGTGGTCGTGGTTGTTGGTGTTGGCTTCTGTAGCCTTCGTTTGGGTTTCGTTTCCTTCGATTCCTTTCGTTCTTTCGTAGATCGGGTATTGTTGTTGGTCGAATCTAACTTAGGGTTTCTGTATGGGTCGATCCGAAGGTACCGGAGTTGGCGGATTCGTCTCTGTGTCGAGCCCGAAATCCCGTCGTTAGACTTCGTTCAATCTTTGCGGACTCAGGCAAGTGGCGGTTCGCTCTTGCTCATCGTTCCATATTTACATTAATTATCAGTTGTTTATCTGAGTAATTAATTTGGAATGATTATTGTGTTCATCTGGAAACGGTTTTGTTAACTATTTTGGAAAACTAAAATATGATGTTATAATAGGTTGTATATCTGTTAGAACAACGTTATTATATATATGTGATTAATACATATATTATTATAGGTTGTATATTGTTAGAACAATGCTATTTTATCTGTTTCTGGCCGCGATGGCTTTGTTGTGATTGATTACTGTGTTGAACTGTTTAGTTAGCACGAGTATTCGTAGGAACGCTACTGTGTATCTCATTGCGAGTGCTAGTCGTTTCTTGATAACCTGGTGGTTAGGATTTAGTTCCTACCATCCTTCTCTAATGCCGTTTGTAGGGATTTAGTTCCCGACTCCGCCTTGAGGGATTTAGTTCCCGCGGGATTTAGTTCCCGCGGGATTTAGTTCCCGATTCGACTCTTGGGATTTAGTTCCCGAGTCAACTCCGCTCCTAGGGATTTAGTTCCCGCGAGATTTAGTTCTCGATTCGACTCTTGGGATTTAGTTCCCGAGTCAACTCTGCCTTAGGGATTTAGTTCCCGAGGGATCTAAAAAGATTATAACGTGATGTGGGTTTTGGAATTAAATAAGATAAAGTGCCCGAGTGCACATAATTAATAAACCTTCAGCGAGTAGTGCAGCTAAGTTATAGTGCAGCTAGGAAAACTCGTCTCGACTTTGATCATAGTACGTTCTCTTTCCAATCTGGATTCGCTATATGCGATGAGGTTGGTCGTGAACCGAAGCATCTCAGTCAACTTTTAAATCATTGTTGTATGATGCTGTAAACATTCCAGATTTGTCATATTTCCTTAAAGACTCATTTCCTTTGGAGTCTTCTTTCGGGTCGATTTCTGTGAAGATTCAGTCTTTCAGAATCTTCTCTTGTGCATACCTCTTGTTGTTATTCCGTGAAAGTGCCGGGTTATGTATCGTCCCTTCGGTTATTATTCGAGGGACAATGATAGTAAACGATTACGATCACTCGAACCACTCTGCTTTTTACCCTTGCTAGTCTATTCAAGTAGACTAACCCACGAACATTGTTCTCCGCATGTGGGCTGGTGTCATCCGTTCGATTCGGCACATCAGATAGAGCGAAGATATGAGGAGACTAGATTGACTATGAAGACGACGGTTGTTTTTGGATGTTTTAATAATTTCTTTTAATCAGGTTGAGATCCTTGGGCAGGTGATCATTACGATCACAACCCTTTTTGTAATATCTTTTATAAGACTTCCGTTGTACTTTGTTTAAGACGTCCGCTGTAATTTATTTAAACTCTGTGTTTGTCCTATTCGGAATTGGGATGTAATCCCGGGACTCATGTTTTATATAAATAAGGTTATCATTTTGTATCATTGTATTTCATAATTTGTATTTAAATGGTAAAGCCTTGGATGATCTCGGTAAGGAACACTGAGGTCACTAGCGGTAATACATTTCCAAATGGGTTAAGATTTGGGGGTGTTACAGTTGTGGTATCAGAGCCAAAGGTTTTAAAACGGGTTTTGGATTTTATAAATCATTTATCCGTTTTTGAAAATGCTTTAAAAGGGCTCTGAATTTTCAAAGTGAAAAGAATTTCAAAACACCGTTCATAGTTATGTCTTATGTATAGTCTGATATAGTAAGCTTGTTTCTATGTCTAGAAAGACTAATTCCTTCCCCGTTGCCCCGTTAGATATGGATGCATTATGTTCTCTTCAGAGGAACCCGGGAAAAGCCGAGGTGGTTTCGCCATCTCCAATTAGGCTTAATTCCCAGTTCTCTCGCTTTGAGTTAAGGTTGTAGAACCTAGTAACTCGGTTTGAGTTCATCAATAGAAATTACCAAGTTGATCTATTCTAAGTTGATTTTATTACGATAAATATATCAGAATGATATTAAGGTGATAAAATCCTTGGAATTTGATCGGTAAACAGATGGTGAACACGAGGAACGTTATCTGTGCTGGTGCTGGGCCGAGCAATGACCCCAGACCAAACCCGAGGATTGATGCAGACCCGTCAGGAGAGCATGAGTCTGTCTTCAACAATAATCCAGGAGGCAATGGCAAAGCTTAGGCCGACGCTCCAGTAGTGCTCGATGCAGCGACAGTCGCAGCAATTCGGGGGATTGTTCTGCAAGCAATCACCGAGATAATGAGGCCAATCGCACCTCAGGCACAAGGAGTGCCAGTACCTCCAGAAGTTCCGAGGTTTGAGGAGCAAGAGAATCATGTACAACAGGGAGGCGTGATCAGGGATAGAGGAGAGTATGGCCGAGCGCTGAAGGCCATTAACTCTATGAGGCCCGACAACTATGATGGGAAAGGAGAACCAGTCAGAGTCGCTCATTGGTTCTCACATATGGAGCGGTTGTTTCGTAATGTTGAGTGCACTGAAGCAGAGAAAGTGCACATAGATTCTCTACAGTTGAAGGAAGAAGCCAGTGAATGGTGGGAGAGTACCGGCTTAGCTGATAGCCCGGTGTTGACCTGGTCAATGTTTAAGACCAAGATGACGAATCGTTTCTTCTCTCGAGCTATGAGAGAGGAGAAACACAAGAAGTTCTTGTATCCTAAGACGGATGGATTGAAGGTGACCGAGTTGGCCCCTAAATTCAATAATTTGCTACAGTATGCTGAACCAGAGATACCCAGTGAGACACAGAAGATCTGGTACTTCCATGAATGGATGAACCCAGATATTAAGCCATGGATGGTGCACCACACATGCTCTACTCTGGAGCAGTACGTGGATACGGCCTACAAGTTGGAAGTCACACTGGAGGAGTCCGCTCATAAGCGGGAGAATCAAGTTAAGGGAAAGGGTGGGCAACAGGATCGCCAGGTTGGTTCATTCAAACGACCGACATCGCCTACCAAGTTTGAGAAGTCTGGTCGTGCTAAGACCGAGACAACTCAGTCTGACTCTGCCAGGGGCTCAGGTTGGAGCAGCGGAGTGATTCAGTGTCACAATTGTGGTGCATCTGGGTACAAAAGTTTTGCATGTCGGAATGAGAAGAAGGCATGTTTTGGTTGTGGGAAGGAAGGGCATATGCAGAGGTTCTGTCGGCAGGAAATGCAGAAAGGAGCGGAGTCTCATCAGGGGTCTATTAATCCAAACAACAGACCTAGGTTTAAACCAGTAGAGACTTCCAATCCTTCGAGGCAGACAACTGCGCAGAATAAAGGGAAAGCCCCAATGGCTTCTGGAAATCAGAGTCAACGTCTTTACGTAATGCGTGAGGCGGATGGACCCTATGATCCTAATGCTTAGAGTACTTTGTATCTGCATTCTACTTTTGTTAATGTGTTGTTGATGTGGGTGCTACCCAGACTTTCATTTTGGATGGTTGTAAGTTAAGTTGTGTGTGCAACGAGGTTGTGAACCTTTTGTTGTAACTCTTGTTATATATGAACCTTTGGTTTATACCAAGTTAATGTTTCATTGCTTGGTATGGGGTAAGGTCTCGTGTTCGAGACTCACCAACAACCTCTTAGGAGATGGCTGCCTATTAATTAGGTGGAGCTACCAAGGATGGGTTGAGATGTATGGACAGCGGCTCATGGCAACAGTGGACGCTGGTAATGGATGGGCCTGGGCTCGGAGCCACTAGTGAGTCGTCTGTGAACCATGTAGTGGGCTGGTCCAAGATGGTGACCATTTAGTGGGAACCAATCGTCTGTCGGATTGTCGATTACCATCAAGGGTAAGAAATTCAAAGCGATTTGACCTAAATAACCATGGTCCCATACGATAATTATTCTCGATATGGATTGACGAAAGCGTCATAAGGCGGTGATCGACTTCAGTTTTTGATATTCCTGTGGTTAGAGGATTTACGGGTGTCTTTCCAGAAGATATTCCTAGATACCCCGAATCGTGTCATGGAGTTTGCAATTGATCTCGAGCCGAGTACCACGCCGATCTCTGAGGCACCGTACCGGATGGCTCCTGTTGAGATGCAAGAGTTGAAGAAGCAACTCAAGGATCTTCTTGACAAAAGTTATATAAAGCTGAGTGCATCACCTTGAGTAGGAGTGCCCTAGTTTTATGTGTCAAAAAGAAAGATGGACCGTTTCGACTTTGTTTTGACTTTCGAGAGTTGAATAAAGTCACGATCAAGAGCAAGTATTTGTTGCCAAGGAGTGATGATTTGTTGGATCAACTACATGGAGCAAAAGTTTTCTCCAAGATCGACCGGAGGTCTATTTTTTTTAGCAGCTCAGGATTCGTGAGGATGATATTCCGAGGATTGCGTTCGGACGAGAGATGGTCACTACGAGATTGTAGTCATGCCATCTGGATCTACGAATGCTCCATCAGTTTTCTTGAACCTAGTGCATCGATGTTTTAGACCAGTACTTGAATAAGTTCATAGTGGTCTTCATCAATGGCATTTTGATATTTTCCCGAGCAAGGAAGCTCACATGGAACATCTGCGGACTGCTTTATCGATCCTTAGACCAAGTCGGCTGTACGCAAAGTGGGCTAAGTGCGATTATTGGATCTAGAAGTGGCTTTCTTAGGCCATGTGATCAATAAAAATGAGGTTATGGTTATTCCCCATAAGAGTGAATCAGTAGTTGTTTGGAAGCGGCCTCAGGGAGTGAGCGAGGTGTGCAGTTTCCCAGAGCTTGCTGAGTATTATAGACGGTTCATGGAAGGATTTTTCTAAGATCACTCCACCTATGACCAGTCTGTTCCGCAAGGTCAACAAGAAGTTATCTGGGATGACAAGTGCAAGACCAGTTTTCAAGAAGTTGAAACAGTGTCTGACTTATGCATCAGTTTTGGCGTTTTCGGAAAGAATGATGGCTATATGGTCTATAGTAATGCTTCGAGAAATGGGTTGGGATGTGTCTTTGATGCAGAGGGACAAGGTTATTGCATACGCATCTAGACAATTGAAAACCTATGAAGCAAACTAACCAACACATGACCTAGAACTAGCAGCAATAGTGTTTGCATTGGAAACTGAGGTTACTTGGGTGACCCAGAGGTTAGCAGAAGTTTTTCTCCAGAAGATTGTTCGTTTACATGGCATTCCTAAGACCATTGTATCGGATCGAGATGGCCGATTCATGTCAAGTTTATAGCAAGAACTTCACAAGGCCATGGGAACTAAATTGAGATTCAGCAGCGTTTCATCCTAAGACAGATGGTCAGTCTGAAAAGACCATCTAGACCCTGGAGGATATGCTAAGAAGCATACGTACTCGATCATCCGACTAGCTGGGAAGACAGCCTAAGTCTGATTGAGCTCGCGTACGATAATAGCTGGCATGCTACGATCAAGATGACTCAGTTCGAAGCTTTATATGGTCACAGATGTAGATCTCAGACTTGTTGGGATGAGAATGCCGACAAGATTCTACTTGGACCAGAGTTGGTCGAAAGGACAATTTCAGTCATTGCTTGATTAGACAGAGGTTGTTGACAGCTCAGAGTCGACAAAAGTCTTACGCAGACCAGAAGCGTTAAAGTGTTGAGTTCGAGGTTGGTGGCAAGGTACTTGTCAGAGTATCGCCATCCAAGGAAGTTTTCAGATTTGGTAAGCGTGGGAAGCTTAACCCTCGCTACGTGGGACCATTCAAGATTCTGGATAGAGTAAGATCTCTAACGTACCGTTTGGCATTGTCGCCATCGGCATACCCAGTGTATAATGTGTTTCACGTATCCTTGCTAAGGAAATTCATGCCAAGATGAGTCTCATGTGCTAAGCTTTAAGGACATCGAGATTCAGGCAATGATGCTTGAGAGGAGATGCCAGTGTGCATTCTCGAACGCCATGTGAAGCAGCTGTGCAACAAGATTATACTGTTGGTACGAGTTCTGTGGTCCAGGTCTGGGACTGAGGAAGTTACTTGGGAAACCGAGGCATAGATGCTCAGATACTTTCCCGAGTTGTTTTTCGGCCAAGTTTCGGGGTCGAAACTTCTTTTAAGAGGGAGGTGATGTGATACCCCGTAATTTTGTAAGGCTATTTTGGGAATTATGGATTTTTCCCGAGTGCCAGTTTGGTACGTCGGATTTAATTCTGAAGGTTTGAGACATTCTATAATGTGCTCTGTATCTGTAATATTTTTCTCAGTGAAGAATTATACAGTCGAGATGTTTTGGAAGTTCATACTCGTTCGTATACGACTTTTGTTAACGCGGGTTAAGATTGGTACAAGTTTATTGCCCAAGAGTTGTTATCTAATGGGCAATAGTACAAGATTCTTTATCCAAAGGTTATTGTCCAAGAGCTATTATCCAAGAGGCAAAGTGCAAGGTTATTACCCAAGGGACGGGAAGGAAGCTTCCTACCACCTTCCTCCTCCTTGGATTTGCCTATAAATAGAGAGCATTGGGTGAGAGTGAAAGGGGCTGAAAAACGCGGAAGCGCTGTCAAGCTCTCGTCTCTCAAAAACGCTTTCAAAACGCTCTCTCTCGAGAAGGCTCTAGTGGATCGTCGGACCTCGTTTAGTGTCATTTTCGGTGGCCAAGAGGAGCATTGGAGGCTCTCGGACGCCTAGAAGCCAAGCAAGGCGAAAGACGAGCCAAACCGATCGTCGAGGGTGAGTTTTCTCCTCTCGTATTTCTGTTTTCGTTCGCGACGACGACCGCCGCGAGGATCACGGCGACCGCCGGCTCGAAGGCGGTGACCGCCGGCATGAGACGGCGCCCGCCGTGAAGATCCTGGCGCCCGCCGTGATGTTGTGGCCAGCCGCCATGAAGAAGGGCCAAGGAGCGGCGCCCGCCGCAGTTGAGCGGCGCCCGCCGTGCTTGAGGCGGCGCCCGCCGTGATTGAGGCGGCGCCCGCCGTATTTAAGGTGGTGCCCGCCGTGATTGTTGTGGCGCCCGCCGTGAAGTGTTGGTGGTCGTGGTTGTTGGTGTTGGCTTCCGTAGCCTTCGTTCGGGTTTCGTTTCCTTCGATTCCTTTCGTTCTTTCGTAGATCGGTATTGTTGTTGGTCGAATCTAACTTAGGGTTTCTGTATGGGTCGATCCGAAGGTACCGAAGTTGGCGGATTCGTCTCTGTGTCAAGCCCGGAATCCCGTCGTTAGACTTCATTCAATCTCTGCGGACTCAGGCAAGTGGCGGTTCGCTCTTGCTCATCGTTCCATATTTACATTAATTATCAGTTGTTTATCTGAGTAATTAATTTAAAATGATTATTGTGTTCATCTGGAAACGGTTTTGTTAACTATTTTGGAAAACTAAAATATGATGTTATAATAGGTTGTATATCTGTTAGAACAACGCTATTATATATATGTAATTAATACAGATATTATTATAGGTTGTATATTGTTAGAACAACGCTATTTTATCTGTTTTTGGCCGCGATGGCTTTGTTGTGATTGATTACTGTGTTGAACTGTTTAGTTAGCACGAGTATTCGTAGGAACGCTACTGTGTATCTCATTGCGAGTGCTAGTCGTTTCTTGATAACCTAGTGGTTAGGATTTAGTTCCTACCATCCTTCTCTAATGCCGTTTGTAGGGATTTAGTTCCCGACTCCGCCTTGAGGGATTTAGTTCCCGCGGGATTTAGTTCCTGATTCGACTCTTGGGATTTAGTTCCCGAGTCAACTCCGCTCCTAGGGATTTAGTTCCCGCGAGATTTAGTTCTCGATTCGACTCTTGGGATTTAGTTCCCGAGTCAACTCTGCCTAAGGGATTTAGTTCCCGAGGGATCTAAAAAGATTATAACGTGATGTGGGTTTTGGAATTAAATAAGATAAAGTGCCCGAGTGCACATAATTAATAAACCTTCGGCGAGTAGTGCAGCTAGGTTATAGTGCAGCTAGGAAAACTCGTCTCGACTTTGATCATAGTACGTTCTCTTTCCAATCTGGAATGGCTGTATGCGATGAGGTTGGTCGTGAACCGAAGCATCTCAGTCAACTTTTAAATCATTGTTGTATGATGCTGTAAACATTCCAGATTTGTCATATTTCCTTAAAGACTCATTTTCTTTGGAGTCTTCTTTCGGATTCGGTCACTTTTTGACAGCTCTACTGGCTAATGTTGCATGATTTTCTCTCGAAATAAAATTGTGACCCCCTCGAACAATTCATGACTCAGTCATAGCCACAAGCCCAACTTATAGATTCATTAGGATTCTAACCTAAATTCAGTTAAAAATTATCCATTAATCTAGTATATTTAGGGGTGAAAATGGGTCGGATGATGGATGGATGAAGCAATTTCATCACCCGACCAAATGCTCCACCCAACTCATCTGTCATTCGTGAAAATTTTCACCCGCATCCGACCCATCTAAATCACCCCATCCATCATCCGCGGGTGATTCGAATGGGCCGGGTCATCCGCATAACATTTTTATGATTATTCAAAAGTTGTGAAATACATAACAAATAAAGTTAATAAATTTTCTTCCGTATATGGAAATAGTTATTCTGACTATAGGATTTGATGGATGTTATTAGAATATATTCTTAAAATATTCAACTTTTAAGTGTAAACAGAAAAAAATGAAGATATAAATTATAATAAATTAAAATTATAACTAGAATTTTGTAACAAAAGAACAGGTGGCTGTGGGTGAAGTGCAGGTAGTGGGTGATGGGTGAGATTTAGATAATTTGTCATCTGTTTCACCCGACTGACTAACCACATGTTAAGGACGAGTTTCGGTCAAAAACCGAACCGAAAAATACCGGTCCAGTCCACCTCGGACCGGTTTTGGACCGAATTTAAAATAATAAAAAAATTGTAATTTTTTTTAAAAAGCTTTTTAAAATCATTTATTATATATAGTACTATATTAATATAGAAATATATATAATTACTTTAAAATATATTTATAATATACATATAATTTAAAATATATAAGTATTTTATTAAAAAATATTATATTTTTTAAATCAGTTCGGACCAGACCGGGAACAAAATCTCAGAATTCTTGGACCGAAGACCGGATCGGTTTTCATTCGGTCCAGACTGAATTGGTCGAATCCGGTCCAAAAATCCGATATGAACCGAATTATGCTCATCCCTACCACTAATCATCCGATTTACTTCAATGATCATCCGTATAACTTGATCGGGTTTTCTGGTGGACCAGTCACCTACGAATAATTTCTAGCTCTAAATATATTACTCAAAACTTTTAATGTGAAAAGTTATAGTAGTGCACAAAAGACGAGTAAACAAAGTATGCGTAGCTATATATATACACCTTATATATATATATATATGATGGGTTTTCATTGAGTCTTGGTGATGTAAATTGGTGTACAAGCTAGCTATTGATGAGTGTTTCCCATGTTTCTCTCCATATATCTTCCCCATATCACGGTAGAATTTATGGTGGTACTGACTCACGAGACCCATGCCACTCCCGCCCGACACGCAAACCCAAAGCATATAGTATCAATATATATATATTTGACATCAAACAAAAAGCTAGCTAGCTGCATTCTGAGGGGTGCTAGCTAAGGCTAAGAGTAAGAACACATACATGCATAAATGTCCAAGCTATGCTGCAAAAGTCATTTCCCCACATCAATTTCTCGTCCTTCCTTTTATCTATCTACACACTTTCTACATATTATATTCATCTTATTATTACTATTATGCATGCTTGTCATCTAGCTTTATGTATACATAAACCCGTCACACACGCAATATAATCTTCAAATTAAATGTATGTTATGAATGAAAATGAGGGTATAAAACACGGAAACTATCCGTTATGTATATCAATCCGCACAAAATCTATATCAATTCGCACAAGGAGCAATACTAAAGTAGATGTGATTAAGACCAATTGACTCACTTATATCCTCTACATTATGCCATTTATCGTCATTGCGGCAATTGCTATCATATGATTTGTTTATAATTCTAAATTTATATCTTTTATTGTCATATTGTTCTTATGCTAAATATCTCTGAGATAATCTTGGTTTCTTTATTTATTATATAAAGTTATTTATTAAAGTTGTAATGTTTTTCATCTTTGATTTTGTTTTGAATATATCTAAATAGATTTAATTAATCTAGATATATATATATATATATATATTTTTAATAAGGTAAGAATTAGAATGAAAATCATAAAAGAGCCGGTTTCTCAATCTATAGCATCCTTTCGGATGAGAATTAATTTAAATATTGTTTGACAACGATATTTATAAATACCTTTTTGAAGTTTGGTAACATAAATAAATATAATGAAATAACATGTCTTTTGTGGTTAACTTTTTTTATTACCAACAACTTTCACTTCTCATTATCATATCTTGGCTTTACAGTATAGTGAGAGGAGGCGATCTAAGTGCAACAGTTAGATTATACTAACATAGTTACCCACTAAATTGAAAGTTGTTAAAAATCACATTACAACTCTTTGGCTAAGATAATGAAGTCCGCCCGGAGGGTGTTACATGATTCCTGAGCTACTTAAGTTTTACACTTAAGATATGATGTTTTTCCTTCATATAAAAAAAAATCAAAATATATCCTAGTGCGTCTATTGGGTGTTGTTGGTTGAGCTAACTCAGAAGTGTAATGGATGAATTTTTTGTAATTTTTTTTTAATACAATAAAAATTAGATTGAAAATCACAAATATTAAAATTATCGAGATGTGTCATCGATCCCGAGAGGGGAAGGGGGACCAGGTAAGGTAGGTATTGGTTAACTTGTAGGGGGAGTGACCCTTTGGGTAGGCTACCCTTTCATTCATGTCATCAAATTTTGCCAAATCATTAAAATAGTGTAGTAGCTGTAAAGGGCTATTTTATAATGGAAAAAACGTGAAATTATATTGTATAATGAATTAAATAGGTAGCGGGTAAAAAGTAAAAGACTACTAGCCTACTCTAAACAAATTAAAAGTTGAAGTTTCCTCCTTTCCCACGTTAAGTGTTGGCAACAGATTAATTTTGAGACTAATCTCCCTCCCGTACACATCAAATAGTGTGGATGAATTATAATATAAAGTACTTTAATGTTTCTTATCCTTCTTCTTCGATTGAGCAGCAGCAGACCACCAATGACACACCCACCTCCAAACTAAAATCCAAGATGGTGGTGTTGTTACAATCAGATGTCCTGACAAAAAACTTGGTGGCCGCCTGCATTCGTCTATGCCACAAATTACCAGGTTGGTCCCCAAATCAAGTCGGAGACGGACCCAAACAACAACCAACAAAAATGTCAAAATCCCCCTTAATCTCAATCCAATGTAAAAACTCAAAACAAAGATAAAGATATGTTGGGGAAATGATAGATTTGTAGGTCAAACTTCAATATCAGTTGGTTTTCATGCCCAATTTGAATAACATTGAATCAATCTATTGATCTAGGTTTCAGATATGGTAAAGAAGAAGAACCTTCATTTTCAAACTTTGATATTTGATCCTTAAACCTTCCACTCATCTTACAATCACATACCCAAAGCATCACAATTATGAAGCACATAAAAAAGAAAGAGATGTTGTTTGGTGGTTACGACAACGAGACGATGTTGCTCGGTTTGGAACGTTCAAAGAAGGGGCCAGTGGTCAGGCGACGCCGAGGCAACAACGGGATGGTAGTGATCTGTTTGGTGGGAGAGCTGAAAGAATTTTCATTACTCTTTTAAATTCTTGACTTATATTTGTAAAATACCTTAAAATTAGCATATATCTTTGTGCCTTACACGAGTTGTGTTTGATAAAACTCGAAATTGAAACATTATTAGATATTTACGAAAACTAATATGATAAATTATAAGCTTAATCTATTGACACATATGGTGATAATGTTTTTGTATGATTAAAAGTTAGAGTATATACGTGAATTTGTATACAAAAATGGAAAATAAACTGAAAATTCCATACAAATATCTGATTAAGAAAACATATATGTTTAGATTCTAGTAATGCAGACGTTAATTATGTGTAATTAATTAATAGAAAAAATATTTAAATTACATCATATATTTATTTTAAATGTTTTTATATATATTATCACTTTTACATTATGAATCATATATTACCAATTATGCTCAGTTGCATGTTACCAATTATATATATTTAAGTATTAAAACTATAAGAAGTAACATAACTAATAAGGTAAAAATATATTACAAATAATTTTATTTACAAATAAAACTAATAAGGTAAAAAGATCTAAATAATTTTTGAGATGATAATATGTGTATAATTAAGGTAAGTTGTTTTAGGTAAAAAATAAATAGATAAGAAATAAAATTTGTAAATATCTAAATTAGCAAAGGATAAAATTGTAATTGTATATTAAGATTTGCCTATGTGGCGTAGCTCACGGGCTGACACGTAGGAGAGATAATTAGGACTTTTGGTATAGTATATAGTATATAGAATATAAATATATAGGAGGCGTTTGGTATCCATATTCTGATATCAGGTATGGGTGTGGATATGACCCATACCCATACCTAGTGTTTGTGTAGAATCGAGTGTGTTAGATCAAGGAACGGTAAGTTCGTTCCTTGGGCAACGGAAAATAACAACAGAATTATGAAGTAACGAGCTCAGTTCCTTAGAGAGGAAAACTTAATCAACAAACTAGTTGACTAAGAAAAACCTCTACCTCTAGGTTTCCCTAGTAGGATTTCGAATGTCTACTTATGTTATTAATCTTACAAACAAGCAAGTCTTATCTCAATCTAGTTTATTCCTAGATATCTAGACTTCTCAATGTAACGTTCCTAACAACACACTAGACAACCAAAACCCTAACAAGTACTCAACTTACCAAAGTTTCGTCCTTGTAAGTGTTCTTCTTGCTTCCGAATGCTCTGCTCTGGAAAATGCTCTGTGTGTTCCGTGGTTGTAGAAATTCGCAACTCTCTAATATATAGTCTAGGAAATTCTCATATTTTACCCTAGTTTTACTTAAGAAAAATAAGATAATAAAATCCTATACAATCTTTTCTAACAATATTCTACCCAAAATCTCTTCACCGAGATCTTCCTTGAGGCCCAAGTTGCAACTTCCAAATCTGTTATCCATAACAGATATTCGACGGCTCTCTAGGGTTTCAGCGCGCGCGTCCTCCGTTCCTTGTGCTGTTCCCTTTCTCTGTTCTGTTCAACATCACGCGTCTCTTCTCTTCTTTCGTTCCAGTGTGTTGTTTTTGGCTTCTCTGTTCCTTTGCTTTTCTGTTTTGACTCTTCTCAGGTTTTCATCGTTCCTTTGACTTCACCGTTTCCTGAAACTTATAGTCATACTAAAAACCATCAAAAGCATTTGAGTTTATCATCATCAAAATCAAAGGGAACATCATCGTTCCAACAATTTCCCCCTTTTTGGTGATGACAAACTCCTTCAAAATATGCAAGTCAAAATACACAGTCAGAACAGACAATTAGAAGCATTTTCATATTTAATCACACAGATACTATGTTCAAATAATTAACAATGTTCCCCCTCAGAAAGTTCATTGAGAATTTACCTTCATGCAGCCTTGTCGTTCCTCTTAGCACTAGCTTTTGTTATCAACTCTTCCTTGGATTTCACATTTTCCATACTTCCCCCTTTTGGCATTATCAAAAGTTCCACAAGAAACAGAAAGACTTGACACACATGCAACTCATAAACAAAATAATTCATTCATAAAGTCATGCGAAGTACATAGCATAGGGACCTAGACAACTAAGATCAGAAGATAAGGAAGAATCACACAAAAGACATAAAAACATAAAAAAATCAAGAATAGAGGGTCAGACGGGCTAGAATAGGAACGGAGAGCACTCAGATCTCAGGGTCTTCAGCAGAGTCATCGTCTTTGCTCAAGAAATGATCCAAGAGCAATGACATGGTTGTGTTCAGTTGCTGAATTGAGCTTCCCTTAGACGTTCCTTCACCAACCGCTTTCTTTGCAGCGACAATGCCCGTTCCCTTGGTATTGCCCTTAATTTGTCGGTGATGATCTTCTTGCTTGGGGAATCCATGGAAGGCAGAGAGCTTTAGAGATTTGAGAGTATTTGAATTCTGAGAGATATCAGAGAGAGAGGAGTGGCGGTGCAGGAACTTGTGAATATATGTCGTATATATAGGAATAAGATAAAATCTTTTCCAAATAAAATCTTTCGGATCTCAACCGTCTCTAAGTTTCCTTCTTTCAAAAGTTTCCTTCAATAACTCTTCTCTCTCTTGATGCAACGGTCACTTTTTGCTCGGTTGCCGCATCACTGTTCCAGTCGCAGAGCGGTCAAATTGCACAGGGAGCCGTTCCAACGGATACCTACAACTTAATTAATGCCAGCCTCTGATTCAAATTCAGCGTTCCACAACTATCAGTTCCCCCTTAATCTGAGCAATGGTCTTCGTTCCCCCTGAGACCAATAGTGCTTGCGAGGCTAGTCTGGATATTTCAATGTTAGGTTCACACAGAATATATTATATCCAAACTCATGGTAGGGAGAAAAACAACTCAAGTAATTATTCCCAGTAAAAAGTATAGCAAAGAGGGATCATAGGGAACGTTTACCTGAATCGCGGCTAAGGTAGGCTGTACAACCAATTATCATGTGGGCTTGTAATGAGGGTTTAATCATCAAATTGGTTATTTTGGGTCTTTAAGAAGATGTTAGCATGCAATCAAGTAATTCAACAAAAATCAAAAGACAAAGTATCTAAATCCTAATACAAAGCAATTCGAATAAGCTAAAGTCATGAAAGGCACACAGACAAGGAACTTCATGAAAATTATGGAACGAATTAGCCAAGCATTGAGGGAATAATGGATGTGAAGGTCCTCAATTCAGAGAGATCATGCCAAGGAGTAATCGAAGATACTCGAATGGACATTTGTCTAGTGCTTTGGTGAAGATGTCTTCCACTTGATTTTCAGTCCTGTAATGTTCCATTCTAATAAAGCCCATGTCAACATTATCACGTAGAAAATGATGACGAATGTCAATATGCTTAGTACGTGAATGATGAACTGGATTTTTTGAAATGTTGATGACACTAGTATTATCACACATAATAGGAACGGTGCCAAGAGACATACCATAGTCTTCCAGTTGTTGTTTAAGCCACAATACCTAAGCACAACAGCTTGCCGTGACGACGTATTCAGCTTCTACAGTGGAAAGGGCCACAGAGTTTTGTTTCTTGGAACCCCATGAAACGAGACAAGGCCCAAGGAACTGTGCCTTTCCAGAGGTGCTTTTGCGATCTACTACGTGCCCAGCAAAGTCGGCGTCTGTGAATCCAACAAGGTTGAAGTCACAGTTCTTGGGATACCATAGACATAGGTGGTCCATTCCTTTGAGGTATCTAAAGATACGCTTGACTTCCTTCAAGTGTGAGCATTCTTGAGAGGTAAAGACCGTCTTGTTGTTCCCTTGGTCGCAAAGCTGTGCAACACTCAACAAACTGAAACCAAGTTCATGAACTAAACTAGCCTCTTTTACTGTGATGCTGGAGTTTAGTTTCGTTTCGCCTGTTCCAATGATTTCTCTGCGTCTCTTGTCTCCAAGAGCAACACTCCCTCTGGAGTGTTTGTGAAGTGAGGAGAGTTGGTCTTCATTTCCAGTCATGTGGCACGAACAAGCGCTGTCAATGTACCACCTCTCGTTCCCCCTCACTTCAACCTGCACAGAAAAAGTTAGTGTTTGGCGACCCAGGCAAGCTTAGTCTTACCTGGTCGAGACACATAATGCAATTGTTCCATAGGAATAGTTCTAACAGTAGCAACATTTTTCTTCCTAGATCTAACATGATTATGATTATGCGCATGTGAATCATCATAGAAGTCATTCAAGTTCACATTGTTACTCCTACTGTTCCTTCTCTTTGTGTGCTCTTCAGAGAACTTCCTTTTCTTTTCACAGTCTCTTTGCACATGTCTGTTGTCTCCACAATACCAACACAGCTTGAATTGTTCCAATTGAACATACTATCTGTTAGGAACAGTACTCTTGCATTGTTTCGCACGTTCCGAACATGGAACGTTTGGTTGTGTTCCCTGAGACTGCTTGAGAAAAATCTTGTGGGCATGTTGTCCAGTGTACCAGGACTGAGTTTCATCCAGACCACTCTCAAGGACCTTGACGCGTTCCTCAAGATTGCGATTCTTCTCTCTAGCATCTTGAAGTTCCATATCTCTTGCTTTACGTAGTTCCAGTATATAGGGATCATCTTCCGTTTGCTTGGAACCTGTATAGCCAATACCATACCTTGCTTCGATGAACTTGACGCTTTCAGCTTCAGCTTTCTGTTCCATCAGAACAGAATGAATCTTGTGCACATAGGACTTCATCTCGAATATATGTGCTTCAAGCTTACTTGGACTAGCTATACTCCTTGCATCAGTATTGTGAGAAACTTCATTCATAAGCAAAGAGACTTTTTCATTTCTCAATCTCTGAAGTTCCTCATGATTAGCCTCACATGAAGAACAAGGAACAGTTGAGCTACTAGCAGTTTTAGACATATTCTCTTTTAAATTACTACATTCATCTTCAGAATTTTCAAGTTCCTCTTGTGTTTTCAAATTTTCAGTGTACATTTCCCTTATGAGAGCAATCAATGATTTTTTGTCATAATTCACAAGAGATTTCAGAAAGGTTTCGGGATTTACCTCGAGTTCCCCAGAAGAGTCGTTGATGGTCATAGCACACATTTTGCCACTCCAAGCTTCAGGATCTTCACTGTCTGAGTCATCTTCATTACCCCACACAGCAACGAAGGCTTTCTTCTCATCGTTCCCAGACGGTTTTCTTGGTTTCTTCGGTTTTGGGCAAGAGCTAGCGTAGTGACCCTTTTCGTTGCAGTTGTAGCATGTGATATCCTTGATGTCACGAGTCTCACCGTTCCCTCCTCTATTGTTTCTTCCTTTGTTGTAAAGGGAACGCATGGATTTTTTGAGTAACACCACTTCAGGGTCTTCGGAACCATCATTGTCATCGAGGTTGTTCTCTATTCTGTCAACAGCCTTTCCAACCATCGAAGCAATTCCCTTCTCTTTGGAATCCTTGTTTCTTGCGGTCTTCTCTTCATTGTCATACTTTTGGATCTTGCTGAACACCTCATGGAACGTCAGTTTGACAGTGTTGGGGTTCTCCTTCAGGATGGCTTTAGTCATTGCATGACGATGAGGAAGCCCATCAATGATTATAAGGATCTTCTCGTCGGGAAGGATTTATGCATCCGTGACGGAGTGGGCAGTCAGATTTGTAGTGATCTTCTCAAACCCGGCTTGGTAGGAACTCACATCTTCCTTGTCATCCATTTTGAAGTTGTAGAAGTCCTTCTTGGCAGTGAAACGATCAACTTCACGCAGATCCTTGCTTCCCATGTACATCTGTTCCAAGGCAAGCCATTTAGCATTAGCCGACTCACAAGATTGGAGTTTTTGCACATCTTGCTGATTGAGAGCGTTGTTGATGAGCATGGCTGCTTTGCAATTTTTCTCCATGATTTGAAGATCGTCTTGATCCCATTTCTTCAGTTTCTTTTTCTTCTCCAAATCGACAATGTCAATATCACCAAGGGAAATCACCAACCAGCATTGGTAATCGTTACTTTGCACCCATTTGATGAAAAGCGTCTTCCAATGTTGATATTGGCCAGCGAGCAAGAGAGGGGGCCTTGAGGAGTTCAAACCGACTTCGACAGTACTAGGAGCCATTGTTACCTGAAAAATTTGTAAGTAACACATAATCTAGAGCAAACCCGCTCTGATACCAATTGTAGAATCGAGTGTGTTAGATCAAGGAACGGTAAGTTCGTTCCTTGGGCAGCGGAAAATAACAACAGAATTATGAAGTAACGAGCTCAGTTCCTTAGAGAGGAAAACTTAATCAACCAACTAGTTGACTAAGAAAAACCTCTACCTCTAGGTTTCCCTAGTAGGGTTTCGAATGTCTACTTATGTTATTAATCCTGGAATTACAAACAAGCAAGTCTTATTTCAATCTAGTTTACTCCTAGATATAGACTTCTCAATGTAACGTTCCTAACAACACACTAGACAACCAAAACCCTAACAAGTACTCAACTTACCAAAGTTTCGTCCTTGTAAGTGTTCTTCTTGCTTCCGAATGCTCTGCTCTGGAAAATGCTCTGTGTTCCGTGGTTGTAGAAATTCGCAACTCTCTAATATATAGTCTAGGAAATTCTCACATTTTACCCTAGTTTTACTTAAGGAAAATAAGATAATAAAATCCTATACAATCTTTTCTAACAATATTCTACCCAAAATCTCTTCACCGAGATCTTCCTTGAGGCCCAAGTTGCAACTTCCAAATCTGTTTTCCATAACAGATATTCGGCGGCTCTCTAGGGTTTCAGCGCGCGCGTCCTCCGTTCCTTGCGCTGTTCCCTTTCTCTGTTCTGTTCAACATCACGCATCTCTTCTCTTCTTTCGTTCTAGCGTGTTATTTTTGGCTTCTCTGTTCCTTTGCTTTTTTGTTTTGACTCTTCTCAGGTTTTCATCGTTCCTTTGACTTCACCGTTTCATGAAACTTATAGTCACACTAAAACCATCAAAAGCATTTGAGTTTATCATCATCAAAATCAAAGGGAACATCATCGTTCCAACAGTTTGGTATATCAATATATGGATATCAACTGATATCTTTGATATCCTAATATCCTAATTTTCAACATCCCCCATTTACTAGATTTTGCTAGGGTAAAACTCATATTTCCTCTTCCATTCACATCCGATATCCACAACATACCAAACAGAGATATCAGATATCAATCCCATACCCATACCTGATATCTGATACACATACACATACCCATACTTGAAATCTGATATACTTGATATGGATACCAAATGAGCCCATAGATATATAGATGACATGGCAAAAATTACCATGTGTATCTCTCTAATTGGAGGTGATTGGGGGTGTAGGATTATAAATTTTAGTAAATGTACAAGGGTTCGTATGGTGGTCGGAGTTTATTTTTGAGAGGTGGTCGGAGTTGTTTAAACAGTGGCCTCTTCGCTTGATTTCTCGGTTTTGTAAGTTTTAAATTACAGGAGAAATACCTTTTGTAATGTGTAATTATAAAAATTTGCCCCCCAGCCTATCTTGTTGGGTTGTGAAGATGTGCCAATTTGCAAAATAACTGGTATACTATGAGACATACCTCACTAGTGGCTGAAAACTGTGGCTGGGAGGGACGAAGAGCGTCGGTTGTTGGAAATCGTGCGGTTGGATGATTAAGATGGGAGAAATTAAGGATGAGCGTACTTTCGGAATGAGTTTTTGGAAGTAGAATAATCTACTGTTAAGAAAAAGAAAGTGAAATTCGTATAAAATATAAATAAGTAAGAATTAATTGACTAAAATGAATTACACGGTTTGAAGTTCTAAGTACCATTGGATTTGAGAAAATATGATTAAGATTGAATTACACGCATAAGTATATATACCTGATATAATGAAAATTTGAATGTAATAATCTAATGGTATATCACTAAGTAAGATATAAGATATATGAGATATGTAGATAATATTAGATTTAATGAAGTTGTGCAAGCTAACTTACATTGATACTCAAAACATTCTTGTAGTTATATTGATATTATTTCAAACTTTATGTGGTTTAAATCATGTAATATATATACATGATATACTAATGTAAGTTATACGAGTTATGTAATGATATCCGAGATAGTTACATATCTTACTTATAGTAAGAGAAAATAAATGAGTTATGTACTATCACATTAATTAGTATATGTACCTTATATAATTATAATATAATGTAATAATCTAATGATATATCACTAAGTAAGATCTAAGATACATGAGCTATGTAGATAGTATTAGATTTAAAGTTGCACAAGTTATCTTACATTGATATTCAAAACTTGTTATTTCAAACTTTTTTCCCGTTTACATATCTTACATAAAGATATAAATTATACTTATCTTATTGCGCATATTACCTTACATCACATATATTCCATTAATTATATATAAAGATATAACTTATATTTTAAGTTGCACAATTAAACTTATATTGATATTTAACACATCACCTATGCTACGCTACTATTATTTCAAATTTTATATAACTGACCTATCTTATATTACTGTCATATATTTAATTAAAAAAATAGTATTTGAAATGATAATTCTATGAGGAATAATCTAACTTAGGTTAATATTTATTTAAACTTTATGTGAAATATTTCAATTAGTACTTTAAATGTTAATTTTATATGTTTCAAAATTATATTATATATTAATTAAATTGACTAACTAAATTTCTATCCAATTTCCTTACAATAAAGAATGATTTTTTCGCGTGATACCCCTGAGATAAGGCGAAATTCGCGAGATGCCCCAAATATTTATATATTTCACGCGGTATTCCCGAGTTTTGTATTTTTTTTGCCAAATGTCTATTTATTAATTTTTTAATTAAAAAACCTAAAAAAAGACTAAAAAATGAGAAAAAGCAAAAGAATCCAAAAAAAAACCAACAGCAATTACTAGCTGACTAATAGCAGATTAGCTCCTGTTTCCACAATCGCCGGAGAAAATGTCGAGAGCCTCCGCTGCCGCCACAAGCCACGACTTAAAGCAATGCGTGCTCACCTGCCTCGATCGCGTTGCCGATCGCGACACCCTCGCCCAAGCCACCGCCGAGCTGGATCTCATCGCTCGCTCTCTCTCCCCTGAAACCTTCATCTCCCCCTTCCTTTCCTGCCCCCTCTCCGTCGACTCCTCCCACAAATACCCCGTCCGCCTCATCTGCTCCCTCCCCGCCTCCCACGGCCCCCACCTCTCCCCTCACCTCCCCAAGATCCTCTCCTCCTCCCTCCTCCGCTGCCTCCGCAACTCCGACGCCATCGTCCGCTCCGCCTGCTCCGACGCCTCCTCCTCCCTCACTCGCCACGTCACCTCCTCCCCTATCGAGCCATCCTCGACCCCCTCCTCATCTAGCAGAACTACATTGTCCAGATCGGGGCGGCCGTGTGCTTGTCGGCGGCGATCGAGTCGTCGGAGGCCGTGGATGCCGCCGAGCTCCGCAGGACTCTCCCGAAGATGCTGAAGCTCGCTAAGAGCGACGGATTTCGAGTGAAGCCGACGCTATTTGCGCTGATCGGGTCCGTGGTTGCGGCGATGACGGCGGAGTTCTCAATGGACCGGCATTGATGGCAAATGTGGTGAGTTGCGCCGTGGACTCGTGGAGCTTCTCAACAGCGATTTTTTTTTGGATTTCTTTTTGGGAATTTAATTGTTTGATTTGGAATTATGGACTCAAATCATTATTTGATTCGGGATTTAATTGTTAAGCTATACGCATGTTTTTTTATCGAAAAAATATAAATAGTATTATGGACTCAAATCAATATTGTACCCTATTTGTTTGCTGTGATTTTTTTTTGTTTTTTCTCATGTTTTTAGTCTTTTTTTTTGGGTTTTTTTATTAAAAAGTTAATAGATGAGTATTTGACGAAAAAAATACAAAATTCAGACATATTACGTGAAATAGGTAAAATTTTAGAATATCTCATAAATTTTATCTTATTTTAGGAGTATCATGAGAAAAACCGAATAAAGAAAGTAAGACATGAACTGAAACAAAAATTGGAGAGCAATTCTAAAAAAAAGCAACGTAACATAACAAATTGGAAAACAGTTTTAAGTAAAATATACGGAGTATCTGCCGGCAACTTCACAAATACTTCATCCGAATACAAAATTAAATACGCATGCCTAGTGTTTAACATAAATTAAAATTTTAATAAATTTTTTCCACATCATTTAACTTGTGAGCATCCAACTAATAAGGGTAGTCTACCCTTGAGAGAGTAGAAACATTTTCCACTTATAGGAGGAGAAAACGGATGAATCCGAATGGAAACGAGGTTAACCAAAACCTACGCCCGCCCCGCCCGGCTTTAATTCAATCATAATAGATAGGCTAGGCTAGCTAGGTTGTTGTACTTGCAATTAACCGATCGTGCATTTTGGGTTCCTCTCTGCAGCACAAGAAATTAAAGATATATCGATGTAGAGAAAAACAAGGAGAGCAGAGCACGTCTGTACAGTTGGGCCTTGTTTGAATTGGTTGCCCAAGCAAAAGATATATTCTATGATTATATATATGCTTGCAGTTGCAGTTGCAGTTGCAGTTGCAGTTGCAGTTGCAGTTGCAGTTGTAGCAGAGCAGAGCAGAGAAGATGCACACACACACACACTCTTTATCTCGATCGATCTTCCTATAAATACACGACATTTTGTAGCAGCAACCATCACACTCAATTAACAATACATTAGCTCATTCTCATTCTCATATGGGTGAGCAGCTCCTTGTTGGAGAAGCAGGGCACGTGCAAGCTTGGCTTAGTAATTACTAATTAATTAGCTTATTCAAAGCCACCATCTTAGTTAATTTGCACGTGCTCCCCTTCTCCACCACGGGCTCCTCTCCTCCGTCTTCTGTATGCATGTATGATATCATTAATCAGCTCTGTAAGCCAGGTTCTTGATTTTAATACAGTATTTATGTACTAACAGCTAACTACATTAACATCTAGCACGTGACAGATTTTCTTTTAGTTTCTACATTCGGTTTTTAAGATGTCTGCAGACTGAAGGCCGCCCCTCCAACAATCATTTAGACCTTCTCTTTTTCATTTTCTTCTTTTTTCTTTTTTGTGAACCAATCCTTGAAATTTATCATGACCCAAACTCTGAACTCCGACAAGGTTCCGCCACCGCTATCTCCTCCCTGATCATCTTCCCTTGCAAGGTTTCGTCTCGCCCGAATCTGGTGGTTGTCGGCCTCTGGTGCGCTGAGACCTTGCTTTGCCGCCGTCGCCTGTTTCCCTCCGAACGGGTCTACTTAATTTTCATCCCCCGCGCGCCATAGCTCTTCTTGCGTCGTTGAAACGATGTTCTGCGGCCAACTTTGCAGATTGACTTGTGTGTCTATCTGCTGGTCCTGGTTGCTGCTGATCCTCTCCTATACCTCCCACCGTGAAGTTTCTCTATATCTGGTAATTTTGCTTACTTTTCATCTTAACTTTGCATCTGTTCATTTTTATTCTTCTAATCTCAAGTTTACATCTACTTTCAATTTTGATTTCTTCTCTTCCGGCAATGAAATCGGATGCCTAAACTATTATGCACCTCTCCGTTTTCATTTCTACTTACTCCCTACTTTGCTGTATTTAGTTAAAATTGTGATATTGGATACTTTACGCACTTTGCTTTCTCTTATTAACTTTGGTCAGCATGATGTTTGCCCCTTCCTGTTATATGTTATATGTTTCTTTACTTTTACTGGTACCTTGACTCTGGTTTTTTCGACCTTCTCTCATCTTGGTGTTCAAACTTACTTCATGAAATTAGGCAGAATTCTTGCATGGTATTGCCTATTTCCGAATCTAAATTGTTGTTCGGATACTTGTTTATTGAGTTCTTATGACCAGCCTTCTTCTTGCAAGTTTCTTATTGTTTTCACTTTCGCTTTTTTCCTTCAAATTTTCATCTTCATCTTACCTTTTATGTGTCACACGTGTCCTTCTTATAAGTATTTGTTGTCTTTCTTATCAATTTACCTGTTATAATAATATGTATTTGGATGTATATAAGATAAAGCCCATATAAATCCTAGAGTTGGCTTATGGGCCAAGCATTGTAAACCCTATATATATCCTCATTGGAGATCTAATAATACACAAGTTTACTCTCTCCTTACTCTTTTCTCTTCTCTCAACTCTCTCCTTTTCTCTTAGTTTATAACACGTTATCAGCACGAGTTGCTCGAATTTGAGATACTCCTTCGACTCTCCACTTCTCTCATCCGATTATATCCTTCCCAACTCTGAATTCGTATATATTTTGTCATGCTCTCTTCTTGCCAAATTAAATCTATTGCTTATACATCAGATTTCCTAATGATTTCCTCATCTTGTTTCTTTGGTTGAGTTCGTTCAATGAAAACTTTGTCACCATCATGCTTACTGCTTGTTTTATATCTCCATATTAATATTACTGCTTGTTTGCTTATTATTGCTGCTTGTTTGCTTTTGTCAACTTAGTATTACTGCTTGTTTTATACATCGATTGATTCGGTTTATTAATTAATCAATTTTGAATGATCGGCGTATCTATATACATATGTACGTACGAACTTCCTTGAAGAGGATTTGTTATCTCGTGGATAGATACTAGCAATATGCTAACCTTTTAGTTACGTGATATCTCTATTTATATATTATTTTTCTAGGTTATTGGTTATTTCCTGGATATTATCCCCTGAAGAGGATATATATATATATAATGCATGATTATATTATACTGAAGTTATATCCCTGAAGTGATAGCTTTCAGTCTCTGAAGTGACAGTTTTTCAATCCCTAAAGTGATAGTTTAGTTATCAATTCCTGAAGTGACAGTTTCTTATTGTATTCACTTTAGCTTTTTTCCTTCAAATTTTCATCTTCATCTTACCTTTTATGTGTCACACGTGTCCTTCTTATAAGTATTTGTTGTCTTTCTTATCAATTTACCTAGTTTTTTGTGTAACCCTATTTTTATCTTTCCAATATCATTTTTTAATATTTTTTTCACATACATGATTATCTTTAGCACTTTCACACGACATGTTTGGTTTTACACGCCTACATTTTTCATCTGTTTTTTTTCGCTTGGCCCTTGGCCATATGAAACTCGTATGAAACGGATCCTCGATCCTTATGAAATCTACACTGCTACAATCTATGACATCTCTATTGAAAATTTCCAACATCATTACATTGCAATACCTCTACATATCAATTACATATGTTACCACACCAACTTTACAATTCAATTCCAGCGATGTCGAAGCAACTATCCAAATATAATCCATATTACAAACCAAACCAAATGACAACTACAGTTACATACACCAATAGTACTATCCTACAAATAATCAAATGAAGATTGGATATTGGAACTCGCGAGGGCCCGTCGACCTCATTTCTGGACTGAAATTGGATATTTAAAACAAAGTAACCACCTAGATATGCTTTGCCTTGCTGAAACAAAAACTAATGATTTACCGGTGTTAGGAAGTGAACTTTTGGGAACTCCAGTTCCCTACCTAGTTCTCTTCCTCAGTTTTCCTAGTTTTGATAATGACAAACATATTTGCTATTAATATTTCCATTAGTGTGACAAAACAGGGAACTTCGGACTTGGAAAGCACGGAACAGAACTACTGACGCCAGACTTGGGAACTGGCGGAAGGAACTGAAGCTTGCTGGCGCCAGAAACACTTGGATAAATCTGTGAAGGCGGCGGCGAGCTGTTTAGGGTAGATCTTAGTTAGAGAGAGAACTACAAGATCATATCCTGTTTCCATATATTTTAGGAGCATGAAAGATTATCTTTTATGGAAACAAAACATGTAAAAGTCGGTAGAGATAATATTTGGAAACAAATGTTATCTTTAACGATTTCTTTTGATTATTTTATTTGTTTGATTTAGTTATTGAAGATTTGCTTCCTTCGGTAATTAAGTCATATAAATAAAGTAATTAACCCTCTCTCAATTTTTTACGCATTCACGAAGAGAAGATTTCGAGTGCTGTGAAGAAGTTGTGCCGAGTTCTTTGAAGAAGAACGAAGTAAGTTACTTGCTTGTTGTTGCTTGGTTAGGTCGGACTAAGTAGAGAGTCTTTTAGTGTGTCTAAGACTTGAATCTGTGTGTTTTATTCTAGTTGATTGTAACCGAAGTATTAATACAAGAAGTAGACTTTGAAATCCTCTTGCAAAAGGGATAGTGGGTTTTATCCTGGATAACTAGTTGGTTATCAAAGGTTCCCACTCTAAGGAACTTGTCTTGAAATCGCTATTGTTTACTTATTCCGCTGCTTAGGAACTGGACTCCCAGTTCCCTTGTTAACTAACAACGTACGATCCTACAATTGGTATCAGAGCATGCGCTCTAGATTTGTGTTAGTTTACAGATTTCAAGATGTCTAGTTCAAACGAATTCAGCCTAGGAATCTCCATCAACAAACCCCATATTCGTAAGAAGGGAGAAGAAGAATGGTGGGAGAAGTGCATGACCAACTACATCCAAACCATGGACTATCAGTGATGGCGCGTGATAGAGAATGGTGATGGAGTCATTCCTAAGGACTTAACTGAAGACCAATGGAAGCCCGAATACTACACCATCAAAGAAAAAAATGCTAAAGCTCGTCAACTTATTCTCAATGGGTTGACTAGAGAAGATATGGACAAGGTGATAGGAATCTCAACGGCTAAAGGAATCTGGACCGCTCTGAAGGAGATGCATGAAGGAAGTGAGGAACTAAAGCAAAGTAGAAAGTTTGCTCTAGAAGGAGAATATCACACTTTCGAGATGCTTGAAACTGAGAACATCTCCCAGTACCATTCCCGCTTCACAAGGCTTGTCACAAAACTCACCAACGCCGATGTGGAACTTGATGAATGGTCCAAAGCCCTTGTCATCATCAACGGTCTCAACTCCAAATTCAGCCTCATCAAAAGAGTTCTGAAGACTACTCCTGGAATTCAAGGTCTCACCTTGACTCAAATCATAGGGAAACTTAAAGTCGAAGAAAGAGAGGCACTCAAAACAAGTTCTGCCAAAAAGATGGAGAAGGGAATTGCCTTAAAAATCTCAAAAGCTTTTTCCAGGTTAGAAATGGAAGAAGAAAACTCCGACCTTGAAGATGAAGAAGATGAAATGACCGCCCTGGTCACAAAGCATATCAGAAAGCATTTCGTCAAAGGAAAGTTCAAGAAAAGCTTCCAAAAGAAAGACCTCTCTGAATATCAATGCTATCAATGCAAAGAAAGAGGACATCTGGCAAGGAACTGTCCTAAGAACTCCAACGACGATGACAAGTCTCAACACAAAAAGGCTCTCTTTGCTACCTTCGGAGATGATTCAGAAGACTCTGAAGGAGAACAAGAAACAAAGGGAACTACCAGAGGAAGGTGTCTAATGGCCAAGGAAGATTCAACTGAATCGGACGACTCCGAGGTATCCTCTTCTGACTTTACTAAGTCTCTTCTTGAATATGACAAAAAATAACTGGTCAAAATAATTAAGAAACTTGGAAAGGAAACTAGTTTCCTACAAGAGAAACTAGAAGAATATGAAGATGAAATTTCTTGCTTAACTACTAAAAATTCTGTCTGGGCTAAGAAATTAGAAGAAGCTGAAAAACTATTAGCTAATCCTCTAAGAAAGTGTGAGTCTTGCAAAATTGTTAAAAAGGAACTCATGCATGCTAATATTCTCCCAGTTCCCTCCACAGACTCTGAAATTAAGACTTACTCCATGCTTAACGAAATCATGCACAAACTTGATCATCTCACTCACTCTATAAATGAGAAAACTGTGAATCAAACTATTTTTGTTAAGCAACGACATGGTCTTGGTTACTCTGGTAAAAGCGATTATGAGGAAACATGCTCTGCTGAAATGAGAAAATAAGAAAGGAACTGGCCGAGAAAAATGAGTTTCTCAGTGGTGTGCTGCAAAACTCTCGTGATAAAGCCCAGTTCCTAGAGGAGAAGGTAAATGTGCTTGAACAAAAGCCCAAAAAGAGAATCAACTTTGAGCAAAGAAAACAAGAAAGACCATTCCGACCCGGTCAAGGTAAGTATAATCATGTTGTCTATAATCGTGTTTGCTGGCATTGTGGTAAAAATGGTCATACTTATCATGAATGCATCCATAAGAAGAAACAAATGGAAGAACATGCTAAGAAAAGGAACCAGAAAATAAACAACAAGAAAAGGACGCACACTATTACTGATTTGAATGATCCTTACTATTTTGTTCCTGCTTCTAACCCACAGACAAGATTTCAACCTCATTCACCCAGAAAAGCTATGCTTAGCTGGGTTCCAAAAGTTTGAGTTCCCTTGTGTAGGACGAAGTGCGACAACAAGACAAATGGTACATTGATAGTGGATGCTCGTGCCATATGACCGAAAACAGAAAGAAAATGCCGTCACTTCAGTAACACCGAGGAGGAACTATCTCCTTCGGAGACAAGAGAAAGGGAACAATCTGTGGAACTGGAAGCGTGAATCTTACTGATCACATTAAGGTAAGTAATGTCAACCTTGTTGAAAATTTAGGTTTTGATCTAATAAGTGTGTCACAGCTGTGTGATCAAGGGGGAAATGAGGTTCGCTTTACCTCAAAGAAATGTTTCGTGGAAGATAGACATGGAACTGTGATCCTAAAAGGAAAAAGGTTCAATAATGTTTACATCATTGATCCCAAGTTCGTTCCCAAAGAAAAGATGTGTCTCTCTTCCATTGATGATCAAACAAACCTCTGGCATCAACGACTTGGTCATGCAAGCATCAAGCTAATCCATAAGCTGCATCAAAAGGAACTTGTTCGTGGTCTTCCCAAAATCAACGCTGAAAAGTCAGAAATCTGCTCTGACTGTGTTCAAGGGAAACATGTTCGTGTTGAAAAGGCATCACTTTTTACGTGATCATGTTGAAAAGGGGAACATACTGCTAGAACATTGTAGGACAGAAGATCAAATTGCCGATATATTTACCAAGGCACTCAATCGGGAACCTTACGAGTCCTTTAGGTTACTTCTAGGAATGATTTCCTTAAACTAGTAGTTTCGGTTGCCATTACTAGTTCCCTTGTTGTGCCTAGATTTGATATGTTCTATGGTTCCATTGAAAATATTGATGATATTTGATTTTATGCTGGCCTCGCATGTCCTGTAACATTGATTCTAAAGCATGTTCTAAATTATGACATGATCGCATATTCTTTCATGATATATCTTGTGCATATCTACATCTCTTTGATTAAGCCTTAACATAGTCAATTTGATCACATCTATCCTATATTACAAGCCGAAATGATGATTGACTACAAGCCGTCCCTAAGCCTGATTACATTGCTTAATTCCTTATGACCCTCTGTTTAATCCACACTTGGAATTATCTGTGTAATGTCAAAATTGCCTTCCTAATTTTATTTATATAGGTACGTACTTTTCTTGAGTGTTTGCTTGGTTCCCTACATCAAATGTGTCCATACTTCCCTAGTTCCGTGTCATTATCTGAGGAAAGGAACTGGGTATGCCGCCTCAACGGCCAGATATTTTAAATTCTGATCTCTGACAGAGTCCGCTTCCCGAGAGGCATAAATGCTCTTCTAGCCGTTTCTTACTCAGCCGATTTGAAGCCCAAGCTGATGTGATTGATCTGATATTATCATGATGAGGATATTTATGGCTAGTATTTTGGTTGAAGATTTTGTGGCCGTTGGAGAGATTTTCGGTTCCCTTATTTGTTCAAGATCTGGCAACGGTGTGATTTGGATAGAATTTGCTTGAGAATTATAAAAGGCAACAAGGCAGACCTAATTGGGCACCGCTTATCATATTCTCTCTGCTCTACTAAAGATTATTGCCGCCTTCTCAAGAATCCTCACAACAACCTCCCTCTCACACCAAATCTCCACAACTATGGAACCCAAAATTCCCCAGTTCACCGCCGAAGAGGTGGCCTACATCGAGGAACTTCGAAAACTGAAGGCAACACCGTCCTCCTCTCAGGTGGCAACCCCGCCAAAGACACTATCTTCTGTGCCCCCACTTGTGACGGAACCCTCTCAGCCGGTGTCTTCCCCGGAAAAAGAGCCGAGCCAGTCGGCCTCATCAGAGCACACTCTCTCTCGGCCGTCCTCCCCTACACCGACAAAGGAGGGCTCTCATCACTCTTCTCCCTCTCAGAAGAGCCTCCCTATTGATGTGGACCTGCTTCCAACTCCGACCCCTTCCCTCCAGAAACCAGGCGACTCCCAATCTGTCGCCGGTCGCGTCAAGCGTCGCGCCGCAAAGGGTGGTTCCGACGTCCCCTCCCTCAAACTCGAGGAGACGCCACCGGCAAAAAGGGCCCGGATTTCCCCAACTTCCAAAGGAAAGAAGCCATTGTCGTCCCCAACTCGCTCCTCTCAGGTTCCCAAGCTGGATGCTTCTCTGGCTTCTCGGAACATTCTGGAGCCCCTCATTATCGACAAGGAGTTCTGGACCTCCACCGATGATGAGAGTGTCATCGCCGCCCACGCCAAGCTCCAACTTCAGGGCTAGGACTCTCTGATTCCCTCCCCGTTCGCAGTGAATGAGGACATGGTGCGAGTCTTCTACCAGAATCTGCAGTTTGTGTCTGCCAAGGAGGACCAGCCCGCTCATGATGCTCTTCTCACCTGGGGTGGTAAGCTATTCCCTATCTCTGCTGCTGTGATAGGATCTGTGCTCGGCCTGGACTCTGGTGAAGGCTTTGGAGTTATCGTCAAACGGAACTGGCCAAGCAAGCGCAAAGCGGCCATCCTCCGTACTGTGTTTGATGGAAATGTCCCCACAAAAGGCCCCCTCCTCACCAAACACCTAAGCCTTGACCGTAAAATTCTCCACACCTTCCTCATCAATAACATCACCCCCCGCCAAGAAAAGCGTGACACCATAGCCGTCTCCGATGCTGTTCTGTTGGAGAAACTTCTCTTGGGAGAACCTATCGATCTCCCTCGCATTATCTTAGCCCACATGCAATTTTGCAAGTCCCACAGTACCCATGCTCTCCCCTACCCATATGTCATTAAAAACCTCCTCTCCAGCCTTGGTCTCTACCCTGCTGACATCCAAGAGACCCACTTCTCTCGCATCCTCACTATGACTACTGTGAGGTGCCTTGCTCAGAAGGCCCATGTTGATGAGATGTCTGAGGCTGAAGAGTTTGAGGAAGAGCTGCTACCGGGCCAGTCTGATCCGCGCCTAGTTCCTGACACCCATGTGATGCTCAATAGTCTGGCACATATTGAGAACGCCTTGGTCAATGGTTTTGACAAGGTCGCCGCCGCTGTGGAGAAAGGAAGCCACTTCACCAATGAGATGGTGGTGGAGTTGTGGAAGTGCACTGAAGCCCTCACCAAGGAAATTAGCAAGCTAATTGATGGCAAGATCAAGGAGGACAAGGAACACAGGGCCAAGGGCCAGGAGTAGCAAGGAATGTGTCTAGTTCCCCTCTCAGATGACACAGAACTTATAGTTCCCTTATGATCCCACTTCCATATCATGATCCCTTTTTTTGTGTCTCTGAGTGCTTTTATTTTCTTTGCTTTTATGATTATGTAGTTCCTGCCCTTTGATATTTAATGAACTTATTTTGTGTTCCCTGCCCTGTTTGCAATATGCTTTGAATCTTTATTACGGTGTCATTTCTCTAGAGTTCAGCATTAGCTTATTTATCTCTCTAAGTTCTCTTTGTTACTCATCTAACTGACTCTTTTCGATGATATCCAAAGGGGGAATGAACTTGGCAATCTGGAACTGATAGGCTGAAAGGAACTCTGATCTAGTTGTTTCACTAAGGAGGAACTAAGGAATTAGATCTGGTGTTAAGGGGGAATATGCAATTCACTAATGATTATTCTACATCTAGTTATGTTCTGTCTCTTCATCATATTATTCATGCCTATTTCGATATGCATGTTCTACATGTTTGTCATCATCAAAAAGGGGGAAATTGTTAGGAAGTGAACTTTTGGGAACTCTAGTTCCCTACCTAGTTCCCTTCCTCAGTTTTCCTAGTTTTGATAATGACAAACACCTTTGCTATTAATATTTCCATTAGTGTGACAAAACAGGGAACTTCGGACTTGGAAAGCACGGAACATAACTACTGACGCCAGACTTGGGAACTGGCGGAAGGAACTGAAGCTTGCTGGCGCCAGAAACACTTGGATAAATCTGTGAAGGCGGCGGCGAGCTGTTTAGGGTAGATCTTAGTTAGAGAGAGAACTACAAGATCATATCCTGTTTCCATATATTTTAGGAGCGTACAAGATTATCTTTTATGGAAACAAAACATGTAAAAATCGGTAGAGATAATATTTGGAAACAAATGTTATCTTTAACGATTTCTTTTGATTATTTTATTTGTTTGATTTAGTTATTGAAGATTTGCTTCCTTCAGTAATTAAGTCATTTAAATAAAGTAATTAACCCTCTCTCAATTTTTTACGCATTCACGAAGAGAAGATTTCGAGTGCTGTGAAGAAGTTGTACCGAGTTCTTTGAAGAAGAACGAAGTAAGTTACTTGTTTGTTGTTGCTTGGTTAGGTCGAACTAGGTAGAGAGTCTTTTAGTGTGTCTAAGACTTGAATCTGTGTGTTCTATTTTAGTTGATTGTAACCGAAGTATTAATACAAGAAGTAGACTTTGAAATCCTCTTGCAAAATGGGTAGTGGGTTTTATCCTGGATAACTAGTTGGTTATCAAAGGTTCTCACTCTAAGAAACTTGTCTTTAAATCGCTATTGTTTACTTATTCCGCTGCTTAGGAACTGGACTCCCAGTTCCCTTGTTAACTAACAACGTACGATCCTTATGGTTCTCATCCCTAAAAATACTATAGATTGTTTTTCAAGTAGACCATTCTAATTCTTATCTTATAAAAAAAACTATATAATCATGAACAACTATATTAAACATAAAGAACATTTAGATGAGAACCATAAGTAAACTTATTAAACATGAGGCCCGCTCATATACATAACCCTTTTAAGATAAAAATTAAGCACTAATAACAACCCTTGGATGAAGGAGATCAATGATCCAGATTGATTCTAAGAGAATCAGCAAAAATAAAAGCAAGATATTAAAAAGTAGTTGTACGGTGGCATTTTTGCAATTTAATACAAAAAGCTAATAAAGGACGAAAATACCCTTCCGTTTAAAACAAGCCAAAAGACAAAACACGCTCATTTGCTCTTCCTCTTACTTCCGGAACATCTCCTTCGCCGACGAAGATGACGACGAGCTCGTCCTCTTCACCGGACCAGATCTGGATTGTTCGGGATCCCGGATCGCCGATTTCGGATCCTTCTTGAACACGTTCGAGAATCTGGAGAGGGAGAAGTAGTTTCTAGAGGCCGATTTCGTGGTTGACGACTTATTGTTCGGATTGAGTTTCCTGGTGAGGAGGGCGCCGGAGTCATCCTCGGCGACGGAGCTGGGACGAGAGGAGTCGCAGGTAGCGTCGATTCCGACAACAAGGAGACCCAGGTCGGAGGCGAAGGAGGAGATGGAATTGTTAGTGCACACAAGGTGTTTGACGAATTGCCAAAGAGAAAAACGGAGAAGATTGACTCGTTCGAATAACGCAGCGTGCATTCTTCGAACCAAATAACCGAGTCATTTGAGCTGTTGTAAGACTAGTCAAAGTTGGTCCCGATTTTCTCAAAAACGGAGTGCTCATGTCCAATTTGCACCCACTTAGCGCCAGCCTAGATGCTCTTATCGCCACCACCAATCACCTCCTGTGAAAGCTTGCAATGTCACGAGTCCATAGCCGCTAGTCTCGCTCCATTTGAACTTCGTTTGAGCGCGTATGAGTCCTCCAAAGTAGGCTTGTTGAAGGGTGAAACATGGAAAGTTTCTGGGATGTGCTGAATCAGTCTCCGAAACTGGCATTTTCCAGTGTGACAGCGTCACTAGAGGATCTCAACCGCTTTGACCCACCTTCGGTGATATCTTGCAGCGTCACGAGTTCAACGCCACTGGCCTCTCAATTTTTGGACTTCGTTTTGAACCCGAACGAGCCGTTCAATGTAGGCATGTCGGAGATTAAAGTCTGGAAATTGCTTGGATTTGTGCATAATACGTGAAGTGGGTTCATTATATACTATTATGAAGAAAAATATCTTAGTTTGCTAGTTCATGTATTCCCAGCTCATAAGACACCCCTGCAGTAGTATAATTCATAGATTTTGTCCATGCCTGATCGCCTAAGGTGGTGTTGTAGAAGCTATTGGTGGGTGCTTGGGCACTGAGATTTGAGAGGGCAATTTTTCCTTCTTAATATTGTAGATTTGTAGTGATAGAAATTTGTTTGGGTTTGTTTGATTCTTTTGGTTTGATATCCTCCTATGTATTCAAATTCAAGTTTTTGCTTTTCAACTTTCCCTGATTCATGTTCTTTGAGCTGGGAAGGGGATAATGAAATGGTATTTCTGCAGAGCAAATCGGAATGGATGAACCTGGGAAAGGCTGAAATTGAATATTGGTTGTCATAGCCTATTAGCTCAAATGGTAGAGCAATGTGTTTATTCACATGGATGTGGGTTCAAATCCCTCATAGGCTACATTTTAGAGGTTGATAAACCCTACAAGAGAAGTTTAAGCCGATAATCTTGCAGGTTCACGAGTTTTTCCTTGCACGTTCATGCATTTAAACGTGTAGGTTCATGAGTTTTAACTTGTAGGTTCATGAGTTATGGCGTATAGGTTCATTAGTTTTATTTTACAAGTTTATGATATTTTTCTAAGGTTCATGAGTTTTAATTAGAAGGTTCATTACTTTTGTCTTATAGGTTCATTACTTTTGTTTTACAGGTTCATTACTTTTGTCTTATGGGTTCATTACTTTTTCTGAGGTTTTTGAGTTTTTCCTTGCAGGTTCATGAGTTTTAACTTCTAGGTTCATGAGGTATGGCGTAGAGGTTCATTAGTTTTATTTTACAAGTTTATGAGATTTTTCTAAGGTTTATGAGTTTTAACTAGCAGGTTCATTACTTTTGTCTTACATGTTCATTACTTTTGCCTTACAAGTTCATTACTTTTATCTTACAGGTTCATTACTTTTGTCTTACGGGTTCATTACTATTGTCTTACGGGTTCATTACTTTTGTCTTACGGGTTCATTACTTTTGTCTTACGGGTTCATTACTATTGTCTTACGGGTTCATTACTTTTGTCTTACAGGTTCATTACTTTTGTCTTACGGGTTCATTACTTTTGTCTTACGGGTTCATTACTTTTGTCTTACAGGTTCATTACTTTGTCCTACAGGTTCATTACTTTTGTCTTACGGGTTCATTACTTTGTCTTACAGGATCATTACTTTTGTCTTACGAGTTCATTACTTTTGTCTTACGGGTTCATTACTTTTGTCTTACGGGTTCATTACTTTTGTCTTACCGGTTCATTACTTTGTCTTACCGGTTCATTACTTTTGTCTTACGGGTTCATTATTTTGTCTTACAGGTTCATTACTTTTGTTTTACGGGTTCATTACTTTTGTCTTACAGGTTCATTACTTTTGTCTTACGGGTAAATTACTTTTGTCTTACGGGTTCATTACTTTTGTCTTACGAGTTCATTATTTTGTCTTACGGGTTCATTACTATTGTCTTACGGGTTCATTACTTTTGTCTTACCGGTTCATTACTTTTGTCTTACGGGTTTATTATTTTGTCTTACGGGTTCATTAATTTTGTCTTACGGGTTCATTACTTTTGTCTTACGGGTTCATTACTTTTGTCTTACATGTTCATTACTTTTGTCTTACAGATTCATTACTTTTGTCTTACAGGTTCATTACTTTTGTTTTACGGGTTTATTACTTTTGTCTTACGGGTTCATTACTTTTTCTGAGGTTTTTGAGTTTTTCCTTGCAGGTTCATGCATTTGAACTTGTAGGTTTATAAGTTTTAACTTGTAGGTTCATGAGTTATGGTGTATAGGTTCATTAGATTTATTTTACAAGTTTATGAGATTTTTCTAAGGTTCATGAGTTTTAACTAGCAGGTTCATTACTTTTGTCTTACAGGTTCATTACTTTTGTCTTACAGGTTCATTACTTTTTCTGAGGTTTTTGAGTTTTTCCTTACATGTTCATGCATTTGAACTTGTAGGTTCATGAGTTATGGCGTATAGGTTCATTAGTTTTATTTTACAAGTTTATGAGATTTTTCTAAGGTTCATGAGTTTTAACTAGCAGGTTCATTACTTTTGTCTTACAGGTTCATTACTTTTGTCTTACGGGTTCATTACTTTTTCTGAGATTTTTGAGTTTTTCCTTGCAGGTTCATGCATTTGAACTTGTAGGTTCATAAGTTTTAACTTGTAGGTTCATGAGTTATGGTGTATAGGTTCATTAGTTTTATTTTACAAGTTTATGAGATTTTTCTAAGGTTCATGAGTTTTAACTAGCAGGTTTATTACTTTTGTCTTACAGGTTCATTACTTTTGTCTTACAGGTTCATTACTTTTTCTGAGGTTTTTGAGTTTTTCCTTACATGTTCATGCATTTGAACTTGTAGGTTCGTGAGTTATGGCGTATAGGTTCATTAGTTTTATTTTATAAGTTTATGAGATTTTTCTAAGGTTCATGAGTTTTAACTAGCAGGTTCATTACTTTTGTCTTACCGGTTTATTACTTTTGTCTTACGGGTTCATTACTTTTTCTGAGGTTTTTGAGTTTTTACTTGCAAGTTCATGCATTTGAACTTGTAGGTTCATAAGTTTTAACTTGTAGGTTCATGAGTTATGTCGTATAGGTTCATTAGTTTTATTTTACAAGTTTATGATATTTTTCTAAGGTTCATGAGTTTTAATTAGCAGGTTCATTACTTTTGTATTACAAGTTCATTACTTTTGTCTTACAGGTTCATTACTTTTGTCTTACAGGTTTATTACTTTTGTCTTACGTGTTCATTACTTTTGTCTTACGTGTTCATTACTTTTGTCTTACGGGTTCATTACTTTTATCTTACGGGTTCATTACTTTTGTCTTACTGGTTCATTAATTTTGTCTTACGAGTTCATTATTTTGTCTTACAGGTTCATTACTTTTGTCTTACGGGTTCATTATTTTGTCTTACGGGTTCATTACTTTTGTCTTACGGTTTCATTACTTTTGTCTTACAGGTTCATTACTTTTGTCTTACGGGTTCATTACTTTTGTCTTACGGGTTCATTACTTTTTCTGAGGTTTTTGAGTTTTTCCTTGCATGTTCATGCATTTAAACTTGTAGGTTCATAAGTTTTAACTTGTAGGTTCATGAGTTATGGTGTATAGGTTCATTAGTTTTATTTTACAAGTTTATGATATTTTTCTAAGGTTCATGAGTTTTAATTAGCAGGTTCATTACTTTTGTCTTACAAGTTCATTACTTTTGTCTTACGAGTTCATTATTTTGTCTTACATGTTCATTATTTTTGTCATAAGGGTTCATTACTTTTGCCTTACAGGTTCATTACTTTTGCCTTACAGGTTCATTACTTTTTCTGAGGTTTTTGAGTTTTTCCTTGCAGGTTCATGCATTTGAACTTGTAGGTTCATGAGTTTTAACTTATAGGTTCATTAGTTATGGCGTATAGGTTCATTAGTTTTATTTTACAATTTTATGAGATTTTTCTAAAGTTCATTAGTTTTAACTAGCAAGTTCAAGGTTTTTGAGTTTTTGCATTGGTACAAGTGACTGAACCATTTTCACATCTGATTCAGCTTGTGAGAAGAATGTGTACATTTTGTATTGTTGATTTTTTTTTTAGCAGAAAAAAACCCGATCAATTAAATCCTTGAGTCATCCAGCAAAATGGAATCCAAATGTAAAGGAAAACAAAAAGGAAAAGTACATAATAAAGTAGATGCAGGACACAAGGCAGTCGGGAGATGAGCAGCTCTGTTGGCTTCCCTTCTAACATGCTCCCATCTGCATGAAGCCAGGCCCAAAGAGAGAGACCGGATTTGGGACAAAACAGCACCCAAAGGTCCCTTCCAAGCACAACAGCTCTTGAGTTTTGAAATTAAAGAGAGACAGTCTGATTCAAGCACAACATGGGAGATCTCGAGATCTACACACACTGAAAGAGCCCACAAAATCGCTTCCGCCTCAGCAAGAACAACATCAGCATTCGGTTGGATTGTGCAAGCACCAAATGCTAATGTGTTTAAATGGGCGCCAACTGGTATCCCTCGTGTAAGAATCCCACAATGACCACCATTTTGTCGCTTCATCAGCAGCCATGTCAGCAGAGTATTTCCTCTTAGCAGCAATGTGAAATGGCTTACCATCAAGCTTTCCTAAATTCTTTACACCAATAGAAGGTCTGGCACCTTTACTTGATCCACTCTGCAATCCCTGTCAATATGATGGATAGTTAAAACAACCATTTTATGTGAATGTTCAAGAAAATTGGATGAAAGAGGCATGTCATGTAACACACGATAATAAGTGCCTTCAGTGCTTCTTGCAGCTCCTCACTGGCTTTTTTCTCCTTGATTATCAAAGCTTGATTAAGGTCCTCCAGTAAATCAAGTTCTTCTATTTTCTCTTCAAGTTCTTCTGCTAGTGCCTCCTTCTTCTTGAGAGTAGAGTGGCGTTTAAGTGTCGTGCCTACGACTGTGCATCATTAAAGCTGAAAATGATATCAAGAAAGTAAAGAGTGCAAACTCTGAAAAAAATTCCCTTTATAAAGCTCTAATTTCCTAACACATGGTTGATCAGTTTATCCCCAACAACCCCCAACATCCAGTACTTTTAGGTTCACCAAATTGCATAGTGAAGGAGGAAGCAGTTTGAGTAGGGAGTTCCAACGTAAATCAATGTATCTTAGGTGTCTCAAATTCCCAATTGGATTCGGCAAGAGCTTCCAAGAAGAAAAAAGCAAATTGCAACCAAGCTAGACAGCCACCACAAACATCCAGAGCAACTATTTATTAGAAACACCAGCAAATCGCATCCAAGCCAGCAAGAACATAGTTACCAAGCGCAACTGGGTGTTGTTCAGTCCTTCCAAGTAGGGCAAGAATGCTTTCCCTAGCATGATATAGATGTCCACTAGGCAGAATACGACAGTCTGCGCCATTAATCCAAAGAACAAGTGTGTAAGGTATAGCATTACTTCAGAAGCATGCACAATATGACTACAAATTACCATACAATTGAATAAAGAATTAAAGAATAAGATCATGGACCGTGAACAGGTTCACTGTGTGAAAGAATGCATCCACAGAACAGGAATTTTGCAAGTTTATCATGAACCCAATTCAGGCAACAGATAAATATGATAATCATTCATGTTCTCCATCCCATCTAAATGCATGATTATCTTAATCTTATTGTTCAATCCAGCATGGAAAAAATTCAGGTTTCAATTATAACCCAGTTAAGAGTAGCACCAAATTTTATTTGAAAAAGAAAGCAAAAAGGGGATGCATGGTTGGACATTATTCCTTGTAGTTCATCAAGTTCTGCTATCCCAACTCAATAGCTTGCAAATTTAAAATCATGATACCTTGCGGACATCTGCACTTTGGTTACCGAAGGCATCAACAAGAGAAGGCAGGAACGAAGGTAGTTGATCCATTAATTCTGCCTACCAACAAGCTAATAGGAAGAAAAATATTTAATCCACGTTTCCTTTGACAATTTCTATTAGAAATTATTAATGAACATCAAAATAGGGCTACGGTATAGTAGCTTGCAATTGTGAAGATTCAGTTTCAAAGAGATATGCCCTAGTTTTTCATTAAAATGACAAATTTGAAAACCTAAATTCCGAATAGAACTAAATGATAGGGAGAATCACTCTTGAATCGATGGTGTAGACTATTGTAGGGACGAAATGCCAACATCAACAACAAAGAGATGGTGTTACCTTGAATCCAATGGTGTCCGGGGTTTGCTTTCTGGGGTCGGAGTCGTCGTTGTTCCTGCCATGGCGAGAGTTGTTACAAGCGTCTCCAGTAGTCCGAGCGGCAGAGATGGCTAATGGAGAAGGTGCGAAGGTGCAGAAGGGAGGGAGAAAATGAATCCTTTCGCCAGAGATGGCTGGGGGAAATCGAGCGGCAGAGATGGCCAACGGAGAAGGTGAAGAAGGGTAAAAGGCAAATGACCATTATGCCCCTCCGTGTCCTTTTTTATTTAAAATCATCTTGCGATTTTAGATCGTTGAATAAGAACAGTTGGACGGTGGAGATTTGTGCGCTCTGCTTGTTATAAATGTCAGGCTCATTTGATCCCTTCTCTATTAAACATAAAGAACATTTATATTAGAACAATTACTTCACATTCATGTCAAAGAAGAAAATTACATATGTAAACGCTACCATTGATGTAATAAACAAATTAAGTAAACTTGATGAACAACATACATCGTACTTTTTTTTTAATTTACTGTTGTTTATCAATGTGACGGTTGCCGAAGAGATTCACTTTGTAGCAGACGGAGAAAGAAGATGTGCGGTGGGAGAACGTCAGACACGATGACAACGAATCACCAATTGACGATAATAGAGCGGCAATGCGAGAGAGAAGCACACAACGAAGAAGAGAAGGGAGCTTTCCAACCTCTGCGACTTTAAGTTTTGTGTGATTGAATTAAATAAAAAGTAGCAAATATGAGAACACTTGGGATCTCTTATTCTCTTTCAAATGAGAAAGTTTGGATATTTTCCATCTATCTAACACCTTTAACCTTGAGTTAGCTTATATTTTATGATGGAATATTTGAAACCACAGAAATAATCTTGTATTTAGACCATCTTCATCCAACACAGTTGCGTCCCCGTCTCCCCGGCTCACTTCGCTATTACTTCTTTCAGAGAAGGGACATCCATTCATTTGAATAAACCTAAGCAACAGAAACCTTTTCGAAAGTCCAAACCATTGACATGGAAGAAACCTCCCTCTCATTACTTTAAGCTAAAATTTGATGGATCCAAGAGAAACAATCTCATATCTCATATTGGTTTCATCATTCGGGACAGTCAATCCCATGTTATACATATTGATAAAAAAGCATATTTCAAATACGTCTATACTTCATACTGAGGCTTACGCCTTCCTCGAGGGCCTCCGTCAGGCCTTACGCCTAAATATTAGAAATATCATTGTTGAAGGCGACAATTTAATTGTTATTAAAATATGGGAAATCCCTTGGGAAATACGAACAATTATTATTAATATACTTTGTTGGATTGCTTCGATTCTTTTCGGGTCTTTCATTGTTACAGGGAAGGTAACAAAGATGCAGACTTTCTAGCATCAAATGACATTCATATTGTGCATATTCGGGATTGGATCGCCAAGACATACCTTCGGTTGCTAAGTCTTAGATTTGCAATATAAGAAGGGAACTCCATTCCATGAGTTCTACCACTAAATCTCATTTTCTAGATTTTTTAAAGATCATCCGTTACAATGATTTAGATTGGCCTTATATCTAATAAGGAGTCTAGTGTTTGCTTGTAAAAAAACAAATATGTACAGGAAGATTGTGATATCTTTTTATTCTCCATTGGCTTATTTTGTTTGATAAAATTCAAAGAGAAAAAGATATTCTATGCTTGAAATGAGAAAAAGGATTTTGCCATATACTACAATCACGTATATGTCGGCCCATTATAACTAAATTACTCAAATCATGTGCGTTAGATTAATTAATTAAATTTTTCTAGGCATAGTCGCATAGGTTAATCAACTAATTACAGAATATTTTCTAAATATAATAAAATATTATATTATAATTGTATCACCCATCCGTGATTGGTCGATGAATTCATATTGAAATGTCTACAAATTCTTATAGCCTATATATAGGATTTAATTAGTGCATAGCATCTTTATGGTAAATTGTAGAGAGATATTTCAGTCATGTAATTTAATTACGGTTTTTTAATTTATGTTCTAAAGGTATAGGTTAAGAACACTCGTAAATTTAATGATAACCTTATATATTAAAGATGATTTAGACTTCCATTGAAATAATTTCCACACTCCATAGCCACATTGTTCTCTCACAAACTAAAAAAGGATTTTGAAATATAACTTTTGCAGTCTTTCCATTTCTTTCATCATAAACCGGAAATCCATTTTTTGTGGTATTCCAATCCACCCCAATAAAATATAAGAAAGAGTCCATTTCTTTGTTAAAAATTATGTTACATGACATCATCTTTATTGGAAACGTATCCCACTATCATGTCCCAATACATGTTCATTATTTTAAATTTTATTGTTATTAAGAATAAAATTGTGAGTTGGCAAAACTTTTTTTATATTTTTTTATATTTTCTTAATTTTATTTTTTAACTAATATAATTTTTGAGATATTATTTATGTAAATTTTAATATTGAATATAAAATTATATATTATATAATCTTATTAAAAAGATTCTATGAATTTCAACTGATTATATTATAGTCAAGGAAGACAAGCGAAATGAGGCAAAACATGCCTAGTAGTTTTCTCTAAAACCCAAACATTGTGGGTAAAAATTTAGAAGGGTGATGAACCGATGATATTCATACCCACAACTTTTTTTTAATTATACCCTTCATACTACTACTCATTGTATAGTAGTATGCATATTTTAAAAGTTAGAAGTTTAACTTACAAAAATCAAACTTAAAACTTAAATTTAATATTAAATAATTTAAAAAGCCTAACTTTAGATATTCAATTTTGTGGGATTTTAAGTTTAATGGTTTATAGCTTATAGGATTATTGGTTCAATGGTTATGGTGGGTAGGGTCCATAGGATTGTAGAGTTTTTAGGATTAGGGTGTGTGGGGTTTCTAAAGTTAAGGGTTTTAGGTTTAGAGTGTGTAGGATTTTGTGGTTTATATGAGCGTTGTTTTTATAGTTTGGATTTAAAGAGTTAGAATGTGTGGGGTTTATATAGCTTTAGGGCCCGTTTAGTATTGATATCAGGTATGTGTATGGATATCAGTCATACACATATATGTGTTCAATATAATCTTTGTAATATCCATTAATTTTAGTAAGGGTATTTGGGTAATTTTCCCAACCTTCGTTCAAATTAATTATTTCGCTTTCAGTGGAGTTCGGATTTTCCGTAACATCCATGATGTCCGAAATAATTCCGTGAGTGGTATAAAATACATTCGATGTATTTTCGGGACTTAGAATATTTGTTTGGATAAAAACATATAATTTCCGGGGTTTAAAACCCATACCAAACTTCCCTGTACAACTTTGATTACCAGCCTCCGCCGCGTGTCCATGCCAGCCTCAGAACTTGGGACACTTGTCGAAGTTGGGTCGGGCACGTCCTCCTCCTTGGGCTGCATATAAGAACTCGATCGGAAGGGGGGTCAAGGCACACCGAACCCAACTCTCTCCCCAGCTCCCTCTCGTCTCGTCTCCTCTCGGTCTCTTTCCTGCCGGCGACCCAATCCAGAGCCGCTGTTCGTGAGCTGCGTGAGCCGAGCCGTTGTGCTGCTCCGCCGCTCCTACTCTCCCGACGTCGTCTCCTTCCTTCCCGACGAAGCCCAGCGCCGAGCTGCGTTGTCGCCGATCCCCTGTTGTTGCTGTGCTCTGTTGTTGCTCTGCTTCTGTTGTTACGTAGATTGGAGATGGAAGATGATGAACAGTAGAGTGGGTCCCCTCCTTTGTTTGATTGTTGTGGGCCGATTAGCCCATTAAGCTTCCAGTCCAGATTTAATCCGAAATTATTCGAGCGGTATAATTTCGACTCCCTTTCATCCGTATTTTTCTATAGGAAAATTTAATAAATATTTTTATGATTTATAATCATAAAAATTTATTAAATTTAATTCCTTGAGTTCGTCCAGACAAATTAATTGAGATTAATTAATGTGTCATATGCTGGATCGCGTGTGGACTCGTAATCTGCTAGAGCAATCTGAGGCATAGGCCATATCCTCGAAAATGATATTTTCGGTAATCGTCTCGTCCAGATTCATCGCCGAATCTATTCCAGGCAAGTGGCGGTTCGCTCTTGCTTAATCATTCCATGTTTCAGTAATTATCAATTGTTTAATTGTTAATTAAAATGGGATGAAAAACTATTGCCTTGTTTGGAAACTAAATTCATTAATAACGTAATTTAAAGGTGATGTTATGAATTTAATATTAACTTAATACTTAATAGCATGTGTATTGTGGGAACACTAATCCAAGTAAGGATTTGTCGTTCCTTAATAAGTTAATGTTTGCAGGAAAGCTAAGTCCAGGTAAGGATTAGTTGTTTCCATTATATCTGTGTTTAAGTTGATTGTCAGGATGACTTTAATGTGAAATATACTATTGTTGTGCTTGAACTGTTAGTTAGCACGAGTATTCGTAGGAACGCCTAGACTCCGAGAGGTCCGTTCATTTCTTTATAACTTGGTAAAAAGGGCGATCAAGACCCTAAAGATAAAAAGGCTTGGACTCTGTGAGGTTCATTCCTTCGATAGATAAAAAGGCTTGGACTCTGTGAGGTTCATTCTTTTAAGGGCGATTAAGACCCAGCGATAGTAGAAGTTTGGACTCTGTGAGGTTCATTCTTTTAAGGGCGAGCAAGACCCAACGATAGTAGAAGTCTGGACTCTGAGAGGTTCATTCCTTCGATATAGATTCAGAGGTTTGGACTCTGTGAGGTTCATTCCTTAAATATGTGTTCTGCGTGACAGGGCATATATATTTAAAAGCTTATAACGTGTTGATCATTTTGGAATTAAATAAGATAAGTGCGGTTAAGCACATGTTTAATAAGTCTTGGGTGTTGTATTAATTTGGGTTAACGTGATTGTCACCCTAAGGTTTAAAAGCTTTGTATCTACTCTTAATCAGGTTGTATGCATTAGTGTGGGTAAAGTGTTGTGAATGAATAATTGAGGAAGAAAATGATTCTTCAGGAACTCGTTTTCCCTATTGTGGTCTTGAGTAAGACTGTGAATCCGGAGTTAGGATGGTCAGGATCATAAGTAAAGTATGACCCAATGTAGGACCAATGGTTAAAGCTTTTGGGAAAGCCAAGTGTACGAAATCATAGGTGTCCTTTGGGGAGATCTATCGGAGATTCGTTTGAGGTATTATAAGAAATTAATACGATTAAGTCCTGGATGGATAGTATATTGTATACAGAATATAAGGATTTAAGTCAGAAATAAGTCCTTTAAAGACAATACGAGTCGTTGGACTCAATAAGTGAAATTTCCAGAGGATGAAGAGTTATGACTCTTGGGAACTGTTAAGGATTGACATCTTGTGAGTATGTGATCTATAAGGCTTAAGGTGCAACTCTTGGAAGAAGATTAAGTCGTAAAGTTATTGTTTTATGAGGTGACCACTTAAATAGAAAGGTCACAGTTTAAAGATAGGATATATTGATAATCCTGAGGTAATGAGGGTTATGGTGGTAAGCGTTATCTCATACGCCGAGTTCTTCCTAACTTCTTAAGGAATAGGAGTGATGTATTTATAAGTTAAGTGTGGTGATGCACATATTTTAGAATACTCTTGGGAGAGTATTGCAGCTAAGAGTAGTGCAGTTAGGAGAATTCGTCTTGACTGGGGTCGGAGTAAAGTCCTCTTTCTAATCTGATTTCGTGTTAAGCGGTGAGATTGGTTGTGAACCAAAACACCAACTTGTTTTAAATGTTTGTGTGTATTAATGTAAATGTCTATGCTTTGTGCCCTTGCTAGTCTATTCATTTAGACTAACTAATTGTATTTGTTATCTGCATCGTCATGGTTGGTGTCGTCCGTCCGTTTCGACACATCAGATAGGTTGCAGGATCCATGAAGGCTAGATCGACTATGAACATGAACGGTATTTGAAAATGTTTTAATCAGGCTACGATCCTTGGGCGTTGACTATTGAGGTCAATACTCTTGTAAATTATTTTAAGTCTTCCGTTGTATTGTAATAACTCTGTATTTTGTCGCATTTGGAATTGTGTTGAAATTCCGCGACTATGTTTTAAATGAAAGTTATGGTAATTTTGTATCATAATTGTTCTTTATGAATTGTGTTTCAATGGTAAAACTTGGGATGGCTTCGGTGTGGAAATCGAGGTCACTGGCGGTAATACCCTTTCCAAACGGATTGAAATTTGGGGGTGTTACAATCTTGATATCGATTCAAATTGATATATGTTGTTTGGTATCGGGTATGGATATCAGGATATGATTATGAGTGATATCAGAGTGCTATTTTGATATCTCCCACAGAATGAGTATATCAAAAACATGACTCATGTCTATACTCATACTCGATACTTTGATATCACACAAACTCATATCTTGATATCCATACCCGATATCTCACATCTTTGATATCGATACCAAATGAGCCCTTAGGGATAATATGTAAAGAGGAAACTACTTTTTAGAAGAATATATGAAAATTGATTTTGTAGGACTTTTAAAATTCTAAGGGTTTAGGGTTTTGTAAATTTAGTTTCTTTTATTGTTTGGAATAATATATGAGAAAATATTTTTTAGGATTTAAAATTTTAGAATATAGGTTTCAAGGGTTTAGGGCTCATGCATTTTTATTGTTTGGTTTATAGAGTTATATTTTCAATTTTTTAAAACTTATTGTTTCTAGGGTAGGATTTTGGGTTTCCGCCACATCAATCCTAGTTTACTTAAAAAATGAGAATGATTACAAAACTTGATTATGATACAAGTTTGAATATGTTATATTCGTTTTATTACACAAAGGTTGTTAAGCGTAGTGGCTTAAACTTGACGTGAAACATCTCAATTTGTTTTGAGGGTTGAAACATCTCTATTTTCAAAACTCCATAGGATTACAAACACTCATTTCATATAAATAATACGGGGTAGTTTATTATTCAAATTGACTAGAAACTCAAAAAAAATACGACAAATGAATTTTTATATTATGTGTAATATGAATATCTTTCACTACCAATAAAATTTGTTTATCTCCACTCCCTTGAAATAAAGCAAAATGATCCAAATCCAAACTTTAATTATTTATAATATTTTTAATAGGCATACTAAATCAAATTAGTATGCGAAATAATTTGAATTGCGTAGGGTATGAAAGACCCTATGAAAATTCCATGCATTCAGACTTGTAAGGTAACCTACGCGTATGATATTTTTGCATAAAAACACATTTAAGTAAATGAATTTATATTTGTATAATTGAAAGATTTAATTATCATGTTTTTAGGAAACAATACTAATGTAACACTAATAATCAAGTAAAGATTAATACATTGAAAACCCTAAATCTCGCTTTAGAAACCCCGTGTCTTAAAAATGTTAAGATCCTACAAAGACAAAAAACTAAACCATAAAATAAAAATAATAAAACCACTACAACCTTAAATCCTAAACCCCAAAAAATCTCATATATTCATATATAAAAAACTAAATTCATAAATCCTAAACCCTTAATTTTTAAATTCCAACAAATATACTTTTTCATATATTTTTATAAAAAGTGTTTCTTAAAAATCCTATATTCATATTTGTATAAACCCCACACACCCTAACTCTTTGAACCATAACCATAGAGACTACAACCCTATACATAAACCATAAAGCCAATAAACATTAGACACTAGAAAGTAGAAACCCTAAGAACTGTAAACCTAGAAATCCCTAACTCTAGAAACCCCATACAACCTAATTTCAAAAACCCTAAAACTCTATGAATCCAACCCACTATAATCATTGAAACTATAACTCTATACCACAATCCTTTAAACTAGAAATCCCAAAAAGTTGCAAGTCTTAACTTAAGCTTTATTTAAGTTATTTATTTTAAATTTAATTTTATATATGTTAAAATTAAAATTTAAAGTTTAAATGTTTAAGTCAAAGTCTTTTTATTAGCTAGGTTATAAGATTATATTTAATATTTCTAAGTTTAAATTGCAAGGTAATTTTTTGATTAAGTTAAAGTTTTAGTGTAATTTTATTAGGTTTAGTGTTAGATGTTTTTGATATTTTTTTTAAGTTTTTTTTGCTTAACCATCGAGTTGGCCTAGACCGTATCGGGTAAAAATTTGGTAAAAACCGCCGGTTTCGGGAGGTAGCTTGCTCATGAACCGAGGCCACCATACTACTACACAATTAGTGGTAGTATGCGTACTACACAATTAACGATAGTATTGGTACTACTACGCAATTAGTAGTAGTATGCATACTACTATACATTGAGTACTAGTATGCATACTACTACACATTGAGTAGTAGTATGTTGTTAGATTCTGATATTTCAATTTTAGTTTTTTTGTTTAAATCAAACATACTTGTACGCATTGAGTAGTAGTACAAAAGATATATTTATCAAAAAGTTGTGGGTATGAATATGAACCCCGATTTAGAAACTCTGACTTTACATCCCACCACGCCACTCAAATCCCTTTTCCAGTAGCTCTTCTGAAACCAATTTTGATCAGAGATATTGTTTTTCCACTCTTTTGAGAGCATCTTCAATGGTGGTACTTTGAGTATTATAAGCAATTTTAAAAAGATAAAATATAAAAGAATGTAAGAATTGATTATAGAATCAAGATAATGAGTGAAGAGAAGTATCATGAAGATGATACCTACTCTTACACAATTTCTTACACATATGACACAAATTAATGACAAGTGTCTTTTTTTTTGGTTTATAAATTTTTTATATTAAAAGCAAAGGGATAGATAAAAAGAATTATAGACCTATAAAAAAAGTAGATTAAAAAAGTAAAAGAATATACTCTAACAAACATTACTAATGTAAGATAGAGTATCATAAAATAGAGTATCATGTAATCATGAGCAGTTATAATATATTCTAACTGCTCATGATTACATGTATTGTATGTCACACATGCATCTCAAATTCTCTTCTCATTTCATGTATGTGTTTAATTTTGAATTTGGTTGCATGTTAATTTTATTAGCTCAGAAGAGATCAATGTCTTTTTTTGTTTGGTTGCTGATCCCTTAGCTTTGGTTGGATGAAAGTCAATCAAATGCATCATGTGTGGTTGGAATTAGACCTGATCAAATACGGGTCCGGGCCGGATCCATTTTCTCGATCCGTTTAAGCGGGTCGGGCTCGGGCCCGGCCCGTTATTCGGGCCAATACCCTTAACTGGACCGCCCGTAATTCTGGGCCAGGCCGGTCCGCAGACGGCCTGGTTGGTCATTCTCAAGTAATTTTTTTATATTTTTATATTTTGTATTCTCCAAACTAATTATTAATACTATTAATAAGAAAAGAGTAAGTGATTTTAGATTAAGTTTTTTTATTATATATATTTGTTATATATATTTATATTAATTAAAAAAAATATACGGGCCGGGCCGGGCTGAGCGGCCCGTATGGGCTCGAACTTGTAACTGGGCCCGACCCGCTTACCCGTCCGGACGTTTGGCCCGTTCGGGCTAAAATCATTGTCCAAGCCCGTATTATTTGTCGGGCGGGCCGGGCGGGCTAACCCGTGTTTACTCAGGTCTAGTTGGAATCTCTTGTGGGGTTTCGATCAATTTTTGCCCATCCCCGATCATATCGTCTTCAATCTCACCCAATTCAAAAAGAAAGAAAGAAAGAAAGATGAAGAAAATGGCTGTGTTCAGTAGAAAATCGGATTCAATTAATTGAAGTTAAAATTTGCCTTGATTTACTTCAACTAGTTGAAACAAATGCTTAATGTCTCCCCCCAACATGAAGTTTTTACTTAAACTTCAACTGAATTTTTTTTCTACCGAACAAAGCCAAGATATGTATGCATGTGGTATTAGTGTGTGAGCATATAAAGCATTTTTGTTTATGGAAAGCATATAAAGCATTTAAAAAGAGGGTAGGGAGATTTATACAAGGCCACACGCTTCGCATTAATTATGTCTTCCCCCAAGAAATATAAAATAAAGATTCTTAATCTTGACATCATCCGTAATCTATATGGTCTGTTCGATAGTAAAAAATCAACAGTTGAAGCAAATTAAGACAAATTTCAACTTCAACCCATTTTTGCCGATAGAACAGATCCGTACCTCTTCTTCCTCAACACAAAGTACAAGAGAGCTTGGTACGTTTACAACAATTCCTATACTTTTTGCCAAGTGGCAGAAAATTTCTGTACAATTAAAAGCACTATTATTACTTTTCTCTTTTACTTTATTTTTACTATTCTTCGTCTTTTTCTCTATCAAACTACAAATTAAAGTTTTCACCTACCCCTTTACTACACCTCTTCTTCCCTACCTCACCACCAGAACCCATGGCCCACCTCTTTCCTACCACCGCACTTACTCGACTCCTCCGTCTCTGGTGACATTCCATCGTTCTAGGGTGGTTCGGCAACAAGGTTCGTCATGAGCGGCTCGACGGTAGACCGACAACAAGTTCGTCACTAGCCCATGGCCCCATCTCTCTCTACCTCACAACTGGAATCCATGGCCTCCCCCTCCTTCCAACCACCGCAATTTATCTCCCCCTCGGTCTCCTCTTTAGTGATTTCCATGGATCGGCGGTGGTTCGACAACGAGGTCTGTCACGAACAGCTTGGTGGTTGTCCGACAATAACGTTCGTCAAGAATGGCTCTACGGTGGTCCTGGAACAAGGTTGGTTGTCGGCGTATAGCGCCCCCGTTCTGGTAAATCCATCAGTCCAGATCCCCGGGCATGGAACCCTAGCTTTTGTAAAGATTCAATGGACTCAACACTTGAAGATTTGGGTGAAATTGGCACTTGATTCATGTAGTGTTTTTCTTGAATTTGGATTCCCCTTCTTTAATTTTATTCTTTTGTGATGAAATTCTGAAATTTGGATTTTGAGTGTTGGAATGCTCAAATTGTGTTCTGGGAATGTTTGTGGCGGTGAAAATAACTCTTACTCCCTCCGTCCCAAAATATTGGCGGTGAAAATAACTCTTACTCCCTCCGTTTCAAAATATAAGTTCCATTTGATCAACCGACACTGTTCAGGTTGAAGGGAATCTTCAAGATTTCTTCCAATATATAAGAAAAAACATAGTCATGTGGGGTCTTATTTGATTCGTCTCAACGAATACTTTGATAATATCAAAAAATTATAATTTTTAGAGTTATATAATTAGATATATTAACGATATAAAACTCACCTCAACATTTGAACCCGATCAAAGTAGGAGTTATATATTGGGAGGGAGTATTAAATATTGTGAATTTGTATTTCAGATTGGGATTACTTCTCTCTTATTTTCATGTCTAAATTTGTATTTAAGATATGTCTCATTTCAATTGCTAATTCTAGTCTTTAATTATTAAACTCTACACAATTATCTCTTGCAACTTTGTTAAATTGACTTGTTTCTTCGATTTTTTTTATTATAAAGATAAGCTAATTACTTTATTTTAAATAATGATAGTAAAAATTAAATTGAAAACGATAAGAAGTTGAAAATACATAATTACATATACAATTACTCCTTTTCTGACAGTTTTATACGTTTCCAATGCATTAGAAAAAACAAACTGCCACAATATAAATTTATTAAGATTCTTCTTTTTGAACAAATGACAACTCTATGTGAATGTGTAAACTACTTTAGTTTATAGACTATGTAAACCTATATTTCTCCCAAAGTATATGCCAACACGCGCTATACGTACGTTGGATATATGTGCAAATTATATGTACAATGATACACCTATACTCAATGTAGAGCTGAGTGTAGTATCAAATTCTACGCTTTTAGTCACTTGTCCATTTAAAAGAATCTCTTAATTACTGCAATAATTTTTAATAAATTAACTTTTAACTTTTTTCTAGAAAACTGAAAAAGTAGTTTATATATCTTTTTAATTTTCATTTAATAATTCTATTGTCTTTTAAACTTCTCTTCAATATTTTTCAATGCCAGGTTATTTTTCCCTTCCTTCCTTCCTCTCCAATCCAGCTTTGATCACACGACACCGCCTCTAAAGTGCCACTACGGTTCACTTTCCGACCATCACACACCAAGAACCACCGGTCCGCCACCACCTCCCACCGCAATTTCTCTCTACAACTCTCCCTCTCTCTGCAATTTCTAGTATTGTTCAAGATCTGGTTTACCTAGACAATTTGGTCTTAATGATGGACATTCTACTCTTTGGGTTAAAACTTGATATGGTGATGAAAATAGGGTTTGTATATGAGTTTTGGGTATCTGGTGAGGTGTGGTAAGTACTGGAGAGTGGAGAGTGGTGGCCTGGTGGTGCAAGAGGTCAAATTTGGGCGAGAAAGAAAACAGAGGAATATGGTAGATCTGGAGAAAGATAACATGGTGGCCTCGAATGTCAGCTAGGATGAGCGGCTTTGAAGGCGGATAGGACGGGCAACGATGGAGGATGAAGAGCAGTGGTCGGAGGTGAAGGCATCCATTGTTTCCGGTGAAGTTTAGCAGTGGTGGGGGAGATAGAAAGTCAAAGAGAAAAGACGCAAACAATATTTTGATTTAGATTTTGCAAGTTTTAAAAAATCGATTTGTAGGAATACCCAAATACATTAGTGACTTGCAAAAATATCAGTTTGACTTTTTTTTTTGCATATATATATCATTTGGGATATTTTTGTAAAATATTAATTTTTTTTAATTCAGAAATTAAGTAAAAACAAGAAAAAACATGAAAAGAAAAAGAAAAGAAAAAACAAAAAAAAGCACAAAATCATTGTTTATTCTTTTTCATCAAAAGTGTACATTTTTTCCCTCTAAAAATATACAATTTCCCTCCAAGTCACACAATTTTTCCCTCCTAAATTACAACCCAATTAATTTCATCAATTTTCACTTTCCTTTTTTCTAGATTTCATATATCGAATTATTGATCTTGAACCCAAACCCAAATTAACTCAAATTCATTTCCTTGTCTAAATTTCCCAGATTCACAAGCTGCAAATTAACTCAAATTCATGTAACTAAAACAAAATCATGTTCTTCCATCCCCGCACCGCGTCGTTGAAGAGGATCGAGATTCGACAATCGGGGTTCAACGCCGAAAGCTGCAAATTAACTCAAATTAACGCAGAAAGGGGTTCGTCGGCGTTGAAGAGGTTCTGGCGAAGGGAGAGCTTCTCGAGGCTCTGAAGTTGAGCAATCCGAGGATCGAGATTGTGAGATCTAGCGGTAAGGTCCAGCTCAATCAAGCCCTAGGGCAATTCGATCGATTCGAGATTGTGCAGCTGATAACTTGTGAGATCTAGCTCCGTGGTTACAGAGTCATGTTCTTCCATCCCCGCACCGCCGCCGGGGAGGAGTAGCCCATCAAATTCGTGGATGGAGGCGAAATCGTCTCCAGAGTGGAAGGCGGTGGGAGGAATCGGGTCGGGCCTGCGATCCAGGTCGGTCTCCCCGCCGATGTCGGGCTGTCTACGTTGCTCTCCGGGGAGGAAGAATTCGAGAAAGAAAAGCAAGAGAAGATAATGAAGAAGGCGGTGTCGATGTCGAAGAGGAAGTAGGAGAAGATAATGAAGAAGGCGGTGGAGGAAGAGATGAAGATAGCCTGAGACGCCGAGAAGCTTGGCGAGTGGGCCCTCCATGCCTCAGCTCACATGGGCTCTCGTGGGCTCCACCATGATGACGATGATGCTGACGTTCTCCAAATTGAACACTAGTGTTGCTTCTTTTGATCTATATGAAGTGTGCATTTTTTATGGATTATCACAATAAGTTGCTTGTTTTGGTGTATATATGAAAAGTGTGCATCTTTTATAATTGCTTCATTTTGCATTTGATACCTGTTTTCTTACTTGTGATGATTTTGGTGAAATAAACATCTTATACATCTACAAAGCTGTGTTTATTGAATCAACATTTACAACTGGGGTTATGTGAACCACCCTAAAATATCATGAAGATTTCCAGCACTTTCCCTTTACACCATCTTCCAAACCACCAACAAGGATTGTGCTGGTTCTAGGGTTTCGCCGTCCATAGGATGGGTTGTGGCGGTGGAGAGGACTTGTGTCGAGTATTGACCTGTCGTCCAAAAACGTAGAGGACTTTTCTTGACAAGTTTTTATACTACTTTTCGTTCAAATATCTGTAATTTGCATTCCAATGAAGTGAGTTTAACAAGGAAAAGCAAAGTGAACCACCCAAAATTATTTACCATACAGGAAGTGGGAGAGGGAAAAAGATGAAAAGTCTACCTTAATGACACAAGTGATATTATAGAAATTCAAGTTTTGATCCTTATAAAGTAGAAGTCTTAGATTTACATATAGGATGTACTTATCCTGTCACAGTTCTTTATATATCCTCCACTAATAGTGATTTCAACGGGCAAAAATCAACACTAAACTTTAGTATGTAACGTGACAATAAAGTTTAAATAATGTAATTTGCTTATGACTTTTTCTTGTGAATTTTCTTTTCTTCGAAGACATAAGCAAGTCATGGTCGATATGGTTTCAAAGTAGTTAATGTAATTTGTGTTGTTGGAATTGGTTGAATTGATATTTAAACGAAAATAGTTAATGTAATTTTCTTCGTTAATGATATTTTGCATATTCATTTTCGCGCATTCATAGAATTTAACATAATCCTGTCATGATTCCATATATATCCTGACGGGTTCAATATAGACTAGTTTGGGTTAAATTGATATGACACAATCCTGTCATGATTCCATATATATCATGACAGATTCAATATGGTTTGATATAATCCTACCAACCAACATGATTGGCAGTCTAGATCACATAGGAAGAAGAAGAGAATGATTAAAATAGGAAGAAAATATATAACCAATCATGTCATACTCACTGACATGTCTTGTCGTCTTTAATACGGTCTATAATTACGCGACATTATCATAAAGTACTATAATATATAAAACGAAAATACATAACATGCTTCATAAAGTACTAGATATTACACATATTGTCATAAAGTATTAAATATTACGTGACATTAGATAGTCACTACACTAAAATGCACGTCGTCGACCTCTACGGTCATGATATATATTTTAATAAAAGCCATTGTCCTACCAAGGGCGGCAAGGGCGGCGGCATCTCCACGGTTTTGCAAGGCCCTCAAGGTACGAGGGCCACCATGCGGGGGTACTACTTCAAAGAAGTAAGAGGTGTCTTGTTCACAGTTGTTAAAAATATAAAGTTGGATAATGAGCCACCAAATGTCTCTTACCCTTTCGCCATCGGAGACCAGTTTTCAGAAATGTCACCCTCGTAGAAGTGGGTGGAGGCATTAATATTATGTCACCCTCTAAAAAGGAGTTAGCTAGTAGTGTTAATATCTTGTCACAGTTCTTTATATATCCTATCAAGGATGTACTTATCTTCGTAAATATCAGAGAATCTCCTATGTCAGTACTTTAACAGATATCCCACGTCCCTCTTACACTCATCTTGTCATGCTACTTTAACGAATCCTGTCATACTCACTGACATGTCATGTCTTCTTTAATATGGTTTGAAATTACGCGACATTATCATAAAGTACTATATTACATAAAACGAAAATAAATAACATGCTTCATAAAGTACTAGATATTACACATATTATCATAAAATACTAAATATTACATGACATTAGATAGTCACTACACTAAAATGCATTCCAAAATGAAAGTCACTGTCCTACCAAGGTCGGCAAGGACGGAGGCGTCTCCACGGTTCTGCAAGGTCCTCAAGATACGAGGGTCGTTGTGCGGGGGTACTACTTCGTAGAAATGGGTGGAGGCGCTTGTCATTTGTCATGTTCACAATTGTTAAAATTATAAAGTTGACTAATGAGCCACCAAATCACAACATGTGACAAAACAAATATACCATGTGACAAAACAAATATACCATGTCATGCCAAACATACCCCAAGTCTCATACATATTTATTCCAAATCCACTGACATGAAATATAAACTTATCTGACATTGTAATTGTTCATTCCAACAATACAAATATACCATGTGACAAAAATATGAACATCACTGACATGAAATATCTGTCCAATGATAATTCGTGCAATTGTACCATGTGACAAAAATAAAAATTCTCTGACATTGTAATTGTTTATTCCAACAATAAAACTATACCATGTGACAAAATTATTCATTCCGACATTGTAATTGTTCAATCCGAGAAAATACCTTATTAGTAGGTTGACTATTGAATTTCTTGTAACTGTATGATATTGGTCTTACTATCATTATTCTTAAGATCTACATCATGAAGTGAACACTAAATGCACCACTGGGACATATATTTTACCAAGTACAAAGATTATGCTAACCACAACCCTACCATACACTCTTATGCAATCTCAACTAAGGTGTGTTTGGTAGGACATGCTACTAATGTATGGTAAGGCATACAATAAGATGAGGTGATAATGTGCTGATATGGAAGCCTTATAAGATAGCTTGTGTCATGCCAAACATACCCCAAGTCTCATACATATTTATTCCAAATCACAGCATGCCAACATAGATAACCATGCTTCATGAGTGCCTAATTCATTTGCCGTAAGGGAGCAACCTCTTGACTAAAAGAATCAACATGACAACTAGTCCATTTCCCTATACATGTATAATTAACCTATAAATCTATTACAGCTTGTCAAAGATATATCATGTATATTACAGGCAAATCGTCCCACAACCAAAATGAAGTCATGAATAAGGACATTTTGCAAATTATCCTGTCAACCAGAGTAATATTATTTGAAACCTTACATCTTTTGTCACCAAGTGATAATTTTTCTGTCGACATAAGTAAAACAAGTTATTGTCACTGATTTTTTTTCTAATTCACTGAAGTTTTATGTTTCAAGTTTGAAATTATTTTTAGCCGATGAGTATTGGTGACATGATACTTCTCAATATATAACAGGATAATTCTATATGTTTAATTACTTCATTAATGAGTGATTACAACATTGAAGCAAAACAAGATAATCCTCTTTGCAAATAATGTGCCTATATAACATTGAAAGACACTAGAGTGCTAAGGAAATAAGGCAACATTAAACTTGATTTTTCCTTATTTTAAGTCAACCTTACACAAAGAGCGACATTATTTTTGGGTACTCTGACATTCGCATTCGACCATGTTACATGATTATGTGCAATTTTCCTCTAAATCATTCACCAAACATCTATAATCAGCTAAATCAACTGACAGTTTCTCATTCTTAGAAGATAAAAACTGTGTCTTCTCAACCTTCATTCTCTCATATGTTGATGAGTAGGGGAAATGTCCCAGCATGTAGACAAAGGCAGGAAAATATATGCCATAACTGGTGAGAAGCTTCCAAAATTTTCAGCCTTAAAGCTCCCATGGTGTCTAGCCTGAAATCAGAGAAATATGTTGAGCAGAAGTATTTGTGCAGTCATTGTTTACTTCAAGCAATTAAGATTACCAATGTAAGCAGTGAACCAAAATTATACTGATCAAACCATCCCAAAATTATACTCAACCATCCCAAATTTAAACTTGCACGTTAATAGTTCAATGTGTGATGCAAATAAATTTAGAAGGGATTTATAGAAAAGTAATACCTCACAGATTTATAACCTATTTCAAAAAAAATTGAGAAAACAATAGAGATGCACAATAAATGGCTTGATTTCTGTTTCGTTTGAGGGGAAGAAGAGGTCCATGTACTTGTTCACCTTCTTGTATGATTGGGGACAATCACAGCTGACAAGTTCCTTAAATGGCTTGATTTCTGTTTCGTTTGAGGGGAAGCAAAACATAACCAGAGAAAGCTTCTCCCTTTCAGAATTCACCACCACCCTGTGCACTGCACTTTTGAATATGCCGTTGCTCATGATCTGCAAACACCAGCAAGAACCAATGACAAATATTAGCCTAATCAGCAAGATGTAAATCTGTATTCATGCTTTGATTTGGATGTAGTCCAAACTGTATCCAAGTGACCTAGGATAATCATGCAATTGAGACTAAATTTACAAGCACGGAAATTGTTGGGGATTTTGACAGTTGGTAGTTGCTACCTCTATCAAATCACCAGCATTGGCAAAGATAGCATCACGAATGACAGGAGCTTTGAACCACTGATCATTTTTCAAGAAATAAAGGCCATCAACTCGATCATCCTGCAAGAGAAAAGTGATGGTTGATCTATAGAAGTGTGCTTTGGTACCAAGGACGCGTTCAGGGGTCGAGCAATGTGGATAGAAGTTGAATCTGGCAGATATTATGCAGAGTATAATGCAGATTTCCTTTTAGAACCTATACAACATAATATCCTGTCAACCGGAGGCGAAATCAGAGTGAGAGATTAATCAATAAGGCTTCATTAATCAATAATCTGGCGGATATTTCCCCGATTGACAGGATATCATGTCACCTATACAACATTAAAAGACACTAGAGTGAGAGAATAATCAATAAGGCATCATTAAACTATGCAAACATCAGTTGTACAACATTAAAACTTCATGTTTAATCTCACAAGTTCCAACCTTTTGAAGGAAAATATGCACATGGTTTCATTTTGCTATGATAAATCCATTGACCACAACCCCTATTGCAAATAATAATAATAATAGGAAGACAGAAATAGAGAGAAAAATAATATATACAACTAAGAACTGGAAACTCACATCAGGCAAAAAACAATAAAGGAGATGCCCCTTAGTTTCTATTTTAAGCAGTAAAGAAGATGCCCCTTAGTTTTTGTCTTAATGCTACATGATTCTTGTCACAAGTGCTAATCTCTTACAACAAGAACTAAGAACTCATTCATATCACTTGACACTTAAGTAGGTTATGATTCATACTCTGACTTCACAGGTTCAGATTGTGCTTATATATCATTCATCATTATATTATATTTTAAGCAGTAAATGAACTATAAAGTCAGAAATGAGGATAAACCAGCCACATTCAGAGAAGACATATTACAAGATCCAAACTTCTGTTCCAGATGGATGCCAATGAAAGCAACACTGAACAAGTTGATGAGTAGGTGAAATGTCCCATCATGTAGACAAAAGCAGGAAAATATACGCCATTTCTGGTGAGGAGCTTCCCAAAATTTCAGCCTTAAAGCTCCCATGGTGTCTAGTATGAAATCAGAGAAATATGGTAAGCAGAAGTATATGTGTAATCACTGTTTACTTCAAGCAATTAAGATTATCAATGTAAGCAGTGAAGCAAAATCAGAAGATCGAAGGGGTTCTCGTAATCATACCAAAAGTTAATAATAGAAAAGAGGAAAATAAGAAGATCGAAATCATACCAAAAGCGAAATCTCCCATGCACTTGCGAAGGAAGGGGTTCTCGTAAAGGTGCTGGAAGGAAAGGCGATCAAGGAGTCGGAAGCCGCAGTCACCATGGGAGAACCTCCAGCAGTCATTGACGAACATAGTGGCGGCGAGGTGGAGGATGGCGAACATAGATACAACCCCCCTATTTTTTGTCAGAGACCCCAGGAACCTTAGCTTGTCCTCCACAGCGGTCGGCGCATGATCGATCTCCACTTCCAGCCTGGTGGCCGTCGACGGTGGCAAGCGAAGAGGAGGAAGAGGAGCGAGAAGGAGATTGTGACGGTGACGACGGTTTGGGTGAAGAATGGTGTAATACCCCTCATTTTTAGTAAGGGTATTTGGGTAATTTCCCAAACCCTCGTCAATTATTCGGGACGCGTTAGGCAAAGTTCGGAATTTCTGTAGCTCGTGTTCGATCTCTGTATTATTTCCCTGAGAGGTATAAAATACATTCGATGTATTTTCGGGGCTTAGAATATTTGTTTGGGTACAAATATATTATTACCGGGGTTTAGAACCCATGTCATACCTTCTCCCGGGCAAAAAGGCACAAAAAGGGAATTTCCGCGACCGCGGCAGTGCCGCCGCGATCGCGGAATAATCTTGCACTAGGGAGCTGAGCTTGAATTTTCCGCGACCGCGGAAATGTGCAGAGTGCACAGTCGGGCATGGAAGCCATGCGTTCGTCGTCGCCGTCGATCTCTCGCTCCACCATTGATCTTGTAGGGGCTGGCTCTCCTCCTTGGCTATAAATAGAGGCCGAAATGGAGGGTTTTGAGCACCCAGATCTGAGATCTCCCCTCTCACTCTCGTTTCCATAGTCGCCGGAGCTTCGAGCTCTCGCCGGAATTCTTGAGGAGTCGCCGAATCCCTCGCCGGAGGTGGTGGTGGCCAAGGTGATGCGAACAACCCCTGGGCGATGTCGCGATGTAGGATCTTGACTCCTTAAGCTAGGTTGAATCTTCTCCTCCGTAGCCAAAGTGATGGCTTTCCTAGGGTTAAAGAGATAACCCTTTCTAACGCGTCAAAGAGATGACGAAGAGGTCAAAAAGATGACCTTGAGTACCGAAGAGACGGTGAATGATTTGCTCGAAGCGACGAGCTACGGGATAGGTTGATCCGGAGATCGAAGGGTTGACGTTAGGATTCAAGGAAGGAGCGTACTCAACTTCTAAGGAGCGAACTCAACTTGTAAACTAAAATCCAACGTGAAGAATACAAACTAGGGTTTCAAGTGTTTAAATAGGTCAAATAAAATAACATAAAATAATATTAAAATTGTTCAGCAAATGAAGAGACGACGAAGCGAAATCGCTGACGCGGGCCGTGACTCGGTCCAGAACTCGGCCGAGTTCTAGGCCAAGTTGTTGTCTGTAAATGCACTCGAGCAGAGACGGAAAATCGCCGACAACTCGGTCCAGAACTCGGTCGAGTTATAGGCCGAGTTCTTCACTGTAGCAGCAACTCGATTGGGCACGACAATTTCGTCGATAACTCGGTCCAGAACTCGGTCGAGTTCTGGGCCGAGTTCTTCACTGTTGCTCCGCTTCCGCGAACTCGTCGTCTTCGTCTTCTTGGTGGGGTCGATTAGGACGAGGCCCCACCTAAGCCTTCATAGGTCATGAGGAGGACCCATTTAGGACTAGATGAACCCGTATCACTTGCGTAAGCCCGTGAGACTAAGGATTGTGTGGCTCGTTCCATGGCTCTAGCGCGGGCTCTTGTCATCGGACCAGCCGAGCGCAACTTCATTGCGTCCTCTTCGTCCTGCGCCATCATCAAGGGAGTTATGGAGCTATCAATCTCCCCTTCTTGGCTGCGAAGCGTCCTCGCTTCGTCCTCGTCGTCAAAAGCAGGAGGAGTATAAGGAGCAAGGTCAGCGACGTTGAACGTCGGGTGCGCGCCATAGTCATCGGGTAACTCCAAGCGATAGGCATTGGTCCCAAGGCGTTGTAGTACCTGGAAAGGACCATCACCTCGCGCGTCCAGTTTGTGGCGTCGCTTCAATGGAAAGCGTTCCTTGAGCAAATGCAGCCACACCAAGTCGCCGGGCTCATAAGCAACCGGGCGGCGATTTTTGTTGCGTTGGGCAGCTACTTGCTCGGATCTCCGCTCTAGCTACTGTCTCGTTCGTTCATGGAGGGCCTTGACCTGGTCCGCACGCTCCATGCCCTTCAAGCTTTCCTTTTCCTTCAATGGCCGTGGTATGAGATCCAACGGGGTGAGCGGATTGAGGCCGTAGACCACCTGGAAGGGAGTCCGCTGCGTCGTCGAATGCATCGACCTGTTATAAGCAAATTCAACAAAAGGCAAGCACTCTTCCCATTTGCGGAGGTTAGACTTTAACATAGTACGCAATAGAGCACCCAAAGTCCTATTAGTAACCTCTATTTGGCCATCAGTCTGGGGGTGATAACTAGTAGAGAACAACAACTTAGTCCCCAATTTGGCCCATAAAGATTTCCAGAAATAACTCACAAATTTAGCATCACGATCAGACACTATACTCCTAGGAATACCATGCAGCTTAACAACATGCTCAAAAAATAATGAAGCGATCTCAGAAGCATTGTTAGTAGTCTTGCATGCAATAAAGTGAGCCATCTTAGAAAACCTATCAACTACCACAAATATCGAGTCCCTCCCCTTCTTAGACATGGGCAAACCAGTGATAAAATCCATACTAATATCTTCCCATGGAACATCCAGAATAGGCAAAGGGGTATACAATCCTTGGGGACTCGATCTAGACTTAGCATGCACACAAGTAACACAAGCCTTGCAAAAACGTGTAACATGATGCAACATTTTAGGCCAATAGAATGTTCCTTTAATGCAGCCAAGGTTTTAGGGATACCAAAATGACCTCTACCCTCATGAGCTTCCTGAATGAGCAATCTATGCATAGATGTTTTAGGGATGCAAAGTTTCCCTGCCTTGAAAAGGTAGCCATTATCAATATAGAACCCATTAGACTCTCCAATGTTCATGCATGTTTTAAAAATTTCAGCAAAGTCAACGTCATGCATATAGACATCTTTAATCAAAGAGAAGCCTAAGATAGAAGCATCAAGGTGGGTAAGTAATACATACCTGCGAGAAAGGGCGTCAGCAACCACATTCTCTTTGCCCTTCTTGTATTTGACCACGTAGGGGAAGGTCTCCATGAATTCCACCCACCGGGCATGGCAGCGGTTGAGGTTGTACTGACTCTTCAAATACTTCAACGCCTCATGGTCTGAGTGAATGACGAACTCCTTGGGCCATAGGTAGTGTTGCCAAGTCTTCAACACCCGAATAAGAGCATAGAGCTCCTTGTCGTACGTGGGGTAGTTGAGCTGGGCGCCGGTGAGTTTCTCGCTGAAGTATGCAATAGGGCGCCTATCCTGCAGCAAAACTCCTCCAATTCCGTGATGAGAAGCGTCACACTCCACCTCAAAGGTCTTGGAGAAGTCCGGTAATTTCAGCAAGGGAGCGTTGCACAATCGGTCCTTCAAAGTGATGAAGGCAGTCTCATGTGCGGTCGTCCACTCAATAGACGCTGCCTTCTTTGTAAGCTCATGAAGTGGGGCTGCAATGGTGGAGAAATCACGCACAAAGCGGCGATAGAATCCAGCCAAGCCCAAAAAGGACCGCACCATGGTTGGTGTAGTAGGGCGTGGCCATTCTTGTATGGCGCGAACCTTTTCCTGGTCAACCTGCAGCCCATCCTTGCACACCACAAAACCAAGAAAAACAGTGGAATCCGAGCAAAAAGAACATTTACTCAGGTTAGCATAAAGTTTCTCCCGTCTAAGACACTCTAAGACCTTCCTAAGATGCTCAACATGCTCATCTAAAGACCTGCTGTAAACAAGGATATCATCAAAGTAGACAACCACAAATTTCCCTAAGTAAGCACGTAACACATGGTTCATCAACCGCATAAAAGTACTAGGGGCATTGGTCAAACCAAAAGGCATAACCAACCACTCATACAAGCCATACTTAGTTTTAAATGCAGTTTTCCACTCATCACCCTCATGCATCCGAATTTGATGATACCCGCTCTTAAGATCAATTTTGGAAAATAAGGTAGCACCAGACAATTCATCAATCATATCATCAAGTCGAGGAATAGGGTGTCGATACTTCACCCTAATTTGGTTGATCGCCCGGCAATCAACACACATGCGCCAACTACCATCCTTCTTGGGCACAAGAATGACCGGCACGGCGCAGGGGCTCAAACTCTCTCGGACGTGGCCCTTATCCATCAACTCTTGGACTTGGCGCTGCAATTCCTTTGTATCCTCTGGACTCGCGCGATATGCTGCGCGGTTAGGAAGAGAGGCGCCAAGGACAAAGTCGATTTGATGCTCAATACCACGAATGGGTGGCAGCTCCACGGGCATCACATCTTCAAATTCCTGCAAAAGAGAAGACACTGCAGGGGGTAAATCAACAAGATCTTTAACATTTAAAAGACACGCGAAAGGAACAAGTAAAAAGTAAGGAAGTCTTCCCTGAATGATTGGAGAGACATCCCGGGACCGAGCCAAAAGAAGGCGGTTCTCACACGAGCCTTGGATGCCAGCCTTGGGTGCTGATTTTTGGGGGGTGTCACGGCCGGCCTTCTCCTTGGCTTGTTCAAGGGCCTTGACGCGGTTCCTTTCGACGTGATCCTGCATAATCTCCTGAGGGCTCATAGGAAGCAATGTCACCTTCCTCCCATTGTGCATGAAGACGTAGTTGTTGAGAAAACCATCATGAAGGGCACGCTTGTCGAATTGCCAAGGACGCCCTAAGAGAAGATGGGTGGCATCCATGGGAACGATGTCACAAAGCACAGAATCCTTGTAATGGCCAATGCTGAAATTGATAGTGCACTGACGCTTAACAACATTGGAGTCATCACCCTCGGAGATCCATTGTAGGCTATAAGGCTGGGGGTGTGGAGTTGTGTCGAACTTGAAGTGCGTGATCACCTTCTCATTGATGATATTGCAACAACTTCCACCATCTATAATGACACTCAAAGAAGCACCCTGGACCGCGCATTTAGTATGAAATAAATTTTCACGTTGGTCAAGTAAGGTACCTTCTTTGGCGGTAAGAACACGGCGAGTGACCAGGCTAAGGGGCACGTTGCCTTGAGCGTCCATAGGGCTGCAAATATACCCATCCAACTTCTCTGCTTCCTCGTCCTGGTCGTACGAATCAAACACTGGAGGGCTGTCCGGGGTTTCATCGTCAAAGGACTCGTATCCGGTGAGGGCTGAGAAGAGGACTCGCTTGTTGTTGGGGCAGTCCCGTTGTAAGTGGCCATGCCCTTGGCACTTATAACAGACCTTGTCATGCGCCCGTTCATCTGAGGGCGGTGCACGCCGCTGCGGTGGCTCGTTGACGCGTGCCGAGGTGTTGCTCGGCCGAGTGACCGGCACCGGTGGTGTAATCGCGGGAGCGGACTGCGAAGAGGGGCGCACATTAGAAGGAAAAGAACCAGACGAGTTAGAGGGGGCATACCTGGAATTGGTGCGGGACCAAGACGCTCGCTTAGCCGCTTGAGCCTGTGTCCATATCTCTTGTGCCGTATGAGCGCACTTTTAGAGATCCGGAATATTAAGCACCCTGAGTTGGTTGCGAATGGGCTCATGCAGGCCACGAAGGAACATACTCCGAAAGTCCTCGTCAGTGTGATGGATACCTGCCTTATGGGACAACTCTTCAAGTTCAGCATAAAAGTCAATGGGAGAGCGATTACCTTGAGAAGCGAGTTGTATCTTAAGGCGCATTTCGGAAGTAAAGTCCTCGGGGACATACTTCTTCCTCATGATCCACATAAGCTGGCGCCAAGAAGTGATTGGAGGCTCGCGGTAATGCACACGGTCAGCGCAGAAGCGATGCCACCAGGCCTTGGCGGCGCCGTCGAAGTGTAGAGCGGCGGTAGCAACCCGTTCCTCATCCTGGTATTGGTAGTGGTTCAAAACATACTCCATAGACTGCTGCCAATCAAGAAATTTAAGAGGATCAAATTCACCAGAAAAGGTAGGGAGTTTTACCTTAATGTCAGGGCGCCGTGGGCCTTGCCGACCGGGACTCGGGCGACGCCGGTCTCGCGAGTGGCGGCGGTAGCCGCGTCGCGTAGGGCGCAACTCCTCGTGGCGTTCCATCTCATATGCCTCGTGATCAGCAAGGCTATCCCGGGAGTGGTCTGAGCTACGATCATCAGCATCATCATCACGCTCGGACTCGGAATCGTCATACCGGTCGTGTTGCCGACCTCGGGTCCGTCGGTTCTTGGTGTTGACATACGGGAGGGGATCCTTGGAAACACGAACACTACGACGTGAGCGATCCGACATGTACTCGTCCTCCCCCTGAGCAAAGGTGGGGTTGTACCGGACGCGGGAGTCGCCACGCTTGGTGGGGTATCCTGCAATTTGCGAACGAAGGCGATCCTGCGGAGTAGACAAAACACCCTTCCCCTTGCGGTCTCGTGGCTGGCTTGTGGAGGCCGTAGGATTCAGCAAGGGATCGGCGGTGGGCAGCGTCAAGGTGCTCAAGGCCCGACGAAGGTGAGCGAGTTCAGCAGCTTGCTCAGCATTTGAAGCGTGCAAGTTGTCAATCTCAGCGTGAAGGGAGTCGATGTGCTCAGACGTGGAGTCCATGACGATGGGTCCAGGGCTGCGGTTGCCCGTAGAACGAGAAGTGTGTGTGGTCGGCACGTCCATAGAACCTATACGCAACATACACCACAAGAAGTAAGTTGCACCAAGCAAAAGAAACAAGTCCAAGCCAAGTCCTTGTCTCAAAAGTGACCCAAGAAATTTTCCGCAGGGCGTAGTAATTTGGGTTGCTCGTGAGGAGGGAGAGGCTTGAACGTAAGGCAAGAAAACAAGAGCTAGCAATTCAAATCCCAAACAACACACAAGTTTCCAAGTGCAAGCAAATCAAATCAAGTTTCTCAGGGTTAATCACAAGAGAGCTGAAAATTTCTAATTGCCCTTTTTTTTTTACTCCGAGTTGCATAGAGACATGGAAGATGAGAAGATGGAGTATGACCGTATGGTGCGTTCTCTGCCTAATTATTGAAGGCTTCCGTCTTCCCAACCCTTTTTTTTGATTGATGGAAGGTGAGAATAGTATGTTTGTTTTCGATTTTTGTACGGTCAAACTTTTTTTTTTTATGACTTGATATGATTGCGAATCAAGCAAGAAAGAACCACACAAAGCGAGTGCAGGAAAAGAAAGAAGAGACACGCAACTAGCAGGGAAGAAATCAACAACTAACCTAGCAATTAAACCAAAGATGAAGCAAGACGAGATCAACAAGAACAAGGAAACAAATATGCAATCAAAGGAAACAAGAATTGCTAGAGGGTATATTGTAGGAGTGGGGAACAAGTAAACAAAACCTAGATGAAATTAGGGTTTGGTCGTGAAGGTGAAGTAGGCGGCGGTGGATGGTGGTGGTGGTGTTTGACGTTGTTGGTGGGGATCGGCGGTGGTGGCGAACGGTGGTGGTGGGGATCGGCGGTGGTTGCGAACGGTGGTGGTGGTAGAAAAAAAATTCTAGGGTTTGCTAGCGGAAGAATTTCAAGAATCACAAAAGAGAGAAGAATAAACTTAGCTTGGAAAAGGCTCTGATGCCAGTTGATGCGAACAACCCCTGGGCGATGTCGCGATGTAGGATCTTGACTCCTCAAGCTAGGTTGAATCTTCTCCTCCGTAGCCAAAGTGATGGCTTTCCTAGGGTTAAAGAGATAACCCTTTCTAACGCGTCAAAGAGATGACGAAGAGGTCAAAGAGATGACCTTGAGTACCGAAGAGACGGTGAATGATTTGCTCGAAGCGACGAGCTACGGGATAGGTTGATCCGGAGATCGAAGGGTTGACGTTAGGATTCAAGGAAGGAGTGTACTCAACTTCTAAGGAGCGAACTCAACTTGTAAACTAAAATCCAACGTGAAGAATACAAACTAGGGTTTCAAGTGTTTAAATAGGTCAAATAAAATAACATAAAATAATATTAAAATTATTCAGCAAACGAAGAGACGACGAAGCGAAATCGCTGACGCGGGCCGCGACTCGGTCCAGAACTCGGCCGAGTTTTGGGCCGAGTTGTTGTCTGTAAATGCACTCGAGCAGAGACGGAAAATCGCCGACAACTCGGTCCAGAACTCGGTCGAGTTCTGGGCCGAGTTCTTCACTGTAGCAGCAACTCGGTTGGGCACGGAAATTTCGTCGACAACTCGGTCCAGAACTCGGTCGAGTTTTGGGCTGAGTTCTTCACTGTTGCTCCGCTTCCGTGAACTCGTCGTCTTCGTCTTCTTGGTGGGGTCGATTAGGACGAGGCCCCACCTAAGCCTTCATAGGTCACGAGGAGGACCCATTTAGGACTAGATGAACCCGTATCACTTGCGTAAGCCCGTGAGACTAAGGATTGTGTGGCTCGTTCCATGGCTCTGGCGCGGGCTCTTGTCATCGGACCAGCCGAGCGCAACTTCATTGCGTCATCTTCGTCCTGCGCCGTCATCAAGGGAGTTATGGAGCTATCACAAGGAGCAGTGCATTGGAGGCGCAAGGTGCCCAGGAGTGGAAGCCGACACGAATCGAGCCCTTCCGAGTCGTCGCCGGTGAGTTTTTATCATTTTGGGTCGCCGGAGTTCTTAGCCGCGATCGCGGCTATTTATATTGGTGAGTGAGAGATGCATTCTCCGTACATGATATATGAATTTGTCGATATGCTATATGATATTCAGATGTATGATTGTGATATTCATACTTACTGCATAGATATGCAGATTATATATTCAGGTATGCATGATGTATTAGGTTGTCGATTTGTTATGTGACATTCAGTTTGATGGCTGTGATATTTACACTTCATGTATAGATATGCAGACTATATATTCAGGTATGCATGATGTATTAGGTCGTCGTTTTGTTATGTGATATTCATTTGTGTGGTTGTGATATGCACACTTACTGTATAGATATGTAGACTATATGTTCAGATATGCATGATGTATTAAGTTGTCGATATATAATGTGATATTCATTTGTTTGGCTGTGATATGCACACTTCCTGTATAGTTATGCATACTACATACTCATTGTATATTAATGATCTAAGCAGTTGTCGATTTTGAAGATGATTATATTATGGTTTATACTTTATAGTGTTGATGAAGCCGTTGTTAACAATATTGCAATGCAAAATTTACATATTGATATGCAATTTTTACAGGAGTACAACAAAGGTATGGTGAAGGATTTGAAGATTGTCGCAAATGCTATTATTAGGATAGCCGACAGGACCAAAAACATGCATGTCGAGTGCAAGGACGATGAAGTGTCAATCGCCCTCACTGAGTCGGCCAGGGCTTTGCTGGGTTCCAGATCAGATTCCATGCACGAGGCTCCTTTTTATGTATGCACTCAAGTAGGGAATGTGCTCTCATAAGCTGAAGCCCCATCCTGGACTAGTCCGGAGCTGATGAAGGTGGTTGAAGAGATCGAGGCTGCGTTGTCTAGGCGGAATGACATCATCAAGCGCGAGAATGATGAAGTCGGGTTTAATAACGATCTGCCCTTTTTCCAGGCAGATACGGGCCATACTGAAGAAGTGCATCAGTCCAGTCCAACGGCCGTAGTGGATGTTCATATGCCTCAAGTTTATGTACATTTATTTATCACGCAAAGCAAATTTGTTTTAGTTTATTGAATGTTTGCATAATATTAGTAATGAAATTTCCATAGGGCAATACGGGAACAAGCGAAGTTGACCCACCAGTCGAGCACCATGAAAGTGATATTCTAGCCGTAGTTGACGATCAGTCCAAGATGACCGAAGCCACCACAGTAGAGAAGGTTGACCCACCAGCCCAGCTACATGAAAGTGATTTGTTTTGGGTATGCATTTTAATGGGTGTGTTATGCATTATTCACACATTCATATGCAGGATATGATCATTATTTAACCGATATGTTGAAATTGTACAGGGGCAACCGAATCCAAGTGATGTGGTTATGGGGGTGGTGAATGACATCGCTGTTGAGCATCCCCAGGTTGAAGCTGTTGCCCCAGCTCAACCTACAGTTGCTGCGACCAGTGATAAGAAGGATGTGGCTAAGAAGACAATATGTGGTCGTCCAGAAAAGCGTCCCGCCCCTCAACAAACTGATCCGGTAAGCCTGAGGAGGAGTAATAGGGTTAGAAGAAAATGATGATGGTCACACTTAAGGCTTGAATTCGTGAAGTTGTATTTTGGTCGGAAGTAAGAGGGGTGTCAAGGGATAAACAGTATGGTTGGTTGGCTTTAGAGCCAAAATTTTGTCTACATATAATATAACGACTATAGATCTAGCTGGGGTGATATTGTGGACATCTTCATGTAGTTTGTAACTGCTTAATATTTGTAATGTTTAGCAGGCTTAGATGGGGTGGAATTGTGGTCAAAAGACTCATTGTGTAACGGCTTAATTATGTAATGTTTAACAGACCTTGTCTGATATTCACATGTTCTGTGTCCGTATGCAAATTAGATGTTCTGGTATGCGTTGTATGATTAAATTGCATTCATGTTTGCTTTGACGTTACTTCCAATTCAGGCCCAAATGGACGACAATGAGGACGACGATGATTTTGTAACACCGATGAAATCTGTCCAACAAAAGGAGAAGAGGAACATTAAGCTACCGGCTACAAAAAAGAGCCCATGGTTGAATAGGATTATAAACGCAAGAAAAACGATCAATAAAGAACAATATGCATTATATTCGTATGTTGTTAATCACGCTCCGGATGGGTTAGTTTTTACTACTGAAGTGCGTTGCATTCAATGATTATGCTTCTATTTTGATTCGTCTATTATCTTTCCCGTAAACAGGGAGGTCCTATTTGACTATAATGGGAGAACACTTGATGCAAGCGAATTCCGGTCACTTGAAGAATCCACCTTTGTTTCAATTAATATTGTCGACTTGTGGTGCACATATTTAAATGATTTAGAAGAGGCTCGAAACCATACAACTGCATCGCGGTTGTTCGTTCATCCATCAACTTTGGTAGGTATTCAGTTTTCCCATTGTGATATGCACATGTCATTCAATGATATTCACCGAATCCTTATTCATTTTTACATAAGCAGGTTGGCCCCCTCTCCAACCCAAACAAAGTTGAATACGACTCCAAGTTCTCCATTTTCAAATATGGGATGGACGGATTGGTAGCGAGCCTCAACCATACATCTCTGGTGGATGTAGATTTGGTAATAACTCATCCAACTATATTTATTTCATATTAGCACTCTTATAAACGATCTATTGATATTCGTCAATTAACATTTTGATGCAATGACATGTCCTCTTCCCCATTTTGAAACATGAGAATTTTTTCCTGGTTTGTTTCAACTTCATGCGTTCGAAGATAGAGATTATTGATAATTCCAAAGGTGGCCATGAGGACCCGGTAGCAAAATATGGTGAAACAATGGTCGTACTGGTAATATATCACTCAAATCAGGGAATGTTGAAATGTTTTTATACTATAACTTACATGGATTCGATTTGTTTGTTATGTTTGTCCACAACCCATGATGTTCTTTGAATATATGGATTCTTTGAATCTCGGCACAAGATGCAATGGTTTTACCAGAGGTCGTATGTTCATTCTGAAAATGATGTGACGTGATAACACAAACAAGGTTGACTGCGGGGTATATGTAATGCGCCATATGGAGACATATTTTGGACATGGAGTGAACAATTGGCAAACTGGGTTTAATCCTAACTCCAAGAAATGCATGGTTCCATTGCGCCATATGTATCTCTATGCCCTTATAACGTCTAAGATGAACATTATGAAAGACTTCATCATCGAAGACGCTACACATGTTATGCGGGGGGTCAAACCATGATATCATGATGGCAAATCAAATGGCAATGAATAAGACATATCAGTGGGGCGTTTTATTCCACTATTTAGACGTTATTCCACTACGTAGACGGTTTATTCCACTACCTAGCAGTGT